>CM048844.1:3061023-4412273 GCA_026545765.1 Plantago major | reverse complement strand
CATTAGGGCAACTGCTTGATGCTTGATTGCACCGGCAGTGTTGCGGAATCCCATATCCCTGGCTATGAATCCTTTGCCAAAAACAGCTGCACGAAAGGATAAAGAATTAGTATCGTTCACAAACACCTTTGATCATTCGATTAATCTGCGAACATGTACTAAACCTAGCTATATGACATTCTACCGCGAAAAAGAGTTTCTTGTAACCGAAAATGAAAGAAAGAAGAGTATAGAAAGTTACCAAATGTTGCAGATTTGAAGGTAGGAGTACCATCAACAACATTGAGGCTGCCTGAAACAATGGTAAGACCTTTGCCATCACCAATCATCATCACATTCCATTTTGATTTCTCAACTCTCACATTCTCAGTATAAACTCCTTTCTTCACATAGATGACAAATCTCTTGTTACTCTTCTCAGGCACAGCTTTAAGTGCTGCTTTTATGGTCTTGTACTTTCCACTGCCGTCTTTCGCCACCACCGCATCAGCCTTAATGCGGGTACTCTGCAGCAGCCTCCTGTCCTTGACCGATACCCACTCTGGCATTTCACCCGAGCTCATCAAACGCCGCCTTTTAATTGCCCCCAGTGAGCTAATGGACTCGTCGATTGAGGTGATAAGTGCAAGACTGTTGCTTGTGTACTCTCTTGAGTTCTTGAAGTTCTGGTTAAAAATGTTGTTCAACGTTCCGTTGGATGCTGCTTCCAATTCGTCACGACATGTTTCCATATAAGTCCCAGAGGAACTCAGCCATGTTCTCATGTCATCAAACGATTCGAGTAAGTTCTTGCCTTGTACGGTCATGGAATCATTGAGATGATCTATTGCCATGGAGAACAATTCGTTACAAGCATCTATGGCTGCAAGCGTTCTCTTATCCGTGATGTTCAATTTCTTGACCCCGTTCTGGATGAAGTCGTCCGAGACCTTGGAGAGCTCATCTAGTGCAACCTGGACAGATAACTTGTAAAGATCCTGTGGCTTGATGTGCCCTGACTGAACCTTGGGAGCCAAGCTGTTGTAGCACGAGTCGGGATATGTAGTCGCACTACACATGGCCTTAAGTGAGGAGTTGGCCTCCTTGTTGTCTGGCTTGTCGTTTTTGTTCACGGATACTCCAACCGCGGTGGCAACTACGATAGCTACCAAGAGGATGGAAGACACCGCGATTATAGTGATTCTTTTTCGCGTTTTCATACGCGCTACGAGGCGTGCTTGCTCGGCTTCACTTAGCTTGCCATAGGGGTTGATCTTGGCCATGGCTTGATAAATTTACTTGTGAACTTTCTTGTTTTGTTTCAACCCCTTTTTCTTGGATTGTGTGATTGGAAATGTATGGGGTTGAATGATGAAAGATGGTGAAATGGAGGTGTTTTTATAGTTAATGGTTAGTGTTGTGATGATAATTGATATTACGTGCGAGGCATGAACATAAGCAAAATTCGAAGTGGTTATCATGTTATGTTATTTGATGTCCTTATAAGGCAACAATCATTGTTTAAATGTGAGTTTTATGATTTAATTAAGTTAAAAGGAGAAGTCAATGGTATTTTTGGGTAGATGAGTTTTGTGTGTATGCCAGTTTGTTGAAGATATTAGTACTTTAATTGTTAATTTGTTAGATTTCATATCTACGCGTTCATAAGTGTGGCCAATTGAAATGAAAGGAGCTAGAATTGCAAAGTAGAAAATGTGGTGACAGAATTTTCTTGAAGAGTAAAAGGGGTTTTAGGATGTATACGCATCTGAGTTTTAAGTGAAACGTATTGTTAGTGTGATATTGTTCTTTATAATTTATTATCATAAGCTCATTGGAATTATAGTTACTTATTTTATAACATTTATTTACGTATTCGGCACAGGAGGAGGTATTGCATTTTTCATAATCAAATTTCACCCTGATGGATGGGGTTCACTAGTAGGAGCTCTCACATTTTACATTCTGAGTGAGATTTTTTTCACTTGAATATCCTTTCCTTGGATCTATTCTCTGTGAATAAGATTTCTCTTTTTTGGTGGCATGGTTCCCACTATTTATGTTATGATTGTTATCGGTATGATATCATCCACTCCGGATCATAGTCTGAGTGCTTATGTAATAGGATATATATCCCAAAATGCTTCGTAGTATCCGCTCATACATACATATTACTTTGTCTATGTTAGTGATGTGAAACTTTGTTTGCACCCGTTATAGATCTCATTAATTTATTAATTAACGCACACTTCTATGAAACTTACAGCCTTAATCAATGATCACTATATCATCATTAACCTATGAAAATTGAAAAACATGCAAGAAACAAAAGAATCAATATCAAACATGCTCGGCCAGATTATAGCTGATCAAATTTGGGCCTGCAGTTTTGGGCCTTTCATGGTCCATGGAATACTCCCATGGTCTTTCTCCTCAGAGCCCATAGAGATTTGTATTATTCCAGTACTTGAAAGTTGAAACTTGAAATGACAAACATCGAGCTATAGTTTATGGGGCAGAGAAAAAGGAGAGACCAACTAAACATTTTGAGGTGGTCTTAGGAGAGACCAAGCTTAGAGAGAGACTTAAGAGACTAACTTTCAGTAATTATAAAACTACCGCAAATGAAAAACTAACTACTAAGACACCCAACCCAACTAAAAACTTGCAACTGGTCAAAAACGGGTCACTATATATACCAAATATCCATCATTCATAATCACAATCTCAAAAATCCAAAAATCTAAAAATCAACATTCTCCTCCTCCAAACAAAAACCTCCGCCATTTTCGCCGGAGATCGGTCGGAAACCGCCGGAAACCGCCGGAAACCTCCCGAAATCAGCTAAATCTCACCGAAATCTATGGAATCAAGCTCAACAATGAAGAAAACAAGCTCGAAATCTTCTCAAACATCACCACGAAGGTTAGCAAACATTCGATCTGGCTTATGTGACCTAGTTTATATGTTATTGATGTTTATTCGATCTGATTTACATGAAAAATGAATTGATGAATGGTTTTTTTACAATTGTAGTTCAAATTTCGATTCAGATCTGAAAATCGCGTAACTGTTTTTTAAAATGTTCTAGCTAATATGTGTGATGTTTTGATATTTTCGGGTAATGTTCTTGCTTATATGTAGGATGTACAACTGAACAGAGTACATGAAAATATACTCGAAAATTGGTGTTTCTACTACGATTTGGTTTTTTATCCACCGATCTACTCAAAATATGTTCGTATGTAATTTTCAACAATGCTTTGATTGAAATATTCATTGAGAATAGTTTTTTTTCACAATAGAAGTTGAAAATTGAAAACATATCTGAAAAAAATCGCGTAGAAAATTGTTCAAATGTTCTACGTTATTTCTGTAATGTTCTCAACATATGGCTACAATGTTTCTGAAAATGCATGACAACAAAGTTAAGTATTATGCCATTACTATTATAGAATATGTATGAAATGTTCTGAGTCATGACTACAATGTTCATGGAAATGCCTGTAATGTTTTCATAATCATGCCGTATGCAAAATGTTATAATTATTTTCTCATTTAGGTTGAGAAATAAATGTTGTTGGTTATACCCTCGATGTTATTGCTTATATAATCAATGCTATCACTTATATAGCCTATGTTCATGTGTTTAACTGTTCTCATCAACGTCAAATTTGGGATCAACTGATTGCAGAGGTTATTTCATTTCAATGATGATAGGCTTGGATTTCAAAGAAGAAGAAGGACTTTGTACATAGAAGATCATCATAAAAATGATAGAGATAACAATGCAACCAACTAGGGGTGTAAATGAAACGAACGTTCGTGAAAATTTCATGAAAATTTTCAGTCAACGCTCATTTCGTGTTCGAGTTTGACCTAACCGAACAGTTCGCGAACATGTTCGTTAATAAACGAACACGAACATATAATTTATTGTTCGGTAGTTCGCGAACTGTTCGTGAACAAATTATATCTATAATAATTTTATATATGGAGTATTATTTTATATATGGAGTATAATATTTCCTAATATAATCTATCATTTCCATTTTCCACATATGTTATAATACTTTCGCCATCTCAAATTCATTTACCAGAAGACCGGACACATATTTTAATATAAAAGTGAATAAAGTAGGAAAGATGATATTAGAATAGGAAAAAGGATGAATAAAGTAGGAGAGATAGTGAACAAAATATGAAAGAGAATGAATAAAGTATTTAATGAGATTTTTCATTAAAGGAAGAAGAAGTTCAAATTGGGACATCCCAAAATGAAATACGGAAAGTTGAATTCGGGGCGGAGGAGGTATATTTTAACCTAACCTACACAAAACCTATAATAGTTCGCGAACTGTTCGTGAACATGTTGAAACCTTAACGAACTGAACATGAACAAGTGTTAAGATGTTCGACGAACATGAACACGAACATGAACATGACATATGTTAACGAACAAACGTTCGTTAAGGTCAATGTTCGGTTCGTTCGGTTCGAAATACACCCCTACAACCAACGACATAGTTGATGAGGCAAATGAAGAACGTGAGGAAACTCAAAATGTGATAAAAAGAAAAGTCCATGTATTAACTTATGTTGTCTATTTTATATCAAAACAATGTTCTTACATATTCATATATATGTGTGAAACTCCATATATATTACGATTTTGAGAAATGTATTTCCGTATTTGTGTAATGTTCTTATCTATTTGGGTAATGTTCTTATTTATATGAGTAATGTCCAGAGTATAATGTTCTTAACTATGTTGTCAGTGTTCTCAACTATTTAAGTAAAATATTATTAGGTATATGAGTGATGAGCTAAGGTATAATGTTCTTAACTATATTAGTAATGTTCTCAATTATTTGTATAATGTTCTTAGGAATTTCTATAATGTTATCAGAAACGACATTTTATATATTTACACAATGTTTTTATATATTTAAGTAATGTTCTTAACTATTTAAGTAATGTTAACAGCATTGCTGAGTTAAGTAGTAACCTTACATGAATAATCATGAATATTACTCAGTTAAGTCGAAAACTTATCCAATCAACGAAGAACATTAACTCAAATCGAGTAATTGAATATGACATTAGTGTAATAATATGTTATTGAATCTTCAAATCTTTTCATCTATTGAAGTAATGTTCTTACATATTTAAATGTTCTTAACTATATAAGTAATGTTTGTAACCAAGGCTGGTAATTTGACCCGCAAAAATGAACTGACCCGACCCAATGACCCGCGAAAATGAATTGACCGACCCAATGACCCGCAAAAATGCAAATAAGTGTGGTAAATTGCAAGCAAGCCCGTCTTTATAGTCTCTCTCTATATACTTGGTCTTTCCTAAGACTTTGTGAAACATTTTTATTCATAAAAAGGTTAAGCACTTTTACACACAGTCCGGCTGAATTTATAACTCTACCAATACAGTCGGACTATATTACTTAACTCTACTAATACAATGGATCAGACATATTCTCTACCAATACAATGATCAGATTACTTAACTCTACTAATACAATGGACATGTATTACCAATACTCTGGATCAGATTGATTTGTATTACTCTTATCTGATTCAGATTTGTATTACTCTAAGAATACTGATTGGTATAGATTTGGACTTTATTTGAAAACACCAAAACATTATAGGTTTTTTTTGCAAACTTAGGTGCAAAATTGGTTTATGGCACCAATTTTCCCAAGTTTATGTGCTCCTAGCATGTGATTATGCAAGATTTTGGTTTCTGGTTCAAGAAGGGAAGAGAGAAATAGCGAGAGAAAAATTACAAGTGATTTGAAATCATTTGAAAACTTTGCCGGTAATAATAGGGGAAATTCTAGATGAGGTCAATTTTACCATATGAATTACAAAAAAAAAGTTTAGTAAAAACAAATCAAATAATAAAAAGTCAATTTTACTGTATATTCATTGATTATCAGGGGAGCAATGTAGGTCAGTACGTAGTCGAAACATTTTACGTAAAACAGTCCATCTAGTTTAATGTATTTTTTTATTCTTTTTTATACAATTTACAATGTATTTTATTTCTTCAGCATGTAGTACTATATACAATGTACGATCCTTGATGATAGTAATACTGCCTATAATAATGCATTGTCTATCATGTTCTACTTGATGTTTCATTTGATGTTTCATGAGTTTGTTAATTAATAATTCATAAGAAGAGGAAAAAGTGTCCCAACTTTGGGACCATTTCCTTGGAACATTGTCTTTAAAAAGCCTAACATAACAGCTTCTACTTGTGTCTTTGGGACTATAAACCATCAATCATCATCCCTTCCCATTTTACACCCTCACATGCCTACTTATAATAAAAGAATGTCACATTTTTAAGTACCAGATTGGGACACGATATCTCACATTAAATTGGACTAAACACACTAGGAGGTGGGTGTGAGCTTCCTTAATTATGAGAATCGTCTTTGTGGTTGATGTGATATGATCGTATATTCGTGTTAATCGACTGATTATATGTACCAATCATAGTATATCAACAAGATAGTACAAACTATAGTGTAGAAATGTAGATCATGCGATTACAGACCCGATATGAAATTAGAAAATTATTTCGGATAGTATGGAAAATGCCCCTATCAATTAAAACTCATTCTTTTTTAAATTTTCGAACCGCACGCTCCACTATTCCTGATTCCAACTAGGGGTGTACGCGGGCGGTTATTTGCCAAAGTTCTAACCGACGTGCCTATGGCGGGTAGGCCAAATAATTAACTGTGGCGGGTGAGATTTTCTCTCAACCGCCGCGGGTCGGTTGACTACTTGAGGCGGGCGGATTGGCGGTTTAACACATCAAAACAAGGACATATATGACGCATTAAAGAAAGAGACATTAGACTTCATAAGCTCAATAAACTCACCTGCAATAGTAAGGCAAACATCAACATAATTCGAAGCTTTAATACAAGTAGTTTAGGTACATAAATTCCAAATACAATTTCAAATATAAGTCCATGAGTATTTAAATTACGAAGTCATGACAAAAACTAAGATTGCAAACTAATGCCAAGAAGCAAAACAATATTCCCTCTGCCCTCTGATGGAAAATGCTAAGCAATCTGGGAAAGAAAAAAAAAAGGAAGAAACAATTCAAAGCTAAGAGATATGCAAATCCAATCATATAATACTAGAGAGATATGCAAGTGAGATCTTGCAGCAAGAGACATACTCATTAACAAATTTAAAAATTTACATAATTGTGGATTAAAGTTCAAAAAACTAGATGATGCAGGAACAAACAAAACAATTGTGGCATCAGTTATATGCATGCTCTCAAGCTAATTGATGAGATTATGAGCTGAAATGGAGTTTCTGCATAAATTAAGTAGCAACATAGTCACTTCAAGGTTACAAACCAGTCTCATAAGAAGATATGTGTTGCTGAATATGGAACTAACATAACATAATTCAATCTAAGTAAATAAGAAAAGGGTAGAAAAGATTGCCTAGAAAGAGGAGTAATATCTGAAATTGTGCCTCGAGAAGCATTGCTTATAGTACTATTAATCTATTATATTAAAAATAAAAAATACATATATGCATATACAGGCGGGTGGGTTGGCGGTTGCCAATCGCCCAAATTTTTAAATGCGGACGGTTTTTGACAAAAACACTAACCGTCGACGACGGGTAGTTAGCGGGTGAAATGGCGGGCGGGGCGGTCGGTTATTTTTTTTTTTTTTTATGTACACGCCTAATTCCAACCCTGAAGAATTATGGATTCGTGTGAAAAGGTATGATTGATAATCCATAGATGTTTGACTTGAATGTCAAATTTTATGTAACACTTGAGCATCAAAGCAGGCTTCGGTTTCCAATAATCGGTTCATTTTCCGTTATAAATCCCACTAGTCATTTTACCTCCCAAGTCCCAACTGTCTCTTTCTTGTTAACCTTCAATCCAAATGGTCAAACTACTTATATAATCCCTACTCCCTCATATTTAAAACAAAAATGTTGTCTTAAATAAATAAAATATGAGAAATATACTTACTTTTTATAGAGTGCAACACAAAATAAATGAATAACAATATAATAAATGGATTGGATACATAGAAAATTATGAAAATACAAATTCACATGGTAAAATCACCTAAAACATCTTATATTACGCAAATAGTTAATAAGCCAAATCATCTTATAAAATGAATAGGAGGGAGCACAATTTAATATTACATAATACCTACGTTATATCTCATATTCTATATTGATTAACAACTTTTCATTATACAAGTTTTGCATTGAATGTCTATAACAAAATCCAATCGTGTTTGTATCTAGTGCGACCCACAAGAATATCACTTCTTTTATGCCTAACGGTTGCATTGATCGATCCCGAATCTTTATATAGAATTGTGAGATCTATGTGTGTTTGTGTCTAGTGAACGCACATGCTCGGAAATCCAGAATTAACCGTACATTCCAAACCCGAGCAGACAAAATTCATCCAATTGCATCTTCACATTCTTCTCCATAATACTGGCATGTGGAAATGATCATGACATGTCTACTCTTTATATCTCTTCATCACTTTCCTCTGTGTAATTCATTATCCTATTCATCTCTCTGCAACACTCTCCTAAACCAAAGCCACAATGGTTCTTGAAACATGGCTGATCAAGGTCAAGAAAACAATTTCCAACACCTTAGACTCAAAAAAGCCCACAATCAAGAAATCCCACGTTGGGGTTTTGGCATTTGAGCTTGCTGGCCTTATGACAAAGCTCATCCACTTATGGGAGTCGCTTTCCGACGAGTTTGTAGCTCGTTTACGCAGTGAATGTATATGCCTAGAAGGTGTTCGTAAAATTGTCTCAAACGACGATGCTTTTTTATTAGGCTTGGCTTGTGCGGAGCTTGCTGAGAATCTGCGTTTGATTGCTAAATCTGTTTCAAGGATCAGTAAGAAGTGTGAGAGTTCGACTCTCAGGAGCTTCGATCGGGTTTTCGAGGAATTTGCGAACAATGGGAGTGATCCGAACGAGTGGCTTCTCGGTTCGAAAGACGTGGAGTCGAAGATGAAGAAGCTGGATCAGTTCGTTACGTTGACGGTTACGCTGCACCGGGAGATGGATGAGCTCGTGGTGCTCGAGAACGGGTTGAAGAAGGTGTTGCGTAGTGATAGGAACTATCATGGTGATACGGTTAAGGAGTCGAAAATTATGGAGATGCAGCAGAAGATTCTGTGGCAGAGACAGGAAGTGAAGTACTTAAAGGAGAAGTCTTTATGGTGTAGAAGCTTTGACACTGTTACATTGCTTCTTGCCAGATCTATTTTCACGGTTCTTGCGAGGATCAAACTCGTTTTCGGGATCAACCATGCCCTGCCTCATCGCCTTTCGACCTCCTCGTCAGTTCATCCTTCCGAAGATTTTAGTATGTTGAAAAACGAAGGCTTTTTCGAGTTGAATTCGGAGGTTCTTAGGAAACCGCCTGCTAGCACGTTAGGATCGGCTGCTCTTGCCTTACACTACGCGAATTTAGTTATCGTGATGGAGAAGATGATCAAGTCGCCACAATTGGTCGGAGTGGATGCTAGGGATGATCTTTACGCAATGTTGCCTAACAACATTCGTTACGCGTTAAGGTCACGGCTGAGAGGAGTAGGATTCTCGGCTAGTGACCCGGTTCTTGCTACCGAGTGGAAAGATGCCTTGCAGAAGATACTGGGATGGCTATTGCCTCTGGCACAGAACATGATCAAATGGCAGAATGAAAGGAGCTTCGAGCAGCAGAAGATTGTCACAAGGACGAACGTTCTTCTGTTGCAGACGTTCTACTTTGCGAACCAAGAAAAGACGGAAGCTGCCATAACCGAGCTCCTCGTTGGTCTGAATTACATCTGGAGATTCGAACGGGAGATGAACGCTAAGGCCTTGTTCCAATGCAACAACTTCAATGGGTTCTTGAATTCACAGAGTTATGTTTAACATTTCTCTAGTAATGTGTTGTTTGATGTATTGTATTGAGTATTTTTGTACTTGATTCTTGATCAGATCAAATCTTGAAGGTTATTATATACCTTCAGTACATGATCTGTAGATTTTGTAAAGGCAAAGGCACATCAATGAAGTTATAAGATCAAAATCTTAAAAATCTGCAACTATCCTTAATTAAAGATTGTTATGAACTTATGATCAATAGAGGTTAAACAATAAAATCCAGATTTCTGCAGACTGGCCAAAGTACATTCATTATTATCTTTACAAATTAAACACATTGGTGCATGTTATGTATGACCGTGGACCTAGTTTCTCCAACTTATACGTAGAGTACAAATTTATCCCACTCTCAAGAGTTCTTAAACGTAAAATGTGATTCGTCGAATCATAACTGAAGCACCGAGCACTAAAAGACAACGACGTCGTGGCCCAAACACTATGAAATAACTTTGGGATTGTGGCATATGGTAGTTACACTAATGCATGTGAACATAAACTCAATATGTCTTGAAGGGTTCATATCATTCATCTTTCTTAATCTTGAAAGTAAAGGCTCAAGTATCACCTCCTAACATGTGGTTTGTCCTCTGTAAAGTAGATTAGAATGTGTTGTCATATTTTTATGATTGAGTTGACTTCTTTATCTTTTTTAATCTTAGAAACAAAGGCTAATAAGCACTTAACATTAGCATGTAAAACTTTCCACTTTTACATTTTAATTTGGACCCAATATCCATAAAAGCAGGTGGGCCTGTAGTCATGGACTATATGCCTTATTCAATGTTAGATCCCATCTTATGATTAAGAAAGCTACCAAGAACTTGATATATAGCCATAAATGACCATCATCTGGTGGACAGTGGGACTATACCAATACCAAAATTACAATAAAAATGTCAAGCTTGTTGGGACATTGAGCAGAAATAAAGGTTTTCTTATTAGGCAAACATGTGGCTCATTTCTTTGAAAATAACTTGACCTAACAGCACTTGTTTATCTTTCCCAGTAGCACCAAAGTTCATTACGATACGTAGGGTGTGTTATGATTAGTCGTCTTATCAACTGATTCTATCTTGTATAATAAAAATAACATCAATAATGCATGTGATTCGTGAAGAGACAATTAAAATCTATTTTGGATCGATTTTCATAAAATAAGATAACTGGTCGGACATGATTCATATTAGCGAAAAATAAAAGTAATAATTCTACTCAATTTCCACCTTTAGTCATAGTCATTCAACTTATTGCCACATGTGCCTAATTTTAGATTTTAAAACATAATGGTAGCAAATAGTCAAACTTCTTATCCAAATCAAACACTCTTTAGTAGGTAAGCCTAATATTTTCAACACAGATGGTGTTTTTAGTTACCTTTGCACATTGATTTAGTTGGAAATGAACTCCTACTCCACTAACTACTTCAAGTAAAAACACACACATATATATGTGGTTTCATCCAAAAAGTAATCAACAGCATTAACCCAAAATGGCACAAGAGAAACAGACTTCGATAGAAAAGAGAGACAAACATCCCATTTCTGTCCCATTCATATGGGAGGAAAAACCCGGAACGCCTTTAAAAGATTGGAAACCCGCCTTTCGACCGATCAAACTGGTCGAGCCGACCATTCCAACGCCTACTAAGCTAGTTGTATCGGTCCCCTTCGGCTGGGAAGAAAAACCGGGTACACCACTACCCTACTTCACAAAACCGCAAAATGAGCTTTCTCAAAAGAAACACAACGTTGCCTGCACATCAGACTCAGCACACTCAGACCAAAGTAACCAATACTCGGACTCGGAATCAGACCGGTCGAGTAACCAAACCGACGAGTCCTTCATCTCCGCCCCGTCTCTAATGTCCAACGAAAGCGTGATACATAACCAGCAGCAGGGCTATGAAACCTGCAGTAGCTTTAACTCGACTTATGCAACAGAAAGTCGAAGATTGGCAGGGGCGTCGTTCTTGGAGTGGCTATTTCCTCTACTGGCAACTAATTCTAGCTCCCCTGACAAGGTCCAACTCCTAGAGACGGATCCTACTCGTACAGATGGCACAAAGGGAGCAGAATTTCGACCAGAAAGTAACCGTTGTGAGGTTAGCAGGCCCCTTCTTACGCTTGGCGAGCTGATTGTGATGAGCCGAAGGATGAGTTGTCGCAGGAAAGTCATGTCAATGCAGAAACAGTCCTCCATGGTAAGATTTGTTTACCGTTCTGTTCCAAATTAGTGTTACAACTTGCATAGTTACATGTTCATTACACATTAGTTGGGAAATGCAGTACTGGTGCCAGGGGCGGAGCCAGATTCTAAGTTCCGGGGGCGAAATCTTATCGAAAATTGACAGTTTGAGATACTCATTTACAAGAAATTGTTACTACAACATTATAAATGGATCGAAGAACAAAATTTGAAAACATAAGATACAAAGTTTCTAGTAAAATGACTTGCAACTCATGTTTGTATTATCAATTTATTGGCGACAGGATTTCATGAAGGGAAATGCATTAGGGTGCTGCAAAATCTTTGGAACTGGAAATGGGCTTAGTGGATTGCATCGCAAATTGAAGAGGCAACTGCTACTGAATTAAATTGTGAACGGAAACGGAGGGTTGTTCGAAATTGTGAGAGTATTTCTAATAGTCGATGTAAAATTGTTCGATTATATTTATAAATTTTATTTGATGTTTAAAAGTGAGGAGTGAGAATATATAGTATCCGTACTAACTGGGCTCGTGAACATTGTGGCCTTGATTGTTACTGGGAGGTTAGGAGGGATGACATTTATTTTTCAGGCACATATCCTCCAAAAGACTTCACGAAAATGTATAACTTGAAAAACTGAAAAACCCTTAGAAATAAATTTTAGTAGTATATGATATGGTTATAAGTATGAATACATGTCGAATATATTTCAATTTATCATGATGTGTTTTGTACTATTTTACCATCTCTATATGATAAACATATATTTAAAGTAAGTTGTCTTTAATATATCATATAGGTGGACTTTAGGATCTGTTTTATTCAACTGCAATTTTCTGAACTGAACTGAATTGAATTGTAGTATAAAATATAACTAAGCAGAACTGAACTGAATGAATTTTCAGTTGAAGATAAGAGATCCTTAATCCACCAGTCATTTAAAAGCTACCACATTTTATTTACGGACGTCCATTATGAAGGTACGTAAGATTTCATTATTTGTAACTTTATATTTATTCTCACTGGACACTTCTTTAAGAAGATTTTTATTGTCATTAAATCCATCCCTTGAATCCAGTTTCTTTTGGCCCTTTGATTCCACAAAGCATTCTTTTGTATTAAAAGATAGGGAATTTTACACACAGCAACATTTTTAGATGCACCTTGAATGTTTGGGTCCCTATCGTTTTAAAATTTACATTGAGGTCCATTTTTCAACCAAAATGTTGACTTTGTGTAGAATGTCCCATTTACCCCTGAATAAAACATCTTCATCTTCTTCTCTTTTCTTTTTTGTTATTCTTCATCTTCTCTTCTCTTTTCTTTTCTTCTTCTTGTCTTCTTTCTTGCTGTTTGATTTATTAAAGCCATTTGATTTTCAATTTTTAGTTTCTTTTTTCTTTATACGTACGGTGTACTATTGCATATAGGTATATAAGGTTAAAAGATAATGCGTGTTTTAGTCTATCTGGACACAAATTCTTAAACTATTATTTAAATTCATTCCCATCGAATACGTTAAGTAACTAAGATCTAAGTAGGGCAAAAGGTCCCTAAATTGTAGGTATACACAGTAATATAAAATAAATGAGATATACAGCTTTATTTATGAACTAAGAATTAAAGTAATTAAGTTGCGGTGGAAAGATGAAAGAAAAATGTTATAACACAACTGACAAATGCTTTGAATATTTCTATTTTATACAATATAAAGCGTGTTATAAATCTCATAGGAATATAAATAGTTAAGAGTGAAAGAATGCATGTTAACCTTTCTAGTTCCGTTTCTTTTTGTTACTACAAATTAGATTCTTTTTTTTTTTTAATAATTGCTAATAATTTCATTAAGATTAAGTAAGATTAATACGTAACGATAATTCTAAATAACGAGAACAAGTAGAGTAAAAAGAGAATAGATCTCAAGGGCTTTTTTGGCAAGAAAATGATTTTTTCACTCTCTCTCATCAACAAAGTTGACTTTTGGACTTCAATGTAAATAAAATTTTGATGCAGTTCAATGTCTGTCCTTCTCCGTAAATTGTGAAACATTAGGGACCCAAACGTTTATTCACTATGTAAAAAGGTGGTCAGATGTAAATCGACCTTAAAAGATATTATCAATAGTGCATACTCTTACTTTATTATATTTTGTCTTTTCTAGCTTATACTTTGACTTATCTAAAAACTACACTATAAAATGCCAATTAACCTTCTCGAGTAGAATTATAAAAACAATACAATTAAACAATTGAGAAAACAAGTAAAAAACCAATCAACATGGACTTTTGTACCAAATTTTCGAAATCAATGTTGACACTGATCATCATGTCTTGTTATATTCTTCAAGCGTTCTCCATCAACTGTAGGATCACCAATCCCTACACGATTCATATGGTGAATAAATTGCCTAGTATAATGAGGTTACATTGTGCTTCTGGAGATGATGATCTCGGATTCAAGAACACGTCACCAAATTATGACTTTCATTGGAGCTTTTGCGATGCTTATCATGGTAGAACTCTTTTCTTTTGCCACCTTTGGTGGAACGAAAAAGATGTGGCTTTCGATGTTTTCAGTACTAACTGGGCTCGTGAACATTGCAGCCTTGATTGCTACTGGGAGGCTAGGAGGGATGGCATTTATTTTTCAGGCACATATACTCCAAAAGACTTCACAAAAATGTATGACTGGAAAAACTAAAAAACACAAAGAAATGAGGTAGTAGTACTACATAATATGGTTATAAGTATGTAATACATGTGATATTTTAATTGATCATGATGTGTTTTGTTTCTTTTACCATCCCTATCTTACAAAAATAGATTTAAACTAAGTTATCTTTAATAATTCATAATCACCAATTATTTCCGTACGACGTTCCATTAGAAAGGTAACATTTCATTTTTTGTATCTTTATGTGTGTTCTCTATTCTCTTACATACAACAATTGACCCCCTATTCAATTTATAAAAATATTAATAAATATACACATCACTGCCATAATATTGTGAGAGAAAATCAAATTTATTAAAAATTATGAAAATCAACCATGATATGATGGTCAATGGGTCGACGGGATTAACTATTATCTCAGACCATCTCCAGCAGCTGCAACTCTCTGCAACTCACTCTCTCCGTCACGTCAGCATTCCACTCACTGCAACTCACTGCAATTCTCTACTCCAACAGTGAGGTCCAAACCTATTTTCTTTTAACATTTTCTTTCAAACTTAATTTTTCATTTCTTTTTCCTTTTTCATTTCCTTTAAAACTTTATTCTTGAATTGATTTTAAATATTTTTAGTTAATTATAAAAAACTCACACTAATATTTTTTAAATATATTACTTGAATATATTTGAAAATATACTTGAAATTTGAAAAAATATATATTACTTGTAATTTAAGTTTGAATAATTAAAAAAAGAATTGAAATACAAGTGAAAACTAAAATAAAATGAAGAATTTAGTTAAAAACGAGTGAAAACAGAAGAGAATAACAAAATCGGTTCAGCAAAAAAGCAACAAACAATTAAAATAAAAAGAGAAAAAAAAAAGGGCAAAAATAACGTATGAGGCCCATCGTCTCATTTCATCTCTCGCATCACTGCCCGAGAGTGAGTTACATCAGAGTTGCAACTCTCAGTTGCAAGAGTTGCAACTCTGATGGAGATGCTATTATAAACCACATTACAGAGGCTTATAAGTCTATATATACCGAGTGACTGCAGTGGGATTATCAACCTTTGAAATCAGGATAATCTGAGTATGGTTAATAGATTCCATAAAAGTTTAAGTTAAAGAAATCCTTAAACATAGCACAAACTTTTGCTCTGATGGATTTAGTGGCTATGATGTGGGGTACTGACATTAATGAACTTTTCCACATGAGGATTACTGGAAACAAATTTCTTTGCATGTCTTTATCATCAAATATTAGGTTACCCTCACTATCTTTAACAACATTTTTCCTTCTTTCATGAAAAGCAAGAGCATGAAAGTATTTATTATATAAATCCATCCCTTTAATCTAGTTCCTTTTGGCCCTTTGGTTCCACAAAACCTTTTTGTGTATTAAAATATACTATCAATATTGCATACTCTATCTTTATTATATTTTGCCCTTTTCAGCTCCTACTTTGGCTTACCTAAATTTTACACTATAAAATGCCACCATTCTCTAGTAAAACAATTGAGAAAACAAATCAAAGATCAACCAACATGGACTTCCGTACCAAAATTGTGAAACCAATGTTAATACTGGTCATCCTGTCTTGTTACACTCTTCAGGCTTTCTCCATCAAGTGTAGGATCACCAATCCCTTCACAATTCATATGGTGAATAGATTGCCTAGTAAAATGAGGTTACATTGTGCTTCTGGAGATGATGATCTCGGTGCCTGGGACACGTCACCAAATTACGACTTTCATTGGAGCTTTTGCGAAGACTTTCTTGGTAGAACTGTTTACTTTTGTCACCTTTGGTGGAACGGAAAAGATGTGGATTTCGATACTTTTCGTCCTGGCTGGGCTAGACACATTTGCTACGGTGATTGTTACTGGGAGGCTAGGAGTGATGGCATTTATTTGTCAGGTACATATCCTCCAAAAGACTTCGAGAAAATGCACAACTGGAACTGAAAAACACAAAGTAATAAGTTTGATAGTATATGAAATGGTTGTAAGTATGTAAAACATGCGATATTTTAATTGATCATAGTGTGTTTTGTCTCTTTTACCATCTTCTATGTGATAAAAAAAGAGATTTAAACCAAGTTGTCTTTAATAATTCATAGAGGTTGCCTTTAATCATGTATTCATAGTCCACCAATCATATCTAAAAGCTACCCATTTTCTCTACTGACGTCCCGTTAGAAGGGTATCATTTTATTTTTGCAGGCTTATATATATTCTTTATTATCTTACATACAACAATTAAACCACTATAAATTTTAAATTAAAAAAAATACAACAAACTACAATAATATTGCATTGGTAAACTAAATTTATTAAAAATCAACCATTATACGATGTAACGACTAGATTAACTATATCGATGCTCTTGCTAGTAACACCTAATTATATCCATGGCTAGAGAAATTTTGTATAATTTATACTACATCATGTTACACTATCTGATATTTTACGTGTTAGTGTCGTACAGTGCACCATTTGAATAGATTGGTATTAGTGTAAGTACGAAGAGCCATAGGCAAAACCTAATAGAGATAATAATGCTAGGAGTATATATTATTATACGAGGGAATGAAATCACGGGTTTAAGGGTGGTACCATTTAGTTTCATGATTCATCAACGGAAATGAGAGCCCAGTGGGGGCCCATCATATCTCTTATGTCCGTGGCCCATTCACCAAACCTTCTTCTTTCTTTTCTTCTTCTTGTAATTTACACTCGTTATAATTTCTTCACCTAAATGATGATGGATCTTTTCAAATATGTCCTTTCTTTCTTGGAATTTAGTAGAAAATATACAATCTATCATACCTACAAAATCCATATGTGGATACCTGACAAAAAAAATGAATGAGGATTCATTAACTCCTTTGCATTTTTAGAAGCACATTCTTAGTTCAAATTTGAGAAGCATTTACCTGATTTGGTAGTTGTTTTGAATGAGTTTTGGAATGGATATACGCTAATAAGAAAATTGAGATAGAGATCAATGTTTTAAAATATAATTATAAAGATTTAAACATTATTAGTAAACATAATTAAGTTAAAAACATCAGTACTACTACTATTCAAAGTAGTATAATAATTCACAAAATTTTACTAAGTTTATAATTCAATTTAAATCTCATCCGTTGATTTTATCTATTCAATTTGAATCTGGTACGTACATATGTCATTGTTTAAGTAGAAGTTGCAGGGTTCGAATCTCATTGGCGTAAGTTTCTCCCTTTTATTTATTATTTTTAAATATTTTCAAAAATCACAGATTCATTGGTTTATATAAAAACCCTTAACACACGTAATGTGTTACGTAAATATGTTAGTCATTCAATAGAAACAATAAAATTAAGGGAAAATTACATATACCCCCTTCATAGATGCCCTTCTCACATTTGACTACCACTCAGATCAACAATTACATTCAGGTCCATTAATCCAGATTTGTGCTGACCAACTTATAAGCTAAATCAATTTATGTCAAAACCAAACATGCCCTTATCTATTTCTTTACAAATATCTTTTAAATAAAAAAAATTAAAATACAAATTTAACTTAACCATTTTAATTAAGGGTAGTAAATAGAAATTACAAAAATTACTTCACCATTTCCGATCGATTTTTCCGGCCATCGAAAATCGCCTATCTCCACCCCCACCATCTGTTCCACCACCATCCCAACTTTTATGCAAAACAGATTCTACTGCTCCATACCACTGCTCCGAAGCTCACCATTTTCTTCTCTACTACTCCACTCAAATCCAACTCTCCAATTCCTCCTCAAATTCCCCATTACAACTCTCCAATCATTCACATGCACCAAAAAGCCCCATTTTCGCAATCTAAGAATTCCAATCAACGACCAGCTCAACAAATGTACCAATTCGATTTACTAGGAAACAGAGGCTAGCGAATATGAAATAGAAGAGGAAGCAGAACATGATAGCTACACAGATGAAAACGAAGAGCAAGCCGTAGAGAATGGCCAGGCGAGTTTGCCATCGCTGGTGCGACAGAGGCGAAGGTACTCCTCAATAATTTTGATCGGTTGGTCTATCAGTGGTGGAACTCCTCAGTAATTTTGAGTTCTAAGATCTGAAATTAAAGGCTTATTTTGATCAATTAATTATTTTTGTGATCGATTATATGCTCGTGAACATGAGGGTTTGATCTTGGTAGAGTTTTGTTAATGATTGAATCCGATTTAAAAAACCAGGAACTTAATTGAAAGTTTTAAAATTTTGAAACCCTTGCTTTTGAGAATTAGAGTTGAACCAGAGACTGACGTTGCAAAATGAATTTTGCTGGGCACTTTCGATTTCTCTCAATTTGGCCCAAAAATAATTTTAATTTTCCAATTAAGACAAAATATATAATTAAATTATAAAAACTATGTTATTTATTATTTATAACTTTTTTAATATTATTTAAATAAATTTTATTTGTAGGGCAGGAAAGAAGAAGTTTTAATTTTAACTTGAGAATTTAATTCTATTCAGGGACTTGAGTTGTAAATAATAATCAACCATCAATTACATTCAAGTCCACCATTTAGTTAAAGGCTGTTTGGCCAATTTCAAAATATGATATTTGAACAGGGGCAAAAATGGATTTTCCAGGTTTAAATTCGTCAAAAGTCAAATTCGTGGACTTTGATGTAATTTTTTTTTTAACGAACATAACTTTCATGTAATTGTTGATCTAAGTGGTAGCCATCTGCAACATTTGCATCTAACAGGGACCTATATGTAATTTGCCCTAAAATTAATACCACTAGGAGAAAAAATGAAATGCGCATGAAAAAGTAGGATACATACATACACACACAAAAACAATAAAACAAGAGTAATAAACAAAGAGGAAACGGAGTACAAGGCATTGAAAAGGACATGACTGGCAAGAAGACTATTAAGTGAGATCTTTTCAATAAAGACCTCAATGTACACCACGACAATTCAAAAGTTTGTTTGAGATGGCCCACTTAGAACCGCCACCAGTCTGACGGCGGCGAGCGGTGGCTGTGCGGTGGCAGTCAATTGCCCCCTACTTAAAGGCTGAGAACTGATCTCTTTGTTCCCTTAATTCACTAGACTAGCTAGTGTTGGTCTAGTATAGGGCTGTTGTATGTAGTAGCTAGTTAGGTCTGCCTAAAAGCTAGTATGTTGCTGCTTGCTTTTATCACTGATTAGGCCTGCGTTTAGGGTCATTGGCCTGACCTTGTGTCCAATTACCTTCTTACACGTTATACAGTATTTATGTTTGATTTAGTTGGACTGTCTACTTTTTATGTGATGGGATTGTCGTCATTAATTGTACTAATCAATCTTTTTAATTTCTAGTGTGCCATGGAAATTAATCAAAGTGTGATTAGAGAATTGATGATTATCTGATTACTTGAGCTCGGTTTGCGTTTACCAATCTTTGATGGTTCAATTCGTCAATTACTCACTCCGTCCCGCATAACTTAATACATTTGTCATTTTTAATCGTACCACATAACTTCATACATTATTAAAAAAGAAATCTACCCCACACCCAACAAATAATAAACAATATCAACTTTACACTCAAATTACACATTTTGCCACTAAAAGTACACTTTTTCCCACATTTTCTATATTTTATCATTACTTTAACTTTTCGCATAAAACTGCGCGCTAATCCTAATGTATGAAGTTCTCCAGGACGGAGGGAGTAGGTTATTTTTCGAGTTCGAACCGTGATAAGTCGGCTCGAGCTCGTCTCATTTTATTCGAGTTTTAGTTAAGTTCGAGTCGAACTCGAGTTCATTGACGAAAAATATATATAAATTAGAAAATATCCAAGTGTTGTAAGACGAGACATATTTGACTCGATAGCTCAACGAGCACACATAGGCTCGAGCTCGACTCGAACGAATCGAGCTCGAGTCCAACCCTCTATAAAGACTAACTCGTATAACAACTCTGAGTAACCGTCGTTAGTGCATAACGTTTACTTATGAATTGATATATCGATGATACGTGTTAACTTCACATTAAATACATATTAATTCCAACACACCTTTTTGTTTGCGCACAAATTCAGAATGTGTCCAGCATATTACTCGAAACCCAATCATTTCATTAATGAACACACTTCTGCGTTGACGACAAGAATCATACATCGATGTATAATGAGTCGAAACGTATAAATATCATGTTTGACAGAATGAAAATTTTGAAGTAGCGATTAGTGATCCTTTACGAGAACACTTTAAATCACAGTTTTAAAATTGATTCGTGTAAAATAAGAGTCTTGCATAGTTGAGTTGCTTAATGATAATGTGGTACACCGTACAAGTGTAGATTATGGTTAGCTGGTTAATATTTTCTTCTTTACACAACGTTTGGAGCAATAGACCACCGGTCACTAGATCCAATAATTACGCACATGAGTTTAGATCAATAATTATAATTATTTCTATCCATATCGTCCGTACTTCTTCTTTAGTGGGTAGTTATGTACGCTTGCCCTCTCATTATTATACTCTTCGCTATCCAATTAATTGTCCTTAATTTTCCTCACCTGTACACAACTTTTGGTTGACTTCTACTTGCACTTGAAGTAGCTGACTAGCTTCTAAATTATGAGTTAATCTAAGGATTTTAATTCATTCATAAGTTGGTCGAGTGTGTCCAAGTATATTGGAGATTCGGATCGAATAGTTTGATTTGTAATTTGGTCGAGTGTGGTATGTAAATTGGAGAAGTGAATTCGAAGTGTACCCGTGTAGAGAGTGTTCATCATTGTTTGTCTGAATGAGATGTTTAGTTAATTCGTATATTGTTGAGGGTATTCGTGTGCTCGTGTATGGTGTACTAATACTACAACTCAATATTAATCAAGGATAAATATAAGTATATGAAAATCTGGTCTTCTCCTCTGACCACTGGGTAACAAATTCAATCCAATTTCCTTAAAATGTGAAGCAAGTGAATGGAATTGAACAATTGATGTGTTAACCTTATGATGCAAGAAATAACCTGCAGTAAATCCAAGATAATTAAATTCGTTCTCTAACCAACACACAGTCAAAATCTTTCTCAACAGTGAACAAAATATCCTCTGAACCAAAAAATCCCACTTCTCATCAAAGTTAAGCAACTTCAATTCAATAAAAATGGTGCCCTGAAATGATTCTTGTACACAATGATGCAACAAACTCTTTACATATTACACAGTCTGAAACTGATCCAGAGGCAAAAGGGTAAAAACAATTTTCACTTGGGTTAAAAGCTTTAAAGATGGTATGGTAATTTGACCTTATAATATTTATGGCTTGGTAATAGTGGAATCAGTTCAGTGCAGAAGAGAAAGTTGTGTTGGTCCGAAGCCAAGAATGTTGTTTGGTTTGTTTGACTGCCATTGTTGTCATACAATCAAGACAAAAAAAATCTTTCATGCCCAATTAAAATATGCTCGTGTCTTTTTCTTCTTGCTATGGGCCAAGTGGAGGGGAAATAGCAATTTTGTTGTGTGATTTGAAACTAGCCAATTTAATTCCCCGTGATTCTTAATTTCCTACAGATATATTGAGCACGGTTTTAGTTACACTCGACTATTCAATTGTGTTCACCATGCCTTCTAGAACAATTCAATAGTAGGAGTAACATCATTATGGAGATGGACCTTCATCTCCATCTTTTGTACTTTCATCAACGATACAATGCGAATAATAATCAATTGAGATAATATCTTCTAAGACTTGCCAACGGATCAATCTTAAGTCAAATATGTCTAACTTTGAAGTTTTTATGAACACACCTAGTTATCATAAGTATGATTCTGAATCATTTAATATATTACCATGTTTAATATTTGTAATCTTAAATTTAAATATAGAAACACACACACATTATTAACATTGTTTTGATATTATAGAAATTATTTTCACTTTTCAAATTCAACTCACATATAGAAACACACACATCATTTAATTTATCAACCTCAAGTTTTTTCACTTTTCAAGTTCAACTCACATTGTTTTGATATTATATAAATTTATAAATCTGTAGGTAGGTCCATGGTAAGTTGAATCTGAGATGTAGGAACGTAGAAGGTATTTGAAACCCCCAAATACCTATTTTGAAATAGTCCATTAGAAGGGGATCGTTGAAAATAGGAATTTTGTAAACCTGAAATTTTCAAAATTGTTAAATACCCTTTACACCGGACATAGTTGCAAAACAATCATGTCACCTGCACATTTAACTCGTGAAATACCTAAACGGAACACTCTTTACACGATCACTCGTCGTGCTAGTACATATTATCGATACATTCTCAATTCCTGGCAGAGATTGAGAATGTAATACCGTTGACGGGTAAACCGGTATTTTAAAACATAGATTCCTGCGGATCATTATCAAACACCGATTCTAATATACTCGGTCTATATAAGTATTTTTCGAAATGTAATACCGTCGACCGATACAATTCACAACCTCCAAGAAGAGAAATTCAATTCAATTCCACTACTAAGCAGTCATTTCACCGCCGTTTAGAAAAGCAAGCAAGCAGCTCTGCCTGTGTCATACTCTCTCTTCACAAATGCAAATGGTGCTGCTACTACAGTAACAACTCACCAGTACACTTCACACCCAACATTAATATAAACACAACACCACTCTTCTCTTCTTGATCAGTAGTACTAATTTTCTTCTCTCTTATTGCTTCTTCTGCCTTCCAGTTCACGCCAAACGCCTGCTTCTCTGCAACTTTCTCTGTCCTCCCTTACTCCGTACAAATTCAACACACACCTTACTCATGCTCTCTCACTTTTCCAACCACACTCATTCACTCTTTTTCAATGACTGCAAGGTCCTCAACTGATACTGATATTGTGCTTCTGTTAAAGATGACTTCTTGATTAATATTCTGCTCCTAGACTCGATTTTTCGTTGTGGGTTTTGTTAATTAACAATGGTGGAGGATGACAGTGAGGTTTCAGTGAAGAGAATGGCTAGAGTGATAATGGGGTTTTGCTGCTTTTTTATGGTTTTCTTGGTTATCTGTCCTCTTGCTTCTTCTCTTACTGATGAAGGTGATTTTCCTTTCTATTTTTTTTTCTTCCTGTTCTATTGTCTTTTTAGGTCATTATGTAGAATTCTGTTACTGATTTTTGCATGTCAAGAATTTGAGTCTATTTTAGAAAACCTCTGTCTTATTGTTCCTCATTATAAAAAGTTGGGATTTAGACATTTTTTTAGCTCATTATGTAGAATTCTGTTTCTAATTTTTGTCAAGAATCTTGTCTATTTGGGCCCTTTCAGTTTCAGAAAACCTCTGCTTTATTGTGTTTTTTCCCATTTTAAAAAGTTAAGATTTTGACATTTTTTTAGCTGAAAAGAGAAATGTGTATGAGTAGAATGATAAAGATAATGATTATGACCTTTTCAATCTATTTTCTTTCCTGTTTTATTTGTTTATAAAGAATTGGGGATTCGGAAAAGTTAGTAATGATTCTGTAATTGGAGATCCGTTAATAATGACTGTTATGATGTTTGTAGTCAAAATGGAGTACCCATATTTGTTAAACATGTCGGCTTTGACAGTTTTCATAACTGTTTAGATTATTAACCTATGCCATTGTCTTGTTTAGTGAGATGGTTTTGTTTTTCTTGGTCTTTTCACCCATTGGTGGATGATACTGTGCTTCAGTTTTGTAATACCTTATCCAGTGAAGGTCTTGAAAAGAAAATTCTACAGTTTTACTTTATCTGGAAAATTATTTTGTCTCTATATCTTGGATAAAATTCTATGAATGTGGTCTAAGTAAATAGGGAATTAAAATGGGGACACTTCAATAATTTTATGCAAATGATTGTGATAGGCAAAGCTTTGATGTCCATCAAGGCTTCATTTAGCAATGTGGCTAATGTGCTGCTGGACTGGGATGATGTTCAAAATGCTGATTTCTGTTCGTGGCGTGGCGTTTCGTGTGGAAACTTCAGCTCATCCATTGTTGCTCTGTAGGTTTACTTTGTTTCTAGTTATTACTATACATAATTGCATATGCACTCACGTTAGTACTCTCTGCTTATGGTTTAACTTGTAGTAACTGTGTAAATGGCATTTTTTTGGGCGTAGGAATTTGTCTAATTTGAATTTGGGCGGCGAAATATCACCTGCTGTGGGTGATCTGATAAGCCTTCAATCTCTGTAAGCTTTCCGTTTTATTGTTGAATGTAATATTTCGTCTTCAATTTCGTCCACTTGACATTTGGATTACAATACAATTGTAGAGATCTTCAAGGTAACAAGCTAACAGGCCAAATTCCAGATGAGATAGGCAACTGTGTTTCATTGATACTACTGTAAGTTGAAGTTTTCTACCAAACTGCGTTTGTATGTTTGAACTTTTAAGTCATGATTAGGTATTTATTGTAATTTGATTCTCGTATATATTTTCAGGGATTTGTCTGAGAACCAACTTTATGGAGACATACCCTTCTCTGTCTCTAAGCTTAAACAGCTTGAAGTCTTGTAAGTCATACTTTAGGATGTAGTATTCATAACCCTTGATTAGTTATTTATGTCGTGATGTTTATAATGTCCTGCATCAGGAACCTGAATGATAACCAGCTAGCTGGTCCAATCCCTTCTACGTTAACGCAAATTCCAAACTTGAAGACTATGTATGTTTCCCTGTACTTACCTTTGTATATCCATATCTCCACGTTCGTCATGAAACTGTATTATGCATGCAGTGATCTAGCTCGGAATCAGCTTATTGGTGAAATTCCAAGGTTAATCTACTGGAATGATGTTCTGCAATATCTGTAAGTGGAACTTTTAAGCAATTTACATACCAATTAGTCTCAAATACGGCTACTAATAGGTGTATTTGGCTACAGTGGTCTGCGAGAAAATATGCTCACTGGATCTTTATCTCCTGATATGTGCCAGTTAACTGGTCTTTGGTACTTGTAAGTGTGAAAGTTCTATTTTCTTCTATTTCGTGAATCTCTGATGATACTGCAAAGATGTCTATTTACTCGTTTCATTTGTTGTAGTGATGTCAGGGGAAATAATCTGAATGGCACCATACCAGAGAACATCGGTAACTGTACAAGCTTTGAGATCTTGTAAGTTCTGTGCTCTTGACATTGTTGCCTGCTGTCCATGTTATATTCTAAATTATTCCGCCATTGCTCATTTCAGGGATATCTCATACAATCAGATCACTGGAGAGATTCCATACAATATTGGGTTCCTGCAAGTTGCTACCTTGTAAGTTGCTTTGAATTGAGTTGGTTCATGCTCTTGCGTTGGTAGTGCAATGTACTTGTACTTTTACATATTTTGGAACGCTTTCTGTACAGATCTTTACAAGGGAATATGCTGACTGGAGAGATTCCTGAGGTGATTGGTCTGATGCAAGCTCTTGCTGTTTTGTAAGTTTACCTTTCTTAACTTTCGTAACTTTTCTAAAGTTACAATAGTTTACATCAGTGCATAATGATTTTATGCTCTTTCAGGGATTTAAGTGAAAACCAGTTAGTTGGCGAGATCCCACCAAATTTTGGCAACCTTTCCTATACCGGAAAGCTGTAAGTTTTTCCTTCATAAAATTTGTATTATCCTCTCGGTCTTTATTATTTGTTTCGTAATAATCTATTATTTGTTTCGTAATAATCTATTATGTTGGTCGCAGGTATCTCCACGGGAACAGACTTACTGGGCACATCCCGCCTGAGTTGGGCAACATGTCAAAGCTTAGTTATTTGTAAGTCATATTTACCCCGTTCTCATTCAAAAGCTTGAGATGTAAGAATTCTTTTTGCTGTTTTGCTGATCATGTGTATTTTGTAGGCAACTTAATGGCAATGAGCTGATTGGTAGTATTCCTGCTGAATTTGGAAATCTGGAGCAACTTTTCGAACTGTGAGTTAACACAATGAAATTTACAGTCTTTCCGTTTCACTTGTATAACTTACTGAATAGCTGTTTATGATCTTGGTCGACAGAAATTTAGCAAACAACAATCTTGAAGGGCCAATTCCTGAAAACATCAGCTCCTGTACTGCACTCAATCAGCTGTATGGCTTTTATTTTTCTTTTAATAGATTTATGGCATGTTTATGTTCTTTAAAGTTCAATATGAACTAATTAAGGTCGTGATATATAATATGCTTCATTTTCTTGTTCCTTCTCAGGAATGTCCATGGCAACCATTTGAATGGAACCATACCATCCGTGTTGAAACGTTTGGAGAGCCTCACATACCTGTACGTACTTTCTTATTCTTTATATTCCCGCCATTTGATAACCTTCCCTACAGAATGAGAGCATTTTCATGATATTCAGGAATCTCTCTTCAAATCAGTTCAGTGGCATCATTCCTAATGAGCTTGGACACATAACCAACCTCGATACCTTGTGAGTTTCCATCTTTACCTTTGTGTTTTCCTAGACTTGTGGATTCTTTGAATAACCTGTTATAATCTGTCACAGAGATCTTTCAAGCAATGATTTCTCTGGATCTGTTCCTTCCTCTATCGGTGACTTGGAGCATCTTCTTACTCTGTAAGACATGTTTGTAATAACTTTATGCAGTCCTGTGGAATTTACCTTTATTATTAACTTCCGATCCATTTTCCAATCGAAGGAACTTGAGTCGCAATAAACTCCATGGACCTGTGTCCCCTGAATTTGGCAATCTTAGGAGCATACAAATTCTGTAAGCTTCTCTTCCAAGCTATATATTAATATATATTTTTATCCCATTTATCTGTAACCTCAGGCAAATGACACAACTAACACGAATGTGTCATTCTGCAGCGATATGTCTTTCAATCAATTCTCAGGCAGCCTTCCTAAAGAGCTAGGGCAGCTGCAAAATTTGGCATCTCTGTACGTTGACAACTTCTGTTTGTTTACCTGTCCATGCTGTAATTCTTCATATGTACGTTTCTTCTGATTATTAAATAATCTCCCTTTTTCTTGGCAGCATTTTGAATACCAATAAATTTGGTGGACATATTCCTGATCAACTAAGTAATTGCTTGAGTCTTGAAAAACTGTGAGTTTTGTCAACACCTTTTATATAAATTTCAATGCTTTCTGTCGTGGTTCTGATGCCTTCTTTGGTCAGGAATGTTTCCTATAACAACTTTACTGGCATGCTTCCCATGGGCCGAAACTTCTCTCGGTTTTCGCCTGATAGGTAAGTATGAAATGAAGTAGTCTCTATCAGCTTCATTACTTCGTATGTGTAGTTGGTGATTATTTTGACCATTCTTTGGCAGCTTTATTGGAAACCCCTTGTTATGTGGACATTGGCTGGGTTCCATTTGTGATCCGTACCCCT
This sequence comes from Plantago major, assembly GCA_026545765.1. Taxonomy (NCBI): domain Eukaryota; kingdom Viridiplantae; phylum Streptophyta; class Magnoliopsida; order Lamiales; family Plantaginaceae; genus Plantago; species Plantago major. The sequence goes on along the minus strand of CM048844.1, from coordinate 4,384,066 downwards.
CCAAACAAAAAGGTATGTTTTGTTGTTCAGATCATATTTTCGTTCTGTTGTTCACATGATCACATCTTATTTTCGTTCTTTTAATCACAATATCACATCATGTTTCAGTTGATTTCCTCTCTTTTTTTCAGCCTTGGTTTCAAGAACTGCAGTTGTTTGCATGACATTGGGCTTCATCACTTTGTTGTCAATGATAATCGTTGCAATATACAAGTCCAACCAACCGACGCAGTTATTCAAGTGCCCTCATAAGGGTACTCAAGTCTCTTCCAAGCTTGTCATTCTACACATGGACATGGCTATTCACACGTATGAAGACATCATGAGGCTGACTGAAAACTTCAATGAGAAATATATAATAGGATATGGAGCTTCTAGTATAGTGTACAAGTGTGATTTGAAAGGTTCCCGACCAATTGCAATTAAGCGACTCTATAGTCAGTATGCTCACGCCTTGAGCGAGTTTGAGACTGAACTAGAGACAATCGGCCGCATCAAGCACAGAAACCTCGTCAGCTTGCATGGGTACTCATTTTCTCCTCAGGAAAATCTTCTCTTCTATGAGTACATGGACAATGGTTCTCTTTGGGATCTTCTTCATGGTCAGTATATTATCTTTTTTACTTGGTGTGATATCCATTTCTCTTCTCATATTCGTTTATCACATCAATATGCACAACTCTTTTGTAATGTTGGACTTGGATCAATGGCAGGTCCATCCAAGAAGGTGAAGTTGGATTGGGAGACACGTCTAAAGGTCGCAGTTGGAGCTGCACAAGGACTTGCATATCTTCACCATGATTGTAACCCGAAAATCATTCACAGGGACGTGAAATCTTCTAATATTCTACTTGATGAGAATTTTGATGCCCACTTATCTGATTTTGGGATAGCAAAATGTTTACCTTCCACGAAAACTCATGCATCCACGTTTGTTCTGGGAACAATTGGCTACATTGATCCAGAGTATGCCAGGACTTCTAGACTAACTGAGAAGTCGGATGTCTATAGCTTCGGCATTGTCCTTTTGGAGTTGTTGACTGGCAAAAAAGCTGTTGATAGTGACTCGAACTTGCATCAGCTGGTGATTACCTACCGTTTCTTCTTCGTTGTGTCTAAATGCTTGACCGCAAATGTTGCTGTGTTTACATTATAGTATTTCCCTTTTAAAAAAGACAGATAAGATCGACTTTTTGAGCTCATTTTTTGCCTGTATTTCAGGTACTGTTAAAAGCAGACACTAACTCTGTAATGGAGGTTGTAGATCCTGAGGTGTCGGTTACATGCCTGGACATGTCTCTCGTAAGAAAAATGTTTCAGTTAGCATTGCTCTGCACAAAGCGCTATCCATCTGAACGTCCCACAATGCACGAGGTTTCTAGAGTACTCATCTCATTGTTACCGTCTCCTCCAGTAAAGCCTAGCATGAAAAATGTTGACTACACTCAGCTTGTTACTGGCAAAACACAAACTGGTACACGAACACCTCAAGCCGATAGCACATCTGATGCTCAATGGTACTTGAGATTCGGGGAGGTCATATCCAAGAACAGTGTTTAAGAACACGGCATGTAGTTGTAGCTTGTTTTGTCCTAAAAGCTAATGAATGGATCAAATGGATCGTTACCCAGTTTTTGTTTCACTGGAGATGTAACTCTGCAACTTAACTTAGTTGAAGGATATAGAAAAGCCTAGGTTATATATCTATCAAATGGTAACACAGCCATCTTTTTCATGTGATTGTATGAGTAACTCTTTCCAAGTACTTATAAACCTGTGATTAGTAGTAGTATTCACTCTCTCTTTTTGGAATTGGCAAAATTTTACTCCGTTCTCTTTGAAAGAATACTTTTTTGACTTTGAACGGTCAACTGCTTTCAACTTTTACCATAAATTATTCTTAAATTATAATACTAAATAATTTTGATAAAATTATATAATAAAAATTTGATAATTAAATTTTTATTATATGATTTTATTGAATTATTTTATATTATAGTTCAACAATAACTTGTGGTCAAAATTGAAGACAGTTGACCGCAGAATAGTAAAATGGAAAGTTTTATTTCGAACCTAGGAGTATTAGTGATCCTCGGAAAAATGTGCCAAGTACTATTCACTTGTCTCCTGACGTGCTCGATTTGCAGTGAGCAAAATATCAGTAGTGACTGATGTGCATCAAAGCGTAATTAATAACATTGCCCATAGGTTGATTCTACATGAAGATGGTTACCCTTTACGTCTCGTAAAAAATTTGTACATTTTTTTATCGCGAAGTTAAGTTTGAAGTATTTTACTCATGGAGCATTGTAGAAGTTCCCTGAATGAGGAATAGAAAATAAATATAAAATTTTTTAAAAAAATTGAAAAATTACTTAGACTAACGGGATGTCCATAAAAGCATATTTGGAGTAGCTTTTAAATGTGATCAATATAGTAAGTATGAATTATTAAAGATAACTTTGTTTAAATATATTTTTATCAAAGCGATGGTAAAGGAAACAAAACACACAGTGATCAATTAAGATATCACATCTATTACACATATCATAAGTCATAACCATATCAAATACTACTAATACAATTGATTTCTCTATGATTTTTAATTTTTCCAGTCATACATTTTCGTGAAGTCCTTTGGTGGATTTGTGCCTGAAAAATAAATGCCATCGCTCCTAGCCTCCCAGTAACAATCAAGGCCGCAATGTTCACGAGCCCAATTAGTACGGAAAACATCGAAAGCCACATCTTTTCCGTTCCACCAAAGGTGACAAAAGTAAAGAGTTCTACCGTGAAAAGCATCGCAAAAGCTCCAATGAAAGTCGTAATTGGGCGACGTGTTCCAGAATTTGAGATCATCATCTCCAGAAGCACAATGTAGCCTCATTTGACTAGGCAATTTATTCACCATATGAATTGTATAGGGATTGGTGATCCTACACTTGATGGAGAAAGCTTGAAGAATATAACAAGACAAGATGATTAGTGTCAACATTGGTTTCGCAATTTTGGTACGGAAGTCCATGTTGATTGATCTTTGATTTGTTATATGAACTGTTTAAATATCCTGTTTTCGTACTTCTACTTGAGAAAGTTGTTTGGCATTTTATAGTGTATAATTTAGATAACTTAAAGTATATACTAAAAATTGCAAAATATAATAAAAGGAAAAGTATTCACCATATTGATAATATTAATAATTACTCTTTTTAAAATATTTAAAAACAAATGATTTGAGTAATTATTATACACATGAAAATATAATTGAAAATATAGACCTCTAATAATTATCCTTCAAAACTATACAACAATTTATTTCCATCAATAACTTATTTAGGTGTATAATTTCAGATCATTTGTACAAGCAATTTATTTAATTAATTTCTAAAATTTTCGGTATAAAATAATGTATTAGTACTACTTCCGCCTAGCATGTAAATAAGGTTATAGGAGTAGTATTTTTTGTTTAAATAGTGAAATAAATAAATTACTAATGAGGCATCTTTTAAGTAAATAGCTAGTACGGTATTATAGTAACATTTCCAGAATAATAGTAAAGCTATATCACATTAGGTGAGTTTACCAATCTGATGTGATTTTTCATACTAGTATCAAGAAAAATTGTCCTAATTTTATTTTTTTACCTAATTAAGTACAATTTTCTATTTATGTCCGTCTCAATATAGATATCACAATTTTCATTTTGGCATAATTTACTCACCCCCATTATATTTTATATAGTACCTTAAACTTCGTACCCGAACCATCTTGGACTGGGACGAAGTGTTACTAAAGATTAATCGCTAAAAGTTTGTCTCTGTCTGATTGTGCCTTGAAATTTATGGCTATTGTTGTCTACAATTAATTTCGTAGACAATGTAATTAGAAATGCTCTAAAATAAAAAACAAGTGTGATGAACACTTAATCAATATGTGTTGTAGATGATTTGTAGGTAATAATTTTCCGCAAAACCATACTGAATTTGGAACTTCTCGAATCAACTTGCACACATGGAAACTCTTTTAACAGTACTTAAGCTAAAAGAATAGTCAAATTGGCTTCGAGATGCCATTATAAACTTGTTACAATGAAAACATGCTTAATACACAAGCGATGGTTACTTGGTAAAAGAATCGTGCGTAACAGCACGTAATCACAGCAGTCCCAATTAAGAGATGATTAGACACCAGAACTGAAGCATCACGGATCAGCATTGTGCCATCCTGTTGCGCATGGTTCTATGTTCATGAATTCGTCAAACTCCTTAACATGAATGTCACAACATTTCCACTGCATTGTTAACAAACATAGCGTTATTACACTGAACAAACTAAATATTCGGGTGGGGGCAAACAATCAACAGACTAAACGAAATGCACTCTTACCCCTCTCATCCTGTCGTGGAAAACTGCAGGGCCGGGATGATAGTTGCATGCTGTATCATGATTATCCTTCTCTTTAAAAGTTTTACCACATCCCTTGTTTTTACAGATTTGGGGTTCATTTATATCAACTATCTTTTTGACTTTTGGTTTTGGTTCTTCTATAACTAGATCCCTGCTTGCCTCGGTGGTAGTGACTTTCTGATTCAAATCTTTAGTTTGTGCACCTGGAAAGGTCAATAAGTCTTATTAAAACAGAACTAGAAAGTGATTTAAAATTAAAGTCCGAAACAAACTAGCACATGTTTTTCCAGGATTTTCAGTAATCTTAACAAAATAAACTCAGTTATTATACATAATATATACCATGATCAGAGCAGAAAAATCCTTGGCGGCACCTTGGACAATTATCTTTTGATGATGAATTGGTTGTCGGGGTTGGAACAGAAACCGGTTGCCTTGGAGGCGCCTTCGCTAGCACAGGTTTTTCAGTGGTGTGTTTCCCTTTTTTGCAACTGCAGACAACAATAGCCATAAATTTTCACTGAACCAATATTCAATACATGCTCGGTTAAACACTAGGTGTACTAAAATGGATACTTGGCAAAATACAGACACCTTCCATATCATCTGTTTCCAAGGAACTTGTGCATGACCACAACCTAAACTATCAACAGTTAAAAGTGCAACAAACACCTTATAGAAATTCCAAAGGTAATCCAGTCACAAAAAAACTGACGGACATCTAAAATAAGTTCCACTATACAACTATGCAGATATTCGTCTGCTAAGCACCAGCTGCATCTTTAAAGGCCAAGAATGATGCATCTAGCCATCGAGATATTAAAGCTAGAGACACATAAGCATGCCTTAAAACATCACTCAAGAAACCCCCAGACTGCAACATATTGAACAGCTAATATATTGATTGATTGGAGAGAGGATGAAGTATACATACCCAGGAATTTCGAGAAACAAACTGAAATCATGACTTCTTTTCTTGCAACAGCTCCATTCTTTCATCCCATCATGGAATAAAGGCTGAAGAAAGAGCTTCAATTAGCCTTATCTTACTGTTAAATTGAACAGTCATATCAACAATCAAGATTAAAAAAGAAAGGATTTGAAACTTACACCCTGGATTGAAAGGAAAGAGAATGAGACAGATAGTGGTCCGGCCATGCCATACATAGGAGAAGAAATCTCAAGTTAATAAGAGAAACTAAAAAAGTAAAAAACTAAACGGGATGAATACGCACACCCAAAAAACAGCAAGACTACAGAATCAGGGTGTTATGGTAATACGAAGATCAGTAGATGATTGGTGCATTTGCTGCACAAGACACATGCTTCATAAAACACAAATGTCTAGACTTCCATAGTCATTGGTAGCTCCAATTCACCAAATCTTCATACTGGAAGTGTGATTTCTGAGGATAAAACTGTAAAATATGGAATCACGAACTAGATCTATACAAAAATACTTTAATCCCAACTCTCAACTCTCTCCACTACAAACAATACCCACTTTGCAACCCCAATTGATGTATTACTTATGCATCCCACACGAACAACATCCAGAAAATACGCGTAACCTCGAGCATTTGACACTTACATCATGGGCAAAGTAAACTACTAACCAACCCAAATTACTACAAATAATGTTAAAAATACTCCGGCACGAAATCGTGCTCGATTACTTAACAAAGCAATCGAAATAACACGAGGATTGTATAACAAACTCAAACACAGACACTAGAGCCACATAACAACTAATCCAGCCTGTTCGACCAATTAATCCTTTCCTTCAGCTGTTTTTATCGATTGAAGCTGAAAATGATTAATAGCTGAGTAACTTCCCCTCTAATTGAACCAATTCCAGAACATTGAAACAACACCTAACTACGAATCGATCGAAGTAAACATCAAACAACTTGAAAACGGAAAAATCACGTGTCAGATCAAAGTAATCGGAATCATCTCAGGAGCAATCTGATAAGAAAATTGAAGTAAACCTAGCTGATAGTGGATCAATTGAATTGATGGATAGAAACCTAGGTAGTAGTAGCATGAACTTACAGAAGCGTGGTAAGTGCAGGAACCATCGGGATTGTCATCTTCGGAGAACATAGCATCGCAACCGATCCTCTGGCATCTCACCCTTGCCATTCTCTTCTCTTCTCTCTCTAACTCTGGATTGCTCCTCTTCTCTTCTCCAAGGTGTACTGTGAATTGTTAATTGATGTGACGGAGCTTTTATATAAATTTCTCTGTAAAGTTAACCGAAAAGCCTTGATTTGGGTTTATGTTAAACGCACTATACTTTAATATAAACTATACAATGCCATAGCACAACCAAAAAACCGTGTCGTACAAGTATTGACTGGATTATGACATTGATTATGAATTGAAGATGTATGTTATGTATTATTTTAATTTGATATTCGTATTTGTTAATAAATATTCAATTGCATTGGTATGTTTAAATTAGCTACGATTTCATAAAAAATTTGAAAAATCAATTTAAAACGATGAAAAATGTAGTCGCAGCCTCTTGTTTTGTTTGTATTCAAAGATGTAATGGTGATTTTGTATTTACGATACAGTCACAACTGTTTGTAGAAAGTAATATTCATTGAAAATGTATAAGGCTCAATCGAGATCGAAACATAACCTTCGTCTTTGATGCGATCGAGACTTCGACGCGTTAGATCCCTTCAACTCCTAATTGCTACTTGATGCTACTTGATCTTCAGCAATCGGCCACCCTTATAAGTTAGGGACAATTACAAACTAGTGTTATCCCCAAATCTTTCCTACTAATTAGCGATACATAATATATTTACTACAATTTAGTGTATATATATATAATTCCAATGATGCCCTCTAACTAAATAATAAATATAGTATATTTAATAATCAATATTAATTTTCAATCATCTATTATAATTTTTATTTTGATTTGGTTTCGTAAGATTAACCAAGCACCATCAAAATAAATGATACATTATTTACCAACATTTAATTGCAAGCATCATTTAACATTATATTACAAACATCACATTAGTACTGCAACCATCATTTATCATTACGTTACAAGCATCATATAATACAAGCATCCAATACAAAACAAGCATCATATTAGTACTGCAAGCATCATTTAGCATTAAATTATAAGCATCATATAATAATACAAGCATTCAAAACAAAACAAGCATCATATTAGTTACGCATGCATCATTGATACATAAGTATCAAGCATCATTCTTCAATAGTTATACAATAATCATCAAGCATCATATCAAGAAAGCATCCAAATTTGAATGAGGAAAAACAAAAATAACTCAATGCAACCCACTAATTGAACACATGTCAATAAAATTAAGTTAAGGAGGTACGATGTCAATAAGAAAAAACAAGAACATGAAAAAAAAAAACCCTGATAATGGAGGCTGTAGGAAGCTAAAAGGTTGATTATTGTGAGATATGCTTGTATCCAATTAGGAGATGCTTATTTGTTTCACCTGGCGTCTAGCGTGTGAACATGTTGATAATGGTGTATTTTGAATTGGTGTTTTGATTTAGTTTCTTATAAATAAGTGATTGATTTTATAAATAATGGTGTATTTAATTTCAAATTTATTAAAAATAATAAAATCACTAATTTGTAGTAAGTTTATCACCAATTTGTAGGAAGTTTTTTTTATGTATAACTAAAGTGTAATAAGTTTTTGAAAGTTACAATAATTTGTAATTACTTTCTTCGTTCCATTAATATCTTATTTAACTTTCTTGTTTTTGGTTTTATTAGAAACTCACTAGACCATAATTTGAAAGTTTTTTCATCATTAACTAATTTTTTATTATTTTTTTCTACTTTATCGTCAATTTATTCAATCTCTTTTACTTTATCACCCAATTACAACTTTATCAATATAATACCCTTATTTTTTATTACGATTTCCTTAATTGAAGAGAAATTGACAGCTTAGAAAGCTATTAATAGATCGGAGGGAGTAACTATTATAAATTCTCAGAGAAATCTATTGATATTATTTCAAATATAAGGATGTAAAGATTTGATACTGCTTCAAAGAGTAAATTTTACATCTGAAAAATGTTGTACAAACATCAACATATAAGAACTGTGCTTCTCTTAAGTTCCTTACAGAAGGTCCTATGTATGTGCAGAGAAACAGAAACTCCAAGATTTCTAAGAGCTAACTAAAACTATTCACAATGAGATTCTTGAAGCATATATTCAGCTTCTTCATCTGTCAAGAAAATTCTGTGATCTACGCCTACGCATGTACTGTAATCTTCGCATATCTTGTTCCGCAACTGTACATAAATCGTTATATGCTTCTTATAACAGAGACTTTCTCCTGCAAAAGGTGAAATACATTAAGAAATTTCAAGAATGATATCGAGTGGTACCACAACAAGTGCGTGGGAGTGTGAGTTGAACTGATCTTCAGACAGAATAGATTCATTTTTCGTGTAAATGTGCTTGCATTTACCTCATTGTTAGTTGCAGTTTCAGAAGGAAACCATCGCATACGCGTTAAAGAAGGTACCATTTTAAACAAGACTGGAGTTGTGACCTGTTGCATGATTAAAGAAGAGCCTCAGATATGAATCTTATGAAGTACTTAGAAGAGGCAACTATTTGAGATCTAGTAGCAGAAAGTTACGAGACTCAATGCTGTCGTTCCAAGGAGGAGGAGGTACATCTTCCCCTGTGAAGAAATTAGCATGTCAGTAGAGAATGAAAGGAGCCATATTTTCTAAACCATCGAAGGAAAGCTTTAGGAGCCCTTCAAGAACAGTCATTTTTCAAACAACGGTGTATCTGTAGGGCATGATAGGCGTATTCCATGAAAATGATGTTCTTATGCTGAGAATGGAAGAAGTTACCTGAACAAGATGTAGATTCGATGCACGGCTTAAGAGGACAAATGCAAATTCTCCAATTTGTGCCAGCAAGACTCCAACCTGCGAGGTGATTTTGTAATAAGTACATGAAGGTTTTGAAAAACAGAACCAGAGTTAAGTAGATTGATTGGAGGAAAAAGAGAAGCATACGCTCAACGATGTCCGAAAGCTGTTGCCAAAGGCCTTCGTAATCATGGCTGCAACTGTTGTCTTGATAACAACTACGAGAATAACAGAGACTAGCAGTATATCGACATGGTTCCAGAGAAACTGTACATGAATGAGCATTCCAATGCTCGAAAGGAAGAGAGCAGCAAACAGGTTACGGATTGGTTCCACCTACAAAAAGAGTATCAGAAGTTAGAACATCTCACCCAGGACTGCAATAGGAGCTTCTAGTGGTCATCAAACGACGCAAATTAAACATTTAAGATTGGTGTTCGATCTGCACGAAATTTTTTAATCCGCTTCTCTGCAAATTGAACATTTAAGATATACCTGTTCTAAGGTATGTGGAGCAAATTCAGTGGTGGATATCATTATGCCAGCCACAAAAGAACCCAACTCAAGGCTAAGACCTAGTTTATCACTGCACTGAAAAATGAAAATAAATGAGACTACTAAGAAAATAAATGATACATGAAAGTGCTTGTTGGTTTCTTACCCAAGCGGACATCAAGCAGAAGGCCACGGCAGCAAGCTGATAGAGTTCATTTGTCTAAAGACGACACGAGAAGAGTTTACGAGTAAGACATAGGCCCTTACAAGCAAAAAAAACTTTGCAGAATTTCGAGTATCATGAATTGACTAACTTGTGATGATAATTGCATCATCAAATTCAGAAACCGAGGAACAAAGGTCCATGTTAACAGAGAAGCCACAGCAAGATATATGGACAAAGTGAGTAGCCTGAAATCAATAAGGAACAAACGAGTTAACAAGAAGGAAACGGCGTGCATAGCCAACAGGATATACATCGACTTACAGCTTTCCCATAGAAACCAATCCTTGCAAAAGGCCACCATTGCCTCCCAGAACAGGGAGCAATGCAAATAGCAAGCCCACGACACAATCCTGAAAGATATTCAAGATTGACATCCATAAACTGTAAGGATAAAGATAATAAGCCGAACACATTTAGCTTCACATAGAATCCAAAGATCCAAAGCTACCTGGAAAATAAGAGTTCCAATTGTCACTTGAGCGTGAAGGGTGTTATTACCACTACGCTCAGAGAGAAACTTCACTACCTGCAAAGAATTAGACCCAACACTTCACTAAATTGACCATCTTTGCTCGAGCTGTTCGTTTATATATATGAACTTAGAAAATCACATGAATTAGATGTATACCACTGCCGTTGATGACATTGAGAGCAAAGAACCAACAAAGACGCCCTCTGACAGTTTTGCTCCACATGACTATATAAAATGGCATGTAGAAGTTAACATTTAACGACCATCATAAGTAAAGGCAACCAATATGTTACTAAATCTTTACCACTGCAGTTATGCCACACAAGAGCATGAGAATGATTATCTGAAGAAATCCACCAAGAACAGCAACAGGACCCACAGCTCTAAGCTGCATGATAACATACCCGTATTAGGAGACCTCAAAAGACGTAGCCATGAGTCATGCAAGAAAACTTAGTAATAAGTACCTTTGACATTGAAAATTCCAGTCCGAGAGCAAACAGTAGAAAGACAACACCAAACTGGGCAACAGTCTCAACCTGTAATGTTGATGGGAAACAAAATGACAAAAATGAGCAAGTAGGACTGGAAGTTCATGGGAAGAGTCAGACATCAACAATGTATCTAAGAGGAGTTAATTCTGCAGTTAGAGGAAACAGTAGTGTAGTAAATCATGGGAAAATATACCTGTACCATCTCCCTGATAAATTTTAGACCACCAGGTCCAATTATCGATCCCGCGAGAAGATAGCCAACAATAACCTAAAAACATGGAAATAAGGATATGTTTAACTCTTCAGATTATATAGATGTCGAATACACAAGTGTAGGAAATGCAAAGGTGAAGGTCCGCAAATAGGATAACAACCAAGGCAGGGAAAATGAACACAGACCGGTTGTCCCAGACAGGAGAAGATAATTCCACCAGTGGCAGCCGAGACTACCACAACCACCAAGTCCGATATTAACCTAGGAAATGATCAAGTAATAAGTATCAGGAAGATGTCAAGTGTAACATTAATCGTTCAATAAAAAATCCAGGTTTCTAACAATTTTAAATTCTTTGAATGTAGGTGGAATAGAAAACCTAAACAGCGCACATAATAATCAGCTGGCAGGAACATGAAGTACCTAAAATCCAATTGAAGCACTGGATACTTGGATTTCTTATTTGACATCACAAACGTGTTATCCTGCAATTATATAGAACAAGAACAACGTATTCTGAATAAATAACAAAGAGACTATATAGCATCAGTTCCTTAAAAATACCAGCGAGCGAGCCTCACCCTCTGATCTATGAGTGTTTCAGTACCACCAGGATCCTCGTCCTCGAGGGAGAACACATCTTGAATTTGGAAAGCCTTGTTACGACCACTGATAAATGCAAAACACCATGATCATTTTCGTGTAAGTTCTCGGCTGTTAATTAAGCATCATAGTAGTTGACTCAAGATGAAAAATCAAAACAACGCCCTTACTTAGACTCTTCAGTATCATTCTTCTTTACTTTTTCATGGGTGATTTTAGCCACAGTCTCCAATTCAGCCTGCACGCAACAGAATCTTACTTCAGCAGTCAGATAATTACAACGAGCAACAATCAAGAAACCCATAAGCATGGCCACAAGTACAACAGCATAACAACTTATACCAGAACAATTAGTGCTATAAGGGACACCCCAACTACAAGCACAGTCCAACATAGTCTTACTTCCGCCGTCAGATACTACACTGTCATGTTTATTGCTATAAAGGAGGCCTCGACTAGAAACCAAAAGAGTTAAATTCCCCGGATGCTAAACCACACAGACACCTCTACAAATTCGAAAGGGTAGCTCTAAGTACATAAACAAGAACTAGATACATCCCTTTATTAAACACTAATGCAATATATATAATCCTATCCAGTCGTCATCTAAAACGTACATTCAATCAAGCAGTAAAACAACTACAGTGATCCAAAATCAAACATGAACAACACACGAAAATGAGCTTACAACAACCGAAAACTCCATAAAGTACCGAAATCCAGCTGAATAGAACAGCAAATTAAACTCAATTGCAATAGGAAAACAAAGATATCCATTATACATACCTTCTGATCTGCAATACTACCATTAAAGCTATTTCCATCAGACACTACACAAAAACAAAAACAAACAAACAAAAAAAGGTTAAAGCAAACACCAACAGTATAAGTCCTTCACTAGTCACTACCATAGAACATAAGGTTATATGCTTTCTTTTTACATAGATAATGACAAAATTACAAATAAACCGAGGCTCCGATCAATTTCGTAACCAAACAAACCTTGAGGCTGATCATTCTCAGAAAACTCCTTCTCCAAAACCCGATCGAACATCTTAGCAATACTACCATCACCATTGTCAGGCAGAGTCGAGTTCACAACCAAAGTGCCGTAAAACCTATCTCTAATCTCCTGCTCCGATCTCACCGAGTAGCATAATTTGGGGCAAAAAACAGAGCAAATCAACACTGTAACAATTACGGCGATAAATCTACTTCTCATTGCTCGATTTGCAGGTGTTTCAGAGGTAACTGGTTTTCTTTGTCACAGTCTGTGGTGAGTCAATGAGTAGTAGTCTTGTTTTCGTCAGTTACTCCATTAATTGGTTAGTTACAAACACTCAATTCATGGCGCCACAAAGATTCTATTTTGCTGATGTGGCAATAAGTGCATATGACACGTCGGACTCCATGAGGAATCTTGCAAGTTACATCAATTTTGGAGACTTCAATTTGAAGGTTGCTAAAATTTGAACTTTTACCTCATTGGTATATTACTTGAGTTTCTAATTAGTCAATGTCGTCGACTATCATTGTCGATCGACGTATCGACATCGTGTTCGTTGTTCGATCGTCGTCTGTCAGATTCTTCGCCTCAACCATCAATTCTTCTTCAACCGCTATTTTTTTTTTTAACTATTAACTTCTTCCAAAAATTTTAATTATTAAAATTTTAACTCTCCTTTCCCAATCCCCACCACCAACACCGCACACCACCACCAAAATCACTGCCAGAGCTTCCATGGCGGAAAGCTGATCATTTTATTTATTTATTTATTTATTTTTTTAGCTTCCGCCATGGAAGCTCCGATCCATGGCGCCATGGAAGCTCCAGATGGAGCTTCCGCCATCCGGCAGTGGCGTGGCCAGAGCTCCGACAGTCCATGGCGGAAGCTCCGATCAAGCTTTCGTGGCGGCTTCCGGTTAGAGTAAAAATATTATTTTTTTAAAATATATTTAAATAATTTAAAGCGACGTAGGTGGTTGGAGCAATAAGAATGGCATGACATGTAAGCGACACCCCATAGCAACACTTAGTGCGAAAGGTAACAGATTATTCGATCACCACCGTTAAAATTTTAATCTAATGGATCCAAATAGGTGACTGACGTGAGTCAGAGCGACACCTTGACTGACGGTAGAAATCCCCATATTACTTTAGGTTTAAAGTAAAGTTGTTAAGATTTGGATTATTATCATTGTTGATTTGTTTATAGACGACGGATAAAAGACGGATATGAAGTTGGCAATCTATTTCGAAGATGCATAATCTACCTGATACATTAGGATATGGTTTAGGGAGTGTGTGAGTAGGTTTATCATGAGAATGCATAGGCACATAATTTGATAATTACGAGGAAAAACTATATATTGATGTAGCTTTCTGAAACTTCTTTTCAGAAGTTATTGTCAACTAGTGTTGTGACATGAGACGACACCTACACTTACAGAGTTGATAATCGAAGAAATTAAATGAAAGGAGACATGAGACATAGAGAAGAGGGAATATGAGGAGGGAAGTAACAACCTAAGGACCGGTTTATACTAGAGTTTGTCTTGCGAGAGACCCCTACATATTGGAGAGTTCCGAAAGTTCTCTATAACAGACAAACATAGACAATTTACCCTAAAAACTACATAATCTGATTTTTCGCTGGTCGACCTGCAATTTTTTTTGAAAAAAACTTACCCAGCTCATCAATGTTCATCTAAATCCACATATATTGATTTTTACATCAAATTGTCTAGGTTTATTATCAAAATGTCTACGTTTATCTTGAAATTGTCTATGTTTAGTATGCATACATTAGTAACAACCTATTTATCCAATCAAAACACAATATTTAGAAAAATAAACATGAACTTCAATTTATTCGTCAACAAATAAATTTGAATGCACAAAATAATAAAAAAATCAAAATTTACAGCCTATAAAAATACATGTCTTTTAAAAAACATTTAATACATCTACAAAATAGCTTTCTTCACACTCTTGACTTGTTCGTCGACCCCTTCTTCCACAACGTCTAAATTTTTGTGACCAATAAATTTCTTCGTTCGACCACCTTTTTACGAAAACCTAATACATACAACAAAAACATAGACAATTTATACATAAACATAGACCATTTATACAAAAAAAACTAGACAATTTATAGTAAAACATAGACAATTTCATACAAAAAACTAAACCAGCAACAACGAACAACATAGACAATTTATACTTAAACATAGACCATTTATACAAAAAAAACTAGACAATTTATAGTAAAACATAGACAATTTATACAAAAAAACTAAACCAGCAACAACGAACAACATAGACAATTTCTACTAAAACATAGACCATTTATACAAAAAACACTAGACAATTTATAGTAAAACATAGACAATTTATACAAAAAAACTAAACCAGCAACAACGAACAACATAGACAATTTCTACTAAAACATAGACCATTTATACAAAAAATACTAGACAATTTATAGTAAAACATAGACAATTTATACAAAAAAAACTAAACCAGCAACAACGAACAACATAGACAATTTATACTAAAACATAAACCATTTATACAAAAAACTAGACAATTATAGTAAAACATAGACAATTTATACAAAAAAACTAAACCGCTAACAATGAACAACATAGACAATTTCTTCTAAAACATACATAATTAAATTCTACTAAATCATAGACCATTTATAAAAAAAAAAACTAAAAAATTTATACTAAAACATATACAATTTATACAAAAAACTAAAAAAGCAACAACCCACAACATAGACAATTTATACTAAAACATATACCATTTATATAAAAAAAAACAAGACAATTTATACTAAAACATAGACAATTTATATAAAAAAAAAAAACTAAACCAGCAACAACGAAAAACACAGACAGTTGCTACTAAAATATAGACCATTTATACAAAAAACTAGAAAATATATATCTTTTCACAATAAACCAACAACAAAGAAAGAGAAGAAAGAGCTAAAAAACCGCTAACAACGAACAACATAGACAATTTCTTCTAAAACATACATAATTAAATTCTACTAAATCATAGACCATTTATAAAAAAAAAAACTAAAAAATTTATACTAAAACATATACAATTTATACAAAAAACTAAAAAAGCAACAACCCACAACATAGACAATTTATACTAAAACATATACCATTTATATAAAAAAAAACAAGACAATTTATACTAAAACATAGACAATTTATATAAAAAAAAAAACTAAACCAGCAACAACGAAAAACACAGACAAACACAGACAATTGCTACTAAAATATAGACCATTTATACAAAAAACTAGAAAATATATAAAATAGGGTTAATTACATATACCCCCCTGTTAGATAGGGGCATTGCATCTAAGGGTCACTTAGTTCAACAATAACATCCAAGTCCAAAAAGCTAATAATCTGTTGACCAGCTTATAAGCTGAAATCAATTATGGGACAAACAAACATGGCCTTAGTTGGAGTCTTTACCTTTTTACCTTTCTAGGTTAAAATTCATTTGCCAAAACTCCACCCGCCAAAACCGATCTGTCTTCCCTTCGTCTTCACTAACGATTGTACTCTTAATCATCGAAAATCAAAGCGTAATCGGCCATTATAGCACGTATAACATCGAATTAAGCTATTCTCACATTGACGTGATATTTCGGCATTGTGAGGTAGGGATTTTTGTTCATACATGTAAAGGTTCAATTTTGTTGTTAGTTTTTGTGTTATTCATGTACGGATTCATCTAAGTATCCACAATTTCGTGTTTGATTTGAGTGGTTTGTATCGTAGTTCAATACGCAGGTTATAGCTAGGGTTGTACTGCTTAATATTAATCTGTTTATATGTTTGTTTTGATGCTTATTACAGTTTCAATGGGGGCAAAATTTAACATCAGACTTCACCTGGGTAGGGAGGAATTCATGTTGGTCGACGTTGATTCTTCAAGGTACACACATGCTAAACTTATGAAGGATGTTGATGCTATATTAGAACGTGTGGAAAGTAGGGGTTCTCTGTTTTTTACAAAGGTGGCTTATGTTGAGAATTCTTTTGAAACAATAGATGTTATAGATGATTCAACTGTGAGGTTGATGTTTGAGAGAAATATGCAAGGACTAGAAGTAGAGTTGCATTTAACTACTTTTGATGTTGAACCTTTGGCTATTGACATGTCTTGCTCCAAAAAATTCAAAAGCTTTGTTAATAGTGATGTTGATGTAGAGTATGTACCCTCCACCAAGGTCCATACTGAAACAACTGCTAGAAGAAATCTGTTTAGAACTTGTAAGCCAAGACCACATCCCACACATTCCCCTGAATATGTTGATTTGACTGATGTCCCTAGTGATGATGAAACACCCCCACCCCCTGTCACTCAACCAACACAGTCTACTCCTCCACAATCTCCACCTTGTGCTCAAACTCCACCTGCCCAAACTGCTACACCTGCTAAAACTCCACCTGCCAAAACTGCTACACCTGCACAAACTCCACAACCATCTGAAAAAGCCAACAAAGAAACCCCTAGTCCTTACATTCCAAGACATGTTGAGCCTACTCCTGTTAAGTCTGTAGGGAGTGAATTTCAGGCTGCAGATGAAGAGTTTGAGACTCTTTTGTCAGATATCTTTTCTCAACATATTGGAAGTCTTGAACAATCAAAAACAGGGGAACACAGCAAAGATAAGTCTGTGGTGGATGATGTGGTAGTTGAGGATTGGGTTGATGATGATAAATTGGGAAAAGGGAAGGGAAAAATGTATGAGAGTGAGGATGAGGAGAACAAGACTGGTAGTGATGATAGTGATGATGAGGATTATCATGACCAAGGTGTGGAGACTGAATCACATGAAAGTCGGAATGCAAATTCCTATGAGAAAGAGAGTCAGAGCGACTTGGTAATGAAGAAGTTCAAAATGAGGGAGCCGAGGAAGGTGAACAAAGTGATGGTGACAGGAAGTGTTTGATCGGGAGTATGAGGCTCCAAAAGTCGATTTGCATGATAGTGAGGATGAGGAGATAGGTTTTCATAGGGTGAGACACAGATGATGAGAATGAGGAAAGCTGGGGTGATTTGCATGAAAATCAAGGTGATGTTGTAGTGAATGATGAGGTGATGCAAATGCTACGCAAATGCCACTATGTCTGTGAGCCGAATGAACACAATGAGAAGAAAGAGAATGCCCAACCAGAAGATTCATCTGAAGATTACTATCCAAGTGGAGATGATGAACTGAGTGAACAAGATTGGATAGGTGATGAATTCCAGGTGAACTGTCAGGATTGGGATAAGGAATTTCAGGAGGGTGATGTATTTGGTAGTATTCATGACCGAGGAGAAGGGTGAAGGAGTATGTCTTCAAGGTAGGGTTCCATTTGGTAAGGAAGAAGAATAACACCCATGATACACATTGTGGTGGTGGGAAAGGCTGTCAATGGAGATTACATGCAGGTATGGTTAGGTTATGAAACTGTCTTTTTTGTTCTCTTTTTGTGTATTTGGTTTTCAAACTGTCATTTCATTATTCTTACATTTTATGAATTGTAGGAGTGATGGATGATGAAATGTCATTCATGATTAGGATCTATCATGGAGGACATAGATGTGTGAAAGGTAGATCCAAAACAAGGACTCAAATTGGTTAGCTACCAAGATACATGACCAATTGAGGGACAACCCAAGTATGTGTGCAAGAAACTAGAAGCATGGGTTTACGAGAAGCTAGGGTAGTTGTCCCTTATATGAGGTTTTCGTGGCAAGGCGAAAGCCTTAGAAATAATTGGAGGAACCACGAGGAAGCTTTTAGGATTAGCCCTCAGTATATGGAGATGATAATAAGATCTAATCCTGGCTCAGTTGTAGAGATGAGTGTGAAACCAGCCATTGATAGGCCACCTTTGTTTCAGAGGTTTTTCTGTGGGTTGGAGGGACTTAGAAGAGGATTCCTCAATGGATGCAGCCCTTTCCTATTCTTTGATGGGTGTCATCTTAGAGGGAGATATGGTGGGATGTTATTGAGTGCAGTTGGCACTGATGCCAACTTTGGTATCTTTCCTGTAGCTTGGGCAATAGTTGAGTCTGAATGCAAAGAATCCTGGGGATTCTTTCTCCAATGTCTTGAAAGATTCTTAGGACCATGGGATCTTTGAGACACATTGGCACTTCATGGCAGATAGACAAAAGGTAATGTTAACAATCTCTTTGATTACTTGATTTCTTATTTCATAACTCAATGTTGATTGTCATTGATGCATTACTTGATTTGAATGTAGGGTTTGGTGCCTGCCATTGAAGAACTTGCACCAACTGTTGTGAATAGAAAATGTGCAAAGCATATTTATGAAAATTTCAAGCAAAAATGGAGGAGTGTTGATTTGAGGAAGTTTTTCTGGCAAGCTGCAACTGCCTACACTCACTATGGATTCAACAAGGCAATGGTGAAGATCAGAACTGCAAGTGAACAAGCCTATGACTACTTGATGAGGATTCCACTTGGATTTTGGGCAAGACATGCCTTTGATCCAACACCCAAGATAGATCACTGCACCAATAATGTCAGTGAGAGCTTCAATGCTTGGGTGGAGCCTGTTAGAGGATTTTTCATTCTTAATATTATGGAGGTAACTGTAATACATATCTAATTTGTTAACAAGTTTTAAGTTTTGTTCTTCACAACAAGATCTCTAGTAACAATTTGTATTCTTTGATGTCATGTAGGGTTTGAGAACTCAAGTCATGCAGAGAATTGTTGTGAGGAGAAAGAAAGGTAATGCATGTACATCAGTGGTCATGCCAAGGATTCTGAAAAAGCTGAATGATGCACATGATGAATCAAGAAGATGTAGATTGCTTTCTGAGGCAGGCAACATGTATGAGATTGGGGACTACACATACAGGTTCATTGTTAATCTTGAGGCTAGAACTTGTGATTGTAAGAGATGGGATATGAGTGGCATCCCATGCAGGCATGCTTGGACTGCTATCAATCACAATAGGGATGATGGAGAGAACTACTTGAGTAACAACCATACTAAGGCAGCTTATTTGAGGGCATATGACATGATGATTCAGCCTGTTCCCCAATATAGGTTTTTGGCCACAAGATTTAACTCAAGATGAATGTTCACCACGATGTTCTCGCACCACTGGAAGGCTACGTATCTAGGATCAAACATCCTAGTGAAGGTCCTAGTAAAAAGCTAAGGTTCCAATGCGAGAAAACAAGGAGGCCACCTAAGTGCGATCATGTGGAGTGAGAGGGCATAACTGCAGGAAATGTCCAACTTTGGTAAGTATATTTGAGTGTTTGTTTGTTTGTTTTAAGATACAAATTACATGGTTCCTTATATGCATGTTTTGTTTGAATTAATTGCAGAATAAGGAAGATGATGAAGAGCCCAATCCAGCTGCAACTCAAAATCAACCTCATTCTTCTACTCAGCCTCAGCAACAAACATCTTCTTCTCAGCCTCAGCAACAAGCATCTTCTACTCAACCTCAACAAAATGAACAAGCTGATGTAAGTGAAATGGCTTAACTCATTCTTTGTCATAATTGGGAACTTGTTAGTTGTAGTTAATGATTGAAATAGGCTTGTGATTGAAATTTGTTGAGTTTGGATTGAAATAGGCTGCAATGCAAACAGAGGAAGAAAAGAGCTAGGAACAACCTGTGGAGGAAGGGATCGGCACTTTGGCGTAAGCAATGGCAACCTTGTAGGGGTAAGGCGGCAATGACTGCACCGGTAACCTTGGCGGCGAATGGCAATAACCTGGTATCGCTTTGGCAAGGCGAAATGGCACCAAGAGGGGAAGGGGATTAGGACATTGGTTTGGGCCATAGAGTTGATCAAGTATTTGGGTGGATGTTTTGGTGATATATTTTGATTATAACCTTATGATTTGGTAGTTTATTTTGATTATAACCTTATGATTTTGGTTAGGCTATTTTGATGATGGCACTTTTGATGCTACTCAATTTGCAACTTGTATTGAAACATACATTGGAAAAATGTTCAATACATGTTACTTCTTCTACTACATGGAACTTCTACTACTTTGCCTACTTAATCTACTTGAATGCATTACTTATTTGCTGGCAAGGTACACAAACAAGAATAGGTTTAGGCAAATGAGTTGCCTAACTCTCATGTATTTGTCTTCTTGAGTATCCATGGCAGTTGTACATCTCTTCTTTTGTTTTTGTTTTACCATTGCATCATCTTCACTTGTAGTTTGCACACTTGTAGCTTGGTGTTCCATATTTTGGCGCCTTGAAGTATGTTAATGTGGTGGAACAAATTCGGATAGCAATTTGGCTTGCATGATATCTCCTCGTCCATTTTGAACGCTTTTCTTCAACAAGACACCATTCGGACCACCCATGTTGGACATCTCAATAGAATCTTCCTTCATGCGGTTCACACCTTTTAACGGAGAGAATAGTTAAACTGCGACACTTGAAATCTTGCAAATTGGACGAATTTCATCGGTCTTCTCCATTGTTAGTTTGAGTGAAGAAGGATCAGTAAAAATGGATGAATATGGACTGTTTTGGGGCTTAAATTGGCTCAAAATAACTACCCCAACGGCTAGTTTTTTTGAAAATAACTACATATATCAATTACATTCTAGTACGATACTAAATTATCAATTACATATAGGTCCACACGCGTGCCATGATAAGCTAAATTTGTTTGGCGGTAAATAAAATCGATATTTGGACGGGGTATAAATGCTTTTCGGGTTTTAAATCGCCAAAAGTCAAATTCGAGGACTTATATGTAATTGATTTTTATCTAACTGGACTTATATGTTATTGTTGATCTAACTGGTACCCAAGTGTAATTAGAACATCTAAGAGGGGTACTGGATGAAATTCACCCTATAAAATATATATCTTTTCACAATAAACCAACAACAAAGAAAGAGAAGAAAGAGCTTTTAGTACCAAAAACTAGACAATTTCTACCAAAACATAGGACATTTATACACAACAACAAAAAAAAAAAAACAAAAAAAAAAAACCTAGACAATTTTTACTAAAGTCAGGAAAGGAGAAGAAAGAGCTTTTAGTACATCAATTCGCAATTTGAACTCTGTTTCTTTGTCAGATTTTCACATCTATAAGAATAAATCACCATATAGAACCATTTGCTATATTGACATAAATTCATCCAATAGGCGTTATTATAGAAGCAATCCCAACTGACAGGTTTGCTTAAGCACAAGTGAACGGAATGAGTGTCTCATATGACAAATATACACATATATACATCAAGGCACAAAAACAAAAGAAGAAAAGCTCTACTCTAGATTAGTATGAGCAGCCGAGTTTCCTAACAATGTCAAAGCAAGAAGAAAACTTACAATTAAGGTTATCGATCTCTGAACTCAACTTCTCCGTTCGATCTTCGATCTCCGTTCGATTTTCGATCTCCGTTCGATCTCCAATCTCCCTCCACAGTCTCAAGTTCTCGAGCCATTGGAAAACCTTAACAGAGGTACGGGAGCTCGGAGATGGCTTCAGGTATGTGGCCCGTAACATTGCTAGCAAAGAGATGGAGCTGAGTGATGCGATTGGTGTTTGGATCGCACTCAACTACGACAATCTTCGGCTACAGTCTCCATTCGATTTCCGATTTGAAATATTCAATCTCACGTCTCCTCCACGAATGAATGCTCCGATCTCGCTCGCCGGCTCACAAATCTCACCGATCTGATGTCTTCTCACGCTCTAAGTCATCCAGATCTCTTCATTCTATCAACACAAATTTGTGGATTGATGATTTCACCATGAATATGGTTTTAGAGAGAGAAAGATGAAGGTATAGTTTGATGCTTGGATGAACTGGAAATAATGAATGAAATAAGAAAAGGGAAGGGGTTAATAAGGCTTTTATACTCAGCCCATATCCGAAAATAAAAATAATCTGCTAGACCACAAATATTCGATCCGCGAGACTCGATCTGCCAAAATGAGCAAACCATTAAACCTAGACAATTTGAGTTAAAACATAGAGGTCTCTCGGGACTCTTTAAATGTAGTAGTATTTTTATGAGACTAAGTATTTATACTATGCCTTACTTGCCTCCCAATTCACTCCTTACTTGCAAATTGTGTGAGATACACATGTAATTTAACAGGGGTGCTACACAGTTTGTGATTAGGTGCATTGGAGAGAATAAACCGCAATAAGGACCTGACCAGGATTCCAACCCCTCCATTTTATTTTAGATAGAAAAGAAGTGAGTGAGGGAGGGAGGAAATCAAGGAAAAAAGGAAGTGGTCTTATGGATTATTATTTATTATCCGTAAAATAAAACCGATTGATTTCGTTTAATCAAACAACCAATAGTTATACTATAGGTTGGTCTAAATGGAGAAGTTATCTAGAGTATAGGGAATTAGACTACCCACATTTCAATGTGGCCGAATTAAATGACATTTGATGACGGGATCAAGTGATTTCTTTGTAGTGGCGATATAAATCATGACGTCATGAAATTCAATTTTTTTTTATTTATTTAAAAACATATTTAACATATTATAAAAGTGTTTAGAAGTTTAAATTAATAAAATTGCATTTTTAAAACTCGTTTTATAATTTTAAGTTTAAGTAAGAGAGAAAAATAAATTCGAAATGAAATGATTCAAACATAATCAAGAGTGGTCTCTATTTGTAGATCTCGAAAAATCAAAACCGTTGGTGATTTTTATTTATTTTTTGCATTTTTATTTTCGAGTTATTCGTGTTTAAAAATTTAACAAAACTAAAAAAAATTTTAAAAAAAATAGGCTGCTGCCCCATTTGTTCCCCGTCACTTACTGACGGTGACTGGTCTAAGTGACGCGCCTCGCTGAGTTGCAGCTCGTCTTAGTTTATCTCATGTAAGATAGTCCACACGATTATATGATTGAATCATCTGTATGATATTATATCAATTTCGAAGCGTGTCCGCCACACGTCCATCATCATAATTATCTCACTCACTGTAAAATTAAACTTGCATTTTAGTGGAACTGAACAACATAAACTATCATCATCCATTTGCTTTCAAACAATGGGTTCTCTTTCAATCAACGCTGCTTTCGCCGGATTTTCGTGCGCGACACCACCTAAGCCACGGCGAGCGGTGGTTGTGAGGGCGGAGGGGATCAATCCGGACATCCGGAAGACTGAAGACAAAGTTGTCGACTCTGTCGTCGTCACTGAGCTCGCCAAGCCCCTCACTGCCTATTGCAGGTCCTCAATTTCGCTACACACTTTTCAATTTTGTGTTTCATTTTCAATTTTGTCGCTCTGTTAGATTGTTTGGTTTGATTCAGTTGATTTTGCTATAATCCTAAATTCTTCTGGCTTATTTGAGTGGCATTTCGATTTATTTGCTCAAAGTGGTATGCTGTGATTTGACCTGTATAGCTTTCTTATAGTTTTTTTCCAGGATTAATTAATCATGAGTTTGTATTTGTTTGCACATTTTGGTGTTTGATGCTAGTACTAGTTAATAAGGAAGCATGTATTCGGAATTTCGAATAGGGAAGTGATAGTTCGTGCTTAGTATATGTAGAGTTGTGATGGAAAAAGAGAGAATTAGGCTCTGTTCTCTTCAACTGCAATTTTCTGAACTGAATTGTAGTATAAAATATAACTAAGTAGAACTGAACTGAATGGAACTGAACTGAACTGAATGAGTTTTCAGTTGAAGAGAACAGAGCCTTAATAGGAATTTGGAAAACATATAGTGTAAGAATTAGGCTTATCATGCTTGCGAATCAGGCCAAGAAACAGTTCGGCAGTATTTTAGACTCAGCTTAACCTTATACTGATATATGAACAGCTTTGGTTTGTAATATGGTTTGTGGAATTATGGGCAATGCTAACACTTTGAGGTGGTGAGTGTGGTTCGAGTGGGAGAGCAAGCAAGTTAGTTGCTTGTGCTTTATCAAATATCTTGCACTAGCTTTCTCTGTGTTCAAATCGGGATGTTGGAAGAAAAATGTTTTGGAAAAGGTCAAGGTAGTAATTGGCAGAATGGCAGGCATCATCATATTGCATAACTTAATAAATGGTCCTCTGGTATAGGTATTGGACTATTGGTAACTAGTTATTTTAAGCAACAGCTCCTTGAAAACTGGATAAGTAGATGACTCGATGGAGTGTTCGCATTTCTCCTACTATACTAGCTCCTTAAGTTGTGTAGCGACAAGACGAAACGATTTGATTGTGTTTGTTAAACTATCATGCTTGTGACTGCTGAAAATGTGTTACGTATGTGTTAAACAACAAGGAAATCATCTTTGATGAATTAGCATATATGAACTGCAAGTTTTGCTTCTTCTTGCAAATCTGAATGGATTCCAATCTCCATCCCACATATACATTTCATAAGTTGTTATCCAGAATTCCAGATCATATAGGCACATAACTGATATTTGAGCACAATCAACTCCGTATCTTTTAAACATTGTTATGATTGAAATTATGCTTTTAACCAGACATGTTGAATTTGATGAGGTACCAAGTTGTTTGAAGTACTAACATAATCTTAACATTATTCGCCTTACTTCTTATGATCTTGTCCTATCTATATTCCGAGCTACAACATCATCATTTACGAGAGTGTACATTATATGGTGCAGGTGTTGGAGGTCTGGGACTTTTCCTTTGTGTGATGGAAGCCATGTGAAGCATAACAAGGCCACAGGGGATAATGTTGGACCTCTGCTCTTGAAGAAACAGTGATAATCAACATTCACATAAGCCTGGTTTATGACTTTATGCAATAATTCGCGATTATCTAGTTTATTGTATTAGTTATGCATCAAGTGTCATAAAGGTCAGAGTTATCTATCAACTTAGGCCATCTTATGTTTCTTGTTGGCATTGTGAGGTGTTGAGAGTGTTGTCTTTTTGGCAGATTTCATTCTAAATGTTGATCTCAGAATGTGAAATGCTTGATGAGAATAAACTATATTCATCGGTTGACATATTGGGTGGATTTTTTGTGCATAGCTAAAAATAAAATCTATGATACCCAATGCATTTGGAAGTGCAATTTGTGATTCATTAAAACATTTTTCCATAAACCAGGATAATGTATATATCTCGTGGTTTATAATCAACATGATGACTTGAACATAGACCAGTAAATGTATATACCTCAGTGGTTTATAATCAACATGATAACTTGAGAAATGAGTGTTGATGAATTTAAAATTATTATTTCAAGAAATATATCTCGTTTTTAACCACGAGGTATAATAGAACTAGTCTATAGCAGTATGTTCCATAATTAATATATGTAAATGTACTCATCATCCTAAGACATGAAAAGTGAAAACGAACATCATAATCTATCGAGACGTACTAAATTCGAAATACTCCCTCCGTCCCAGTTTCATTTACCCGTATTTCGTTTTGGTCCGTCCCAAATTAAATTACTCATTCATTTAGTGGAAAATATCTCTTCACTTTATCAACTATCTCTTATACTTTATTCACTATTTCTCCTACTTTATTCAATATTTTTCTACTTTATTACCATATCTCCTACTTTATTCACTTTTTTCTTAAAATTTATGTCCGATCCCGCAGATAATTGAAACTGGGACTGAGGGATTAATATATGAATATAAGGTACAGTGGTGACGTTCTTTTTAAGAGATGTTCAAATTTCGTGTTTAGGATGGTTCTCCACCGGTCCACGGTCCACCAGAGTGGATGTTCTACAAGTGACACATGGCTCTCCACACATAAGCCAAATCACCCCAATTCTAAATTCTAAAAACCCTAAATCCCTTTTTAGTTTTTACTCTACTCCACTACTCTGTTCTTGAACAGGAAAACAACTCGTGATTACACCCAAAAAACCATCTTAACAGCTGAAAACTATCGTTCCAAATAAATCTTTCAATTTTAACTTTGACCGGTCAACTGTATTCGACTTTGATCGCAAATTACTATTAAACTATAATAGTAAATAATTTAATAAAAATATAATGAAAATTTAATAAAAGTAATTTACCGTCAAAGTCAAAGTCGAAGTCGAAGTCAATTGACCGGTCAAAGTTAAAATGGAAAGATTTATTTGAAACTAAGATTAATAAAAATGTCTTCTTTGATATAATTGAACCGAATTCATAACCATCATCAGAAAAGAAGAAGATGCAGAAATCAGCTGAAGCTCCTACAATGGTGGAAGACTCCAAGTCCAAGAACAAGAAGGAAAAATTGAAGAAAATAGACTCCACCAAAAAGACAAAACTAACCTCTTTCTCAGATCCTGATCATGCTGCTAGTGTTACTGATGATTCAATCACTATTCCCAAAAACGGAAAAGGCAAGAATCAGAAGAATCACAAGAGAAAAAAACCACCTTTTCCATCATCATCATCATCAGACAGTGAGGAGAGTGAGACCAGCTCCGAGATGGGTGAGCCAATTATGATAAACGGTAAGAATAACAACAACAACAACAACAACAAGAACAAGAAGATGAGATTCCAAGATGATGGTGAGGTGGAGAAAGAGGAGGATCCCAATTCCGTGTCGAATTTTCGGATTTCGAAGCCTTTGAGGGAAATGTTGAAGGTTAAAGGGATCGAATCCTTGTTTCCGATTCAGGCCATGACGTTTAATACCATTCTTGATGGGTCTGATTTGGTGGGACGAGCTCGCACTGGTCAGGTTAGTGTTTTTTTTTCACTTGTTTTTATGATGTGGTGATTCTGTTTCTGTGATTTGTGATCATTGAGGTGGAATTTTGGTTAGAAATGTGGAAAGATTGGATTTTTATGACTCAAGTTATGATCTTGTGTGTGTTGTTAGCTTTTAGAGGAGCGATCAGTTAGTATTGGCACGTTCTTCGTTCTGTTTTTTCGATGTGTTTGGAGTTTTGTGTTGATCGTTTGTTCGGATATACAGAAAGAGTGATGATATAAAATGGGGAATTGTTAATGAATTTGAATTTTCTGATTTGCGGACGATTGTTTACATTCTCTTGCATTGTCTTAAGAGCATCTGATTTAGCTTATTCTGCTCTGTTTTTTAACAGGGGAAAACATTGGCTTTCGTTTTGCCTATATTGGAGTCCTTGACAAATGGTGCTGCAAAGGCATTCAGAAAAACCGGATTTGGAAGGGCACCTAGTGTTCTTGTGCTGTTACCTACAAGGGAATTGGCAACACAGGTACTACACTACTTTCCTAAACCATAATACTGTTGATCATTTCTAGCTGAATAAAATTTTGAACCTCGTAATTTTGTGTTATTAGGTGTCCTCTGATTTTGAAGTATATGGTGGAGCATTGGGGTTGAATTCATGTTGCTTGTATGGGGGTTCTCCGTATCAGCCTCAACAAAATCAATTGAAAAGAGGTGTCGATATAGTAGTTGGCACTCCGGGTCGCATTAAAGTGGGTTCTGTTATTTGGCATTTGCATGCATTTTGTCGATATACCATCGATCTGCAAAATAAACTTATCATTAGGGTTTCTGTATTGCAGGATCACATAGAGAGGGGGAATATTGACTTTAGATCACTCAAGTTTCGAGTACTTGACGAGGCTGATGAAATGTTGAGGATGGGATTTGTTGATGATGTTGAACTTATTCTAGGTATGTTAATGAATTTCGGGGCAATGATTAGTTATTTCAAATTTAATTTAATGAAATACGTCTTGCGCTTGTTGTTCATTAAAATTTAAATGATTAACTATTTACAATAATTTGTGGGTTCCGAAGTTGTGCTCTCTAATCTGGGCCTGTTAGAATCAGGTGCTTTGACCCTTCTCAATTTTTGCTAAATTTGTTCCATTTGGTTTTGAAGGTAAGGTGGAAGATCCAACCAAGGTCCAAACACTTCTTTTTAGTGCCACTTTACCAGACTGGGTGAAGCAGGTACCTTTTTTCTATCCGGAGAAGTATCACACTATTTCCTTACAGAAATTATTCCACTTTTGTTTTTCTTCATCTTTCTTATTTACTTTTTCATGAGCAAGTCTATATTCTGCATTACCAGATTGCTGCTCGATTCTTAAAGCGTGACAAAAAGACTGCTGATCTTGTTGGCAATGAAAAAATGAAGGCTAGTACCAATGTCAGACATATTGTTATTCCATGCTCCAGTAATGCCAGAGCCCAGCTTATTCCAGATATAATTCGCTGCTATAGCAGGTTGGTTTGCTTCTCTTAGTAATCACTGCTTTGCTAAATTCTCGGTGGACTATTGTTTGTCATTTTGTAAAATATTCTTTGCTTTCTTGTGATTTTTCCAATGAACCTTTTTATGATGGCATGAACTAATTCAGTGGAGGACGGAGTATCATTTTCACGGAAACAAAAGACTCTGCTTCTACACTCGCTGGATTGCTACCAGGAGCACGTGCTTTGCATGGGGACATACAGCAGGCTACTCGAGAAGTGAGATTCTGTTTCCACGAGTCATGTGTTCTTTTTTTAATTATTATATCGAAGCTTGTGAAAATCTTTGAATACCATGAACCATCATCTCATAAATGGTCGTGATGTAATGATTTCAGGTTACGCTTAATGGGTTCAGATCAGGCAAGTTCCTGACACTTGTGGCTACAAATGTTGCTGCGCGCGGATTGGATATTGATGATGTCCAATTAATAATTCAGGTTTGTTTATCTTGGAAAGACAGTACCTTATAACATTTGTTCTTCAAGAATTATTTACGTTACTTAAAATGGAACTCTTATCTGATTAGTGTGAACCACCACGTGACGTGGAGGCATACATTCATCGATCCGGAAGAACTGGAAGAGCTGGTATGTTACTAGAAGTTCTCACTGTCAGATTTTAGGCCAAACTGTAGTTAAATGTTGAGTTTGTTTGATAGTGAATGTGCCGTCTTCTTTATTTAGGAAAAACTGGTGTTGCCGTAATGCTCTATGACCCAAGGAAATCAAATTTCTCTAGAATAGAAAGGGAATCTGGTGTGAAATTTGAGCACATGTCCGCTCCACAACCGGCTGATATAGCTAAAGCTGCTGGTGCAGAAGCTATAGAAAAGATCACGGAGATCTCTGATAGGTATTTTTCCTGAGCATATATTTGCTCAAGTGTAAATATTTATGAGCCGGTTATTCGAATTGTATTAAAAAATCTTGTAGTGTGATTCCTGTGTTCAAGGCAGCTGCGGAAGAATTGTTAAATTCATCTGCGCTATCCCCCGCAGAACTACTTGCAAAGGCACTGGCTAATGCTGCTGTAAGTTATAGTTTTACGTATCTGTTTTGTCCTAAAGCAGGCTTTTCTGATTTATGACCAATGATGTACTTTCTTTTTCTGTATGCAGGGATATACTGAGATCAAGAGTCGATCACTTTTGACTTCAATGGAGAATTCTGTAACTGTTCTTCTAGAGTGCGGTGGAAAGCAAATCTTCACACCATCGTGAGTGCTCAAAACTTTATACCTTGTGCTTGTATTTTATTTTTGTTAGGATGTGACATGAAATGGTTAGTGAGTCCAAATTGCTTTTGAGTCCTCATAACCGACTTTGTACTATATGGGTTATTGTATCTCATATAAGGCACACTATAATTTGTGAATATCTTAATCCAACTTTATTCAAGGTTTCTGAGATACTTTGCTGATAAAATGCTTTTTTCTGTTGCCTTGACAATGTAGCCAAGTTTATGGGGTTCTGAGGAGGTTTTTACCTGAAGATAAAGTTGAGTCGATTAAGGGTCTCGCGTTGACATCTGATGGGAGGGGAGCTGTCTTTGATGTGGCAGCCAGTGATTTGGACACCTTCCTTGCAGGTTAGTTCCGCCATGGTTCAATCCCTTGTTCCTTGAGATGGGGAGACTCACTCTAGTACGTGTCCAATCTTACACTTACTATCAAACATGTGCCGAATAAGCCTACCCCAAGTCTTTGTGGTTAAAACTTAGTTGTAATGTCTTCGTAGTTTGAACTTGAATACAAACGCCCTAATCAGTTCAGCATTAGAGAAAGGGAAGGGAAAAAAGAGCTTTCTGTGTAATATTCGGCCCCTTCTTTATGTTCGAGTAGGATCTGATAAGTTTGAACTTTGAACCAGTTAGTATAATATTGTGGCTAATGCAGGTCAAGAAAATGCATCTGGTGTGAGGTTAGAGGTGGCGAATAAACTGCCACCTCTGCAAGAAAGAGAACAGTCTAGAGGAAGATATGGAAGTGGTGGCGGCCGTGGTGGCTCTACGGGTAAGTTTTCTGGCGGAAGAGGAGGAAGAGGTGGATTTCCCGATAGGAGAAATGATAGGTTTCCTCGTGGAGGTGGCTCTGGTGGTGGAAGAGGCCGTGCTAATAACAACAATCGCAGATGGTGAAAGCTTCTTGCCTCTTTCACTTTTCATCTGACAGTACCGCGATCATAACAGTTACAGAGAGAGCAATGCGGCACAGCAATTTTGACGACGCAAAGCTTTTTCCTTCTTTTGTAGCAACATTAGTTATTATAATTACAAACTGATTCTTTTGCTGTTTTTATGCTAGTTGTTATGGTAGATGATAACTTTCATCTTTGATTTCCCGTTTCACTTGTTGCTTCGTGACTTGTAGCAAATGAGACCAACTAAAAAGAGACAATAGATCAAGAAAAAAGGTCCTATTAACAAGATCAATTCAAGAAGTTACATTTCCTATAGGGTTCCAAAATGGATCAAAATGCAATCCTAAAGAAGAAATCAAAGGAGTTCCCTTTGCTTTCACAAATATGATCCTCACAGTATCT
This sequence comes from Plantago major, assembly GCA_026545765.1. Lineage (NCBI taxonomy): Eukaryota > Viridiplantae > Streptophyta > Magnoliopsida > Lamiales > Plantaginaceae > Plantago > Plantago major. The sequence goes on along the minus strand of CM048844.1, from coordinate 4,352,468 downwards.
GCAACTACAGTTCCCATTTGCAGCCTGTGTAGTCTCTTGTACCCAACTGTAGTCCCATTCTGCACCCTCTTCCCGTCTGCGTAAATTTCGTGCTCTTCAACCCTCTGCCCTAATCCAATCGCTTCTTGTATCCGAACCACGTTAAATGTTATCTTCCCACTTTTCGACTTAAACTCAATCCAGATGTTCGTTTTCTCTTCTTCACTCGGAGCCCAGTAAGTCCATAAATGATCATCGTCTAGCACGTTTTCCGGCCCAAACGCATCGTTTTTACCCCCACGTTGACTACTTACTGCAACATCGCATTTCAGGGCCAAATTTGAGGTAAAAATCCTGTCGATTGCGCCTCTAAACTGTTTTAGCATCTGGACGTCGGTCTCTGAGAGAAATCCGGTCGTGTTAGGGGGGTCGTTGAGTAAAAGAACGCTGTTCCGACCGACGGAATTGTAGTAAATCTCCAGCAGTTCACTCAATGTTTTTGGTGACTCGGATTTGTGCCAAAACCAGCCTGGCCTGATGGAAACATCACATTCTGCTGGTATCCAATCTGTCCCTTCCGGATCACCAGTTTGGAGATAACTGCAATGTTAATATTGCAAACAAATCAAAACATAATCTTGCTAATTACGTTGGGATGTGACGTCCGATCACTAATTAATCGAGGCACGATCATTTGAGCCGGTGCAGTTATCAATGATTGATCTCGGGTGAGTATTATGTTACACAATGAGGGCTTTTATGTTACGAAATTTATGTTCGTGTATTATCAAAGATCAATATTAAGATCTTCTACTTACTTTTCGTTGCTGGCATTGCCGATTGACAGAGACGATGCATTAATGCTGGACCAGCAGGTACTGCCCGCATATCCGTTCTCGTTTCCGATCCACCGGACACCCGGTCCGGCATCGGAAAATATGTTAATTGTGCTCTGCAATTCCCTGGCCATCGAAAACCAATCGTCGAAGTAATATGTCATGTTTGTTGCATTCTCGCCCTTTGCTCCATCAAACCATACCTCTTTAACACTTCCAGAACTGCACACACATTCACATCTCAAAATGTTCTGTCGCGTCAAAAGCGAATTCAGGAATTTTTATTCGGGTGGATTAATGTGAATATAAGATGCAAAGAAAATAAAAATGTCGAACACATATGTAAGAAAATAGAATAATAGAAGAAGAAAATAAGAAATATAAGATGCGGAGAAAAAAGTAATAACTAGACTGATAAAAGAAATACATTTTTGAAAATTAAAAGAAATAATGGAAAATGAGATGAGAAAGTAAATATGAGAAGGGATGAAATGAAGAAAAATGAGATATGGAGAAGAAAAAGTACTATAACAAGGAATGAAATTAAGGAAAGGAAAAATGTCAAAAAAACTTAAGTGTTTATGAGTTGCGGTTTATTAGATGTTAATTACGTAACTATTGATATACTCCATCACATACAACATGTGGATCATAACACTTATTAAAAAATGTTGTATCAGTACATGACCTTGCATCTTTATTTCGCCACTCGGACTAAAATTGGCGTAAGAAGAAAATGAAAATGATATTGACTAGACAGTTTTTATTAACAAAATAGTGAAAATGTAATAAAATTGCCAAAAAAACAAAAAACAGACACATTTTTACTCCGCTGTTAGATATGACTGCTAATTTTAAAAGTGATTATCTCACTACTAGCTAGCTAAACTTACCTATTGAGAAGTTCTTGCAACTGAGCCAAGTAATATTCATTGTACTCCTTAACTTGTCCATATCTCGGATCATGTAAATCCCATGGAAAAAGGTACAAACCCGCATCGATTCCGCGAGCTTGGGCCGAATTAACGAACTCTCGAACTACATCTCCATGCCCATTTTTCCGGGGACTCCCAATGACAGAATGGTCAGTGTACTTAGAAGGCCACAAGCAAAAACCATCATGATGCTTGGCTGTTAGTATCACTAGTGAAATTCCGGCTTGGGCCACGGTATCAGCCCATTGGTCGGTGTAATTGAGGCCCGTCGGGTTGAAGATAGATGGGTCTTCGTGGCCCGTGCCCCATTCGGAATTGGTGAAGGTATTTACACCAAAGTGATGGAACATTATGATCTCTCTTTGTTGCCATTTTAGTTGGGCATATGATGGTAAGGGAAGGATTGGCAATGGAGGAGTTGCTAGGTTTACTTGGTTGTTCAATGAGAATGCTAGGTGTAGTAGTTGTAAGGTGGACAATGTGAGAGTGTACAAGGAATATCCATGGAGTTTACCCATATGGTTTGGTGATTTTGAGTTACTATTTTACGAAATAAATATGTTTAAAGGGCGTACTGATTAGACAGATGCATAAATATTAGTCAATAAATGTAAATTTACACTAATAATTTTGTTACATTTGAAAGTATTTTATAATATTTGAAAGTGTAATAAAATAAGAAGAGTAATGAAAAAATATCTATTTTTATCTAAAATCAAATTATCCAAGTGAGACCAAATCAATTGAATTCTGACTAATTCAATCTTTTACCCATTATAAAACACACAAAAAAAATTTACATTATTATTCAATTATCTCCCCTCACATTTTATATCAAATTTCATATGCAATTTAAGTACTTCACATTCCATATCAATTTTCTTATTCCGTATTTTTCACGTGCACTTCAACTTTTCACATTCCATGTCAATTTTCTTATTCTTTAATTTCCACGTGCACTTCAAGTGCTTCACATTCCAAATAATTTCTTATTTTGTAATTTCCACATGCACTTCAATATACTTCACATTTCATATCAATTTTCGTATACACTTCAAGTACATGAATTTGCTGAAATATAATTAATTATTTCTTTTAAAAAATCTTGGAACATTGATTTGAGATAAAAGGAAAATTAAATAAAATAAAAACTAAGAAAGAAAATGTGAAAATGAATATATATCAAAATGAAAGGAACTTTTAAAAATTTGAGTGAAAAAAAAAAGATTCATGAAATATTACTTTCATGTCACATAAATATATATCATACTTTGCTGGGTAAAATTCCCTACATTTTACCTTTCGTATATGTACAATATCAAGTTAAGATCGGGTATCAAAGTTGGTTAGGTCCGATAAAGGGATGAAAACAAGAATAGTTACGGCACTAGTAAAGCTGGGGTACCGGAATATGAGATGGAGAATAAGATGCAAGAATGGGCCAAATGTCATTTGATTCGAGTATTTGTTTGATTTTTAGCATGTGATAAAGGTACAAAATGTGGTTTGTATAGTTGAAAGTTGCATAGATTTGTAATGATTCTTCCAAAAATATAGTGGGCTTGAATTCACACTTTGTGTTGTTTTGTTTTTTCAAATTTGTATCGAATCGCCTATAATGATAATGAATGTAATGATCCAGTCACTATTCAATCGAAGTTCAATTATTTGAACCGGTATAGTTACATATGACTTGGGTTACACACGTTGCGAGTATGGTATTGTCCACTATGAAAACATTTACTTTCAATTTGTATAAATTCTAACATGTGAAGCAATAAGTGCCATAGGAATAATGTGAAAGGTGCAGTTTAGAAATAATTATACTGACCATTAATTATAAGTTACATTTCCTTTAGTATTCCAAAATGGATCAAAATGCAACCCTAAAGAAGAAATCAAAGGAATTCCCTTTGCTTTCACAAATTTGATCCTCACAGTATCTGCAACTACAGTTCCCATTTCCAGCCTGTGTAGTCTCTTGTACCCAACTGTAGTTCCTTTCTGCACCCTCTTCCCGTCTGCGTAAATTTCGTGTTTTTCAACCCTCTGCCCTAACCCAACCGCTTCTTGTATCCGAACCACGTTAAATTTTATCTTTCCACTTTTCGACTTAAACTCAATCCAGAAATTCTTTTTCTCTTCCTCACTTGGAGCCCAGTAAGTCCATAAATGATCATCGTCTAGCACGTTTTCTGGCCCAAACTCATCGTTTTTACCCCCACGTCGACTACTTACTGAGACGTCGCATTTCAGGGCCAAATTTGAGGTAAAAATCCTGTCGATTGCGCCTCTGAACTGTTTTAGTCTCTGCACATCGGTTTGTGAGATTAATCCGGTAGTGTTAGGGGGCACGTTGAGTAGTAGAACGCAATTTCGACCGACCGATTTGTAGTAAATCTCCAGCAGTTCACTTAGTCTTTTTGGTGACTCAGATTTGTGCCAAAACCAGCCTGGCCTGATGGAAACATCACATTCTGCCGGTATCCAATTTGTCCCTTTCGGATCACCAGTCTGGAGATAACTACAATGTTATTATGCAAACAAATCAAAACATAATCCCGCAAATTTATCTTGGAATATGACGCCCGATCACTAATTGATCAAGACATGACCATTTAGATACGGTCACAAATTAGTTTTGGGTGAGTATTTTGTGTAATTAACTCTAGAGTTGTAGTGCACTATATCAACTATATTAATCGACAGGTAATAATGTCATAGTAGAATTACTGCCAGAACCTAAAAAAATAATTTATCTCATATGCCATTCGTATAAAATTCAAATTGCTCTGGGATTAAAAATTTATGTTCCTATAAACAAAAATCAGTATTTATATTTTTACTTTAGTTTCGAGCTACTTACTGTTCGATGCTAGCATTGCCGATGGACAGAGCCGATGCATTGATGCTGGACCAACACGTACTATCGGCATATCCGTTCTCGTTTCCGATCCACCGGACACCCGGTCCGGCATCGGAAAATATGTTAATTGTGCTCTGCAATTCCCTGGCCATCGAAAACCAATCGTCGAAGTAATATGTCATGTTTGTTGCATTCTTGCCCTTTGCTCCATCAAACCATACCTCTTTAACGCTTCCATAACTGCCACAAAATTCACACATCTCAAAATGTTCTTGTCCTATTTACCTGACCTATTAAGATACCTTCTTTCTTGTAATAAGAACATTGCAGTATTCTAACTAACTGTAACCACTATTACACTATCTAATAAAATATTCAAGACCCATGTATGAGGTCCGTATAAGCATATACTATATGAAATTGTGTATCAATGGTTATCCCCTAGCAACCTAAGAAGAGATCCTAATAGTGTTTCTCAATTGCATCTTTCTTTCACCACTTGTACTAGAATGGGCGTAAGAAGAAAATGAAATGATATCGACTGGGCAGTTTTTGTTAAAGGGAATGAAAGTGGAAACAAAAAATGAAACACTTTTACTCAGATGTTAAATGTAACTGTTATTGTTAAAATTGACTATATATCACTACTAGCTAGCTAGCTAAGCTTACTCATTGAGAAGTTCTTGCAACTGAGCCAAGTAATATCCATTGTACTCCTTAATATGCCCATATCTCGGATCATGTAAATCCCATGGAGAAAGGTACAACCCCGTATCAATTCCGCGAGCTCGGGCCGAATTAACGAACTCTCGAACCACATCTCCATGCCCATTTTTCCAGGGACTCCCAATGACAGAATGGTCAGTGTACTTAGAAGGCCACAAGCAAAAACCGTCATGATGCTTGGCTGTTAGTATCACTAGTGAAACTCCAGCTTGGGCCACGGTATCGGCCCATTGGTCGGTGTTGAGGCCTGTCGGGTTGAAGATAGACGGGTCTTCATGGCCCGTGCCCCATTCGGAATTGGTGAAGGTATTTACACCAAAGTGATGGAACATTATGATCTCTCTTTGTTGCCATTTTAGTTGGGCATATGTTGGTAAGGGAAGGATTGGCAATGGAGGAGTTGCTATCTTTTCTTGGTTGCTCAATGAGAGTGCTAGTTGTAGTAGCAGGGTGGATAATGTGAGAGTGTACAAGGAATATTCATGGAGCTTAGCCATGTGGTTTGGTGATTTTGAGCCACTATTTTACAAAATAAATAGGTTGACAAGACCAAGTCTCATAAATTTATGTAAAAAAAGATAAACTTACAGTCATTATTTTATAACATTTGAAAGTATTTTGTAATAAAGTGTCATAAAATAAGAAGAGTATTGAAAATTATATATCAAAATGAAAGGAAATTTTAAGAATCAAATTGAAAAGAAAGGTAAAATAATCTAAGAACAAAATTGTGAAAAACAAGGTATACAATATTCTCAAAATGAAAGAATCTTTAGAAAATTTGAGGGAAAAGAAAATTAAATAACATCACGAAATATTACATTACTTTAATTTCATGTCACATAAATAACATCTAACTGTGGTGATGGTAAATTGGTAATACGAAGTTAATTAACATCTAGTATCAAAGTTGGTTAGGTCCGATAAAGGGATGAAAACAAGACTAGTAGGACACCAAGTAAAGTTGGGGACCGGAATATTAGATGGAGAAAAGGAATGGGCAAAATTACGTACATGTGATTGGAGTTGTTGTTTGATTTTTATGTGATAAAGGTACAAAATGTGGTTTCGGTGGTTGAAAATTGTAGAGATATATGCATTCACGGGGTGGCCAATCACCAATGCCAACAATTTTATCTTGTATGATAATTCCAAAAATATAGGGTTTAGGTACTCTCTCCGTTCTTTTTATAAGGTTTACATTTTAATTTGACGTGAATTTTAAGGAAATGGAATAAAATATTAAGTAAGTGATAAAACGTAAGATGAAGTATAGAAAAAGTAAGTGCGAGAATAGAGAAAGTATGAAAGAGAGTGTTCAAAAGATTAATAGGTAGAGATGGTGGGTTTCCAAAAAAGAAAACGTTAAACTTTAAAAAAACTCACAAAATGGCAAAAAGTAAACCTTTAAAAAAGAACGGAGGGAGTATTGTCTAATTTACATCGAATGTTCTTGAATTTGATTTTAAAATCACTAAAAATGATGTTGAATACGAGGTCTAATAACATTCCTTTGTATCATTTTGATGTGAATGAGTGGGATATGAATAATCTGAAAGTTGTAGTTTTGAAATACTCCCTCCGTCCTGGAAAACTTCATACATCAGGGTTAGTGTGCAGTTTTATGCAAAAAGTTAAAGTAATAATAGAATATATAAAAGGTGGGGGAAAAGTGTACTTTTAGTGTCAAAATGTGTAATTTGAATGTAAAGTTGAGATTATTTATTATATGTTGGGTGTGGGATAGCTTCCTTTTTTGGTAATATATGAAGTTGTGTGAGACGACTAAAAATGGAAAATGTATGAAGTTCTGCGGAAACTGATTGAAGAATGTCTTGTGTTGTGATATCATTGTTATTATTCCTTCATTAGCTACAGGTTACGTTATACTATAACTCTATAAGATATCATTGTGTTTGATAGTTGACTACATAAATGAGAGTAAAAATACACAATCACACCCAGGAGGTCGAATTAAAACATTTACATGGTATTAGAGTGCTCAAGTTTATACTTGAATTTAAATCTCGACCGAAATAAACTCCATTCAATATTAAAATTCTATTCGAATAAACTCCTCAAAATGTTAAAATCAACTACGGGTGAAAAGAGTGTTGGAAAATTAATATAGCTGGCAAGAGTTCATACTCATATACAAATTTGAAATTTTAAATGTCGATGCAGCATTCCACCATCAAATAAGGTTAGACATCAATATCAGGCTAATTAACAAGAATAGGAAATTGTTGGTGATTTGGATTGAAAGTATCTAGAATGGAGAAGCATAAGCTTTAGCTCGTCTGTAAGTTGTAGACATTTTGTTGTTGGATATATTCTTTGTGGTGTACTGGTGTATCCTAAGCAAATTGTGAAACATGGGCTGTTTTTTAAGGAATACAATTTGTTTCACTTGGAAGATAAAGTGCATCATATTCATATGATTTGTGGGAGGACATTCTAGAAGAAAGAATGAAATAAAGAATAGCTAATCAATCAAGGCCATGATTATATAATTAATTGTTGGAGTGCTTAGATATTTAATCTTTAAGTGAATTATCTTTGAAGAAGAAGATTGGCTTAATGATATCAATCAAAATATTCAAAAAAAAAAATTGGAGGAATACATCAATGCATCATTCACACTATGGATGAGCACGGGTCAGACCCAACCCGATTTGATCCGACCCGAAAATGAACCGGTAAATAAAGGGTCACAGTTTATCGACCCGAGACCCAGACGCCGGACCGTATTGGAACGGGTCCAGCCCGGACTGGCCCGGTAAAATCCGGGCCGATCCGGACTGGACCCATTTTGACCATGTTGAGTGTTGATAAAAAAAAATTGACTAATTTAATAATTAGTTATTGCACATTACACAACAAAACTCATAAACAAATAATTAATCTGCATGAAGTTAAACAACACCATTAAATTGATTCCACCCAAGTAACACTACCTAGTATCTAGTCACTAGCACATGCACATCATTTTTCATTTCAAATTTCAGGAACTACTACACTACAAAAAAAACGAGTTTTAGCGACGGAATTATCCGTCGCTAAAACTAGGCCGATCCGTCGCTAAATCCTTAGCGACGGATAACCCTCCGTCTCCAAAACAGTCGTCACAATTTTTATTGGCGACAGATAGAAATTCCATCGCTAAATAACGACGAACTGGCGACGGATTAATCCGTTGACCAGTCCGTCCGCATTGGCGACGGATTTAGTATCCGTCTCTAATTAGAGACGGGATTTAGCGACGGATTTTTTCCGTCGCTAAATCCCACCACTAAGCCGGCTTAGTTCGGTTGACATTTAGCGACGGAAAAAAATCCGTCGCTAAATGTCAACGGGCTAATTCGCCTTAGTTCGTGAATTTAGCGACGGATTTTTTCCGTCGCTAAATTCATTGTTTTAAATTATTTTTTTTAAATATTTCTGTTTCACCTATTTTTTCACATAATATAGTCATAGATAATATACCCGAAACAATTAAATTGCATTAATATATCCGAAACAATGTGAATTATCTACAAATAATCCGAAACAAGAATTAGAAGGTGAAATAGTGTCAAATTATCCATAACAAGTCTGATGTAACTAAGAATAATCGGGAGGAGGCGGTGGGTGAGACTGGGAAGAGCTACTGAACATCTGGGTCAAAGCGTCCATCCCATTTGCCATCTGAGCACATTCCTCAAGCACTTGCTCGTAGTGCCTTGGTCATGACTATTTCACATTGGAGAGGAGTCATCATCTCGTTAACCTGCTGTTGCGTGTAGAGGTTAGATCGCGATCCTGATCCCTGGGACACTAAGAAGCTACCAAAACTCATGGAAGGGCCTAAACTTCCCAATCCATACATTCGACCCTTGTTGTCCATTGGGTTGACCTCGAAGAAGATCTGGTCTTGCTCTTCAATTGACAACTCATGACCGTCGATCATCCTCTCGTCCATCCTCCTCTCGACCTCACTCTGCAATTGTTGGTTGCATACGAAATGAGATGTAATTTTAGGAATCACTTTAAAATACTCAAATACACATGTTAACCTTAAGAAAGAAACGTACCGCAATACGCTCGGCCCTCACGTCGATCGGATGCCATTCTTGACTTAGCCTTCTTGAAGTGAATGAGCACTCTTGGTACATCCTCTATTGGCCTAAAAAAACATATGTGCAAACAAGTAGTTAGTTGATTGAAATGAAAGCTAAAAACTGTTATGTATCATATTCCAAGTCATAAACAACATATTTACTAACCTCCATCACGTGATCTGTAACAACAACTCGCGACCCATAGTGATGTCTGGCAGTGCCCGTACTATCATGCGGCTCAGACAAACGGTTTTGTCTGTTCTTGTACGCTTGATCCTGGATGAAGGGATCATTCCAGTACGTCAACCACAGTGCCCACTCGTCATCCCCCACCCAAGTTGGCTGCCTGCGTGTCTCCTTCATTTTGTAGACCACTTTCCTGTAGATGTCGGACCCTAAAGTCTCGAAAACGGAGTACAACTGGGACACTAGCGCATTGGGAATGAAATAGTCCTTCTACAACAATTCCATTCAAAGTAAAAATTACACAAGTATAAAGAAAGATAACAATTTAAATATAACACTCAAATGAAACTGAAATGTAGTAGTCCTACAACAATTCAATTCAGTGGCTAACATACCACTCAAATTGTTCTAAAATTGACTAACACAATGGTGACTAACATATCACCCAAGTTCAGTGGCTAAAAAACCACTCAAACGACACAACAAGTTCATAAATGGTGACTAACACATCAAAACAAGCTTAGTGGCTAACATACCACTCAAATTGTCCTAAAATTGACTAACACAATGGTGACTAACATATCACCCAAGTTCAGTGGCTAACATACCACTCAAACAACACAACAAGTTCATAAATGGTGACTAACACATCAAAACAAGCTCAGTGGCTAACATACCACTCAAATTGTCCTAAAATTGACTAACACAATGGTGACTAACATATCACCCAAGTTCAGTGGCTAACATACCAATAAAATGACACAACAAGTTCATAAATGGTGACTAACACATCAAAACAAGCTTAGTGGCTAACATACCACTCACATATATAGTGGCTAACATACCACACACATTAACACAATGATTAAAAGAACAAATAAAGCATTCATTGTAACATTTAAGCTTACGCGCAGCTTGTCGAAGTAAAAGTGCTTCATCCGGTCCGGGACGTTTGACCACTTCTCGCCTCCCTGTCCCGGCATCTCCCGTCTCCCCCTGAAGATTTTGCCTAGTTTTTCCGAGGCATCCGGAGGCCAAAACCTGTTATCAATGAGACAAACAAGAAACAAATATTCATTGGTAAAATCATGTAACATATATTTATCTTAAGTGTATGTTCTACAACTCCATAATACTTACTTGTTCTTGCCATTGGGGAACAACACCGGTTTCCCCTGAAATGTAGCACCGTCCGTCAATCACGGACACCGTCGAAGGGTAGTCACCGAGCGAAGCCGTGTAGGCGGTGGAGTCTCTGGTACTGAGGTACGCTGCTCCCCCCAATGTCGTATCCAACGAGAGGACTACCATGACTAGCTGGGGTACTACTAGAACCCGCTGGACTAGCACCCCTAAACCCGGGAGGAAGGTATGTCGACTTCCTTTTGCGCGGCATCTGCAAATAAGAAATTGCAAGAAAAAATGAGTTAGTAAAGAATACATGAATATACATTTGACAGATATTAACGCACAAATATACATGAATATACATTTGACATATATTAAAGTAATAATAATCAACAACTAATCATATATACACATAACAACTAAGCATACAATACACACATACCCTCGTCCTCATCGGCTATTGTTAAGTCTATAAATTGGTCTTGAAGCGTACAACCTCTTCAAACGAGGTGCTAGAGGAAAATACCACATTTTCTTATGTGGTAGATTTTTCTTCTGACGTTTCTTTGCAGCCCCCTCCTTGTAACGCTTGTACCGGTCCTTACCACAGAACTTGCACTTCAGTAGATCTTTATCCTCCCCCCAATATATCATGCACATATCCTCACAACAATCTATGGTTTCCATGGGCAACCCCATCCCCCGCATATTTTTCTTCGCTTGGTAAAAGTTGGTGGGAACTAGATTTTCTTCCGGACAAAGATCTGACATTAATTGTACCCATTCATTGAAGCTCGCTTCAGATTGCTGGCCATTAGCCTTACAACTCATTAGCCGAGCCAACAAAGACAACTCGTCAGCCTACATCCCGGATAAATCGGCTTCTTTGTTGATTCCAGCAAGTCAAAGAACACCTGATCCGCAGGATTCAGAGGCTCCTCCACATCCCCCTCGGTTACTGGCTCCCTGGTGTCCATGAACTCTGGACCCGCAACATCATACACCATTTGCTCCATCCGTTCATGATCATAATTAGCATCAGATGTAGACGTATTTTGAGTACTTTCGATCACATTTTTCTCCTTCCTTTTTACGCTTTGAGAGATGCTCATAATCCATGAACGGTGCTCGTGTCTCACCATGATAACACCATACCTCATACTGAGACACGAACCCCTTACGTTTCAAGTGCTCCACTACCGTTTCAGGAGGCAAAAATTGTTTATTCCTACATTTGTTCGCATTGCAAGGGAACTTCATCTTCCCCCCACTCAAACAAGTAGTTTGTGTAAGCGCAAAAGTGATGAAGGATTCAACCCCTTCCACAAAACTAGACTGAATTCTGCCATTCACTATGCGACGGTACATCCATGAACAATCGGGATTCATAATTATATGATTAGCCTGACACGTCTACAATTATTAGATTTATAACATGCATTTTATGTTAATATAATCACCAACTAGTCTCAAAACACTTAATTAAATCTTCATAATCTAGTGTATATATACGAATTTATCGAATCAAAATTACTACGTACTTACAAACATCCTAACATTATACTAATTAACAATACAAATTCACAATCAATATATCAATTGCACAAAGTTAACTAGCTAGTATACTATAGCTCCCATAAACATACAATTGATCTAATTAGTCGAAATTAACAAAATTCCCAATTAACAAAACACTCAAATCATTCTAATCCTATTACATATACGAAAATATCAAATTAACAACCCTACATACTTCCAAACATCTTAACATTATACTAAAAATCCAAATTCACAATCAATATATCAATTGAACATCTCAAAGTTACCACACTACGTAATATAAGCTTAACTAACTACTACATACTTACAATAAACATGCAATTACTAAAATTAGTCGAAATTAACAAAATCTCCAAATTTGGCAAAGTTAGGGTTTTAGCCAAAATACCTTCGATTTAGCTGAAAAAAGATGAAATTTGTTGACCACGCGAGCTCCTTGTCCCAGTGCTTGAGAAGACTCAAAATTGGCGAGCAATTCGAGATTTGGCCGGAAAGAGAGATTTGGCGAATGAAGAAATGAAGAGAAGAACACGCGCATAAATGATTCTGCTGGAGACGAAGGCAGATAGTTTATTGATTTTAGCGACGGATCGCTATCCATCGCTAAAATCCGTCGCTTCCGTCGCTATTTACAATTTTAATTTTTTTTGTTTTTTTTAATCCGGTCAACTTATTCGCGATCCGTCGCTATTTGCAATTTTAATTTTTTTTGTTTTTTTATTAAATCCGGTCAACTTATTTAGGGATGGATTTAATATCCGTCCCTCAATAACGACGGATTTTTTTATCCGTCGCTATTTGGCGACGGAAAAACATCCGTCGCTAATATAGCGACGGATTAGAGACGGATTGAGTGAATTCTCTCAATCCGTCTCCATTCCGTCGCTAAAATTAGCGATTCGTCGCTAAATAGCGACGGAATCTATCCGTCGCTACCGTCCGTCGCTAAATGCCGGATTTCTTGTAGTAGCAGTCTAGCACACTCACTTGGGTAAATTAAAATTTAAAAAATATTATATTTTTTTCACTTTGTCTAAGTTTAAGTTAGTAAAAAGTAATAACACATGCAAATAGACTTAGTTTCGGTGTCGGAAAGATTAGATGTACCAAGCCTTGTCCGGGCCGTTTTCGGGTTGGACCGATTTTTTTCGGGTTTTGACCCAACCCGACCCGAAACTCGAATTTTGGTAAAACATAGACCCGAGACCCGGACAAAAAAAACGGGCAGGGCCGGATCCGGCCCTTGTCAGGGTAAAATTCGGGTCCGGTCCACTAATGCTCAGCCCTAATTCACACAACCCCGTTCTTATATACCTCTTTAGATGCCCAAAGTATAAATAAGAGTTTAAAGTGATTAATCAATGTACTCCTACCAAGATGTAGTTTTATTTCCCTAACTTCATATATAATAACATCAAAGTTGAGCATGTTTCTTCTAGAGTAATTTTAGAATGAGTGATTAACTGAAAAGTTTCTTATACACTCATGTGATGTGTTTTAAAAAATTTGGATCGGGCAGATGGTTCAACCCGGTGGAACCCTGTGAAGAGCGTCCGGATCATCACTATAAAGCCGAAATCCAAAAAACCGTCCAAGCCGTAAAAAAACCGGTGTGAGCCGGTGAACCGCCGGCCTGGACGATTTGTTGGACCAAAAAAAAAACTAAAAATCTAGGGACTTGTTTGCAATAAAATGCTAAAAAAGGAAAAAAAACCTAACAACACACACCCGCTTTTCAGTTTCTTCTTCCAGATCGCTTTCTTTTCTTCTTTCTTCTTCAGTTCTGGATCACTTTCTTTTCTTTCTTTCTTCTTCAGTTCTGGATCGCTGTCTTCAGTTCTTCTGCTCGCGATTTGATGCTGTGTTCTGTAGAATCTGCACTTCTGTTGTGCTTCTTTGCTAGGTAGGTTTGCTGATCGATTTCGTTCCTGCTCGCGACTTCGACTTCTGATTGATTTCATTTCTGCTGTGTTCTTCTTCTTTGTTCCATGTTCTTTATGAGAAGTCGAATTTATGCCCTTTTGTTTTATGCGAATTAATTAGTGTTGTTTATGTCTTCTCGTGCTCCCTTACAGAAAATATTGTGTGCGTATACATATATAATATTATAAATATTATTTATGACGTATCTGAAACTCAACCGATTCGACCCCGCGACCATTTTTGGGGGGCGACCGGCTTAACTGTCCGGGCCGGCTTTTAAAACATAGCTCATAGGTGAGAACAAAGTGTGCCGGAAAATACATGTATTGATTTGAAGGTCAAGGGTTATCATATCACTCAAATAACATTCAAGAACAAATTATGCAGGCTTGATTGATCGGATATTTTCCATCAAAACTACAAGAGGACAGAGTGTCATACTTCCGATCCTTCATTCTATAATACTTCCTCCGTCCCGTCCCATGTTACCCATTTTGACTTTTTCCAGTAAACAGTGTCAAACTTTGACTACGAATTAATCTTAAACTGCAATTGTAAAATGTTCAATTAAAATCCGTCGCTATTTACAATTTTAATTTTTTTTGTTTTTTTATTTAATCCGGTCAACTTATTTAGGGACGGATTTAATATCCGTCCCTCAATAACGACGGATTTTTTTATCCGTAGCTATTTGGCGACGGAAAAACATCCGTCGCTAATATAGCGACGGATTAGAGACGGATTGAGTGAATTCGCTCAATCCGTCTCCATTCCGTCGCTAAAATTAGCGATTCGTCGCTAAATAGCGACGGAATCTATCCGTCGCTACCGTCCGTCGCTAAATGCCGGATTTCTTGTAGTAGCAGTCTAGCACACTCACTTGGGTAAATTAAAATTTAAAAAATATTAATTTTTTTTCACTTTGTCTAAGCTTAAGTTAGTAAGTAGTAATAACACATGCAAATAGACTTAGTTTCGGTGTGGGAAAGATTAGATGTACCAAGCCTTGTCCGGGCCGTTTTCGGGTTGCACCGATTTTTTCGGGTTTTGACCCAACCCGACCCGAAACTCGAATTTTGGTAAAACATAGACCCGAGACCCGGACAAAAAAAACGGGCAGGGCCGAATCCGGCCCGTGTCAGGGTAAAATTCGGGTCCGGTCCAGTAATGCTCAGCCCTAATTCACACAACCCCGTTCTTATATACCTCTTTAGATGCCCAAAGTATAAATAAGAGTTTAAAGTGATTAATCAATGTACTCCTACCAAGATGTAGTTTTATTTCCCTAACTTCATATATAATAACTTCAAAGTTGAGCATGTTTCTTCTAGAGTAATTTTAGAATGAGTGATTAACTGAAAAGTTTCTTATACACTCATGTGATGTGTTTTAAAAGCTGGATCGGGCCAGATGGTTCAACCGGTGGGACCGGGAAACCTGTGAAGAGCGTCCGGATCATCACTATAAAGCCGAAATCCAAAAAACCGTCCAAGCCGTCAAAAAACCGGTGTGAGCCGGTGAACCGCCGGCCTGGACGGTTTGTTGGACCAAAAAAAAAAACTAAAAATCTAGGGACTTGTTTGCAATAAAATGCTAAAAAAGGAAAAAAAACCTAACAACACACACCCGCTTTTCAGTTTCTTCTTCCAGATCGCTTTCTTTTCTTCTTTCTTCTTCAGTTCTGGATCACTTTCTTTTCTTTCTTTCTTCTTCAGTTCTGGATCGCTGTCTTCAGTTCTTCTGCTCGCGATTTGATGCTGTGTTCTGTAGAATCTGCACTTCTGTTGTGCTTCTTTGCTAGGTAGGTTTGCTGATCGATTTCGTTTCTGCTCGCGACTTCGACTTCTGATTGATTTCATTTCTGCTGTGTTCTTCTTCTTTGTTCCATGTTCCTTATGTGAAGTCGAATTTATGCCCTTTTGTTTTATGCGAATTAATTAGTGTTGTTTATGTCTTCTCGTGCTCCCTTACAGAAAATATTGTGTGCGTATACATATATAATATTATAAATATTATTTATGATGTAATCTAAACTCAACGGCCCAACCGATTCGACCCATGACCATTTTGGGGGCCAAACTGCGTCGGGCCGGCTTTTAAAACATAGCTCATAGGTGAGAACAAAGTGTGCCGGAAAATACATGTATTGATTTGAAGGTCAAGGGTTATCATATCACTCAAATAACATTCAAGAACAAATTGTACCGGTTCAATTGATCGGATATTTTCCATCAAAACTACAAGAGGACAGAGTGTCATACTTCCGATCCTTCATTCTATAATACTTCCTCCGTCCCGTCCCATGTTACCCATTTTGACTTTTTCCAGTAAACAGTGTCAAACTTTGACTACGAATTAATCTTAAACTGCAAATGTAAAATGTTCAATTAAAATCCGTCGCTATTTACAATTTTAATTTTTTTTGTTTTTTTATTTAATCCGGTCAACTTATTTAGGGACGGATTTAATATCCGTCCCTCAATAACGACGGATTTTTTTATCCGTAGCTATTTGGCGACGGAAAAACATCCGTCGCTAATATAGCGACGGATTAGAGACGGATTGAGTGAATTCGCTCAATCCGTCTCCATTCCGTCGCTAAAATTAGCGATTCGTCGCTAAATAGCGACGGAATCTATCCGTCGCTACCGTCCGTCGCTAAATGCCGGATTTCTTGTAATAGCAGTCTAGCACACTCACTTGGGTAAATTAAAATTTAAAAAATATTAATTTTTTTTCACTTTGTCTAAGCTTAAGTTAGTAAGTAGTAATAACACATGCAAATAGACTTAGTTTCGGTGTGGGAAAGATTAGATGTACCAAGCCTTGTCCGGACCGTTTCGGGTTGGACCGATTTTTTTCGGGTTTTCACCCAACCCGACCCGAAACTCGAATTTAGGTAAAACATAGACCCGAGACCCGGACAAAAAGCAGGCGGTAAGAATCCGGCGATGTCAGGGTAAAATTCGGGTCCGGTCCAGTAATGCTCAGCCCTAATTCACACAACCCCGTTCTTATATACCTCTTTAGATGCCCAAAGTATAAATAAGAGTTTAAAGTGATTAATCAATGTACTCCTACCAAGATGTAGTTTTATTTCCCTAACTTCATATATAATAACTTCAAAGTTGAGCATGTTTCTTCTAGAGTAATTTTAGAATGAGTGATTAACTGAAAAGTTTCTTATACACTCATGTGATGTGTTTTAAAAGCTGGATCGGGCGGAGGGTTCAACGGTGGACTGGAAACTGTGAAGCGTCCGGATCATCACTATAAAGCCGAAATCCAAAAAACCGTCCAAGCCGTCAAAAAACCGGTGTGAGCCGGTGAACCGCCGGCCTGGACGGTTTGTTGGACCAAAAAAAAAAACTAAAAATCTAGGGACTTGTTTGCAATAAAATGCTAAAAAAGGAAAAAAAACCTAACAACACACACCCGCTTTTCAGTTTCATCTTCCAGATCGCTTTCTTTTCTTCTTTCTTCTTCAGTTCTGGATCACTTTCTTTTCTTTCTTTCTTCTTGATTCGGATCATTGTCTTGATTCTTACGCTTTCATGATTTGATCTTTGTGTTCGTAGAATCTGCATACATTGTGCTTCTTTGCTAGGTAGGTTTGCTGATCGATTTCGTTTCTGCTCGCGACTTCGACTTCTGATTGATTTCATTTCTGTTGTGTTCTTCTTCTTTGTTCCATGTTCCTTATGTGAAGTCGAATTTATGCCCTTTTGTTTTATGCGAATTAATTAGTGTTGTTTATGTCTTCTCGTGCTCCCTTACAGAAAATATTGTGTGCGTATACATATATAATATTATAAATATTATTTATGATGTAATACCGGCTCAAACGGCCCAACCGATTCGACCCCGCGACCATTTTTGGGGGGCGACCGGCTTAACTGTCCGGGCCGGCTTTTAAAACATAGCTCATAGGTGAGAACAAAGTGTGCCGGAAAATACATGTATTGATTTGAAGGTCAAGGGTTATCATATCACTCAAATAACATTCAAGAACAAATTGTACCGGTTCAATTGATCGGATATTTTCCATCAAAACTACAAGAGGACAGAGTGTCATACTTCCGATCCTTCATTCTATAATACTTCCTCCGTCCCGTCCCATGTTACCCATTTTGACTTTTTCCAGTAAACAGTGTCAAACTTTGACTACGAATTAATCTTAAACTGCAAATGTAAAATGTTCAATTAAAATCCGTCGCTATTTACAATTTTAATTTTTTTTGTTTTTTTATTTAATCCGGTCAACTTATTTAGGGACGGATTTAATATCCGTCCCTCAATAACGACGGATTTTTTTATCCGTAGCTATTTGGCGACGGAAAAACATCCGTCGCTAATATAGCGACGGATTAGAGACGGATTGAGTGAATTCGCTCAATCCGTCTCCATTCCGTCGCTAAAATTAGCGATTCGTCGCTAAATAGCGACGGAATCTATCCGTCGCTAAATGCCGGATTTCTTGTAGTAGCAGTCTAGCACACTCACTTGGGTAAATTAAAATTTAAAAAATATTAATTTTTTTTCACTTTGTCTAAGCTTAAGTTAGTAAGTAGTAATAACACATGCAAATAGACTTAGTTTCGGTGTGGGAAAGATTAGATGTACCAAGCCTTGTCCGGACCATTTCGGGTTGGACCGATTTTTTTCGGGTTTTGACCCAACCCGACCCGAAACTCGAATTTTGGTAAAACATAGACCCGAGACCCGGAAAAAGCAGGCGGGCGAATCCAATCCGATGTCGGTAAAATTGGTCCGGTCCAAGAATGCTCAAATTTAATTCACACAACCCCGTTCTTATATACCTCTTTAGATGCCCAAAGTATAAATAAGAGTTTAAAGTGATTAATCAATGTACTCCTACCAAGATGTAGTTTTATTTCCCTAACTTCATATATAATAACTTCAAAGTTGAGCATGTTTCTTCTAGAGTAATTTTAGAATGAGTGATTAACTGAAGAGTTTCTTATACACTCATGTGATGTGTTTTAAAAGCTGGATCGGGCCGGACGGTTCAACCGGTTGGACCGGGAAACCGGTGAAGAGCGTCCGGATCATCACTATAAAGCCGGAATCCAAAAAACCGTCCAAGTCGCCAAAAAACCGGTGTGAGTCGGTGAACTGCCGGCCTGGACGGTTTGTTGGACCAAAAAAAAATTAAAAATCTAGGGACTTGTTTGCAATAAAATGCTAAAAAAGGAAAATAAAAAACTAACAACACACAACCGCTTTTCAGTTTCTTCTTCCAGATTGCTTTCTTTTCTTCTTTCTTCTTCAGTTCTGGATCGCTTTCTTTTCTTTCTTTCTTCTTCAGTTCTGGATCGCTGTCTTCAGTTCTTCTGCTCGCGATTTGATGTTGTGTTCTGCAGAATCTGCACTTCTGATGTGCTTCTTTGCTAGGTAGGTTTGCTGATCGATTTCGTTTCTGCTCGTGACTTCGACTTCTGATTGATTTCATTTCTGATGTGTTCTTCTTCTTTGTTCCATGTTCCTTATGTGAAGTCGAATTTATGCCCTTTTGTTTTATGCGAATTAATTAGTGTTGTTTATGTCTTCTCGTGCTCTCTTACAGAAAATATTGTGTGCGTATACATATATAATATTATAAATATTATTTATGACGTAATACCGGCTCAAACGGCCCAACCGATTCGACCCCGCGACCATTTTTGGGGGGCGACCGGCTTAACTATCCGGGCCGGCTTTTAAAACATAGCTCATAGGTGAGAACAAAGTGTGCCGCAAAATACATGTATTGATTTGAAGGTCAAGGGTTATCATATCACTCAAATAACATTCAAAACAAATTGTACCGGTTCAAATGATCGGATATTTGCCAACAAAACTACAAGAGGACGGAGTGTCATACTTCCGATCCTTCATTCTATAATACTTCCTCCGTCCCGTCCCATGTTACCCATTTTGACTTTTCCAGTAAACAGTGTCAAACTTTGACTACGAATTAATCTTAAACTGCAAATGTAAAATGTTTAATTAAAATCCGTCGCTATTTACAATTTTAATTTTTTTTTTGTTTTTTAAATCCGGTCAACTTATTTAGGGATGGATTTAATATCCGTCCCTAAATAACGACGAATTTTTTTATCCGTCGCTATTTGGCGACGGAAAAACATCCGTCGCTAATATAGCGACGTATTAGAGACGGATTGAGCGAATTCGCTCAATCCCTCTCCATTCCGTCGCTAAAATTATCGATTCGTCGCTAAATAGCGACGGAATCTATCCGTCGCTACCGTCCGTCGCTAAATGCCGGATTTCTTGTAGTAGCAGTCTAGCACACTCACTTGGGTAAATTAAAATTTAAAAAATATTATATTTTTTTTCACTTTGTCTAAGTTTAAGTTAGTAAGTAGTAATGATACATGCAAATAGACTTAGTTTCGGTGTGGGAAAGATTAGATGTACCAAGCCTTGCCCGGGCCGTTTCGGGTTGGACCGGTTTTTTTCGGGTTTAGACCCAACCCGACCCGAAACTCGAA
The DNA here is from genome assembly GCA_026545765.1 of Plantago major. Lineage (NCBI taxonomy): Eukaryota > Viridiplantae > Streptophyta > Magnoliopsida > Lamiales > Plantaginaceae > Plantago > Plantago major. The sequence continues at coordinate 4,331,714 of CM048844.1, read as the reverse complement.
TTTTGGTAAAACATAGACCCGAGACCCGGACCGAAAAAATGGGCCGGCCGGATCCGGCCCGTGTCATGGTAAAATTCGGGTCCGGTGCACTAATGCTCAGCCCTAATTCACACAAGCCCGTTCTTATATACCTCTTTAGATGCCCAAAGTATAAATAAGAGTTTAAAGTGATTAATCAATGTACTCCTACCAAGATGTAGTTTTATTTCCCTAACTTCATATATAATAACTTCAAAGTTGAGCATGTTTCTTCTAGAGTAATTTTAGAATGAGTGATTAATTGAAAGGTTTCTTATACACTCATGTGCAGTGTTTTAAAAGTTGGATCTGGCCCGACGGTTCAACCGGTTGGACCGGGAAACCGGTGAAGAGCGTCCGGATCATCACTATAAAGCCGGAATCCAAAAAACCGTCCAAGCCGGCAAAAAACCGGTTTGAGCCGGTGAACCGCCGGCCTGGACGGTTTGTTGGACCAAAAAAAATTAAAAATCTAGGGACTTGTTTGCAATAAAATGCTAAAAAAGGAAAAAAAACCCAACAACGCACAACCGCTTTTCAGTTTCTTCTTCCAGATCGCTTTCTTTTCTTCTTTCTTCTTCAATTCTGGATCGCTTTCTTTTCTTTCTTTCTTCTTCAGTTCTGGATCGCTATCTTGATTCTTACGCCATGATTTGATCTTGTGTTTTGAATATGCACGCCTGCTTTGTGCTTCTTTGCTAGGTTTCTTTGATCGATTTACGTTTACGCTTTCATGACTTGACTTGATTGATTTCATTTCTACTGTGTTCTTCTTCTTTGTTCCATGTTCCTTATGTGAAGTCGAATTTATGCCCTTTTATTTTATGCGAATTAATTAGTGTTGTTTATGTCTTCTCGTGCTCTCTTACAAAAAATATTGTGTGCGTATACATATATAATACTATAAATATTATTTATGACGTAATACCGGCTCAATCGGCCCAACCGATTCGACCCCGCGACCATTTTTGGGGGGCGACCGGCTTAACTGTCCGGGCCGGCTTTTAAAACATAGCTCATAGGTGAGAACAAAGTGTGCCGGAAAATACATGTATTGATTTGAAGGTCAAGGGTTGTCATATCACTCAAATAACATTCAAGAACAAATTGTACCGGTTCAAATGATCGGATATTTGCCAACAAAACTACAAGAGGACGGAGTGTCATACTTCCGATCCTTCATTCTATAATACTTCCTCCGTCCCGTCCCATGTTACCCATTTTGACTTTTTCCAGTAAATAGTGTCAAACTTTGACTACGAATTAATCTTAAACTACAAATGTAAAATGTTCAATTAAAATTCGTCGCTATTTACAATTTTTTTTTTTGTTTTTTTTTTTTAATCCGGTCAACTTATTTAGGGACGGATTTAATATCCGTCCTTAAATAACGACGGATTTTTTTATCCGTCACTATTTGGCGACGAAAAAACATCCGTCGCTAATATAGCGACGGATTAGCAACGGATTGAGCGAATTCGCTCAATCCGTCTCCATTACGTCGCTAAAATTAGCGATTCGTCGCTAAATAGCGGCGGAATCTATCCGTCGCTAAATAGCGACGGTACCGTCCGTCGCTTAATGCCGGATTTCTTGTAGTAGCTGTCTAGCACACTCACTTGGGTAAATTAAAATTTAAAAAATATTATATTTTTTTCACTTTGTCTAATTTTAAGTTAGTAATTAGTAATAACACATGCAAATAGACTTAGTTTCGGTGTGGGAAAGATTAGATGTACCAAGCCTTGTCCGGGCCGTTTCGGGTTGGACCGATTTTTTTCGGGTTTTGACCCAACCCGACCCGAAACTCGAATTTTGGTAAAACATAGACCCGAGACCCGGACCGAAAAAATGGCCCGGCCCGGATCCGGCCCGGGTCAGGGTAAATTTCGGGTCCGGTCCACTAATGCTCAACCCTAATTCACACAACCCCGTTCTTATATACCTCTTTAGATGCCCAAAGTATAAATAAGAGTTTAAAGTGATTAATCAATGTACTCCTACCAAGATGTAGTTTTATTTCCCTAACTTCATATATAATAACTTCAAAGTTGAGCATGTTTCTTCTAGAGTAATTTTAGAATGAGTGATTAACTGAAAAGTTTCTTATACACTCATGTGTTGTGTTTTAAAAGCTGGATCGGGCCGGACGGTTCAACCGGTTGGACCGGGAAACCAGTGAAGAGCGTCCGGATCATCACTATAATGCCGGAATCCAAAAAACCGTCCAAGCCGCCAAAAAACCGGTGTGAGCCGGTGAATCGCTGGCCTGGACGGTTTGTTGGACCAAAAAAAAACCTAAAAATCTAGGGACTTGTTTGCAATAAAATGCTAAAAAAGGAAAAAAACCTAACAACACACAGCCGCTTTTCAGTTTCTTCTTCCAGATCGCTTTCTTTTCTTCTTTCTTCTTCAGTTCTGGATCGCTTTCTTTTCTTTCTTTCTTCTTGATTACGGATCATTGTCTTGATTCTTACGCTCATGATTTGATGTTGTGTTCTGCAGAATCTGCACTTCTGATGTGCTTCTTTGCTAGGTAGGTTTGCTGATCGATTTCGTTTCTTCTCGCGACTTTGACTTCTGATTGATTTCATTTCTGCTGTGTTCTTCTTTGTTCCATATATTACCTCAGGATAAGGTTGAATCACATTAGGGGCGCCACCTGCTATAAGGATTTGAGAACATTAGATGGAGTTGTGTACCCAACTTTTCGTGATGCGTGCTTTGCGATGGGTTTACTCGATGACGATAATGAGTATATTGGTGCCATAAAGGAAGCCAGTTTCTGGAGCTCGGGGCGTTACCAGAGGCATTTGTTCTCTATTATACTCCAGATAGACAACATGTCTAGGCCTATACATGTATGGAATACTACATGGGAGTATTTATCAGATGGCATCATGTACATGCTACGTAAGAAAATGGATAAACCTGGTAGGTTATTAATAATTATTAATGTTTTTCTTTTATATTATAAATGGTTATTTTTTCATTAATTTTACTTGAAATTTTAATCCCATTTGAAATATATATGGAGATCACTGAAGACCAATTGAAGAACTTCACTCTCACACAAATATAAGAGTTTCTTCGTCGCAATGGAACTAGCTTCAGCCAATTTGAAGGTATGCATGTGCCTGATAATGTAGCGATACATAATGGTCAGAATAGTCTAATCGCAGATGAATTAGATTACGATGTGGTTCAAATGATGGAAGAGCACAATCGTTTGTACCCATGTCTGACAGGTGAACAGAGGAGTGTATATAATATTATTATGGATGTTGTGTCATCGGGTAATGGAGGGTTATTCTTTTTGTATGGGTATGGTGGAACTGAAAAGACATTCTAATGGAGAACAGTATGCTCGGCGTTACGTGGGAGACGTGATATTGTCCTACCTGTAGCTTCCAGCGGTATTGCTTCGTTGCTTCTTCCTAGAGGACGTACCGCTCATTCCAGGTTTAGCATACCCCTACAGGTTGACGAGACATCCATGTGCAGTAGACTAACTTTTGGGAGTGATCTTGTTGGTTTATGTATGAATACTGAGTTGATCATTTGGGATGAGGCTCCAATGACCAATCGGTTTTGCTTTGAAGCGCTTGACCGCAACCTTCGAGATGTTATGAGAGGACCTAATGGTCAGGTGCCAGATAACATTTTTGGTGGATTAGTTGTTCTATTTGGGGGGGGGGGGAACTTTAGACAAATTTTACGAGTTGTACCTAAGGGCAGTAGGCAGGATATAGTTCACGCAACCCTATGCCCATCGAAAAAAATGTGGAGTTAATGTCGTGTTTTGAAATTAACCAAGAACATGTGCCTTCAGGTATGAGCACTTATGTAATTATTACGCACGTTTGCTCAATTTTTAAAAAGATAAAAAATTATATTGACCAAACACATTATTTAATAATTTTATATTCTGACAAGGCTGGCAGCTCACCTACCGGGGTTGACAGTATAAGGGAATTTGCCGAATGGTTGCTAACAACTGATGGCGAGGTCAGTTTCAAGTTGCTTGAAGATATCCTTATTCGTGATGTACCAGATCCAATTGCTGCCATGGTCAGTAGCACATATCCTTCACTCATGGACCATGTTGTTGATGGTCTATATTTCCAGGACAGGGCGAATCTTGCACCGACTAATGAGATAGTCCATGAGATTAATGACTACATCATGTCACTATCACCTGGAGATTTGGTCGAGTTCATGATTAGTGACAACATATGTCTAGATGAGGATGACATCATCAATAGAGAAGATGCATATTTAGTCGAATTCTTTAATACTATTAAGGCATCAGGTATACCAAACCATCTCATTCGACTCAAAGTTTGGTTGTCCAATAATGCTTTTGAGGAACATCGACCAGTCTGCCGAACTCTGTAATGGCACAAGATTGTTTGTGACTGCAATTGAGAAGCATGTCATAGAGGCGAAGATGGTAGTTGGAAAGAATGTGGGACAAAAGGCACTTATACCTCAAATGGTGTTGACACCTTCAGATGTTATGAAATTTCTAATTAGATTTCAGCGTAGGCAGTTCCCTATATCAGTTTGCTATGCCATGACAATCAACAAGAGTCAGGGCCAGTCCTTAACACATGTTGGTTTGTATCTATGTTGCATTCTCAAGAGTAACTAGCATAAAAAGACTCAAATTTTTAATACTGGATGAAGAAGTACACCCCACAGACACAACGATCAATGCTGTTTACAAAGAAGTTTTTAGTAATCTTTAAGGTATGTGCATATCATTATAATGCATTCAATATAAATTTCCTCAATTATTTTCTAATAACAACTTACGTGTGTACTGTGCTTTACTTTGCAGGTGAAGAAGATGCATTTGGAGGTTGGAAATTAAATCTTTAGTACTTTCATTTTTTAATATGTATTTAACTATTACTTTAACTACATTGCACGGTTTGACAATTGTCAATTAATTATCATTTCCCTTTCATTTTTTCTTCATGGATATACTAAGATATACTAAGAGGTTGAAGGAATAATTTTTTGTACTTTAATTTTAAAATACATGCTTTACTATTAAGATGACTAATTTGATTTATTAATTTATTTAAACTGTCATTCTTCAATTGTTTGTTAAAGAAACCTAACACCGCGGCATCGCCGCATGTTAGTACTAGTTCAATTTAATAATTCATAATCTATCAATAACATTAGTTTTAACCTAAGCAACCAAAGAGATCCCTAATTTAGCAAACCATGGGCTTTACACATAAATAGTGCCAAAAACCTAGAAGCATCCACTACTCTCCATTTTTTCTATCAGCCACCACCAACCCAAAGTCTCTCTCCGAGAACAACTCTCGATTCTTCCTAATATTTTGTCCCATTCTTACCGATACTTGAAAATATTTGGTGTATTATCAACAATAAAAAGATGTTTTTACAGCTTTTCAGCTCCTTGATTCTTTGTTTTCGAAGATGGGGGATACAGACCGGATCAATATGAAGGATTGGGGTAAGCTTTTAAGATCGACTTTGAATGTTTTTATGATTGTTACTTTCGAATTTTTATGCTCTGTTAGGCTTTGATTTCGTTTCTTTTATGAACGATTGCAGATGTGTTGTTTCTTTGTACGGTAGAGAAAATATCGATTTGGATATGCTGCTTTTCTTACGGTTCAGAAAGCTATGCTGTCAAACATATACTACTTAAAGGTGATTTCTATCATCATAACTATAAGGTAATGCAATGGATGGTATGTATCGTGTGCTAAAGCAACACTAACGTTGTTTCTTATTAATGTTATTCCAGATCTGGATGTTTGAAAGCAGATGAAGACGGGTTAAAGATTAGCTAATAAAGAAATTAACTGAACATTTCAGATCTGGTAAATTCTTGAACAGATTTATTCGTGTCTTTCTGTTTTTATGTGGGTTTATTGTATGTATGAACAATTCTCCGACTAATCTCACATGTATAATAATCTAAGGACTTAATATAAATAAACAGCTTGGAATTACATGCATCAATATGGCTGAAGACGAAGATTGATTGATTCGAACAATGTGTTATACATGATGAATAATTGCCTGAAATTGACTCGCCATTTCTTTAAATTTATGATTTAAATTTGAACTAGATGATGAAGGTATGATTCAAAGGGCTAGCTTTAGATGTGAGAGTTGGAACTGGAATGTTGTTCAAGTTTAAGTGAGTGAGTTTATTTATAGTGTGTGATGGATAAGGTGATCATAACGCGTTCATTAACTCTTGGAGACAATTTAGGGTCCATATAGGCCTAAAATTAAAAGAGGATCATTTTTCTGGTTAGAATTCTATGGATCATGCATTTGGGACAGTACGAAAAACCCCAACTTGTGAGAAATGGTCCTTAAGTTGCATAATTGACGGGGATAACTCACATCATCCCAAATCTTGGCGAGTTCCTTGGGGGATTTGCTCTTTGCTCTCTCAATATCGAGAATTGACTCCAAGGATTTCGGCTTCAGAGTTGTGAAACCATTTGCCAAGCTCATGTTCCTGCAGAATCCGAGGGAATTCTGTTTCATGGAATATCTAGGAACTAAGACATTTTGCAAGCTATCTAGCTTTATTCCAAAAGCTGAGGTAGCAGTAAGATAACTTTTCTTGATTGTTGAACAAGAATCATTTGCATATTCAACGGTCACAAGAGAAAATGCCGTCCTTGAAACCTTTGATGCTAAATGACGCATCATAAACTTAACCTGCAAGATAGCAACTTAAGTAAATTTAACATAAAGGAAAACTTAATCTGCATTATTGAAACTTATGTTGGTTAAAGAAAAAAAAACCAAATTTTCTTTTCTTCTGACTATTAGAAGCAACAATCAACCAACTTAAGCTTATCATTTTCAAGAAAATACAGAACAACATATATTACACAAGCACACTAAAATGTTTCACTTCAGAAAACTACTTAAGAGCACCAGGGAAACATACTCTTGTGATCACATATGCAAAACAGAACTCAGAGATATCCAGACTGACTCTGCAGCATAGGCTTAACTCTTTTTTCCCCTCTTACAAAAACGGTGCGACTTCATAAGAATTGTTTATTGTATAAATTTTCGAACAATGTAGCATTGCATCATTCTGTTGGGAATTCTCTAAAATCATGACTTTATACAATTTTTAATGCCTGTCGAATTTGGAAGGGCCATGAACTAGTTACATAAAAAAGTAAAGCAAGCAAGCACTTGAATACAATCTCGTGGAGTAGACATCTGGTCCATTTAAGAGTGACAAGATGAGATGAAATTTCTGCCTAAATTAAGCAAAAACACAAAGATTGAAATCTTTTCAATCAAACAAATGTGAAATAATAGAAAATGACACTTTGAAACCTCCTCATTCAGCAGAAACTCTACTCATAAGGATGAGTCATTTTTACCAAGAGTAATTAGGTCAAAATCTGGTACATTTCAATCTAAAGATGTCTAGTTTACAAGGCATAGTAGTATGTCTTAGCTAGAAGAATTATTACCTGGTGGTAGGATTGATGACCGGTGACGGAGATGGCCGAAAATTTACTTTGCGAATTGGCGGAGTGATTTCTGGGTTAGATTTGCAGTGAAGAAGCTGCTAAATTCTTGAATTCTTTCTACGGGCCTACAAGAAAACGTGCCAACACAAGACCTAACACTTGGCCCATCTCATATTGATCCAACAAATCTCACGATCTCCATCAGGTTAAGAGAGAGATTCCTTAATTAGATCTGGAGAAAAATTAGTTGAAGAAATGCCGTATAGATATGCCACATAACTCAAAACTATATATATGATAAGGCATTTCTTCATAGTCGTGTAAGTAGCAAGATGTAGATGGGAGATGCTCACCGGATTCGAATACTGGTGCCATTGGTGGTCTGCTTCGAGATGCAGGAGGGAACTGGTTATGGGGTTTTGCAGCAAAAGTTGATCAACCTTTTGTGGATGAAACTGAAATCAAGAGTCTCTTAGAGGTTTAGAAGTTGCCTGGGAGCGAAGAATTCCATGGTTGGTTGAAACAGATTCTAGCCATATCTATGACTGGGTTACTGATAAAGAGACAACTCCAATTATGTAAAGTACTTTTGCATATTCCTTGGGAGATTGAATTAAGGAAAATAGAGAGATCTGTGAATACTTATGCGGATCATTTAGCAAGTTTAGGCTATTCTTTTGACGGGGACGGAATGCTATGGCTTTCCACTCCTAAAGAAGAAAATACTATCTATATTCTATATATTATGTTTCAGGTTGATCCTAAACATATTCGGTTCGGTTCTAGTAATTCAAAAAAATCGGTTTTCGGTTCGGTTCGGTCCAAAACTGAAAAAAACTCGGTTCAAACTGAATGGACCGAAAATGAGTGGTGATATATATATATATATATATATATATATATATATATATATATATATATATATAACCGAACTGAAAAGAATTACAAATTTATTCCAATTTTACAAAGAGAATGGAAATCCAAAAACCATCGTTTCTACTTTCTAGTTTCTACCCATCAAAGAAAATCAAAGAAAACAAAATCAAAGCAAAGCAAATTAAAAATACATCGTGCAGACCAAATCCTTTCGCAAACAGCAACTTGAAAGATTCCTTCTTTCGCTTCAAACTCAAAGAATCTGAGAATAGATCCAGAGCAGATCTGCGGACTGGAGTGACGCGAGAGGAGGCGTTGTGGTGCGGGAAGAAGAGGCGGACTGATGGAGGAGGCGGTGTGGCGGTGTTGGAAGCGGCACAGTGGAGAAGACGGAGGAGTGATTTAGGTGGAGAAGAAGAGACGAGGGATTTGGGAAAAGTGATTTGGTTGGGTCTTTACTTTTTACTTTGGTAAGTACTCCCCTCCCTCACAGTTTCATTTACCTGTTTGACTTTTTTTGGTCAATGGTTGTTGGCTTTCCATTCTCTTTGTAAAATTGGCATAAATTTGTAATTATTCTTTTCGGTTCGGTTCGGGCCAGGACCGACCATCATTCGGTTCGGTTCGCTAAAAATACTAAAATTTGGTTCGGTTTTTTTCGGTTTCGGTCCGGTTCTGGCCCGATGCTCAGCCCTACACACGAATAAGACATTTCTTTCTCTAATTTTTCTCCAGATCTAATTAAGGAACCTTTCTCTTAATCGGAGATCGGGAGATGGAGTGAGTAGTTTCCAGATCCAATTGCTTCGTGGATCAATTGTTGGATCAATATGAGATGGGCCAAGTGTTAGGCCTTGTTGTGTTGGCCCATTTTCTTGTAGGCCCGTAGAAAGTATTCAACAATTTAGCATCTTCTTCACTGCAATTTGACCCAGAAATCACTCCGCCAATTCGCAAAGCAAATTTCCGGCCATCTCCGTCACCGATCATCAATCCTATCACCAAGTAATATTAATTCTTCTAGCTAAGACCTCTAGATTCAAATGGTACTGATTTCGACCTAATTACTCTTGGTAAAAATGACTCATCTTTGAAATTGCAGCTTGTGAGTAGAGTTTATCTGCTGAATGAGGAGGTTTAAAAGTGTCATTTTCTATTGTTTCACATTTGTTTGATTTAAAAATATTCAATCTTGGTGTGTTTTTGCTTAATTTAGGCAGAAATTTCAACTCATCTTGTCATTGAAGTTAAATGGACCAGATATCTACTCCTAGAGATTGTATTCAAGTGCTTGCTTGCTTTACTTTTTTTTATGTAACTAGTTCATGGCCCTTCCAAATTCGACAGGTATGGAAAATTGTATAAACTCATTATTTTAGAGAATTCCCAACAAAATGAAATGCTACATTGTTCGAAAATTTATACAATTCTTATGAAGTCGCACCGTTCTTGTAAGAGGGGGAAAAGAGTTAAGCCTATGCTGCAGAGTTAGTCCTGATTTCTCTGAGTTTTGTTTTGCATATGTGATCACAAGAGTCTATGTTTCCTGGTGCTCTTAAGTAGTTTTCCATAGTGAAACAGTGTGCTTGTGTAATATCTGTTGTTCTGTATTTTCTTGAAAATGATAAGTAAGCTTAAGTTGGTTGCTTGTTGCTTCTAATAGTCAGAAGAAAGAAAAGAAAATTTGGTTTTTTTTGCTTTGACTAACATAAGTTCCAATAATGCTGATTTAGTTTTCCTTTCTGTTAAATTTACTTAAGTTGCTATGTTGCAGGTTAAGTTTATGATGCGTCATTTAGCATCAAAGGTTTCAAGGACGGCATTTTCTCTTGTGGCCGCTGAATATGCAAATGGTTCTTGTTCAGCAGTCACGAAACGTTATCTTACTGCTGCCTCAGCTTTTGGAATAAAGCTAGATAGCTTGCAGAATGTCTTAGTTCCTAGATATTCCATGAAACAGAATTACCTCGGATTCTGCAGGAACATGAGCTTTGCAAGTGGTTTCACACCTCTGAAGCCGAAATCCTTGGAGTCGATTATCGATATTGAGAGAGCAAAGAGCAAACCCCCCAAGGAACTCGCCGAGATTTGGGATGATGTGAGTTGTTTTCCTAAAACTGTTAATATTTGCACACCCCCCCCCCCCCCCCCCAACATGCGGAATTATTGTTATTTGAGGAGCTCTGCTGTGTTGACACTGCTTTAATCGATAAGTTTATTTGAGCAACACAAAGGAATAGCTTGACTCCGTATTCTTTCAGTTTAATGTGTTAATTAATAATTTGTTTCATGCTCTGAAATGCACTTGTTTATCATATGTGTTTTATAAGTTTCATGGCTTAGAGAAGACCTTGTGTAAGACGGTCTAATGTTTAAACGGGTAGAAATTGAGGGAAGATTACTCACACTCAGGATAGAGGGTTGTATTGTTATTTCTAATGTTTAAGGTGGGTGTGCAATTTGAAGAATATGCCAACACTTGGATGGGTGATACATAGTACGGTTATTTCGTGGGTGATAGATAGTGTGGTTATTTCTAATGTGGATGTGTGTAACCGTCTAACACAAGATTTTGTCATTTGGAGTATAAATGATGTGACGTTCGATCTTAACCATCGCCATTATTTTTATTGAGATTTAGTATGGCCTTATTTATGTATGCATCAAGCATATCTCCATTTTCTCAAGGCATAATTTGTTACATGTACTTGCTTGCATTTTGATCGTGCTAAATTTTGGTTCTCAGTATCACTTGGGAAGGGGTCATATTGGTCTGTCCATGACAGCCAAACTTTACCGTCTCATGGAGCAAAGAGCTCAAGATTGGTAATTTCTCGACTGAATTTTATTCTTCAGTGTGTCATCCTCTTATGCTGAATCTATTCCCTTTTGATGTAGCCGTTATTTTGTGCTTCCAGTATGGAAAGGAAGTGGCTATACAACAATGTTCTTACAAGGTTAGTCCACGGAATTTTATGTATGGATGAATTATTTTGATTCATGGATTAAATCCTGAAAATCAGAATAAATGGCGAAGAAGTTAACTGCATAGTAAATTTTGTCCGATATTGTACTGGTGAACTAGCTACCCTGCTTCACTAACATCTTGAAGATTATTATTCCAAGTTCCAGAAAGATCTGATTAATGTGACAAATAGAAACTAACTTCAGTTGCTTGTACGTTGACCTTGTCATGCAGTTCAGATGCCGCACATTATCTTCACCGGTCTTGAAGACTACAAAGCAAGAGGAACCCAAGCTTCACCATACCTCACTGCTTCATACTACACCGAGTTTGCAGACACCAAGGACCTTGTACTTATACGTGGCGATGTTGTGTTCACTAGCAAGCTGACTGACAAAGAAGCAGAAACACTGATGGAGAATGCACAATCTTTTTACTTGGATGATGTCAGATACAAACAAGTTGAGCGTTTTAACAAACACACGCGTGAATTTGAGTTCAAGGATGTGCTTCAAGCTTTGGAGATGCCAACGATGTAGACTTGTAGACTAGATGAATAAAATTCATTCGGACGTACATTCTTTTAATTTGCAAAACCACATGTAATAATGTTATAGTCCTTGTATCTGTGTAGTTTCTTGCAGATTACAAGTTCTGGTGGTGGAAGAGGCCGTGGTAATAACAACTGCAGATGGTGATAGCTTCCTTCCTCTCTAACTTTTCATCTGACAGTTCTGCGATCATAACAGTAAAAGAGCATATGTGCCTAGGCGGCAGAGCAGTTTTGGCGACGATGATGAAAAGCAAAGCTTTTTAAGTTTTTTCTTTTGTAGCAACATTAGTTATTATAATCACAAACTGTTTTTTTCGCTGTTTTTATGCTAGTTGATGAGTTGACTCGTAGATGATAACTTTCGTCTTTGATTTCCCATTGAACTTGTTGCTCCATGACTTGTTTTTATGAGAGTGAATGTTTGATTCAGGTGACTGAGATCCAAATTTTGAAAAGGGGATGATAATATCTAACTTCTGAATGCAAATAAATTGGTTTCCCTGGATAACACAAACATCATTTGACAAGGATAACAACATTATGGACCCACCAATAAATGTATTTTTTTTTCTCACTTTACTTCACAAAAGTTAAATTATTGAAGTCGATACTATTACGGCCTACATGCCACTATTTTTAGAGCGAATCAAACTCATAACCTCTTAGACTACCGTTGGGTGACGCCGGCTGACGCCACCTACCGCGACGAGATCCGCGACGAGATTTCAGACGCGACGCGTCACTTGCCAATTTTAATTTCAATTTTTTTATTACATATTTAACATATTGTAAGAGTTTAGAAGTTGAAATTAGTAAAATTGCATTTTTTGAACTCGTTTTATAATTTATTGGGCAAGAGGCAAGAATACATTACAACAAACCGCTGAAAATTTAAAAACTAAATGGAAATGCAACAAACACACAACACACGAATGCATTAAACAAACAAATATACACAACACGATTGGTCAAGCTCAATCTCCACTGTCAACGCATTCTCCAAATATGTTCCATCAAGTCCCTTTGAAGTTCTTCATGCGTGCACCTACTGTGCATTTGCCGTGAAAAGTTCATGTATTCCGGGATAGAGTTTATTGTTGATTGTGCTCGTTGGATACGAACTCCGTCAATCACATAGGGTACATTCTCACGGGTATCTTGCTCGAACTCTTCGATTTCCTTGTCATAATTTAGGTATTTGTGGCGCTCATCCTCAACTTTCATGTTGTGGAGTGTGATGCAGCAATCCATAATCTTTTTGAGTGTCTCCCTGTTGTGTGCAATGGCGGGATTTCGTACAATTGCAAATCGTGCTTGCAGTACTCCGAAAGCACGTTCCACATCTTTCCGGCAAGACTCCTGACGCTCAGAGAATTTGGCTTCTTTGTGCGTTACCGGATTCGGGATGGCAGGAACAAATGTAGCCCAAGCTAGGTAGATGCCATCGGTTAGGTAGTAAGGGATGTTGTACTGATGGCCATTGACCTCAAAGTTAATCTGAGGTCCCGTGCAAAATCATATGTAATAATGTTATAGTCCTTGTATCTGTGTAGTTTCTTGCAGATTACAAGTTCTGGTGGTGGAAGAGGCCGTGGTAATAACAACTGCAGATGGTGATAGCTTCCTTCCTCTCTAACTTTTCATCTGACAGTTCCGCGATCATAACAGTAAAAGAGCAAATGTGCCTAGGCGGCACAGCAGTTTTGGCAACGATGAAGAAAAGCAAAGCTTTTTCAGTTTTTTCTTTTGTAGCAACATTACTTGTTATAATCACAAACTGGTTTTTTTGCTGTTTTTATGCTAGTTGATAAGTTTACTCGTAGATGATAACTTTCGCCTTTGATTTCCCATTTAACTTGTTGCTCCATGACTTGTTTTTATGAGAGTGAATGTTTGATTCAGGTGACTGTGATCCAAATTTTGAAAAGGGGATGATAATATCAAACTTCTGAATGAAAATAAATTGGTTTCCCTGGATAACACAAACATCATTTGACAAGGATAACAACATTATGGACCCACCAATAAATGTATTTTTTTTCTCTCACTTTACTTCACAAAAGTTCAATTATTGAAGTCGATACTATTACGGCCTACATGCCACTATTTTTAGAGCGAATCAAACTTATAACTCTTAGTTACGAAATGTGTCTCAACTTACCAGCTAACGAATGTGAGTTGCACTACAGCTACTAGTAGAGCATTAGTTATATGGCAGACTAGAACACATGCCTGTGAGTTCCTTACTGTTGTAACCTGTACTAAACTAGGAAGCACTTCTATTATTGGGGACAAGGGAAAATAATAGCCTAATAGATTTTACAATGACATGAACTGATGAAAGTGTTGTGGTCCAACTTGATAAGATTAACCACTTACCCTCAAGAAAATGGCATCTCTTCATCATCATCTTCCTTTTTAGAAAGATGATGAGATAACAGTGTTAGAATGTAAGATACTTGCCAAAACTTTAGCTTTGGTACTGAATTCCATATATAATCTAGGAAATTTCACCCTTTTAAGGTGTACATATACATGTGCAGATTCATAAGTGTGGTCGAGTGTAAAATAATCTCAAGTAAAAAGTAGGAATTGTAGTGAAAGAATCCCTGAAGTTGAATGTGGTGTTAAGACTGCTAATAAACCGAGCTTTTTCTAGCAGCTTGATTTTAACTTGTAAAAACTCAGTCAAAATCGAGTTCGAGTATATATTAAAGCTCGATAATTTTATGGAGCCAAACTCGAGTATTCAAGTGTCCAAGTTCGCGAATCAAGCTTGTTCCAAAAAAAAATTATTTATATATATTTCGAGACGAATTTGAGTCCAAGTTGTACATCTCGTGTCGAGATCAAGCCTAGACACATATCCTTCACGAGAGGAGTTTTTGTATATCTAGACTCGATTTGGCCGCTCTAGCTAGTGTTTAACACTTAGTATGAAAGAAATACTATGTAGGAAGAATGTCTGGACTCTACACCTACAACAGTGACGCAATAAAGGTCATGCACCTCAAGAAATTGGTGTCTGCAGTTACTTCCTGCAACTAGTAGATGCTCATGTTAATGCTATGTGAATATTAGGCCACATTACAGTGCAGTCATTGATGCATTCAATAAATTGCAACTAGTAGATGCTCATGTTAATTATGTGAATATTAGGCCATATTACAGTGCATTCATTGATACATTCAATAAATTACACCTGCATTATTGTATATTATTATTTTTTGAAGAATATCACTATTACAATCATATTACATGGAATTAATATATCATTCACATCAATCGTTATATAATTATCATTCATCAATCTATCATAAGTATCATACATTAGATCACACCCCACTTTCTACGGAAATACTTGCATTATCGGATTAGCCATAAAAGATTACAAGAAAAAGACCATCGTCATTTCTATCTTTTTCCCAACTTTATTGCCTCATTGGTAGCAAAGCAAAAGAAAAGGTAGACATGATCAATAATGCGTTCTTCAGCTTTCTGCAAATTTTAACATGTACTCTGATGCAAGATTAGGCAACATACATTGAGCCAAAACTAAGCCAGTTTTATAACTAGACAGTCACCTATATAGTAGTATCATCTGAGTTTGATCATAAACACTACTAAAATTTATGAAAAAAAAAAAAAAGGTTTTCTCATAGTTATCCATACAAATGACTCATAATGTATAAATGGTATATCATGATTGTACCACGTGCCATATATACGGCACTGTAAAATAGAGTCAAGCACCAAGAGGTACTATTGCATGATGTTGTAAGGTGGAAAAAACAGAGATAATAAAATCATTTGTAAACACGCATTAAATATAATATAGAGAGACACCTCAGACTAAGCATTTATGGCAAATTGAAGTATGGGAGCATAGTCAAGAAAATAGCTCATGAATCATGGAAGAACTGTGGTAGAATTAAACATCAACATTAGTTATGGTGGTCTCATATATCAACAGCAACATCATGGCAACCCATCCATCGACCCACCGCCTTCTTTAAATGTCCTCATTTTGATCTTTTCAACCATACTAGTGAATAGTTATCTCGTAATTCAACTCGACTTTGTTCACCTAGCTAAAGATACTAAAAATACCTCTAACGGTATAGTTGGGATCCAAGCTTTGCCCTGCCTTGCTTGGCGGAACTCGTATAGGTTCCTATAGTATGCTAGAACTAGACAACTACCCGTATTTACGAATTAATGAAACATAAATTTAAATGTAAAATTCAAAACCAGTAGTAAGCCATGATACTAGTATTATTTGGTCCTTCAAGTTCAAAGTTCAAACGGATAGATATTTAATTTGTTGTGGCTCTAATAATTGTACTACCTTTGTCTCTCCGACAGCGTCCAATGATCAATCCCTCTAATGACACCTACAAATAGTGACACTATGACTAGACAGCAACTACAACACTGACAATAAATTACACAAATAGGTAAATTAGGTTGTTAAACAGGTTTAGTCTTAATCCTAAATGGCAATGGCAATAAAGCCACTTTCAATTTTCAAATTCCATAACTAACTAAATGTACTGTCATATGATACTTGTTTCTTTCCACTACGGAATACTGTAAGGACTCAAACGTTGTACCATAATTGTATTACAAACATCATATAATACACTATTATTGCA
Source organism: Plantago major (assembly GCA_026545765.1). NCBI lineage: Eukaryota > Viridiplantae > Streptophyta > Magnoliopsida > Lamiales > Plantaginaceae > Plantago > Plantago major. Next base: position 4,315,139 of record CM048844.1, on the reverse strand, counting down.
CAGAAGAAAAACCCATGATAATCAAGTGCGGTATATCATTTAGTTGTGAATTTAGTTTTGAAATTCATTTATAGTCAGTAATAACTTCAAAATCTACATGGTTATTGGTAATCGCACCGGCTCAAAGTTTGGACTCGGCCCAAAATGACAAAAACTAAGTGGGACATCGTCAACAATTTGGACCGATTAGACCAACCCATGTTTACTACTAACCTTTATTTTCGAAAATGCATTCATAAAAATATAAGAATGTACAATGCTACATAGTTATTGATAACCGCACAGCTCGAATATCCAAAATGACAAAAACTGAGTGGGATACCGGATGCCATCAGCAGTTTGAACCGATTGGACCAATTAAACCAGTGATTAGTGAACTTTCAAGTCCAGTTTCCTGAACAGTGCATGTAATACAACACAGCAAAAGATCTGAAACCTCCATAAATTTTCACCCAATTCCATACTACCCGCATTGAAGAATCAACCACCATCTTTATTACCACCACCTCCACAACAGGACAACAAACACAAGAACAAGACACTCCCATTACCCCTCCACACACACACACACACCAACAATGCAAAAGCAAAACACTTAGCTCAAAATTCCCACTTCAAATCCTCCATCTTACCTTCATATTCTTGCCAGAAAAAATGGCAGGAAACTCACTAAAACACTACCTTTTCCTCCTCCTTGTCACCACCTCAATCCACCTATCAACATGTATCAACACCTCAAAAGCAAAGAAAACATACATAGTATACATGGACAAGTCATCAAAGCCAGAAGAGTTCACTAACCACCACGAATGGTATGCATCCATGATCCAATCAGCTACCTCACCTGCAGAACAAGAGGAAGACAGGATTCTCTACAGCTACCAAACCGCATTCCACGGTGTGGCTGCGAAACTAAGCGAACAAGAAGTCGAAAAGGTTCGACAACATGGCGGTGTGATCGCCGTGTTCCCTGAAACTGTCTACCAGCTGCATACTACAAGAAGTCCTATGTTCCTTGGGCTGGAAAGGGAAGATAGTACTAGCTTGTTGGCGGATAGGTTGTCGGATCATGACGTCGTTGTCGGGGTTCTGGATACGGGTGTCTGGCCCGAAAGCCTGAGTTTTAACGATACTGGTATGACAGCGGTTCCAGCTCACTGGAAGGGTGTTTGTGAAACAGGGCGGGGGTTTGAGAAGAGGCATTGTAATAAGAAGATTGTTGGTGCTAGATCTTTCTATAGAGGGTACGAGGCCGCCACAGGTATGGTGCCATACTACTGGAAAAATTATTACCTAAACCGAGCTATCATATATACTTTCTCTATGAATGTTCAGGACATGCATATTATTATATTATTATTATACACTACATAGTATAAAAATTGAGTCCAACACTGGCATGTAAAGGAGATTGAAGAGTACAGTAATCCTTAGGTCTAACCCCTTTTTCAAGTGTTTAGGATAAATGCACACGTTTTGCACAATTACTATTGCGGGTATAGCAAAGTTAAGACTTGAACCTATGATTCTGTACAGACTAGTGTTACGGTACGCAGCCACTAAGGTTTTTTGTGATGAAATGGGAGAAAGATTCTCATGGAAAATCAGAGTTACTTAAAACATTAGGAGCTTTAATTACAAAATTTCAAATATTGGGAGTCAATTGCATAAATTGGTAAATGAAGGGGGATTTCACTTAATCCTTTGATATACTGAATGTGTCTTTTCTCAAAGGAGAGGGTTTTTTTTTTTTGGCAAGTTACTCAGTAAATTGGAATGTAAGATGTTCTTGGTCTATAACAGGTAAAATAAATGAGCAACAAGAGTACAAATCACCTCGAGATCAAGATGGCCACGGAACTCATACCGCAGCAACAGTGGCTGGTTCTCCAGTCCAAGGTGCAAATCTTTTGGGCTATGCACTCGGTACTGCACGAGGAATGGCTCCTGGAGCACGTCTTGCAGCTTATAAAGTCTGCTGGACCGGAGGATGCTTTAGCTCAGATATCCTATCAGCAGTTGATCAAGCAGTGGCCGATGGAGTGAATGTTCTCTCCATCTCATTAGGCGGTGGAGTTGCGTCTTACTACCGTGACAGTTTGTCCATTGCAGCGTTCGGAGCAATGGAGATGGGAGTGTTCATATCATGTTCCGCCGGAAATGGTGGCCCTGATCCGATTAGTCTCACAAATGTATCCCCGTGGGTCACTACCGTAGGAGCCAGCACAATGGATCGGGATTTCCCGGCTACGGTGAAGCTTGGAACAGGCAGATCTCTTGTTGGTGCTTCGTTATACAAAGGCCAGAGGAATCTTGATGTGAACCGGCAGTACCTTTTAGCCTACCACGGGAGCAACTCGAGTAGTCCTACACCAAGCTCGATGTGCTTGGAAGGAGCTCTTGACAAACGCGCTGTTGCTGGAAAGATTGTTATCTGTGATCGAGGGATCAGCCCTCGGGTTCAAAAGGGGCAGGTGGTAAAGGATGCGGGAGGTGTCGGCATGATCCTGGCAAACACTGATGCTAATGGTGAGGAGCTCGTTGCAGATTGCCATCTACTCCCAGCACTTGCGGTTGGAGAAACAACAGGGAAGCTGATCAAGCATTACGCAGCAACAAGCAGAAATGCATCTGCAACGCTAGCCTTTCTCGGTACGAAGTTAGGAGTCAGGCCATCTCCGGTGGTGGCAGCTTTTTCTTCCCGAGGACCGAATATCCTGTCCCTCGAGATCCTGAAGCCTGATATGATTGCACCAGGAGTCAACATTCTTGCCGCATGGACAGGAGAACTAGGCCCTTCAAGCTTGCCGACAGACCTCCGAAGAACTAAGTTCAACATATTATCCGGAACTTCCATGTCATGTCCACATGTTAGCGGTGTTGCGGCACTAATCAAGTCCCGACATCCCGACTGGAGCCCAGCGGCTATTAAATCTGCACTGATGACGACTGCATATATTCACAACAATCTACGTGGTCCTCTGACAGATGCCTCAACAGCCGGATCATCCACGCCATACGATCATGGTGCAGGACACATAAATCCATTGAGAGCTCTTAACCCTGGTTTGGTATACGACATTGGGGCACAAGATTACTTTGAGTTTCTTTGTACTCAAGGCCTGACATCATCTGAGCTTGTTGTGTTCGCGAAATTCGCAAATAGGACATGCCGACACTCACTTGCAAGTGCAGGGGATTTGAACTATCCAGCAATCTCAGCAGTCTTCCCAGATACAAAAAATGCAACAGTTTTGACCCTCCATAGAACAGTCACCAACGTTGGTCCTGCCGTCTCAAGTTACCATGTTGCAGTATCTCCGTTCAAGGGTGTGTTTGTGAAGGTGGAACCTGCGACATTGCGTTTCACCAGCAAGCATCAGAAGATAACTTATACCGTTACATTCACCTCGAACTCTAGGCAAACAGAACCAGAACACGGTGCGGTAATATGGAAAGATGGGGTACATAGAGTAAGAAGCCCGGTCGTAATTGCATGGATGGCACCACTGTAGTCATGTTGATGAAACATGCATTTTGGTAGAGCCATAATAAGGAGATTTTTTTGGCTAAGATGCTTCACTAGTTTTTATTCGACGAAATGTTTTTCTTGCCTTCCAACAACATTAGAGACTGCAATTACTGGATTTGTGAAATTCACAGGTAGCCAAGTAGGAAAATGCTCATCCAGGATTTGTTCCTAAATTTCAGCAAAGCAGAAATTGCATTCAAACATGGTTCATATAACATCTTATTTCCTCTGTTTTTAATGTGAGTATGCTTATGCTTGCTAGGAAAATCAAAGTGAAATACTATGTGAATATACATATTTTCAGGATTAAAAGAATTCTTCCATGGAACTTCTCAGGTCTTGGAAAACATGGCAATATCAACATAAAAAGGCCAAGACCTGCCAGATAAAGCAAAGAATGTGCTTAAATGATGATAAGAGGCTTTTGTTTATGCATGATTCTATATGTGGCAGTTCATAATCTTTCATAGAATTACTTATAAGTAAACCTGAACTAGGCCCGAAAAGTGTAGAATGTGTACGCGCTTCGACAACTACAAGTGATGTATAAATTAGTGAATGGCGACACACCGCTCACTGCGACTGTGTTCTTCCACAAAATAGACACAAATGTTGGTGGCACTTGGATGGGTTCCTAACCCAGAAAATTCTATCCACATTTCACATTTGCATCAATCTTCTGGTGGAGAACACTGTCATAGAGAAAAATGCAGGACATCTCTTAGGAACTTTTTTTTTTTTTAAATTCCCACCGATATCCGCTACGTGCGACTAATTTCACTGGAGGATCAAGTTCCCCAGTTAGAAGGGGCATATATTATAATTATACTGCTAATAACATCACAGGATGAAAAAAAAAATGGAGCGAGTTTGGTGGCCATGGATCTAATTGCAGGTGAAATGACAAACTAAATCTGTAAAACAGCAAATTAACTTAACCACTAGCTTCCAGAATAACAAAAACAACCTGAAAAACAATCGTATTTAACAAATCGGATCAGAAATTTAAATCTAACAAAGAATGAAGAAAATAACAATAATCTAGTATCTAGCTAGCTAATAAGCTAATTATAATGAGTATCAAATTGTTGGAATCGAACAAGATAGATGGAATTGATTTAACCTGGAGCTGAGAACTGATTGATTTCAGCTCAGTGACGAGGAAAAGAGAATCTTGTGGCTTTCCATTGAAATTTCTACAGTTACAAACTATCAGAATATTAATGATCAAGAAGATAAGAAAAGACACAGCAGCTCACAACAGGAAGCAAGCAGGTCACAGGAAGATTCCATTATGCTGCACTGCAGGGGAAGTGATGATGTCATAGAGAGTTGGTTATATTTTGGAGTAATTAGTTAGTTTGTTAAGTAGGCAGTTAGTTTGTTAGTTTTTCCCTCCATTTTTCTGTTGTAGACTAGAAGCTTCTTTGAGCTCAAGTGTTTGTATATATAGCTCTAATATAGCTCATCTTCTGTAACACAATTCATTTTCATCATCAATACAAAGCAGTTTTATTTACTTTTCTCTGCACATAACAATGGTGATCATTTTTCTCTCTTCCGCTTTTGTTAACTCTGAGATGGTATCAGAGCTCAGATCTTACTGAGTTTATGTTCATTGTTCTAGTATTTCATCGATCGTTAATCATCATCAATCAATCGATCTTCATTTGTTTATCGATTGATTTTATCACAGATCAACTGATCTTATTCAGTTGTGTTTGTTGTTGTTTTGTTTCACAGATTGCTTAAATCTTCATTTGTGTTGAGAATCAAGCTCTCGATCATCATTCACAGCTCAAATCAAGCTCTCGATCATCGGTTTTCTGGTATTTTAGCTTGATCTCATCCGTTTTACGTATTGATTATTGTTCGATTTCACTAGTAATCGAATTATTTTAGCTGAATATTCCGATGTTCGATTGAATAACCCTTTATTCATCCAGTTTTTCATCTATTATACATTTGTACTGTCATTTGAACATTGTTCATTGGTTTTTTTATTTGATCGTTTACAGAAAATTCATTGAAACAATTTATTCACATTTCATCACCAACTGCTTGTTAAAATGTCTGCTTCAAGTTCTGAAAACACTCCTGTCAACACCAATGCCAATGGCAATAATGCTGAGAAATCTCCTCTTGTTGATGGTAATGGTACTAAGGAAAAGTTTCATGCTCCTACTAATGTTGAGAAGGAACTAGATTACACGGATCCTAACAGTCCGTATCACTTGTTCCCTCACGATACTCCTACTTCAGGTGCTATCAAGCATATTCTGAGAGGTCCTAACTATATCTTGGAAACGTGATATGTCACTGTCTTTGTCTATCAAAAACAAACTCGGTTTTGTAGATGGAACATTTCTTAAGCCAGAGTTAGATGATCCTTTGTACCTTCCATGGCTTAGATGCAATAATCTCATACTATCATGGATTCACAATTCTATTTCTGAAGAGATATGTGCTACAGTCAAGCATCATGTGTATGTTAAGGATGTTTGGCGTAAATTAGAGACAAGGTACTCTCAAACTGACAATGTGCGCATTTATGAGCTTCAACTCGCATTGAGTTCTCTTGTTCAAGGAACACAAACTGTGATGGAGTATTTTACTCGACTCAACAGTATTTGGGAGGAATTTCATCTTCACAGGCCTCCACCTACTTGTAGTTGTGGCAAGTGCACTTGTCAAGTCTTAACACATACAGCTGCAGATGTTGAGACTGATCAGGTGTTCCAATTTCTTATGGGACTCAATGAAAGCTATGATGGCATAAGAGGCCAAATCATCATGATGCTTCCTGTGCCTTCACTGGAAAGAGCTTATTCCATTATTCTTATAGAAGAACGTCAAAAGAACTCTAGGCATGGAGTTGTGCGTTCAGCTGATTCTGCAACTTATCATATGCGTCAACCACCTCAACCTTATCCAGCTAAAAGGAAAGGCAGAGATTCATTGAAGTGTGCACACTGTGGTTATAACAACCTTACAGTAGACAAATGCTACAGGCTTATAGGCTTTCCACCTGATTTTAAGTTTACAAAGAAGCCTGCTTATGGCAAGTCTAGCACAGTCAATTCTCATGGTGCTTCTCAGTACCAGTCTGCTGCATCATATCAGCCATCTAAACTTCACTATGCTCATAATGTTGCTAGTGCCTCTACTGACGTTACAACATAGTACAGTAACATCAAGAATCGAGTATCTCACCTGATGCAGTTGCTTGAGCAAGGTGTTAATCATTCTACTCCCAACTCTGCAGCATCTGATGCTCATGGATCTCATGATAATAATGAAGAAGGGAATGATTCAGCTGTTACCTACACTACTCTAGGAGGTATATTTCATTGTACTATTCCTAAACATTTTGTTTGTTCTACTTCACATGATTTGCATAATTACTTTATAATAGATTCTGGTGCAACTAATCATGTTATATGTGATTCAACTTTATTCACTTCACATGTCAAACATATCACACCTTTTGTGCAGTTACCTAATAATGATAAGCTGCAAGTTACAATGATAGGAGATATTAAAATCTCAGAACAACTTATACTCACAGATGTGCTATTTGTGCCTGCATTCACAGTGAATCTTATATCTGTGACTCAAGTTACTAGAGCAAGGTTATTTCACTTTATATTTACACATGATGAGTGTATTTTACGGGAAATTTCTTCAAGGATAAAGATTGGGCTCGCTAAGAGGTTCAAATCTCTGTTTGTCTTGCATATTAATGCACTTTCTCAGCTTTCAATTTCCAGTTCCAAGTCTCAGATATCATCTGCTTCACTGTCTTTTAATTCCAATAAAAAAGTCATCAATGCTGTCACAATGCCCACTTCTACTCAGCTTTGGCACTCAAGGCTTGGCCATTCATCAACTCAACGAATGAAGCTGATCAAGTTTCCTGGCATAGATAGTCATGATTTGTTTGATTGTACTGTTTGTTTAGAAGCTAAACAGAGAAAATTGCCCTTTCCTATCAGCACATCTGTATCAACTACATTGTTTTCATTAATACATGTTGATGTTTGGGGTCCATATTCAATTGCATCTTTGAATGGTCATAGATACTTTCTTACAATGGTTGATGATTACTCTAAATATACTTGGACACATCTGTTTACATCCAAGTCTGAAGTACAACAAATTGTACTCAATTTTATCACACTTATTCAAACTCAGTATAACACAAGAATTAAAGTAATTAGATCAGATAATGGTACAGAATTTGCTGTACTAAATACTAAATTGCAATCTTTAGCTAGGCATCATACATCAAACAAGTTGTGTATATACACCACAACAAAATGGTGTTGTGAAGAGAAAGCATCAACATTTACTTAATGTTGCTAGGGCTCTCATTTTTCAATCTTCTGTTCCTATCAAATTTTGGGGTGATGCAGTTTTAACTGCTACTTTTCTCATTAATAGAACACCTTCACCTCTTCTGAAAAACAAGTGTCCTTATGAAATTTTTTATGGGAAGCTCCCTGATTATAGTACTCTAAAATGTTTTGGTTCTTTGTGTTATGCATCGACTATTACACACCAAAGAACTAAATTTTATCCCAGAGCTACAGCTTGTATTTTTATTGGATATCCTCCACATACTAAAGGGTATAAGCTGTATAATATTCATACACATAGAGTTCTTATCTCTAAGAATGTTCACTTTCTTGAACATATTTTTCCGTATGTCAAAACATCTGATTCTTCTACTAGTTTATCTTCACCTGATTTTGAATCTTCTTTATCAAATGACACATTTATTGATTTTTACAGTTCATCTTCTTCTCAGAACATCAATGTGTCACCTGTTACTTCTCATAATAATTCTTTACCTATATCACCTATACAATCTCATCTTCCTAGTCCTATTTCTTCTACTTCACTTTCTTCAGATTCAATTTCCATGACAGATCATAATTCACCTGCTTCACTAATTTCTGATCATATATCACCCACTATTGTTCCTACTGGTTCAAATTCACCAGTTCTTCAAGATTTACCAATTAGCAAAAGGTTAACAAGATCATCTGTTGTACCTGCTAAACTCAAGGATTATTACCATAATGTTTCTCATAAATCCAGAACTAATTCTAGTTCTAGTCATCATCCTATATCACATTATGTTTCCTATAGTCAACTCTCACCTGCAGATCAAATTTTTGATTTCAATATTGTCTCAAATTCAGAACCTACTACTTATGCTGAGGCTATTCAATCTGCAGATTGGGCAAAATCTATTACAGCAGAGTTACAGGCTCTTGAAGAAAATCAAACATGGTCTGTAGTTCCTTTGCCACATGGACACAAACCTATTGGTTGCAAATATGTTTTTAAACTCAAATTGAAACCAGATGGTTCAATAGATAAATATAAAGCTAGGGTAGTTGCTAAAGGTTATTCTCAGAGGTTTGGTTTTGATTATTTTGAAACCTTCAGTCCTGTAGCCAAGCTTACCACTGTTAGAACATTTTTAGCAGTTGCTTCTACTAATCACTAGCCTTGTGAACAAATGGATGTTCACAATGCTTTTCTCAATGGTGATCTAGATGAAGATATCTACATGGATAATCCTCCTGGTTACTTGTTTCAGGGAGGTCATGATAGTACTTCAGAGACAAAGCTAGTGTTCAAACTTCATAAATCATTATATGGATTGAAACAAGCATCCAGGCAATGGAATCACAAATTCACTAGCACTTTACAGGAGCTACAGTTTGTTCAATCTAAATCTGATTACTCATTATTCACTAGGACTTGTTCACAAGGCTTTGTAGCTTTATTAGTATATGTTGATGACATATTAATCACTGGATCCAGTCCTAGTTTAGTTCAAATGATAAAAATCATGCTACAAGAACAGTTCAAGATAGGAGATCTAGGAGAAGTTAAATATTTTCTTGGACTAGAAATTGCAAGGAATTCTCAAGGTATACATATATGTCAACGGAAATATGTTTTGGAAATGCTTTCAGAAACAGGTTTACTGGATTGTAAACCAGTTGTTACTCCTATGGAGATTAATTTGAAACTCACCAACACAGACTCAGACTTGAAAGATCCTACTGTATACAGGAAATTAATTGGCAAACTCATATATTTGAATATAACTAGACCAGATATTACCTATGCAGTAGGAGTATTGAGTCAATTTTTAGATAAACCTTCAAAAGCACATCTGTGTGCAGTTTATAGAGTATTGAAATATCTCAAAAATGCACCAGGACAAGGTGTTTTCTTTCCAGCTCACAATGATATGACATTAGTAGCATACAGTGGCTCAGATTGGGCTGGTTTTCCTGATACAAGAAGGTCTATTTCAGGCTATTGTATGTTGGTTCATCACTTATCAGTTGGAGAAGCAAGAAGCAAAACACTGTAAGTAGATCATCTTCAGAGGCTGAATATAGAGCCTTATCATTTGCAACTTGTGAAGTGGTCTGGTTATTAGCATTACGTACTCAAAGAATTTCATGTAGAATTTCAGGTACCTATTGTTCTATACTGTGATAATCAATCAGCCATACATCTTACTAAGAATCCAGTATTTCATGAAAGAACAAAGCATCTTGAAATAGATTGTCATTTTGTAAGAGACAAAGTTTTATCAGGACTCATACATGTTAAGCATGTTTCTACCAAGAATCAGCTTGCAGATGTTTTTACAAAATCCTTAACATAAGCTGACATGAATCATTTACTATCTAAGATGAGCATAACCAATGTATATGCTCCTCTTAGGGGGGGGGGGGTATCAGAATATTAATGATCAAGAAGATAAGAAAAGACACAGCAGCTCACAACAGGAAGCAAGCAGGTCACAGGAAGATTCCATTATGCTGCACTGCAGGGGAAGTGATGATTTCATAGAGAGTTGGTTATATTTTGGAGTAATTAGTTAGTTTGTTAAGTAGGCAGTTAGTTTGTTAGTTTTTCCCTCCATTTTTCTGTTGTAGACTAGAAGCTTCTTTGAGCTCAAGTCTTTGTATATATAGCTCTAATATAGCTCATCTTCTATAACACAATTCATTTTCATCATCAATACAAAGCAGTTTTATTTACTTTTCTCTGCACATAACAATGGTGATCATTTTTCTCTCTTCCGCTTTTGTTAACTCTGAGACAAACTCATTTTTCCCTCTTCTTTTCCATGGATTCATAGATTATGAGATTTGGGTAAAACCTAATTGAAGAATTCAAAATGGCGCTAACAGGTGTACGTTGTGATGGTGATGGTGTACGTGCACTGGTGGTTTCATAAGGTTGATGAGAAGAGGTTGCTTAATTGCGCGATTATTTACGATTTCGAGATTTTAGATGAAATGAAACTTGAATATCTACTTTTGGCCCATTAGTAAATTTCTATTTTGGCCCAAGGACCGGTTACCCGGTTTGCTTTTCGTGGATTTGGATGGATTTGAAAGATTTGTTGAACTGCTTGTGACTGGCATGACAATTTGAGAACACGATGAATTGCTAGTGTGTATTTGGCCGATTGGGGATTACGCACCCATATGACGTGGATTTGTCATCATGTCACTTGTTAACGTGAGGTTATCAACTAGCTTTTTAATTATACAAACTTATTCAATCGAAATAATCATACGTGTTCAACATCTTATTCGACTAGTTTATCATCTACCAACTAGTCTCGTTGCACATAGGTCTTACTTTTAAAACAATCTTAAGTAAGTACTACTAAACACTAAACATTACATGTATTAGCTATAAAATGGCAATAGTATAACCCGACAAGAATCGAAGCATTGACCTTCTCTTCCCTTGCTTCAACTTTTAATTTTCACAGAGAATAGTTGCAGTGCATGTTACTGCTAATTTACTAAACTGGATGTTAAGTCTTGACTCAACACATATCACACGATTCCAAATAAACCCGAACCGATTGATTTCTGTTCGGATTACCCGCTCCAATTTAGAGCTTAATTCTCAATCCCTATCATAAGATTACAAAAATAGATTTCATTTTCAAGTTGTTAAAGTTGCATAATCTCATTTGTGGACTTCAAACAAAACAACCCGTGCATGCTTTGCCATTTGACCCAAAGTTTTTATTCCATTAAGCCTGTCCAGTAACCATTGTGGTCCAAGTCCAACTAAGCCCCACATTACACCTCATCCCATTTTGTAAACATGAAAAAGTCCAAATTCTATATTCCATAGTCCATAAAAATATTAAATACTATATATAATATAATACTAAATTTATATTGTCAAAAAGTTGATATTATCTTTATATCTTCCATTTGCCTTGCTGCGTAATGTTCTTGAAACTCGATCACCAACAATAATGATCAATCAACTCAAACCTCAGCAAAACAATCGATGAATGTTATAGCAACAATCACTATGACTGTTATATCAACAATCAATAAAACATAACTAAAAAAACAATAACCCCAACACAATCGAACACAACGATTTACGTGGTTCGGCGAATGCCTACGTCCACGGGAGAAAACTAGAGATTCTTTTATTGACCAATGCAATGACAAATATACAACAAATCCTAACAATGTCGATTGACAAATAATCGAGAAACAGAGCTTAATTGCAAACTAGAAGAATATGAAGACTTCTATTATGGAATAGCAATTCTTTTGTCTTGTCTTGTGTTGTGTCTAATGAACATGCCAAAATGCTGTATATATAAGATTTCCTACGCCTCCTACATCAACTTGAGTTAGTAAAACAATATTCAATCCTTTCCAATTTTAAGAAATACTTTTATTTCTTCTCGATTCGGATAGAAACTCATTGTTTAATCATAACACTCCTTATTTATTCAGACTTCTTCCTTCACTCTGAATTCAATCTATGCCTTAATTTAACAATGTTGTGATATAATATTACTACACCCAGTGTGAACTTGAAGAAGTAAAAATCGGATTGATGAATAAAAGATGTGAAGTTACGTAAGATATAGCTATGTTATACTATAACGAATTGAAACGGTGAGTGTCTGAGTCAGAGTTCATAAGGTTCAACTTCTATTACATCGAATAAAATCTAATACGTGACTGACTCTAATTACCGAATCAACTATCGTCTATAGATCAGTTGGTTTAGGAAACATACAGTAACGGTAACACTGATCATATCATACCCTAATAATAAGCACTACCAATTGCTAGTTGCTAGTGCTACAAACTTGACTACTAGGCACGTGGTAGAACTTTTTCCAGTAATGATTCATTCACTTTTGTATAATTACATGACTTTCTTGTTAAGGGCCTTCTAATGGGATTATTTATGGTTTCCATTTTCCAATGAAAAAGATGAGACAATGTAAAAAAGCTTCCATTCATCAAAAGTTTTTATGGCATCTCAGAGACTCGGTCAATCCCACTTTTTTCTCCTTTCCTTTTTATCATTTCACATCTTTTTTCCAAGCTTATGTGTGAAGATAAGCTCCCTAGTCCCTGCTTTATTCCCCCTAGTACAACTAGTATTACTATTTTTCTACTTCCCTCCTTCAAACTGTCCTGTATAATTAGTATGAGAATGTTTTTTTAAAGAGTTAAAAATTAATTTAAATAAAAATGTTAATCGATGATAGTAACTGTATTAAAGTTGAGTTATAAAAAATGGTGTTTGGACACTGACGCTCCCAGCATTCATTCGAATTTATACGTCAACGCTCTTAGGGTACTCACGCTCCAGACATTATAGACTAAAACTTGGCTAATTCTCTATTTCTTAATTACATATGGCCAAAAAATCTCAACCAACCTATTGAGCTGAAAATAACAGCTTTAAATACCGAGTAAATAACAGATAGATAGAGATATGGTATGCTATCAGTAGTTGCCCAGCCACTTGTTAAATTGTTATTTTTAGTCATGCATAAATGACCTAACCAGTGACATATGAGCCATGTGTGAATCAATTCAAAATTTAAGGTGTGTGGTTAGTATTAATTAACATTAGGTCTCCATCTAAACAAGGATCAGCATTATTTAACTATTGTGGAATTGATAGGGATTTGCGAACCTTACAAAATTAAGCAACCTAATCCCTACCTATTCCGCTTTTCTAAACACGATCCGTGGACCTTAGATAATCTCTTTAGTCTTTTTTTAACCGTGCTTGTTTGAATTCAAGCTTGGAATTATTTTTCCACCTGAAAGTCTCCTAGCACGTAAACAAGCAACTCCACAATATGATTAAAAAAATTATATATGTTGTTTGTTATTCACCTTTTCACCTGAATAGTAGTTACGAATAACACTGACAACTACATTTACAACTTTTTGTTACTTATACTCCCTCCGTTTCTGTAAAAGTAACAATTTTTCGTTTTGAGCGTTTCACTAAAAGTGTTACATTTTCTTTTATGAAAATTAATTCCATAATACAATTTATTTTTAACCACATATTTTTAGGTCCACGTGTATTTTTCCACTCAATTAATATATCAAACTCATTCTTAACCACATACTTTTAGAGGATTACACATTTTTCTTAAAAATTGTATAAATTAAAATTGTTTCAATCTTACATAAACGGAGGGAGTATTTAGTTTACCATAGTTTTTTAAGATGGTGAGCGTGCATTTCCATCATCCTCTAACTAAGTGGATTGATATGGTACGTAAAACCAGATGGTAAATGATGAATTAGTTAATAGTTGTTAAAGACAACTTGATACTAAATTAGTTTAATTTTATTGATTTGTTGGTAAGTTCATTATGTGCTAAATTTGTTGATATTATAAATAAACTATAAAAACAAATTTCTAAACCTCTCTAATAAATTACTTGAAATAACTTGTGAGGTTGTTATGTGGTTATGTAACAAATTTACTTTTAAAATAATCTTATCAAATTTATAAGAAACGGAAGGGAGGAAGTAGTTGATACATATATGACCCTCTTTAGCACTATGAGCTTATTTTTCAGATAAATATTTTACGTAAATGCCTAACTATTAACTGGGATTAAAATTAATCTGTTAATTTTTTTTAATTTTTTATTAAAAATAAGCTACCTGATTATTATAATTATTTAATTTAACAAATAAGTTAATTGTTTTGCTTGACATCTCAATAGAAAATTAATTTATCAACTAGTTTTGATAAACGGATCTAATGTGACGATTTACCCGGAGAGAAAAAGTAAAAAGGAATAAAAATTCGGAGGGGGTGTTTGACTAAAGAGAGATCCAATCCAAATCACAGATTCATATTCACAGTCTCACATTCACAAGTTAACAGTTTCTTCTAAGCAAAAGGCAAAACAAAAGCTTGACACTGAAGCTGCTGAGCTGTAGTGGTAGTAGTAGAAGCAGTGACATCTCTGATTTCCCCATTTCATTCTCATTTTTTGCCGTATTATCATTCATCTCCAATCCATCACAAATTTCACCTGTCTCTGATTTCCCAATTCCATTCCCTTCCAAAAACCCCAAATCCACAATCAATCATCACTCCACACTCGTCCCCATTACCACAAACCAACAAAAAGACTCAATTTTTATTCCAATTTCCCCCAAAATGCCCTCCCGGAACCTCCTCTCTCCGCCGCCAGCTCCGCCGCCCACCACCGCAGTCCCACCACTCGCCGGCGGAATAACCGCCGCTTTCTCCTGCCTTCTAATTTTCGCTTTCTGCTTCAGACGCATGAAAAGAACCGTTCCAGCAGCTTCTGAGACCGATTCCAAGAAACCGCCGCTCAGCCTGTCGTACGCCATTCTCCGCCGTGCGACATCCAATTTCTCCCCCTCGGTCCGGCTCGGGCAGGGCGGGTTCGGATCGGTGTACCGGGCGGAGCTGAAGCCGAAAGATTCAGTCTTTACTTCGACTAGAGTGGCTGTGAAAGTGATGGATTCTGGGTCTTTGCAGGGTGAGCGTGAGTTTCAGAATGAGTTGCTTTTTTCTTCCAAGATTGAGTGTAAGTATGTTGTTTCTGTTATGGGTTTTTCGTCTGATCCGAGGAAAAGGAGGATGGTTTTGGTTTATGAGCTTATGGAGAATGGTAGCTTGCAAGATTGTCTTTTTCATAAGAAGAGTCAGGAGTTGAGGAGTTGGGATAGGAGGTTTTTGGTTGGTTTGCATATTGCTAGAGGGTTGGAGTATTTGCATCATTCTTGTGATCCGCCTATTATTCATGGGGATATTAAGCCTAGTAATATTTTGCTTGATGGCTCTTTTGATGCCAAGATTGGTGATTTTGGTTTAGCTAGGTTTAAGGCTGATGATAGTAACGCTAACGGTAACGGTAACAATACTAATAGTAATGGAGATTTGGAGGTGAAGAAGAAGGAGGAGTCGGAGAGTGTGGTTGAGGAGGCGGAGAGTGTGATTACGGTTACGGCGAGTGTGTTTGATGAAGTGCAGAGTGTGAATCAGTTAGGGGGTGTTGAGATGTCGCCGGAGAGTGTGATTGTGACGATCGAGGGGGAGGCGGGTCCGGTGGTGTCGCCGAGGACGGCAAGCCCGTGTGATGGGGTGGCGAGTGTGTCGGAGGCGAATTTTGATAGGTTTAGTGTGGAGAGTTTCGGGGACAGGAGTGGGTGGAAAAAGAAGAAGAAGAAGAGTGTGACAGGGAAAGATTGGTGGTGGAAGCAGGATAATGTTGGGGAAGGGGAGTCGGGGAATGTGAAGGATTACGTGATGGAGTGGATTGGGACTGAGATCAAGAAGGAAAGGCCGAAGAGTGATTGGATGGCGGCTTCGTCGAGTAGTACTCAAGTGGAGAAGAAAAAGAAGAAGAAGAGAAGGCAATTGGATTGGTGGGTTTCGTTGGAGGATGACAAGAAAGGGAAGAAAGAGAAGAGGAGACCGGCGAGGGAGTGGTGGAAGGAGGAGTATTGTGAAGAGCTAGAGAAGAAGAAGAAAAAGAATAAGAAGAAGGGATCGATGAGCGATAGTGGTTTTAGCGAAAGGAGGTGGCAGAGGGAAGATGAGATGTACGTGGACAGGAAGAATCGAAGGAGTAGGAGCCGGAGTAGGGGGAGTAGAGGTAGCATGGATAAGTGGTTGGATTTTAGTGGCGAGCTTTGGAGAGCGCGTAAGAATAGTCATGATTCCGTTAGTGGAGAAATACCGAGAAGTGGAGCGATGAGTAGCACCCCGAGTATGAGGGGAACTGTATGCTACATTGCACCGGAGTATGGCGGTGGTGGTGACGTGTCTGAGAAGTGTGATGTTTATAGTTATGGAGTTCTTTTATTAGTTCTAATTGCGGGACGAAGGCCACTTCAGGTCACGGGATCACCCATGTCGGAGTTCCAACGAGCGAATCTTTTATCGTGGGCCAGGCGGCTAGCTCGCGCTGGGAAGCTTCTTGATTTAGTTGATAAGAATGTTGACTCTTTGAATAAAGAGCAAGCCCTGCTAAGCATAACGGTGGCTTTGCTCTGCCTGCAGAAATCGCCTTCTTCCCGCCCTTCCATGAGAGAAGTAGTGGGAATGCTGTCAGGAGAGTTAGCTTCTCCGCCTCTTCCATTTGAGTTTTCACCTTCGCCTCCCTCTCGAGTCCCTTATAAACACAAGAAGGCTAGGTGAGTTTAGTTGGACACTGGTTGCCTTTTATTTTCAGATCAAGTTTGTTGTCCATGGAATGATTTCTGTAAATAAAAAAATTGATCTTGAGTAAGAATTATTTGCTCGTTGCAATGGAGTTTACGTATATTCTTTACATACAACATGCATCATATGTCTCTGATACTTCGTTGTTTAAATCAGACTACTCTATCACCTGCTGCTACTTTTAGAAATGCCGGTAACTGTTTGTGATCGATCTTACTATGGATCTCTGCTTTAAAGTTTCAATCTTAATGGTTCATTTTGCCATTATCTTTACCTGAGCTGTTGTGTTGCTCTGATGATTAGCACAAACTGCCAGTGTGACTATCTGACTACAATATAAGTGCATGTTTGCAAACATCTGAGATTATTGTGAAGTGATAAAATGACAGATAATCTGGTAAAAGTGGATGTCAAGTGAATTTGGTGACTGTTTGCAAAATGTGCTTCAAAATTCAACTGATTCAGTACTTCTCTAACCTGGAGATTATCAGAATCAGGTTGTGTAAAAACCTCGTCTGGGTTCTGCTACAAATCGTTTTTAAAAATCTCTTCAATTATCTATTTTCCTCTTCTTTTTGTCAAGTTTCTTGTGGTGTGCTGTAATCTGATAGAAGAGTCACATGTTAACTGTGAGGATGAAGTTTGCAGCCAGCAGTGAGCAGACATCATATTTTTTCAGAGCTCTTGAAATTCGCAGGCACGACGACTCTCTTCAGTTCGATTTTTTCCAGCAACGCAGCATATACCATCTATAGTACGTCTAGACCCATACCCTGATCATCTTGCACACCCGCATTCATATTCGACTCTAATTGATGGGTCTGGGTCTAGGTTCTAATGAGTCCTAAACGGTTATGTTAATGCGTATGTCCGATCCGAGTAATACCATACCCATTGAGAACAATAAATTTGCATGATGCAGCTGTAAATTTAGGTATATTTGTACAATGTTATCTTCTGCTACAATGCAATTACTGATTAGCCTACCATTCTAGGTTTGTACGAAGTTACATTTATGAGGTTTGGTTGGTGGTTGTGGTGGTCCATTCCAAGTCCAACCAAATGATTAATGATCCTTTACATGATTTACCAGTACTCTCATTTGACTCAATGACCAATACACTTTTTTTCAACTTGTATCATCCCATAATCGGGAAAAATCGACCTCAGGGTGCGTCTTGGGTGCCCTCCTCACTCTAGCTGGGGGCACAATCTAGATCACATAGAGCGGAATTCAAAAGGGAGATTTAAATACGATAATTTAAAAAATATATGAGAGCAGGGGCGGAGCCAGGATTGAAAATAGAATGTGGCTAATTTATACTCCCTACGTCCCAAATTAAATGTTTCATTTTGACTTTTTGCAGTCAACATTTCTCAACTATGATTACGATTTAATCTTAAACTGTAAATGTAAAATGTTCAGTTAAATTGTAATGTTAAATTTTTGGAAGTAAAGTCCCATTATACGATTTAATTGAACATTTTACATTTACGGTTTAAAATTAAATCATACTCAAAGTTGAAAAATGTTGACTGTAAAAAGTCAAAATGGGACATTGATTTGGAACGGAGGGTGTATAAGAGACAAGTTCTACATAAAATCATGAGGTCTCGAAAATAATTATCATTTATTCGGAAAAAACATTGTAACTGAAAATATCTTTTGCAAGCGGATGGAAAATGCATTTTGCGCATATAAAAATAATCATCACATAGAAATTCATTCAATGAGCAAAAAAATGTTATATACTAATAAAAAAACAAGCTAAAGGGTTGAAGAACACTTGTTTTACAACTTTAAGACCATAGGTATATATTCCAAAACACCTCAGATTCTCAACCTATATCAAAATTTAGCTAATACAAAGAGAGAGAAAAATAGCTAATACAAGAAAAGAGAACTAATGTGTTGTTTCTGCTAATCAGCTTGTTGTTAAAGGTCAAATAATCAAATACCAGTTTCAGTTTAAACACTGTAAAATGCTCCAAATCCGAATATATGCTATTAGACTAAAATTATCAGAAAAGCTCTCCTTTTAAGAATCTTAGATGGTGAAATCTAACCAAGATCGAAACAAATAAGGACCAAATCACGATTTAGGATTGATAAAATTATATAATTAGCTTCAATTTCAGCAATAACCAACAAAAAAGAACGAGAAGCTGTGAACAGTTAGTGAAAGATGAAGAGGGACATGAGAAAAGTGCTTGAGATTTACTACTAATTGACCTGCTTAATTATACTGCTTAAACCAATAGAAATAGTACATGTGCTCCATCACCATTTTCTTGAGATCAAATAGTTATCTTCTTTTCCGATTATAAAAAATCCTCTGCATCTTTATTCTACACTCTGACAACCATATCCTTTGCTTATTGTTTCTTTCCCCTTCCATTCCCCTTGTGCATGTATAATGACAATTTACCTTCAAAATCCTTAATAAGATAATTAGTCTCTTATAGTTCGTGAATTAAGAAAAACTAAAACGCCATAGAGCGAGATTTGAACTCTCAAAGCGTGAGAGCGAGCTTAGGACGCAATTCGACCTTGGTAGAAGAATTATGTGACCTAGGGCACAATGCAACCCACCAGGGTCGGAGGAACCCCATAACCGTTTCCCAAACGACTTTTGTGAGCATTCACAAGAAAGCGAGGTAAGTTCATCCAATCGACCCATAACTAAAAACGGGACTGCCACAAGATTGATGCAAATACTATAATTGTTTAAGCTAATGTTATTTGATATTTGTGATAGGCATGATTGATACTCATTCATAATGGAATTCTACTTTTGAAGGGACTATTATTATGAACTAAATGTGAACGACTCTTGTGATAAGGGAGACATACCGTTGCATGAATTGGTATCACATGTTAAACGAGTCAAAATGAAAGTTTAAACTGTACCATGATTGTGTCGTAGTAGAGTCAAACGAGCCCAAATGTGGGGTCTAAACTGTACAACTTCTAGAAAGCTTGTTTCGCGCGATTCCTACTCGTCGACGTTGCCAATTGGGCTTCTGGGCCAACCTTGTGGGCATTAGTTGCCCATTATCCTGAATCTTACTGGATCAAAATTGGAGTGCCTCATCAAAATTAGGGAAAATTCGTGCCAAAGGCTGCTCTTTGCCACACATTCGATTTCAAGGCACTGTGAGTATTCAAGAGGTATGCATGAAAATCAAACCAACCCACCCACCATGATTATTTGTCCATGAAGGTAGAATAATTTTTCAACCTGCGGCAGTTCTGGTGATAACAATGGCGGGTGGGTTGGCGGGCGGATTGGCGGGTAGATTACTACATCAACATATCCATCAAATTAACAAAATATTTTGAAAGCAAGTAAAATGATGAAGTACCATTTTCACTTATGTAGTTTCTTAGTTTATACATGAAATAACCCTAGCTTTACTTTTATTAATCTATTATATATTTCTATATATTCATTTAAATGACAATTAATTTATTTAATATATATACATTTTTTGTTATGTAAATAATATGGCGGGTGGGTTGCGGTTTGCACCCAACCAACCCACCACCCACCCACCAGTTGGCGGGTTATAAAAAATTTAACCCGCATAATTTTTAAAAAAAAAATTAATCGACGGGTGCGGGTGAGATGCGGGCGGTTTGTGCGGACGGGTCGGTCGGACGGATTGTTTGCACACCCCTAGTATTCAGTGGCATCTTTGAAATTATTAACATATGTAGATTGGCCGTTTTAACCTTCTGGGTTTTTACCTAAAACAGTTTGTTGCTTGAGAAGCTTGTGATTTTTACTTGATACGACTAAGCTTGTGATTTACTGACATATATGTATAAGTAATAATACATACGGTGCTATATAAGGTTATTTAGAATTTCAATAAGTTTCACCTTAAGCAAAAAACCATTAGCAAAGAACATGGGCCTGCGTCACCTGAAATATTATTGTTATTAATGGATGCACCTGCGTCACTATTCATGAGCAAAGTAATTTATGAAAGCTGACCAAGCCATCATTAAGTTGACCATACATACTAAGTCTATCAATCAAATTTAAATCGAATTGAATCGAATCGAATCGAATCGAAATCAAATCAAACTAATTGATCTCGAATCGAATCGAATCAAGAAATTATTATGTAATAATAATAATAATTATATGATGGTATATATAATCACAATTAAAAAAATATATTATTTTTGTCATCTTTCTCACATTCTTCCTACTCTTTTTCTGTCACTTTACATTTTTATTTATTATTGTATAACAAACTTTAAAACCAACCGCGTGGAAAACAATATGAGAATGATAACTCGATTAAAACCGAATTTTAATCGTCGTATAAACTGTCTTTGTCTAGTTTTGCAACATGATATCAATGTCCAAGGTGGAGTGGATAATGATTTATTGAACCCGACAAGGAAAGAAACGATGAACAAGGTGCGCAAGGAGATAACATTGAGAATTTGGCGCTCTATTCCAGGCAATATAGAGTCCGAGGAAGATAATATAGAGTCCGAGGAAGATAATATGGAGGAATAAATGCCATTTTTTAATATTTGTGATATATAATATTATTTTTATAAAGTTTGGTCCGACTTTTGGTTTGGTTTAACTTGTTTTGTAGTTTTTGAACATGTAGATTTTTTGTTAGTTCAATTGTAACTATACTCTTTATTTCATTGATCTACTAAAAGTCGTATTAAAAAGAAAGAAAGAAAAAAAGTTGAAAATAACTCAATTGGATAAATTTTCTTATTTTCCTCGTACAAAAGATCGGGTGTGTAAATAAATGATAAATTAATAATAATAATAATAATATTATTATTATTATTATTATTATTATTATTATTATTATTCTTAACAATAACAACAACAACAACAACAATAATAATAATAATAATATGAATTTGATGAACTAAACTAAAGACGAGCTGATCTGATCTGAACTGAACTGAAATAGTTTTCAGTTGAAAATAACAGAGCCTAAATACAGTATACAAATATGCTGCACTTATATTAGAATACGTCACTCACTAATGTAGTCTTGTAAGGGCGAGAAAGTAATTTCCGATCATCAAATTCTACCTAGCTACGTGGCTTTCCTTTATATCGAAGTAGACGGCTGGTAATTTTCCCTCAAAATTACACTCTCCAGTTGCTCATATAGGCTTTGTTTAGCAAAACTAGCTGAAAAACTAATTGATAGCTGGTTATCTAGCTGAAAAGCTAGTTGGTTTTTAATGTAGTTGTTTAGCAAATTAGCTGAAAAGCTAGCTGGTATTTTGTAAAATGACATAAAATGGCATTACTCTTATTTTTCTTGTCTTTAACCTTTCTTATCGTATTATTAGTCTATAGTTTTTTAAATAATAATATATCATATTTTGTCCAATAATTATAATATATATATTTAATGTACTTTACATCGCTACTTTAATAACATCATCAAAATTATCAGAAGTTGAAATAAATAATCGTTGAGCATTTTAACTTAGTAATGAAAAAAATCAATATTTGATATGTACTACATGTATGCATTTTAAAGAGGTGCGGATACATTAATCCTTATGCTAATTCTACATGTATGCATTTTGAAGTACACAAAATGTATTTTCTTTATTCTAATTTAGGTTAATATAGGTTAGGGATATTTTCGGAATGAAAAAGATAAGAAGCTCCTTCTTTAAAAAAAAAAGCTACATTGACTAGCTTCCTTTTCCAACTAAAGAAAGGTCGCGTTCACGTAACGAGCTTTTTATAAGTCAATGGTAAAAAAAGTTTCATTGAAATTTGGTAAACAGAGCCATAAGGCTTGAAACTCGATGATTCAGTAATTAATGACATCATGACAGTAATGATTCATTTTAGTGTTCTTGTATTATTGGTGAGGTTTTAATTGTCCAGGCATTCTTCTTCTTTCTCGTATAGGAAAATATCGATCATGGATGCATCCTGTACACCCCTCATTGCAGCAGTGAGACCCCTGCTACTGTAAGACCCGGGGGGGGGGGGGGGGGGGGTGTCGGGCTGTACCTTGCACTTCTAGGATCGAACAAACCCCGTGATAGATTTGAAAGGAGACTTAAATATGGTCTTTAATGAGAGACTGAAGCGGGTTACAGCTAGCCCATCTGCATTGGGCCTGCAATGGTGGACCCGTAGCTCACAAATGAGTTCCACAACGTCCATATAGAAACTCATGGTCCACAATCTACACATGAACATTTGCCCTTCACCCAATAAGTACATTTTTCTCTCCACTTCCTAAAGTGCACCTGCATAAATATATTTAATTTAGTAGATAATTGCAAATCCTCCAAGTTTTTTATAAGGTTTAAATGTATCGGAAAAGTTATTCATACCAATAAAGGGCATCTTTCCTTTTGAAAATACATTCATAAGCGTTTCACAGTTAAGCATGTTTTACCGGGAACTTTGATGTAATATGAATATGAATTGGCCAGTACATGAACGGAGAACAGATAATATGTGTTGGTTTGTCAGCCAACATATCGCCTACAGGGGTGGTGAAATGGTAATTGCATCAATCTAAAGGTTTGGACCTTCGTCGGCAAGGGATGTGTCATGACATTAGAATAGTAGTCTCTGGTTAATTTTTTGCTCTCCAAATTTTGCACAAAAAGATCCTAGTAATTAATGATGTGAAATGAATGAATTTAAATTATATGCATAATTTGGAGGGTTAAAAATGTGTTTAATTGCTTTTTTTTTTTCCAATACTTTTATGATGTTTCCTGTAATTCTTTTTGTTATTTTCTTATGTTGGAAGCAATTAGGGTTTGCTATTTAGTATTTAAACACTTGTTATTCGTTTTTGTCAGACAATTTGTGATATTGAATAAAAAATTGAAGTGCTCCTTCAAATCTGGACCATTTCGGTATTTCTCGAAAGTAACAAATCTTTGATCAGTCAATTCTCGATATTCTATTGAATCAACGAGTCTTGAGTCAATTCTCGATATTCTGTAAAATCAACGAATTTTGATGTTACCGTTCTTGCCTTCATGCACGCGGACGCTGTATCACTATGCCAAGTTTGTTTGTCGTTGTTACCCATTCATGATCTCTAATTATCTTGTAGCTTGCTTCTATCTGATCATCAGTCAAAGATTACAAACTCCAATAGGATTATTTCTAACTAATCCTATCCGATGATGACTAATAATACAAATTTTGAGCGAGAGTATCTAATTCGAATCATAGTACATATAGTATTAATCAAATAAATACACCCTTAGAGATACGAATTGATTTTTTTTTATATTATAAAACAATACATATTTATTTTTTTTATATTATGAAACAATACATAGTATTTAACTTTTACTGGCAATAACCACCTGTCGAGGAATATGAGACAGTACTTCCCGGTGAGTTGATTGTACTTGATTAATTACCTCCACTCCACAATAATTAATTTGGTTTAGCCCCCACTGATTAGCTGTGCTCATGATTTGGAATTTTGGATGATCTTATCTCATCCCCCCTTTCTAAAATTATTCAAAAAGGAAAGAGAATGGTGTACTTCAATCTGGCACGGTGAAGGATATGTTTAGGAAAATTAACTCATAATCTAAGTTAGTTGATTTTTATAGATTATTATTATTTATAGTTAAATATATTGACCGAACCTATAAACTAGCTAGGTAATTAGCTAATGGTAAACACCGCCGACAATGGAGGTTATCATTTAGAAAATGGGAAATGTAAAGGTGACTGCTGACAAATCATAAGCATTATTGCTTGTAATTATGCAAATGACGGTAACCAATTACTCACTCCGTTCTTTTACAAGGTTTACCTTTTGATTTTGTGTTAATTTTAAGAAAATATAATAAAGTATTAAATAAGTGGTAAAAAGTAAGATGAAAAATATGAAAAGTAAGTGAGAGAATAGATAAAGTATGAAAGAGTGTTTTTAAAATATTAATAAGTAGAGATAGTGGGTTTCCAAAAAAGGAAACGTTAAACTTTAAAAAACCTTCCGAAATGGCAAAAAGTAAACCTTTAAAAAGAACGGAGTGAGTATCACTTTGGACAATGGGGTACTCTTTTTCCGAACTTCAACCCCATCCTTCAAAACATTACCACTTAGGCTCTGTTCTCTTCATCTGAAAACTCATTAATTTCAGTTCAGTTCAGATCTGCGTAGTTGAATTTTATACTATACTTCAGTTCAATTCGGCCCATTCAGATCACTTGATTGTTTACATCTGAAGAGAATGCAGTTTTCATCTGAATAATTTCGATTCATTGATTCATTCGATTCAGTTCACATTTGTTCTGTTCAGTTTTGTTTAGTTCATTTTTATACTACAATTCAGTTCAGTTCCATTCGATTGAGTCAGTTTAGTTCAGATCAGATAAGTTCAGTTCAGACGAAAATAACAGAGACTTACCAGTTTGGTACATAGGAGTATATAATAAGAAAGATATATTTATGGAATTTGAAATTGAATTACAAGAAATGTATTTGTATTGTGCTTGTTTGTTTCACCATTCCTTTGTCTAACCAGTACTTTATACATCTCGTTAAAAGATAATGTCCCACTAATTTAGACCATTTATTAAAATAGTAAAAAAAATAAATTCAACTTACCCCACCATATATCTTATACTTTTTTCATTCTTTATCAATTTATCGCTTTTATCTGTCATACTTTCTTCATTCTTTATCATTTCATTTTCCAACAACAAAGAATAAATTATTGTCCGTCTTAAAAACAACACCAAAAAGATTGTGACCTTTTTAGCGGGACGGAGGGAGTATATTTAAGTTGTTTCAATAAAAAAAAAAAGAAGGTGAATTTTAAGAATAAAATGTTATCTTTGAAAAAAATTCTAAATGCATGAATATAAAAGAAAAGAAATAAGGAAAAAAGAGTGTTTGAGAAGAAGAGCATACTCCATCATTCTCAGAAATTAACTCATTCCTTTTTCATTTTTAAATTTCACCAAAGACTTTGCAGATTAAGAAAAGGAAACTATCTCACACATAATATAAAAAAAATGCTAGTTTCACATTAATATTACACATTTTATCATAATATCTATACAAACTTTGACATCAAATTGCAATTAATGTATACAGTTTTGTGGGATGGAGAGGTATTGCCATTGTTAGTGTTGAATATTAGGTGTGTCTCCATCAAGCAAGCTATACCCACGCTACCTTTGTGCTTAATTACTTAATTGATGGGATTACTAGAATATTAATTAATTAAGATGCTATTGTACAATGGGGCCAACCATTTTATCAGTTCATTAATCTGAGTATTATTGACTTTAATAATTTTGATTGCCATTGAACCATTCATTAATCTTGTTGCAGATCTTCAACCCTAACCTACCGTATCTTGCTTTATTTTCTTCATACTAAAACTCCATCAAATCTCTTCAAAGATCTTGATCAGCAGCTTCATATATGTTTCCTCTAAAGCCAAGAGATGAGTTGGTTTTTGGAATCTCCAACAACTCTACTCCATCATCACAAAATATACCTTCTTTTCCAGTCAATAATAATCTTGTGGATGATCATGCTAAACATAATTTCCAGTTCTCCAACGCTAGTACTACTAGCACTACTATAAGTTTCACTAACAACAGTACCACAAAAAAACCCCGAACCCGACCGGAGTCTAGAGGCAGAGATCAGGCAGAGATCATGAGTAAGAAGGCTATGCATAGAAATATTGAGAGGCAACGAAGAGAACAAATGGCTCAACTTTACTCTTCTCTTAGATCTCTTCTTCCTCTTCATCACATCAAGGTATATATACATTAATTTCCATTTTTTCTTGTTAGATATTAAAGGTCTCTTTTACATATGTACTTTATGGTATGTTTTCAATAACTACAAATGAAATTAAACCCCCTATGAATTTTTGGAACTTGAGATTTAGGATTGAAATATAAGTAGTAGTTAAATTCATGGCGAGCTGGATCAGAATTTGCATGGCTTGATTATCCCTTCTTTATATCATCAAGTTGAAATTAACATGGAATTTCGGAACTCTTGAATGAATATTGTGTTTTTATTTCTGAAATTTTACGAGACGTTTTGACATGATTACGTACTAAAGGTTTCATTTTAAGGGGTCAATTTTTTTTAAAACCATGTATACTGCTAACATAGTTGGTAAGTTCCTAACTTGTTAATTATTGGTCTTTTAGGGAAAACACTCGTTATCTGATCTCATGCACGAGTCCAAGGATTACATAAACAAGTTGCAGAACAATGTGCAAGAACTGCAAACTCGCAGGGACAAGATCAAGAAACTATCCTATAGCACTTCAAGCACGGAAATCAGTAGTTCGAATGGGAGTAAGAACCGAACTAATAATCATGTGGAAGTGAACAAGGAGCAAGATGGGACTGAGATATTGATCAGCACCAGTTCCTCCGAATTCGAGCTCTCACTAGTGATGAAAGAGTTGATGATTAATGACCTCGACGTGGTTAGCTCTGTCTCTACCAAAATAAACGGCAGATTTCTTCATAAAATCCATGCTGAGGTAATTAGATATAAGTAAAATCCTAATGCCAAATCTTGCACTTTAAGTTTTGGAGTTTTTTCCGTACTAATCAGGCATCTAATGTTTTTGATTTGTATGTTGTGTTCAGGCTAGTGATTTGAATCCTGTTGATCATTCCAAGTTGCAGGAGAGATTGACGAATGTAATTAACTAAACCGGGATAGCCATCACAAGGTGCAATGCCATGATCACCGGTTACAAAAACTAGTTAATTTATACACCGAATATATTGGACGTTGTGGTGTAATTCATCCACATCACTTGAAAAAGTTGTACGAGTGAACTTAGTTTCAGTGATGTGGATGAATTCCACCTTGTACGTAAATCTGGTTCAGGTAATAATTTTCGTGATCCATAAATAATATTACTCTCATTATCTCAGCAAGGACACAGATGTTTAACTGGTTAAGTAGTTTGATCTTTTATGTGCATCCTCACATGCAGTGTTATGGTTTGGATCCTTCGAAATTTAGGTCTTTATGTATGTAAATGTGGAACGAAAACTCAAGTTCCAATTCTTCTAAAAGACAGCCCAGGCTTGCAGGCTTACCATACACTAATCAGGGTAAGCTTTTACAATGGTGATTTTGTGTGTGCTAGTTGTTGTGGACAAGAATTTTATCTCATTTAAAAGTCTAAATTTGTAGAATTCTCGGAAATAGAAACATTTCTGGAATGTTATATACTTGGTGGATGTTTTTATACCTTATGTTCATACATTTACAATTGCTATTTGCGTATTTGGCGCTACATGATCACTCACCTATCTTGATTTGATGGTGGCCTATCATGTGACAAATTTTGAAAACTACTCTATTTAGCTTTTTAGTAAAACATAAGGTGACTTGTAAACTAACGGCCAACTTATCAGATATCATTCATCTTATCAAGTATGTACGTTTTGCAAAAGAGATCTAATATTGGATACCGATGAAAGTAAAGTTTTTGAGTTAAAACTGCAGATATATGTGGTGTAATACTTGAGACACATGTTACACGTCTAATTAAGAATGGGGTATCATATATAATGTGTATTTTTGTTTAATTATGTCCAGCTATGTGCCCAGTGATCATCCAATAGGCTGTCATGATAAAGATTTGCTTGGCTTTGTGGGGTGGTTCTTGAGAAAAATGCATAAATGATATTTAAGTTTGGGGGTTTGACATACACAGTATAACATTTGTTCGTCCCGGCAAATGTAGTCCCAAACTTCTAAAAAATTGGCTGGAACAGGACTTAATTTCGACACAAAATTGCACATTGACCAAGTTGACCAATGATGTGTCCACTAGGTCAACCATTCAAACTCAATTTTGAATCTCACATCATCAGCCATGTCGTCTCCAGAATTTAAAAAAAACAAAAAAAAAAGTAAAAAATTAAGAAAATGAAAACGAAAATAGAAAACATTGAACTAAAAGATAAAATAAATAAAAAAAGAAACAAAATTAAAATCAAAGACAAAATCTCCAAATTATCATTCCATCATCTCCAATTTGGTCAGAATCATTAAAACGAAAAGGCTAGAGAATGGATCTCAATAAGAATAAAAAATCAAAGAATGAAGAACTAATACAAAATAGACAGCCCAGGTAGAAGAGTAAAAAAAATGTGTAAACAAGAGATATATTCTGGCTTGGATTTTCACCACAGACGGTGAAAAACTCAAAAATAGCGCTCAATAATTTCAGATTCGATTTCCCCAGAATTGCAAATGCTACCAAGTCTTCCAATGAGCTCTCTGAGAACTATAATGTTGCCATTTTCCATATTGTTGAAGGTGAAGAAGAAGAAAAAGGCAAAGTTAAATTTTAATTTATGTTTCACTTAATTTCAGTTTTTTCCTTTTCATTTATTTCAGTTTTAAATTTTAATTTAGAATTTCTTTTATTCTCTAGAATTTGTTTTTTATTTTTACATTTTCTTACTCAAAGTAATAACATCAAACCTGAGTTGGCAGTCAATTTTAAGTTTGACTAGCTGACTAGGATGACACATCAGCAGTTGTATTGCTAAATTTTCGTATCTTGATACAGTCCAGAACTTAGTCCAAGTACTATTTGATATGGCCTCGTTTATGGCCCATTAATCGGCAATCAATCCCAATCCACGAGAACGATCGAATGTGTTTCAGTCGCTCGACGACTTTGACCAGTCAAGGTTCGTCTCTCATTAACCGACCAAGGTTCATCTCCCATTGACTAGTCAAGCACAAGCCAAGGCTCTCTCCTTGGTAGTCTTCGAATGAGTTAAGACCCCTAACCAACCCATGAGACCTAGCTCTTGCGCTTGGTCCTAGAGAAGCCAAGGTACACGACCTTCTTCAGGTAACCAACCAAATGGTGGGTAGGCTAACCATCCCAACTCACTCAGTCAGTCAATAGAACTAGTCAATCGACCTTCTCATGAGGAAGTTAGCTCAGCTAACAAGCCAAACTACCCACGACTCTCCCAACTAACAAA
This sequence comes from Plantago major, assembly GCA_026545765.1. NCBI lineage: Eukaryota > Viridiplantae > Streptophyta > Magnoliopsida > Lamiales > Plantaginaceae > Plantago > Plantago major. The sequence goes on along the minus strand of CM048844.1, from coordinate 4,285,021 downwards.
GACGTGGTCCAATCCACTTGGAGACTCCAACCGCCTCACCAATATTGGAGGAAGGACTCCAACGGTTAGTTGAGCTATATAGGAGACATGTGAGCAAGGGAGCACTACAAGAATCCATCCGTAACGGGACGGAAAGGGGCGACGGATTTTATCCGTCGCCCCTGTAGCGACGCATCGCTACTTGGGGCGACGGATTCTATCCGTCGCCCCGTTTGGCGACGGATAAAGGTTATCCGTCGCTAAGTTCAGAAGGATAAAATTATCCGTCGCTACAGAGCGTTGACCAAAATTAAAAAAAAAAAAAAAAATTTAGCGACGGATAGATTTATCCGTCGCTACAAGGCCGGAAAATTAAAAAAAAAAAATTAGCGACGGATAGATCTAGATCTATCCGTCGCTAAAAACCTAAAAAAAATATAATATATCTCCTCCACCACCTCCTTTTCTCCACTACTTCTCCTCTCCTCCTCCTCCCACCACCACCTTTCTCCTCCCACCACCACCATCCTCCACCACCATCCTCCTCCCACCACCACCACCTTTCTCCTCCCACCACCACCATCCTCCACCACCACCATCTCCTCCACCACCTCCTTTCCTCCACCACCATCTCACCACCACCACCACCACCTCTCTCCTCCCACCACCACCACCCTGCCACCACCACCATCCTCCACCACCACCATCTCCTCCACCACCTCCTTTCCTCCACCATCCTCCTCCACCACCATCTCCACCACCACCACCTCTCTACTCCCACCACCACCGCACCACCACCCTGCCACCACCACCATCTCCTCCACCACCACCACCACCACCCTTCCACCACCACCACCTCCCACCACCCCCGGCCCCACACCCCCCGCACCACCCCAGCCACCACCGCCACCATCGCCGATTAATCCGTATACGAATATAAAAATTCGTATACGGATTTTATTTTTTTTTTTTAAAAAAATGGGGCGACGGATAGATCTATCCGTCGCCCCATAATCATTTTTTTTTTTTTAAAAAAAAAGGTCAATCCGTCGTCCAATCCGTCGCGAATTGGACGACGGATTTTTATCCGTCGCCACAGCTCCAGGGGGCGACGGATTTTCTATCCGTCGCCCGATCCGTCGCCAGAGCTGGGGCGACGGATAGCTGGGCTGTACCGACGGATCTATCCGTCGCTACAGCCCAGATTTTTTGTAGTGGAGAGATCATCGAAACTCACTAAACAAACCCTAGTTATCTCTCTGACGTCTAGTATTCTGATCAACGTTCACCGACCTACCATCCTCCATCACCACCTATCTCTTTCCATCATCATCCATCACCGTCCGACGACCTAGCTAGCTTCCTCCACCAAGGTCAGCTAGCCTCTCGCCGGTGCTCATCCTCACGCTGCCGAACCGATCCAACAAACAGGATAAGTCGACTCTCATCATCCTTGTCTCTATCTCCTTCAATTCTTACATCTTCTTCCAGTTTACTGACTTGAGCGTCGGAGTTCCTTCGGTCGGCACCACACCGGTGTCACCTTGGAACCTCACGTCTCTAGGTTTGCTTCTGTTGCCTTGCAGGTCGCTGGTGCCCCCCAATTTCTAACCCTGATTTGATTGTAGATTTCTGAGCGTCTACAACAGTCAAGGTCAAATTTGTGTCGAAAGTCCTGCTCCAGCCAAATTTTCGAAAGTTTGGGACTACATTTACCGGGAGGAACAAACGTACGTTGTACTGCGTATGCCAAACCCCTCAAACATCAGAACCATTTATGCCTTTTTCTTGCAAGAACGGCTCTGTGTGATATTATACCAGATCAGGGTACTGATGATACAAGTATATATTTATCTATGTCAAATGATACGACTGTTTTGGGACGGAGATACTATGAAACTGTGTACCCACCCTCTGTATGCTACTATAATTTTCACATAATTTTTTTTGAAGAATTTAAAATTTTATTCTATCGAAAAGAACATAAGAAGTATTTCGAAAAATATGGAGTAGAATGCGAATCACAAACCAACAAAGTGACATTACTTTACACCCACCAACACTAGACATCAAACCATTATAATTTTCACTTTACAATTACTCCCCAATAAATAGTACTGTGGTGGGTAATTAATACTCCCTCAATTTCATAGAAATTGTTACATTTTGATTTCATTAATCGTTTTGAGTTTGATTAAATTACTCATAAACGATAATAGTAAATAATTTAATAACATCATATAATAAAAATTTAATTACTAAATTTTCATTATATAATTTTAATAATTTATTTATTAATATCGTTTAAGAGTAAATTGTGGTCAAACGCGGAGACAGTTGACTGTAGAATAGTAAAATGTAATAATTTTTCTGAAATGGAGGGAGTATAAAACTTTTATCATGTTAAGCCCATGTCAAATCAAAGGTTAATAATAAATTAAGCAGTTTTGAGAATATGAGGATGAACATTCTTAAAGAAAAACCTAAACATTGGGGCTCAAAATCAAGTTGCATTCACAACATCATGCGTGATTCAATCCGTCAGCGTACGTATTGATCTCTATCCCTCAATGCAGATGAACGGATGTGGATAATTTGAACAACTTTACTCGCAACCGAGATAGGTGACGTTCACACTTCAGAGGATGTAGGTCTTCCCGAAATTATTAGGGAATGCTTATGCTTTGGATTGGAGGGCGTACCTCTTCTGGTACTACTGTATTTTCCGCACAAAAAAGAAAATATGTGATGATCCTAGTTGGATTCTTATTTATATAGTTGTGTTTGTAACTGTGCGTTATATAGTAAAAATGTTTCATATGCCATTTATGTATGCCTCACAAGAAAATGTTTGATTTCAATTTTTACAAGAGAATACTTGCAAGAGATAGCTATATGAGAATAACATCAAATGTTTTCATAATGCTTAGATTAACAGATGATATTTTCAAACTAAATATGTACTGTTTGTATCTAAATATACAAGTGTGTAATATTATGTTTATTCCGTCTTTTTAGTTTTAATCCCTCACGAGCCCAAGTTTGTATATTTGACATGTTCCCAAATTTCATATCCACATACACTAATAATTTGGGTCCAAAATACTAGCCTACTTCATTCCTACATTTTATACGCTATACTTTAATCCTCATGTATACAGCAAATGGTAGGTAATTTGTTTTAAGATTGAGGGACTAAATTGCATTCTGATACATTTTATGCGCTACACTTTAATATAGTATATACAAACTTCGGTGAGATACCGTTTCTTTAAGAAATATAATTAACATTATATATTCAACTTTAAACATTATGTATTTAATATATTCTCATTACCAGTACATTTATCCACATTACAATCATGTGATGTTTGTAGCGAATCAAACATGTCATGCTTGTATTTAAATTATAAACTTAAGGAAATGTAGATGGATGTTGCAAAATATTATAAGCGATATTCTTAATCTTGTCCACTAAGCGATTGTTATATAACTAGTCATTACCTAGCTCAACACGTCCTAGAATAATCATTAGAATTATTAGTACTACATTTTTGGCATTGAATTTGATCACTTGGAACTTACAAACAATTTAATAAACATATAGTAGTTGCCTGTCGAGAATCATAGTAGTAATTAGGATATGTTATATTCGTTGCAAACTCATTTAGTTCAGTTCAATTCAATTCAGTTTAGTTCAGTTCAACTCTGTTTAGTTATATTTTATACTACAATTCAGTTCAGTTTAAATAGTTCAGTTCAGACGAAAAGAACAAAACCTTAGTATCACCACTGGCTATAAGTGAATTGAAGAGATTAATACTTATCCACATAGTTTAACAAATTATGCAGGTGCAAATTGCGCAGACTTAAAGATTCTTGGTCAAACAAGGAATAGTAGTTAATCGACCTAATCACGATTTGATTAGTAAAGTAATCCCTCCATTTTTGTAAAATTGGAATAATTTTTCGTTTTGAACGTTTCACAAAAAGTGTTAAATGAAATGGAAATTAATTTCATTATACAATTCATTATCAACCACACATTTGTGGGCTCACGTGTAATTTTTCACTCAATTAATATCTCAAATTAATTTTTAACCACATAATTTTGAGGACTACATATTATTCTTAAAAATTGTGTAAATCAAATTGTTTCAAATTGTGCTTTGACTAAACAATCAATCAGAGTGAGGAACCATGTCACTACCTTGAAACCAACACCTGCGACCTATATAGGTACGGGAATAACACTAAATCTCGCAAGTCACAAAAGCGATACATTATGTAACATTCTGAAACTTAATTGGCATGGATCAAAATCCGATAAAAAATCGAATTCCAATTGATAATATTCATCTCGTTTAACTGATTAAGTAACAGGATGTTACATTCCGATGGTGTATTAGCGAATATTGACTGTCTATCTGTCACACACCAACATTTAAAAAATAGGGGAAATTAATTTGGTTGTCACAATCAATTATGAAGCGAAAAGGTTACAGTTTCCATTGCAAAACTTAGAGTTACTAGCAAAAAAAAAGAAAAGATTAGGTTTGACAAAATGATTAAACTGATGCAATAAAGCTCGTGTTTTACTGTTTCAGATGTTTGAATATATACTTAATTATATTCTGCCTGCCGAAAAAAAGTGACTTAATAAAAAAATTTAGTTGATAAATAGTAACTGAGTTAAATATGAGTTATAAAAAATGGTGTTTCGAATAAAGTTAAAAAATTATAGTGTTTATAGGGTTGTTATATAGGGTGTGTAAGAATAAAGTGATGTGTGTAAGTGAGAAGTAATGTGTTTAATATTTTTAAGGTTATTTGATTGGTTTAAATATTGTTTGATTGATTTGTGATTTTTAGTTTGATAAAAAAAGTAAAGATGATGTAAGAGTACTAGAGTATGATATAAAGATAATGATAATTGTTTAGTGGAGAAAAAAATTAATTTAAATTTTTTACTGTATAAGATACAAAACAAATTGATGGGACGTCAGGCTTGGTTTCAAAGTGGCTAGAGTTCGCCAACCAAGCTCATTCCGGTGGAATATTAGTATTTACTACTATTATTTAGATAATAGGTATAATATATTCAGTATAATCTTTAGAAACAAGAAATCTAGAAGAATTAGGCAATTGCTAAATTTTCTCTAGAAGATAAAGCAAGTAGAATAATTAGTATCTTTTATTTATTTCTACATATCTTTTAGATATTTTTTACTTTCATTAGAGTTCTGTACTGCTTGGAATATTTGTCAGGTAGACATTATAAATAGGACCTTAGGGCTTAACCCTAATTACGCTTTTATCAATGACAAAGAATATTTCCACCGAATTTATCATTTTGCGTGCACCGGTTAGGCAACCGTCTAGGTGTGAAAATACCCTAAAAATAGGTGACAACGTGTCAAGATCTCTTGGAGTCGCTCCAATCGGGGCGAATTGCTCTGTAGTTCGTACCCCAAACTACCCGTTGGGATCAGTGTTCCAACACAAATATTCTGAAATATTTTATATCGATCATTTTCAAGGACGAATGTCTTCATGTTGTAATGATCTTCCAACATAAGTTGGAAATTACCTTGTCATTTACAAGTTGTATAAAACTAATACTGACTGTACTACATAAATGAATATAATAGCACTAATTATAAATTAGTATAGCTAGCTAGCTAGCTAGAGTGGTGACCAACAATTAAGAGTTGGTAATAGTAGTATATCTATATATCATCAATCACTAATAAATATGCTTTGATGATTCGTATAATTAGTGTTTAATTATTTTTATAAAACAACTTTGCAAAGACCAAATTGATTTGATTGACCACAGACATTTCCCTTTAATTTGGTTGGTCATCAAGTACAACAATTTCTTTTCCCTTTCCTTTCACTCTCAGGCCAAATAATGAAATAATATAGTGGATTTCCACAAGATTTGATCTAACATATAGTAATATATATTCCTATCTAAAACGAATGGACTCTTGGGATTTATTTGAAAATAACTTGTAAACTGGAGTTTTAAGGATGTGTTTTGCATCACTATATTGGTATGTTCCTCCCCGACTGATAAGCTATACGTTTAATCAAGTGTTAATTTAGTGCTAAACGGAGGTAACGACATATATGCAATGCAAGCTAATTGTGTTCATAGAGCAATAATAATTTATTTTCACTCTGGACTAATCTAAGATATACTATGTATGATCATGATCTTGTTTAACTACTATTTAAGTTCTGTTCTTTTCAACTGAAATTTACTGAACTGAACTGTAGTATAAAATATAACTAAGCAGAACTGAACTGAACTAAATTAGTTTTAAGTTGAAAAGAACATAGCCTTAGACTTGTTTAATTACTTGATCTTTAAAAGGGATGAGAGCGAAAAAAGGAGCTACGTATATATCAATGGGATCTGCCGCGCAACATATTTTAAATTGTCAAAATCTTTTAAGGGACACAAACGATCATATTTGTTATTAGACATTGTTAATTAGTTGGGCAATCAGTAATTTCAAAATTGTAATGTACTCTCCCGTATTAAAACAATTGTTGCATTTTGACTTTTTATGATAAATGTAAAATTTTATGACGAATTAATTTTAAACTAAAATGATTAAATATTTTATAAAATTACATTACCGCTTTTCATTCAAACTTTTCATTATATATTTTAATTAAACATTTCACCATCACATATATTAATTTATCTTCAAATATGACACATAATCATGACCATAAAAAATAAAAATGTATAAACTGTTTTTAAACAGAGACAGGGCCCTGAGCCCATGCGGGATGTTCATCCGCACAAGGTCCCGAAATTTTTTGGACCCCAATTTTTATATCCTGATACTAATAGGGTGTTAAAAGTATGAAAATAAATGATGTGATAAAGAATTTAATCTATAATTTTGCTTCAAAATAATTTGGGAAATCTATGCGAGTTTATTAGGAAATTAATTCTATTATTATATATTAAAAATTTTATGTTTTTTCATATATACTGTTATTTGGGACCATTTAAAATTTTTCGCATTGGGCCTTAATTTTTTTGGGCCGGCCCTGAACAGAGATAATATATATGAAGTATATTTATATGTCAAAAAACTGTGATGATGAGTGTCGATGAAATTATCCACAGCTCACATACCACTGTGTCCATGGACCACGGGAGTTCATGTCCAGCAAACTTGGTCGCTCTGATTTTTGCAACCCTATCTTTGAACAAATTGAGCATTATTATATGATATAATATACAATACAACAAAATTTGTGTCTTAACAATCAATCCATCGGGCCCGGTATTGGATTAATTTGCAGGTGTGCCCCTCTCCGGCCCTATTGTCGATGGATCATCATCATCATATATCACATGCAATGCAAACTTTTATCCTTACTCGGTCCATGCTTGCACCTGTTGCGTTAGTACGATTGACCCAACCCGAAGCATATGTCAGTTCTTCACTGATATATATATCAGAGTAGTGTATAAACTAATTTTTCCAAGAAAAAAATATATATATATGTCGACTAACGGGTAAAATTTATTTTTGCTTTCAGGTGTGAGGCGTTTCCAATATTAATCTTAGAGTGGTATGTTGATTGAGATAATAGATTTGATAATGACCAATTCTGATTAAGTCTTAATTGTAAATTAGAATTAGACCATGATTAAAATTACAATTATCATAACTCCAATTTTACGTAAATTTGATCAATTGAAGGTCAATCGAGACAAAAATGATGAAAAATCGTACGAAAAAGAATATGACAAGCAAGAATTTGACGAGTGTGAGTGGGACGAAGTCCACGATGTCTTGCGAACGATTGATTTTCCATGTCTATCTCCCGACATTTGACATTCACTCATGCGCAAATGACACATTCCACATTCGAAATGCAATTAATACCTTAACTGTAAATAGTAATTGATATTTAGTACCTCAATTGAACACGGTCACTCTAAATAGTAAAATTGGAAATTCCTCATACTGAAGTACCAAAAATGAATTTTATCCTGTCGACTATCTGCCTTATAATAATATGATAATGTTGAATATATAGTTGAGTACTCCGTGTAACAATGAAAGATGTGACCTTCCCTTGAAGTGTGAATGCATGTTCAATGTGGGAGTTCATTATTGATTGTCATGATATATACTAAACCACGCGCGCAACTCATGTGCACAAGAAAATCAAGATATTTATAAAATATTCCTACCATTTCAGAAAAATTGTTACATTTTGACTTTGACCGGTCAACTGTCTTCGAGTTTGACCACAAATTACTCATAAACGATAATAGTAAATAATTTAATAAAATCATATAGAGAGAGGGGGTCCTATATGATTAACTATTAATCTCCTCTTGCTTATGACTTCTCCCGATCGAATTAATCATCATGTACGCCATTATAATCAAGCCAAGATTATAACTACAGATCTCAATACCCTAGCTAACCAACAATCCTATGATCTTTTCCTCAAATAAGTACTATATATAAACTCCACTCGATATGATTCATAGTTGAATCGAACAGAGATTTCTCATCAAGAATCTTAATTACAGACATGTTTCCACTAAATCCAGGAGATCATGAGCTTGTTTTTGGAAACCCTACTAATTATGAAGAAGATAGCAACATGTATGGAGCTGATCATCATCAAGATGAGCTATTCATTAAGGATTATGATCAATTTGCTCTGACTAAGAGTATAAACTTCGCGAGCACGAGCAACATCTGCAACAACAGTACCACCGGAAAGAAGCAGAACGAGGCGGACTTGGGTGCTAGAGAAAGAGCAGAACAAGCGGAGATGAGGAAAGCTATGCATAGGGAAATTGAAAGAAAAAGGAGGCAAGAAATGTCACAACTTTATGATTCACTTAGGTCTCTCATTCCTCTTCAACAATTAAAGGTGATCATATTTCCCCCTTTTTTCCTTCATTCTTTTTGCATTTATGATAGAGATTCATGTCTATCATAATTTAGTAACATAATTCACATGAAGTAGGAGATGATCAATTATGCATGTTCAAATTTTGCATATATAGTTCTATTATTAGTATTTTCATTTTCATATATAAGTTTAGGTTAATTGGATGTGATTACATATACTAATTAACTAGCTAGCTATATGGTATTTTACCAACACTTTCTCCAGCATAAATTTTCTAGCAGTACATGCGGGAAAATACTTTTACAGACCTGCAGGTCTAATGTAGACCGAACTTATGGATGAGAATGAGGCATATGGCTTTAAAAAAATTATATCACTCGTTTTTTATCAGGTGAGACGTGGCTTCGTTTGAGTTGCAAGTCTACAATTTAATCATAGACTCGGTCTATACCACTCTTTTGGACTACTAAATACTAATGATGATGTTTGACAATGCAGCTACAAGTATTAAACCTAAACCATAGTTTGTCATTTTGAAGGGGAAACGCTCGATATCAGATGTCATGAAGGAAGCGGTTAGCTACACGAAGCAACTAGAAAAGAACGTTAAAGAACTGGGAACACGAAGAGATGAGCTAAAGGGACAATCTACTTCTTCGTCGCGTACTCAGACCGGTAGTAGCAACTTGCCTTGTCATGTAAAGGTGAATCCAGACAAAGATGGGATTGAGATTTTGATCAACACAGGGTCCACATTCGAGCTATCTCACGTGATGATAGAATTGCTTGCCCGAGAACTCGATGTTGTTAGCTGTGTTTCCACCAAATCAGATGACAGGTTTCTCCATAAAATCCTAGCACAGGTACAATTTCTAAAATTAGATGAAATCCAGATTATTTCCCTTTCTCATATGGTTTCTATGATATTTGCATTAATGTAATGAACATATTTGTGTACACAACTCAAAAAATCTGCAGGCAAATGATAAGAGAGAACTTCAAATTGATTTATCCGTGCTGGAAGGGAGATTGAATAAAGTGGTTAATTCATCTCTTGGTTGATTTGTGATGGATAGTTGATAATTTTGATACTATAATATCGACTTCAACAAGTATACTATGATCAATTGGGCGCCAGAAGAACCAAACAAGAATGCATTTGTTGTACTCAACCTATGGCGTTTCACATTGTACTCGATCGGTATATGTTATTAGTGGTGAGTTTGATATTCAAGTCATGATTATGTGATTTTTTAGTAATAGTTTATGAGTCAAAAAAGAGAAAAAACACTGATATGATAGGCGCCTCATTGTAATTGTAATATAGTGTTGGGGTTATTTTCAGATAGTCACATGTTTTAAAGATCCCTGAAAGAAATTTGTCATTTTCGTCATTTCAATATGAAACTAATGTTAATTGGGGGTAGAGAGAGGATCGTAATGTGAAAAATTGTAGTATAATTTATACTCATAAAATGCATGAGCTTCATACATTTTATTTTTTAGCGTAACTTCATACAATCTGAAAAAAAGGAAGTTTACCACACCTAACAAATAATAAACAATTTCAAATTTACACAAATTACATTTCTGGCTAAAAGTACACTTTTTCCCACATTTTCTATATTCTATCATTACTTTAACTTTTCGCATAAAACTGCGCGTTAACCCTAATGTATGAAGTTCTCTGGGACAGAGGGAGTACATTATTCAAGGAGTGTTGGTGTAATTAACCTTTGACATATTTCAACTTTTTATACTCCACGTTCCACAATTACATCGTGATCCTTTAGAGGTGCACTATATGGCAAGCCCAAACTAAATAGTAATTGGCCCATCACGTGGAATTATCCAGCAAAGCAGACAGGTTGGCTTGTTGACTTGTACACTTGTAATCAATTGTCTGTGAGATGAAATTATAGCTTAATATATACCAACCAATTTTATATGTTTTTTTGAAATTCTTGAACTAAAGCGTAGTATAAAATATAAGCCAGGAATCGAATGGGCGAACTAAAATGAATGAGTTTTAAGTTGAAAAACGAGCTGGTGTGATATTTTGTTACGTTTACAGGCTGCAGGTGATCAGAGACTTGTTGATTTGTTGAGGTTGCAAGAAAGATTGACTGACGTGATTAATAAAGATGATTCTACAAAAGATTCCCAAAATATATAGTTTTGTTTGATTTTGATGTTCTGAACTTTATATTCGTGTGCGCAAGGAGAATCTGATCTCTAAATGATTGGGTGTGTGTGACTGGGAACATGCTTACATTGTGATCATGGTTTGATTACTTAATTCTAGGACTCTAATTGGATCAAATTAAACATTCAGCTGCCAGCTAAATGAGATTGGTTTGTTTTCTGTTTATACTTTTGCTTCATGTCATTAGTTAAAATGTAGTGGTTTCATATTTAGGTTATGTTTTGCCAGATTAATTGATAAGTTAGTCCGATGAAAATTTTACATGATAGCCAATTGGAATGGTTAACTGATAAGTTAGTCTAGTTAGTTTGTCCAATTGATATTGCATATATAAGTTGGTAGATTTGCATGTAGTGGTTAGTAAATTAGCAAATTACTTAAATATAAATTATGAAAAATAAATATGTTAGTTTGGAGAAAAGCTAGTTGATAAACTCTAAGTTATACACGTAACATAATTGTTTAAGTTAAATAACTTCTTAAAATTGATAATCTCGTTTTATAATATGTTGCAATATTGTGCTTTAAATATTATTGTACCATGTATTATATGTGTTGTATAGACAACACATTCAACCATATGAAGTAGCAAGGAGGAATGTGTTTGCTTCTTCATATGTCATTATATTGGAGTAGATTGCAGCTTATATTCACTTACCTCAAGTCTGCCTTGGAAATTCTTACAGTTTGTCATTAATGTCAAGCTTTTGTAATGTGAATTATATAATCTGTATAAGTGGTGGTCTGGTGGTAAAAAGTTGAGGTTATATGCAGGAGGTGTAGAGTTCGAACCCTGACAACGTCAATTATTGAAAGGAGTTATAAGGTGGTTGAGGCAATGAGTTAAGGAGTTATAGTTATAAAGTAGTTGAGGTGGACTACAAAAAGTAGTAGTAATTGAACCCTTATAATATAATTAGCTTATTCAAAAAAAAAAAACAAAAAATCTGTATAAGTAAGTTGGCAGGGAAGGACGAAGTCAAAAATGAATGAGCAAATACTACTTTACAAATATAAGTGGAATGAAATTCTAAAATTCTCAAAACTTCGATCACAAAGTATCCGTACTTAGAAATTGGGGGCACCACCTTGCCAGCAACCCCTATATCCGCACCGTTAGCAGAATTGAATCTTCTTAGCAAGCTACTCCGTAATTTTAGTTGGCCTTTTCTTTTTAAGTGTGGATGGGCTAAATATTGAATCAAACACCTATAATTTTTCTTTAACTCTTAGTTTTAATATTATACCAAACACTCCGAAACAAGGCGTAATTATTATATATACTACATTACTGTTGAAATATTTTGAGCACTGAAGTGAATTATGGTCTACAAATATGAATCCGACAGGACGATCAATGAAGGAAACCAATCCAAATGAGTCATTTATCACGTATAATCAGAACTCTTGAAAGTGAAACCCTACTGATCTTCATATCACTGGCATGCAGCTGGTTTCCAGAACTTGTCTGTCTTTGGTCTCGCCACAATTCAACAAGACAAACAAGTAAATTAACTTTTCATGGTCCAAGTTCTACAATTTCCCAATAAAAAAAATTAATGGACAAAATTAAAAGTTACCCCAACACAGTTTTTGATTTTTATGTACTATATTTGACTAAATGAAAATAGGAGGGGGCAAATTTGCTTTTATCTCAATATAGCTAGATTCAAATTGCTCTAAGGACACGTGTCCTGAGGAGTACCGACAGATATTGAATCATATATTAAATTGACTTTTCATGGTCCAAGTTCTACAATTTTCCAATAAAAAAATTAATGGACAAAATTAAAACTTACCTCAACACAATTTTTGATTTTTATACTGTATTTGACTAAATGAAAATAGGAGGGAGCAAATTTGCTTTTATCTCAATAGCTAGATTCAAATTGCTCTAAGGACACATGTCGTTAGAAGTACCGACAGATATTGAATCATATCGTAGGCAAGTGACTTGAGTTCATTTTAACAAAATTTAAGTTGAAGTCTTTCAAAATGTAAGAATGTTGTTTGAAAATGCACCATCAGAGAAGGATCGGACGTACTAGACGGGATTATTCACATGTAGGAATAGTATAAAAGGAAATGTCGGCATGAATCTTTTAACTAGCTAGTGATCTAAGTCATAATTAATTTCTATGGAAGCTTAGCCCAGGTAAATTAATTCTTTAATTTCCAGGTTCATGAATCTTCACTAGCTAGACTACTAATATAACTAAATAAGTACTGATTTATTAGCTAGCAATGATAATTATAGTAGACTAATAGATTAAGAAGCATATCGCGATTTAATTGATTTGTCCATGCTGTTCCCTGATACCCTGGAACCAACGTTCCTTAGTGGAGTAGGTCTCTTTGCCATACAGGGTTCATTCAATTATTTTCCATTACAACCCTAATGCTCTCTTTAATGTACTTCTGTTTTCATTCAAGTTTTGCAAGAGACTGATATTTTGAATATACCAAATCAAACATTACATATTTAGTAACTAACATCACATATTTATCTATAAACGTTGCATATTTAGAAATGTAGATAATGCAAACTTATTATACTCACGATGTTTGATGTAAAACATATAATGTTTGTGATTAAATATGTTATGTTAATTTGGTCTCTCATCATTTATAAAAATTTGCATAGGGTAAAAGTCCAATGAGATCATTTTAAAATGAATATTTTATGTCAACGTCTAACAAGTACAGCAAATTATACATATCAAATAACATATATTTTTCAATAAGCTATATATAATTTACTTTTACATATTATTATTTTTACCAAATCAACTATCTTATAACAAAATTACTACACATTTGTGAAATTCAATTAGTTTATCGGGCTCCCACCTACCCGTTAGTTTTAATTTGGTAATCATAGTCTTATAGGTTGAGGTTTGTTCAGGATAAATTATTATAATGTCACGTCGACAGTTTGTCTACCACGTCATTATTAATGGAGGATTAATTATATTTAATTGTGATATATCATATCAACATCGATATATTGATTGTGCACAATTAATTATATGACAAGTGATCACTAATCTGATCCTCGTGATTTCATAATAAGTGTCGAACTTATACTATATTCACCTGACTTGGCCGGTGAACCCAATACAAATCACATACCTACATCTACATGCATATACTTCCCAAATTTGTTTACGATCAAACCTTATCCATAAGGTTGGTTGATCCAAAGCCGAAGATCAATGGGGAAAAATTCCAACGACGAACAAAACGATTTTACTTTTACACGTAATTAAACATTTTACCACTAAAAATACACTTTTTCTTATATTTTTATGCTTATCTATTATTTTAATTTTTCACTTAAACTATATGTCAAATCTAAGGAACTTCTCCAAGACATAGGAAGTACTATAATGTAGTATTTTGATTTGAAGCTCTCAGGAATTTTATGTTGGATGCCAAGTAGTGTGAATCTACTCATGTTCGTAGAGGCGAGATAAATGATCTCGTATAAAATAATGTTTTATTGTTTATTGATATATTTTTTATTGTTTAAGAAAAACCTCATACTTTCATTATAGCACTGGCTCATATTAGGGTACACTACATAGTGAGGGGTGATCCTACTCCTAGTGAGCCTGTTTGGTCGAACCTTGTAGCACTCTCGCTATTAATATTTCACTTGAAACAAGATTTTAAATTCAATTTTGAGGAGCCAAATCCTAAAATCTTGATCCGAGATTAGCCACATGTAACTCATATCCGCAAATAAAGTGAACGGCAACAAGCATATTTTTCAATAAATAAATGGTAATAACAAAGTTATGCAGAAATGCGGCTTTAATTTGAAGTGTGAACGCGTGATAAGTGTGTACACAAGTCATATGCGATGCTTAATTAACCACGCCACCATTTACTTAACAAAAATAAAAAATCCTTGATTAACTTAAAGCTGTGGGACCCTTTCCTTAATCTTCTTGTTTATGACTTTGCAAAGCAAAGCAATCAACACTGCTATTAAACAACCATTACTAATTAAGTCACTGAAAATCCAACAAATTAGCTAGCTAGGGTTTTGAAGATGTTTCCTTTCAATGGTCAAGATGAGCTCGTTTTCGGAAACCCTGGTAATGATGATCATGATTCTATGTATCATCAAGTGAATCAAGATCTGGTTATTATGAATGATCAATATGGTTTTGCTGCACCTTCAGCTCATATGATAAACTTCGCCACCTCTAGTACCAGCAACAAAACTGAAAAGAAGCGAACCGGATCAGTGAGATCATCACGATTGGGTACTAGTGACCGAGATTCGGAGATGCAGAAGGCTATGCATAGAGAGTTGGAGAGGAAGAGGAGGCAAAAAATGTCTCAACTTTATGATTCACTTAGATCCGTTCTCCCTCAAGAACAATTGAAGGTGATTTTTTTTCCTTTCTTATTTTTTATTTTTATTTTTTTAGTAAATTTGTAATTCAAATTATCTTGGAGTATGAATTATAGCATTTTTTGGATAATTATTTAATTTGGGAGAAAAAGGAAAATACAATTAACCGAAGAATCTAACATTTTTTGGAACTTTTCTGCATGTCATTTTGGATAATTCTCTTGGTACAGATTTACATATTGATAGTACAGTTTGTACTAGATAGTTTCCATCTATAGTAAGAAGAAATTATATATATAATCTAAGTAGAATTGCAATGGAACTTTTCTATTTATTTTAAAACATTTTATTTCACAAATATGGTTCTAGTCTTTTGAGTTTAACTAATTCATCTGAATCCTGTCAACTAAATTCAATTCTAACTATGAATTCCCTGCGAAAAACGTTATTAATGCTAGCTTTAAATAGTAATTAACATATTGCTTATAGCATTTGTATTACGCTAGAGCATTCCTTATTATGCTCATTGTATTATATATTGTTCGGGTACTGATAAAATTGCTTTGCCATTTCAAAAAGAGAAGAAAGAAATTAACGTATTGTTTCTTACATTGTGAAGAGAAAACAGTCGATATCTGATCTAATGAACGCAGCAGTGGATTACACGAAAAGATTGCAAAAAAATGTGCAGGAATCTGGAATTCGAAGAGACAAGCTAAGGAAACAATCTACTTCTTCATCCTCAAATAACAGGAATATTGTTTGTAGTGATTCGCCTAATAATCATGTGACGGTGAGCCAATTGCAAGATGGAATTGAGATTTTGATCAACACGGGTTCTGAGTTCGAGCTATCCCATGTGATGATTGAATTGCTATCCAGAGAACTCAATGTTGTTAGCTGTGTTTCCACCAAATCAGATGACAGATTTCTCCATAAAATCCTTGCACAGGTAACTAAAAGTTCGAGCTTTTAAATGATATGCAATTCTATCATGCGCTATAAACAATAAATTTTGTTGTTAAATAATGATCACTAGTATTATTTGGAGGAAATGTAACACTAATTTCATCAACAAAAGCTGATCAAATGCCTCTTGATACCTTTATTTTATCATTTTGGTAAAATTAATCGATCAAAGTTTAATTCGCAGGCGAATGAGACAACGAGTTTCATTGATGTATCAATGCTGGAAGGAAGATTGACAGAAGTAGTGAGCTTATGATCTCATATGGGTTTGTAAGCTAGCTAGCTATATATAGAGTTTGAGCTGCCTACAGCATGCATGAATAATTTGTTTGGGCTTGAATAATTAGTGCATTGCATTTGCATGCATGGTTTGAAATTTAATCCATATTATTTATTAGGTGTCTATTTTACAGAAGTTCTGTAATGTTATTTGTCAAGTGATCATCTGGTTTGAGTATTTGTAAAATCAAGAGTTTATAGTGAGTATCGAAAGTCCTTAATTTTGGTCTTGTGGAAATGTAAATATGGAATATATATAATGAGCTTGTAAAAATCACCTCAGTTATTTGTTCAATTGTGCTACTGAGTTTTCCATTCCTCTATCAAATTGGCTTGGCGATATTTATCAGAGGATAGTAAAATTCCATGCTCTACCGTGCAATTCCATGATTGTATCATATGTTTCATGTATCGACTATACAACATATATAACGTTATAGAGTATAAACGTAGTTTTTTCTTACTTTTTGGAATATTATTGTTTTGTAAGGAAATTGTGAACATTAGATTAATTTGTGGATCGATCTGTTACCTTTATGATTTAAAAATCCATGCAATTTCCAATTTTATGGTTAGGGCACTTACCTTGTAAAAGTTATTTCATACTCTTAGCTTATGGCAAATGATATATATAGGTCGACTCTGTTTACTACGGCGTAGCATCTATATGAATTTATTCGACTATTTAACTCGTTAGCTTTCAATTTCGTCCTATCACTTCCGGTCTTTGCTAAACAAAACTCATCTCTTGATTGCAATAATTTACACAAGAATTAAGTGTTTGATTCTATCCTGAACATATATAACCCAAACTTGCACGACCATAAAGCTAATGGACCTAAACTAACCCAGCATGGGAAACAAAACTCATATATTGACCCACTTGGCAAGCTACAACCAAGCTCTCCAGGTAGAACGTCACTATATTTTCAAATCTGAAACATTTTTTTTTCTATTTTTTCATTATTATACATAAGAGTATCAAGAAGACAATTATTTTTCATGTCTCCAAGTTTTATAATGTTTACAAAGATTCATAGGATCATATCATGATCATGCATATAAATATAGCATCATCCAATTGAAATAAATATAACATTGCAAATCTCACACCTAAACCAACCATATCTTCTTCTTCTTCACAATCAATAATAATACACTCCATTCAAATCTATTATAAAAACATGTCCTTCAAGATCTTCCATATCTGGAATTATTTTACAACATATTCAAATAATCATATAAATAAATGCAATGCTAGTATTTTTTTTTTCAAAAGAGACCTTTATCCATTGCCAAGATTGCAAGATTATGGTTGTGGACTTGTGGGAGACCAAGCTACCAAATAATGAATTTTTTGTGGCCTAATTCAGCTTTTTGGATTTTATTTTATTTTGCCTTATAAAAGTTAAAATTATATTTTAAAATACTGCAAAAATAGATTAAGATCCCATGCAGCATTAACAATTCGAAGGTTATTTATAATTGATTCCAAAAAGAAAAATTAATTGAAATACCTTTTACTAATCTATCCACATTTTCTAAACATAAGATGTCATGTACAAACAGGCCCATTACATAACTGGGCTGGATATTATCTACTTTAGTTGGTTCATTGATCTAAATGCTCAGGCCCAATTGAAAATGGGATTACCACATACAGCCTCACGCAAGAGAACACGTTCAGTAGCACAAGTCTTGGGCCAAGTTAATCTAGTACGGGCCAATTCTCTTCAAAATTTCGTATAAGGATTATTCATCAAAACTTCATACAATTAACATTAATTCACTTGTTGAATTTGGCTTATACTATAATTTTTCTTTAGCCGTATAGAAAACCTACATAACTGAAGGAAAAATTATAATACATGAAATTTCGTAATTGTATTAATTGTTGCCTTAAATTCGTAATTCTTCAAGCGCATTGACTGTATTCGTGGTATTTGTTTGTTAGAATCTCTTTGGTCGACGGTGACTGGCTTACTGCATGATTTCGGAATATGCTGAGGTCGTTTTGTAATAGTACCATACTCTAGGGATGTATTGTGATTTCACCTTTGAATATGCAACCAAATTTGTCTTCATATTCAACTTGACAAGTTATTGATCCAATGATGCTATTACTACTAGACAAGTGTAAACTGCAACATGGCATTGATCATATAGATTCCGATTATAATAAGTTTGAATCCTTCTTGTTAATACTTAATACAGTATTCATGAGACATCTCATACATTGACCATCATAAAGTAAAACAGTTTAGATGCACTAGATAGACACTACGTGTTTTAATTTTTAGTAATTTGTGAAGTTTTGTATGTGTGACGGTTAAAAAACGAATATGCTGGGTGGAAGGAGTGCAATTTGAAAGAGAAATTTCCCAGGAGATTTCGTGGGAAGGGAGAGGAAAAAGAGCCAAGGAGAATTATATCATGTGGCCTTCGTTTCTTTGACTTGTTTAGGAAAATTAAATTATTAAAAGTCATATATAGCATGCTGTCAACGTGACAGGTTGAAAGATCCAAGGGACCATATATAGTATATACTTATTACAAATGGGATCGCGAAATTAGATATATTAAGCCGGCCACACATTCATCATCATCAACAATCAAGAACATAATTAATCCTACCATGTCTTCTGCACCAATGGATCCAAATACAGATCCATATGGCTACTTAGGGCTGGTAAAAAAACCAGATGGCTCGATCACGCGATTACCGATCTCCCTCCCTTCCTCCTCTCCTCCGTCCGATGATCCCACACTACCGGTTTTTACAAAAGACATTCCCATCAACCAAGATAACAACACTTGGGCCCGAGTGTACATGCCCAATCCAAAATCCGAATATGATACCGATCCAACAAAAAAGTTGCCACTTATAGTTTACTATCATGGTGGAGCTTTTGTTGTTGGAAGTGCATCGTCACAAATGTTCCAAAAGTCTATGTTTGACATTGTTCTCGACACCCCAGCTGTGATTGTATCGGTGGAGTATCGTCTTGCTCCTGAGCACCGTCTCCCCGCGGCATATGATGACTCTATGGAAGCCCTTCATTGGATTAAGACCACCAACGATGATTGGTTGACTAAGTATGCGGATTTCTCAAAGTGCTTTCTCATGGGAACTAGTGCCGGGGGAAATATTGCGTACCATGTGGGATTACGTGCGATTATGTGCTTTGACGATCTTGCCCCTCTCGAGATCCGAGGTCTAATTTTACACCACGCCTTCTTTGGTGGGGTGCAGCGGTCACTTTCCGAGGTGAGATTAGTTAATGACCGTATTATTCCACCAGTCGCATCAGATGTAGCGTGGGAAGTAGCATTGCCAATTGGAGCCGATCGTGATCACGAGTATTGCAATCCTATGACGGGGATTAAGTTTGAGGTTTTAGAGGAGGTGAAAAGTAAAGGGGTGAAATTGTTGGTTACGGGTTGTGAAGGGGATCCATTAGTCGACCGACAAATTGAGCTAGTGAAGAAGTTGGAGAGTAGCGGAGTGGATGTTGTTGGAGAGTTCAGCAATGGTGGAACACATGGATGTGAGCTCTTTGATGAGTCTAGAGCTAAGATCCTTTATGGATTATTGAAAAACTTTGTACTATTTGGATAAGTGTAACACTTTTGTTATTGCATGATTTCTCTATTCCAAAATATTCAGACTTTTCCGTTCAAACAAACTTTAATATTGACAACGAATTTATGTTAAACTGAGAAGGTAAATTCTTAAAACTAATTTGAAGTGAGAGTTGAAATTGGTTGATTGGAATAAGTAAAACTGTAACAATTTCTTGGGGAGTTTGTGCCTGTAATAATTTAAGAACAATAAATAGTAAATTAAGAATGATAAAAGTTGGTTCTTCTTGGGGAGTATGTGCCTGTAATAATTTAAGAACAGTAAATAGTAATTTAAGAATGATAAAATCTGGAGCTCCTTGACTGACTTGAGAGATGCAACTTAGAACGTACCTTGCTGAAAAATTCAACTGTTAGACTAATTCAATGCAAATTGACATTGATGTGTTACTACTACCATTGATTAATGACAATGAAGCTTGAATATTCAGCCTACTAAAACTTGCTATATAGAGTTGTAGTTTCCATAGACCGGTTGCATCAATCATTCATAGCAAAAAAAGCAAGATATTGCCAACACCATGTCTTCGAAAAATGCTGGGCAAATTGATCCGAGTACCGATCCCTATGGCTACTTGGGACTGGTAAAAAATCCAGACGGGTCGACCACCCGTCCACCTTCTCGTATTCCTTCATCTCCGCCTTCTTCTGATCCTGCACTCGAAATCCTTACGAAATTACGTTTCCATCAACCAACAAAATGGTACTTCGGCACGCGTGTACATGCCCAATCGCAAACTTGATCAATCTACTGAGAAATTGCTGACCGTGATCACGAGTATTGTAATCCGATTGCCGGGTTAAAGTTAGAGGTACTTGAGAAGGTGAAATATCTCAAGTGGAAGCTGTTGTTGGTCACTGGATGTGATGGTGACCCGCTAGTTGATCGACAAATGGAACTAGTGAAAGTGTTGGAGAGTAAAGGAGTTGATGTTGTTGGAGAGTTTAGAGATGGTGGATATCATGGATATGAGTTGTTTGAAGAGCCAGCTGCCAATATCTTTTATGGTGTTTTGAAGAACTTTATTATACTCTCTTCATAAACCTACAATTATGGAGATTATCCACCAATAAATAAGGTATGTTCATGTATCATATTTGTCATTTAGATTGAGTTTGCAAGTTTAACCTGGAAAGATGTTAGTTTCTCATCATCACCGTTTGGATGTGTCATTATAAGAATGGGACTTTTACCTGGCACACCCAAACTATGTACCACCTCCATTTTGATTAAATAAACTAACTTTTGCCAACAATGGCTTAGCTAGCGGCAATTTCCTCTTGATCAAAGTCTCGAGTTCTTATACTCTAATTGAGCATGCTTGATCAAAGTCTCGAGTTCTTATACTCTAATTGAGCATGCCACACTGATTGTAGTTGTGGTTAGAATACTGGTTGAGCTCGACCAAGTGTATATCCAACATACGCCTTTAGGGATGCAACACTTACAACTTTATCAAAGTTATTATTCGAACGGGTGTAAAAGAGTAAGACATTAATATAAAATATAAATGATTGATGGGTGAAATAAAATATTTATCGAAAAATTATGCAAAATGAAAAGGAAAAAAAAAACCAAAGGAAATCTATTATTACTCTTTGGGCTATATGTGTGCTCATTTTAGTGGGCTTGAAGGATGATGACCGATGTTTGAATCGAGAAAATAGTCCAGCAGTTTCCCCGATTTTTAGACTAGGCCTACAATATGATCCAGTGACATGGCCCAATGTAATTTCTATTAAACCTCATTTTCAATTTTTCTCCTGGAAAAATTATAGTGGATTTCCGCTACAAAGTTCGTATTTTTCTTCTTCTCCTTCTTCTTTTTTTTTTTTTGATTTTTCCTCATTTCAGTTTTTAATGTTACTGCCCCCCATGCTAGATGAAATTACTCAGTCTTCCAATGGATGTTACAGACTTACAGTGAATTTAAGATCTAGCTTTCTTGAGTGGGCATGGGATCGAGCCCCCAATTGCCTCACTTTTTCAATTTCCTTTTTCACCTCTTATTTTTTCCCTTTATTTTGCTTGCTCTCTTTCCATTTTCCTATTTTCAGCTCTTCATTTACCTTTACGCACCAACCTTACTTATAAACTAAATATACATTTTCACTATTAAATTGATAAATATGTCTTCTTTCACAAAGTCATGTGGCGGATGAACTATTTTGAACAAGGTACGTAGTAATATTTTGAAGTAAAACTATAGTGTTTTAAACAAAATCACTAATGATTTATTAATATACATTTTATGTAACTTAACTAACTTAAATGTGAGTATCATGTAACATTAACAACAAAACCACATTTTTAACGTATATGTAAAACACGGATGTTAGTATTTTCGACTCTAACCATAGTATAATGTTTCCGTCCCTTGTAATTTCTTTACAAACACCATTTTCCAAGACACTTACTCCATTTATTTCGAGTCATACAAAATTTTGCATGTACGGTTTTTAATTTTTATGTTTAAGTGCCTTACCTGATCCAAAATCTTGAATCCACCACTGAATGCTTTCATAATAATAGTGTAGTACTATGTATAGTTGAAAATAAAAATAAAAATAGAAAATGGAAAGTTAATGCGGGTAAAAATTTAAGTGAGCAGGGTGTTTTCACGTCGGCAGAGAAAATAACTCGTTCTGTTTTAATGTAGATAAATATGTCGCTTTCCCATTTTGGCAACGTAACCAATTACCACAGGGACATGATAAAATAAATACAAAAACTTGTGAAATTCTAAGTTTTTGTGAGGGTTATGAGAGTCCTGTAATATTGTATATTAATTGTATGGTTTTGTGTGTAAATTGTTGATTTTTGTCTAATTATAAATTGTCTATTGTTGAATCTTTTTGTGTAGAACTCTCAGGACCTTCCGGACTATCATGAGAGTTTTTCATAAATAAATTTCATTTGAACTTTACTTGCACTAATTTGTCGTACTCTTTTATTTATCTCTCTCTAAATTCACTATTTTAACAAGTGGAGAGGCACATCCTTATAGTCATCGACTCATCGACAATTAATCACTTCACGACAATTTACTTAATAGTCGATGTGATTGGTAATTAACTTTGTTTTACCTATTGGCTCGGGCAACTTCATATATTTATGTTGTCACGTAAAAATTAAAAAATAATATAAAATAGATAACAAAACATGAGAATATGAAAATTTTATATTTTTTGTGATAAATATGTAATTTATATGTAATGGTGATATTTTATTATATAGTGCATAAGGTGATTGGTAGTTAACTTGCTCTCTACCCCTCTGTCCCAGATATGTTCATGTGTTGTGTTGTCATATAAGTTGTGGAAAAACAATGATAAAACATGAAATGTGGAAAAATTGAATTTTTTTTTTTTTGCAGCAATATATATGCTTACGTAATTTGTATGGGGTAATAGTTTTAACTATTTATTGGATGTTATGTAGTATTAATTGTGTGGAACGACTAAAAATGTTATATTAAATTTATGAAATTCTGCAGGACGAAAGTCTTGGTGTTGGTGGGTTAAAAAAATTAATTACTCACCAGATATATCGGTTTATTTGAATGAGATACACTTGGTGTGATGATAATATTTTTACCATATGATTTGGAACATGCAATCAATTTCCTTTGCGTGACGTCTAGATAACCCTCTGGACTCATGTAGAAATTACGGTAGCCAAATTAAGGTACATAACACAACTTCCTTGAACATAGAATTTGAATATGTGACACGAGATACTGCTAATAGAACCATCTAAAAGATCAAGAAGATTATATTAATGTAATACATTAATTTCATAAAGAATGGTTATAATGTTGCCAACGGAAGAGACAAATAATAATGGAAAGAAACCACAACGTGCTTAATGATAAATTAATCCAACTTTATGTGTGTTTAGTATGTGTTTGACATGCTGGCACGTAGTCTAGTTAAGTTATTATGTAGTTAAGCATAATTAAGGTTAAGTACTTTGATTAGATGTCTCTAACAAAAATGAACAGGGTTTTTCTAAGTTTTTCTAACATATACTATTATCTAACTCAAGTGATTTATCATTTCATTTGTCCGTATTATTATGCAGATAGAACAAGGTTTACGTTGCCAAATTGGTTACGCTTCGAATACTCATTATCTATATAATATGACGTGATATGTTTCTAATCCATCTGCATTATCTTTAATTTATGTGGGAAGAACTAATTGTGCTAATTAATTGGCTTTAAGCCTACCTAGTACTACATGACAAGCCACCACCAATAGCTCATGCTTATCGAATATTGAATAAGTCGCATTTGATTGATATGATATTGTTCGATTTATATCCGTTGGAAATGTGATCCGGAGTATGCAATATGAAAGGAAACAGGATTATGTTTCCAAGAAACATGAACATGAGATGATAATGCATGCATGTGTCACTAGCTAGCTAGCTACAATTTGTTTGATTGAAAGGAAGATTACAAAAGAATAGAGATGACGAGAATAAAAAAGCAAGTCCATAGGCTTATGGTATTTTCAGAAGAATCCATCGAGTTTGTACTTATCGTTAACATGAGGAAAATTAGAAAAAAGAAAGCGAAAATGGAAAAGGAAGACAAATGAAGAAAGAAGATAAATATCACTTGTATTATTTTGTATGAGACCAGTCCCAAATGTAATATACCATTTAACTTAATTATTTTCTAAGGGACTGAATAAGGTGGTCTAACAACTTACACAAAGTAGCTAGTATATATTGTAAAAGTCATGTGATTCACGATGTTATCCCGTAATCACGACTCTCTCTAAGTTCTAATGTTCTATAGAAGATTTCCCATAAGATGAATAAAGACATAAACCCTGTCTAATCACACAATTATTATATTATAAAGCAAAAGATTAGTTAGATGAAGTGAGGAACTATATATTAAGGAGGTAGAAGACAACCAAAGTGTAGGACAGGTATATAGGATCACTGACACGATCCTAACAAATGTCGTCTCAGGTAATGTGTTAAAATACGAAACAACAACAACAAAACTGAGTTTTTACTATTGTTATAATGTAATATCCGCACTCCACGGATGTTAAAGATTCGATAAAAAGGATATTACCCGTATGTATTTCGAATTGTCCAAGTTAAAGTTGGATGACCGTAAAAAAGTTAAAACTTTAGTACTTTAGAAAGGAGGGAGGTTATCATGCACAATTTTTGGATGGTCAGAAAACAAACGACACATGTAAAAGATTCAACGAGACATGCGTAGTTGAATTATGAATAATCGTATCGACCTAAATTTTTTTTTTTTAGCAGTAATGCTACTGCCAGGAATCAAGATAAACTGCCATGTGGCAGATAAAGAAACCTACTTACTGGAATAGTAATTAGATATCGAAAACATTAAAAGTAAAATATGATTTCTATCTACATATATAGCTTAGGGAGATTTGTAATCAACTAAAATTAGCACTCTTCCTTCACTAATGACATTTTTATTTACCATGGTGAGTTTTGTTAGTAGCATTTCATTAAAATTTTGTTAACAGTACTGTACTGAATTCGTAGTATTTTTTAGTTTTATCAAGAAAATAGTAAAATTAGTATACTATACGGTTGTTGCAATAGAATTTATTTATTTTAGAGTTATTAATTTAAATGCACATTACTAAAAATGACTCACAGTGTGTGGATGGTCTTTGCAAAAAAAATTAGTAACACAAAGTAGTGTAAAGAGGGACCAACATTATTGATGTGTTTAAGAGACGGATTGGTGTTATACGTAGAAGATTAATGCTTTAAATAATATATATCAATAATATTTTAGGAGACGGATTGATGTAAGTATATGTTTATAATATCTATAGTTTTAGTTATAATATATCTATTATGTCGTACTATAACCATAAAGTTTAATTATTGGTCTTTTTCAGTATAACTATTGTCAATAAAAGTGTATATCGTATATTGGTCGATATGCAATGCATATCTATATATATCAATCATTGTATCAATAAAAAAAAAAGTATCATGAAATAAAAATGAAAATGATACTTTATAAATGATAACAAATTTGAAATAGTTTAATTAGTTATTAGTAGGGTAATTAAACGTTTCTTTTAATTAAAACAAAATGATTTCCTCTTCCCTACCACATGACGTACTACCTGTAAAGTATCAGGAGGTAGTGCAGCGCAACATGGTGTAGAGTAGAAAAAACGAACTTAATTATTAGTGCATGGTTTCATTCGACAAGTGGCAATAAATGCTGCCTTCCGGTCACTGCCTGTACTGGCAGCTAAGAACTATTCACCTAAAGGATTGAGTTTCGATATATTATTGGCAGTGTGGAACAAAAGTCCAAGCAGAGACAGCACGCAGACCCATTGGCCCATATGTATGAACCAGAGGTGTCCACGTGAAGCAGGCCCTTTTGACACTATAACAACAAATTTACACCTCACTTCAGACCAATAGATAAGAAAAGAAACAAAATGCAAGTCTATTGCCACAAAATTAGAGTAAATATATAATTTGCATAAAGCAAAATTAAAAGTCTCACATTTTACCGTCATACTTCCGAAATTTTTTTCATCGATGTTAGTCGAGTTTGCTCGACACGACAGGACCATAAATCCAAATGTTGTAGTTAACAATGGGAATTACAATCCTCTGGTCGTTTAGCCACATTACCGTATTAATTTTAACTAATTAAATATAGTCTTGAAACTTTTGTTTTAGTTTTTAGTTTATTTTTTCGGGTATTTGTGTATATTATAGTGTGTGAGTGTATTATAATGATGGCAAGAATGTTTGGGTAAGGTCGTTAACGAGCCGAGCCAAGTTTTGAACCGTGGATCGATGATCGTCGAATTTTAGGTCTTGGCCATGATCGCTTTAGCTTTTCATAATCGCGTCGTGATCAATTCGTTAAAATATTGAGTTCATGAATTTCGATTTGTTTTTGCTCTTAGAGCTCGAAAATGAACTCATTTGTTCCAAAATTTTACCCATATTTGATTTTTAGATAGCTTAAGTTAGGGACTAGGGTTTTTACTTTTTATTTATGTATATGTAAATAAATAAATTTAAATATATATTGAATTAATTATTGTTCATGAGCATTTCATCGATCATTTTGTCGGGGTGATCGATTCAAATTTCGACGAAATGATTGATCGATCTCGATTTCGATCGTCGACGTTTTTTCACGAGCAGTTCGCGAGCGTCTTGATTCCCTATCATCCTATACAGGACAAACAAAAAGACAAGGTGGTATTTGGCATTGTATAAAACATCCAAAACATCAAATATATATATGTATTTTGTTTAAGATAAAACACTTGCACAAAATATCCAATTATAATAATTTAGTATGTGACAACTCTATGGATTCTAGTTCCGAGTCATGATGATGGTGATTCATAAGGTGGCTCATGTTTTTTCTATTGGATATATATACATACATATATATATATACATACATATATATATATATACTATTTACTAATTTTTATCCGAAATTCTGAATTACATACTTTTCAACTAATGTTTGTGGTTCTAATTAGTTGTCAAATTAATTACCACTTTGATTTGGAGAACCCTCACTATGCTTTTCTCCGCCTCTGAATTTGCTCAAGTACTCTAGCATGCAAACATGTATGTGAAAATGTACACTATTTTAATATATAATTAGCATATTCAATTATTAAGGTCGAAATGAGAATTGACGATATTGAATTGTAATGATAGGGGTAGGACCGGATTTGACCCGACCCATTCCTACACATATAACTCCCACGGCGGGCTCGTTTGACACTATCCCCCAACCAATCATGTATTAGTGTCGTCATTCATATGTATTGGAGTATTAATATAAATGATTAGATTTCACACCTCTCTACAAGTTCGAACTTTTAGATAAGATGGAATTCTATCATGGTATCAGAGCCAAAGGCTCACGTCCAACCTGGGTTCGAATCTCCACGGAGAAAATTTCCGCCCCATATTAAATTTCCACTTGAATGGCCTCCCCAAAGAGGTTGAGGTTGAAAACGACCACGAGTGCGGGGGTATTGGAGTATTAATATAAATGATTAGATTCCACACCTCTCTACAAGTTCGAACTTTTAGATGAGATGGAATTCTATGTAGTACTAAGTTCACTTTCGAATCTCCACGGAGACAATTTCCGCCCCATATTAAATTTCCACTCGAATAGCCTCCCAAAAGAGGTTGAGGTTGAAAACGGCCACGAGTGCGAGGGTATTGGAGTATTAATATAAATGATTAGATTCCACACCTCTCTAAAAGTTCGAACTTTTAGATGAGATGGAATTCTATGTAATACTAATTAAGTTCACTATTTAATCCCACTAACAACATTTAGTGGTACTATATAGACAATAAACATGTGATTTGAATACGTACACTACTAGTCATTCTATAGTCTATATCAAATTACAAAATTGGCTCATAAACTCTAACTTTATTCCCTTTATGCACAATACTCTGCTAAATTCAACAATTTATTTTCTCAAAAAGAAATTATTGTACTTTTCTCCAAGTTTCACTATACCCACCACTAGGTTATCATAACCTCTTGTTTTTGCATGATCCAACTTGAAAATGACCGGAGTGTATTCATGTCGGCTCTATAATGTCTTTGTGTAAATTCGAGAAGGTTTGTCCAACTGAAATCTGGATATACTCTCGGATTTTCAGAGTCTACCAACTCACGTGGTGGGCACACCACCTTATCTTTTTTGGGACAGAGAAAAAAGGCCAGGGACTTCCTCGGACTTCTATTGTTCACGACTGCCCTATGCAAACAACTCTTGTACCTCCCATTTGAAAGAGCCTGTTGAAAAGATAACCCAAACTTTATCAATCAACATATTATCACATCAACTACAATTTATTTATAGATACTTAATCTACATTATAAGCACAAACTCCACTAATAAGTACAAATATTACATCATGTTTTATTCAACTTTTGCTCAACCACAAAAAATTAGAAGGGTGGTCCGCAAAAGACATGGGGCGTAGTATCACTAGGGTTATATACACACGTATCTACTATACTAAGAGGCCTCCACCAATTTATGTTATAACTTCATTCATTCATTAGTGAAGACAAAAAACGTCATTGAGTAATTCCAAAATGTGCCATGTGTAGCATTCCATCGCCAACGAGATGTATATAAACATTTCCAGGGTAGGGTACTTGTTTCATACTTACATAAACGGAGGGAGTATAACTTAATAATATACCTATCCAATATGCATGATTAATTGATGTTAAATGAACCACGATAAATATGTTTACCATTAATACTCAATATTTAATAGGATGAAATAAGGAAACTTTAGAATAAAGACAATAAAATTGGAAATGTAATTATAATTCGAGGCAAAATTGAAAAAGGGAAAGTTGTAATAGTTTTGAAACAGAGGAAGTACATGTACTTGTCCTTACCATGAAGGTGTCGCCTATGTTGACAACAAAAGCATTGACGTTGGGGCTTATGGATCTCCATTCATCGTCAACGAACACCTGAAGGCCACCAACATTGTCTTGGTGAAGAATAGTTAGTGATGTTGGATCACAATGAGGCCCCGTGCCTAAAGTTTGGTCTGGCTTTTGACAAGGTGGATAATAGTTTAGACGCATTATTGATTCATTTTCTTCGAAAAACTCCTTGAAATGGTTGCGGTTCACACCAAGACTAGTGCCCAACAATTCCATAATCCCCAAAGAAAGTGTGCTCATGGCACTACAATATTGTTGATACACTTCCCTGCAATATTTGCACACGAAAATTATTTTACAACTAAGAATGTAAGTGGAGTAACAATAGTGTATTGGCATATTATTTTTGCGTACCCTAAGAGAGTGAAATCATCGCCCAATGTCCGTTGGAAGTACTCTTCCACAATTTTCAAGGAGCATTCTTTAGGAGAGTACTCGAATGAAAGAGTTTCCTTCCACGGAAGCTTGGTGGAGAATCTTCCAGTGAAGCTACTAGCATAACCACAATGCTCGCCCGGCTTCCTAAGAGCCCTTTGCTTCTCACGAAGTGGTTGCACGAAGAATTTATCCATGCAACTATGAGCGTTGGAAATGAGGTTGGGATCGATGCCATGATTCACGACTAGAAAGAAACCATGCTTTCGACAGGCTTCCCCAACGAGGTTAGATGCTTGTGCGAAGGCAATAGGGTCACCAGAGAGGAACCCTCCCAGGTCGATAAGTGGGACATCAAGTTCTTTAGGGTTAGGGTTAGGTTTCTCGTGATCAGGCCATATGAATTGTGGGGGTATGTTTGATTGGTGTTGTAGCACACTCGCGTCAAATACCACAGACTTTTTTGACTCGTCAACATTTAGACTGACACGACATGTACTAGAGGGTTCGCTCGCGATCATATGATTCATAGTCATCATTGCATAAAGAGTGATGCTTGCTTTGAAGTTTTAAGATTTAGAATAGTAAATTTATAAGGGAATTCAAATGTGAGAGGAGAAAAATTAAGAAGATGGATTGAAGTAAAGTTTGAGGAGTCTTGTAAAGGAAAAGCCAAGGCCGTTCATTGTGAACGAACAATTGGAATCTTTATAGTCTCCCTTATGAGTAGAGTAGTGTCTCTAACGCAAAAAAAACAAAAGAGGCATTATTTGCAAGCAAGGGCTTGGAAAAATATACTCCCTCTCTCCTGATATAACGTTCATTTCGACTTTTTACAATAACATTTTAATTTACCACGATGATTAAATCAGAATGTCCAATTAAATTATATAATTAAAGTTTTGGACGTAAATTTTCATTATATAATTTAATTGGACATTTTACATTTACGGTTTAAGATTAAATCGCAGTTAAAGTTGAAAATAGTTTACTGTAAAAAGTAAAAATATGAAATTTGATGTGTGACGTAAGGAGTACAATTCTATTGAGGGGTCCATTCTTATTTTGTTGTTTGTAATGGTGACAGATAAGCATTTCCCAATGTGTTTCGGCGTTTCTTCTGGTTTTGATTTTAGATTTTGAATTTGCTAGTTAAAAAACAAAATCCACATTCTGCTCTCTGAATGATACATTCGTCCCAAAAACGTATGAACCTTTTAATTTTTCATGGTGAACCAATTTTATATGTAATTTAAAATTGTGAAGGTAAAATGTTTAACTACATTATATAAGGCAATTTAGAATTTAAGGTTCGAGTAATTTTTTGTGAGAGACGGTCTCTCTGAGAGACCAAATCAAACATTAATATTTTATCACTAACATTGCATGTTTAGGTACAAAATGCAAGTATAATGTAGATTTATTATATACATGATGTTTGAAGTTAAACATAAATGTTTGTATGTAAATATGCGATATTGAATTGGTCTCTCGCAAACGTGTGTATTAAAATTTTGTAGTAAATACTCATTGCACTCCATTTAATCCTTTCGGTTTGCCTTTTGCAAAAGTTGTAATGATAATGAGTACAAAAATAATGTACATTGATAAAGTATTGTATGTTGTAAAAATTAAGAAATAGAATTGATAAAATATGAAATATAGTGATTTAAATTAATAAGTGCATACATAGTGTACTTCCATGAAATGACATGGAAAGATTTTAGCGAGACGATGAAAATGGAAAAATGAAAAGGTTTTAGTGGAACGAAGGGAGTTTTTTCTTTTTTTTTTAAATTTCTCACTGGTATCCACTACATGCAACTAATTCAACCGAACAATGTCGGAAACTTTTTGAGGGGGCGGCTCTCCCAACGATGTTGTTTTACATCCATAAGTCTTGAACTCGAGACCTTGCTTAAGTGAACTCAAGTCCCTTATTACCATTAAAATTTAAAATTAATTTATTGTTAAATTTGACAGTGGTGGCTGATCACAACAAATCAATATATAACAAGTGTTGTACAAGTAAGAATCTCAATTTCAATTTAACTAGTGTGGCCTGAAGAAAGGAAATCTAGATTGGGCCTAGTTAACTTTGAATATTGTGTACCTTGAATGTTCAAATTTGTTGTGTTATGCAATAGCTGAAACACATTTTATATTCATTGATCTGGATAACTCCCAACTTCACATACATGTATTGATTATCTTGTCGAGTTATTGGAAAAATCAATCCCAAAGTACCCCAAAGGCTTCAACAACTCTGACCTTAACAATTTAGAGGAAAAATAGACCCTCGAGGTACTCGAGGTGCTATGCTATAAGAGTCATATACATATTTGATTGGTCTCTTCTACATGGATGCAAGACCAGTTACACCCACCATACACCAATACTCACTCCGTCCCGCAGAACTTCATACATTTGTTATTTTTAACCGTCCCACAGAACTTCATACATTACCAAAAAAGGAAGCTACCCTACACCCAACAAATAATAAACAATCTCAACTTTACACTCAAATTACACATTTTGCCGCTAAAAGTACACTTTTTCCCACCTTTTCTATATTCTATCATTACTTTAACTTTTCGCATAAAACTGCGCGCTAGTTCTCCGGGACGACGGGAGTACTACATATTCCACACGGACCATGGTTGGTGGACAAAGTACTTGCCCTCGGCATGGAATTTCCCAATATGACTAGCTACTTCATAAAGCCATGTCATCCGCACACCTCCAAACATACGTTCCAAGCGAAAAGACGATGTTACCCTCGAATATTATCTTCTCGACCACATCCAAACGAAGTAAGTTGACCTAATACAAGGGTGCAGAATGGTAAGGTTGAGTGATAGTTTCTGTTCCTACAGCTACAGCATGTACTTTCAGGTGGCCATGTCTCCTAACCTCTCGCCTATAACAATTAGTGGGTTCACATTCTCACAACATTATGCAAACAAGGGGTTCCACCAAAAGAATGGTACATGAACAAGCATTTAATCAATTTTGTCGTGGATAAGCATTTTGGAACACTGAATAAATTATCAAATCAACTACATGCTGATTTAATTGGGTAATTTACTTTTTAAACAAAGTACTTACAGATCAAATAATTAGTAGTAAAGTTTAAACTAGTTTGACACTCACTCACGTAACATACTATACTATTATGAAAGACAAATTCTTTCTAAGTTGGTAGTACTAACTACTAAGTACAACCTTCTAGCAAACGTGTCTTCTCTATGTGACTTCACTTTTATTTTACACAGGTCCACGAGACCTTACTTGTGTAAAATGTGTCATGATTTTATTTGTTTTATTTGGTGAAATTCTACTTGAGAAAATCAAGTCTTGATTTTTCGCTAGACCGGCTAATATCTTGTCTATTCTGTGTCTAAACTCTGGACTCAGCTCACCTGCACTTCTAAGCGAAAGAAGCTCGAAATTCTACTCGAGCTTGAAAGACTTGTAATGAGATCGAGCTCATGAGCTGCTAATTGCCTGAGTCTTAGACCTAACCTACTGCTTGTCCCACCGATTTATTATGATCACAATACACACGTACAAAAAACCAAGGGCAATTTATGAAGTTGTCACAGCTGGGCCAACATGAGCTGCTAGTGCTAGTTGCCTGATTCTTGGACCTACACATGAAGATGCAAGCAAACGCCTTTGTTTACATCATCCATTTCAATAATTTCAGATTCATGCACGAATGAAACCTCATTAATTTCTTTACAAGAGTAGGAAAAGGACAAAACTAACTCATCTAACCCCCAGAACCATTATCTATCATACAATTTAGAACCTCTCAGTTATGGTAAATTAGCTCGTAGCATAAAATGTTGTGTGCAAACATTTAAAATCGTGAAAACCCAGCCGAGCATCTGAATAACAAATCTTCCTGATAACTATCGAGTGAAGCGGACTAACACTGGATACAAAACATTAAGGTCGATGAATTGTACCTGGTCCTAGTACACACATGAATATTCCAGAACATTTCGATGCAAATTAATGCGTTTTAATGGTTGGAATCAAACGATCTCATGACGGTTTGATCGTTATGATGCGTTTACCAAATACGTTTCAGAAAGTTCTACGACTTTATGAACTACGTTTCAAAATGTTGTGGGAGTAATATTTCAAATGCATAGGGGTCATGTATTTGAGATTTGCGTTTCAAAACGCAATTTCCAACTATGTTGGCCCACCTGTCATGCACTTTTTTATTATTGTTTATTATTTTCTTTTTGTCATAATTCCTAAAATATAAAATATAAAAATTATACCAATTTTCATATTTTTTCGTCCTCTACAAATAGAGATCACTCTTGACTATATTTCGATAATTCTAAATTTTACGACTTTTATACTCTTAATTTTAAAAAAAAATTATAAATGCACATTAATTTCAAATTTTAATCACTCTTATAATATTGTAAACATGTTAAAAAATAAATAAAAATAAAATATCCATAACGATACATAAACTAACATCAATCACTATCTCGTATATAACGAATCGATCACTATCTCTTATATAACGAGCATTTGCTTAGGACGGATATTCTCATATCCATAACGATGCATAAAGTAGTCTTCGGTGTCAATAACATCAATCATCGATTATTGAATGTCCACCAATAACATCAACAAACGTCTAACTATATCGACTATTCGTCTTATATAACTACCGAGAATATTTAGTCTTTTGTGGCCAAGATTTTATGTCCAACACCATTACGATTAAGCGCGTTCGGATAACTGCATTAGATTTCAAACTTTATGTTCTCATCCAGAACGATGCTGGAAGTAGGGTTTCTCCAATATGGAAATGCACCTAAACCAATATGCAAATGTAATTGAAATGTGCGTTTCGGAGGTCCCAAACGCATCGGAAATGCATCGTGTCAAACTGCTACCAATCGTTGTTATTCGTGGTCAAACTGCATCTGCAAACACCACAAATGCATGCGGAACTTAGATGTGCAATTTGACCAAGGCCAAATGCTTTTCGGAACCAATCAGGCCCTACCAATCGCTGCGATTCGTGGTCAAACTGCATCTGCAAACACCACAAATGCATTCGGGCCTTAGATATGCAGTTTGACCAAGGCCAAATGCATTTCGGAACCAATCAGGCCATAACATTCACAATCAAATCTTATTCAGCACCCACATCCACACAAAAAAAAAAAAAAAAACAAACATAAATATCTCAATCTTGGATTCAAATATTTGATGGGTGGTTTGATGCTGACTAATTGGAATACTACTAGGTCCAGTTGGAATTCCACCAGCAAATCTTGTTTTAGACCCAAGTACCAAAAAACTTCTTAGGCTCAAACATGTCTCTCAACAAGCTCTCACTGTAACCACAAAACTGCTTAAGACACCACTGAAAGGACCTAAATAAAGTTAGATAAATGTCAAATGCCCATTAAGCAAGCTTTAGTAGGACGGCCACACAATCTCTTCGATTAGACAATGCAGAAACAAGAGATCTTTGCTTGTTTCCTTGGAAAATGAAATGCAGGATGGTGCTATTCTGGGGTGGGGTGGGGTTAGAGACTTGGGAATAAATTGCACAATTAAAGGACAAGGAAATCGCAGCCACCACAAGCAACGCTCCTAGTTATTCCCAACCACAGATATGGAGCATTGGCCTCTCTACAAGGATACCAATCCCCGACACTAGAACAGAGTGGCCTTGCCGACCCAAGGATACCAATCCCCGACACTAGAACAGAGTGGCCTTGCCGACCCAAAGATATTAAATCTGACCCCTACGACATGTTCATAGCACTGCTACTTCAAGCTTCGAGTTTTACAAAAGAGTAACACATGATGCACCGTTAGGTGGAAATTATAATTCAGCATATGTATGAGACCGAAGCCAAAGATTTAAGTAAACCAGACCATCTTCAGTAAAAGACATTTTTAAATGCTCTGATTGCAGAGTGAAGTACAAATTCAAACTTAAGAGTTCATTATAAATGCTATGCGAAATAACTCTCCCATTCTATTTAAACAAACACAAGTTACAATAGAAAACCATTGTTTTGGCTGTGCCACTTATGTCATTTAATCGGATAAATAGCTCTCCCGTTCTATTTTAAAAACCCAAGACCCTGTTGAATCCTTACTTATATACACTGAAATTACTATGGTTAGCTTCCCAGGTTCTGTTAAAGGCAGGGAAACAGAAAGAGGTCCACGAATGGAGGCAACTAACATGGTGGAGTGGCACAAGGACAAAACATGGGGCATATAAGTTTAATCACAATAATAGAACTCCTGAAACTGACAGAACCAACAAGATTGGATCTCCAAATGATAATCAAATAATCAATTAGATTTATCTAACAATGTTTACAGGAATAGAGCATGTAACAAGGCACAAAAAAAGTTATCATCCCCACGTTTTGCATGCATGAGCCTAAGCAATTAATCATTTGGGGAGTGTGGTTTGCTGATGAGGGACTTTTTATCTTATGCAAATGGGGAGCAAAGAACAATCTCTATAGATCTCAAGACTGAAATCGTTTGGGATGAATAGGCTTATCAGATCAAATGGGAAATTTGCCTTTCAAAAGAGTGTTTCATCTCTTCAGGTAATCTATGTAGGTGAATCTACCCAAAGCAAAAAGGTATAAGGTGACACGTAAATATGTCAGCCGTCATCTCATCAGGCTAAAACTATCCTACAATTGACAGGGTACAATGGGAGGTTGGACTATATTTGACAAAAAAGAAAAGCAACTTTACAAGTCAATTGTGGCAAATTGAAACAGTTCCACACAATACATTAATTTAAAATTTTCAACCAACAAAGTTAAAGAAGCTGATCGTGGGACGTACCTCAATATCCAATGCTCTGCCGACAGTGCTCCTGTATTTGATTCCATCAAAATTCAAGGAGAGGGGATTAACATTTCAAGCAGAGAGTATTATTGTTCCTTCTGCTGTTTAAGATGATTTTTGGGAGGTCTGTGGAACAAGCGACCTCTTAGTGAAATATTTCGATTGTCGACTCTTGACACAGTGAAACCCACTGCATATTCGAGATCTCAGGAGCCTCTAAGAAGTTTCGGAATTTGTTCCCAAGACAAAATACAACTCTCCATGTACATTACATGTTCGGGATTGGAAGAGCCTCTAAGATTTTTTAACGAGATAAAAGGGAAAACTTAGAAGAACTAGCACATGTTAATGTCATGGGATGTGGTTCTATTCTCCTAGTAAGCTAGTTGTATTATTTCACCAACAAATCGAACTGAAAACAGTTACTAGGTTTGTCCGCCTCCCATCTACTCACGGTAACTAATTATCTCAGAAAGCTCATTTCACATGAGCTACAGGATCTGGTAAATGAAGTTTGCACTTATCCTACATGTAATTAGCCTTTAAATTATCAATATATAAATCATTCCTGTGGAAAATAAACCTTTTAAATTGCACGAAGTCCTTGGCTAGGAATTAGAAGTCCAGAAAACATACAAATGCTAACCAAGCTCAAGTTAAATACTCCCTCTGCCCCCGCTATTAAATACTCATTTTACTTTTCTACACATCTCATTTATAAATACTCTTTATGTACCTAATTAATACCCTTCTATACCTATTTATTTAAAAACATAAACTCATCATTCTACTTTATAATTTCACTCTCATACTTGTTCCACTCCTTATTCATATATTTCTCACACTTTGACATCCACTATCCAATTTTTTTCATTCTTTATTTGTTTTATCATTATTTATTAAAATTCCTTATAACATGCCTACAAGAGTTATGGGTATTTATTAGCGGGATGAAGGTACTAAGTTGCAGAGTTGAGATATTCAACTTATGGTTCAGATGTGCTACAAGTTAGATTCTAAACACTGGGACATTTTGCAAAGATAACGAAAGTGACACCAAGCTATACGCAATTCATATCTGGATGTCTTTGAACAATATGATATGATAGCAGAAATTATACATGCTCTTGGGTAAACTGTAAAGAAAAGAATAAAAAACAAAACACAACAAAACAAAAAAGAAAAGTAAAGTTAAAGACACGATGCACTGTCTGAAATGACTGGCCACATCTAGATGAGGCACTCAATCACATTATAGAGAGGGCTCCAGTACTTGATCATTCTTACATACAAGAAGGTCCTATCCAGTATCCACGCTGAAGATTTCAAAATGGCAAAAAACACCGAAACAGGAAAGTAAACACGATATGCACTAAATTAAGTGGCCCCTAATCAATCAGTATAAGAGTTAGAGTCCCTGGTCAGCTCCTTTTCAGTGCAACATAAGAGTTAGAGACCCTGGTCAGCAATAAATTCATCAAGAAATGCATATTAGTTACTAAAGTTACTTCATAAAATATTAACAAATTGTTTGGTTACATATTGACTCTGGCCCCTAATCAATCAGTATAAGAGTTAGAGTCCCTGGTCAGCTCCTTTTCAGTGCAACATAAGAGTTAGAGACCCTGGTCAGCAATAAATTCATCAAGAAATGCATATTAGTTACTAAAGTTACTTCATAAAATATTAACAAATTGTTTGGTTACATATTGACTCAGGTTACTAGGTCAGAGAAAAATTCATATTTTAGTGCTTTGGTATCATTCAGTAAATTAGTCTGCTACCTAATCCAGAAGAATCTCAACATCATCCCGTCTCTGATTGAGACGGAGTTCTCATGTAAGTTAAAAGGGAAAATAAAAGAAGAAGAGAACAGTCAGAAGCAGAAAATCACGTTCAAGCTCAGATTGAGCAGTAAGCAGATATGATAGCACATCTTATCTTGTCGCAGCACTAAACATAACTTTTTGGTATAGATTTCTGAGTATCTGGTAAGTTAAAAGGTATAGATTTGAGACGTAACAAGAACTGCTAAAATTGTTGATCATGGTCGTTAAAACTCCACCATGCACCGAAGCGCGTCATTAACATCAGCCTCATAAAATGGAAGTAATCCAGGACTATTAGCACATATATTCAACTATTAAAAATATATAATGCAACAAGTTGCAACTTCCAACAGAAAATTTGTCATTATGTAGGGCCAATGGCACCCTAAGTATATAAGAAATACAACTGCTTAACGAATGAATTGTGGAAGGTGGAAGAGAGGACAGCTACTTATTATGAGATATGTTATGCTGGCTGCCTTTTGTAAACTATGTAGCATGGATACGCTATGGGGTGAACGTTATCCGTATCCTTACGTCTCGGATACGTATTTTCTTGTATCCTTTTGAAATACGTGTCTTGCTTTTTTAATATATTTATTTCTTATTAGAAGCAAGTTTCTAAAGGTTTGTTTAGTTCTCTAGGGTTGGAGAGCAAAGAAAAAAGAACCCAAAGAATGTACAAGAACTATATTCATAAGAAAGAATCCTAAATATATAGAAATGTGTTATTGGCTTAAGTATTCATCACACCCTATATAATTTAAACATATTATATATTTTGAAAATTATGAAAAATTTAACATATCCTTGACGTATCCGTATCCTGTTTTTATGGACTTCTACGTTTCCACGTATCCATCTCGTACTCGTATCAGTATCCGTGCTTCCTAGATTGCAATATAGAGGTAAACCGAAGACTGTATCGTGAAGCATTAAGTAAAAAGAAATGGAGAGCCCAACCTGCTGCATTGTTATTGATCATGCGTCTCCAGTAGAAAAATAAATAAATAAAATTAAACCTTGTTATGAGACAACTGCCTGCAGCTACCTTTTCCAGTGAATTCAGAAGCAAAGCAAGATCTGAAAATGTAAATGGATACAACAGAAAGATCTCAGATATACCATAGGCAGTCCATAGATCAGGAAATTTCATCCTAAAGATTAATCATGTCACCAAATTGCACATAAAGTTATGCTTCGATACATCTGTTCAAATTGCTACACATGAGCAGTTGCACCATTAGAACAGGTACCCTTTCAGTATAAAGTATTAGCCATGATTGTGAAGTTAAAGGAGGCAACTCTATAGCTTTCTTGTTAGATATCTTGGACTTGTTTGTATGTGCTAAATTACATGAGCTTGTGCATGACAACTCACATGAACAGATGCCACATATATCGTTTTTTAAGACTCAATTGCAGATTAGTCACAGCTATAAGAATACAAAATCTGCACTCAATGATATAAATCATTTGCAAAATGACTACAGACACAAATGTCTATTACACCCTGATGATGCAACCTAATCACAACCACCAGTGTTGTGGCTTCTGTTCATTATAAAGCAATAAAACCATCATGATCCTGTTCCAAAAGAAAAGCACATAGAGTGTGATAATAATTTGGTTGGCTACTTATTGCAATAAATATGTTTATTGATTTGCATTGCACATGTAAGTACACTGATCACCTAATGAATGACTCAATGTAATCTATGCAATCACTTCCGTTCTTTCAATCTCTCCGCCATAAAAGCTTATATATAATTCTCTTTCAAAAAACATAAAATTATTTTAAGGCCGCGTGAAACACACTTCATTCTCGTACAAAATAAAGCAAGCAATTAAAGAAACTCACATCCCAACCAATATGTCACCGACAACACCACTACCCTCATAGTGTCCTGATAGGCAATCCATTTCGACCTCTATCGAAACCTATTCAGCCTCCCACTGGTTTAATTTCCTATCATCGCCATTCGCCAACTTCAACAGAACCTCTACCACTTGTTTCGAAATGGCAAAATATGTTTCCTATCATCACCAACTACAACAGAACCTCAACCACTGAACCACTTGTTTCGAAAAGGCAAAAATATGTTTCCTATTCAAACAAAGAGACTCCCTCACACAGGATCATAACCATTGTCAATCATCAGCATTAATCTCAGGAATTAACAGAATCAATCTCATGAATTATCCTATGATAGTGAGTTTTCAGTTTCAGAATATAATCTGATTGACGAGGTAAACATACAGCATAAACAACTGGAATCAACCAACGCGTGAAAAAATCAATGAAATTAGTAGTAATCTAAGCATCTCTACAACAACTTTTAACAAAGCTAGTAGTAATTCAAACAATATGTAACGAACCTTTATAATCTTCGGATTGCCATTTCCTCCTCCTTCTTCTTCTTAATTTCTAGGTTGCTGAATGAATTTGTGGAAATGGATTTTGATTTCTAATTAGGCTACCATATCTTTGTCTTTAAACTCATTTAGTTCATTTAGATTCATTCAATTCAGTTCATTTATATTTTATACTATAATTCAATTCAGTTTAGAGGGGTTATTCGGGTCGGTCGGGTTGCTCCAGCCCGCCACATTTAAAGGGCGGCCCGGACCAGTTCATGTTATTAGCCGGACCGGGTTTTCTTGTCAAAATATTGGTCCGGCCCGCCCCCCAACCCAGTATACTCCTGCCATGTTCACGGGCCGGACCGTTTTTTTTTTTAAATTAATTACAAAAGGAGTGGAGATAAAATGTGGTCCAGTTTGTTCTACAGGAAGCTGCATGCCAAAAGTAAGAATAAAGAAGCTGCTATACTGACTACTAAAAAATACACAAACACATACACAATTACACAAACTAAGAAGTAAGAAACTACCAAACAAAAAATCAACCAAAACTCATAAATCATAATGCATAAACTAAAACTTGAAATTTTATTATAAAAAAGAAAATTACAAAGTGAATAGCAAATAAAACTTGGATTTTGGACAATATATTATAGATTATATAGAAAAACCTTAAAAAATCTCAAAACAACCCGGCTTACCGGTTCGCGGGCTTATCCGGTCCCGGGCCGGGCCTCCAAAACAAAGTCCCCTGTGGCCCACATAACTTAAATGTACATGGGCCGGTTCGGGCCAAATATTAAACGGGTCGGGCCGATTTTTAAACGTGTCGGGCTATTCTGCGACCGGCCCAAATAACACCTCTAGTTCATTTATATTTTATACTATAATTCAGTTCAGTTCAGTTCAGTGTAGACAAAGAGAAGAGAGACTTAGGGACTTTAATCAGCTGACTGTTAGCCGTTGAGTGAAAGCATTTACGCCAAACAAAACCTTCACGTTCGATTCGATTTACCGCGAGAATTAATGGGCCTTCCATTTTGGGCCTTGTTGAGTGTTGCGCCTCGAGTTAAGTAGAGTAACTCATTTCTCGAACTCGGTCGAATTATAGTGAGCTCGAACTCAGTTCGTTAATAAAACGAGTTCATTACTTAAATCGGGCCTTCCATTTTGGGCCTCGAGTTAAGTCGAGTATCTCATTTTTCAAACTCAGGTTGAGTTATAGCGAGCTCGAACTCAGTTCGTTAATAAAAC
Organism: Plantago major; assembly: GCA_026545765.1. NCBI lineage: Eukaryota > Viridiplantae > Streptophyta > Magnoliopsida > Lamiales > Plantaginaceae > Plantago > Plantago major. Next base: position 4,242,457 of record CM048844.1, on the reverse strand, counting down.
GAGTTAATTTTCGAGCTCGAACCATAATAAGTAGCATCGACTTATTTGGTTCAAATTTGATAAGGTACAATGTAATTATAAAAACATAAGTATATATCTGACTGAGTCTAACCGAGCATAAACGAACTAAGCTCTAATTGAGGATCAACGAACCGAGCCCTATACGGCTTGATAAAAACGAGCTCTAAATTGAGCCGAAATGACTCAACACCTTATCGAATGTTTCGTTCAACAGTTCGATCGACAGGCTCACCCATGTAACAACTTACAACTCAATGTGGGTTCATCGGCATGCTTAGTGGGCGGCTTATTAATGAGGCCCAAACAGAATCTAACCGATCTCACTCAGGCCCATACAGATTCATCTGTTTATAGCTGAAGTATTTTCTCGCAAAGCGGAAAATGAAAAGAAAAATGGCAGACAGAAAAAAATCATCAACGAATAACAAGAGAACGAAATCCGATTGGCCTTCTGTCAAACCCAAGTCTAATCTGCGAGTTAATCGCCTCAAAGACGATGATCTGTTTACTGTATGCAATCTTTCCTTCAATTTTTTTCTATTACATCTCAATTCGGATTTGTTTCTGTAATTTGATTTCACTTTTTAGCTGTAAAATTGCGATGATTATGATTTTGCTTTATTTTCATGTTATTGAAGAGAATTCAGCAGAATTTGTGATCAGTTTTATGTTTAGTGTGGCTTAATTAGCTGCTATGGCTGTATTCCGATTGAAATTGATATGATATTGCTCAAGTTTCATGCTATAAAATAAGAGAACTGAATGTGAGCTAACTATACTATTTTTTTGTTTACTTTATCGCAATCGATTGTTGATAGTATTTTTCAATTTCATGTTAGTTTAAGATAATCGAGCTGAATGTGTGTTAGTACTACTATTATTAGGTTTATGTTTAGTGTAGCTTGCACAGATGTTTGGCTGTGTTTGATGATAGCGTTAGTCCTGTTATTGTAGAATGTAGGCTGCATTGATGCCATTATGAAGTTCAATGAGGCAACTCTTTAGCTTTCATGTTAGGAAGGTTGGAGTTGTTTGCTTAATGCCTGATTTCTGCGTATAATTCGGTATAAGGTATTCAGATTGGGAACTATCTTACGGCTGCTGAATCGAAATCATTTATTGATGTTGCGGAATCCATCGGTTTTGCTCACCAAGGGAGCCTTGGTCCGACAATGGGAGAAGCATACAGGGATAACCACCGGATATCTGTAACCGATCCTGTTCTAGCACAGGCTTTATGGGAGTGTGGACTTGATAAAATATTTTCTGAATTCAAAATTCGGGGCAGGGTTGCTGTTGGGTTGAATCCGAATATAAGATTTTACAGGTATGTGATGTTTTCTGAAAAACTCTGGGATTTTCCCTCCCTGGTCTTATTCAGTGATCACACGGCACGAGTTAACGGCTTATGCTATACTTAAAATAGCCATATTGGCTCTTGTTTGATGTTTGTGATAAGTAGGGAGTGTAGATTATTTTACTCGTGCTTAAGTCTTAACCAATAGGAATTTGCATGTTAGGTACACTGCTGGCCAACGATTTGGAAGGCATATTGATGAAAGTGTTTATCTCGAAGATGGAGCAAGAACGCATTATACTTTGTTGATCTATCTTAGTGGTAATTCCGGTAACGGTAATACAAAATCGAAGTCAAAGGATGATAGCAATTCTCAAAGTACTTTGGATCCACTAGTTGGAGGGGAGACTGTTTTCTATGGGCCGAGAAATTCTCTGGTGGCTGAGGTATATGCTTATTCTTTCTGTATATCCATCCTCTATATCTATTCATATAATTTGCGAGCATATCCGTGTATCCGTTGCTTGTGCACATTCATTAACACATGAACACCATACATTTTTGTCAAACATATAATAACTAAAAGTAAAAAAAAAAAATAGGAACATGAAGAATCTCTCTAATGAGGGTCTCTAAGGTTCCATTTACTCACTCGTTCTTTCAAAATCATGTAGGTAGCCCCTGCTGAAGGAATGGCTCTCCTGCACATCCATGGTGATAAGTGCATGCTTCATGAAGCTCGGAATGTTAGTAAAGGTGCCAAGTATGTCTTACGATCTGATGTTGTATTTGCCTGAGGATTGATTTTCTACTATCCACAGACATGTTCCTTATGTTAATGATATATTATTATGTCGGTTCAACAAACTTGTGTATGCCGTGACCCCGTAAGTTGCATTCTATGACACATTTTAGATCAAGTATGGTATGGTTGTGAAGTATAGGGATTGTAGTTCTTGTCTGCATACCTCGATTGTATGTGAAACACGGAGTTCTCGATCCTAGGGGAGGATCATTGATCCCACCCCCTCACTGTGGGTGTGTTTTGTGTGTGTGTGTGTGTGGGTCGCTCAATACCGGGAAACACTTTAGTAAAGCCATAGGCAATCTGATGATCTTAAGCCTGAGTATATACTGTATAGGAGAGAAAAAGTTAGAATAGGCTTTTCCACTGGTGGATTCCCTAACTCTACTATTCCTAATGGATTTACTATATGCAGTTACTGCATTTCACAACAATTTTAAACACTAGACTAGCCAAATAAACCAGGGCCATAAACTTCATGCTATATTAAGAATGCATCGATCTTATCTAGACCACAAAGTTGCTGATTCAGGAATAAGGGGCTTTTTCAAGTGGACAGTTAAATACCTTAACAAACCTGAAATACAAGTACAATTATTCATAACTAAATCCCCAGAAAAGGGAAAATAAATGGAATACAATTCACTCAAATTAACAATAGCACACGGTAATATATAGGATATTTCACTCCTGGGTCTCACAACAACAAAAAGAGTCAAAGCACCCGAATTAGCTTGCATTCTTTCTTCTTAGTTGACAACTCTGCAATTCAATCTCACCTCACCATTCACATTCACTCCAACATTCCCAAGCTTCACCATTGAAGCAGCAAATTCTCTGAAAAACAAACCCTGATCCCTTGCATATGCTTCCACAATCCATCTTGTCCTGTAATCCAACATCATCGTCTGATCCGACAAGAATACCCCCTTCCCACCAACAACCCTTTTATAGTAGTCATTGTCAAACACAGAAGAAGTTGAATCCAAGAGGTGACCAGCATTAGGATCCTTGGTTGGGTTAGGGCATGATCTCTTCATTTCCTGGGCAAAGCTTGGGTTCATGGAAGGGTCAAAGTCATGTACCTTGCTGAAGTTGCGAAGGCGGGCTTCGAAGGAGGAGCAGTGGGAGAAACCAAGAGTGTGGCCGCCGGACAGAGTGACCATATCTTTGGTGGTTAGGCCTCTTTGTGAGAAGCTTTGAATTAGCTGAGAGGTATTGAATGATGGGGCGGGTAGAGTCAGGCTTTCGTTTGCCCTTGATATTCTCCCATCTTTTCTCCCTTTCAGCACGTTCCAACGCGGCCCTCCGGACTGAAGAAGGCAAATATATATTATTACTTGGGAATTAATAAAAGAAATATTAATTATCTTCTTACTTCTGATATCTGTGTAATTATCCAAGAGCGTATGGGAAGAAAATTACCATGACCACAACATCTCTAGCGGCAATAGCTATAATGTCAGCACAAGAGACTGTTTTAGGACAAGCCTTTTCAAGCTTAGTTTTGGCATCATCAATCACATAGAATGCTGCTAGCGAGGTATTTGGAGGGCCATCTTTCTCCGCACTGTTCTTTGGGGTAGAATCGAGCAACACAGATGCATCACATCCCTATACTCTTCCTTGAGAGATTAGAAAGTAGTATTGAAAGTAGCAGTAATAATATAGAAACCTCCTATTCCTAGTACCAATGCCAAGATATCTCAGAATTCAGAAACATTGTAAAGAAGCATACCCTGACAAAACAATCATGGAAGAACATTCTGAGGATACGGGCAGCCGCTTTGCTGTCAGAAGCCAAGGCACTGCGCACAGCTTGGCTGATAATATTTTCAGCCTGCGGACATGTTTTCTCATAATATTGGGGATTAAGAGTTGCACTTGAATGTGAAATCAAAAGAAGGAGAATCAAAACAGCTAAATAATATAACCTTAAGAAAGCCATAATTTGAGTACAAAGGTTCAAAACCGAATATACTTATGAAAAACTATTGAAGTTGCAGAGATGATGAGAATGTTACAGAAACAAGAGGGTATATATAGTTCTCATGCACAATAAATCAAACAAACTATATAACTTTAAAGCTTGCTGCATGGAACTTTTTGGTTATACTTTTAAGTCACTCATTAAAGAAAAAGAATACCTGGACATTTGTTTATTTCAACCTAATTGGTGTACTTTGTGGCCAAGCATTTCTCTGTTCCTTCCTTCACAATATGATTATATGAATAAAAGTTCTAATCAGTAGCAGTTCATAATTTTGAACAACCTGTTAGCTTTCCTGTAAGCATTTTTTTACAAAATTAAAGAGCAGAAATTTGTATGAAGCAATTATGTGCAGAATCATAACACTTTTTCCTTTCAGCCTTTAGTGTAGCAGTTCTAACTTATCATAATCCAATTGATACAAGAATGGAATTAAGTTGTGTTAGTAGTGATTATAAAGCAGGTGATAATACACATTCCTACCCAGTTCCCTTTCTGGTTTAGGCCATTTATTTTGTCCCCCTAGTGGAGATCTACATGGATTTGTTTTCGGGGGTTCTCTAATCCTCTTCAACTAAAATCCAGAATCCACCCTAACCGTCTCCCAGGATACAAACTCTTTAAATTAACTCATGGATGAGTTTTTGGGTAACTATTGATAAATGTCCATGTCTGATCATTGGTCTCTTTCGGTCAGTTTGGTCTATGGTTTCATGTAGAAGGGAGATGGTTGGTGAGGCCGTGTGGCATGGAGTACAAGAGAGTACTGTACTACATGTCTTAGTTCTTTACTTCCGCAACAGAACATTTACTACTCCCTCCGTCCCAGATGCTTCTTCCTCTTGCTACATAAGCACTACATAGCTTTCAAAAAAGTTGAGCCACAAGCTCAACAATATACAGAAATCTTGAAAAGAACATCTAAACGGCTTCTATAATAACAAAACAACAATACATATCATATTGAACAGATCATTACACAAAGTTTTACAGAATAAACCTAAACGAAAACTGAACTACCTGAAGCGAAGTTTACTGAAGTAGTAGTGGTTGTCTTATAAAGAAGAGTAAAGCACCATATTGAGCTTACAATAACCACAGACAATAATTTATCATCCATCACACTATAGTATATATATCATCATAAATCCCTACATGGAAGTATTACATATATCTAGCCAACACAGTCACACCAGCGAAAAGCAGTACAATATGATCAAACATTATTAGCTAAAGTTTGTCAAATACCTAAACTACTCGATCCAAAGTCAATAATATTTCTAGCTAGCAGAACATTAACCATCATCATCTTGTTGAATTGGGATATTCAAGTCGAAACCAGTATTACCATTACCAGCTGAAACCCTAATGGGGCTAATACTGCTAGCAGTACTAGTACTGGTAGTCACCAATGGTTCCCAATGGCACCTCATATGTCCTCCCAAAGCCTGTCCAGATGAAAATACCCTCCAACAAATGCTACACCTGTGCCTTTCTTCAACACCACAACAGAAAGCTTCTTCCTCTTTCTCAACCCTGTTCTCGTACACGTTCATGTTGATTGCAAAGCACCCCTTCACGTTCTTGTGACTCGCTCTATGCCCCCCTAATGCCTGGTGCGAACCAAACACTTTCTTGCAACTCGAACACTCAAAAGCATTGTTACTCCGTGCAGCGTCGGAATATTCTGGCGCCTTATTGATGATGGTGACAGAATCAAAACCACCAACGGGGCCATTAGCAAGCATGAGAAGACATGCGGCAACTTCATAATCCTCCCCCAACGTCTCCGTCGCAGAGAAATACTCATCTTCAGAGCGGTGTAAGTTGGGCGGTGGGTTGATGCCTCGCCAGTTACGTTCTGGGTGGCAGCGCATGTGCCCAAAGAGCGCCTTCCATGACCAGAACCTCTTGCCGCATTCGGTACATGGCCGCGTTATCTTTGGTGCTGAAGGATCTGGCTTTGGTCTCGAGGCACCAAATCTGCCGGAACCATGAGAAGTAGTAGCAGTGCTGTCGTTTATCCTGAAGCGTTTCGTGCTGCGTTTCTTCCTTGGTTGTTTCTGTTGGAAACCGGAGGGGACGGTTAAAGCAAGAGGCGGCGGAAAGTCCGACCCGGGAATGTAGTAGCTGTTGAAGAGGTGGTTGTCGATGATGAAGTCCATGATTTCTTTCTGCAAGTGGAAATGGTGGAGAAAGTGATGAAATAGAGCAATTAGGAGTGGACTACTGGAGTTATATCCATATTGACAGACGGTTACTGAAGGCAGTTTTTTTCGTCTTGATCTATTTTAAACAACTGACTAACAAATAGTCAGTTGTGGACTTGTGTCCGTCAGATCCACTGTAACTGTAATCTACTAGCTAAAGTTTCATTTACTAAATGGATTATTTTCTTTTTTCCTACCTCAATCCGCTACGGAAACTAATCTGGCCGAGTAATGTTGGACCCTTCCTTTTTTAGGGGCAACTAGGGGTGGCCAACGAACCGAACGAACCGAACATTTGGCAAAATTACTGTTCGTTCGTCGTTCGTTCGTTCGAAGGTATGTTCGGTTCGTGTACGTGTTCGACGAACATTACAAATTAGTGTTCGAGTTCAGTTTGACTTTTTTTTTAATTGTTCGTGTTCGGTTCGCATGTTCGGCTCGTTTGTATTCAACAGTTCGGTTTGTTTGCGATCGATTGTGTGTTCAGACGTTTTGTTTGTTTATGTTAAAAAAAAGCTCTAAATTATAAATGTTACAATAAAATAAAATAATATACTGCAACATCATAAACAACAATAATAAATTTCAAACTGAAAACTATAAACTTAAAATACCATAATTGCATCATGAATTTTCATGTTGACAAGATGTATAATAATAATTCAAAGTAGTATAATAATTCACAAAGTTTCATTAAATTTATAATTCAATTTAAATCTCATCCGTTGATCTTACTTATTTAATTTGAATCTGGTACGTACATGTGTCATTGTTTAAGTAGAAGGTGCATGGTTCGAATCTCATTGGCGTAAGTTTCTCCATTTTATTTATTATTTTTAAATGTTTTAAAAAAATCACAGATTCATTGGTTTATGTAAAAAACCCCTTAACACACGTAGTGTGTTACGTAGATGCTAGTAATATATATTTTGGTGTGTGTTCGCGAACCGTTCGCAAACACTCGATAAAGAATAAAAGTGTTCGATATTCGATTCGAAAAAACTCGAACATGTTCGGTTCGGTCAAACCGAACACGAACTGAGCGTTGACCGAACTTTTTCACGAACATTTCACGAACGTTCGATTCGTTGGCCACCCTAGGGGCAACCTTTTTTTTATATGCATAATATTCGAACTTGAAGCTTATTTAAGTTATTTAAGTGAACTAATCCCTTTATCACTTAAACCAACCAACCACCGATAACTACATCAAAATAAAACAAATAACGAATTGCAGAACCAAACATAAAACTACATTCCAATATAAACAAGAAAATATATGAAATACAATCCATTCAGTGAAACAATAGCACACAATATATATTTATTAGTTAGGAGATTATAACAATTCTCTCAACAAGAAAAAGAGTCAAAACACTCGAAATCAGCTTGCATTAATCTCTTCTTCAGTTGACAACTCTGCAGTTCAATCTCACTTCTCCATTCCCATCAACTCCAACATTGCCCAGCTTCACCATGGCAGCTGCAAACTCTCTGAAAAACAAAGCTTGATCCCTTGCGAACGCTTCCACGATCCATTTCGTCCTGTAATCCAACAACATCGTCTGATCGGACAAGAATACCCCCTTCCCTCCAATGATCCTCTTGTAGTAGTCATTGTCAAAAACGGACGCAGTAGAATCCAGGAACTGGCCTGCATTGCGGTCCTTGTTTGGTTTTGGGCACTTTCTCTTCAGTTCTTGGGAAAATTGTGGGTGCATGGATGGGTCGAAGTCATGCACCTTGCTGAAGTCGCGAAGACGTGCTTCGAAGGAGGAGCAGTGGGAGAAGCCGAGAGTGTGGCCGCCGGATAGGGTGACCAAGTCTTTGGTGGTGAGGCCTCTTTGGGAGAAGCTCTGGATTAGTTGAGAGGTGTTGAATGATGGTGCAGGTAGAGTTAGGCTTTCATTTGCTCGTGATATTCTCCCGTCTTGCCTCCCTTTCAGCACGTTCCACTGCGGTCCTCCTGACTGGAAAAGCAAAATAACGTTTGTTATTTTGGACCACAGGAGGAAAACATTGTTATTTGGTCAATTTTTCCACATTTTATGCATGTTAAAGATTACCAAGGCTACAACATCTCTCGCGGCGATAGCCAGAATATCAGCGCAAGAGACCGTTTTAGGGCAAGCTTTCTCGAGCTTAGTCTTGGCATTGTCGATCACATGAAATGCTGCTAGTGAGACGTTTGGCGGACCATCTTTCTCCGCTTTGTTTTTTGGGGTAGAATCGAGCAACACAGACGCATCACAGCCCTACACACACATTTTTCAAGAAGTTAGGAACCAGCAATACTGCTGTCACACCCTCCTAGAGGATAGTTCGTGACCATACTAGTGAACCTTAAGGATCGATACTGCTATACCAACAGTCGAGATATAAGGCACGGAACACATTACCCTGACGAAGCAGTCGTGGAAGAACATTCTGAGGATACGAGCAGGCACTTTGCTATCAGAAACCGCAGCACTGCGGACAGCTTGGTGGATGATAGTTTCAGCCTGGGGACATGTTTTGTCATAAAAATGAGGATCAAGTGCTGCACTTGAACATGAAACACCAAGCAGGAGAAGCAAGACAGTTAAAGAACAGAACTTTGCCATAGTTTAACTATAAAATTCAAAACCTAATGTTTTACTTATGAAAGATTATTGAATTAATAGAGAGGTGATGAAACTGTAGAGAACCAAGAGGGGTATATATAGTTGACATACAAAGTACAAAGTTGATGCATAAGTATATACTTTCAAGACACTCATTAAGGAATATACGTGGTCATGGAGTACTTAGCGACCAAGCATTTATCTCTTACATTCTTAAAAATATACTACTAATAAGTAGTTCTATAATGCTTCTATGTTTTATGTATAGGAGTCAAAATTAATCACATTTGATCTGGAAAAAATAGAGTAAAAATAGAGTAATTATTTAACATTTACATGCAAGTACGATATATGTTTTACAAAACGATCCATTAGATAAGTTGATAAGGCGACTGATAGATAATCAATCAATTCTTCGGATCCAAAGTATAAGAAACTTCCTGTGAGTCATTGTACATTGTGATATTGGTATTACTTATTAAGAATGTGTTATAAGTAAGTTAACCTGTTTTTTATGATTATACATATATTTAATCGTTAGGTGATACTGACAGTGATGCACATTTCTAAACGTATCCTTAGTAAAATTTGTTGATTGTTGGAACATTGCAATCAGTTTGGTGGTCTATGACTCGAGGTCGAGTTCATGCAGTTGAAGGTAAGTAGTTGTGTGGCAATTTGAACAAGTACATGTATACCGTACTGCACGTCTCATTTTCTGGTATTAGTACATTTTAAAATCGAAGTTGAATCGAGTATGTCATTTATCGAGTTCGTTTCGAGCTGTGATCAAGGGTCTGAAATAGTCTTGCTTAAAAACAAGAAAAGTTTTCAAACCTGAGTCAAATATTTAAGTTAGAGTTTAACTAATTTAGTACGAACATTAGTTGAGCTCGTTACTTTAAAATGCATGCAAATAGTTTTTAAAAAAATCGAATCGGCGCTAATCAAGCATTATCGAATTACGAAGTCTTGAAAGAGTATTAGATAATGGTAGAATCGAGAGTCGGATTGATGTTCTTAAGTATATGTGTAATGTTTTAAACAATATTAGTATTGTTTTATGAGTGAACACTTTATATCATTTTTTATGTAATATATATCACCGATGTTCTTAATAAAACATGTAATGTTTTTTGTTATAACTGTAATGTTTGTCCGTCTTTTTTTATCTTTTTATAATACCGTCTCTACAGAGACTTACTCTTATCGAATTGAGTCTTACACAACTCAATTGGCAAAATGAGATACTATGAGTTTCAAGCTCGACTCGAACACCTGTCAAAAGAGTTGAGCTCGAAACTTATCGAGTCGAGTCCTCATTAAGTATCTTAATGTTCCGGTCAAAGGTGGCGATCGTTGCATTCCAATAATTGTTGTCTTACGGGAACTATTTGCAATTTCACCATTCTGGTCTCTGGATTAGTGGTAATAAAATAAAAACGTTATCCGAAAATTTAAAAGCGGGTTAATAGTTTAAAAAGGTCTGACAACTGTAAAAGAGTAGCACGTGTAAGGAACTGATTCAACTTGGTCCCACATTCTGTGGCCCCACTTCGCATTGACAAGACGAAACTTAGTGGGGACCACCGTGCTCCGCTTCGAGAAGTGCACGCGTGACCTTATGCCAATGGTTTATTTACATTTTGGTACTTAATATTTCAAGTGGTCAAGTCTAATGACATGAGGGTAAGTAAAGTTAATGCAAGTAAACTTTGAAAAATATTTTGCTTGTTTGGCGTAGAACTTATGCACCATTTTAGTTGAGTCAAGAGAGAAATAATCATTTGGCGATGCTATTTAATTGAGTTCAAAGTAGTAAAATTTAATTGAGACAAATAGTACACTAAACTTGTAAAAGTTTCTCTTTAGACTATTCTCTTTACTATCATTACAAAAAATATTATTTCAATCCTACAATCATACTACCAAACAAATTTCAACTAAATTTAACTAATCAACTCATCTAACAACACTAAAATCAATTATTAACCGATTAAACAATCACTTCTTGCTTACAACAATCATTCATCTCTTACACGACCTACATAACAAACCTACAAAAGCCTATAAAATTTTAATTTTATACCAAACACAAATTTTCACAACTCAATTAAAATTTAATCACTATTCATCAGTTATACATCAATTAAAATGGACTCAATTATAGTTCCATCCCAAACAGTCTGATTGATTTTTTTTAATGTAATGTACAAGTGAAATTGAGATATCAATACTAATTCCGACATTTTGTATCCTATTGTTTGAATTTCGACACAAAGATTAAGACGTATTTTTCGTGGCTCAAAGTGTACTTTTAGTATGATGGTATGATTATTTATTATTTATTACGGGTGACGTGACCTAATTTTTTTAGTAATATATAAAGTTCGACAGGACGACTATAAATGACAATGCATGAAGTTACATGGGATAGATTGAGTAGTATAAATAAAGTAAAATTTAACCTTAAATCTTTAGTTAAAAGTATATGTAGGCTTTGTTTAGCAAAACTAGCTAATAAGCTAGATGGTAGTTGATAGAATTAAATTTATGGTGATTGTGTTTTTATAAAAATATTTAGTAAATCAATTGGCTGATAAGTTAATTGATTTAAATACTATGTAAAACAAATCACCAATTTTTTTTTTTATAGTTTCATGGACAGTTTTATCGATCACCTAGTTTATCAACTACCAAATTTGCTCATTTAATGCGCTTATTATGAAAATAAGCTAATCGAACTGATAAGTAGATCCATAATGGGATAAAGTAAAATCTAGCCTCGAATCTTTAGTTAAAAGTGCATATATATATCGAGTAAGATGCAGTACTATGTATGAGTAAGAGATTATTAGTTAACTTGAGATTAGTGAAAAATATCAAAAGTCTAATACTATCATACTATTTGAAATAAAAAGTTTACAACCTGTAATGAAAAAAAAAATAGTTGAAATTTTGACCACCTACCTACCCACGCGCGTAATCCCAGCTCATCACGTGCATCTTACCCTTTGTTTAATTTGTATATAAGAGAATTACACTTCACTCCAGTTCCACGAAACTTCAAACATTTATCATTTTTAACTGTCCACAGAACTTCATAGATTACTAAAAAATAAAGATATCTCACACCCAACAAATAATAAACAATCTCAACTTTACACTCAAATTATACATTTTACCAATAAAAGTACAATTTTATCCACATTTTATATATTCTATCATTACTTTAATTTTTCGCATAAAACTGCGCGCTAACCTAATGTATAAAGTTCTCCGGGACGAAGGGAGTAAAAGTTATATTAATGAACTTGAATGTTTGAATTTTGATTATTATTACTATTTACTAGTGATCAGCTCACTGAATGCAAACCTTATGGGAATGCGATCACAAGTCGAGTTTAAAATAAAAGTGTATGTACATACCTCTATAACATACCAAAATGACAATTCAACAAACTAAAATCACTCAACAACAACAACAACAAACACATAGTACTAGTACAACATAACATAAACACAATTACACAATACCCCACGGTAAACAAAACAACACAATCTACCACCCCCAAACTTGCAAAAAATCGAAAACACCCCCAAAATCCTAAAACCCTAATCATCATCATTATCACCATCATCTTCCTTCACCAATGGCTTCTCTTCTTGATCCTGATTCTCACCACCCACCATGAAATCCACCTCCCTCTTCTTCTCATACACACCCATCGAAAACTCCCTCAACAGCTGCATCGCCCCCGTCGCACTCGAGCTCGAACACGGCGCCATAACCGTCTTTTCACCACTCTCCACATTCTCCCCAAAGCTCACAAAATTCAACACCGGCCTCAAAAACGACGTCGTTCCACCCCACTGGATCGGAAACACCGGGGCAAAATTGGAACAACCAGAATCACCATTTCCATTTCCATTACTACTACTACTATTATTATTATTATTATGATTCAAAACATTCAAATCAGTGAAATCACAAAACTCACTATTAGAACCTCTTCTCCTCTTCTTCTTCCCCAAATCATCGGAATTCGATTCAGTCGGAATTTTGAGCACTCCGTTAACGGAAACGGCGATTGCAGGAACAGTTCCTGTGCCAGTGGCCTGAATTATCGCCGGCTCGGCTCGCTCGAGGAGCCAGCGGATGGTCTCGCCGTCGGATTTGTGGCCGAGCTCTCGAGTGAGCTGGAATATGCGGGCGGCGCAGGCGGCCGGCATGCGGATTCGCCGCCCGCGGCCTTCGACCTTGGTGTGTCGGTCCTTGGTGGATCTCTTCGGCGGGAGTTTGGCGGCGGGAGGCGGCGGAGATTCCTGTTTTGGAGATTCAGTTACGGCGGAGATGGTGGAGGAGGAGGGGAGGAGTGGGTCCGGACGGTGGTGGGGGAGGAGGTAGGCCATGGGTGGTGGTGGTAGTTGGGAATATGGGGGTGGGGCCAGGTTTTTAGGGGTTTGATGGGTGGGAGTGAAAACAAGAGGGGCCTACCCTCTTATCTGATCTAATAGTAGTAGTAGTCAAGATGGGTGACACCAAATATTCAGTTTCCGATTTTACCCCTGCATATATCCAAAAGTCAAAATACACAAAACTTCTTCTAGTGTGTGTATTGGCAAAAAAAAAAAAAAAAATCGTATGTTGGTCCAGTCTAGAACTTAGTCTAAATACTATGTGATAAGGCCTCGTCTAAGAGAATATTCGAGTGCGTTTCAATCACTCGATGACCTTGCTAATTGAGGTCCAGTCCAAATGCATTGGGCCAAACGTCGACTTGACATGGGGACCCGAGGGGTGAAGACTAGCCACGAGGCGGTCTACCTATGGAGGTTGATAATCATCTAAGGTCCATAGTTGATCCTTGGACCTGACCAACCCACGAGAGCTAGCTCTTGCACTTGGTCTTAGAAAAGCCAAGGTACAAAACCTTCCTCATGGAACCAACCAAATGGTGGGTAGGCTACCATCCCACCTCACCTAGTTAGTTAATAGAGTTACTCAATCGACCGCCTCATGCGGAAGCTAGTTTAGCTAACAAGCCAAACTACCCACAACTCCTCCAACTAACCAAGACGTGGTCCAACCCACTTGGAGACTCCAACTACCTCACCGATATTGGAGGAAGGACTCCAACGGTTAGTTGAGCTATATAGGAGGCATGTGAGCAAGGGAGAGAGGAGGAGGTACTCACTGAACAAACCCTAGCTACTCACAACTAGCTACGGACAAACATACTCCCTCTCTCTATGACGCCTTCATCTCAAGCAAGATCTTGGAGACTCCTTCACTCCGGTGAGCCTTCGACCCGTCCTCTATCAACTTCCGAGGACCTACCATCAACTGTGATATCCATCTCCATCCATCATCATCATCCATCTCATCCACCATCATACTCCGACGGCTACCAGCTAGCCTACTCCGAGGACCTACCATCAACAGTGATATCCGTCTCCGTCCATCATCATCATCCATCTCATCCACTATCACCCTCGGACAGCTACCAGCTAGCCTACTCTGACTCACCTCCCATTGACCTACAACGATCATCATCCATCTTGTTCCATCGCCCTCCAAACATGACCAACTAGCCTACTCCAACAAGGTAGCTAGCTCCTGACCGGTGATCATCAGTGCTCTGCCGAACCGATCCAAGCAACAAGATAAGTCGACTCTCACCATCTTTCTCTCTATCTCCTTCAATTCATACATCTTCTTCCAGATTCACTGACTTGAGCGTCGGAGTCCCTTCGTTCGGCACCACACCGGTGTCACCTTGGAACCTCACGCCTCTAGGTTTGCTAATGTTGCCTTGCAGGTCGCTGGTGCCCCCCAAATATTCTAACTTAATTTTGATTGTAGATTTATGAGCGTCTACAGAGTGTAGAATAAGCCTAACATGCTAAAGTTTAGCGAAATTTAAAGGGATTGAATGTTATTTATATCAACAAGGTGTACCGTTGTGTTAGAGAATTATCTATAAAAATTTCAGAGTTAATTGTGCATGTTTTGAAGCAATCTTATAATGGGTGATCAATTGGAAAGATCTAGATTTGCGCACGAGTGAGACAAAGTATGCGGGTAAGTACATACTCACTCCGTTCCGGAGTTTCGACTTTTTCAAGTTAACCAAATCTAACTTTGACCATGTGTATGGACTATGGACCAAGGCGGACCAATAAAAATGGGCTAATGAGGCCCATCATTTCTCGTGTAATAATTGGGCCTTGATTGGGCCCTAATGAAATTGAAATCAATTTGACGTGAACTGTGGGACACTGGGATATACTTCCACTCCAAGCATTGGAATGTCTTGTAAACTTAAGAATTGTGTTTTGATCGATGAACATAGCATTTCATATTATCAACCAATATTAAAGACAAAAGACATTTTTCACATACATTTAACTTGGATAGATAGATGACTTAGATCATATAGAATTCCGATTCATTTGAATTCGAACTCATATAAAAGCTCGAAGTCATAATTAAGTAGATTCATACTATTTGTCCATGATGTTGGGTAGATAATTCATCAATGTCACATGTTTCGACAGTAAAAAAGACATGACAACAATGCACTTGGCACAGGTGATCTGTACTCTTTACTCTAATGCACATGTTTTATTTGCCACATTCATAAAACCATGCAGAATTTCAGGCATTTTGTTAACCACCTTCATAACTAACCTGCTAGATGATCTTGGCACCAAATGATCATGAAACCTGAAACGATAGATCCATCCGTTTCTCACAAGAGAGTCTGCGAACAAGCAACAAGATCAACAGTCGATGAATATAACGAATATAATTCTGGCATGCAGAAACGTTGTTTTAGAGATTTGGGTGGAACGGAATGCATGTTAAAATTTTCAAAAGTTCATCATTTGCCTACACCCGCCACTGCTTCTGATAGTTACAATCAAACAATGCACCGAAACACTTACTTCTTTCGAGCAACGTTTATATGTAGACTTTGCAGATTAAGCCGAATCTCTCACAGGGCAACTCTCCTTTGGCATGTCTTTTGGATTCAGAGTGCTATAAGTCTATAACCATAGCATGCCAATAGAGAGTAGCCCTATGAGTGATTCACTTACAAGTACCATATTTTCTTCAAAAAAAATTATAATGTTCCGGTTTTCTTGATGTTAGAATTTATATAGGCTGTCACTAGCTTCAAATGCACAGATGGAATAAACCATGGAGTAAATGGCATATGCTTAAATGCTTGTGCTATTGATATACTTTGAATGTCTGCTTTTTCATGGTCATAACAAGATAACAGATTCCCATCACTGTAGGTGGCCCTTGAAATTGTTTTTTTAGGCAACATATGGGAAAAAAGCTCTTGATTGAGATGCTGTCTGGGAGATTTTCATATCCATGAACTAGCATATCCTAAACGATATTCGTCACTTGGTCAGTTCGCTTTAGGTCGTGGCTTTTCGAAAATTGGATTTCCAAGTTGCCTGTAAGCTGTTTCTTGGATTTTAGTTGTTGCAGAGGTGTTGGTAGATAATCGATGGATGACTAATATAAATGGAGTGAAACGATTATTAATTAGAAAAAAAAAGTAAATTTATAAGTACGATAACTTAATATGTTTATGGATGTTTGAGCGTAGTGCTCTTATGCGAGTCGAGCCTTACCGAGGGCTCGGCTTGGCTTGGTAAGGCTCGGCTTGGCTCGGTTCGATAAGCTATTTCGAGCCGAGCCGAGTCTGACTTCATACTCGTTTCGCTGTTCGGCTCGATAAAGCTCGTTAAGAGTAATTTTTTAATAAATTTATATTTTTTATACATATTTTTAATATTTTTATAGATAAGGCTCGTTAAAGCTCGTAATTTTTCGAGTTCGAGTCGAGCTCGTTACATGTTACTCGAGCTCGAGCCCGTTTTTTTTACTCGTTTTGTTAACGAGCCGAGCTCGGCTTGCTTGAGTTTCAAGTCGAGTATCACAATACTTGCCTACTTCGCTTAAAGACTATTTGAGCACGATTGATATTGAATTGTCGATTGTGGGCCTTAATACATGTGTAGTTGTGTTGGACAATGTTTATACTGGGCTGGATTTTCTGTCTTTGGGCTGGTTCTTTGAATTGTTGGGCGCCAAATATTCTGTTACTATTTCGGCTCATCAACAATGTACATAATTCACCAAGAGTTCACTTTGTCGCATTTTATTCATTATAAAGTTATAAAAAGTAATACCGCCCCGTTCTATTAGTAAGATCAGGTTTACCATTTAGTTTTGAACGAATTTTAGGTAAAATGGAATAAAATAGTACATAAATTGTAAAAAGTAAGAAAGAAGATTGATAAAGTATGAAATATAGCGATTAAAAAATTAATGAGAGGAGATAGTGGATTTTAACGTTCAACTTTAAAAGAACGCCTAAAATGGCAAATATGTTTTTAAAAGAAGGGGAGTATATCAAAGTTTTTAAAAGAAGGGGAGTATATCTTATGCCCTAACTACTTTTAAATAGTCATGAAATAGTTTTTCCCCCTCGCCGGTACCGACTAATCCGATCAAACATTATCGAACCGACTAATCCGATCAAACATTATCGAAGCCTTTTTAGGGGTAGATTTTCCAATAACATTTTTTACATTGATAGGGCTCAAATTTGAGATCTTGCCTATGTATACTTAAATTCCATTACCACCTGAACCAATATTAATATTAATAGGCAGTAGTTATGAAATAGTTGAAATTGCAATGATCTAGAAATTAATATGAAGTCATTTTCTTTGGGCCAAAACTAATAAGTTATTTGGTCCAATATCCCATATAGTCCAATATGATGCCTCGCTTTATGGACCAATTTAGGTGTCTTATGTTTCAACTAGTTCTATTGGGGCCTTGCTGAACAGTGCATGCTTGTGGGGAAAGAAAAAGCAAAAAGATTCTCATAATAATCCGTAAATGTCTTAAATTAGAATTCCACCTAAGCAAAAATATCCGTAAATATCTTGACTTTGAATTCCACCTCTGCAAAATATTGGTCTCATCTAGAATATATGACCCGTTATCGGATATACTACAAGTTATCACATAAATTTTAAATGGAATATGTTAAATTCTAAATGTTAGTACTGAAGTTTTAGATTTATTTGACGCAGAGACGAAATGCGGATCCATTTGAGTTGTGCCTGGAACTCACCCTTTGTGCCGAAATTTTCGAACTTCGGTTATATCCATGCACCTAACTCTATTTAATTGGAAGCTATATTTGAAAAGTAAATGAAATATTAATAAAGTTTGAGATTTTTTTCAATGTTGGGATACCGTGGGACCCACTCGGATTTCGCACTCATCTATCCGACATCGAACTTTCCAGTTTCAAGTATAACTATCGCAACTAACTCTAACTGTATCTAGTTAAAAAGTAAATTTCGTCCATTCTACAACACACCGCAGTGTCACGTGATATATTCGACTCAAAGACATTGAATCGTTATGGGGCACAACGTCACATTCTAAGTCTCCAAAACTAAAAGCATAAATTATATTTCATAAGGATAACACGTTATCTGGTGATAGGGGTGTACAATAAAAAAAACCGCCCGCCCCGCCCGCCATTCCGCCCGCCCACTAACCACCCGTCAGTTATATTTTTGATAGTAAACCGCAATGGTTAATTATTTGGTAACCCGCCACTAGGTGGGGGTGACGGTTGGGCGGGTGTCAACCGCCCAACCGATCGTCCCACCCGCATAGCGCTAGTAATATATATTTTTTATTTTTAGTAATGAATATATACTCTGTAACATCCCACATCGCTTAAAAACGGTTGTGGTGAATAGTATATATGCAAACCACCACCCTTCTGGCCAGATGGCGCTTTTAATCTGAAAAATAAATCCGCTGCGGCCCTACCAAAGTAACAATATCATACCGTTGAGACGTCGTAGACATGAAGAATGAAATTTAATTGCGCCAATCTCTACCATTAGCCATTCTGATTACAAAGCCAGATCAAAATGGATGACCGATTGTCACACCTAAAAGTTCGACGAGGACGTCGAGTTGGACGTCGCTTCCTGCTGTCATTTAGATGTTTGCTATTGGTTTTTGGTGTCTTTTGTATCCTGTTGTGTTTCAGTTTGCAAACAAGCAGTTGACTTATGCACTACTGATGTTTCGAAATAAACATTACACAACCATTCCATAAACTAATGTCGCCATGAGTAACTAGGAGAATACAATTGACTGAATCAATGCAACTAATTTTAAACAATTTAATAATTTAATTCCATAACGTAATGTAATTCATTTTAATGTGTGAAAACTGCCAATCCGTCCGTTATCCATTCACGTAAAATAACCAACCGATCCGTGACGGTTTGGAGAAAACTCCACCCGTTGTGGCTAGTGATTTGGCTAATCCGCCATAAGCAGGTCAGTTATAATTTCAGTAAATAACCGTCCGTAACCGTCTACGTACATCCCTATCCGGTGACATCATTGTGACTAGAATCCACTAAGATTGGTTTATAAAGTCCAAATAAAATAAGAAAAACTCTCAAATTGACAGATATGAATTATGAATGAGATAGTCATCAATACGTGCAATTAAAGGGTGGTCAGATATCAAATGTAGTGTGGAAATGAAGGTTCTTATTTCTTTCTCTTGCTGACAAATATTTTGTCACCTCCACGTTGGATTGTGTAGTTTGAACAGGTATTGAACTAACTGGATAAACTTGAACGATTTTAATGTCTGGAAATATTATGTGACTAAACAACACAAGTCACCGATTCAATTCATTGGTGGGATTAATTTAACAAAATCTTAGCTACCTCGATAACGAGTCTACGACGACTCCGACTCCGACTCCAATTTAACCACACCGAGTCACCAACCCAACTTTTACGGTTTATCCGTGTATTGTTTTACTTTAAATGTTGTATGCATCACCGTACACCATGATCCAAATGTGCTTAGTGTAGAGAAAATCAGTTTTCTGTTTAACATGTAAATGCAACGATCTAGAGTTTAACAATTATAGCCATCGATAATGATGCTCGTATAAATAATGTTAGTTCACAAATTCACTAATGGTTACTTTAAATTCAAGTATGTTTGTTCTAAATCAGTTTTTTTACCGATAATCTATTGAAAAGTTTTTTGTTGTGTAAGTACAAAGTGTATTGGCCTATTGAATTCGAAACTACCAAAACATTCAAGCGGGAATCAATTCTGAACACATGCCCTTGTACAATTCATCGTCGAGACATACTTGACAGACAAGTCTTGGCCAGTAAATCACTCGAAAATCAACACTAATATCATCGACTATTCAAAATTTCAACGATTTATTAATTAGGTGTCAGGATTTAAATATGGTAAGTTTATTTACGTACAAATAAGTCTTGGTAAGTGAATCACCCGAAAATCAGCACTAATATCATCGACTATTAAAAATTTCGATGATTTATTAATTAGGTGTCGGAATTTAAACATGGTAAGTTTATTTTATTTCCTTTTCGATAGAAGTTCTACAATTTGACTAGTATCTCCTTATCGATTTTCATAAAAACAGCATTTTCCATTCTTGGTTTGATTCTAACCTAAGACACGTTTTCCTCAACTTATAAATATAAGCTTGGTTCTCCATCTTTTCATTGAATACTTCTCTTCATCATCATCCATACATAAGAGAACTTTACTCCGTATTATTAGAATCTTGAATTTATTTCCAATCAAGGTATTTTTTCATATCTTTTTTGCTGTTATTTTTTCCAGATTATTACAGCTTAATGCAAGTGTTTGTTCTAGATAATACTCGACTAGCCAGGACATGGCATAGTACGTCATCATTAAAATTTAAAAAATAAAAATAAAAGAAGCCTGTTTTTTAGCTCCTTTTGGCTCTAAGTTTGGCTGATCTCACTCTTTCCAACTTCTATAAGTGCAGACAAATTAAGCCCATCCATTCATAGTTGAGAGAGTTAGTGAGAAAGGAAGAAGAAGAGAGAAAAATGGGAAAAGGTGGCATGTCTCAAGGTAACAATGGTGCTGAGGTTAAAGATGGAGAAGAAGTTAACATGGCTGCTTGGCTTCTTGGTGTTAACAATCTCAAGATTCAGCCTTTTGAGCTTCCTGCTCTTGGTAATTTTGCTTTCTATGCATGTTTTTGTTATAAAAATGTGATATTGGTTGGTTTTGTAATGTTTAACAATCTCAGAATTCAGCCTTTAGGTAATTTCTCTTTTTGTGCATGATCTTGTCATAAAAATGTGATCTTGGTTGGTTTTGTAATGTGTTAACAATGTCAAGATGCAGCCTTTTAAGCTCATGTTCTTGGTAATTTCTCCTTGTATGCATGATTTTGTTTTTAAAATGTGATCTTGGTTGGTTCTGTAATGTGTTAACAATCTCAAGAATCAGCCTTTTGAGCTTCCTGCTCTTGGTAATTTCTCTTTCTGTGCATGATTTTGTCATAAAAATGTGATCTTGGTTGGTTTTGCAATGTGTTAACAATCTCAAGATTCAAAGTTTTGAGCTTCTGTTCTTGGTAATTTCTGTCATAAAAATGTGATCTTGGTTTTTTTTTTTTTTTTTTTTTTTAATGTTTTATGGAAATATGGAATACTGATTCTGTGAATGCTGGCTTGTTGTTTTGGGATTAGGTCCTCATGATGTTAGAATCAGAATGAAAGCTGTTGGTATCTGTGGAAGTGATGTTCATTACTATAAGGTAAATACAAGCACCAATACAATTAACCATTATCTTGTTTGTTTCTTCTGCTTTCATGTATATTGATTTGACATTCAAGAAATCTGTTATAAGAGAGAAACTTTAACATTTGAAGATACTAGGAAAAGAATGTTTGCATGTTAGAATAGTTGGGAGAAAAGGCAGATTTGGAAGTATCAGATCCAGATTGTCTGTTAGGAGAAAAGGGAATTTAACTCTGTTTGTCATTTTAGGTTCTTTGTGAGCTTAGTACAAGTATAGATGAATAACTTTTAAGACTTGGGTTTGAATCTTTTGATTTAAATGACTTTGAGGAGACACTTTTGCCTGTTAGGATAGTAGTAGTAAGGAGAAGAGGGAGATTTGGAAGTGTTAAATCTAGATTGTCTACTAGAAAACAGGGGAAATAATTCTGTTTCTCAGCATTGAGCTGACTAGAAAAGATTCTGAAAAGTAGTTGTAATTAGCTCCACAGTTTTGCTTTGTAATATTGTTCAACCGTTCTTACGATGATCTCCTTTCTGTGATTTTTCAGCAAATGAAGTTGGCAGATTTCGTCGTTGAAGAACCTATGGTCATTGGGCACGAATGCGCTGGTATTGTTGAGGAAATCGGGACCAATGTGAAGCATCTAGCGCCTGGTGACCGCGTGGCTGTTGAGCCTGGGATCAGTTGCTGGAGATGTGATCACTGCAAGGAAGGCCGTTACAATCTCTGCCCTGATATGAAGTTTTTCGCTACTCCACCTCACCACGGTTCCCTTGCTAATCAGGTTAGCTAGCTAATAAAACTATTACCAGCCTTTTAACTGGAACTCATCCGATTCAAGAGTATAAATTTTGACTGAAGCTTTTCCTGTAACAGATTGTGCATCCTGCGGACTTGTGTTTTAAACTGCCCGATAATGTGAGTTTGGAGGAAGGGGCGATGATTGAGCCCTTGAGCGTTGGAGTTCATGCTTGTCGTCGTGCCAATGTAAACCCTGAAACTAATGTGCTGGTGGTGGGAGCTGGACCTATAGGGCTTGTGACAATGCTCGCAGCTCGAGCTTTTGGAGCTCCAAGAATTGTGATTGTGGATGTAGATGACAACCGCCTAGCAGTTGCAAAGCAGCTCGGAGCAGACGAGACTGTCAAAGTCTCAACCGATATCAAGGTCTGTTGAAGATTATTAAAGAATTTTCCTTTCCGAATTTATCTATGTTATAAAGTTCTAACTTGTAAAGAGAGAATCGAGAAATAACCAAGAATGGTTTTTTCAAACAGGATGTAGCTGAAGAAGTGGAGAGAGTCAAGAAAGCTATGGCAGGTGTAGTCCATGTAACCTTTGACTGTGCGGGTTTTAATAAAACCATGTCAACAGCTCTCGGCGCCACTTCTGCCGGAGGTAAAGTTTGCCTAGTCGGGATGGGTCATCACGAGATGACCGTCCCCCTTGCTCCTGCTGCCGTCAGGTACTCCCTCTGTCCTAATCAATAATTCACGTTTTCATTTTTCATTCGTCCATGTCCACAATTTAACTTTCCTTTGTTAGTGTTTATTAGTAACTGATGTTTGTTCCTTACTTGGATAATTCAGGGAAGTGGATGTGGTAGGGATATTCCGCTACAAGAACACGTGGCCCTTGTGCATCGAGTTCCTGAAGAGTGGCAAGATTGACGTGAAGCCGATGATCACCCATAGATACGGATTCAGTCAGAAGGAAGTCGAAGAAGCGTTTGAAACGAGCGGACGTGGTGGCAATGCTATCAAGGTCATGTTTATTCTGTAGTGTAGCATATGGAGCAAGCAGTTCTTTGAGTCCAATGGAGAATAATAATCAAACTGTTAATGTCTCTAGTTTCTGTGAATCTGTGAGTTGTGAGAAAGTGAGATCTAAAATCTAGCTCATAGTCTCACTTGGTTATTTTATTTTTATGATGTAGTAGTACAAATTAAAGACTTTTTTCAAGGAAATGTTATTTCCCCTGTATATCTGGTGAATAAGAGTAGTCCCCTGACACCAAGATAGTTTAAGTACAAATTCACTTAAACAATGTCTCGAGTTCAAAAAGAAAAACAAAAAAAATAGAAGTTCACTGACAAAATATACAGGAAATGTTGCATTACAACATACAAGGCTAGTTCCACAAGTGAAACTGTGGAAAACAAATGAATTCCCTGCAAAGAAAGTTCTTGAAAATGTGTTAAAGAATCATTCTTGCATTAATAGATAATATAACTTCATTAATTCGAAAAGGATAAGCTAAAT
This sequence comes from Plantago major, assembly GCA_026545765.1. Classification (NCBI taxonomy): domain Eukaryota; kingdom Viridiplantae; phylum Streptophyta; class Magnoliopsida; order Lamiales; family Plantaginaceae; genus Plantago; species Plantago major. The sequence goes on along the minus strand of CM048844.1, from coordinate 4,218,567 downwards.
CACCTAATTCGCAAAATCAAATATTTACACGAATTTACTTGCACACCAGTTCTATACTCGACCACCTTATAATCACTAAGAAAAATCCACAATAAGTGAGCTTTTAAAATTGTTAACGACAGAATAAAAGTGTAATTAACGTGCCGAAAGAAGAAGTGAATATACATTTGACAGAAACTGCCCGTTTCGATAAGACTTCTAGAACCGATTTTTGTTTCTAATTTATCTTTTATTTTGATTATATGATGAATTATGGGTATACATGATTTACAAGAAACATTGAGTAGGATGAACGGAATCTTACTTTTGTGTATAAGCTGGTGATATATAGTATAGTGTAAGGTCATTTTCGAACTCCATTTTATGTGATTAGTGCTTAATGGGCACTATACACCACTCGTCATACCAAAAGCATGCTCTAGTGCTTCATCATGATCCAAAAGTTTGCATCTTTTGTATTATATATACGTGTTATGTTGATCTCGTATTTCAGTAGTCTTAGTGATTGAGAGAAGCAAGATTTGTGAAGGAGAAATGGGGAAAGGTGCAGGAGAGTTTAAAGATGGTGAAGTAGAAGAAGTGAACATGGCTGCTTGGCTTGTTGGTCCTAACAAGCTCAAGATTCTGCCTTTTAAGCTACCCCCTCTTGGTAATTTCTCATTTTTTATTCATAATTATGTCATAAAAATGTAATCTTTATGTTGTTGTGGATCAAGATTATGCCTTTTAAGCTATCCCTCTTGGTAATTTCGCGTGTTTATTCATAATTTTGTCATAATAATGTAATCTTGGTTAATTTGTTAATGTGATTATGATGCTGTGGATCAAAATTCTGCCTTTTGAGCTACCCATGTTGGTAATTTCTTCTTTTTATTCATGATTATGTCATAAAAATTTAATCTTGGTTAATTTGTAAATGTGATTATGTTGTTGTGGATCAAGATTCTGCCTTTTAAGCTACCACTCTTGGTTTTTTTTTTTTGGGTTCATAATCATGTCATAAAAATGTAATCTTGGTTTATTTGTTAATGTGATTGTATTTGTTGTTTTGGATAAGGGCCTCATGATGTTAGAATCAGAATGAAAGCTGTTGGTATTTGTGGAAGTGATGTTCAGTACCTCAAGGTAACCTTTTGAATCCTGTTTCTCCTAATTTACTGTGTAACTATTGATTTATTGACATCCATACAATATTCAAGAAGTTGTAGTTTAGGTTAAAATTGTAGTCAAATTAGTACTTCCCCTTTTGGCCTTAAAAGACCAACTGTAATAACTAACTTTGGATTTTGTTTGAGGTTTTTGAGTTTAGGTATAGTTCTGGTTCTGGTTCTCTGTCAGAAAAACTAAGGAAAATAAATCTGCTTCTCAGATTTATGCTCATTAGAAGAAATTCCAAGTTGTTAGCTTACAAGGTCTGATGGAGCTCAGCTTGGTGTTTCAGGAAATGAGATTAGCAGATTTCGTTGTAAAAGAACCGATGGTGATGGGGCATGAGTGCGCTGGTATCATTGAGGAAGTTGGGACGGAAGTGAAGAGTCTAGTGCCTGGTGATCGCGTGGCAGTGGAGCCTGGAATTAGCTGTTGGAGATGTAATCTTTGCAAGAATGGTCGTTACAATCTCTGCCCCGATTTGAAGTTTTTCGCTACTCCCCCTTTCCATGGTTCCCTTGCAAACCAGGTAACCACCTATAGACTTTTCATAGTCCTTTTCGTGCTGTAGCCATATTTGAAATACATTATGGGATCGAAAACATTATACTTCCAAACCAAAAGAACTGTTATGACAGCATTTTTGTATCTCCTGTGTAACAGATTGTGCATCCCGCTGACTTGTGTTTTAAACTGCCTGATAATGTGAGTTTGGAGGAAGGGGCAATGTGTGAGCCCTTGAGTGTGGCAGTTCATGCATGTCGTCGCGCAAATGTTGGCCCTGAAACAAATGTGTTGGTGATGGGAGCTGGAGCTATAGGGCTCGTAACGATGCTTGCAGCTCGAGCTTTTGGAGCCCCAAAAGTTGTGATTGTTGATGTAGACAATCACCGCCTGGCTGTGGCAAAGGAGCTTGGAGCAGACGGGGTTGTCAAAGTTTCGATTAGTGTCAAGGTTGATATCCTTTGGCATCATATCATAATAAATCTGCTTCTCAGATTGTGAATTCAAAAGTCCGGTTTAACACCCTAATTTTCAATGAAATCTGCAAAATGGTCGAAATAACCAAGCAATTCTTTGAACAGGATGTAGATGAAGAAGTGGAGCAAATCAAGAAATGTATGGCTGGTGAAATCGACATAACTTTTGACTGTGCAGGTTTTACTAAAACCATGTCGACAGCTCTAGGTGCCACTTCTCCCGGTGGCAAAGTCTGCTTTATCGGAATGGGTCACCGTGAGATGACCATTCCCCTTGCCCCGGCTGCTGTGAGGTATGTTATGGAGGGTGTTTATAAGTGCCTTAACAAAACGTCCAATATAGTTAACAAACACGATATGTGCCTTATGATGCTTGAGTGTAGATGGTTGGTAACCGGTATGTTATGTGCTTGAAAACTCAGGGAGGTGGATGTGGTTGGGATATTTCGTTACAAGAACACGTGGCCTTTGTGCATCGAGTTCCTGCGGAGTGGCAAGATTGATGTGAAGCCTTTGATCACGCACAGGTACGGATTCACTCAGGAGGAGGTCGAAGAAGCGTTTGAAACAAGCGGACGCGGTGGTAATGCTATCAAGGTCATGTTTATTCTGTAGCAGTGAAACAAACATATGCAGCAAGCAATTCATGAGTTCAATGCAAAGTGTGTTCTGTTTCTGTGTTTACTTTCTGTGGTGTGGATCTTGTGATAATATGAGTTTGCGCAAATTAATCACACTTCTTGTTTATGATGTCAATTACTATGTTGAATCAATAAATGAACTTTTCAGATTGACATTTTTCAACCCAACTGTTTTTAATTTGGATAAGTAATCCAAAATAAAATCGATTAGTAATGAAGTTCAGAAATTTGGATATCAATCCGTTAGTAATTAGTACGGATATAATCACCATTAATTTCAGTTCAGATCAATTCTGATTAATTGTTTTTTATACAACAAATAAATTAAGTTCAGATCAGTTCAGCTCCATTCAATTGAGTTCCGAATAGGATAACATAACATTATCGACTTTGCCATGGGTGATCGATGAACAAAATCTTTGTCGGCTGAGTCATCTCCGAATCCAAAATTAGTTGGCTACTTTTAATTTTGTGACATCTGTGGATAATCCGAACTGCTTTGTCGGCTCCAAATTGCGAAGTTAGATACGTTGCCATCAAATCTGTACGGTCTACACGAGACTCTGCTAGAAACAGGATAAACTTGGACCAAATCTCCAAATAAGCATATTGTTCGAAACTTCCTAAACAAATGAACACGACTCTAATTACATACCACTAGTCAAAACTAAGACCACAATCTGTCATGTAATGTAGTACTCTTCCAGTATTTTAAAAACTTCCAAATACGAATTTTTTTTCGAACTTTCACCATAAATTACTTTAAATTACGTGACAAAAAAATATAACAAAATTATATTATAAAAATAAATTAAGTATATTTTACTAATATAACTTTGCTTTATACTTTTTACGTATAATTTGCGAATAATTTACGGTTAATATTCGAAAAAAAAGTATTATTAGGAAACTTTTAAAATTCCAGAGGTTGTACAATTTTATTTCCAATTTCCTTTTTTCATTTTGTGAACCACGACTCTTGATGTGCTCTCTATATATATATATATACACTCCACTACACTCCTCAAGTCATAGCAAATTTCACATTATCAAGAAACAAGTTCACATTTTTTTGTTGTTGTTGAAACTTGAAATCATCAGTCTTCAAAGTTGTATATTAGTTCAGGAGAAATGGGGAAAGGTAAAGGAGAGTTTAGAGGTGGAGGAGGAGAAGTGACAATGGCAGCTTGGCTTGTTGGTCCTAACAAGCTCAAGATTCAGCCTTTTAAGCTACCTACTCTTGGTAATTAAATTATCTTTTTCATTCATTATTATGTTTTTTGATTAAAAAAAATGTGATCTTGGTTGATTTTTGTTATGTTCTTGTGGATTAGGCTCTCATGATGTTAGAATCAGGATCAAAGCTGTGGGTATTTGTGGAAGTGATGTTCAGTACCTCAAGGTAAAATCTTCATTCTCTGCATTGATTGATTGACATTTTAATTTGTTAGTTACTACCTACGTCACATACTCAACTTCTCATTGAGCTGGATGAAAAATGTAAGGTTGAATGAATAAAACTACGAGGTGGAGTGAATAAAGTAGTGTATGGATTTTCGATTTTAGATATGAGAAGTTGTGATTTAGAGAAATAAAACGTAAAGTGGAAAGTTGAGATCGGCGGAGTGAGTATTTGTTTGGCCTGAGCAACTTTAAGCTAAACTCAGCTTTATCTGCTTCTCAATGCCTGCTTAAAGTGCTTTTAAAGTCCGCTAAAAGGAATCCTTGGTTTTTCTCCATTTTCATGGCAAACCAACCTCTATAGCCAAGACAAATGCATATACTTTGTGAACTTTGATTATTTATGTCTAGTGAACTTTGATAGATTATATAGTCTTACATGTTGTTCTCTCAGGAAATGAGATTAGCAGACTTTGTTGTAAATGAACCAATGGTGATGGGGCACGAGTGCGCTGGTATTATCGAGGAAGTTGGGACGGAAGTGGATCATCTAGCGCCTGGTGACCGCGTGGCTGTGGAGCCTGGAGTTAGTTGCTGGAGATGTAATCTTTGTAAGAATGGCCGCTACAATCTCTGCCCCGATTTAAAGTTTTTCGCTACTCCACCTCACCACGGTTCCCTCGCGAAACAGGTCATCTAAAAATGACACCATCAGTGGATTTTTCAATCTAACTGGAACTCGAATGCAGTATGTTGAATTGATTAATGAAGCTTTTTCTTGAATCTTTGTAACAGATTGTTCATCCTGCTTACTTGTGCTATAAACTGCCTGATAATGTGAGTTTGGAGGAAGGGGCTATGTGTGAGCCGTTGAGTGTTGCAGTTCATGCATGTCGTCGTGCCAATGTTGGCCCTGAAACAAATGTGTTGGTGACGGGAGCAGGAGCTATAGGGCTCATGACATTGCTTGCAGCTCGAGCTTTTGGATCACCGAGAATCATAGTTGTGGATGTAGACGATCACCGCCTGACAGTAGCAAAGGAGCTCGGGGCATACGAGATTGTCAAAGTTTCAACACATATGGAGGTTTGTGTCTCTTGGCAACTTATCATCCCAGGGCTATTTATAGTTACTAATTTCAGGCTTAGTTGATAAGATGAAACACCCAAATGATTTATATGCTCTCCTTATAGATCTGTAAACTGTCTTTTTTCGAAAACAGGATGTAGGTGAAGAAGTGGAGCGAATCAAGAAATCTATGGGTGCTGAAGTCGACGTAACTTTTGACTGTGCAGGTTATAGTAAAACCATGTCAATAGCTCTAGGTGCCACTTCTCCCGGTGGTAAAGTCTGCCTCGTCGGAATGGGTCACCAAGAGATGACCATCCCCCTTGCACCTGCTGTTGAGAGGTATGTTACTATATGCACCATTAGCATGTGTTGATGATGTTTTAAGCGTTTTATGTTGACAGCTTATACTCTCAACTTAAAACATTCAGGGAGGTGGATGTGATGGGGATATTCCGGTACAAGAACACGTGGCCGTTGTGTATTGAATTCCTGAGGAGTGGCAAGATTGACGTGAAGCCTTTGATCACGCACAGGTTCGGTTTTAGCCAGAAGGAAGTCGAGGAAGCATTCGAAACTAGTGGACATGGTGGCAACGCTATCAAGGTCATGTTTAAGTTGTAGAAAGCAGCAATCCAGTGCAAGTGGTTAGTTGGTGCATGTGTCTAGTTTCTGTTGATGTTGCAATAATGTACTCCGTGCCAAGAACGAAAAGATACATTTGTTCTAGGACGGATGGATTATTCGTTTATGATGTACAAAAACTATTTCATTCTACTTTGTATGTAAATTCAACATTTATTTATCATTAAAATAACAAAGTAAACTCAATTGCTGGTTCTGTATTCAAAGCTGGGCAAAGATAACACCAAAAAAGGACATTTATTTCCCAGAAGAAACAAAATAAAGTACACCTTACTCCCAATAGTGGATACAGTGGCCTACAGGCCCAGCAGAAGTGCATAAAATCTATTTCTGTATTAGACCACACACTATAAAGCCGTATGCCGATACGAGGACACAAAATCATCAGGGGAATTACTTCTACCAGGTCTATTAGATAAGGCCTGGTGGTTGAGAATAACTTGGATCCTCTCATGTCATCTTGTAGATCATCTCAGAGTACATTGAGAAAGAATAACTTGGAAACAGCACAAAAGAGGCGCAGTATGGCTGTATAGGTTGCTTCTCATGAAGTGGTGGCGGGTTCTGTTGACCATTTCCATACTTTTACAAAACCGGATCCTTCTCCTGTGAAAAATAAGCCGCTTGGACCAATTTGTAAGGAACGAACCTCTGTCTTTGAAAAAATCTTAGCTCTCTCGGCAAATCTATGAGGAACCAAAACAGGACAGAAAAAAAATGTTGAGAACATGCTCCAGAAAAACAGGATGCATCATGAAGCAAAAGACAGGAGTTTGCAACTCACGTGGGCAAGTCGTAGACTCGGATTGTATTGTCATTGCAAGAGCACATCAGGACAGGCTTGGCCTCTGAATCGTGCATGCCACATAAAGTGAGAACACCCTGCAGGAAGCTTATGCGTGTCAGAACAAATATGTGGAGCATAGTAGTGTATTGTTGGAACACCCTGCAGGAAGCTTATGCATGTCAAAACTTTAGAAAGTGTGTTTTTAAGGGGTATCGTTTCCACAACAACCTACTAAATAACTATGGAGGAGGAAGTGGGGAAGTGCAACAAATGAAACCCAACCCAAGCAAGGGTTCAAACCAGGATTAAGGTCTAGCCATCTAGGACAGATACTATGGGGAATAACTTAATATATGATGCTTATTCAGATACAGAGAACGAACAAACATAAATGGATAGTACAAAAAAACTCACATGCTCTTCAGTATGGGTGTATGTCACTTCCAGGTCACCAGTGGCTGTTGTAGCCCAAACCTACACAAAACGGAGAAAATTAAGATGTATATAAATCAACATATACAGAGAACCATCTAGCAGATTTAAGCAGGACTGCAAACCTTGACAGTTTTGTCCAACGAAGCTGACAAAAGGAACTGATCCCAGCAGAGAACAGACATTACAACACCGGTATGTCCTGACAAAGTTTGTAGGCATTGTAACGTTTCAAGGCTCCATACCTGAAAGAAAAGCATCAGAGAAGTGGGAATAGTCAATAATACATGTCAAAACTAAAAGAAAATTTAAAACGGTGAAAAAGAATCAAAAAGTTCATTCGGAATAGCATCCTTGAGTGAATCAGGAAGACGTGGATGACTTACTTTGATAGACTGATCCATGGAACCAGAGTATAATCTGGAACCTCCAACAACTAGTGTCACCACAGCAAGAGTGTGACCCTTGAGTGCTGCAGCAGGTTCAAAACAATTGGCCGCAACATTGAATTTCCATGCCAATATAGTACCATCCTGTTTCAGATAATATATCAAGAGAAGATCACATCTATTTAGTATTTACCATATGTGCAGTCAACTGATTGCGTAAGTTGCAGTGTTTCCGGCACATGCTCAACAGTTCAATAGAAGAGTGAAAGAAACTCAAGTAAATAGAAAATTTTGCCTTCGCTGATAAATATCAAAAAGAAAGGAAAAGAGTATAGGTTAGCTTGCATTCACTTCGATGTAAAATTTTGGCATCCAGCTTCACTATACAACCTCCTCAGTTTGGTTTGTTTGGATGATATATTTCCCAGCCAGATGGGTCTTTTTTTTTTTTTTTTTGTGTGTGTGGGGGGGGGGTGGGGGGGGGGGGGTGGGGGCGCGGCAATATCATCCTTTTGGGAAAGAGAATTTCCTCCCACCTATTTCTCCAACAAACCAAATGAGGAAAATGGAAATGATAAAGTAAAGGTCCATATCTAGAGAGCACATGGTAAAATGAAGTTGATGCAAACAATTCCCTAGCATGTCGGGATGAACAGCAGACACGATTACAAGTGCGGAAAATGACCCATGAATTTCTATAAAGATGTAACAGTGCAATTGTGTAAATACCTGTGTACCAGCAAAGAGCAAACCATTGCCAACGACTAGGGAATATACTTGTCCAACTGGTCCGTTTAAACTGAGCTCCGTGATTGTTTGGATGTTCCATGCCTAATACAGCATGAAAAATTGTTAAAGAGATAAAGCTAATCAAGACTACAGCGAAGGAATTAAATTCTAGGAAAAGGAACACTTGCAGGGATGTGAAAACAATATCTACGAGTAAAGTGTAGAGTACTAATAAGATTTAAAGGTTACTATCTTACTTTGACCAGATTCGTTATACCAACAAATACCCATGGTCCTTCACTGAGCATACAACCAACAGCGCCTCCCAAATTTACTACACTCGCCACCTGTTGCAGGACAGAGACATGATAAATAATAAGACAATCTAGGAGCATTTTAGAAATATCAGTAATATATAGACATGGAGGGGGCGGGGGGTGATATGTTGATGGTCTCAACGTAGCAGCAAAAGCAAAGAATCAAACATGGAGGAAAATGAAATACCAGTGATGGCGACGTAAACGAACCTGACCAGATTGGCAATCCCAAATTCTAACGGTCTCATCTTGACTTCCAGTGTAAAGCTTATCTGATCCCGAAGGCAGAGATATCCCAGTAACAGCCTGATAAAAGTAACCGCGAGTTACACGCAAAAGACCGAAACATATCGTAGGCCAACTTACAAATTCCTTTACATATCCAACTATTACATATGATAGCAAACTACTTTATATCAGTCAGACCTTTACAAATCCAACTATTACATATGCATCTCGTCTGACAAATTGAAACTGGAAATTCAACATCAAACACCAAATAAAACAGGAAATTTCTAGGAAAACTCCAACCATTCATAATCATCCGTAAACCACCACAATCCCAATCCACACATGCATAAGAAATCCATAATTAAAAGCCAAACTTCAAGGTAAACATATCCGACTATTATACGACAAAAGACTAATTCAAACGGGGCAAAAGCAGATGGATGGATTGCATAATAATCAGCCACAAATCATCTCAATCCAGCCATACATCCAGAAACAAGACGCCAATAACTCAAACCAATACTGCTAAACAACTTAATAGGTGAAAACTCGAATATAGACAATTATACAATCTTCGCAAACCGGACCTGCTGGTGACCATCAAGATTCTTCAAGTGCGAAAAGCAATCGCCAGTCGACCACTTATGCAAAGACCAACACTTCTCATCTCCATACCGACAGTTCTCCCCTCTTAACCAAAAATTACACGGCTTATCATACTTCTTCCTACTGGTACTTGTAAAAGTCTGCTTTCTCTGTATACTGTTACTTCCATTTGTAAAATACGAATTCCCCGTCCGCCTCAAACCGCCGCGATTGTTATTGTCATCAGGCCCAAATCCTTGATGAGCTCGCTTCTCGTTTGCCGTCGTTGGCAATTCACTGTGTAGATAAGCGCAGGGATATCTCGTGCATTTGCCTCGTAACCAATCGTAACACACTTTCTGCCGATTGGAGTTGTTGTAATTGTTTTTCGGGATCGGGCCATTTCTCTGAAATGGTCGGCCTCCGCCATCGACGTCCATCGTTGATTGAGCTCGTGAAGGTGCAGGTACTGGCTAGGATGATCGGAGATCGCTATTTGGGTGTCAATTTCTGTGTAGGGTTGAGAGTGATGGTGGATTGGAGTGGAGAATTAGGGTTCGGAATACTCCGATTTGGGGATTTTGGTGGAACAAAGAGGACAAGTGATGATGATGATGATGATTGATGAAATTAAATGAAATACATCATATTACCAATATTCAAGTTGAAAGCGTGGTTGTGTTTATGAAGCTTTTTGTAAATCGCATAGCATGGGATTATATTTTTCTCTTTTAAGTTATTTTTTTTGCAAATATAACGTTACGAACTTTTGCGAGATACCCTCTCGTAGCGAAAAATTCATTTTAGGTACCTTAAGTTGTGACAGATTAACAGTTATCATTTTGGTACATTTAGTTGTGACGTCCAATTTTGGTACCTTATGTTTCGTATTTGTCCAATTTTAGTCCTCCGTTAGTCAAACTTAACGGAACCGCTAAAATTTTACCAAATTAGTAATAATTATCATGAATTAGTCGATTTTCCATCAATGCGACACGTGAACCACGCACGCTCATAATAAAAAATTACTAATAAATTTTAATTAAAAAAAGGTCATTTTAAAGCGTGTGTATATTTTGAAGTTTTATAAATCGCTATTAGGCTATTTGGCAGGCCACTAAAATCACAAAAACCTGGTTAAAAACATCTGAAAACACCTATGTTAACCTGATTTTCTTGATTTTAATCGCTTGTCAAACATACACTATATGATGGGGATATACTAAAACTATGTGACCAGACATTTTTGCAAACCATTTAATTTTATTAGTTTCCATGTGAAAATGTAAGATTTTATTAGTAGTTTCTATTTGATGATTTGGAAACGTTAAATAATATTTATCGATATCGTATACATCATGTTGGAATGGAAGGGACGAGTCATATGGAATCGACGAGTAAAACAGAAAAACAAGAGCAGAAGTTTGTGGTTACTCAGAGTGAAAATTATCATGTTGAGGCTACCGGTAAAATGCTTGATCCGTTACGAGGCAGTGTGCAAAGGATGGCAAGAAATTATAAGAAGTAAATAGTTCTTTTATTATGGTAACTACAAGTTTATGCTTCATTTCGTTCGCTCCTCAACTCCAAGTGACCCGCATATTCACTTCCGACACGAGGCATGTGCTATGAATGTAGATTCTGAGAGGTTCGAGGTGCTCGAGCACCTCAGCCTTCCTGGGAAATATTTTCAATTGTGTTGTGTGGTCCTTCCAAAGGCATGATATGTGTCAGGAGTAGCTCCAGTACTCTTTCGCTATGACCCCCTCATTACATTTAATGAAGTTGGTTCGTTCTCCTCCACAATCCAACTTTCGCATATGTGGCATGGGGTTTGGGTCAACCCTCTACGGACCATAGTTGCAATCTACTTTGAGACTGCATATTTTTTATTTTTCACATCATCTAGAGATTTGTGGCGACGATTGAATGAAGAACCTCCCCTTCTTACCAATGTTGTCCCAACCTGATGGGATAACACTTATGTAGACAGCTGTTATTACTGGATTAAATGTCATATTGAAACCGGCTGCAGCGTATTGGAATTTGATGTGCACCGTGAAGCCTTCAAAGAAATCTCCATGCCAACAGGTGTTAGATCGAACAGGGAGGGGAACTTGTCATAAGAAGGGCGGCTTGATGCTGCTCTCTTATGATCCAGGTATGATCCATCAGGAGAGGCGGTTTATGGACTAAGTTGTACGATGTACTCTGCCTTTTAACTTCAGTCATACACTTGGAATGTACAAGAGCAATCGGATCTTTTTTTCATGCTTGGCACGGGAACTACTCCGTGCTTATCTTATACGACCTTATAAGTTCTTGATCTAAATCACGGGAAGAGATGGTACATGAACTATGGCCACTATGTGGAGACTCTTGATGAGTCGGTTTTACATCGTCTCATTTAGTCCTTTTCACCGTCTTGTTGTAGTTCTTAAGTGTAGTCATAGTTTATTTTATTAGTGTTTTATTACGTTTTTGTGTTTTGTGTGTTTTGTAGGTGTTTGGTGAAAATGCATTGAAACAAGGCTAAACCAGTGCATATTAATGCATTAATGGAATCATGGAAGTTCCAAGACCTGAAAGGTGGTTGAAAATGGAGTTGATCGGTCGAAACGGAAGTGGATTCGGAGTTCGGACGAAGATTTTAGAGCCGTTTAGGCGAAAGCGCGCGAAATTCGAACTACGATGGAGCAGCTTTGGCGTTTTAGCCATAACTTTTGCATATGATCTCCGATTGACCTGATTTTGGTGTCCACGCGTAGATAAGACCAAGATCTACAACTTTGAAGAAAGAACTATCTCCATATTATGACATTTAGAGGACCAAAAAGGGCTTGGCGGACCCCAAAGTTGGACTTGGCGGACGCCATGAATGGATTTTGGCGTCCGCCAAGTTATATCTTGGCGTCCGACAACTTTCTTCCATGGCAGACGCCATCTATAAAGTTGGCGTCCGCCAACTTTCTCTGTTTCTGCACGATTTTTCCCGAGTCTTTCCTAATTCGTTCGGACTTAGTTTTTCTTCCTTTCTTTTAGTTAGAAACAACATTATTACTTTCATAATTGATTCTATTGTCAAGTATTGAACTTTGCTCTCAAGCTAGACCTAGTTTCCAACGATTTTCACCTTGTAATCCGACGATTATCATTGATTGGGAGCGCAATCTACATACTCTTTGCATCGATTCGATTCGCGTTCTTCAATTCTACCTAGGGTTTGTGACAATGAAGGGTAAATTGTACCAATCGTTCAATTCTACATTTCTAGTATTAGATTATGTGTGTTGATTGTTTAATTGCTTTATTGATTATGTCTTCGCATAACATGAGTAGCTAAACACCCTGATTATGGGGTGGTGACGAATTCAAGCATGCTAGTTACGGTTTATGCGATTATATATATTTAGGTTACGATTACTGTGAGCTTTTTAGATTAATTGCGTATTCTGCTATTACATTTGATGTGCAATCCGTCAATATCACTGTTAGATTAACCATTTGATCTTTAGAAACCAAAACGTTTTTTCGTCTTGCTTCAACCTAACAGTTAGTTGCAAACGGTAATAGTAGGATTAGCTTAATTAATTGCAGCTTAGTGAAATTGACGCCTTCACTAATGCTATTTGTTTTCTGAACCCAAGTAGTGACAACTTGAGAGTAATCGTTTCCCTGTTGATCGCATATTTCCTGCTAGCTAGCTTGTCTTCTAGTCACCACTTCATAATCTCGTTAAGTGTCAATCTGTCTCTAGTTTTGTCTGCTTAGTTGTTTACTCATACACTAATTAATCATCTTGCTGCCGAAGCAAAAAAAAAAAAAAAAAAAAAAAAAAACTGCTTTCCATATTGTGTCTACTATTTGTAAACCCAAACTCAACATAGTTAAGTCCTTCGAGATCGATCTCGGGGTTAACTTAACTGCACTACAAGTTTTCGTTGTGTTGAGAATTAACTCATAGCTCTTAAACAAATTTAAAACTCTGATTTGACACATCAACTCTTCTGTTGGTCTAGATTCTAGATACAAACCGCTTCAAGGTAATAATAATAAGGTTATATTCTCCGAGGGGATTGATCCTTCAACATATGCTGGCAAAATTATTGAATGTGCTTGGGATTATGTTGAAAACGTCCGTGTATGCGAATGAGGAGGGGGCAGCCTAACAGATTTAACACCTACCAGAAAGTGATGAAAAGTATTAAGTATCACATCACATAGGACGTTTTGCTAAACCAGATAAATGAAATTATCCGTCTCTCCCAATGTATACACATAGAGGGATGATATAAACTAGATTAGATTGTGTCCTATCCTTGATTCAAAACACGGTGAGCATGAATATAATTTTCCAATTTTACTTGCATTTATATCTTCGAGCATATTTGAAATTTGTTTATTTGCATTACTCTCGCTTAATCAGGAGTTATTCCTCTTAAATTGTAAATGAAGTCTGACAACATGCGTCAAATTAGGAATTAATATGTTTATTTTGATTTATATAAAAATATAGAAATTAAAAATATTGGTAATCCTTATTTTGTTGAAAAAAATTAGACGATAAATTAGGGTATTTTGATTAATATTTGAATTTTTTAAATTTAAATATTCATAAGGCTAAAGGGCGATCACATGCGATAGGGCGATCGCCTAGTCGCCTTTAACGATTTGATATGGGCGACCATTAAATTAAAGATCTAATGGTGCATAATCAATTGTCTATTGTCAGTCAAAGTCAAGCATGCATGATCGTGGAAGAGCCGAACTAACTTATCATTTCAGGGTAAGATAAACTTTATGGAACATAAGGTATGCCATTGGATTGTAATGCTAAAATAAGAAAGAGAAAAACCTAACAAATGGATAGGAAGCTAGTGCATTTATGCCTCATTAACAATAACAACTGGATTCATGTGATCCACTTTACCACATAGTTTCAATATACATGTCTTGCCATTAATGCACAGATCGCCATCATGGATGAAGATGAAATTAGTAGTAATCCATTCCATTAGTAGAGGAAACCAAGGCTCTCACTTCTTTGTTTCATTATGTTCATTTTAGTTTCATTAGTAGAAGACTAAATAATATTGCCCATTTATTGGCAAAAGATTTTTCTGTTGACAGTGAGGGCTTTGATTCTCTGCCTTTTTTCTGTTCCTGATGTAAACTCTTCTTGATTCATTATTATATATGATATGATGATGTTTTACTAAAAAAAAAAAAAAGAAACCCATTCCATTCATCTACTAGATGAATTCCGGTTTTTACCGATGATGTAGAGTGGAATCGTACATGATTTTATGATTTAAATTGCATTATTGATCAGTCCATCCAGCAAGGTCGATAAGGATCTCGTACATTTAGTGTGGGGAGGAATGTACTATATCAATTTCCTTATTGGAAAAGAACGCACATCTAGAGTGATTTATAAATTAAAATTATTAAACCGATAAATGATCAAAATAGCAATAAAATACAAAAGGAAAGTGACGATTTTCTACTTAGTAGCTAAGCTTTACCAAGGTGACAAGACAAGAAAAACACTTGGCAAATTGACTTAGGTTATCACGAATAAACAAACCCTAAGCAAATGTGTGCTTAAATAGATTTATTCCAATTTGAACCAAATGGAATCTCACACTCCACACCTGACGGATGAGGGACCTGCGAGACAGATTGATGTTAACCGATGTTATCAAGTATAGTTATGATGTTTTAAATAATATAAGTAATTTTTCCGAATTGACAATTTATGCTAGTTTTATAAGTGCATTTATAACACCTAATGTTATTCGTTATAACAATAAAAATGTTTGTCGGGTATTTTTAGTCCTCCATAGTGGTCCGGTATACCTGCTCTCTGAACAAAGGGATGAGAATTGAAAAAGGTATTAGAAGCCAATGATAGGCAAAGAAGAAGAAACAAGAAGTGGCCAATATAAACATCCTCCAATACATCCAATACAAACAGAATAAAGAAACCACACAGCAACGCCAAGTGGGTTTTCTGTGTTTTCTTCATTTAGCAATCTCACAAAGAGAAGGAGACCAAAGCGCCTGATATCAGGCCTCTTTCTCTCTTCACTCGGATTCACACACTCCTTTTTGCTGTAGCCAACCTGTTTCTCTTTCGCCAGGTAAGACATATGATTGCTTTGCTTAATTCTGACGAAAGATTTGTTTTTTATCATGGGTTTTGTGCGAATTTCGGATCTGAATTGGTTTTGAGTTTGAATGCTTTCTGGGTTTTTTCTGGCTGCTTGTTTCTTTTGGGATTGCAAAGTTCGTTACTTTTTTTTCTGCTGGATTTGTGTTATCGTGGATTAGTCTGGTTTGAATGTGGTGATGTTTAATTAGGGGTTATTGAGCTGGGTTTATGATTTGATCTTCTAGTATCTTAATTGTTGGACATGGAGTAGTGGTCTAAGACTCTCAGTAGCTTCATTTTTTTGAACTGTTTTAGCCTTTTTATCTTCTTTGTGTTCTTCAGTCTAGCTTAATTTGATTTTTTTTTGTTGGTAAATGTTTGAGACATATGGTCTACATGTGTGATGTAAAAGTTGGTAATTTCTTGTTTATAAGGTTGAATTTGTGGTACTATATTTGAATTTTCAGATCCAGGTGAGTAGATTGGAGAGGAGCTGAGGTTGATCTGGTGAAAGAAATATTCAACTGGTCATCATTTTCAAACTCCACCAGATAGTTGCCACTCGACTTTTGACCTTAAACTGTAGTTTAGTCTGCTCAGCGAGCTGCAATCTAATACTTTGACTTGTATTCATTTCTCCTGCATTCCCACTCCTCTTTGGGGAGGAAAACTTGTGCTAGCTTGATGGTAAACCAGATATCTTGACTGGCCTTTTCTGATTGTTCGGGGCGTTCAACTTTCGTATGGCTGTTGCACAAAGCAACAGCTATACCGAATTATCATGTTCTTGCAGTTGTTATAGAGTTGGGAGCCTGACGGAAACAATTGTGGACGCGAGGGATATAGCTAATCTGAACGATCGGTATGTTCTTGGGAAGCAGTTAGGGTGGGGTCAATTTGGTGTTATAAAGGAGTGTGTTGATAAGTTCAGTGGTGAGGTCCTAGCTTGCAAGTCTATCGCTAAAGATAGGTTGGTTACGCAAGAAGATGTGCGTAGCATCAAGCTCGAGATCGAAATTATGACCAGGCTGTCGGGGCACCCTAACGTGGTGGATCTCAAAGCTGTTTATGAGGAAGAAGATTATGTGCATCTTGTGATGGAACTTTGTGCTGGAGGTGAACTCTTCCACATGCTAGAAAAGCGGGGAAGGTTCTCTGAACCGGAGGCTAGATTGTTTTTCAGGCATTTGATGCAAGTGGTGATGTATTGTCATGATAAGGGTGTTGTGCATAGAGATTTGAAGCCTGAAAATATTCTCCTAGCCACTAAATCCACTTCTTCCCCGATAAAACTTGCTGACTTCGGTCTTGCTACCTACATCAAGCCTGGTACAGTGCCTACTTTCATTGTGCAAAGAAATATATATTTTGTTTCGCAAAAGTAGCGTCCAACTCTTTTTGTGCAAAATGTGGGATTTTGAGTTCGAAAAGAATCATGGCTTTCTATATTTGTATACACTGTATTAGCACTTTCTATATTCTTCAACACTTCCCTCAAAAGCTCAGCCGATATAAGCTTAAGAAATTCTTGAAATGAAACTTCAGATCACCCGCTGCTCCTGACAGTTTTTTTATTGCACAATCCAGGGCAAAATTTACATGGGACGGTTGGTAGCCCATTCTATATAGCTCCAGAGGTGCTCGCTGGTGGCTATGATCAGGCTGCTGATGTATGGAGTGCGGGTGTGATTCTTTACATTCTTTTGAGTGGGAGACCACCCTTTGGTGGGGAGACCAAGACACAGATCTTTGATGCTGTTAGAGCTGCAGACTTGCGATTTCCTTCCAATCCCTGGAATGCCGTATCTGATTCGGCTAAGGAATTGATTAAAGGAATGCTGTGCACCGACACTTCCAAAAGGCTTACAGCTATGCAGGTCCTTGGTAAGATACTGTTCCTATGTATCGACGATGGTTATTGTACACATTTAATATGGTGTAGTGTACCTGTTGAAATCTTTCATATTTATGCATGCTTATTTGCGAAATGTGTTTCACTAAAGACTGAACTTAATACGGGACGTGTTTTATATATATGCCTAAAACTTCATACGGGACATGTGTTTATATGGATATATATAATGAACTGTATATGGATGTGTTTATATGGGTATATAGTACACTTCACATGGGACATGTGCTTGTATGGCTAAATAGTGAACTGCATATGGAACATGCGTTTAAATGGCTAAATGATAAACTTGTTGTGGGACATGTGTAATATAATAGACTTCATATATGGCAAAAAGCTCTTAATCTTAACACGAGTATAACGGCTTTAGCAGTAAATACAGTCACTTCCTCGTCCTCATCGCAATCACTTACAGGTCATGCCTGGCTGCGGGATTCATTGAGACCCCCAATTAATCTACATGTACATGTCGAGCAAAGTTACCAACTGGATTTGGGTCAAAATTGTTGCACCACTGTTGGCAGAAGTAGGGACATTAGTTTCGGAATAGGATCTCCTGTGATTTCTGAGATTCAGTCGCCTTCTTTCACTGCCAAGTCCTCGTTTTCCTCATTCCTGATGGAGCAACCAGTACCTTCGCTGGACACCGGCGGATTTTCTTTCCACAGTAGTGACGGGTCAATTACCTTGGAGTTTTCAACCCCTCTTCTTGCCCTCCCGAGCTTCGAGTTCTGCAGCCCTGGCTATACTGGTGAAGATAAGAATGATTTATTGGTTCTACCAGCTGAATCATCTGAACTCCAGCTAATTCCTAGAGGTATTTTGGCTAAATATGCAATCTTTCAGCTTTCTTCATTGGGAAAACTTTGTGTGTAAGAATTGTTTGATTCCAATGAAACAAAAAGCATCTCTAGAAGTTTTTCATATTTGGTGATTTATAATGATAGCACCAGTGAAATTCAAATCAAGTTACATTTCTATCCTATCTGTTTTACACGTTTTTACCTCGTTCATATAAACACCCCTTTGGAAATCATTAACTTGTTCCGGTCCATATACGATGCATAGTTAACTCGTCCTTACGCACTATAACTTGCACATGCATGCATTCTTTCGACCATTATTAGTATTTAATAAAGTGCATGAACAACCACCACGGCGTTTTGAAACTGGCTAGGGACCAGTTTTAATTGAAGTGTGGGTTTTAAGTAGTAAACTAAATGTTTTAGAAACATCAAATATATTTAACTGATGCTTTGTATTGAAACAAGTGTTTCCAAAGACTTTACCCTGCAAGAATGTGTCTTTAATTCCTTGTAAATGATACGTGCAGCTGTTGAATTGGAACTGAAAGCAGTCGAGATTCGAAAGACTGGGTCCAGAATCCGCAGCAAGAGGAATCACACGATCGGCCTGTGTGAATTCGACCAAGTCAATGTAACAGTTACAGAATCAGTCATTCGATGGGCGTCATGCACCCATCTCCCAACTGCTACCTCGCTCAGGTCTTCACTTGTTTGCTAAAAGACCACTTCACCCGTCAGCCTCTTGAACTAAATTTAATTTAGTGTAGTGGAGAAACTGTGAACTGGGCTTGCTTGCATTCGCAGTCGGCAGTTTATAAACAGTTATAGTTGAGGCTGTAGGCAGCCACTCTAATGTTCCGTGCCATTGTTTAAGAGGATACTCGTTCATGAGTGTTGCCATGTGTACAGAACACAAGTTGTTTCGTTTAACGTCTTTCTTGTGCTTGCTTTCTGAACAATCGCTTGATGGAATGTATCTGATTTATGGCCACAAAATGTTGTTGGTTGGTTCAATTGATCATCTTTACAAGTTGCCTGCTTGTAGTCCTCACCTGCTAAGAAATTTTGCAGGTCTAAGTCGGGTCCAGGTAGGATTCGGGTCTGCCTAAGTTATCATTTAGGCTCTCTTCCTGACTCTGAGTCGGTTTCGGGCCCTAGAACTTAGGGCCATTAGAGGATAGTATTGTAGAAAAATGTGTGGTTGTGATTGTAGGAGCAAAAAGGCCTATTGGCGGGGCCTCTGTAACAACTTGCTCGTGAGCAAAGTTTTATCTGATTTATAGCCACAAAATCACTATTCTAGCTTTATGATGGTGTCACTATTTAATAATTCTGGGAAGTTGGTAGGTCTGATTGTTGTTATATTTACACGATCATCTTAGTTTTGAAATGCTAATGTTATCCGAATTTGTAATTTTCTCCAATACTCAAAAGTCGAAATTGGTGATTTTCTCCGTATGGTATATATTCTCTTAAAGAAGTTCGTTCAGTCTTCATTAGTTGATACAAATGGAGTTCTCATACGAGGTGAATAAATACATATCATACCTCAACCGAGGAAAATAAGGATAAGATATTATCTAAACCGAGGTGAGGAAGTACATCAACATGTTGGCATGCACAAATAGGCGCACATCCCACTTGAATATATGCAACTATTTTCATCATATGGTCTATGCATTCAAATCAATAATTTTCTTATTATAAGGATGTAAATTGTCTAATGTCATGTAGAACTGGACTGATTATAGATTTATTCATAAATTGCTTAACACCGAGACTTACATGATATTTAAGAATTCAAATATATTTTGAAATCGAAATTTTAATTCATGGTATAAGAGATCAATGGTGTTTGTTGATGAGTAATCGTCATTCTAAAGAAAGAAGGCAAAAAAGAGGTGTTTCTGTTACATCTCAAGTTCCAAGAACAACATGCTGACCTCTTTATAACATGAACTTTGAGCCCTACTATAATTTTTAAAAGTTCACACAAACAACTTGAGTATTTTTAAATTTATTCATTCTCACTCACTCTCCGACATCCATTTTATTGCATCAGAATTTGTTGGAATTTATTTCTCAGCTAGTTCAGTAACTATTATCAGGTACAAATTCTTGAAAGGCACCGTAATAATAAGGGATCTGAGGTACCGATTGTTCTTATTAAATACTTATACCACTATATAAGTATACTAGCATTTACGTAACACACTACGTGTGTGTTAAAGATTTTTATATAAAAAGATGAATTTGTTATTGAAAAATGTGAAAACGTGAAGAAAAAAAAATGAAAGGGAGAAATCACGTCAATGAGATTCGAACTCTGCACTCCTACTTCAACAGTGAGACACATGTACGTACCGGATTCAAATTGAATAATTAAGATGAACGGATGAGATTTAAATTGAACTACAAACTTAATGACACTTTTTGAATTATTATACTAAATTGAATTAATAATGTTTTATAACTCAACGATTTATGTTATTTTTATGTGTTGCCTATATAAAACGTACATTTTCAACGTTTTCGATTAAAACGGTAATACTAATATTTACAGGTATTTACTCTTTAGTTCTTCAGATACTCGACTCGACTCGACTCGCATATGGGAGAAAGGATCAACTGGAGAGAAGAAGTCGTGCGAATGACAAACAGTTGTACCTTACTGTAACTCAAACACACACACTCTCTCTCTCTCTCTCTCTCTCTTTCCTCCATTAAAGTACAACCCAAATTACAGTGATTGAATTACTCTTCTTCTCTTCACTCTTGGTCGCTCTCACGTCCACCATTGACACACACTCCAAAGACATGTTATAAAAAGTCAAAAGGACATTATTAGCCTAACATTTTTTTCTCCAATTTCACAGGAATATTATACAATCAATCAATCAATCAATCCACCAATCAAGATCCTTCCTTTTCGATTCGTCTCCTTTTTCCTGCCCTCGAATCTCATGGCACGGTGTCGTTTCCTTCTTTTTCTCGTCGCCCTCTCGTCCTTTGCCGGATTGCTCCGAGCTAGCCCTGGTGATTCTGATCCGATTTACCGGTAATTGTTTCGTTTCTCTTGTAAATGTTTCTCTGTTTTGAATCTTTTGATGATAGTAGTTGCAGATTAAGTGTTTGTAAAAATGCTAGCTTGGTTTAGTTCGTTTCTGCTAAATGGAGTGATCTAAATTGTAAAGGGAGCTAGTGTGTGAGCATTCAAGTCATTACTTTACTTGATTACTTTCCCTGTTAGTTCTAGTCTTGTAGACAATTACTAGTTAATAGCAATTTGTGGTCATGGTTTTAGATTGGATTCAATTAGTGAAGATCTATAAATGCTAATTTACGCCTTCAGGCTTTGTAGCGTTGAAGGATTCGTTGTAAGTTCGGTAGAAGTGGGATTCTGTGATTATGAAGATGAGTGATTTCCTGTTTATGTCAAGAAGTTTGAGCAGGAGTTATTTCCATCGATGATGAATCCGGAGTTCGCGTGTTATTTCCATCGATGATGAATCCGGAGTTCGTGTGTTATTTTGAATCAATGTAGTGTCATGGTCTTTTATGATATTTTGCCTGCTATAGAAGCAATTCAGGTCTTCAGAGTTTTATGATATTTTGCCTACTATAGAAGCAGGGTCTTCAGTCTTTTATGATATTTTCCCATTTATAGGAGCAAGGTCTTTGGTCTTCTGCTAGGCAATCTTATCTACAAATTGTAACTGTCACACTTAGCTTTTGCGTATTTAAGTCAATGTATACCAAGACATCATATCTTTCTCGGTTCGAAGAGTTTCAGTATGACCGGGCAGGTACCTAGCCTTGCTGGTATTAGTTAGAAAATAAAGGGGGTGAAAGTAGCGTTCAGATACGACAGGCATGGATCGCAAGATGTGTAGCCTGATGGTCTTGTATCCGTGGGGAAACCATCCTAATATCCTTTTAGTGTTCTCTATTTCGTACAGCCACTTGAATCCTCTTTTGAACTTCATGACTATGCTTGTAAATAATCCTCTTTATCTTCACCACTCGTGGTGCTTGAGATACAGTTCCTTATATGGGCCATTCCTTATGCCCTTTGTACGCTCTGCTCTACGCCTCTACCGTCGTAGTTTTATTGCACAAAAAGTATCAAGTAGGAGAAAAAGAGTCCCTATTTAACTTTACATGCAACTGAAACGTTCCATTTATCTTTGATGGATTGACCCAGAAGCAAATTGAGGACATACTGTGCTATCTCATATCAAGGCTTTAGTTTGTGAACACGGTTACGAGTGTGTCTCTTACTATGATTTTCTTATTGGCATCTAATCATGTGACACAGAGTCGTTGACGTCGGTCTTGTAAAATAGTACAAATAATAAAGAAGAATTGTTTAAATGGGCGTGATGGTAACTGGATATATTCCTATAATTCTTGCCTTCCAGGTCTTGTGTTGAGGAGTGTGAGAAGACTGGATGTGTGGGCGCGACGTGCTTTCAACACTGTAATTTCTCTTCATCTGGGAACCCTGTTGATGGTGCATGGTACCTTCAGGAGCCACTTTACGTGCAGTGGAAGCAATGGGACTGTCGCAGTGATTGCCGGTACCATTGTATGCTCTCCAGGGAAGAAGAGAGACAGAAACTAGGCTACCAGCCTATCAAGTACCATGGAAAATGGCCATTCAAACGAATTTATGGAATTCAGGTAATTAACCTATGACTTTACCTATTTAGCATTCACGAACCTGGCTTTAATTAGTTGATATTATCAGGAACCGGTTTCTGTGGCGCTGTCAGCACTTAATCTTGCAGTACAGTTTCATGGATGGGTATCATTTTTCATCCTCATAAACTACAGACTGCCTTTAAGGCCGAACAAGTCAGCATATTATGAGTACACAGGCCTTTGGCATATTTATGCCATCTTTGCAATGAATGCCTGGTTCTGGAGTGCAGTTTTCCACAGTCGGTGAGTATCAGCATTTCCGTATTTCCTCACATCTTCTGCCCATACTTGAAAATATACAGTTCACTGGTTGGTGATATTTGCCTACCACCCTACCATTAATAACCCACCTAATATATAGGCCCTCTCTGTATGAAGAGTTATGTTGACCTCTGTCAGGAATGTCAGTCCAACTGTCCAAGTTTCGTGGGTAATAAATGTAATTTTAGTGAGATCATCTGGGAACCGCAATTACCAACAACAAATTATGGCGGCGGTACTTGGGAGGGGGATTAGTCTTGCATGATGGTTGGGTCATTTTTCATTTGTTAGTTTGAGACTTTCAGTTTTGGTTATACTCTTGCCTGATGTGCAGAGATGTTGAATTAACCGAGAAGTTGGATTACTCGTCTGCTATTGCATTACTTGGATATTCGCTCATGCTGGCAATAGTACGAGCTTTCAGTGTGAGAATTGAGGCTGCACGGGTCATGGTTGCTGCTCCAATATTTGCTTTTGTGATGACCCATGTCTTGTACTTGAACTTCTACGATTTTGACTATGGTAAGCAAAATTTGATACTATTGAAGTACTGTTCTTCTTTGAGTTACACATAATGCTAATATGATTACACTGGCCTGCCAACCAAGGTGGCTATAGTTTCAACTGAACTGCGTCAATTTGCCTTTTTGTCCTGAAGTAAATTTATGCTCACATGGGAAGAATTTGAGATGAGGAAATTGCTATTGCTAGACACATTTGATCATACTCTTTCTTTGGTAGGGCCCTAAAAAAAAAGAAGGGGAAAAAATTCAATTCTTGTCAGTTCTCTAGTCTCTACGACCATAAGACACGTTGATGGGAAAATAGTCAAAATACGAGCTTCTACTTGGAAAACAATACATCTGCACTCTGCAGAAATAGATACCTCAAGAAATACTGTCTACTCTGAGTCCACTGTGTATATTAAAAGCTTTTTGCTTGCAACTATTTTGGCTATGTAAAATTTCTAAAAGTAACTCGAGTAATAAATTATTGAAATCAACAAAAATAGCAAGTAAATTAGTGCAGTCTGCCATCTGTTTGCCGTATTTATAAAATTTTCCGTAAAAGATTAGATTTGGGTGCTAAAACATAAACTTGTGGGGTTCCCATCTTCTAATGTCTGAGAAATTAAATCCAAATCTTGATAAATGTCTTTTGCAGGATGGAACATACAGATTTGTGTCGCAATGGGTGTTGCACAGATGGGCATATGGGCAATCTGGGCAGGTCTCAGTCGTCACCCTGCTCGCTTGAAGCTGTGGGTGGTGGTACTTGGAGGAGCCCTTGCCATGCTTTTGGAGATATACGACTTCCCTCCATACGAAGGACTGGTGGACGCTCATGCACTTTGGCACGCAACCACTATTCCCCTCACATACCTCTGGTGGAGCTTTGCTCGGGATGACTGTGAGTTCAGAACCTCAGTCCTCCTCAAGAAGACAAAGTAGAACCCGCAAGAGCACTTCTCATTTCTTGATCTCTTGTGAACGTACGTGTTGATGTTTTTTTCTCGCATTGATGATGCATTCTTCTACGAATCATGATCTCTGTGGGTTTCTTTCTTTTTCTTTGCTAAAGTAGATTAAAACAGCTTCAATTGTTTGTACTGTTTTAAATTGCCACTTAACTTTGGAATTAGGGGCTTTATTAAGGTATTTAGCTAATCAAAGCTATGAACCGTTTCAGATAATTTGCTTTTGCAGACTTGTAACGAAGTTTTGTCATCGACGAGTGATTATACCTCTAACATCTTCCATCGAGAACTATCAATATGTACGTTTCGACTCATTAACCTTCTGGAAAATGTTGCTCAAACCCTTGGAATTAACATGAGCTTCTAATAAAAAGTGAATTTGGAAGACTTGAAGTTTGAAATTGTACTAACCGCAGTCCTTTTCAAGCAAATATATATAACTAGAATTTATTCAAGTTTTCAACTTGGAGGCCATTTCTATGCAACTACGTACGCCTGATAATGATATGTGTAGTTTCTATCAATCACAAGTCAAGGCAATAGTGCTCTTAAATGCTAGTACTCCATTGTCTATCTTTAAGTAAGAAAATATAGTAGCAATTAAAACACTTTGACTATTGAGTAAAATCATCTATGCCCAAAAATACAACAACGTAATCCCATATAGAAAGCCCACGTCATCACTTTCATCCTACATAGACTCTGAAACGAGTATATATGGAGAGTAAGTGTCCCGGCATCATATTTTCCAACTCGAAACCTTCTTGAGCTCGTACGTATAATTAACACTCGTCACTCAATAACTTCAACATTAACACGATTTGTTATGTTAGTGTACCATTAGGCATTTGCCGCATTAGCCAAGATACTTCGTGTCAAGAAAAGCTGCTAATTGTTTATTAATCTATGTTAATATCTTCCAAAACAAAAATCACAAAAATCCACTCTTGTACATATTTATTCTCCAGTACTAGCAAAACTATAATGTAAGGACCTAAGAATCTCCTAACATACACACATACACTCACTCTAATAAGGGGTGTTAATTTCAATAACGGAAATTAATCATCATCAAATCGAATAGCTCCACAACGACACGTCAGCATGCATTTCCACGTCATCACAATACCGCGGCGGAGCCAGCATCAGCCCCTCCGCCATGTCAGCCAGCAGCCCATGCATCCCAAACATCGCCTCCTCATCCATAAAGAACACATTTTCGGGCGAACAGGCCGCGTTGGCAGCTGACGTGGCTTCCTCACAAGCCACTTTAGCTGCTGACGTAGCCTCCTCATGACTTTCCACGCTGGCAGCCATGTTGGCACCGTCCTCCGCCCTTGGCCGGAAAGCCTCAGCTGCCTCTGCAGCCGCCTTCTGAATGTCCTTCGCCTCTCTGGAGGCCGGGACCGGCAGCCGCCAGGCAGAGTCGGCGAAATTCAAACACGCAGCCCTCCCACGGAACGCGATCGCCGCCACGTCATGTGCACGTGCCGCCATTTCCGCTGTCGGAAAAGTTCCTAACCAAATTCTTGTCTTCTTATTGGGCTCCCTCACTTCACAAACCCACTTGCCGGAATTCCTTCTACGGACTCCACGGTAGACCGGGTGGCGCGTCTCCCGGAACTTCTTCCTCCCGGCTCGTTTCTTCGGGTTCTCCGAGGCTAGAATCGGTCCCTCGCTTCCGTTTTCAGACGACGACTCGGCTGCTTCTCCGGAAGGGGAAGAGTAGGAGTCATGTAAGGTGGGGAAGGGGTCTGAGTAGTAGTTAGTCACATGACTCATGTCCATTTGTTCTTGAATAAGTTGGAACTTGGGAATAAGTTGTTCTTGAATAAGTTGGGAATAAGTTGTTCTTGAATAAGTTGGGAATAAGTTGTTCTTGAATAAGTCGCGAGAAAAGTGGGACTTGAATAAGTTGTTCTTGAAAAGGGATTGTGTTTGGTAATGGGGTGCAATGAGATAGTGAGAGTGGAAGAGTGAAAGATGGGGTACTTATATGTATGGTTAAAAGAGGAAAAGTGGTTGATTTGAATAAGTATCAATAAGTTGAAGTGGCTTATATATATATTATATTATTGTACTACTTATTATACAAAGATTGAACACGGAAATGTGGATAAGCGCCAGCTAGTGTAGAAGTGGCAACCCACGGCTTGTACTTTTGTAATTAGAAGAACCAAAGAAAGTGCGAAATTGATTGCTGTGGACCAGCTGTTATTTTATCTCATTTTCTATTTATCTGTTTAGTGTATATGTCACATTCTCAATTACTTCATAAGTTTCGTGTAGCATACCACGTGTGTTTATTTCGTTTTGCAAAACTAGTTGATAAATTAGTTATTAGATAATAAAGTACTTTGCAAATCAATGGAGGTGTTTAGTGGATCAGTAATTAGTTTATTTGTTAAATATAATACTTCATCCGTTATGGATTGAACTTCTCGCGAGTTTGTGTACAAATTTTAAGAGAATGATTAATCGGGACGGAGGTAGTATATAAAACAACCAACCATCTAGACAAGCTTTTTAGACCAATTAACTTATTAACTATCAAATAGGCATTCAAATAACATACTTATTTCGGTAGTAAGCTCGTCGAGCTTATAAATTAGCTGATAAGCGAATGTTAAACATGTCCATAATTCATTAACACACTGTGTAGTGAAGAAAAAAACCATATGTTTGCCCTCCATATCGATCTGTTCAATGATTTTTATATTTTCATCCGTCCCAACATACTCTATTCCATCTCTAGTCAAAATATGTTGTGATTATCAACTGTTGTTTTAGTTGAGAAGGGAATTGAATTCATTTATTTAAGTTCTAAAAAAATACTCAGGCAGTGTTCGATCAGGTTAGTTAAGTTGGAACGGTGTAAAGGGGCCACAGTATAACACGTGTAATGAATGTTCATTTTCGCAACTTGAGGGAATTGACTATTTTGGGATTTGGTGTGTTTTTTTAATTTTTTAGGGATGGTGATGCTGATTGTTGTCTGTATACTTGGAAAAAAAAGAATGAAGTGGAATGCTTAATTTTAATTTTTTAATTAGTTGAAACTTGAAAGTTTAGTTCCGTGTTCAATGTATTGGTGTGAACAAGTTAGACATGAAGGACAAGAACACTTTGTGGGCTTAAACTAGTAGAGATTTCCTGCCTAATCATAAGTGGAATGTGATTATAGATTAAAATATTTGGTTAGTGACTGTGTTAAGTCTTGATTGGTCTTATAAGTATATGTTATTTAATGGAGTTAAGATTCAATATCTTGAATATTCTCAGAGCAATTAAACTAATAATCCAAGATTAGAATAATATTTAACATATTGTATAGGTTAGGTGCTAGTTAAGTTTGTTGGA
Organism: Plantago major; assembly: GCA_026545765.1. Classification (NCBI taxonomy): domain Eukaryota; kingdom Viridiplantae; phylum Streptophyta; class Magnoliopsida; order Lamiales; family Plantaginaceae; genus Plantago; species Plantago major. The sequence goes on along the minus strand of CM048844.1, from coordinate 4,190,539 downwards.
TTAGGGAGATTATACTGTAGTCAAATATATAGTAGGTTATGCTTTAGATTGAGTTTTTTCATGTTGGAGACGATCTTTCTTTTAAAGTCGAATTATAGATCAGTTTTGAATCACAAACAAAATGCTTTTGTTGAAAATACAATTAACTCTTTTGAAAGTTGTAAAGATATAAAATAACCAGTCATCCAGGAGCGAAGTTAGAATTTTTTTCCATCCCTTGCTCACCTCAAAACTAATTTTAATAATAAATTATAATTTACAATTTTAAAATAAATAAATATAACATATTTGTAATTCAATGAAACAACCAAAAAATTTTAATTTAAAAAAAATTACATGTTATTATCATTATTCTAAACTTATTAATCCGTCTCTAGTAAATATATAAAAGACGAACAAATGTTTAAAAATGCATTTTGTTAATAACATAGTAGTAGATTAGTAAATGTTTTACTTAAAAATATCGGTGTTTTTATTAACAATATATGTCCTATAATATTTAAGTTAAATATAGACCGTCTCCCACGACGATGTTCTAAATATATTATAAAAATCACTTTAAACACTTGTATTGAAGTGTATGTCATATTCTTTTTTAATTTTTATTGTAAAATAGACCGTTTTAATTGTCGAAACTCTAAATTTAGTACATATATAATACGCATTATAAGGTGTTACTCTATACACTTGTTGTAGCTTCTTCTTTCTTTGTTTGTTTCTCATTTTTCCTTGAGTAGGTTTTAGTCAAACAATAAAGGTTAGGTTGTTGTTAAACTGGAGAAATGATGTTTTCGTTTTTTAAGATAGACAATTAAAATCACATCTTCAGCTTGAAACTTTCCCCGCTGGTCAGTGTTCAACTTTCACTTTGCATGTCTCGTTCTTCTGTAGACCGGGTCTATTAATCTGCACATACTAGCTGTTTATCTTAATATATCAACTAACATTCAATCAAAATTATTGAGGTGAAGTTTAATCAAAGCTTCATGTGGCCATGATCTATGATTCGATCAAGAATCAAGACCAAATAATAATATCTGATCTGGTAGATTAATGATCCACTTGATACTTGAGACAGTGAAGCAATAGTGAAGGAACATTGGAGGAAGGTGGTGTGTGCTTGATTTGCAAGTTGCCACCTATTCAAACTAGAATACAGACAAAACAGACCTTTTTGGGTGATGACGTCATCACTTTGACCGAACACGTTTTTGTGACCGTTAATAGCAATCAACAATCAACAAACAACAATTTAACCACCTTTAATTGCAGGCTTTGTGTTACAGTTTGGCCACGGAAACGTGTGCCATACGTGGTGCATATAAACACTTGAATCATAAGGAAAGTGATTGTGCTCATTTGTTAATCGAATCGAATATGAACGATACGAAATATACATCATACTCATAAACATCACATGTGCAATTGAAAGTAAAATTCTATTAAATATATTTGGATTGTTGGGCATGGAGTTTTATCTGGTGGATTATATAAGTGTTAAAACAGATAAATAGTAATTGAGTTTGATTAAAGTATTTTTGACGGAGTTATGAATTTATACGTTTTGTAAGGTAAGTCATGTAGTTTGTGTGAGAGTATATTGGTATGTAAGAAATGAGTGGTGATCTTTTTTATATTTTTAAGGTAATTTGATTTATTTAAATAAAGATCATTAAGTTGAGGGGAGTTATCATTGTTACTGTAGCAACTGTACTATAGTTTCATGACATATACAAGACTCGACTATAACAAAGTTATTGACAAGTTACGTTGGACTAATTTTAAAGTAAACATGTAATATTTGTACAGAAACATGCGATATTGTTAAGTTCACCTTTCGGGATACAAAATAGGGGTGAGCGCGGGCGGGTGTAGGCGGGTTTTTACGAAAAATCAAACCGACCCACCTATGGCGGGTGATTATAATTATAAACAGAGGCGGGTGGAATATTTTTTCAACCCGCGGCGGTTCGGGTGATAAAAATGGCAGGCGGATTTTCGGGTGAATGTAGATAAAAATGAATGTAGTAAAAACTTGCAACTTGTGCAGAATTAGATGTGCAAGTAAAAAAAAAAATCAACAACAAAGAGCATGTCTTGAACAAATAGGACAGTGATTCTTTTGAAGTAGTTATCTTACTTAATTTTAAAAAATTTCACGCAGTAATTGATGAAATGTTGACTCGAGAAGTTGCCAACTTATGTTATTTTGCTTGAATACATGACATAAGCTGAGAAGAACGAATGATGGATGCAAAAATGAAGATGAAATAGTGGTTAAAGAGAAGAACAGAGCCACTTAAACTATATCTATACTCAACAACATGTCAAGCGAAGAACGCCTCTACAATGGGTCTCCTTATACTTGAATTCACAAACATATACTTACATACATACATACATAAAAATGGCGGGTGGGTCGCGGGTTGCACCCATCCAACCCACCACCCACCCACCACCCACCCACTAATGGCAGGTAAAAAAAATTAACCCACCACATATTTTATAAAAAAATTAGTTGGCGGGTGCGGGTGAAAGGCAGGCGGTTTGCACGGGTGGGTCGGTCGGTTGGGTTTTTTGCACACCCCTAATACAAAATCTCAATTTTTTTATATATAATTTATTGATCACAAAATCTAGGAAATGAGGAAAGTGAAGTGAATACTAATAATTCTCCATCTTATCTTTTAGTACTACTTTAAATGAGGCTGTCTGACTATGTGTTTCCTTTCTCCAACCCCAAGTTGCCACCTAACCTACACACAATGAAAAGGACTATTGCTAATAGTGGAAAACAAAGGTTGATTATTTCTTGATGTCCCAAGTTGGCCACTAACTAATCTCAACGTTTATTTTCTTTCTTCAATTCTTTGCTACATGTGATCATCACATTCACATGCTAATGTGAGATTCTCTCATCCTCCTGTTAGCCATGAATTGTATCTAGCTAGCTACCATTTAGGATCCATTTGAAAATTGTAAAGGTGAGTTGAAAAATTATGTCCGAATAGTGTAATGGTTGTACGAGTGTTAGTAGGAGGAATGTTGACTAACGTTTGGAATAGAAATGGAATCGATATGTTTTTCCTAATATTTTGTTTTAGGTTATACTCCTTCCATTTAAGAGAAATTGTTACATTTTGATTTTATCCGATCAACTATCTTCGAGTTTGACCACAAATTACTCATGAACGATAATAGTAAATAATTTAATAAAATCATATAATAAAAATTTAATTACTAAATTTTTATTATATAATTTTAATAATTTATTTATTAATATCGTTTAAGAGTAAATTGTGATTAAACGCGGAGACAGTTGACCGCAAAATAGTAAAATGTAACAATTTTTTTTATATGGATGGAGTATTTGGAGAAAGACGCCAGAGAATCAGAGTGGATGATGGTGATAATGTTTTTTAATATTCAAACTTTTTAGTTGAGTGTATGTTCAATTAACAGCTAAACCGTCGCCGAAGATTATTGATGAGGGATGAGTTTCAATGTTATGTTTTGGATTTCACTTCAAAAAATACTACTTGTGTGAAATGTTTATGTTAAATACTTTACAATATTTGAAACTTTTTGGGGCGAACTTTATAAAATACTTTGAAATAGGGGATAATTACATAGGGATACCCACTTAGAACGACGTTTCTCATATTCGTACTACTTAGTCGAACAATTACAATTTAGTCCAAATCCGTTGACCAGGTTAATTTTGTTGTTTCATTTGAAACAACCAAACATGGCCTTATGGAATTTTAAATTAAAAAAAAAAAAATTCTTCTTCTTCCTTCATCTTCTCCAACAGTCCAACCTACTTCTTCCATCTTCTTCTTCCTCCATCTTCTCCAACATACTTCTTCCTCCATCTTCTCTTCTTCTTATCCGGTAAATTTCTTCCTCTTTCTTATTTTTTTCTCCTTCTTCCAATTTGCAGCTCCAAATCGAGCAACTGACTCGATGGGAGCCGGATAGTAACTCGATTTGAGTCAGAACAACTCCAAATCGGAGTTGTTACATCTCCGATTTCGATCTCCGATTTCGATTAACTGTTACGAACTTTCGATTGTGTTTTCGGATTGAAGTTGGGGATAGTTTACAAATTGAAATAGAAGTTTGAGGGCTTATTTGAGCTTCTTCGAAATCTTATGGCGACAAATATAAAAAATTAGATATTCAGGACTTAAATTACAATTTGCCAAAATGGGTTATTGTTTGGTAACTTGCAAAATTCAATAATCTGAGAGGGGCAAAATTGACTTTTCCAGGTTTTAGTTCGCCAAAAGTCAAATTCGTGGGCTTAAGTGTAATTGTTTTACATCTAATTGTACTAAATTATAATAGTTCGACTAAGTGATACTAATCTGTAATTACGACATCTAAATGGGGATCTGGATGTAATTTCCCCTTGAAATAGTCCTCTTATGTTATGAGGGGATTGATGACCATTTATATATGGGTATGATAACATGTGTACTTCTTATGTAATGTCAGGTGTTGAACGCTTCTTATGATTTTGAATATTAATTATCCTATATCGTCTAAAAATGAAAATGTCAGCGTAAACACAACGTCTCTCCAGCTTGATTGGAATCTCTTTAACTACATTTGACAAAACTTGGAGCAATATTCCCTCTAGGATGAATTGATGGTAGACATTGTTCTTTGAATAATTATTAGAAGGAGAAACACTAACATGATCATTAATAAAGACAAGAGGTGCCTTTTTGGATTGATGTCACTCATTTGTCATGACTACTAACGGTTTGTTAGACTTCGTGCTACCAGATTATCCTCTCATTTATGTGATGGAATGCGATGTAAACCCATCTTCTGATGAGTGGGTGACTACCGAAGTAAATCGAGATCAATTTTCCGCTACTAACCCTTCACTACTTGACCAATTTCCAGCAAGTGGCTCGAATCATGGTTTTCCCACGGACCACACTTTAAATGACTTTTGAAGTTGCAAGGAAACCAAGTCATAAGTCTATCTCCACTGGATCCTATTGCTCAAATGTTTTCCGTCAAAGCATTGATAGTCTACTCTATCCCGTAATCAATACGTTACATATTCAAATTCTCAAAGTAGATTACCTTCAAATTATCTATAATAATCTTTAATTGTTACTCGAATCCAACTCTATTTGATTCAATCATCAATAATTTGATTAACTAAAACACAACTTTAACACCTCTTATAGTCTTGTTTGGTTCATGTTTGGATTTTGCCTACCCATTTTTGGTTCATGTTTTTTTTTTTTTTTTTTAGCAAAACATAGACGTAATATATTAAAGCTTAAAGAGGAAGTACATCAGTTTGATTAACCGGAGTGTTCACAGCACGCAGTACTCGACACACTTAGATCATTGCTTAGATACATAGAAAGCCACAAGGGGAAGCTCCATGGCGTGGAAGCTCCAGATCGGAGCTTCCATGGCGGAACCTCCGATCTGGAGCTTCCATGGCGCCATGGAAGCTCCGATCCGGAGCTTCCATGGCGGAAGCTCAATTAAAAAAAAAAAAAAGAAAGAAAAAAAAGAAAGATGATCAGAACTTCCATCGGAGCTCCGGCAGTGATTTTGGTGGTGGTGTGCGGTGTTGGTGGTGGGGAAGAAGATGGTGGGTGGTGGTGTTGGTGCGGTGGTAGTGGGTGGTGGTGGGGATTGGGGAAGGTGAGTTAAAATTTTAATAATTATTTTTTTTGAAGAATTTAATAGTTAAAAAAAATTATTTTTTATTTTTTTAATAGCGTTAATTTTTTAATATATCAAAAATATTTTATTTAAATAATTTAAAGCAACGTAGACGGTTAGAGCGACGTAAAACGGTTAGAGCAACACCTCTTGCGACGTAACAACAGTTGAAGCTGACGGACGGCAGACGTCGACACTCGATCGACGTTAATCGAGCGACAATCGTTGACGGTGAGAAACCTGTAGATACATAGAAAGCCACAAGGGGCACACATCATAGACATAAACCTACCTTATCTGGATCAAATAAAAATGAAATCACCACACGAGATCCAAGTATTGTGAAATTCTTTGGGCCTATAGTATAGACTATTAGAAGTAAAGAAGATGAAGACATACTGAGCCAGGTCATCTCTAGCCCAACGGGCCTAACTCTTTAAGTCCAACGTTTAAAGGCCCAAATAAAGTTTTACATTGAAGATATTTCTTTCTTTCTTGTTCATCAGCATCATCATCATCAGACTGTGATTTCTGGTAAAGAGCTCAAACAATCACTAGCCATGAATTCGGCAATGGCGTCATCTCCATTCCCAATCATTAGCCCAAATTTTCACAACCCCAACAAACCCCACTTCCGAAAACTCACCCTTCCACTCTGTAAATCATCATCCTCCGTGGTCATTTCTCCTCCACCTGCAAATTTCAACTTCAAGAACGAAATTCTCCGCCTTTCCACTGCCTCAATAGCTGAAACCCACCCGGAATTACTCGACCTGGCTGAAAACGGAACCCTGGTGATGATCAAGAAGAACCAGTACGGTCCTATTCCGGCCTGGAGAAGTGAGTTTGTGGAGCCTGAGGATATTTGGATTGTTGGAACTACTCATATTTCCAGAGAATCGGCTTCTGATGTTGACAGGGTTATTAGGGCCTTGAGGCCTCAGAATGTTGTGGTTGAGCTCTGTAGAAGCAGGCAAGTCTTCAAAAGCTCGAATCTTGTGGGTTAATTTTGGTTCAATTTTGTAGCTTCTTGAAAAGCTCAAATCTTGTGGATTTTTGTTCAGTTTTGTAGATTCTCTTCTTGAAAAGCTCAAATCTTGTGGATTTTTGTTCAGTTTTGTAGATTCTTACTTTCTTAGTGATTGTCTTGGAAATGATTACAGCTTGAAATAATCTGATTGTTATAGCTTACTTTGTTTAAACTATTGTGAACAACTTCAAATAATCTGCTGAATTGAACTCTTGAACGAGGCAAGTCTTGAAAAGCTTAAAATCTTGTAGATTTTGGTTCAATTTTGTTGGTTGTTACTTTCTTGGTGACTGTCTTGCAAATTGTTACAGCTTGAAATTATCTGATTCCTGTAGATTATTCTGTTTAAACTGTTGTTAATAACTTCAAATAATCTGCTAAGTTGGTTAAAAACTGTTTCTTTGTATTGGTCATGTAGATTTTGTTTCAGTTTATAGATTCTTAGTGCTGCTTGTGGATGTTGTGGTTTTTATTGTTTCGAATATTGCATCGATGTGGGTTAATTTGCCTTGTGATGACATTTCCAAGATTCTTACTTTGGTAATAGTATTGTGAATCTCGTCTATGGAGCATCGAACATCTTTTTATATAGCATTAGTGTGGATGTGACTGTCTTGGTTTGAACTTTGAACATGTTAGATTATGATCCTACTGCAGTTTGAATTGTTTAGTTTTTCCAATCCATGGCTTAATTTTACCTGTTGCAGAGTTGTTTTTCAGAGCTGGGATCATGTATATGCCTGAGAATGACGATCAAAATCAGCAACTTAGATCAAACATGTTCTCACTAAGTGGGACTGGCTTCTTTGGTGCTGTTGGACGGAGCATCAATTTGGGTTTGTCACTTTTATCTCTATCAAATGCCAATTTTCAAGATTTGTTCTATATATAGTTCATTACTCTCTTTTGTTTCATGCCAGGGGGTCAATCTGCTTTGGCACTAAGGTTGCTCTTGGCAGCTTTCTCGTCAAAAGTATCTTCAAGTGCCAATCGGCCCTTTGGTGATGAGGTGTGCACTTTTAGTAAAATCCATGCATTCACTTACCTTTTCTTTTAGGTATAGATTGTAACGTCTAAGCCATTTTGTTATGCAAATTTTAGTTTCGCGCTGCTCGGAAAGCTTCAGAGGAAATTGGTGCTCAGTTAGTCTTGGGCGACAGGCCAATCGAAATAACCGTATGTTGCTGTCTTTCATTTCGTATAGTACATCCTTTAATGGAACCTAACTTTGGTGTTAGTTTGAAATTTCTAGTTAAGGAAACTGTTGATTGTGGTACTGAGTTGTTATTTTGGTCAGTCTTTGATGACTGTGTATGTCTTAGGAGGCATACACTTGCTAATTGACAATCCTTTTTTACAGCTCGAGAGGGCATGGAGTTCACTGAAGTGGAAGGAGAAACTGAGCCTAGTCTCCGCTGTAATTCGTGGAATTACATCGCCTGACATCTCCACAAAGACAGTGGAGGTTTGTTCTCCTTCTGAAATGAAAATTTTCTATATCTGCCTTCTGAAGTTCCTCTGTTTATAGTTAATTATATATGCTATAAGTACAATAATAATTAAAACTTTGCAACTATCTTGAGTGTGTAACAATTGTCAATTATGAAATGCAAAATGTTATGGGAAAGCCGAAAAGGAAGTATGTTTGAAACAAAATCTCGTTGAATTGTTGGCGTATGAATTACTCAAGTAGAGAACGTATTTTGATTGCTATAGGTCCACAACTAACATCATTGTTGTTTATCGTATTTTCTATTTCAGGAATCTGGTAATGGTGATAGTAACTTTCAGCTCTATGAGAAGCTAAGTTGCTCGTACCCCTCTCTGCTGCCTCCTCTCATACATGAACGCGATATAGTAAGCCTTCGAAATACACAAAACTATATCTCATAGTTTTTTCTAATACTATTAAATGAAGATTCAAAGATTCAACATTCACAAATAGCACTTGAGTTTTGACTGACACCTTTCGATTGGGTGCTCAATCTTTGAGTTTTGCTAGTTTTCGTTAATAAATTTTGGCGAAACTCACAGGGGACACCTGTTGTTATGCATAGTGTGTGCCAGTTCCCAGTGTTATTTTTCATAAAACCCATGTACATGCCTTAAAATTTAAGAAGTTCTCATGCAGAACACAATGTTAAAATCTTGAAATATATGGTCTTAGTTCTGCGTTCTGAAAACACAGGCCGATTTCATGTAAAAAAACTAACTCAGAAGATTTGCACTGTTTGTATATCTTAATGCACCTTGATTCATTTGGCTGAATTTTTTAAATCTTGGTTTCAGTTTATCGCTTGGTCACTGAAGAGGAGTAAAGCTGTAAACAACTGCAAAACAGTGGTAGGAGTTATTGGCAAGGGCCATATGAATGGAGTCATCTACTCACTACTTTCCGATACAGGCAACTTGAGGTTCAAAGACCTGGCTGGGAAGAGGCCTGGAAGCGAATATGGTTGGGTTGGTTCGATAACTAAAGATTTGGTAAGAGATACTGTAATCGGCATTCTATTATGGCTAGCATACGAACAAGTGAAGTCGATGCTATAGAGCAGGGCACATAATTGTAAAGCTTCAACTTCATATATTCATGTAAATACCTGTGCCACTGTTAGTTTATACAACTAAAATTGGCACCCTTAGCTCAGACAGTTCTCAACTTCAAGTTATTGCACTTCATGCTACTTAACATCATAGTACTTTTTTAAACCCAAAAACAGGAAAGAAAAAAAGAAAAAGGAAGGTGATGGAATTCTCTTTGTCTGAACATAACTGATTTGAACTGAATGGAATTGAACTGAATTGTAGTATAAAAATGAACTAAGCAAAATTGAACAGATCTGAATGAATCTGAACTGAACTGAAATTAGTGAGTTTTCAGATGAAAAGAACATAGCATTGATCTTTCTTATGTAGTGAAGAACCTGCTTATATTCATAAACCAATATATAAATGCCATGTCTGATCACTGATGCGATGAGTCCCTTATCAGGTGATCCACTTTATTTGATCATAATAAGATGGTTTAACTATAATGAGTATGGTCAGTGAATATCAATATAAAATATCATGACTGACTGAAAAGCCACTCTAAGTGTTTCTTAAAAAACAATGACCTTTGCCGATAACTAACACTACCAAATTCAAGACGAATAAAATGAACATGTTCAGCCACAAACTCACAGATTAAGGGAAAAGAGCCAGTCCATCTACACAGGCCATGATAACTGAAAAGAGAATATAGCTGAATACCAGCAGTACTCAAAAGGATAAAAGCCAAACCAGAAATACTTGATACTGCATTATTATATTACTGATGCATATGATTACTTAATATACTGAAGAAGAGCTAAGAAAATGTAAACATGCACCACCATGTTAGTGTTACAGTTAACCTCAAATTTTCTGATCTTGATGTCACCAAGAAAAGAACTAGCTAGTAAAGACAAAAAAAATTCTATCTGTCAAACTTTTTTTTCCTGGCAAAATGAGGATAATGGAAGCTGCAAAGTAGCTTTAAGAAGCTGTTGCAGCCTCCAGGCAATAACAGTGGTCGAGACGATCAGCATTTTGGTTTGGAGATGATGATAAAACCATCCTTCCGTTCTTGCTGCTAAACTGAAGAACCTGCAGTATCGAGGTACAGATTCTGCTCGCAGCTCAGTTATTTTTTTATTTCTTTACTTTAACCCGACACATATCTCTCTTTTTTTCATTTAACCTGACAGATTCTGCGAAAGCTGCAGTCATCACGAAAACAACATTCAAGTGATCCTTAATTACTAAAGGTAACTACTCGAAATTTCAATAAAATTATTCAACACTTTATATATGGCAGTGCTATAAATCTATAACTACACCGTGCATATATATGAAAACAAGTCAACATCCAAATTATTCTCAATTACATCAACTACGTGAAATTCAAAAAATAATCTTTCATAATCTCCTTATAGTACTCCAGAATCTGAGAATTATTTCTTTAGAAATTTAGTAAGAATTATTTGGCACATAACTTAATTAGTAAGTTGCTGCTTTGCTGGGATGTATGTCATTCAAACTTTCATAATCTAGAATGTACATTTTAAGCAACATGATGTGAAAATAAAAAATTTCTAGATTATGAAAGTTTAGATTACATGCATCCCGGCAACTTACTAAAGCTTCGCACCAAATAATTCTTTCATAATCTAGAAATATTAATGTTTGAATAACAAGATTGTTCTGATCATGACAATCTGCTTATTGTTTTCTTGACCAGAAATTGCAGTTACCAGTGTGAAATATCCAACCAATAGTATATATATGAGTATACGACGCCCAAATCAGTTGCAGCAGCTCACTGCAAGTAAAATGTCATTTACCTGTTACTGGTGAGTTAAATCGTTTGTCTGTAATTAACCAGCCTTTTCCCTCTATACCTTCTATCAAGATCCCCCTCAACATTTTCCTCGCTGCTCCAAAGTGCTCAAGTTCCAGGCCAGATCGAGGCTCTTGCTTCTTTGCTTATGCGACTCCAAAATCTTTATCCACCAAAGCTTGTTGCTAAAAACAAACTAAGCAGCCAGTTAAGCATTTCACTGTTTTTGTCCCTCCATAGTTTGATTTAGAAGGTTAAATTTTATTCGTTTTGCTCTGTGTTTGCGCGCCAAATTTTTCTACGCAAAAGGGGTATATTTTTTAAGTTGGTAAACATGATTCTGGGATTATGCAATTGGAACAAACATTTTATTCGCATTCATTATAATCTACTACCCCAGATTTTTTATGCTGACTGTTTTTCTTTTTTAATGTGCATTACAGACAGTAATGTCAGCTGACGGAGAAGGTAGGAGCGATCATAACAGGATCACAAAGAGAAAATACTCAGAAATCGAGGGGTCCGATGGAGGAATTGGGAGAAGTAGTCAAACTGCAATGAACAAAATGCAGAAACTTGTTTGGACTGGATCACTACAAAACCGGTTCTTGAAAGCCAGTGACACCATTGGCCTTTCGAGTAAGATTTTTTCTAAATCTCCCTCTTTCCATTCAATATCTGGGTCATCGTGAAAGATACACAGATCTTGTTTTGCTGTGTTTCGCAGATGACGTGCAACTTATAGTTTGCTAGGACAGCAATTTTATAGCAATTTTTTTTCCATTGTCTCGCTTACATTTTATTTACTTACCTATGTTTTGCTGTATACCTTTTGCAGGATATGCTCCAAATAATAGTCCTGAGAAGATGAATGTTCCGGGATTAAACAGACAGAATGTAGGTTGTATGGTCACACCATCCTTCTCATTATCAAGAGTAAACCTATCCACTCTTCATAGCCAAACCCCTCAACAGTTTCCAGGACCTAATAGCAGCGTGTTTTCTCAGAAACAGGTAATTTCATCTAGTTGCCAGATAGCACAATCAGGATTAGGACAACCCCGATCAATTGCCAACAGTGCATCACATGAACTCTTGGACACCCATACCTCAGTACAAGGGAATACTAGCAGTGAGATCAAACCAAATCCAAATCCTCTAGTGATCATGGGCGCAGAGAATGTCACATGCAATAAAAATTGCAGCATCTCAACTATTAAGCATTTTCTAGATTCGGAAAAATCCTCCAGCTGCAATGCTTATTCGCCTCGCAATCTTGAATTGCGCAACAAAAGCGTTACAGTTCACGATCAGTTATCGCCTATGTCTTCATCATCACATGATCAGTGGCCGGAAGGAGAACGGCTAGGTGATATGATGAGAGAGTACGAAATGCCACTGAGCTCAGAAGCACCACAGGCAGGTAGTATTGTGGAGAATGTAGTTGACGCGGCTCGAATGTCCGGTGATGAGCCACTTTACAGTATAAATGAGATTACCAAACTGCTCCTGGAGGAAGATACGAACGAGTGAACCATGAATTCTAGTACACCACTTTGTGTCACAAGTTTTTTTTCAAGCAGGTATAAAACAGAAAACAAAGTAATTAAAATGAAGGTGTAACGAAACCCCAAGCTTAAAATAGTTTAAAAATGTTTAAATTGCGGCATTATTTTATCACATGTCGGCATGTTTGTAAGTTTGGAATTAAAAAAAAATACATAAATGCATAATTGACCAATCTGTTATAATTTACAAAGGATTAAACTTCTCACACTTCAAATTTCATTTATAATTATAGTTTCATCTTAAATTATTGGTGAATAAGAGGATCTAAGACCGACACGCTCAAAGAAATAGAGATATGGCTCAAGTTTCATAGCTAGAGAGGTTTACAAAATACAAAAAGGAACTGAAATACAATTTAACTTATTCACCTTTATCTTAATTAATGTTTTAGTGAAAACCTCACAATTTTGGTCTTGATCAAAATGTTGGGAATAACTTTTGATAAACCTTTATTCGGACTAATTTTAGTTGGTTAATTAATACATTCAAATATAGTTAGTACAGTCTTAATTCACTGTAGTTATCTTCTTATAACTCATTTGACATAATATGAAAAATCGACCGAACTTACCGAGACTACTCATTAATGATTAATTATGATGTCGTCCAAACAAGCTTATCGAGTAGCTGATAAGATTTTTATGGAGGCGTCTGAACAAGCTTATCAGGTCAACTAACTTATCAGCTAGTGTCCACGTATAATTATTACGAAAACAAGCTTATCGAGCTGATAAACTTATGCTAAACAAGACTTGCTGCAAAATGTACTAATATTTCGATTCATATACATGACGCAGTTATACGAAATTAAATTGTAGGTTAAGGAACAAAAAATAAAGTAGAGAAAAGTCGAAGATCAGACCACTCACATTGCACGACGTACAACATTTTGTTGCAGGCAGCTTCCGGCCAAATTGACCTGTACGATCTTCTTCTACCTCAAGAAACATCATTGCCAAGGGACTAGACTATTCCAGTCAGAAATGAAATCGCCAAACACAGATTTGAATTGACACCATTTTTTTACACTTTTCACAATCCAATTATCCATCCCAGAGAAGAAGATTATCAGCATCATTAACGACACAGATCCAGTAATCCATCTCCTTTCCTTCTTATCTATGCATCTATATCCTATACATTGATGTATCAGCTGAAATTATTAGCTTCCTTTCTGCAATTTGGCTTTCAATTCCATCACCTTGTGTTGATTATTGTTTTCTGTAGGATAGGGATTAATCAGCTGACTCGATTAAGATGTCGATTTTCGACGGTCTTCCAATTTCGCGAGATAAATCGGTGAGTGACCTTTTTTTTTTACTTGCTCATCGTCATTTGTTCTTATCGGAATCAAGTGGAAGGAACTGGGGTTTATTTATCAATTGCTTTGTTGTTAAGTGTACAAATGAAGTCTATTGGCAGAATGGGTGGGGAAGTTCATTTTTTGCTGATGAATGAATCTCCATGTCTATATGGTAACGAATTCGCGGATTTGCTTCTCGCCCGTGTAAAAAACCTAAAATCACTGGGTCTATAAGAACTATCCGATTCTGAATCTCAATTTAGTAAATCATGGTGTTACTTGCACTTATCTGTCAACTGCAGAACAAGTTTGAACTCTGGAGATGTAGTATCTTGATGAAATGTTTCATTGTAATTGCAGTATTTGAGGGAAGAACTTTCCAAAATAGATGAAAGTTGGGCTGCGGCGCGTTTTGATTCATTGCCTCATGTCGTGCATATGCTAACATCTAAAGATCGTGAAGCAGAAGTGCAAGTCTTAAAGGAGCAAAGCGACATCATTGAAGAAGTTGTCGATGAAGTTGTACATGCATATCATAGTGGCTTTAACAAGGCCATTCAAAACTATTCCCAGGTTTGTTAAACTTAGTTGTTCTTTTTCTTTCACTTGGATTTCTATATGCCCGCATATTCAAGAAATATGCTTGTATATGAGGTCGACATATCCATGTTGCTTTGTAGCTTACTGGAGATGATGTTACTCCTTTTTATCTTCTTATTCTTCTCAACTTAAACTTGCATGTCGATTAATCAATACTATCAAAGTTTTTGATGGTTTCTTTATGTTTTCTTTTTAACTGAATTTGCTAAAGAGGTCAAAATCTACTCCTATGGGTGCTAAAACTTGTTGATACAATTTTCTTATCCTTCAGATATTGCGCTTATTTAGTGAATCTACACAAAGCATTGGAGTCTTAAAAATGGATTTAGCTGAGGCAAAGAATCTTCTTGGTGCTCACAATAAGCAGTTGCACCAGCTATGGTATCGGTCTGTAACTCTGCGACATATAATCTCTCTGTTAGACCAAATTGAAGGCATAGCCAAGGTCAGCCTGTCTTAATACAATATTTCTGTTAATACAATTATTTGTATGTCTGTTCTTCAAATTCTTCCACTTATGCTCCACTAGGACAGGAAAATGAATGAATTGACAAACTCTATTTCTTCTAGATTATATTCATGTCTTGTATTGAGTGCATAAAATTGTTGTAGGATTAAGTGGTTTGTCAAAGCTTATGAGGTCGATTGCAAATTGCCATATACTCAAAAATTTTAAGGAAGGTGTTTATATTTAGATTATTGCACCTAAATTCTATTGGCTATATTGTATTTTCCGTATAAGTGTTCAACAGTTATATCCCAAAGTTATGCACCTAGGAATTTTAGCGGCTGACCTCTTTTCGTTATTTTTTCCCCGTGGCAATGTTTCGGGTCTTCAGGAGCCAGTTCCAGCCCCCCTTTCGGTGAATATGCTTTCCATAGGTTATTTGCGCAGGCAGCCTTAATAATTGCTGGCTTGAGGACTGGGCTAAATTCTGAAAAACTATGCTATGACAATATGCTTCACTTTATCTGTTTGTTTAATTGCCTGTTGTGTTTGTGTTCTGGAATGTCATATGGTACTTGTTCTTAAATGATAGCTGTGCTGTTATAAAACTGGTTCTTACTTTACATGAGACTCCTTTTTTTATTTTTTAAAATTTTCTTTCCTTTGGCATAAGCAAACAGAATTTGTGTTCTTTTGTGGCCTTTTCTGTAACTGAAACTAACTGTAGAAATAAATATATAGGTATACAGAATGTACAGCAGCACATATCAAAGTATCTCTTTAAGCTTGTGCTTTTCTGTGAAGCTTGTATTGATAATTTTTTCAAGATCTCTTACATGCTTATACTCTTACAGTTATTGATTTTCTTTATTACATGTTGTAGGTACCCGCTCGTATTGAAAAGCTCATGGCCGAAAAGCAGTTTTATGCAGCAGTACAACTGCATGTTCATGCAACTTTGATGCTTGAGAGAGAGGGCCTCCAAACCGTCAGTTGTTTCCCCTTTTCTGTATTAGTACACTATCTGATTGATCACATTTAAAAAACCATTAAATTCAGTCTCTAGTGCTAAAGTATTTTTGGTCGGTCGAACCTACGTGGAGTTGGACCGGAGCATGTGCGCTACAGTGCTAATACACGAAAAATCTTGTGAAATACCTGTTTTTGTTTTTGTTGTGCTTTCTTCACCTATTCTTTAATTAATGTTTTCGCCTTTTTGGTCAAGGACACATCAACAAGGTTGAAAGAACACCCTTCTCCATGTCTATATATCCTCATTTACCTGTGCAGTATGCCATATAAATAGCCTCTCAAAAAATGAGATTCTACCATCTTTGTGCAAACAAAAAGATGTCTTTCCGTGTTTGGTGTTTGTATTTGCAATTTTATATTTATTTGCCTTTGAAGTTGGAAGAAAGGTGCATCACAGTAATCAGGCAATATCTGATTATCTATTTGCTTCAGGTTGGTGCCCTTCAAGATGTCCGGTCCGAGCTGACAAAGTTACGGGGAGTTCTTTTCTATAAAGTCTTGGAGGATTTGCATGCGCATCTCTACAATAAGGGTGAATACAGGTCTCTATTCTGTTTCAGTCCTGGATAGCCTCTGCAGTTGCAAATTTTCATTTAACCTTCCCTTTTTACCTTAAAAATGGTTCGCATTGGCAACCTAAAATAACTTGTTGAGTCTTTCATGTTGAAGAAGTTTGTCTAACGAACTATCTACTGTAGCCGTTTATATAGGATTCTTAAGTGTATAAGTCAGTATTGTTGAAAAGAAAAATAAGATTTCATGTCCGTCGGTATACTCCATTCTGTTGATTTTAGGTTCAAAATTCTTATTTCTTACTCTTTTGCCCTTTTTTTTATTTATTTCTATTCTAATTATTTGATCCTATATCTCTCTTCCTACTTCCAGCATCACCCCCCTCCTCCTGAGGCATTACTATAGTTCATTGCTTATAATGGTTGTCTCCTGTCTTTGGCAGCTATGTGGTCTCAACTGCTGAAAGTGATGACGATATTCCAACTAGCACAGCTATTTCAATGAATTACTCCCACTCGCTCTCACGAAGGACCAGGCTGTTGAAAGGAGAAAATGGTGTCGCGATACATGGTACTGGAGATGAATTTCATAGACCGAATTCTGTCGATGGAGGGTGAGTCTGAATCTATTCTTTCAATGCACTTCACAAATGGTGTTGGCCTGTTTTCCTTATCTCCAGTTGCTATTCACCAACCATGTCAACTCGGGTGTTATTGTTTGGTACTTTTTTTTCCTTTTTCTTCATCGGAAGTTGGAACTAAGAAATTTTCCATTATCATAAGGAATTCCAGCACAACAGATAAGTGCAATCACAAAATCACAAATGACTCTTAATAACTTCCAATGACACAGGCAATCACTCACACCTGCCTGAAAATGATACTCTACGTGTCTCTCTCAGTTTGGCACGAAGCATTGTTCGCTGGACACAAATGAATACGATTTCTTTTCTGCCTTAAAACTTATTGTTGAAATATTTGCACTGATGAGATGAATCTCAGGTCATTGAGAACCTATTATTTAGTCTAAGCAACTACTCTCTTTCTAAATGTGTCCAGCTCATCATTTGATGAACAAAATGACGATGGTATGGATGCTCATGATGATGCTATTTCTGATGGAAATACTCCTTCAGCTAGGGGCAGCATGGGTGGTACCAGGGGTGCAAAAAGTATTTCTCACCAAACTCCCATGTGGCTGTCAGAGGCCACCCCTGATGAATTTGCTGTACGTGCTGTACAAACTATACATTCACATTGAACTTAAATGGCTTTGATTAGTCAAAGTGGCTGAACTGCACATTCTACATTTTCTTTTTCAGGAAGCCATGAGAAAGGGTGATGCTCCACTGCATGTAAAATATTTGCAGACACTGGTTGAGTGCCTTTGCATGCTTGGAAAAGTTGCTGCTGCTGGTGCAATGATATGGTAGGTTGCAATTTCTTTATTTTGAAGAACATATGTCATACATGAATGTCCTCTAGACTTGCAACTTAAGCAAACTTAGATTCATGAAGTTGCCAAGGACATAAATATGTAGTTGCACAAGTATCTATTTTTTTCATGTCCTTTTGATTTACAACTGCCAACTTGAACATACTTTGATTCATAATGTAAGTTGGCAGGGACCTGAACTACAATTTATGTCATATTTCTGATACTTAAGTTCCATGTACCACCCTAATTATACAGTTTCTTGTCCATCCACAGTGACATTGTTTTCTTATAGAGATGCTGAAATTAACTGCAAGTGCCCATGAATACATAACTTCCATAATCAGGGACTATTTTATTCTTTTTGTGCCAATAGAACTGCAAACTGGAAGCTGATAGTTGACAGTAACAAACTTAGTCGAAGATGTCTTAGAAGACCGTTGGACCCTGCAAAGATATGTTGACATCGTGCAACTGTTGTGGCAAACAATTTCTCGATTTCTAACGACACTTCCTAGTAGTGAAAGCTATGTTCTGATGCTTTCTGAAGGAAGTTTAATGACAAGTGGAGGAAATCATGCTAGTTTCGCATGGCTATGCTTAATCAATGATCAGAATCCTTCCTATACTAAATTGTTTGCATCTGGAGATGATAAATCATCATATGTAGTTTTACACTATTACTATGTTACCCTATCATGCTCTGCTTTGTTATATGGATGCAATTTTAATATCTCATAGTTTCTTGTCTTCACAGTCAAAGATTACGGCCTACAATACATGAGATCATTACTACAAAGATCAAAGCTCAGTCAGGACGTATAAATGCTTCAAGGCCCAGTCTCGGCCATGTTTCCTTGCCTACATCGACAGGTCTACATTATCTCAAAGGGCGACTGGATAGTCACCAACAAACAAAACAAAAACGTCAGAATGGGATATCAGTCACCGGAGCTTTATTAGCAGCAAGCCCAGTGTCTCATGTAATGTCTCCTGCTGGGACAGCTCAACTTGCAGCAAAGGAACTCCTTGATTCTATATTAGACTCTGTTGTTAGGATATTTGGTAAGGTTGCAACTAGGTTCTGGACACTGTACTTGTGATCTTTTTAACTTTTGACAACTACATTATATTGCTGCTAGTAACCATCTACTGTACTATTTCTTTCAGAGAACCATGTTGTAGTGGGAGAGCTTCTTGAATCAAAATCATCGCAACAAGTGGCCTTGAACACGCCTAAAGCAATATCTGCTGCTGATATCAATTGGAATCACGACCCTAGTGCTTCTCATGACACTGGAGGCTATACTATTAACTTTTCTTTGACTGTTTTACAGGTTTTTTCTCTTTTGCTTGTACTATTGTACCTCTTGTGTTTCAATAACCTGCTATGTTAAAGATTGAGACTCAGTGGCGTACTGTTGAATTTCCTTATGGTTGATGTCAGAGTGAGTGCCAACAACTTATATGCGAGATCCTGCGAGCAACTCCTGAAGCAGCTTCTACTGATGCTACTGCACAAACAACAAGAATTGCGGGCAAGGTTTCCTCTAAAGACAAGAGCAAGTAATATAGCATCATCCTTCCATTTCATATCATCCAGCATACATAAAGAGCTTTCATTCCTCTTTGAGTGCGCACTTTGTGCTTGTCATGATTACTATACCTGGAACAATCTCTTGCATTTTGCAAGGGTAAAGTTGCAAACAGTATATGCCTATCCAACTGCAAAGCCACAAGCTTGTAGGCATGGGGGTTGCTATATTCTTTATAGTCGTCCATGATCAATTTTTTTGCTTCGACTTTTGTGGTTCTGCACCACAAAACTCTCGCTGCTTATATGGGAATAGGTGGTGGGCATATGAAGTTGGGGCTGTTCTGCCTTCTGGGGTTTGGTTCAGTGTTATCCTTATCTCTATAGCATAATGTTACATTGTGTAGAATACACTGAATGCATGCATATGCTTACATGTATATATATGTCCATGCATATATATAAACAAATGTATAAATAGATATCAAATGGTTTGGAAGGTGATGGTAGGAAAACATGGCACATGAAGATCAATTTAATAAATTTCTATTGTTTGTATATTTTTTTATCTGATTTATATATGTGGCTTTGGTTGTGAAATGCCCTGTTTTTGGCATATTAACCATCCCGGCAATAACATCATTGACATGAACTATATCTTCAGTCAGAACTTATTGGGTTGATTCCCTGCTCCATATCTAATTCCCTGTATTGGGCATTCATATTAATACGATATGACGTTTTCTTTTTTTATCCTCGTTGCTTGCAGGGATACATCAGAAGATGGTCTTACATTTGCATTTCGGTTTACAGATGCTACAATTTCCATTCCGAATCAAGGTAAGAATAATATACGGATGAAAATTATTCAAACTGTTCATTGTGTTGATCCTTTTCTAGGCTAGCAAAATCATATCATCTGCCAATATTGTTCTCATACTGAGTGGCATCACTTTTTCATTGGTTTTATGTTACTTAGAAACTTTGGGCTTCTAAATCAATTATATAACTACGAGAACTTATCTACTATAAAAGCATACCATATTATGTCAAATGCTACCTTCCAAAAAGTGTTCTTTTAAATACTAAAATGATGATGCAGCAGCTGATGATATGTGCTTAGAGAATCTGATCCGGAAACTACTCAATCAAAGTACTCTCTTATTTAACATGTTACTTGGTTGAAGAACACTCCAAAAGTCACATAAGATAATAGTTTTATATAAGCTATGTGCCCACTTACTTTCTTCCCTAGTCTTCTAACACGGAAGCCATCTTGTATCACCGGTTAATTCCCACACAATCTTTCTCCAACTCATATGTCACCTTTCCCACATAATATGCAATGATCATCTACAGTATCTGAAATCAAATCATTAACCAATTATACATATAAACTTTGTTCCAGATGTTGTGGATATAATTAGGGACTCGGCATGATATTGGCTGGGTGTAGGTCCCTATTCTAGGTCCTCACTCCTACATACATTTCTCAAGTGTCTTTATGTATTTCACTTGAGAGATAAGAATTGCTCATAAGAAAATTTTAGAAGTAAATAAGTCGATTGATAGCAACTGCATTTCATTACGAGCATAAACTCATCAATGGCTGGGGGTGCTTGTTTTGGTGTCTCATTTCTTTGAATTTCCGCATCCTCTATAATTGCTAGATCACCAACTTTTTCTCCCTAAAACATCTGTGCCTTTATGATTAAATTTTACTCAGGTGTTGATCTTATTCGCCAAGGTTGGAATAGAAGAGGTCCGAATGTACTCCAAGAAGGATATGGAACTGGAGCTGTGTTACCTGAGCAAGGGATTTATTTAGCAGCATCTGTGTACAGGCCAGTAGTGCAGGTATGGGCACTTATAAGTGAAGAAAGTTGCATGTTCAGTTTACAGATAAAGTTGCCATTAAATAAATTCTCTGTATCTTTGTCTGCAGTTTACAGATAAAGTTGCATCGATGCTCCCCCAAAAATTCTCCCAGCTCGGGTGAGTTCATTAGTTGCCCTATCAACATATATATTGCAAAGTGTTTTGGTTAGTCTTTCAGACATGTTTTATCATGCTAACAAGGTACACGGTTTTATAATATGCTTATGTGATTTTATAATACGCGTGGTTGACTGACTCCTATAAGGTTTATGTGTGTTAGATTCGATTTTCATATTTGGTCAAATGTAAAACAAATCCAAACGTACCAATCCCTTGAAACAATAGTATAAATTTGATCCATTGAAAGTCACGCTGTATCTGCTTTTTGTCACATACAGTAACTGCTTGGGTATCTGTAGACTGGTGGAGAGTATCTTATAAGGTAAATATAGTTTGCAAATCAAGGGGGTAAAAAACCAAGGTGGTCCTCCTCAGTCCTCAGTTTTCTGTTGTTTGCTGATAAGCAGATTGTTTGTGACTTTGCGGTCGATAGATCAAATTTTCAGTGAGGCACACAACCCTACTTGAAGTGTATATATTGGACTATCTTATTTCTGTACAAGTGCAAGACAATGCTGGCAACTAACTAGTTAGTCTTTTAATGTCCTGTGAGTGGCTTGTTGAAAAATCTCCCCCCAAGCTACATGTAACCTTCATTTGTACATATTTTCACAGCATTCTACATGTAAGATTGAATATGGAAGTGGGCCCTTAGGTACTTAGTAGCGTTTTCCTCTAAGCGAGTTGCACATGTCCCTGTTTCAGTCATGACATGTGCCTTTCTACAACCATCCATTCCATTGCCTCAAGAAATCTATTGGACACATTTTCTGGTTCTTTTATTCCCTAGGTCCTTTTCTTAATTAGTTCCATTTGCTAAACAAGCTAATTCGATTACACAAAGCTCACGGAGTGAGCATTCTGAAACTGTAATGTTTTTTTCATTGATAATCAACAAGACTTGAACTATTCTTATGGGTTGGTGCAACAAGATATTTACGAACTATCTCAATGCAAACAAGCTCATTATGTGTGGCTGTCTGTGAACTGAGCAAGTATCAAACATTGTCAAGGTGCCCTATATTTCCAAGAAGTAAAAGGCTGGCATAGAGTAGAATGTGTTTCTGATTTTTATTTATTTATTTTTAATGTCTTGAAGAATTGAGTATGTGTTTCCACAAATCATAATCCTTACCTCTCTTTGTAGAATAGTGGTCAAAATGAAAAAATCTATTGCATAGACATATCCAACTGAAATGCTTTAAATGCATAAAACTGCTTTGTTTTTTACTGCCCCATGTATCATCTTCTTTGCAATTGATCTGTTGAGTTAGGTCTACTCCGCTACTCGTTTCTGTTTCTCTAACATATTCTCATCTTTGCATTCTTCATGACTGTTTGTCTTTAGTATATTTGCCATGTGATTGTTCCCTTCTGTGATTTAGACTCGGAAATATGTCGATACCATTCTTCTAGACGACATAAATGCAGCTTCATGGTAATCCTCTTTCTGATACCTTTAAATTTTTTGCAGCAATGATGGATTACTTGCATTTGTGGAGAACTTTGTGAAGGATCGGTTCTTACCAACAATGTTTGTAGATTACCGGAAAGGCGTACAACAAGCCATTTCAAGTATGTCCTATAATCTAAGAATTATTTCTGCCAGTTTCAATGTGTTATTTTTAGGAGTGTAGTATTTATATGTTTGAGTGTGGGACCCATAATAAAATAGGAAGAAAAAGTAGCCAGAAAAGAGTACATAAAGTAATGAGCGGGACAGATGAAAAAGGGAAACACAAAGAAATGAATAGGACGGATGGAGTACTTTTATTCCATCTTGGATTCCTGTACTTGTCCTTATTACTGTACAATTGTACTATCGATCTCATGCTGGAGGAACATGTTTAACTTGGCTCTTCTAATACTTGGCAGACTTAGCGTGTTGGTGTGCGCACGTGCTAAGTCTGAAAAACCTTGAAGATGTGATGTATTTATTTGTACTTTAGGATACTGATTGATATGCCTCGAACCCTGATTGTATGGTTTTTTCCTCTACACAGGCCCCGCTGCATTCCGCCCACGAGCACATCCTACTACTTCATATACTCCATCTGTTGAGAAGGGGAGGCCAGTTTTGCAAGGATTGCTGGCAATAGATTTCCTAGCAAAAGAGGTATTTTGATGTCACAACAGCACGATACAAGTTGCTGATTCCTTTTTGTCATGTCGTAAGAAGCCATATGTATATATTTACTATCTTTGTTTGTCTAGGTGCTTGGATGGGCGCAAGCAATGCCGAAATTTGCTGGTGATCTCATCAATTATGTGCAAACTTTTCTGGAACGAACATATGAAAGATGTCGAACATCTTATATGGAGGCAAGCGCATTTATAAATTTCAAAAGTTTATGTAATAACATGTTGGTCTACATCTTCCATATTTATACTACATCTCCTTTGATGGTATGCGGCTATGGGTATCATGTATGCTTAGACTCTAAGATTGATCAAGCAGTATAGAAACGTGGAACTACAAGCATAGATCATGCAAACAAAGAAGAGAAACAACAGGGCGCAAAATTAACAAAAAGATTAATATGGTTTTGGTTATGTGCCTACCTTCACTGGAAACATAAGGAAAACTCACCATATGAGAAATAGTGGTACATATAGTATTTAGTTGCTTGTCTTGGTCAACGAAATACGATTGGCCTGTTTCAGTATCTTTCTTTTCATAAATAAATATTCCTCTAGAAATTGAGCCACCATTTTTAAAAGTAGATTGCCTAATAAACTCTTGGTTCTGGTCGCCAGTTGTAGTTTTTCTCAAGAGTCTGTACTTTAGGTCAGTGCTGAACATAAAGCAACAAGTTACATTGAGATTGCCCTATGACATAAATAACACATCCCTTTAGTTTTGTTTAATTACAAGTGTCACAGCTGAAAAGTAAAAGGGGAGATGAGTTATTTATCTTGGTACATTTGGTTTAGGAGGTCTAATAAATTTTTATTTCCTTCTTTACATAGTATAATTTATACTAAAATTTGTTTTGTACAATACAAACCAAATTAGTTATTTATATTCTGTGGAAAAAAAATTCGCCTTCAGTGCCATGTGGAACTTGGACTTTCTGACTTCCTTTTGGTTCATGTACCAGGCAGTTCTTGAGAAGCAAAGCTATATGCTCATTGGGAGACATGATATTGATAATCTATTGCACCTTGATCCAGCCAGTGCATGCCTACCCAGTTCTCTAGATCAAGGGATTGGAGAAACCAATTCTTCTGAAGCTGAGTCAACTCAGGTTGAAATGGAGTTGAGTGATATACTGCTGAATTTGAGGCCTATCAAGCAGGTATCCATCATTCGCTACAGTTGCCACATGAAAATATATTTACCATAAATATGAAATGGTGCCAGAATTATTTAGTACACTGCAGGTTTTTACCTTTGTCTAACTGTTTGTAGGAAAACTTGATTCATGATGATAACAAACTTATTTTGCTGGCGTCCTTGAGTGATTCATTGGAGTATGTTGCGGACTCAATGGAAAGGCAAGTTAGTTTTTCTTTCATTGTCTTCATAAGCTTGTGTTAGCACCAGCTCTTAGCCTTTTACCGTCAGTGGTGGTTTTCATAATTTATATTCATGATTATGGCTCTTTTTCGAAGTCATGATTGAGACCGTGTCATTATCTGCGATTGAGAATGGATACGTATATGTTGTCTTCCCCAGCTTAGCAATGCTTCTCCTTCCTAGTAACTATCGTTTTCTGATTCCTTGCCAACGATATTAGATATTCTTGAATATATTGCTTTTGCTTCACTCTGCTTAATAACTTACCTTTTCTGTATTAACATTAGGCTTGGGAAATCATCTTCCAAAGCTTACGATCATATTGAAGAAAATGGAACAAAGAAACCGTCTCATCATGCTAGGAGAAGCAGCGCACCTTCTAAAGATCTTGCATCATTTGCTGAAGATTATAGAAAATTGGCTATCGATTGCCTTAAGGTTCTACGCATTGAGATGCAGTTGGAGACTATTTTTCATATGCAGGTATGTGTCATCTGTAAGGCTATTACTTGGAAGAAATCAACTTTCCATTACCGATCTTCATCTAAGCTAATAACAAGTGTGGTGAAATCTTGGAATATGTAGGAGATGACAAAGAGAGACTATTTGGATGATGAAGATGCAGAGGAGCCAGACGATTTTGTTATTTCCTTAACTTCTCATGTGAGTTTCTGTACTTAATTTCTTGTGCTGATCCACCGAATCTATCTTGTTAATCCTGCAAAATTATCTTATGCTCGAGGATAAAATTCAATATTTCCTTCTTAAAAAAAATTCTCTCCTTTACCTACTAGGTAGCCCTTGACATGAAACTGGCCAAATATGAACTTTTATATTTAAGTAGCTTCCATTTATAGCAACATCGTGTTCAGTAGTTATTAACTACCGGGACTGCAACTGGTACCATCTTGATAGTTGGTTAGCAACTGAATTTTGACTATAGTTACAAAATAAGTTGATCCTGGCCACTGACTTGTCCGGTAATAAGAAATATATATGATTTGCTGTCTCATAATGTTGATAACTGTTCTCTTTATTGGCAAATGATGTTTTGGAAATGAATAGATTGCTTATATCTCACAGATACATTCTCAAGTGTCATATTATGGCCTTTCTGATGTACAATTGCTTAGCTCCTAAGGTGATAAGAATTTCCTTTATGTTATATTTAGATCACACGTCGAGATGAGGAAATGGCACCATTTGTAGCGGATACAAGGCGAAATTACATATTTGGGGGAATATGCAGTGTTGCAGCTAATGCATCCATAAAGGTCGTTCTGTCACCCATGCTTATTATCAAATGCGCTTCCTGCATCTGAGAAATTGTTCCATTTTGATTATCACCATTGAGTAATATTATTCATCTCCCTTTCAGGCTCTGGCTGATATGAGATCCATCAACCTTGTTGGCGTTCAGCAGATATGCCGTAATTCAATTGCACTGGAGCAGGTTTGTGATCTATTACACTTAGGCTATGTATTACTCGTCCTCTCTGTCCTACCCTCCTCTGCTTTCCTTTCTTCTAGATTAAGATTGAGTGGGGTCTACTAAAGATCGTGATTTTCTTCAGCTTGTCTAACGGCACTGAACGAAAGACCTGATATATAGTATTCCACATCTATACCTGCCATCGTTTATCAGATGTGGAAATTCCTTCTGCAAACGAGCCGACATTGTCGAGAATTAACTTGTATAGATTGAGGACCAAAAAGTTTATACTTTACCATGATTTCCTAGAGATCTAAGCAATTTAAGTTAAAGGCTCGGTCTCCCTGGCATGGTGCATATTCTACAGTGTCATACGTAGCCGATAAAATTTGTACTTGTTTAGCCTCTAAGAGGATGATAAATCCGCAGAGTGAGGTTAGGCGAAAGACAACATACAAATGATCGAAGGTCCAACATCTATACACGCTTAAGCTTTTAACCAAAGGGGAATCCAGCACGTTTTAATACCTGGCATCCGCATTTTTCTGCAAAAAGAATCAAAAGTTACTTGGTAGTGCTCGAGGACTGTGACTTTTCCAAATAACCAGTCACTTGCAAGCCTTGTTTTCCTCAACTCCGGCTGTTAAGTTGAAAATGATACACAAATAAATTGAGCCAGTGGTCTAACTGACTATCAGTGATCCAGATTGAATTATCAGCAAGTGTTGTGCATTCCTTAAAATGGTGATCAGGACTCTTGAGATTGTATTTATCGTGTCTGAAGCTGGACTGCTCCTTTTCTTGATGAATCCTGTTTGTGCTTTTTTTTCTTTTTTCTTTTGCCCTAATCCTGTTTGGAGGTGGTTGGATTGGGGTCTAACTGTCCGAGTCTTCTGATTTCCGAAGTTTTTGTGCCTTTCGAATGACACGAAGGAAGTGCTTCAACTGCCAATGTTACACTGGTGGTTTCAACCATGAAGCAGCATTAACTGTTTATTCTTCTGAGGTTTTCAGGCTTTGTCTGCTATCACTCCAATTGATAATGAAGCCGTACAAGTGAAATTAGATCGTGTTCGGACTTACTTTGAGTTGCTAAACATGCCCTTCGAGGTAAATCACTTACCCCCACTGGTCATTTATGGTTCTGTTTTTGCTTTGCCCCCACTCGTTCCAGGGAAACTTGCTCGAACTTATTTTTATCTTCTAAATAATCAAGTGCATCTGCTGTTCTCCAGGCATTGCTCGCATTTATTTTAGAGCACGAGCACCTTTACACTGCTACAGAGTGAGTTCTCTTACTAACCTTAAGTTCCCAAGGGCTGGCTTTGTTTGCCATCTTTGATTTATTGTCTTTGCTATTGCAGGTACACTAATCTTTTGAAGGTCCAGATCCCAGGCAGGGATATCCCTGCCGATGCTCTTGACCGTTTGGCCGAGATTTTACCCCATTAAAATTTGAAAGCAATGATTTTGATCAGAAAGCTGGCTACTGTATGCACCTGCAGAATTAACCAGGAGTGAAATCAGATACATATTTAGCTCCTCGCGCTAGAGTGCTTTCAACATTAGATTCTGCATGAGAGTGAAAAAGTTGAAGTTGATTCCACAATCCGAATCTCCCTCTGTTATATATGCGTAGCGTAATCAAGTCTGGGTATATTATATGGGTGCTGCTCCGTAGAATGATGAAACCCGGACCGTTTATGCTGCTGATTCATTCTTTCATCCCTGGTCGTGTGTAAATTCAATTTTGTATCCCTGGCCTTCTGTTTGGTACTAGTGCGGAGGACATTGTGCAGTAGAACTTGTGAGTGGATGAGTATTTATGTAGGTACAGCTCTTCCGATGATAGTGTATTTTTTGTAACACTTGAGATTAATACTAGTATCTGTGTTTGTGTCATAATGATATAAAATTTGTACATTTCATGTCCTATGATTGCCCATGAAAAGTTAGCACCTAAAATCCAGCCCTTTTCTGAATTGTATGTTGAGCTAAAGTTTATTTTGAGCAGTGGAGATCAGAGATTTGCAATTTATGATTCTTGTACTCTGGCTCCACCTGCAACGGTAGTACGAAAACTGACAATTGCGACTCCGTAAATCCTCACTAGCACAGGCAGTTGAGCAAACATTAAGGTAAAGAGCTCGCTCCCCTCTGCACTATTTCACAGGGAGTGGTACATGGTCACAGATCCACAAAACATGAAACTTCTCATTTCCCAGATTAAGACTGGCATGTTTCCATCAGGATGGAACGTGTAAACAAAAATATGAAGTATATATACACTTCAAGAGCTCGCTCCCCTATCCACAAGCTCCTTTTTGGCCACAACACCACCGGACGTGTTCCACACGAATCACGAAAATTACAACACCGATATATCTTTGTACAACATAAACTGGTTCAACAAATGTATAGCGAGCGCTATATGGGAAAATACAACATGGCATCTACCAGAGATAACCTCATAATCTGGCAATTTGAAACCCAACAATGCCGAGAGCTAGAGTAGCAAGTTATCCAAACACTCATGACGATGTTCTGGAATCTTCACTTGCCCACCCCTGGACTGTTTGAAGACGATCAGTCGATCATACGCTTGGTGGTATATAAACTGGGATCGGCTTAAACCTGCACTAGATTTTAGTACTACTATTTGTAATAGGATGTGTAGCTAAAATATTAGTTTGATGAAGAATTTGAATAACTGAACAAATTCTCGTGTTATGCAGACTGAGATACAGTTATCAATAAAAACAGAATATTCTTTATTGTTTTAGTCACCTATTTTAATCATGGCATGAACTTAGATTAATTGCTATCAATGAACACTCATCATAATTAAAAATAGGAAACATAATTAAATGCAGCAAGATCTTAAATCTGCCCAGAAAGAAGCGTATCTGAAGCATTTTCATAATCTGAAAGTTTGCATTCAATGTTAAGTTTCACCAGATCTTCTAGGCTAAAATTACCATAAGAAGATTTAACATAATGACCAACGAAAAACAAGACGTGCCTATAAGTTGCCATGTACGATTTCTCTTTATCCACACCTTTCTGTTCTGCATCTCCATCTTTGGCAATTTCAGATATTCCTGCACATATCTTAATATTCTCAGTAGTTCGAAGAAATGAGGATCATGGAAGGTGAAAATGTGGCTTCAAGCAGCGGTTCCAGGGCGAAAGAAGCAGCCAAAACAGTCAGCATTTTGGTTGTAGATGATGATGCAGTCTGTCTTTCAATTCTTGCTATTAAACTGATCAGGAAGTTTCATTGCCTAGGTACAGATTCTTGCTCTCATTCTTTCCCTTTTTCGCTTTAAAAAAAATTGAAACTTTGTATTCTATGTTCATCTTCTTCGAACAGATTCTTATTTTATGAATTTTCAGTGGATTGTATTGACCTTTTATTTCATTAGTGCACAATGAAGAACCCTATTTAATCTCACAAAAAAGCATGCAGAGGAGACTCAGAAGGCCATTTAAAAATTATTCCCCTCAAAATCACCCAAGTATTTTGAAACTGCGCGTGATTTTTTTTTTTTTTTGGGGTAAATTTGTATCCGTTCCATTTCCAATTAATATAAATTGCATCCAGATCAAACATCCTTTACTAAAGTACTGCTTGGAAATTTCTGAAGATTCTGTTATAATGATAACATGAAAACATCGATCTGTTAAATTCTTGTCGCTTTCCATTAGTACTAGACAAAATTCGAATGATCTTTCATAGTGGTAAGTCTCGAAAACTTTCATAAACTTCTTTCCTAAGCTCTATTGTGCAGTCTGCAAATAAGTTTCAATTCCACTTCACGCTAACTATTCAAAATGATTTAATAAATCATATACTGCACATAATTCAGATATACATAATCTAGACTATATCGTATTCTTATGTTTGAATAGCCGAATAGTCCAATGTTTCTTCATTCTGTTTAAGCTACTTAATTGTTTTCTTGTGTATCTATTTCAGTTACAGCAGTGAAGCACCCTAATGATGCTTTGTGCACACTAAGAACCAAAGCAGGTGAATTCGACTTGGTTCTAAGTGATGTTCACATGCCAGACATGGATGGGATTCAATTACAACAGACTGTTACAAGAGAGTTCAATTTGCCTGTTGTTTGTGAGTTTTCTTTCTTAAGACTTTTTATATATGTGACTACTTATGTTGTTTGTGAAACCAAATGATTCGATTTAGAGAGGGTATATTTCTTTTTTTCCCACTGTGATTGAGCACCATGCCAGTTCTTGTCTGCGCAAATAAAAGTATCTCCAGAAGTTTTCAAACATGATTCTGCGCTGGTCCAATTTTATCAAAGCTCGAAATGTGTTACCATTTCGTTGCATTTTATGTAGTACTAGCTCTAACTATGATGCTGATTGAAAATGTTTTTGCTGTGTGTTATTTGTGTATATATTACAAACAGTAATGTCAGCTGATGAAAGAGAGAGTGTAATGCTACAAGGACTAAAGGCTGGTGCAAAATCTTACATGACTAAGCCACTTGCATCAGACGATTTAGAGACTATATGGCAACATGCTTGCCAAAACAAAATGAAGAGCCGAGTCACTGGTGAGGATAATGATGAGGGATTTCCTCTATGGAAGACACCATCTGTCAACAACGGTTCTCATGAAGCAATACTAATTGACTCTGAATCATCAGCAGGTGAAGCTATGAGTGATCACAGCAAGGATTCAGAGAGAAACTCTTCTAGAAAAGAGGGGTTTGACGAAAGAAGTGGTGAATGTAGTCAAGCTGCTTCGCGCAAAAAGCAGAAAATTAATTGGACAGATGCAATGCATTGCCAGTTTCTGGAGGCCATTCATAGCATTGGCTATAGTAGTAAGATTCTTCAATAATGTTCTCATCACTAGTTTTATGGATATATACATGCTTATCTGTGCAGTTTATATTCATCCGCGTCGCAAGAATGTGAATCTCTTTGCAGTTTCTTAAATACGCAAACTTTGCAACATATAGATTAGGTTGCGATAACATTTGCGAAAGTTTTACAACCCCAAATTTTCCTGTGAAACAGTGGTTCTTCTGTACATATTATCACTAACTCTTTTTTTTTTTTTTTGTATCGCTTAGGAGCTAGTCCAATAAAAATCCTTGCAAGAATGAATGATCCTCAATTGACTAAATACCATATTGCAAGTCATTTACAGGTTCAAATTTCTCCCATTAAGTGGTTCAGTTTCCTTTTCTTCATTGGTAGCTTAATTTGTACTATTCTGACTTTCGAAATCTGCAGAAATATAGGCTCTTTCTGAAGAAAGCTGCTGAAAGAGCTCAACATCCACCTACTGTTAGCAGATTAGAGTGGATAACAAGCAACAATTTGCCCCCAGTATTCATACCAACCTCGTCCTCATCAACAGAAAACGGCTCACCTCTACTTAACAGCTGTTTAAACAACATTCACAAACGAAATCGTCGACAGTATCCAGGATCTAATGGAGCATTCTATCCAAGTCAGGAAAGAGGACAATCAAGATTTGGGAATGCTGGAAGTTCCTGTATGCGCAACACCAGCGCACCCGTTGGTCTCTCGAACAGCAACCGTAACACACATATGACCAATTTTCGTCCTCCATTAAGGAACTGCAACACCAATTACGTGGGACTTAATATTTCACATATCCAGCGTTTTCTCCAATCAGGAAACTCCTCAAATGCAATGATGAGCTTCCCTATCCATCCTGAATTACGTTGCACTAGTACTGTTCCACTGCGCAATGAAAATGCTATAAATATTGATCAGCTGGCCGGGGGAGCAATGGTTTCCTCATCATATCAGGGACCTAATGCCCATTTTGTAGGGGAACAGGTGTGCGATGTCAGAAACGAGTGTCAAATGTTGCCACCCTCAAATGCATCAGGGATCGGAAATGTTGAAAGTGGAGGCGGCATTCAACCTTCAGTTGACAGTCCATTGTACGATTTGGATGAGCTTGTAAAACTGCTTGATCATGAGGACGGTAATGACAATCCTGCTTCTCAAGATCAAATCCAACGTTCTGCTGGCAGTCCATTGTACAATTTGGATGAACTTGTCAAGTTGCTTGTTGAGGACGACAATCCTACTTTTCAAGATCAAAACCAGGTTCAGGTACTTTCGCAATTTTTCCTCTGCGCAAATTTTCTGCGACTAAATTTGTTTCTATCATCGACTAAATTCTTACTGAACTACACAAACAACCGATTACATGTACAATTTATTCATGTAACAGCTCTGTTCCATTCGACAGAATGTAGGTACCGATGTTACAGCCTCTGGATTTCGTCAAGGCAACACTAGTGGTTTGAACATCCATGTTCCACATTCAAATCAAGCTCCCAATGAGGCAAGTGATGTGACTAACCGATCTTGATCATCTAATCGAAGCTTTCTTATAACAGTTTTAGCATAAAGACGCACAACATTTATATGTTCACTGATGTTCATTGCAGCAGGTCAATTATGATGAGTTTCTGGAATCTTTATTGGCCCCTGGACTTGCTGGAGATAACCATACGCATGAAGGATCAAAGAGTTCTTCTGGATTTTAGTACAAACTTACATAGATGCTTGTAACTTCCCATTCTTGGTAGCTAGTTTTGTAAATTAGTTCAATGATGAATTTTGTACAATAAGGTCGATTCCAGGGCCTCTTCGATGCTGGTGCAGCCTCTCACTGTAATTGTGGAGCCCCAGGTGAATTTTGCTCGATTCCAATCCTTATAGGGGCAAAGTACATACTAATGTATGATTACCAATATAGTAATCTATGCGTTTCAGATCCAACATACTTGGTCGACAACCTTTTTTTCCCTAATAGAGTATCGAGTACAATAAACAGTTAATCGTTCATAAGCCAATGTATTGGCACGTATCATGTTGATTCGTTCTCATCTTTTACTACTTCTATCTTACAATATATTTATGCAATGTAATTAACCAATTTATCAAATTTAACATTTCTTTCAGTTAACATGTCGTAAAATCATAAGTGAATAAACATTATCAAAAGTCGTTTAAAGGTTTGCTGATTAACATTATGATTGATTTAGATGATTGTATTTCCATGTAAATCGATCTATCAATAAGTGACATACTCAATTACGCATTCATTTATACAAACACGCAAACACATTTAAAAGATGTACCTAACCTTACAATTTCGGAAAATAATTGTAAAGACAATTTTAGCCCTCCAACTTAGGGAAATAAGTAGGAAAAGACTATATTACCCTAGGTCGCAGTATAAATCTGAGAGCTGACCTCCAACTCCATTTTCTTCCTACTCTCTTCTCGAATTAGATATTTTTGGGTGCACCTGCTAGGTCTTCGTCAGTTCCAAAGGTACGCCATTGTTTCTTCAATTCCTTCTCAATTCAATAATTGTATCCGATACAGCTCTTATCTTGCTCAGATCTGTATTCTCTATTTTCAATTTTATATCATTTGCTGTTTTTGAATCTTCGCAAGGGATTTTAGGTTTTGCGTGAAATTAGCTTTGGTAATTGGGCTGCTTATGTTAATTTAGTATTTTCTTTTCAAAGATCTGCTAGTTTTTGTTCGTTAATTTTCGGATTAGTGAGATCTGTGCTGGTTTTATGTATTAACTGAAATTGGTTTTGTGTTTTGAGTGCGTCCATTGCATTTGAAAGAGTAGGGTTATGAACTTTTTAGCTGGTGGTAAAAAATTGAGCTTATAGGCTTATCGAGAATTGTTGGTGTTGCTACACTTTGGTATTAGTTGTCTGCTAATCACTTCTTTATTGGTGAATTTATACGTTGCCCCTGTT
The DNA here is from genome assembly GCA_026545765.1 of Plantago major. Taxonomy (NCBI): domain Eukaryota; kingdom Viridiplantae; phylum Streptophyta; class Magnoliopsida; order Lamiales; family Plantaginaceae; genus Plantago; species Plantago major. The sequence continues at coordinate 4,156,255 of CM048844.1, read as the reverse complement.
GTATGAATTATGTGTCAAAACAAACGCAATATTGTTATGTTTACTTTGAGTGAAGGAGAGGACGGGATGTTGATTGGAGGGTATCTTATGATGAGCAGCTTTTTGAACAGAAGTGTGTCAATAATCAATACTTGTTTTTGAGTGCAGTTCGAGAGCATCAGCATTCGGGTGCAATGAGGCCAGTTTTCTGTGGGAATTTTGAGTATGATGCTCGGCAGTCTGACCTTGAGAGGCTTTTCAAAAGATATGGCAAAGTTGACAGGGTTGACATGAAGTCTGGTAAGTGTCTTTTCGTTGTAATTATCCATTTCATGATTTGCATATGCTACGTTGCCAATTTATCATGAATCGAACACTGTATAATTTCTTTCAAGTATGTTTTACAAGGAAATAAGGAAAGTGAATTTGTTGCAAGTGAAATTAATCTTCTATTAAACCAATGCATTGGAAGACTGAACTAAGAAAGCTGGATGTACTTCTCAAAATGTCAACTTTGTTTGTTTGTGATGGAGATAACATCAAGATATAAGTGAACCTGTATTACTCTGAAGTGCATTCAGAATATTGCTGCTGATAACTTCATGCTTTAGGACTTTAAATTTTACTAGTCAATGGACGTAAGAGTACCTAGAGGACTCCTTTACCTTCCTGGGTAAGAAGCTTTCTCGTCCGTGTGCTTGACTCATGGCTGCATTCGGAATTGAAGTCATTCTATTGGTACCTGTAGAAAAAACTGCAGGGACTGGCCGAGATCATACTGGACCCAACAAGCTGAAAGTTTATAGAGTCTGTTCAGTCTAATGCTTATGCTGGTTTTGGTGTGACTGGTGTTTATGGGGCTACTGTTTGTTTTTTCTGGTCAAGTAATATATGCTTCTCGATTTTGATTAAAAGGATTCTAGTTAAGCATTCCAAATTATAAACAACTGCTCATCTATATAGACACATTAGACCTTCAAACAAAATTCGTAACCTGAAAAAAAGGAACTATTGTCACCATGGAGTATGTTCCACGGAGACCGAAGATTTAAAGATGGCCGGGGCAGACGAGCTTCAGAAGAATCTGTCCACGCACATGAACCACTTCAGCAGAGTGCATGCAATGTACATGCCTACAGACGAGACCATTGTTTCCTTGTTGAGTTTAGTGGGGTGTCGGGATGTATTAAAGCAAAAAAAAGGTATATCTTTCAAAGTGTGGGCCCCCCATACTCAACTAATTCTTTGACGCAGGATTTCATTGCCATGTTCAGTCCTGGCTGGTGGATGCTTTCTTCCGCATTTCATTTCATGGCAGTGACAGGCATCCTCTTCTAGTTTCCTAGAAGAGCCCTCTCATCAATCATCCAAGGCACACCATCAGTCATTTTTCCGAGTCACTGTTGCCCCAATTCTTCATGACTTTTGCGCACCCTCCATTTTTCCACGTAACTCGCAGACCTTTGAAGCTGGGTCATCCGACTAAATTGGAGAAAGAAAGCACTCACTTTTTGTTGTGATGTCATGTGACAATCCACCTTTGGATAATTGACCCTTGACATTGATTAAATCACTGGCCAAGGTCTGTTACTGATGCAACTGGTCATTAATTTCTGAATAGACAGGACCGGTCATTACTAATGTTATCAGGTGAAATGGTAGATGGTTTGCTCATCAATTGTACTGATTCTGTTGAAAGTAAATTGTTAATCTTCTGATGAGTCAATGACTTCACCTTTGTCGCATTTGTTTTTTTAAAGCTAAGGTTTGCATTAAAACTGGAATTGTATGATTTCTGTTGTCAGGTTTTGCTTTTATCTACATGGAGGATGACAGAGATGCAGAGGATGCCATTCGTGCACTTGACAGAATTGAATTTGGCAGGAAGGGACGTAGACTCCGTGTCGAGTGGACTAAGGTATATACCGTGTTGAGTATTTCTTGGCACTATACAGCTAATGGCTATCTTGTGCAATGCTTCTCAACTGTCTTTCTATCATGTCACAGCAAGAAAGAAGCACCAGCAGAAGGCCAGAGAGCTCCCGAAAACCTGCATCCAATTCAAGACCTTCAAAGACCCTATTTGTCATTAACTTTGATCCATATCTTACCAGAGAGAGGGACTTGGAGAGGCATTTTGATGTTTATGGTAAGATTCTTAACGTGAGGATCAGGAGGAATTTTGCATTTATTCAGTTTGAAAATCTGGAGGATGCAACAAAAGCTTTGGAAGCTACTAACATGAGGTCAGTCCACATACAGAACGTTGAGAACTTCAATCCCTTCATTTTTTAATTTTTATTAAAAGATTTTGGAATTTCATCTTGATCGTTGGATTGTATCTATGAAGCAAACTTCTGGATCGTGTTATCACTGTTGAATATGCGGTGAAAGATGATGATGACAAGCGAAATGGGTATAGCCCAGACCGAACTCGTGATAGATCACCCAGGAGGGGAGGATATGAACGTGGGGCACGATCCCCCAGCCCCTATAGGAGAGAGAGGGGAAGTCCTGATTATGGTCATGGTCGTGCACGTAGCCAAAGTCCATATCGCAGAGAGCGTGGAAGTCCCGTTTACGCTCGTCGTTCAAGCCGGAGTCCCGGCCGCAGAGAAAGGAATCCTGAGTATGGCCGTGCTCGTAGTCCAAGTCCGAGGAAGGAGAGGGAGTCTGATTACAACCATAAGCGCAGCCCAAGTCCTCAGAGAGAGAAGTCCAATGGTAATAACATGAATCACGAACCAATTTCTGGAAAGATCGGCTCAGATTATGGGCGCTCTCCAAGTGGAAGTCCTCAGAGGGAAGAAGGAGAGAAGGTGCCAAGCCCTGATGATTATGGTCGTGACAGGAGCCCTGCTTACAGTGATGGAGAGAGCCCTCCACCTGAGCGATTTCGCAGGTATTCATATCTTTCCTAAATCACTCTTTTGTTTGGCCTGTTTGGAATGTTACTTTTAGAGCCCTCAGGTTTTTCCATTAAGCTACATATATCTCCTTTTATTAAGTACGAAATAAATTACTGACTCTTTTTTGCCTGTCAGTCGATCGCCTCCAGCACGAGAAAGGTCTCGTTCACGATCCTGAAATTGTGCTGTAATGGAAGCTTGCTAGAGGCAATGTTCTACTGTTTTAAGAACTCCGCACCAATGTTACTGGATGATACTCATGACATACTCAGTTGCCAGTAGGTGATTTTTCACTTGTCTTGTTAGTTGCATATCGGGGATATTGAACTAAATGTAATGTCTGCTGTTGTATGGTCTTGTACCGAGACATTTTATTTTGCATCTACATGTAGCGAATTTTGCCCAACTTAGTCTTTGTACCTGTGTATTATTTTTATTTTTTACTACATGCTTCCTGCCTAGACCAAGTGCCCAAGAAAAATCTTGTGGATAAACCGAGTAGGAAATCTGCACTATTATGATCCCTTACCATAAGTTTGTAAAGAGATTACAACACCGAGTAGGAAATCTCCAGTATTACCAGAACTAGTAATGGTGAACTAGTATTTCAGCCTTCTCCGGAGTCTTGACCCTGTATAGGTGGCTACGAACTAGAATTTTGGCATGTCTTGAGGACTGTTTTGCTAATTCTGCTGAAAAATTGTTACTAGTAGAGAAGTAGAAACAATAGAAGAGGTAATTTTCCATTGTGTTGGCTGCATATAACAAGGAATCAGTAGTGTATATGTTAGGTGGTGGTGAAATCAGAATTCCCAAGTCTGTTGGGTTTGTTAGGCAGTCAGCGAGTTTTAAATTGTGGCGTTTTGATAGTTCTTTTTGTTATTCATCCAACGCTGTTGCCGCACTTCACAAGCTCCCATGTATGTAATCCTTTAGTGGCTGAATTCCTCGTTCTGTATCAATCCGTGCAACTTCTCTGCGAATGAGTTCCTAGCTCTAGGGTTTGAAGCAGAAACATGAGAGATCTCTGAGATGGATTTTTCTGCTTGTGTAGTTCATTCCTGTAATGGATTGGGAACTGAACTAGTGAATCGGTTATTCTACTTGTGGATGTCGGCCATTCAGGCATTCGTTTTAGAGCAGGGCATCGAGTTTACAGTGAACTGAACATTGTTGTCAACGAGAGCTCAAGAGTTTAAGCAAAACAGCAGAGTTTGATGTCATAAACAAAATCAGTAGTAGTACTATCGAATTCTTTCTGCCAGTCTCACTTGTAAGTAATGTAGCACCCGTTACTCTCAAACGGTGTGAGACCCATATCGACCCCATATGTGAATCTCGCATACTTTGTGATTTGTATGTGCATTGACGGCAAGGTCGAACTACCAAAAGGAGACGGAATGATACTGGGACAGAAATAACGGTAATACATTTGAAGTGTGACTTTTGAGCATCAATGCATTGTACTACTTGGTAACTAGAGTCCTGAAATAGTAAGTATCTGAAGAAAATCTGGTTGTTATTGTTATGTTCTGGTCTGGTCTGTTGTGACACATGCGAAATGTGCAAAATTCAATGGACCAAAGACATACGCTTCTCTCTTTCAAAAGTCATGTTTCTTTACCCAACTCATGATAATACAACTTCAACTTTCTACTTGTCCCTTTTTCTTTCCTTTTTTGGGGGTAAGCAGTATTGCAAGTTGGCCGTGTGATGTCTAATCTACAACTTGTTCTTTTCCGGATCACAAAAACTCACATTCTGAATCAAACACGGCCGCCTCTCATGAATGATACGTGTGGTGGTCGTGTTTGCTTCAAAATGTGAGTTTCCTCCTTGATCTTTTATATTGAGTTACTACTAGATCACCGGGTTTCAAAACATTAGTATCTGATAATTCAACTCGATTTCACACAAATTTTATTTAAAAAATTGCTTCTATTTTGTACTTCATAAATCGTTATTTTGACTTTTTCAATCAGCGATTCAACTTTATTCTAATTAATCTTAAACCGTAAATGTAAAATGTTCAATTAAATTATATTATGAAACTTTAGTCCTTAAAGTATCATAATATAATTTAATTGAACATTTTACATTTACCGTTTAAGATTTATTCGTAATCCAAGTTGAAAACGGTTAACCGAAAAAAGTCAAAATGGATAACATGGGACGGGACGGAGGAAGTAATATCTAAATGCCAATTTTGTTTTCAATGATTTCACTTATTCTTTAAGCTATGGCATTGACAATACTGCATGCAATAAAGTCTTGGTACGGTAATAATGCAAACAAACTTTAGTTATCGAAAATGGTAAAGGACAAGAAGTTTTCAAAGATCATAATGAAACTCAATCACGGTATCCTGTCACTTTTTAATAAAAATTGGGTCTTCTTCGAACATAAGCACCACATCGTCTTTGACATAATTCAATTCATGCACGAATGCACCTCTATTTGCTACTACTACTTCAACTTTCTTACCATTCGACCAAACGTACAACTCCCGTAACATCTTATCATGCAGTGCTAACTTGGACCAATTGTGTTTGAATTGATTCGTTTAAATTTCACTTTTAACTCGAAACCTTTTCCACTTTAATAAGCAATAGTAGTATGAATGTAAGAAAGTCTTATTGGTGATGCTTTACGCAAAACCATGGATGCCCCCACCCGTTGGATGAACGGGCCTTAGAAACACTCTGAAATATTATTGGACCAACCCACTAAAGATCCACTGTTGACTCATTGACTCCTTTGGCCCAATTGAGTGTGGATGTTGGAAATTCCTATTTCTTGATTATGACTTTTGAAATATTTGAACTTAGACACCCACACCACCATCAAAATGAGGACTCCTCCATCATACAGCATGCCGTAGCGATCCACGGTATTTTAAATGTTGTGCATTGTACATCAATTCAAACATCACAAGACAATACAATATGGTGCAGCATAGAAAATGGAGAAGTACGTTTAAAGATTTTATAATGAGGGTGATAAATATACGATTCGAGACTTGTTTCATCCCGAAATCTCCGAGAATCGTCATGGTTGTACTTCGGTCATTTACAAACACACCATCAAATAACTTGGCCCCTTTAGTTGAATCGTTAAAAGCTTTGCTCCCCTAAAATTTGTTATTCTTGAAATTTTGTTTTATCTTTTAACTTTTGCACACTTGTATATTGCATCAAAATTCTGACTTTGTTTTTGTAGTATCATTTTCTAAAAGATTCACGTTATTTTTTTTATTACTTTAAGTGTCGTTATCTCTTTGTGTCTATCTAATTTTTTCATCATATTTTATGGTCTATAAAATCAATTTTCATCTATAATATATAACTCTTATGGAACAATAATTTTAAACGACATTATAAAATTCATCCCATAAAATAATTGTCACCAATTTGTGGATTTTAACAATTTCAATATTTCTTTCAGAAAACGTTGTAAAAATAAACAGAAAGATAAGATCGGTACAGACATAGGGCAACGTAAGTTATGAATAATCATACATGGCCTTCTAGAAGCATTAAAAAGCATTTTGTGAACAAGCATCGTGCGACAAACAAGCACACACATAATCTATCTTTCCAGTATATCGTTTTTCATTTATTTTCATATCATCACAAACTACTCGAACCTTTAGAAAGCCCTTTCTTCATGAAGTAGAACCATACCATGTGTGTTAAATGGTCGGCGACAAACAAGTAACAAACGTTATATCTTTCCAATAAACCGTCTCTCATTTATTTCAGTACAAATCACTAACCTACTGGAATCTTTTGAAGAGCCCTTTTCATGAAGTAGAAGCATGCCATGTGTTCAATTGATGTGCGACAAGCACACAAATTGTAGATTACTTTCAAAATCAACAATAAAAGCAAGCAAATGTCGCAATTACACGATCTTCTTTAAGACTGTTATCTAACAAATATGATCTTTTTTGACATTTAGTTGCAGACTTAATTAAGACACCAAGCAAACTGTTATTAATTTCTGTTTTCTTTTTCAATTTTCAGTCAATACCTACTTTCGGTGGCGCCGTGCCAATACAAATTTTGGTCTTTAATTCGGCTATCGAATATGCTACATTTGTGTAATCTTGTTTTATTTATTGTTTGACATTGTGAAATAAGCCAAAGCAAATAATTTATTTATTAGACTACAAGAAATACTCAAATTATATACATACATTCTTCATACTATATATACCAACGCATAGTATTTTATATAAGACTTAAAAATATAGTATGTGCCAAAACGGCCAGCGTGCATGGAGCACAAGAGGTCAAGAACTAGGATAGTAATTTCAGTTCTGGCGCGTAATGTTAGATGAAAAATGAATTTAATGTTTAAACATAAGAATGTGGTTAAAGTGTACTTTTAGTGACAAAATGGTAATTTGTATGTAAATGTAAGATTTTTTATTATATGTTGGCAGTTAGCACAACTGAAAATGACAAATATACGAAGTTCCGCGAGAAAAGATTTTTTATTATATGTTGGCACAACTGAAAATGGCAAATATACAAAGTTCCGCTAGAATGAAGTAGTAGTATAGTATCTTAGATATTTGGCAGATGTATGAAATTTTACGGACGAAGTTCTATATTAGCTAAGGTAATAAGGCAGATACTCCCTCTGTGCGGATTTAAGGCTCTTTTCAATCAATTTCTTGAATCGAATCAATTGTAGTATAAAATATAACTAGCAATCGAATCGAATCGAATGAGATTTCAATTGAAGAGAACAGAGCCTAAATGTCCCATTTTGACTTTTTGCAGTCAACATTTTTAAACTTTGACTATTGTTTAATCTTAAACCGTAAATGTAAAATGTTCAATTAAATCATATAATGAAACTTTACTTCCAAAATTTTAATTATATAATTTAATTGAATATTTTACATTTACGGTTTAAGATTGAATCGTAGTTAAAGTTGAAAACTGTTAACTGCAAAAAATTAAAATGAGACATTTGGTCTGGGAGAAGGGAGTATAATATTAGGATTTATATTCATCCATTTGAGTCTTATTTTCATTAGAGTTCTATAATACACAAGTCACCCGTCAGGTATTTAGGAGTATGAATAGGTGTTCGGGTTCAAACTTAAAACCTTACTAATGATTTTATAGTTCAAGTCTTCAAGAAGAATAAAACGCAGTTCCCTCGCGTAATTCCCATTGAAATAGGTTATTCATGTCAGTTTAGTACTAAGTTTAGGTCGTTCTTTTTGGCTAATTTCTAGATGATCCAACATGTGAAGTATCAAATTCCAAGAATTCAACCAATTTTGTGTAGAAATATAGTAGGTATATGTGGGTATGGAAGTAGAGAAGAAGAAAACAGGGTCGAGAATAGTCGATAGTTTAACTATCTCTCCTTAAGACTTTATTGCCCCGTTACGGTGCACACGGATTGCTTGCAACAGTCTTCCAGAATAAAACTTCTCTTAAACGGTTAGGTTGCACTCCGATAGCCGAGTCTGTCGAACCTTAGTTTGAGTGTGTAAGGATGCACAAAAAAACAGGAGGAAAGAAACAAGTAGGGAATGTGATGTGTGTTCTTGTGAAGAACTTCTCCACATATTTATACGTATTTGGTGATATTTCCCAAGAGTTATATCCTTCTACTAAAGGTGTTAACTCTTCATTCAGTAGACATAAGTTGAAAGGGACACAATTCTTCAACTTAAAGGAAGTGTCTATTCTTGAAAATACCAGGAAAAATTCGAATTTTCGGTGGACATCGCGCCTGTTCAGGCACCAACAAGGCTCACCGAGCCCTGCCTCACTGCGGTTGGCATTGGACAGAAACTTTATGTACAATGCGGACCGCGATGAGCTCCCTTTTCATTGGGGGCTCACCGCGGTGAGCTCCCAGTTTTTCCTCCCGGATTCGATTTTTCTCCTTTCTTTTCGATTACTTTGCTCTTAAATCCGGATTTTAGCACATAGGATTACAAATCCTCATGTTTAAGATGACTTAACTCATTCATATATTGATTAAACACACTTATTGCATTAATCACCCTTTCACCACTTGATGATGTTAATGACTTAATACTTAAAGTGTAATTCGTTTTAACAACGAGATACATGCTTACACGAAATACTTGTTTCCGACGTGTTGGGTCCAATTGACCAATTCATCGAATGAATTGAAAGCTCAATCATTCATTAAAATTCCAACATTTTGAACGTGAATAAAGAAGTTTTAAAACGAGACTTGGATGGTAGTATTGGATTAACACCCTTTTGATTAGCTCAGACACACAAATTGAACAGGAAAATCTTTAAACTTAAAGAGAAGATAAAGTTGATCTTGCATCATCTCCCATTAATATCATCATGTGTTAGTTCCTAACTTGGGATGACAACTTCAACATTGCCACTCAAGATTACTTCTAGATATAATAAACGTTCACGAGGGCTTATATTATCCCTTCTAACAGAACACATGTGAATGGGATCAACCTAACATCAAAGAGATTTGTATCCCCAAACACCTTTTTAGATGTCGAAATCAAGATTTTAATCAAAAATATTTCTTATTCTTGAAGATAACGAGAAGTTTGAAAATGTTTTTTATAACATGAAATTTTATGAATCAGTATCATCGTTTTTTAAAGTGTTTTAAGCAGTTCAAATTCTTATGGTGATTTCATCTTAGTGACTTGGAAAATGAAGACATTTTGATCATTTTTGTTCCTTTTCAGTGAGATTCTGAACCATAATGTACATGTACTACCGCCATGTTTGAAATATTTAGCAAGTAAAAAACTTTTAAAACTTATCCTTATCCTTCAATATTTGTGATAAAAGGTTTTCAATAGTTATCCTTATCCTTCAATATATTTTTAATAGTAGTAGAAGGCTTGATTCTTTAGATATCACATCAAATTAAAGAAAGCTTGCCTCCGATTAGCCAACCCAATCTAATTAGGAGCTTCCCGTCATCTATGGGATTAGATTTTCTTTTTACAAAAAGGAGAAATAGTGCAAATAGGAGAAACTTTGATTTACTGTTTTTTGAAAAGAATCATATGTTTAGGAGTGCACATAATGTCGGAGTAATTGGATGTACGTTAAATATACGATACTCAAATGTATTAATGTAATATTTGTCATTAAACATGTGATGTTGAATCCGTCTATCAGAGAGACGGACTCTTATAAAAGTACGTATGAAATTGGAAAAATTGGAAGAATTCCTCAGACATTTCATCCAGAACACTCGATTATTTTGTTAATAAAACCGTCTTTTTAAAACCTAGCTAATCTTGTACACGTATTTTCCCACTCTAATTGAGAAAGTTTAGTTAATATCATTCTATCATGAGATTCAATTCCCTTTTGACAAGAAACTGCACCCAATTAATCTACCTAATATGATCTAAGTATCCTTCATTTCATCGGCAATATTCAATTATCTTTTCAAAGAGCGACTTCCTCCAGTTAACCAACAAATCTGACACGAGTAAACTTTCTCACACACGAATTATTATTATTATTATTATTATTATTATTATTATTATTATTATTATTATTATTATTATAAGTTTAGTTAATTATAACCACATTTCATCGGAAAATTCGACGCTATTTCCGAGGAAAATGAAATCGGTATAATAGAAAACTCTATTAAAACCCAAAAAAGTCTATCAGAGAAAGGAAAAAAAATCATACTCCCTCCGTCCTGGATAACTTCATACATTAGAGTTAGTGTGCATTTTTATGCAAAAGTTAAAGTAATGATAGAATATAGAAAATTTGGGGAAAAAATGTATTTTTAGTGGTAAAATGTGTAATTTGAGTGTAAAGTTGAGATTGTTTATTATTTGTTGGGTGTGGGGTAGCTTCTTTTTTTGTAATGTATGAAGTTCTGTGGGACGGCTAAAAATGACAAATGTATAAAGTTCTGCGGGACGGAGGGAGTATAATCTTTATTGTAGTGTGAGTTGATGAGAATTTATGTCTATCATGTGAGAAAAATTATTGCAAATTGCTTATGAAGTAGAGACAAAATCCATAGAATCTCAGTTGAATTAAATTAACCCTCTCGCCGGTATACCGCCGGCACTAACTGCTACTCACTACAAACCAAACAACACTTAACCCTCCAAATCCCCTATATAATTCCCCTCTAACACCCCTTCTTAAACCCTCCCACTTTTTTCACACACACTACTTTACTAATACACAAAAACACCCTCTCTATAAACCACCTTACCACCCTACACCAACAACATGGATCCCCAAAAACCCGACACCGCCCTGGTCGAACCGCTCCTCCTCGTAAATGAACCAGCCACCAGCATTTCAATCCCGAAAACCCCAACAAAACCTCACAAGCCGAAAACTCATCTCTCTCTAGCCGTTCAAGAATCCATCTCCCTAGCCAAAATAGCCCTCCCCATGATCCTAACGGGTTTACTCCTATACTCCCGGTCCATGATCTCGATGTTGTTTCTCGGGCGGTTAGGGAACCTAGCGCTAGCCGGTGGATCTTTAGCCGTGGGGTTCGCTAACATAACCGGTTACTCGGTTCTTTCCGGTCTAGCCATGGGAATGGAGCCCATTTGTGGACAAGCCTTTGGAGCCAAAAGATATAAACTTCTTGGACTCTCATTGCAAAGAACCATTCTTTTACTCATGTTCATTTCACTCCCAATTTCCATTCTTTGGCTCAACATGAAAAGGATTCTCATCTTCTGCAAGCAAGATGAAGCCATTGCAACCCAAGCTCAAATTTACCTGTTCTATTCATTGCCTGATTTGTTTGCACAAGCTCTGTTACATCCCCTGAGGATTTACTTGAGGACTCAATCTATTACTCTGCCTCTAACACTCTGTGCATCGATTTCGATCATTTTGCACGTACCGATCAACTATCTGCTAGTTGTGAAGCTTGGTTTGGGGATTAAAGGTGTGGCCTTAAGTGGGATTTGGACAAATTTCAATCTTGTTGCCACATTGATACTGTATATATTAATCTCTGGAGTTTACAAGAAAACATGGTGTGGTTTGTCAATGGAATGCTTAAAGGAGTGGAAATCCCTTCTAAATTTGGCAATTCCAAGCTGCATTTCCGTTTGTCTTGAGTGGTGGTGGTATGAGATCATGATCCTTCTCTGTGGGCTTTTGATCAACCCGAAAGCAACAGTTGCATCGATGGGAATTTTGATCCAGACGACCGCGTTGATATACATTTTCCCGTCTTCTTTGAGCTTCAGTGTTTCGACTAGGGTCGGAAATGAGATGGGGGCCCGAAGGCCCGAGAAGGCCAAGCTAGCGGCGATAGTCGGGCTATTTTGCAGCTTCTTGCTCGGGTTTTCGGCCCTGTTTTTCGCTGTAAGTGTTAGGAATGTATGGGCTACAATGTTCACTCATGATAAGGAGATCATTGCATTGACCACCTTGGTCTTGCCGATAATCGGGCTCTGCGAGCTAGGGAACTGTCCGCAGACTACGGGCTGTGGGGTGCTAAGGGGCACAGCCCGGCCCAAAGTCGGGGCGAATATTAACTTGGGGTGCTTTTATTTAGTGGGAATGCCGGTTGCCGTGGGCCTGGCCTTCTTGTATAAATGGGACTTCCAGGGCTTGTGGATCGGTCTTCTGGCGGCCCAAGCATCGTGTATGGTGACTATGATGGTCGTGTTGATGAGGACGGACTGGGAATCCGAGGCCCGTAGAGCCGAAGGGCTCACCGGGGGATTCGTAGTTCAGGATGAAACTGAAGGACTTGATGTTGAAAAAGAACAATTAGGTAGGACTGCAAATAATAATAAGGGAGATAATCTGTGTTGATTCTCCAATTTAGATGAGCTATAGTAGTATAGAGTATAGATTTTTCATTATTTTATTTAAACAGATAAATTTTTGTAGTCTTAAAAATCTCTCTATGTTAAGATGTTGATTCTTCAACTTGAAGTCTTTCAAATTTTTTGTGCGATATATGGTTACATTTTGTATATCGATGTGTACTTCGAAAGAAAGTATGTTACTTCCTCAGTCCCGATTTTCATCGAGATTTTTACTATACGGTTTAAAAGAGTGCGTACGTAGTATTGTATAGTATTATAGTACCTATGAGTAGAGCTACATGGGACGGATTGGTATATTATTGAGATCTGATATTACAAAATCAGCATGTGAATGTATCTGTTTTCTGCAACCTGTGGAACAAAATTTAATGCTTCAGGAATAAGAGATCAAGTAGGATTAATATACATAGTTTTCTGTACTCTGTATAAATAAAGATTCGACAAGTTCGAGTAAATAAGTGCACGTACGTGAGTACTCATTTGTGTAAGATTTGAGCAAGTCTGATTTGTTTTTGATATTGACCAAAGCTACTAGCTAAGTGTTTGGACCATGCTAGTTTGCAGGATACTTGCTCAAACTGTGTCTTCTCAGAAGCAACATTGGGTTCACTAGTTCCAAAGACATGGGGTGGCAAGTTTGATTAGCCGAATTCCGAGCAACAATCGTAAAAATCTGATTTTACTATAGAATTGCAAAGACAACATCACATCAGTGTAAATTATATGAGTATGTCAAACACTTAGATTGAAGGGATAATATTCTCTCATATCGAAGAAAAATATGACTTTCCAAGAATTTGCACAAGATCACTTAACTTTTGCAAACTATAGAAGTAATGTTTGGATTTCATCAATAATAAATGAAAGGTATGTTTAATTCGGAGTAGTTTTGAATTGGATATGATGATGATCTGTTGGAAAGCGTTTCTAGAGTATGTGAAGTGGAGGAAAAATCTAATTTGTCAAGAAGGTGCATGTATTATTCAAAAGTAGCATTAAACCCTCTCAATTATTAAAATTGTGTCAAACCCCCTGAGTTATTGAAATGTTAGTGCGAAACTCCCTACCATTGAGGTTGTTTTTAGGGGGTTTCTTGCAACTTTATATTAATTGAGGGGGTTTTGTGCAACTTAGCCATATTTTTATAAGATATCTATAAAAATAGTACTTATTTACTAAACTATGAAAGATAAATAAAGTTTTAAAAAAAATTTAAACAACAATAAAAGAAAAGGAGTCTAACGAAAATAACAACTTTAGCAATATAATACATTCAATTGAAGTGAGGAATATAATAGTGAAAGTTCGATATAAAAAAAATGACAGCTCGATATTAAAAAAAAAAAAAAAAGTGAAGGATTAACAATTAAACTTTAATTGAAGTAATTTTATTCAACAAATTATACAAAAATCCTTATTTAACAAACTAACCATGGAGTATATACTAAATTAATTAAAATAATTTAATATTTACGATCTTAATTAAATTAAGTTGTTTAAGATAATAGATATTAAAAAGATAATTTATTGTCAGTTATATAATTAGAGAAAAATAACATGACAAATTACAAAAAAATAGTTTAACATATACTAATAATTAATGTTAATTATTTTCATGATATTTTTATACAAAATGGCACAAAATTTGCATGTCCATCAATTATCATAAAATTGCATGTAACCCACTCAATTATCATTAAGTTGTACGAAATCTCCTCGAATTGACTTTCCTGGCGTGTGTAATGCATTTGCCGTACCAGGGAGTTTCGTGCTAACTTTTCAATAACTCAGGGATTTAATGCTACTTTTAAATAACTCGAGGGAGTTTTATGCAGTTTACCCCTTAGAAATAAGTCTTCGGTTGAAATACTGTCAGCTAATCAAAGTTGTCAAAATTGATGTACCATGTCGCATCGCCAATCTCATTCATGGCCTAACATTAGGTGTGCATTAAAATTTTCATCTTATATGAATGCTAAGCTAGATGTTGTGTAACTACACATGCAAATTAACTTTTCATGATATCTGCAGCCGGCAGCCGGTGAAAATTTTACCAACATGCATGTTCATGGATAAGTAACATACCGACTAGCGTACACCTGGGTCCCATTGCTACAGTGATAGCGTGAGGGTAAGACCATGGTAGAATTTCTCCTACATAGCTTCATAACTAAGGACAAAACACCCATCCCAAAACAAAGTAGAAATTCCCTTATAATTAATTAACAATACATAATTTATTGATTATTAATAATCTAGAACAATTAGGGGACAACCACTCCAACCTGCGCCTCTGAACCCGCTTTTAAAACCCTTAATTAATCGCCCCTAATTAAGTATTAATCACTCGATCATTAAACAACTGTTTCTTTTCAACATCTCTATCTTTGTCACTTTTATCTTGAAAATAAAAAATAAAGATAATTATTATTACGAAGCTGGTTCAATTGTAATTTATCACTTTTAATCGAAGTAGGGATCATGTTTCGAAGTCAACGGCATTCTACCTTAAATCCATACAGAAGTTCCGAAAAATTTCTTAATCTCAGTGTTAATAATATGACCTATAGCTCATAAGTTGACATATAACAGCTGTTATCAAAGAAAAACTTAGCTAGCAGCTGTTAAACTAACTGAATGATTATAAGTTATCTGGTAGGTTAGTTGATTTTTATACAAGTATATTTTTAATAAATTATTAGCTGATTTGCTAAAAATAAATCAATTAGTTGTTGATCATTTACTAAATACAGTTTAATAGTTATTTTTCAAATAATCTACATGAACAAATTTGTCAGTTAGCTTATAAACTATCAACTAGTTATTCACGTAACAGTTTTATTATGAAATAAACTCATTGATAAGCTTGCTAGTGCTAAACGCACCAACGAATCATTTCTTGAAAATTCAAATCAGGCGCCGTTTAGTTAACTACTTGAGATTTATCCGGTCAGGTCATAAGATGGAATCACCCGATAAATGATCAGGTTGCACCAATCATACAATTACAGACTAATTCAGACAAAAGTTGTACTTGTTGAGACATTAAATCTCAAATTCGGACCAAGTACGTATATATGAAGTTAATTATTAATTAGATATATAAATCACTAACAACAATTTTTGCTAAGTACAAAAAATCATCGGGAAAAAAAAGACAAATAACAACGCATACCGAAGTGCTTAGATAATGTTATTTACCTAACCAACTTATCAAAAAAAGTAAGACCAAAATATATAATTAGAAGCTGGCTAATGAGGATATTATTGCTTAATTACAATTATATTATCTTCAGTTAAATTAAGGTTCCTAGCTACTGCTTCCTCGGACAGAGTACTGAACTAGTTTTGTCTCATCGATGAATGCCAATACTGATTCTCTTATTAATTAAATTAGTAATCATTTCAATAAAAAATTAAATGGTATTGAAAGAATTATTTTCCCTGCTTCTTCTCATTCATCAATCGCATATATATACAAGTATGTATAGCTAGATATCAATAAGGAATCCTATTCCAATTATACTTCTAATTACCAACATTAAGGAATCATAATCTTATTATACTTCTAACGTTCCCCCTCAGTCGAAACGGGAGGTTGATGAACGTTGAGACTGTTTCGAAAAACGTCAAACAATACTTGTGAAAGTCCTTTGGTGAAACGTCGACTCATAATTAAGACTCGGCAGATTTCATCCATGACGTGCTACGTTGATGTTGTATGAGAGCAGGCAAGGCAAAAGGTCCAATAGCCCTATGGGCTTGCTGTGGGTGAGATCCAAGAAGACCAACTTGCTGAGATGGACCGGACGATGGGCGATACCAAGGGGCAGTCGGGTATGTACAAGGAGGATCCAAATTTGGGACCCAACCCCACTGAAGTGCTCGAGTCTGCAAGAGTCGGGTGGAAGGAGGTCGTAACCTCAGGCGAGGTACCAGGAGTCATGGCGACATAATCTGGGAGAGGCGCCACACGGGATGGGAAAGTTAGGAGAGGAGAAGAACGAGATGACAACGGAAGAAGAAAGAACTTAAGCACCCAGAGCAGACATATAGAGAGAAACCCAGAATAGGTAGAGAGGATATAAGACCATACAGAGGTTGACGAAGATCCAACAACAACTTGAGCAGAAGAGGTTTAGAGGCTGGGCGGAATCATGGAGGCGGCACAGAGACAACTATGGGTGCCATTGCTGTAGCCAAGAAAGAAGAAAGGAAACAGTTTTCGTATGTAGTAAACTGCACAGCACAGTCGTAGGAAAACGACGTTTCCCGCCATCTCAGTCGTTGGATCGTCCTGAGAATTTGACCACAGGTAGCTAACACACGAATCTACATTGTGGACGGTGGAGATCGGATTCCAAGTATATGAACCTTTCCAAAAGTTCTGTCGAAGTCAGCTGCTGTTCTGGGAAGAAAGAAGAAGAAAAAGCAAATTGCTCGAGGAAGGCGACAGCGCGTGGAGAAAACGCAGCAGTAGAGCTGAGGGAGAAGAAAGAGGCTCAACCGCATAAGAAGAAGAGAAATCCGCTGCGTAATCAAATTAAGGAGGAAGACCTGGCCGGAGGAATTGACCACCGGAGAAGAGAGCGGCACAGCCGCGTGGAGGAGAAGAGATGCGCAAGAGCGCTTGAGAGAGGCAGCCGGAACGGTGGAAGCCGTTGAGCCGTGAACGAAATAGGAGGCCGGAGAAGAGGTGGCGGCGCTAGGGTCCCCGCGGGGGGCAGCGGCTGGAGGATGAAAGGGAGCACACGTGGAGGCGCTGGAGAGATAAGGAAAAAGGGGAGAAAAGAGAAGAAAGAGAGAATGGCAAGGGCAATCAGATTGATTGCATTGAGGGAAAAAATCAGAGAAATTTTAGGGCGGAAGAAAGAAAAGAGGAGATGCAGGACCAATGCTCGTTGGAGACTTATATGGCTCTAATACCATGAAAGAATTATTTTCCCTGCTTCTTCTCATTCATCAATCGCATATATATACAAGTATGTATAGCTAGATATCAATAAGGAATTCTATTCCAATTATACTTCTAATTACCAACATTAAGGAATCATAATCCTATTGTACTTCTAACAGGTATCAAAACATCAACTTTTATGACTGACCGTCTCTCGAATATACATTATGATCAATATAGTTACGGACATCACATATAATATGTTTGAAATGCATGCAATAGTTACAAACATCACATGTATGTTTGAAATGCATGCAATGTAAACCTAATGCATATATACACTATATTTATTAGACACTGGATGATCGAATATAAACATATACTAATGATTTAGTTAAAACATAAATACGGTATCATAAAAAAGTTTGTAAAAGGTTATTACGACATGAATCACTCTCTTCCTGATTCGGCCTTATTCTTTAGTTAATATTATCTCTGCAGGCTTATTATTAACTTTTCATATTATTATTTGCAGGCCTAGTAGATACACACTGGACTATATAGATTATATAGTATTTACTCTTTTCTTTTTTAAAATCATAAAAAATAATGTAATAAGAAAGATTCTCTGACCTGCCAATGTGCTTCTCACCATTCGAAATAATTATCTGTTTTTTTAACTCTTTTTTAATTAAAAAAATATATTCAAATCAGTATAATAATTTACAAAGTTTTACTAAATTTGTTATTTAATTTAAATCTCATCCGTTAATCTTACTTATTCAATTTGAATCTGGTACGTACATGTGTCACAGTTTAAGTAGAAGGTGCAGGGTTCGAATCCCATAGGCGTAAGTTTCTCTCATTTATATATTATTTTTAAATGATTTCTCTTTTTTCAATTACAGATTCTTTTTTATATAAAAATCCTTAATGTTACCGTAAATGCTAGTATATATAATACATGCATGCATTTATATGGTTTTCGTTGAAGTAAGACTAGAAATAGAATTTTACAATAAATTTTAAATATACGGGAATTTGCAATAAATCGTAAATATATAGATTAGTGAGTGAGAATAAGGCCGACTATATAGTTACCCGAGCATGACCTGGACAGAGCTCAGTGGTATTTACCTGACTTGGCTCTCTGAGCGTAAAAGTTCCTAACCTCATGGTTTAAACATACTTGTCACCAACAAATTAATTCTGGGTCTATTAAACTTTATGGTTGAAAATAAACCACATGTTTTAAAGAAGTGTTTTAAATTAATTTAAACTCATTTTGTAAGTGTCGTAGATCATTCTCAACCACATGTCGACACTTAATCATAAAGTCAGGCATGAATATCCCCTTGTCACCGTTGGAGGAATTAGGAGCCCGGCCCTAACTTCTCAAGCTAGTCTGGGCTCATTATCTTGGGTTACATGAGAAACTTGCATGGCTTTCCCATGCCAATCCTACTCATAAGCAAATACTTTCAATTTTCAGAGTTAAGTTCTGTTCTCTTCAACTAAAATTTACTGAATTGAATTGAACTGAATTATAGTATAAAATATAACTAAACATAACTGAACTGAATGGAACGGAACTGAACTGAAGTGAACTGAATGAGTTTTCAGTTGAAGAGAATACAACATTTATTTGAATGAATCTGACGGTAAATGTTCACTTTATTGCTTAGAGAATACTTGTAGTAATTAGCTGTAACAGTCACTTTAAACATCATTTATTTGAGGCCGGATTAAAGACCTCTGTTAGTAGCCCTAACATACCACTTCATTTTGAAAGTCATTTTTAGCAATACTCTCTAGTCTCCACAGTTCACTACCCTTTGTAATTTGTAAACACTATCCCTTAACATACCGACAAATCCAAACAAATCCCTATTTAGTTCGAATCCAGTTAAATCTCTTAACTTCGGATAAACATATGCGTCTTTTTTTAAAAAGCGAGCTATATCTATATGCATCAGTCACCTTATTAACATTCATCGAATAAACTTACTGTAGTTAAAACATCTTAATTTGATCAAATAATGTGTTACGAATTCTATCAAAGATCCTTGGGATCGCCAAATAGTTGATCAGTGGCCTTATTTTTCGTAAAATTAAACTACATACATACATACATATAGATTTTTTGAACCATTCACCTTATTAACATTAAAAAAAACTTAATTTTAATGAAATAATGTCAAATCATCTGAAAAATTCTACGAAACACCTTTCGAATCGCCAAGTAGCATGAACTAGTAGTAGAATTGATGAGTCAACAAAGTAAACACAACAAACAGTGCAGTCAACCACAAGGATATATAATAGTCAACATGATTTTGAGTGAACTCCTTCTATCGAAAAAGAATTTGCTAATCCACATATGGTTTGTATTTCTATAACAATTGACCAAGCCATACAACATTGTCATCAAACTTAACAACAGACAGCTTTGCTTGTAATCATCTAAATATTTTCACATGAGGTCAATAATATAATTTCATTTTAATTTAAAAAATTGACATTTTGCAATATAAATATATATGTTAATTTTTAAATAAAATTAGGAGCCAATACTGAAAGTTGCAAGGGCCGTTTACCCTTCAGACTTTTCCGAAGGGTCAGTTCCATTATATATCCATATGACCCTTTTAGATCCTATAGAATCAATCAACTAAATAATAATTAATGTACTTCAATATAGATTTAATTTACAGATCCAGTATCTATATGTGATTCTTCTTGATTCACAATTATTCATGACGTACGTCCCACATGTGACATTCACTTGCAAAACTTCCATGGCATAAAGCTCTGTTGGATCCATTTATCACTAAGTTATAAATTCGATATAATCTTACTTTTGGAATAAATCTCGCATCGATAATTCTTTTTCCGAGCTCTTTACTACCGTAATATCTCCTTGGTATATACATACTTGTCGCGTTAGATGTTTCTTCCACGTTTATTTACACTTCCTTAGGAACAAAGTTTTTTGATTATATATGAAGAGAAGGGTATGATAAAGAAGAAAGCTGAATTTGTTGTTAAGTTGTTGTGTTCAACATCCTCTTATGATCTGAAGTGGCTTCATCAAAAAACGCTACGCGTGTTTTCACATTCTATGTTGATCTAAAGTATTACTTTTTGACAAAGATAATGTTTAATAGAGTGAAAATTGACGAAATTTCAGCGTTTCTCCACGCACCAACAAGTGAAGTATACTACTTTAAAAATATATATATACTTTGAATTTAGATGTGCTATCGTACGTTTAGTGAGTCATAGTACGTACAAATATATTCTAATGTGATTCACGAGGACTCCATCTTTTTGAGTAGTTGATACGATACTTATTGGCTGGCTCTTCATTCGATCGGTCTTTTAAAGCATTAACAGAGTACTTACTGATCATAAGTATCTGATTAATAGTACCAAATATTAATTAAGTACTGTGAATTGAATTGATTAATTAATCATGGCTCAGCAAAGAGATTACGTAAAGCAACCATACGGCCCCTCGTTTGATCGTATATCCATCCATTGCCATGGTTTCATGCACGGTTCGACTAATCCGTAAGCCGTCAAATTTATGGTATATATATTAATTAAGATCCGATCCATTTTTTACTCAATTATTCATGCGGTTAATTGGTAATGTGTGTTTTAATAAATAAAATATAAGTTAATTAATCAATCAATCAATCAAGAAAACATTGCTTTTCCACAATAAATTTGGTTCAATTACAAGATTATATCAAGAAAGAATTGACGTTTTCCAGCTCAATAATGAACTAAAAGTTTGATGTATTTAAAAGATTGATAACACACCTCATGTGAATTAAAGGGCATGTTGATCATTATTTCTTGACGATCCGTTTGCACTTTGCAATATCTTTAAATTAAAGCAAGCATGTTTGTACGAGTAGTTTAAGTAAATAGATAGGATGGGTGTAGGGCGGTGGGGAATCCAGAATGAAGTTTAAGTGGGTTGAAATTCAAAATGACATTTTAAAGGGGTCGAAAACAAGAACAAAGATTAGGAAAAAAAGCAAAAATGGATAACATAACAATTTTGAAAGGCTTCCATAACCCTATGGACAAACTTGATAAAGTTACTTATTACTACTAATATAGTACCTATCCAAAATCCAGGGTGTTCAACTGCAATAGATGTTATGCGAGTTGAGCCTTATCGGGAACTTGGCTCGTTAAGGCTCAAGCTCGACCCGTTCGATAAAGTGCTCGAGCATAAGTTTGGGCTCGTTTTGTTATCGAACCGAGTCATCGGTTCATTGATAGTTGATACTCGACAGAGCTCATTTAGGCTCGATAAGGCCCGATTAATTGTCTAATATTTTCTTTTTTCGTTAATGAGCCGAGCTCCATCCTACTTATTGTAACTCGGAAAAAAAGCTCGTTTTGTTAACGAGCTGAACTCGAATAACGAGATATTCGGTTCGACTCGTTTAACCTCACTAAACTGATCCAACATGAACCCCGAGATCTGCCACTGGTGTCAGGTACCCTACCGGAGAAGATTTTTAGTGTGAGATGAAATTGTACATAAGTTAGGCTTGCTTCCGTAAAATTTGTTTTAGTTGAGATGTTACTTATGTGTGATTTTTCATAATTGTCTTTTATGTTTTTGATACATTTTAGATTCGATACCGAATTCGATTCTAGCCTCGTCAATTCCTTTGATGACAAATTGAGTCTAGTCTCCAGTACTTAAGAATCAAGTTCGAGCTCAACTATATAATACTCGACTCCTCTCGATTTGTTCTAACGTCTAGATCTAGCTCTAGCAGAAAATTAGAAAGGGAAAAAAAAAAAATTGTCGGTGGCTTTTGCATCGCGCGCGATGGTATGAAGTGATTGTTGAAGTATTAATGTGTCATTGTCTCTGAGGAGCAAGCAGTTGTAGCAACCAGAAACATCAAATAAAGAAATTTCGAAAGTGATGTGTTCTAGAATTAATTTAGTATTTTGTTACAATTTGTGAAAGTAGCATTATTTTTATTAATTAATTATGACACTTATGTATTTTTTTTACATCTGAATTTTGCCGACCAAGTTCAGTGATGTTGTCTTTATCTCATAACACAAAGTTTTCACATCCCAATTAGCAAGCCATTGAGTAATTCAACAAGATATTGATTGACTTAATTTGCAAAAATTTATATAGTACATAAAAAAACATAATTTATTATATTGGGACTTGCAGTCACTAACCTTTAGATGCGTATATGATAAATCTCATACTCATCCAATAGGCTGCAAAATGTTTGAGCGAAGTGAGTTGCACCCTAATGCGAGCGAAAGAGTCAAACTCAGAAGAAGTCAGCAGGTATATAATAAATAGGGGTGTGCAAAAAAACCCACCTGACCCACCCATCCACGCAAACTGCCCGTCTTTCACTTGCACCCGCCAACTATTTTTTTTATAAAATGTGTGGTGGGTTAATTTTTTTTTCAACCGCCATTAATGAGTGGGTGGTGGATTGGATGGGTGCAATCCGCGACCCACCCGCCATTTTTATGTATGTATGTATGTAAGTATATGTTTGTGAATTCAAGTATAAGGAGGCCGTAATTTGAAGAAGTTGCATCTTCGCTTATGTTGTTGAATATAGATATAGTTTAAGTGAGCCTACAACTCTTCTCTTTAAGCACTATTTCATCTTCATTTTTGCATCCAGCATTCGTTCTTCTGAGCTTATGTCATGTATTCAAGCAAAATAACACAAGTTGACAACTTCTCGAGTCAACATTTCAACCATTACTGCGTGAAAATCTTTAAAACTAAGTAAGATAACTACTTCAAAAGAATCACTGTCCTATTTGTTCAGAGCATGCTCTTTGTTGTTGATTTTTTTTTTTACTTGCACATCTACTGCTGCACAAGTTGCAAGTTTTTACTACATCCATTTTTATCTACATTCACCCGCAAATTCGCCCGCCACCCGCCCGCCACTTTTATCACCCGAACCGTCGCGGGTTAAAAAATATTCCACCCGCCTCGGTTTATAATTATAATCACCCGCCATAGGTGGGTCGGTTTGATTTTTCGTAAAAACCCGCCTACATCCGCCCGCGCTCACCCTATATAAAAGACATTTATTGTAAAAAAATCTTGATCACGCAAATTATAAAGATAACTTAATTATATATAATTATGTACACAGTTTTAAAAGGAATCTAATATCTATATTAGTGATGAGTATGAGTGTTTTTAAGTAAAAGAATAAGGAGAAATTTATAAATAAATTATAACTATAATATTTATTGTTCCTTTTAATCCCGCCATAAATTCGGTTGTTTATGATACTATTGTATATCATACACGCTTGATCACTATTGTAATTTGTAAGCATCACAAATCATGCATAAAGAACAAGTGTTGGGAGTATTATTAATTGCCACCCCCTCCGTCATGCATTCAGACTTTTCCACATCTTGATCCCTCTTTTTGGCTTGATTGTATGTCCTAATCAGCATGTAACATGATATTATAGTTAAATATATATTAATCTAGATCACTTTGAAAAACTTTACATTTTAAAACAGGCAAATTGAAACCATATAATACCCACCCATGGTAACATACCCATATTCACCATGAAATTCAAGTGCCCTAGCATAGTTAGCAATAATATGAGGTAGTCAATTAATCTACTAGATCAATAGTCATGAACTATGTAAAAACATTTATGTACTTGTGAAGTATCTAACCCGATACAAGCTCCAGCTGACACAGTTACAAAACTATTGACACCAGAGCTAACTGACGGCTATATCCTATGAAGGTCTATCGGCATCAAGGTCTAAACCCGCATAAAGAATATTCTTGAGTAACATTAATGGCCCAAATGTTACGGGCCAAAACTAACAAAATCCCTAACAACTACTAATACAATAACAACTAACAACTGAATTGAATTTCTGACTCTGCCTCTTAATTTTGTGTATGTATGAGTTAATTATTCTTATTGGCTTCATTCGATTCGATTCGATTCTGCTTAGTTATATTTTATACTAAAATTCAGTTCAGTTGAAAAGAATAGAGCCTTACAATTATACTACTCCATATTGTTATATCCAAGTAGGATTGGTACTTCCATGATCATGGATCTGATGCTAGAGTTGCACACTAATTGCAAAATGTGGTCCAATATCTCCATGAAACAAATTCCAATTGCCAATTTTGATTAAATTAAATAAGTAAATGGGTTGAACTTGTTCATTGCTACTGTTGTTGTTGGCTTAAATGAGACAAGTTTCTAGGGCGCTCAAAGTGTCCAATTCTTAACTGTTGACACTCCAATCCTTATCCTTAATTATTCTATCATTAGTTACTAATAAAAAACTAGTCAACTTTGCAAAAGACTAACATTTATTCTTTAATATAGTAGAGAAAGTCAAGACAATGAAAATGCATGAATCAGTCATTTATTACCTTGATGTCTGAATTTTACAATTGAGGAATCGTGGATGAATGGACCAGTCTCGTCCGCAACGAACAAACAGTCTTGCACTTAGATAGAACTCATTTTATTGATTGTTTATCACAATAGTAACATGTTTCATGCTACATTAGTTACCACGTCTACCTTAATGAACTTGTAAGAGAAAATATTTCTTAATGCTGACAAAAACTTTAGAGAAATTTTTTTTTTTCACTGATAACTTTTGCCCATTTTTTAACTTACTCCACAACCTTTTTTTTTTAGCATTTCATACCAAAAAGTTTATAAAAATTTTAACATTACACAAAGGTTGGATGGCCGTTAAGTTACCGTTAACTCATTTTTAAATTACACCAAAACCTTTGAAAAAACATGTCTTCGCCACCAGAACCTTTCTATATAGTAATAATTTATTCATTTTGAAAATTTTTAAATTTTATTCCAACAAAAAGAACACAAGAAGTGTTCCGAAAAATAAGGATTACAATCCGAGTCACAAACTAACAACGCTTTACTTCACAACCACAAAAGCTACATACCAAACCATATCCTATCCCTAAGAGAATAGAGAATGATCAACTCTTATCACTCACTCCATAAACATGATACACTAGTGCATTTTGTCTACTAAACACATTTTCTTCATTTGTTTGCTAAATATAACAATAAGTTTCTTTTATGATAGATATAAAAATAAGATATTGCATATGTATCTGGCGAATGTGAAATTCCATAGTACACGGATAAAAAAATGATAAAATTTATTAGTATATTAATTGGCATACATTCTATCTATAAAATTAAGTGTTCGAACTCTCTTTACATTCCATCCCTCAATTAGTTGCTTCAATAAAATTACAAAAATGAAGGCACAAAATATATATGCTCGTTCCACATACATATAAGTAGCTTTGTGTCATTTTTCAGATCCAAACACAGGAAGATACGCAATTGGCAGGGGGTACATCCTTAAATCACTACATTGAACCAACAAATTATATGAAGATTTTGATTGCAAAAGGCAAAAGTCATGGCAAATACGATGCATATTCCAACCATCACTAGACTAGCAACCCCAAACAATTCATGCGAACATATATTTTGATTACTCAAATCAATCAAGAAAGGTTCTGGTGTGATTTAAAAAAAAAAAGGTTTTGGTAGCGGGTGCAAATTTTTGAAAAGGTTTTGGTGTGATTTAAAATACAAACTTAACGGACATCAATTTTTTGTGTAACGTCAAAATATTACTAAAAGTTTTGGTGTGAAATGCAAAAAAAAAAAGTTTATCGAGTAAGTTCAAAAACAGGCAAAAGTTATTAGTGCAAAAAAAAATTTACTCAAAAATTTACTTTCTTATCTATTGGGCTTTGGAAATGTTGAATTAGGAATTTGGACTTAGATGCTTACCCATCCAGTAGGCCCATTTTGATCGGGCTGCACTTGTTGGGCCCAGGTCCATTTCCCATGTATTGCTATCTCATTAGGCTTGGACAAAATTAACGAATATCAGTACTACACATCAGTTTTGCTCGAGTTTATTCGATGTATGATTTAGGGGCTAATAAAATCTGCTACTTATATCAAGCGTTCGAACTTCGAACATCTTAGTAATTCGTGAACTGTGAATCACTGCTCCGAATCCCTTCTTAGTAATTCGTTTATTGCGAAATACTAGTCCCGAATGCCAAAAGTGCACTAGTTGATAAGTTTATACTTCGACTACATATAGGATGGATATCTGACATAAAATGTGACAAATAAGAATAGAGAATGAGAATATAATGATGTGTCAATTGTATTTTTAGATGTTGGGGGTTTAGCCAGATGTATGTTTTGCGTTTGTATCCATGTCAAATTCTTACTTCACTCTCCTAAACTGTTTCGCAAGCCCAATATCACAAATTTATGGGAGACTTAAGTATAAATACTGGTCCAAAACCAGCCCACTGCCTTTGAGTCCGTTTTGCTCGGCCCATTATCACACAATCCAATTTACAAAGCATTGTACTTTATACTGTATTCTAGAAGAGAGAACATGATTAGGGTAAAAATCGTCCTAATTAAATACGGTCGACAAAATTTTAACAAGTACACTCAAGTTGTGAAAATTTAACTTTTCGATTATTAAGATCCAATTGAAACCAATCAAATGATGTTACCACTGTTCCAAAGAACAATCTCCGCTTTATTTTACTCGGCATTTCCCACAAATATTGTAATGAGTAGTCGAAATCTCACCATTTACGCCGGTACGGTTACTTGCTCTGCTTTTTGGTGGTATGTTGGTCCCACAAACGAACACATGTCATTCTTCGCACACTATGTTCTCACACTAGAGCACAACAAAAAAATTCTAATGGTCGCCTATTTTAAGGTTGCTTCAGCGTCAACATGCTCAACTCTACAATTCTTACAGACGGATTATCAAAAAGAAAGGTGCACCTTGTTCGTGACTTCATGTGGATCGCATTCTCACATCTTCCGTACAATATTTGAAACTTTAAGGCGTAACAGCTATACTCGATTTTCTTTTCTTTCCTCTTTCTCATGTATACAAACTTTTTAATCATTTCAAGTTAACTTTTACATAATTTACCTAATTCCATCATTAGAAAATAGTGTGACTAAAATGTGCGACTAACTTTTGATCTGTGTTATGTTTTGGACAACATATGATTTCCATGAACAATTGAAAACGACACGTAGCTTCTAGATCTGGCCTGGCCTATCAGTTTAACTAACACAAACTCAAGTGCTTGTTTCCATATATAGTGATTCCTTACTTCTCAAGCCAAAATGTAGATCCAAATATTTGCCAGATTTCAGCATATGTGTAAGCAATTTATTTGACACCCAAAAGACAAAAGTATCACTTTTTCCAAGATACCGTACATACATGATCACCATGACATATTTGCTTGACGCATTGCATTGCGTCAGAATGTCTTGACAGCGCCACCGGCGTCATGCTCTCCGTCACATAGTGACGGGAGAGTTTGTGATGGCAGCAGCCTACATGTGTCCTCTTCATTTTTTTTTTTTTTAAATTTCCGTTTAAATTTCAAACGGTTATAACTTTCAAAATAAAAATGCAAAAAATAAATAAAAATCACCAACGGCTTTATTTTTTCGAGATCTATAAAATGAGATCAGTCTTGACTATATTTGGATCATCCCATCTCCAACTCCTCTTTCTCTCTTAAATAAACTTAAAACACTCTCTTCACTCCAAAACACCAACCATCTCCACTTCAATTTTCCGGCGACATGGACGGAAACTTGTTCGCTCCGGAAACTCTGAGGTGGATGCAAGAAAACACACCCGAAGCCTACGAAGCGTGCATGAAAAAGCTTAACAAAAACACCTCTCCACAACCCCAACCGAGCTTTGTTCGCCCTTTGTTCGAAGCTTCGTCGAAGACCCTACACTCAAATTACCATTCTCCAATCTCACAAACACCAATGTTTCATAAGCACCACGGAAGTTGTTCTGAGGCGTAGCACGAAATTCAACCGATCCGGGCGTGGGAAAGGAAAGCGAACACGGAAGGAGGGACGACCAATAAAGGCGAAGGACGTTGGCTCACCCTACAACACGAATGAGGACTTGGTTCTCATCTCTTGTTACATGGTCGTTAGCGCAAATCCGATCATTGGCACGAATCAGAGGTATGCAAGTTTGTTCAAGATAGTCGAGGAGAAGTTCGAGGACGTGCGGAGAGATGGGAGGATGTCCGGTTTGGAAAAAAAGCGGAGTCATGATTCACTTCGTCTCAGATTTAAGCGGATGAGAGATGACATTAATTGGTGGGTGATGTGTGTGGATCGTGCTACTAGGGTTGTCGGAGTGGCTACAATGAAGCCAATGTAACTGAAACAGCCCAGGAATTCTACAAAGAGAAGTCCGGTTGTAACGCCGGATTCAACCTATTCAAGCAGTGGGATGCCATGAAACAGTACCCAGAGTGGGAAACGAGGATGAACTTGGAGGAAACATACAAGAAGGCCGCAACAACTCCGAGGGTTGATGTTCTAGTTGATGATGACCAACCAATGGCATCAGCAGGTGCTAGTAGTGGGAGCAAGCGCCCCAGTGAGGACAGTGTCAGTGTCACGCCTAGCAAACGTCCTATGGGTCGTGACAAGGCAAAGAAGATGGCTAGAGGTGGTAGTTCCGGCAACTCCTCAATGGATGCAATGAGCGAGGGATGGGTTAACTTTAATGAAAGTTATCCCCAATACCTTGAGTTGGAAAGACAGAAGCTGGAGTTTGCCCGGCAAAAGGAAGAACGTAGGATGAAGGAGAAGAAGATGGACATGTGGATGACACTTATGGGGAACTATGCTAACTTGACCGCAGCACATAAGCGAGTTTGTGATGCAATGCAGAAGGAATTGTTTCCGTCCGAGTAATGGTTGAAGTTGAGAGCTTGTTTTAGTTTGCTTGTTTCGGTTTGCTTGTTTTAGTTTGCTTGTTTCGGTTTGCTTGTTTTAGTTTGCTTGTTTGTTTTTTACTTCCCGAAGTGTGGTTTGTTTGTGTTTTACTCTTCCAAGTGTCCGTTGTAATAAAATCAGTGTGCTTTTGATGTGAAAATGAAGTGTCAGATTTCGATGAAAGCTTAGTGTTTTCCATGCAGAAATGGTGTTATGAGTAAAAGTCATCGCTTTGCCATGATGTACGATGGATTTCGGCCAACGGAGATCGTTTGGAGGTTTAAAATCGCATTTTTATAAGTTTTGGGCACTTTTTGTAATTTTTAATAGTTGTTAGAATTCGTTTTGTATTAGGTTTCCTTTCCAGCAAGTTAGGTTTTCAGTATTTAAACATTCTTAGATGTTTTTGTGAATTTGAATATGAATTTGAGTTTGAATTATTTGAGTTACGGAAAGTAAGTCTTGTGATTTATCCTTACTTTGTCAGGCATCTTATCTTTGCTTTGTCAGAAATGAGTCATACATCTCAGACATCTTATCTTCAATTAATGAGAAATCCAATGCATTCTGACTCAGCTATGACTAAGAAATGAGTCACACATCTCGCATAACCCGTCATATAATGCAACCATAGAACACATTTTATACACAACAAACTACTTGCATTCATCCCTTCTTCCATTTTCTTAACTACACAGAAAACACTCTATCTACTTCAATTTTCCAAAGATAATCATGTCCAATTCATCATCTGATGATGAAAGCTTGCTTGGTTCTTCTTCATCCAATCCTTTCGCACAAATCCAAACCATGATAATGCAAAATGTACCAAATATGATCCAACAATTACAGCAACATCAACAACCGGACGAGCCACGGCCTAAGAAGAAGCGTGCTTACATTGTAAGTCGAGAAGAGCGTGGCAAACATTTGGAGGAAGACTACTTGGGTTTAACCCACCATATGCGATAAATTTCGGGAGATTCGTAATGGAGAGTTCGTTGTTGAACGGGTGATTCTTTGGTGTAGTCGTCAAGATGATTACTTTGTGTGCAAGCGGATGGTCTTGGCAATGGGGTTAACCACACTACAAAATGTACCGCAGCCATTCGTATGCTAGCTTATGGGAACCTGGACTCGGTTGTGAGTATTGCCGACTTGGAAAGCACGGCCCTCAAGTGTCTTCGCGTTTTGTGATCTTTGTGGTGAGTTTGGTCCAACATATATGCGGAGGGCCAACGAGGTCGATGCTCGAAGGATTCTGGCAATCAACGCTGCAAGAGGATTTGTGGGCATGCTTGGGAGTATCGATTGTATGCACTAGACATGGAAGAATCTGCGTGGTACGGTCAATTTCAAGGCGTATAAACGCCTACCCTTGTTTTAGAAGCGGTAGCATCCCAAGATACTTGGATATGGCATTCATTCTTCGGATTTCGGAAAATACAATGACTTGTCGATCGTAACGCGTTCACGGTGTTCGACGATCTCTGAGCACGGCACCTCAGATTAACTTTGAGGTCAATGGCCATCAGTACAACATGCCTTACTACCTAACCGATGGCATCTACCCAGCTTGGGCTACATTTGTTCCTGCCATCCCGAATCCGGTAACGCACAAAGAAGCCAAATTCTCTGAGTGTCAGGAGTCTTGCCGGAAAGATGTGGAACGTGCTTTCAGAGTACTGCAAGCACGATTTGCAATTGTACGAAATCCCGCCCTTGCACACAACAGGGAGACACTCAAAAAGATTATGGATTGCTGCATCACACTCCACAACATGATAGTTGAGGATGAGCGCCACTAATACCTAAATTATGACAAGGAAATCGAAGAGTTCCAACAAGATACCCGTGAGAATGTACCCCATGTGATTGACGGAGTTCGTATCCGACGAGTACAATCAATAATAAACTCTATCCCGGAATACATGAACTTTTCACGGCAAATGCACAGTAGGTGCACACATGAAGAACTCCAAAGGGACTTGATGGAACATATTTGGAGAATGCGTTGACCGTGGAGATTGAGCTTCACCAATCGTGTAGTGTATGTTTGTTTGTTTAATGCATTCGTGTGTTGTGTGTTTGTTGCATTTCCATTTAGTTTTTAAATTTTAAGCGGTTTGTTGTAATATATTCCTGCCTCTTGCCCAATAAATTATAAAACGAGTTTAAAAAATGCAATTTTACTAATTTCAACTTCTAAACACTCTTACAATATGTTAAATATGTAAAAAAAAAAAAATTCGAAATTCCGTGGCGAATGCCACCCAATGCAAAGAAAATCTCGCGGATCTAAATCACGGGCGGTGACGCGTCACACAAATCCAATGCGGGTAGTCTTAGTGGAGCTAATGTAATTGTAATGCATATATGATATTTGTAGTTAAAAATATAATGCGTAGTTCATTTTTCGTATCAATTTTTTGAGATACGGTAAGGAAAAAATAAGTTGCTCATTTCATATGATTAAAGTGACAAAGTTCCATTATTTTCTAGCACTCCACTTATTCTGAGTGGGTTGGTTATTCCATAACAGGTGTACCTTCTGCTTCATGTTCTCTTGTGCCTTTTTGCACCCTCTCCAGGAAGCAAAGCATAAAGATAATACTATCAATTATTGCCTTCACTACAACAACAAGAACAAATAAAGAACAGATTGACCTTTCCTTAACCAGAGTGTATACAGAAACAAGCTTTAGGTAAGATAACAATGTATTCACACCTCTTTTTTCCAGATATTCTACTAAAGGAAAGGAAGAAAGAAAGAAACTGAGCAGAGTCGATAGAAAAGACGCATAAGAAAGAAAACGAAGAAAAACAACTCTTCACAAGAGAACATAATGTGCCTAAACTACACGAGATTGATGCTGCGTTTGAAGAAGTGGGATGATAAAGTTGGCTGGTAGCCACTGAAACGGTAGCTGACATTGATAGTACATTAGAACGAGGTCTTTAGTCAATCCAACCAAAATGAA
This sequence comes from Plantago major, assembly GCA_026545765.1. Classification (NCBI taxonomy): domain Eukaryota; kingdom Viridiplantae; phylum Streptophyta; class Magnoliopsida; order Lamiales; family Plantaginaceae; genus Plantago; species Plantago major. The sequence continues at coordinate 4,123,754 of CM048844.1, read as the reverse complement.
CTGGCTAGTAGTTGGTTTGTATGCATCGAAGTGAATTGAAAGGTAGCTGAAATTGACAGTAGTGGCATTCACTCAACATCTAGTTTTGGTCAGACAGCAAAGTGAGATGATGTGACCGTAAACGGAGCCAGAACATAAGAATTCAGCAGCCAAGAATATGCACAGGTAGGCAAAACAGAATCAAATGATCTATGTATACATTTATTGTATAAGTAGCGGAAATATTACAGGTAGAAATGAGTCCAATGGGAGATCGATGGACACAGAAACAACTCCTTACGAAGATAACATCAGAAGCCATAGCCCCATTTATTCCTCAAGTGAAGGACACATCAAAGGAATGCTAACAAATCTCTATAACAATACACAAAAGAATGAGAAATAGATGGCAAACCAACTTGAAAACAAATCCAACATGCACATCCACGCTAGCACGTATATTTTTCGTCTAATAGTAATACCTACTCAAAGCAAATCCCATGTAAAACTAGGCTGTGCGCGATGAGTTGAGGAAGAAGACGGTGCACCGTGCAGTGGTCCTGGTGCAGCATCGAAAGTTTCCCATTGTGTCGTAATCACAACGTCAGAACCAGAGGCTGAGTGTCTTGATGGTTGCTGTTCTTTCACTGGTGAATCCATCAATGATTGCCCAAACGAATGCCTGCGTTCTTGGCTTTGAACTGGGGATGACACGCTCCCATTGGAGTACTTACGTTGATGAACAGGGGAATATACGCTCCCATTTGACTGGCGAGGGGTAGTGGGTGTTGGCGGCTGTTGTGCCTTCTGTGGGAAGTGGTTTCCATTGCTCGTTGGTGCTGAGTTTTTTACCTTCAACACGTCAAGAGTCTCGACATACTTTTGCACTCTTGTCACCTATGAAATCGGAACAAAGAAAGTTATAACATGGCCTTTTCTCGTCCGAAAAACAAAAGTGACTTGCCATAAGCTACGTGTGCACGAAAATTCATCCAAATCATTTGAGATGAAGAAAGTTAAAATGCACGAGTTCAAGTTAGGTGAACTTAATCGATACACTACATTTAAACCAATCACTGAATAAACTTGAAAGAGGAAAACCTCATAAATGGGAAGTTGAAGCCAAGTTCCCAAACTAAAAAGATATTGAGCCTTTACCTAATGTTATACTTCGACAATAAGGTCGGATTAAAATTGATATCACCTCAGATTCAACATGATGAATTCAAGAGCAAAAGCATGATAAACTTCTAACCTGCAGTTTCCTCTGTAATTTGACATCACCATCAGCATCTATGCCATCCAGCCTAAGCAGTTGATTCATCAACGATTCAGTCAGGTTCACTAAATCTTTTTCAACCACTTTGCCGCCTTTTGAGATTATAGATTCAAATGCGGACACCTACCGGGAGACAAAACAACAGAGTAAAACAATTCAATCAACAACCAATTCACCAATTCCATTAACTAGACACAACAAACTACAGAGCAAGAAATTACCCGCCCAGCCAATCTGTCCACCTCGAAGCTGATCTCCGAAATGGTTTTTGCAGCCCTTTCTTTTTTAGCATTCTTCTTCATCTCAATGAACCGTTTCTCTTTGCTAATTGGATCCTCCTCTAGCACAAGTTTAGATTTATCCTTGACCCCCACGTTGTCGAGAAACACCTTAGAATCTCTCTCTTTATCCTTGTAGAATAGCTTCTGATCCTGGTGGTGCAAACCGGTTGGACCAGATAACAATTTCTTCAACTCACCTGCAACCCAACAAGCCACATCAATCCAAATTCCCACCACGTATCAGCATACTGTGAAATTTCACAAAAACACAAATTCCTATTCATTAATTTAACCCAAGAGCAAACTCTAACAAGTCATCGAGGCCTCAACTTTGTTAACTAAACTACGTCTCCTTGCCAATCATAACAAATACTCCCTGAAAAAACTTCAGATGACTTTAAAGTGATGAAATTTAGCAGGATCATGTAAAAGTAGATTTCAGGTGAATCTGCTAGGTGCTTGCAAATGATTTCAGAAGAAAAGCATAAACATAATGAAGTTACAAAAACCAGCAAGGATTTGATTCCCTTAAACTTATTCTAGCATATTGCTTTATGTTCTCACAATCTATAACCGGTTTTCGAATATCTAATTTTCAGTGATTCTCCTTCAAGAAAGCCATAGTTTGCAATGATGCAATCAAGCACTGATCAACCACCAATATCATCATAACAAACAGTAAAAGGATATGAATTCTAATTTTGACACTTCAAATTCGTGAACACACCTCATTATCAATCCAAAACATCATCATAAGTTAAAAAAGGTACGATCTTTGAGACCTCAACTTTGCCAATTACTCATAAGTAAAAAATTATACGATCTTCAAGACCTCAGCTTCGTTAACTAAGCTACACCTCTTTATCAATCAAGAAAATCATTTTAAGAGGCCTCAACTTCGCCAACTAAACTAGGCCTCATCATCAATCAAGAACAGGAGTACAAAATATCACAAAAAGCTAAAAACAGGATTGAGATTAGTACCAAAACTAGCTTGCGAGCTGACATGAATCTCATGATAAATCGAACCATATTTGACACGAACACGAATATTAAGAGGCGGTCGAATCGTGTTCTCCTCAGCCTCAGTCCTCTTCTGGACCAGCATTCCACCAGGCCTGAGCTCCCATTTTTTCTCCCCATTTTGTGGCGGCAGCACATCATTCTTAGTACTCATTCGCATCATCTTTTTCACACACACACACACACAAACAGAGTCTAGGCAAAACTAAAGCAACAAAAAACAAAAACAGAACTCTGTTCTGTAATCTGTTATCTGTCCCCTCTAATTATCAACAAGAGACAGACTATTTTTACCCAAAAACCAATTGACCAAAAATTGATCTACAGTTGAATCAAACAAATACCCATAACTCAAAATTGACCAAAAACGGAAAGAAAAAAAAAGCCCTTATCTTTACTCTGCTTTGACCTCCCAGTAGCAAGAAACAGTCAAAACGTGAATCTCTGCTATCAATTGGACTGTGCAGAGTTGAAAATTGGAAGCAGATCTCTTACGGGAACCCTAAAATGTAGAGGAAACGGTTATCAATCAGGTCAATTGGAATCCCTTCCAATTATTGTGGCTGAATTGACGAAAAAGATGAAATTTTTATTTGTACAGAATAAAGAATTTATTGGAGAAATGAATTATGACCTAGTAGTAATAGTTGTTTTTATTTTTCTTTCATGTGCTGTCTTTCTCTGTGCTTGGCTGGAGAGAAAATAAGAAGAGAGAGTTGAAAGAAAGGGAAGAAAAATGGTGGGGATATAAAATTATTGTGGACTGGCAGCCAAGAACATGTTTGAGCTGACATTTATATATACTGCTTAATAACCAGTAGTAGAATTATTATTATTATTGTTATGTGAAGAATTTGCTTTGTTTTAATTAGAGGGAGAAGAAAATTATTGCCGCATTATGATAAAGTTGAAAGGGGTGAACCCACCAACCAAAGTGATGGATCCTTCCAGTTCAAAGGGTAGAGGAGTAGTCATGATTATTCTTGTAAAAAAAGAAAAAAAGAATTGTTTATAGTTTAATTAGATGATTCATCAGATAAATAACTCCTACCGCTAGTAATATACACGGTGTTGGATTTCGATTTGAAACTCGACCTAGTTGGATTTAAGGGTTGAGAAATAGTAACTTAACTTTTTAAAGTTTTTTGTATGGTATTAAATTGTAATGCCAATAGAGTGTAATATGATACTCGAGTTTTGAAGTTATAAATAGTCACTCAATTGTAGCAGGATAGTGTAGAGTGAGAAAACAAACACAAAAAGTTGATAAAACTAAACTTGAGTTTTAAGACAAACACAGGGATACAAATATGTTATGTACAGTAAAATTCACATGTATCAGACTCAAATGGATAGGTATGTGTGTTGTATTTGTGTTCACATACCTGGCATGCCATGTAACGAGTTTCAATGCAAGAGGATCTTCAAAATGAAAAACTAAATTAAACACGCCTATATGTTTTCACAAAGCACATTATTTTCTTAGTGTGTGTTGTACGATTTATTATATGTTAAGAGCATAACAATATGTACACCATTTCACATAGCATGTGAACCCTACACATGGATCCATCACGTTGTATTAGGTTACATCGTGGCCCTGGTATCTAAAAATGTGTGTTGGAATATGTAAGATAATTATGCATTGACATTAATAAGGATATTTTTGTGGTTAAACTCGATGTAATCCATCTTTTTTCTTTAAAGATAAGATGATCAAGTAAGGATTTGTTTACATTAATTTCAAGGTTAAGTTGTTGATAAAGATGCATTCACAGTATTTCAGATTTTGTTATAGTTTTGTAGTTGTTGATAAATCAATTTAAAATTACGTATATTGAATCGTAATCGTTAACAAATCGAGTGAATTCGAATTTGGATATTGTGGAGGAGGAGAATAGGTTTGGATTTTTCCTAGGGTAAGGAATAGTGACAAATGGTCATACGGGGTGGATACTGTCATAACCTCAGAGTCTGTGGGCAGTGATTGGAGAGGATCTGTGGTTTTCAGGAGGGCATTTTGGGAAATCCGAGGTGGTCTAATGATTGGATTTTGTGTTTGCTTGCAGCTAAGACTAGTAGGCCGGTAGGTATTAGTAGGATCAAATAAATCGGTGTTACAGTGACATGTGTTACTTAAAATAATTAAGTGGTTAAACTCACCATCACTTCTTTTAATCCATCATCATAATCCTTTTCTAGCTAGTTAAACCTTTTCTTAATTCAAAAGTATTGTGAGGTTCTTTTCCTCTCGAGATGTACATATAACTAACTCTACAATTTTTTATATGTCTAATTTTGTATAATGGAGAAATTTAAACAACTTATGCATCTATAGACAAACATTTATACCTGAGTGTTACTCGAATTTACATAAAAAGAAATTGAGGAAAATGAATAAAATGGTAGAAAATTGTTCGATAATAATACCGTAACAAGTAATTTATAAGTTCTTATTTCTCTCATGAGTCACGAGAGGAATGGTCATGAAATCAATGTAACGGAATTAGTTTACATCTCTCCGAAACATCGGGCTTTCAGATCACATATAATCACTTTATGGGGGAATGGAACGAATCTCACCGCTCACAGTTCATCTCGTATTAAATTGTACACGCGTCATATCTCTTGGATAGGTTGAACAAGAAATCACATTTATTAACTCCACTCGCATTAAATTGACCCACGGTTGATATGATTCTCATAGAAGTTAAAATGAGCCAATAAGTGAGAAAAACGTCAATCGGTCAAATGAAATTTGTTGGGTGTCAAGATGACGCTAAAGTTGAATAACACCGCCGATCATATCTACACTTATACCTGACAGACGACTCAAGTGGTCGAAATGATCAACGAGTAACATGGATCTCATTAAACCAAATATAAATCCATCTCGAACGGGCATAAAATTCCAACTATTGATTCACTAGCATAGTAAAATTACTTGCCAGGTGCCTCTCGTAGGCATAGAGTGTAGGGGTGTTGCTATTAGTGTGGTTGAAAATCCATTTATGACTAGCTCTTAAGTTACTTGCCACTTGCCTACTTGTGAGCATAGGGAGGAGAGGTGTGATTAGTATAGTATCCAAGGGGTCTCGAAAGAACCTATGACCGAGACTTGCTTTGATAAAAGGCATAGGGTATAGGGGTGTCGGCAAATATAGGGTTGCTCGGGTTTTGGAATTATGGTTCTTGGACTCTATCTCCGGAGTATTGCACCTGTGAAGGATTTGACGTTGATGATTGTTTCTCGGAAACAATGCTGAATGGAAGGATTTATTATTGGTGAAGAAGCATGTTACATGTAATGTACAAGCTCGTGGGAAGCTTTGACTTTGGATTTGAAAACAAAAGTGAAAGAAATTATCGGGTTTTCTTGTAGTGTAGGAAGGCTGAATAGTTGAATGATTGAACCTCGTCTATATTCTATAATTAGTTTGATTTATGGTTTAACTGGAGCATTCCTTATGCTCATGTAAAATATTGCTTTATCCCGTCATTAATATATTTTACCGTTTCAAAAAAAATCAATAGATCTTCATACAAGTGGTCGGTAATATATTTGTTTAGTCCAACTAATGAAGATCAAGTAGCCTAATCCAAAGGCTAATTCCACCGACACTCAGGCTGAGCAAGCAAAAAGAAGTACATATATGTGCGTAGTCAAATTCTGACATTGGGCTGCTCAAGTGGGGTTCATATTAGATACCAATGGGGACGTTGGCCGACATACACGGAATAACACATTTCAAGCAGACATATTATAAGGCTAATTTATATGTTTTGTCTTAACACTAACCTACTAATTACATCACTAGTCATACTTTAGTCCAAACTATTTTCCCCACCACAAATTAACTCTATAGTTTCTCACTCTAATTAGAGATAATTAACTTCTTTTTCTAACTGCAAGTCTACCGACACCTGCAATCTTACATTGGAGTGGTTTCAACTCCCAAAGATAATGTTAGGGCTAGCTACTCCCGAATGTACAACAATCTTTGTGGTATAGGTTTATAAGAGTTATAACAGACGAGCACTAACGGGTTATAATTGAGCTTGGAAAGATTTGTTTTGCCTTAGAGGCCCGTAAGAGTTGGCCGATGTGTTCGAAAAATAAGTAGAGTAGTTGACCTGAAATTCAGTGTTAGATCTCTGAATTGCGTGTTGTGTTTCTTGTGATGAAGTATTGGACTAGTTAATCTACCATTGATTATATATGTAATCATGGAACTAAATATCGAATTCTAAAAAATTATATATATATTTTATCCTTTGTTAATTATTTAAAGTCGGCTTTTAAAACACATATTTACACTATTTTAATCATCATAATTTGTCCCCTTGGTTTTTTAAATGATAAGCCTTTTTAGGTATAAAAAATTTGATTGATTGTTATAAGTCAATTTGTTAAATTAAAGGGCAATATGATTTATTCTTTTAACTGGTGAAAAGTCGCATCACATGATGAATAAGAAAATGAAATTATGAACTGGCGTGAAGCGATGGTCTCCAGATTCCAGAATTGATCAGCCAACAAAGGTTTTGGTATTCATTTGCTACTACGTCTATTTCAATTGATTTCAAAGTCTTTTTTTTCTAATTATTGTTATACTATAACGTAAGAACACACGCAGCGTATTATTGTATCACATTGTTACAGTTATAGAAGTTGTATAGGAAAAACAAGTAATATTGTTGTTTCTGATAATAGATTGTCTTTTTTCAAGTTGAATTAGTATTTGAGTTAATCTGATTTAATTTAATTGAAGAAGATGGAGTAGAAAGATTGGTTATCGTTGTTTTTTAATTATAAATTGGTTTTGTTGAATTGAATTATGGTTTAAAATTTAATTGCAGAAGACAGGTTGGTTTTTGTTTTTATGTTGAATTGATTTTGTTTCGGTTGAAATAGTGTTTAAAATTTAAATGGAGAAGCAAGATTGGTTTTTGTTATGGTGCATTGATTTTGTTGAGATTGAATTATGGCTTGTAATTTGATTGAATAAAACAGATTGTTTTCTGTAATTAAAGTCTAATTTACATATATTACAAAGGAATTCAATTTAACTTAAATTAAGTACTTAATTGCACAACTCCAATAGTTGTCCAATATATATATATATATATATATATATATATATATATATATATATATATATATATATATATATATATATATATATATATATATATATATATATATACCCAAGATTCGAACCTTGGGTGGCGAAATTATACATTTGAGGTTATTTCTGGGTTTAGGGGGGTCAAAATCCAAAATTAACGAAAATATTACATATGAATTTTTTCTTTTTCAAATGTTAAGGGGGACGAACGCCCCCTTCTGGTTCCGCCCCGCTGGTCGTAGACTAGTTGGTGATAAGTAATCTGTTTTTGAATGAAATGGTCAAACGGGCAAATGAACATTCACCTTGTTAACATTTACAAAAATGTATTTCGGGCTTTATTAGAATTAAAGTGAAACTACGTGATAATGTGAGTATGTTTTACCGGGCACCAAGGAAGGTTTTAAAATTTTTTATTTTTTATTTTTTTTAGAATAAAGGTTTTCAATTTGCATACGGTACATATATGAACCCGGAAGAATTATCACTTTTTGCAAACTCCAGACTTAATGACACAGGTAATTTAAATATAAATTTATTATACGTTCTAAGTTGCATTAATTAAGGAAAAGTACAAGAATTAAAAGCACATACCAAAACATTCTTGCTACAGTGTAATCTAGATGTAGCATTAGGTGATTTCTTTGTCTTGGTTGTTTGGCAATAGCTATTTGTCATCTACTAGTATTATCACAATAATTAATGTAGTGGTAGAGGGTTAAGGTCGAGGTACATTTTATAAGGTACTAATGTGACATATTTTCCATATAGCAGGTGTAGCCATATAATACTGGAACTCGTAATTATCTCTTTACATTTTAAAATTTCTAATCTTAACTTCCTTTTCCACGTTATTCATCACATTAAAACCCAGACCGATCTTCTGTCAGTAAACTACGCTCTTTTCTAAACTAAATAGATATTGATATCGGAACTCTAGGTGTGCCGATAATTTATGTGCATGGTGAATATAGTTTAACTCAGCTTGGAGATTTGACTCGAGTATTCATAAATCATAAAAGTCACAACTCATAACTCTTTGTTTGAGTTGTGAAATGCAAAATTTTAATAATGTGGTTTATGGCTACATAGTACATAGTACACTGGATTTTCTAGGGTTTGTATAAAGGCCCAAAAATTTTCCACCTAGCGGCCCCTAGATAATATTTAAGCCCATTGGACATGGGCCACATGGCCTGCTCACATACATCATAATCGCATTCAACAAAGCAGCGTAGAAACACCTCTCGGCTGAATTGGCCCAATACTGTACTGGGCCCTGTCCAGGCTCTGTGAGTCTATAAGTCTGTTGATGATTGATCTTCTCGTGAAGATTCACTTTGGCAAAACTCAAAGCCATACATTGCGATCTTTCCATGCATTGATACCATGAAAAAGAAAAAGAGAAATACATGAATGTTTCGGACTCCGGTTAAGGTTCAACCGTGTTAAATAGAATCAATTTAGAGTTGAACCGATACTTTTGTGTAACTGATTTAATAGAATGTCATTTTACTTTCAATAAGGTGGTTGATGTTCAAGAAGGTGTATCATATTACAAGGGGGAAGGTATTCTTACATGCCAATTGTGTTTTATTGCCGATCAAGTTTATCGGATTTTAGGCGGGTAACTATTGATACTGCATCTAATACGATGTTTGCTATTCATGTATATAATTGAGATCATGCATACGAGGCTGGACAGTTTGGTGCGAGTACACGTGAGTTTGTTCTCTAAATTGGTCCTGTAGTGTGCGTGCACCACCGACCTACCTTGCTTTTGTGACTTTTTTTTCATTCATTTCATGAAATTCACTCACAAAAAAAAGTTGCATTTTAAGTTCGAAAACCGGAAAAATTGTATATGGATTTATTTTTAGGTTTAGGGTGATGAAATTTATAATTATGGAGAGTATATTGTATACGAACTTCTAAAAAAAGATTATGGTGTGCGTTCCAGTATGCCCTTTTTTAAATACTGACGTGTTTGTATAATACCCTATAACCACATGAAGCAAATTGATCATATGAAATTAAAATGTAACTAATGTTTTGTTACTAAAATCATATAATGATAATTTAATACTCCCTTCGCCCCGAATTAAACTTTCTAGGGGTCCGAATACAAATTTTAACAGAACGGTGAACAAAGTATGATAGGTAGTAATAAAGTAAGAAAAAAGTTGAATAAAAAAGTATGAGGAACATTTAATAAAGTACGTGATAGAGTGTGAATAATAAATGAGGTAAATTTTACATTTCAAATATGAAATTTTATAATTGAGACGTCGTAAAATGGAATGTACATCGTAAAGTATATAGTACATAGTCTTATTAAAAATATGGACATCATGAAGTATATAGTCTTGTTAAAAATATAATAGCAATAATTGTATAGTACAAAGTTTCATTAGTCTTGTTAAAAATATTAAAACTGAAAATAATTGACTATAAAACATTAAATTGAAAGTTGAGACTGTGATGGAATGAATTATAATCATCCATCATCATAACTCCACCTCATTAATTTATTTTGACTACACATTCTGTACAGTACACCATGCTCATCTTTTTTATCTTGTCACAGTTTCAGGTGACACATCCAAGCGAGCTTCACCTGTCCCTTATGTATCTTAACAGTTTGTACCACTTATTCATTCCTGTATAATTGCATATATTTATCAGGTTTATTCATTCGCCGTGACTTTATATTGTTGAAAAATGAAGTTACACCGCATTAAATGAATCACTATATTTACATATAAATTTTACATTTTCAAGTAAAAATACACATTTGACCAAATTTAATGTTTTATACTTTAGTCTAATTTTACGTAAAACTATATGCCTAACGTATGAACTTAGTATGTGGGATGTAGGAGTTCGCAGTTCATACCACGTCATAAATAGATCAACCTTTTAAGTGGTCTTACTTGCGCTTTTTGTTTCGAACGGAAATTTAACAGCAGGACTTCCCTGACTAATGATGACTAGCAAGTGGCAATTATGACACATCTAATTATGATTAGTATAGCATACTAATGACGAATGACTAATGACAAGTAATTCTTGTATAGCTAATTATAATCATAGCATTAATCTGGAAACATATAAATTATGTCATGCGACCTTTGAAATAATGTGTAGTTTTCCAAACTTGCAGATGAAGAAAACAAAATAAAGAAATGTTATTCATAAGCCTATCATCAATACAACATTGGTTTAACCCGCCACTTGCACCTTTGGATGGAGGCCCGATTATTTGAACTGACACTATTACTCGTAGGTTGCTGTATGGGTGATATGCTGATCCCACAAATTAAAAAATATTTCCGCATACTGTTTTTCCACTACATACACTTAGAAACCTCATAATCAATCACCTCTATTTAATTTGTTCCACAAACACATTTAAATTTGACATTTTATATGAATAGATTATCATGCGTAAAGGGGTACGTTATTGTTATGAGTAGCGATCTCAATATCGTTAAGCTTTATGAAACTTCAAACTATTACATACATCAATCTCAGATAGTTAGGGGATAAAGAACGCTACTCATTTCAATTAGGTACACCTTTACTTGGAAATATATTCATAACGATTCAAATGTTTAAGCATGTATGTTTTTTTGGAAGTTTCTCATTGCGTGTCAGATTGAGAATGAAGTGCCCAACAAAAGGACATGTACGCCAGGGCCAACAGATCACCCGAAAAACAAAGATTGTGCCTCAACATAAATGGACGGGGCGTTAGTTGTCACAAAATTATTTAATTCCAATACAATTCTCATCCTTCATCAATATTAAATTATAAAATTGTACAATACAAGTGAATACAGTAACCATCCGGATGTACGGTAAAACCCTAAAACACGCATACAACATCATGACATCAGAACATTAACATCCAGTCCAGTTCCCACTTCCTGGCAATTATTCTCCACCTTTCATCGCAGTTATAACTCTAACAATAATAAATGGCAAAACTCCATATTGGATTTGGATCGATACGATTACTCATCAACTCCTATTCAAATGATTTCGAAAAATTTCAATTCTGTGATAAGATATACTAAATAGTATTTTTTTAAAAATAATTTTAATGACTATATCGTAGAAGAAAAAGGAGAAAAAGAAATATGACTCCACCAAGGTAAGTAAAATAATAAGCACACAACCGAATCACATTCCGCCACGTATAACGTCAACTCCAAGACCTTAAAGCGTCACCGTGAGATTACGCACCGACCGTGAAACCCAATCAGTGACTGTACACGTGTCCCATATCTGACGGTCGATACCCGGTCATTTCACTCTCCTCAACCGGCTATAGGAGGTCACTTCATTTTCCCAAATCTCGCTGTATATCAAACACCGATCAGAGCTGAAAAATCTTTCCTTTTCTTCTCTTTTCTTCCTAAATTCCTTTTTTCTTCATCTGATTCGTACTTTATCTCTCTACTTCCAGGTTAGCTTACGCTCGATCTTGTTGTACTCTTAATTTCGTTAATTCCATCTTAGTTTTGAGCTTGTTTTTGCTTTCAGTGTAGTGTTTTTTGATCGCATTTGGTTTAGTAATTAGCTGGTTATTGGTACCCGATTGAGTTAAGCTCTTGATTATTGAGAGTTTGGATTTGGGTTTAGCCGGTGAGGATGAAAGATGGTTTGTTTAGTGAATTTGAGGTTTTCTTTTTCGGTGGAGAATTAGGGTTTTGCTTTCCGTGATTTGGGAGTTTTATTTTTTCTTTTTGTTAGTAAAGTTTACTTTTCTTATGATTCTCATAAGCTACTTGGAGTTGGGGTTTATGATATTTAGCATTTGGTGGATTGGTCTGTACATACCGGGTTTGAGCTGAGTTGTGTTTAACGGTAGTTATTGAGTGTTTGATTTTATTAAAGTAAATTCGAACTTTTCGTTTTCGGGGGGAGGAATATATGGTTTTTGTTGATAGCAATTTGGGATTTGCTGTTTTTTTTCTCTTTGGAGTAAATTTTGTTGTGTTCCTGTAAGCTAGTTGAAGCTGAGGTATATGATAATTTGCTATGTTATCGTGCTACCGAAGGTAGTTTCTTTGTCACCAGCCTGCTAAGTTTCTGTCTCTGGTATTAGGTGGAAATCAAACTGGCATATTCGTTCTAGTATCAATTAAGAAAATTGCCTCGTGCTGAGTGGGAGGAGACACTAGTTGAAGATTTTGATAAAGGGTTGTGGATGGAGCTGAGTTTTCTCAGTTTAGTTGCTGCAGGGGCTTGAATTAGTGTGCTTTTGCATTGGTACTGCGTAGGATTTGTATGCTGGCTGTCAAGCGCCTCAATGGTGCCTTCTCGCGTGGCTGGAGGAATAGCGCAATCATCTTCGAGTTCTGGAATCTTTTTTCAAGGTGATAGACAGTCTCAGGTTGACGGAAATTCACAGCTCAGTTCAAATTTTGGTAACACATCAAATCTACGTGGACTTGTTAACCTAGGGCCGCTCTCGGGGGATGTGAGCAACACAATTTTGAATAGTATTAGCTCCGGTCCCAGTGTTGGTGCAAGTTCTTTGGTCACTGATGCCAACTCGGGACTTTCAGCAGGTCCCCATCTACAAAGAAGTGCTAGCATAAATACTGAATCTTACATGCGCTTACCTGCATCACCCATGTCGTTCACATCTAATAACATTAGCATCTCTGGCTCGTCTGTCATTGATGGTTCTTCTTCCGTGCAACCAAACAATCAAGATCCAGGTTCACAGCATCAAGGATCTTCAAGTGCTACATCTTTGCCTGCATCACGTATGGGGCATGTTCAGCTCCCTGGGGGACCAAGGGCTCCTAATGCTTTTGCCCAGGATCCAACAGCTATTTCTCATTTACCAAAGAGACCCCGGTTGGATAATATGAAGCAGGAAGATATTCTACAACAGCAGGTTGTGCAACAACTAATGCAGAGACAAGATTCAATGCACTTACAGAATCAAAACCCGCAGTTGCAAGCTTTGCTCCAACAAAGACTTAGGCAACAACAGCAGCAACAGCTTCTTCAGTCTATGCAGCCAATGCAGCGGGGTCACTTATTGAACCCCCAGCAGCAACAACAGCTGAGGCAGCAGCTTTTACAGCAGCAAATGCAACCTACAGCTGGAGTGAAGCGCCCCTACGATGCTAGTGTATGCTCACGCCGAATAATGCAGTACTTGTATCACCAACGACAGCGACCTGCTGTGAGTATTTCATAATATCTAGCATTATTAGCAATTATTGACTACTTTCGGACTCGTAGCTCTTATCACATGTGGAACTTTATCTAACAACTTGATACGGCTTTTTGTCTTCGTAGGAAAACACTATTTCCTATTGGAGGAAATTTGTGGCTGAGTATTACAGTCCGCGTGCAAAGAAGAGATGGTGCTTGTCCCTGTACGATAATGTTGGGCATCACTCCCTCGGGGTATTCCCCCCAGCTGCAATGGTAATTGACTTGGATCATTAATTACTCCCATATTCTTTTGTGCAATTATTTTGATAAGTATCATGGCAATTTGTATTTGCCAATATTTATCAAGGATTGCACTTCTCCATCTGAATCCTGTTTAACGTTCATTAGTTTGGTTTCATGAAGTGACTTTTTTTTTTTTTCACTTTCTTTGGCCATCTAACGTGCAGGATGCATGGCAGTGTGACCTTTGCGGTTCAAAATCTGGAAGGGGTTTTGGTAAGCCTCTTTTGTACATGTCTTTGATAGTTAATTTTTCTGGTACATGTTAGTGGCCTAGTCTGTTGTTCGCATCAATATCGTGTACCAGATAACACATTTACATCAACAGTTGTGCTCTAAGTTCTAACCCTTCATTATTCTTTGTTTCTACTTTTTAATTCGCCTTTCATTTTTGTTGTTAACAGAAGCAACTTTTGAAGTGCTCCCCAGACTGAATGAAATCAAATTTGGTAGTGGTGTCATCGATGAGCTTCTGTTCCTGGACCTGCCATGTGAGAGACCGCATCCTTCGGGAATGATGGTGCTTGAGTATAAAAAGGCAGTTCAAGAAAGTGTATATGAGCAATTACGTGTAGTTCGTGAGGGTCACCTTAGAATCATATTCACCCCTGATTTGAAGGTAAAAGTCGCTGACTGGGAATGACCATCCACTGATTCAGATTACTATCTTACACTTCGAATCTGTTATAATGTTATAGATATACTCTTGGGAGTTTTGCGCAAGGCGTCATGAAGAACTTCTTCCTCGGAGATTGGTTGCTCCACAGGTTGTGCTCGGTTTTCATTGCCACTGGCTTGATGTGCTGTCATATTTTTCAGTATGAAGACATGGTTTTCCAATGTTAGATTTTAATATGCATTTTATTCTCTGTTATGGATTGATCTGTGATATATATATATATATATATGTGTGTGTGTGTGTGTGTGTGGGTGTGTGTGTATGTATGTATGTATGTATGTATGGTGGCTGTAAATTAATTATGTGTCCAAAATTTTTGGGTTTATTTTCTTTGTACTTTAAACCATCATATGCGTGACCAAACTAGTTTAGTGATTTCTGGTTATTTTAGCCTGCATAAAGGATTCTCCCTATGCTCCATGTGTAATTAATCAGCTGAAGGTATCCAATGATTACTACAACCCGATGTCAAATGTCCCCTTGTGTTGTCCAAGTTGTAAAGAACTTTTATGTAATTAAGTTGTGCTGTTCATATCCTGTTGGAGGAGGCATTTATTGCGAGTGAAGTTTGTGTGTTTTTGGGTTGAGTTTGTCTGTAAATGACTAGATTACCAACAATTTTACTGCGAGTCCCTATGAATATTTGAGTAATGATCTAGTGATCTAGAATTTGCTTACTCTCGGGGCAAGCTACCTCTATTTAAGCATTCATAGACGTAGCTGGTGTCTGAGTTTGAGCTAGCAAATGGTCTTGTGCTGCAGGTGAATCAGTTGCTGCAGGTCGCACAGAAATGCCAGAATACAATATCTGAAAGCGGGCCTGATGGAATTTCACAACCAGATATGCAAGCAAATAGTGTTATGTGAGTTAACGATCTCTTCTCTGTTTGTCTGATTTTCTGTTTCCGTTGTTTTTTTTGGTTTTGGCTGAATAAAAATGAAGCTGAATTTCGGAAAGTTCAGAAAGTTGAATTGCAGGTTTCTTATTGTCTCAAGAATGGTCCATGTTAGGCCAGTATGTAATTTATTGATTTTATTGACCTATTGATGAAATAATATTATATCAATTGTATCACAGGGTCGTAACAGCTGGACGTCAGCTTGCAAGGAGTTTGGAGCTACAATCACTGAACGATCTGGGTTTCTCCAAAAGATATGTGCGGTGTCTTCAGGTGTGTGTTCCAGCTTTCAACCAAAATTTTAAGCTCATTCTCTTTCGGCACTGAATTTATCGTGTCTCATATCGTAACAGATAGCTGAGGTTGTTAATAGCATGAAGGATCTGATGGATTTCTCGAGAGACCAGAAAGTTGGTCCAACTGGTAATAGTTTTTCCTTCTGATTTATTTGGCTAACTGTAACAAAACACAATTTATTTCTGCCGGTGACCTTACCTATAGTTGCAATCATATATTGCCAAATTTATATCTTACACAACTAAAGACTCTGTAATCACCATGAAGGCTCATCAACAATGTTCTATTTGTTCATTTTTTTGTAGATGGCCTGAAGAATTTTCCTCGGCATGCTAATGTTACGAAGGCGCAAAAGATGCAAGAAATGGAGATGGGAAGCCTTCAGGGTTTGCCAACGGATCGCAACTCGATTAATAAGCTAGTGGGCATGCATCCCGGTCTTAATAGCTCAATGAGCAACCAACATATGGTCAGTGGTGGAGGAGCTTTGAGTGGTTCAGGACAAGCCACTCATGCTCAAGCATTAAGTAACTACCAGAATATGATGACGAGACAAAACTCCATGAACTCCAGTCATTCGCACCAACACGAACCTTCTTCCCCTTTCAGTACTAATTCTAACCAGCCTCCAACTCCAAGGTCTTCAACTATTTTGCCTGGAACCGTGCAGAGTTCGCCGCAGATGCAGAGTTCACAGGGTGTAAATGGCTTTCCACAGCAAAATCAAACACAGCCGCAGCCCAATCAAGCTCTACAGCAACATATGATTCAGCAACTGCTTCATGGAATCAACAATAAAAAGAATGGGGCAGCTGCTGCTCCTCAGCCGTCTCAGAATCAACATCAGGGCTATAGGAATTCCCCAAATGTACCCCAAGCAAATCCACCAAATGGAGGCAATAGTAGTTACAGACCCTCTTCCAATGGTGAACCTTCGATTGGCAATTATGGTTTTGGACAAAAATCATCAGATAATCTTCATATATCAACAGATGAGATGGCTCAAGATATTGTCCATGAGTTTACAGAGAACGGTTTCTTTAACAATGACCTCGATGAGAACTTTAGCTGGAAGGCGTGATTAACGTAGCGTGGTGTTTGTTACAAAGAAATGATAATTCTGGTGGAGTTGATTAATGTTTGCTGTACAGGATGCTGCTTACGTTTACTTTTTTTCTTTCTTTTCATTCTGTTCCCATTTTCTGTCCGGAAGAGTACGGTGCGGAGCTGCTCCTTGGGATGTTTATTAGTCTGTTAGTTTCTCTAACCAGTGGGTTCTCAGTTGCTTCCGTTTTCAAGTTATTGCAAGTGTAATCTATTGGTGTTGATTGGACATTGTACTCTCTATTAACATAAAAAAGTTGTAACATGAGTGCCTCAGCTCTTTCCCTTGTTTATAGGCTTTTATCCTTGCTTTCGTTCTTGCTCTCTCTCATGTTCGATGTATCTAGGAAAGTGAGGGAATAGCACAGAGAAGTGAAACATTCAAGCACCATATTCTCTTGTTTTAAGCACCATATCTAGAACCGGATTGGACAATGTCTAGGTCTCTCCGATTAGCATCTCATTCCTCAAGTCCAGCTCTGTAATTGAGCCTAATACGTTAATAAAACTAGGCTTATTTTTAGAGCTCTAGGTCATGATAATTAAACTTGAGTTCGTGTCATTAGGTTCGAGCTCTTGTCAAATTCGACCTCAGTTCAAGCTCATTACCAAAGAATACATATTTATATTTAACCAAGCATGCATAATTGAATCTTAATGAACCAGATCAAACTCGATGAAAAAACGAGCACCAAGTTAGATTTGAGCTCGACTTGAACACCCTATCATATGTCGAGCTTGAGACTTAAAGAGCCAAGCCCTAGCGAAGGCTCAACCCTCGTAAGAACTCTAATTACGATGTAGGACTCAAATGCCTTTTAGAATCGGATCCATGAACTAGGTGTCTTAATATTGTGAATATGAGGCCTCAACAAGCAAATTCAATTTTAACGTCAAAATGGATAACCATTGTATTTCGATAGAGAACAGTCATAACTAGATCACTGGATCAACATGATAAATCAACAAAGCCATCAATAAAGAACATTTCAATTACAAAAGGCAATTTCTGTTAATAAGTGATTATACTTGTTTTCATGAATTCCCATTCATGAGCTTTCTACCTTCGTCAAATGAAAATCAATTCGACAAAAGAAACAAATGACATCCTCCGGCAAAGTTCTATTTATAAGCAGCTACCTCTTCTTTGAATTGGATCAACAAATCATCCACGCTCTTGAGGTTAGCATTATTGCTATCTCTATCTCGTACAGCAACCTGTCTTGTTCCAACTTCTTTCTCGCCAACAACCAGGATATAGTTGTACTGCGCCAACTGAGCTTCACGTACCTGCAGAAACAGCCTTATGCTTAGCACAAACAAAAATAATCCTAAGCATGATAGAAGTCCATCAAAAGAGTGAGCTGCTTTTATGTTTAAGAAGATATATATTACCAGCTTCGAATTTTTGTTTACAAATAGTGTTTTGTGGACAGTTATGTAATTGCATGAACCAAGAAGTTTTTCATTTCATTACATGATAACCTGTCATCTGGTTCAAAATGTGTCCAGAAGTAATCCAACCAGGACAAGTACATGAGTGTTGCACACTTTACTAAATGTTTCAAGTAGAGTTATCAATACAAGGAACTATGAACATAGGATGGAGATCTGAGAACATAAATGATACCACTACAGCTGCCATGCGGAAGCATCAAACAAATAAAACTATGGTAAGACAAGGGAATACAGGGCAATCGACCTATGTACCTTTTTGTTGATTGTGCGGTCACTAGTATCGACATCAACATAAAACCCTGCTTGGTGAATTTCTTCCTGTATCTGCATTCACAAGAACGGGGAGTTACAGGAGGGGAAAAAAACCAAATAAAACACAATGATGTGACACTAGAAAACCACTCAACGATGCTAAACACGATATTTTTGAAATGATGTACTCCGTTAAAAGATTCTATATATTTGTGCGCCGTTTGTGTCAATATCATCTAGGAGCCTCAATGTAGTGACTTCCACGGAGCTCAGAGTTACAAAAATAAAATAAAATAAAATAAAAATAGTAGAACCCATAAAAAAACATGCAGGAGACTAGGAACAGATATATATATTTTTTCCATCAAAAGGATCAGAAAATAAATGAAGGTCTATACTTCTAGACATAGTTTTGACATCTTATTCTAAGCAACAGAATGGACTTGGTGGAATTAAGGGAGTGTACTTAAACTTGTTAGACAGATGACAACAATGTGAAGGTCCATCACAGACAGATATTGGTGCGATAGAGGATAGGAGAAGTAAAGTGAAAATGCAATCATAAAGGACAGATGGAACGGCAGCAAACCTGTAAACCATACGGAAGGGATTTGTCAGAAACTGGGCAAACTATTGCTTG
Organism: Plantago major; assembly: GCA_026545765.1. Lineage (NCBI taxonomy): Eukaryota > Viridiplantae > Streptophyta > Magnoliopsida > Lamiales > Plantaginaceae > Plantago > Plantago major. The sequence goes on along the minus strand of CM048844.1, from coordinate 4,104,251 downwards.
ACGCGGACTGAGCCAGAAAGGCCACTTTCCCTTGTAGTGCTCCAAAAGTATTGCGAACATACGTTCAATAGAGCCAAGGATTGCCCTGTGTATCATCACAGGCCTCTCTCTCTTAGTTTCATCTTCAGCCGAGTAAGATAAGTTGAAACGGGCAGGGAGTTGGAAATCCAACTGAAATAAAAAGTAAAATCTCATTAGAACTTTGAAAACTCAGCTGCTTCTTTAAATTAATCTCTTCTCATTTTTTATTATTTATCTATTTATTTTGTTTAATTTTGGTGTGACCAACCATAAGGTCATCTATTCTTCTGCACCATTATCAGTAAAACTGGTCCTACTTATTAGACAAGTAATCTATTGTTCTTTTTAGTATCTCAGAAACATTTGTACAACTTTGGACAATTTATGGGCATCACAACTATGCTATTCTTGAGAACATTAAATCCAGTTACCCATGACTTGGAGCATAAACTTTGTTGTTACGTTGCTAGAATCACAACCATTACAAGGAAGTTGATAAAATTACTTGACGAATAACATAACCGGAATGTTTCAGTTACAAGAAATGAGGACAAAATATATAGAAGATATATAACAACAAACCTGCAGAGTAGCACACTGAAATTTTCTGCGCATTGCATCAGAAACACTGATGTCAATTTTGGGCCCATAAAATGCTCCATCACCTTCATTTATCTATTGAAAATCATCAGCAAGTCAATTATACAACAAAATACCAAGAATGGATGTTCCGGACATAACAGACTACCTTAGTCATTTTTATCAACCTAGACTAACTGAACTCAAACACGTGACTAACCTCCCAAGGCTTGCCAGATTCGTTTAGTGCTTCTGCAAGAGCTGCTTCAGCCTTTTCCCATGATTCCAAGTCCCCAAGATACTTTTCTGGTCTCTGCAAGAAGAAATGAGAAGGAATGTTAGCTTATCTTCGTACGCAGACAAACAGACACAGACACACACACGCACAAACAAACACCAGAACAGAGAACCGAATTCCATACCGTAGATAGCTTAAGGTCAAAGGTGAAACCAAATATTTCGTAGACATGGCTGATGAATTCTAAGACACCTTTAACTTCATCTTTAATCTGTGACAGAGAGAAACCAACAGAAATGAATGTTTTAGGAACAGAAACATCAGTATTAACAAATACAAGTAATGCACCAGAAATGTCGTCTTACTTGGGACTCCCTGCAGAATATATGAGCATCATCCTGTATAAAAATCATAGTGTCAGAAGCTTATTGCACTCAGCCCGTCAAAACAACTCATCTAGTGAATAATACTCCATTAAACAAAATTTTACTGAGTAAACCACCATATTTACAAAACATGATTGTGCACTTCCTAATTTATTTCTGCACTAACCCATCCCATACCTGCTGAAACCTCCTAACGCGGGTTAATCCAGTAAGAGCACCACTGGCTTCATTCCGATGCAACACCCCAAAATCAGCCAGCCGAAGTGGAAGTTCTGAAACATTTTGTATGTAAAATATCATCCTTCAGAATAGCATGAATCAGCCGTATGAAAACGACAAAACAATAGGCTCAATTTCTCACTTTCCAAATGAAGCAACCTACCTCTATAAGAACGAACTCTATGGTCAAATATTAAACAATGCCCTGGGCAGTTCATAGGCTTGAGTCCAAATTCTTGTTTATCTACCTGCGAGTGTGTGCGAGAAGTCAATTTATCAACTCAGCTAATATGCACAATCCCCATCAATTATCCAAAGACTTAATACATAAAAAGAATAAAAAGTCTATAGTAAATAATTTCAATTCTATGTTTCTGAACATGCAAATCGAACCTCAAACACAAACATGTTCTCCTTGTAGTTTGCCGCATGGCCTGATGTTTCCCACAGTTGCATGTTGTACATGTTCGGAGACCCCACCTAGCAACGCCAAGAAATAAGCGGTCATCAGCAATAGGTCCTCTAACATACAAACATGAAGCTCTAATGACATGCAAATCAAATTTACCTCTTGATATCCTCTTTTCCAGTATTGACTTCGAATAAATTCGAACAACTTGTTGCAAATTCGAGTACCATGAGGAAGGATGAAACAACTTCCCGGGCTAAACTTTCATAAAAGTATAAAACACATACCATGGAATCAGTAAAAGAACTTTCCAGGCATAGTACACTAGTAAATCAGACTCTTACCTGAGTGAATGGAAAAAGAAAAGCTCTTGCTTCTTGCCGAGTTCTCTATGGTCGTACTTCTTTGCTTCTTCCAACATCGCTTTATACTCCTTCAAGCGTTTCTGGTCTGGATAAGAAATCCCGTACACCCTCTGCAGACTTTCTCGGTCTTTATTCCCACGCCAATATGCAGATGAAGCCTAAGTCAGGAAACATAAAGAAATTAGTTTTTCTTTACAAGGACACATATGCATACTCACATCGTATACTAGAAAATTCACCTTCAAACAACTAAAAGCTTTGACAAAAGATGTATTTGGTATGTGAGGTCCACGGCAAAGATCAACCAAAGGACCACACCGGTATACTGTTATAGTCTTATCCGCTGGTAAATCCTTAATGATCTCAACCTGAAAGAAACACACAGATTATCAATTGCATAGTGGTTTTGCAGCACGTTAATTAAGAAGTGCATATACCAACAACTAATTGAAGATCACCAAAATTTTGACAAGGAATAAAAGTGAAAAATATAGGTATCTGACCTTGAACTGATTATCTGAAAACATCTCGAGAGCCTGGTCCCTTGTAACTTCAATGCGCTCAAAAGCTTGTTTTTCCTAAATCATGCGAAAGATTAAAGAGGCCAAAGTAAGTATGCGTGCATGCAGCTTGCGTAGCAACTAAAACCTTCAATTTCATAATTAGGGCACAGGGAGTCTTACATCAACTGCCTTTTTCGCAGCCGCCTCAATATGTTTAAAGTGATCTTCATTCAAGCCCAGTTCGCCATAGAAGCCATCATAATAGAAACCCTGTAAATCAAACAATAAAATCATCATTAAGTTCGCCATAAAAACAACAATCCACATTGTCATCCAAACACTTCAAATCAATACTTTCAGTAACCAAACAAGGAACTCGAATTCACCTCCCCTCTCGTGGTACATGGCCCGATACACAACCGGCACCCATACGTCTGCTCCAAAGTCTGACAACGCAGAAGAAAACGAACACTCACATCAAACCACATCACAATTTCAGCTACAAAATCACAACAGCTAGTACAAAATGCAAATTCAAATGCTACCTCCCCGAGAATATGAGCACTGGAATGCCAGAAAGTATCCCGCCCTTCATCGTTCTCAAACGTAAACAACTCGAGCTTGCAATCACCTTCCAAAGGCCTGTTCATATCCCAGAGAACACCATCAACCTTAGAAATGAGCGCATTGGATGCCAAACTCTTGGAAATCTCCTTGGCAACATCAAACGGACAAGTGTTCCACTTCTTCCCTTCCTTCACTTTCCCATCAGGCAAAGTAATCCTAATCAAAACACAATAATAAATTAACACTAACGATAAATCAGCATTTCAACGCTAAAAGTACAATAAAACTGAGATAGTAGTATGCAAAGTAATCCTAATCAAAACACAATAATAAATTAACACTAATGATAAATCAGCATTTCAACGCTAAAAACACAATAAAACTGAGATAGTAGTATGCAAAGTAATCCTAATCAAAACACATAGTGATGATAAATCAGCATTTCAATGCTAAAAACACAATAAACTGGCTGCTAATTAAGCTGAGATAGCTCTGTATACCGAATAGGATCAGGAGAAAGCGATAATCGATCGAGGTTCTGTTGATTCTGAATCGACTGGAAAAGGGCAATGCGTTTGGGGATGACGGAATCGAGATAATCGACGTCTTTGGTGAAACCGGCGGGGAGTGGCGGTGGAGCAGAATTGGAGTTGGCTTGTTTGCCCTTAGACTTGGGAGCCGCCATTAGAAGATGAGAAGATTGAGCAGTCGTAGCAGAGTAACGGCGGAGAAGAGAACGCAATATGCATACAGAGAAGACGACACTAGGTTTGCTGATTTGGTGCAATTTTATCATTAGGGTGAATTTCATATGCACCCGTAATAAATTTCGTAAAAACATAACAGTCCCGCGATATCGTTACTTTAACTTTTGACCTAAAATTGAATGTCAAATAATCTAATGAAGTTTTTCCGGGAGCGAGGAGTATGATTCATCAACACCTGTAGTTCAAATTTCGCAAACTTGAAATTTAACATCTAACTATGCATGTGATTCTCCTTGGAGAAAAACAATTTTATCACAAAAACTATTATTAGAATTAAACTTGTTATAAGAATATTTTATGCGGATCCCCACAATATGATTGTATAGATTTTATAATGTACTACCTTAACTCTTGTGGAGACAAAGGAATGTAACATTTAGTTTGGAACGAAGGATGTAATGAAGCTCTATAAAAGATACACGTGTAAACTTTGGTAATGATGTATTGTTGATTAATTTACATAACGTGACTTATTTACCGTGGTTAGTAGTAATATGTTTAGTACCACACACAAGAATACTCCAACCCATGTTCAACTTAACATCCATCTTCCACATGCACGTTATTTAATAATAATAATAATAATAACAACAACAATAATAATAAATGCTTAACTAAATAAGATAATATTTTTCATAAAGAAAAAAGGCACGTCTATTTTTAAATTAAGTATGATAGTTTCCACAAAACTATTTACATTTAAAATATTTTACATAACCCTTTAAACTTTTTAAAACATATCTTGAAATTTAGGGACCTTATAGTACATTTTTATTATTACTCATTTCACTCAAATATATGAACCAACACATCATACTTTGATTTTTCTTTATTTTTACTTTGTTGTATATTTGGAAACAAAATTAGGTACATGTACGTAATTCCAAAACTAAAGCGAATTGATATTAACATATACTATTAGATAAGTTGACTTTTTCTATCAATTATTTTAGATTTTTTGTGCTTGTTTTGCAAGCGATTAAAATCGTCAAAATCTGGTTAAAAACACTTAAAAATATCTATTTTAACCTGGTTTTTATAATTTTATTATTCCTAATGAACAATATCTTTAGTACTATATTATGAATTATTACTTTTTAAAATTTTTTAATTATTTGACTTTGTTAAATTACTTATAATAATAACATAGTATAGACGGTGACCTAGTATAGTTTAAACGTATGTGATAAAGTACAATTAAACCTTCAAAACCTATAATATTTGAGTTGATTATGCCATTTCCATAATTCCATCTCTAATTTAGTACTAATTTACTGAATAATTCAGCTTCTAAAGTGTTAGAGGTTAGAACGATTCAGTAGACATTTTATTACTCCTTATAAGTTAACATTGACATATGACAAGTGCTTTTAGTTAACTACAGTTAGTTTGTAAATTGTAACTAGGTAATTAATTTAGTTTGGAACGAAGGATGTAATACTAGTTTGTCTCGAAGGATGTTAGTGGTCACAAAATTTAAGATGAGCACATTGGCATATTTTAAGAGGTTTTACCGTTTTAGCATTGAATTCAAGACTTCTCAACTATCCCCACCATTTCTCTTCAGATTTTTGCCAGAGATCGTCTCCCGCCTCAAGAGAAGGAAAAGGAAATATCACAGGTTTCCCATAACAAAAATTTGACCCCTTTGTGAAAATGAACAAGAATTAGCCTCGATAAGAGGTACATTGGCCAGGCAAAATGTAGAAGATAGTTTAGAAAGAAGTGTTCTAATCAAGCTATTAGCTGCTATATAACTCAGTGTCGATATTATATATTATTACACTTAAGACAGCAGAGTGCAACAGTAAGCAAACCATTTACAAATAAGAAGGTAACAATTTCTTGAAACGAAAGCGTTTTCAACTAGAGCACTGGGTCTAATTCGACTGTAATTCCTAAATCGCCAATAGGCAAGTTTGGCCATTAAATCGTCTCCCATCAAGACGAAAAACTGTCCGCAACCACTTCTTTCAGACACACGGGGCAATTCTGCACGAAAGAGAATGGATTCAATACGTAAGTAGATGTCAGACGTACAAAATGAATTGGAACTTTTCTTTCTTTCTGTCAAATGCATACAATGCTAAAGAATGGGGTCAGTTGGATAATTCTAGCGTACTCCATATCCATGAAAACTTCATCACGGTTTCAGTCCGCAATGCAGAAACTGAAATGTGAGAATGAAATAGAACTGACCTTACTATCTTGCAGCCAACGAGTGATACAGTCTGCATGATAATTATGGGCGCAAGGCAAACTGGTCAACTGAGATCCATTCTTATACTCAGAGTAACATATCACACACCTGAAAATACGCACGTTGCTATTTATTATTCACATCATGGAATGCCAGATCGCAAAATAGAAGCTTAATAAACAACTAGCAGTGCAACAGAACCATAGTAATAATTACTAGTAATTCTTAATTATCATAAATTTCGAGGATTTTTTTGAAGATAAGACTCCAGGAACTTTTCAATGTGATAGCAAACAATAAAGTTGGATATTCTATCATTCTTAAACTCAAGGTAACCTCAATAGTTAACAGATGATTGTGTTAGGTGTTAACAACATCACATGCTAGTTAATAAGAGTAAGATAGTACAAAATGCAGTTTGTATGTCAAGATTATCATACTCTTGTTTTTCATGTCCCTTAAACTTCGACAACAACCCAACTTTGTATTTGAAGCTTGGCAATCGTGATATGAGCTCTGCTGGAAGTCCTTTGCTCTCTGAGCCAACTGATTCCCCAAGTGATTGCAGTTCCTGGTAATTGAAAAGGTACAAAATCTTATCATGCTGTGAAATTCAAACTATAAGATGTGAAGGGATTAACCCTACAACTAAAATAGCCAACCTCATAAGTCATTCTATCCGGATCAATATCGTCCTGCCTTAACTGTTCGCCTTCAACCTACATACAGGAACATATAGCAGAAGATAATATAACTCCTAACCAAATGGCGCGTAACATAAAATGAGAAGGATGTAAAGAGGAGCTTGTGCGCACCCTGGTATGTGTCTCCCTGAAAGTTGACCCCTCATTTCCTGTATACCGAATGGAGGTCACTTTTCCCATTGACAATATAAGAATGTTTACTACGGCAAAGAAACTAAGAGAATGCAGAAAACATTTCAACACAAGACCACCAGCATGTGATGGTGATACTAATCATAGAGGATTTCAGCACCACAATGATATTCAATTGCATATTTAGCATAGATTAGTTGATTATTATTGTTTTGTGAGATTAACATGCAATATAATATAGATGGATGTGTTTGAAATGCTTATGTCCAAAATAATGCAAGACACATTTTAGTAATCCAAATCGATGACAAATTGGATCTTATCACCAAAAAACAAACCCATATTTATACACATTGGGCTTAGAAGCAATAGTAAGACTTATTTTGGCTTTGCACGACTGAGGGGGGGGAGCAAGCAAGCAAACAAATATAAGATCCATCAACGCTTTTCTACTTCTCTTTTACGTACTCATATTTTCTTTGTCCCTCATTTTTTACACCTTGTGTCCTTACGATTATCAAAATCAATCAGTTTAGCATTCTGCAACAGTTAAATGTGAACTTTTTTGGTCATTTCTCTCCTGTATCCATGTCCACATTCGTCATTAGATATAAACGAACCAGTAGAGTGTCAACATACTAGGACTGTATTGATGTGTATAAGAGAACAGTGAATTATGAGAGACACATTCCAAAATTGTCGTACAGAAACAGAGAAACTAATTACCAGTTTCACCTCCACCGTGCTCAGAAACACATAAATCATGGAAGTCATCCCCCAACTCTGACAAGGATCTCGCTATGGCTTCATCCAACGCTAGATGTTCATCACTTGCTCCATGTGAAGATCCACTCTCATTAAATGCGCTGTAACGTCTATTGCTCTCAATATATGATAAAGCACTAGCCTGTAAAAACAACACGGATAACCTCAACAATTTCCTAACATCACAGCAGACCAAACGATTGTTCAATTACACGAAACATTCGATCCTCAAGCTACAACAACAACCATGTACCTGTTGCAGAAGAATTTCTTCATCCTCAAGATCACCAAATTCGGGGAAAATCTCTTTTAGATGTTCAGCTATTTGACTCGGGGTCATACCGTTCATATAGTGGCCATACACATCAGTGTCCATTCGAAGTATCTTCAGCACTGTGTTTCAAAAGCAGATCATATACTAAGTGAAACTCAAGCTACTAAAATAGCAGGTTTAATTATAAATATGCAATATTTTTCTTGCCCTCAATAATATCTCGCACTGAATAGTGAATACTCAAACATGTGAGCATTAATACCAAGGCAAAATCCCATATAAAAAACACACTTGTACTAATATCTGATTCACCAAAGCAAATCAATAATTCTTTCCTACGCCAAACAATTAATGCCAAGCACAAGAAATTGGATATTAAAAACACTCATGCCAGATGAGATCTAGCTCAGTTACTAGCATATCAAGAACTCAGCAAAATGCCTCTGAAACATATCATGAAAGTTAACGTTTCTATTGAAGAAAAAGGAAGAAAAATTCCCAAGAAGGCAACATAGAGTGAAAATTAGGTGAAAATTCAGCTAAAAATGAGTTCTTGAATTGAGAGTGGAGCTGTAGAAAGCATTACAAGAAACAAGTTACCTCTTAATTTCGGTGAAATGGGTTTTCTTGATTCTGCTAGCTATCTCTTCATTCCTTAAGTCACTACAAAGTCTCCAATTTTTCACTGGTAAATTTGTATACTGTAGTTTGCTGAAAAGTGAGGTTGAAAAAGAAAGAAGACGAAGCTAGCCGACAAAGATACCCATTAAAAACGACGTCATTTTTTTATAGGCCTGGGTTTTATATTTTGAAGCTGATCTGAACTGGAAAATTCGTTTGCATTTCAGTACTACTAGTACTTCGTTATACAGATATTATCTGAGATATTACTAGTACTATCTTTCAAGAGATTGGAACGAAGGAAAATATTTAAGTACAAACATCAATTTTATTTTAGTATTGTGTTAAAAATATCTACATGATAGTTGCATTACACTTGTTTCCGAATATGTGATGTTTATAATTAAACATATCATGCTTATAACAACTTATGTGATATTAGATTATGTTGGAGATTCGGGCTCTCGAAAAAGGCTGGTAGTATTACGCTATTTGTAAGATACTTTGATTTTGGCATATACTACTATGTAGTATAAAACGAGATGAATGTTATTGTGCAATAATATGAATATCCTACACCCCATTTGTAATTTAAGGAGTATGTTTATGAATTAGTGACGAGAAGGGAAAGAAAAAAATGAAAACATTACATGCATAAATTGAGATTAAGGCATCCAGATAATTTACCTACCAAAGCTTCTAATCTCCATGTCCAAACAATAAGTAATGACGAAATCACACTTCTTTCGTCTTTTTGCCCATTTTATAAGGCAGGATATTTTATACATGAATTTCCTATCCCATTTTCTCTTCCTAAATGACAAGTATTCAAGTTTTTCTATTAACAAGAAAATCTCCTTCACATAAAAGACGTTTACTCGAGTAGAAATCCTAGAATAGGATGGTTTACCGTTTACAGGTGATAAAGGTTTTTTTTAAAGGAAAAGTATACACATGCAATTCAATGAAATGGTTAAAGACGACTATCTTTTCCTATATTCTAATTCCAATTACAGGCCAATTGGAACCAGTCGCTACGAGAAATCCTTCCCTAGTTTATAGTAACCGCATCACTAGCTACTAGCTAATTATTGTGTTAGAACTTGTAAAAAACATTAACCATTGCATTCTTCACATTTTACGTAGATGTGCAAATGTGTTTTCTGGTAGGCCAGCTAGATAGAAAATGCACGTTACGAACATCATTTCATGTCCAATCGGACGAAACAGGTTAATGGTACGAGTTAGTTAGCCAATAATGCAATGTTTGATATTGATTTATGGACTGTCATTTTCCGGTTAAGTCTCCAACGGGAGTAGCATGTTTCAACAAAAATCATTGATAAGTCCTGGTTTTAAAACAATTATTTGCATCTACGTCAAACTTTTGACCCATGCATTAATTGACACCTGCTCCAATGATAGGGTTCATAAACCCACTGTTTGTTGTTGCAGTTGGATCTCCTAATACTCTACAAGTCAAACATTTATCCAGCAGGGGATCACACACGCAAAAACGGAACAAAGTGTTGCGACGAGCATTCCCAAGTGTTGCTTATGTTTAATCCAGGTTAAGAGGAACAATTTTTACATGTTTAATCCAGTAAAACTGCATGCAAATGGACATATTTAAGTTTCACTGGCCTCCAACTTGTCTTTTCCAAGAGTCTTCCACAATCAATTCATCCACACCCCAATCTTCATAGCTGCAGGTCCGAACAAAAAAAGGAAAGCTGGTAAGCACATTATGTAACAGTTGTATATGTTAACGAATATCCGAGTAAATGTGGCAGCATAAGACCTTCCATCAGGGAGATAGCGACGGATAGTGAAGGGAATTTTTCTCTCTCGCAGCTCCTTCATTGCAATCTGAAATGAAGTATCCGGTGGAAAGAGAGACAAAAAAGAGAAAGTGAATCAGCTATCTTTGCTTCAAGGATGGAGGAAAAACAAGAGTATAAAGAGATGATATGTGCAGGGAAGACAAAAGAACATAGACTGGAATAGCTTGAGCCCTTGAACTTGTTTACCACCCAGAATAAGTACTTCAGACCACACTATAGTAAAAGAAAATCCAATGCGGACTGTGAGACTGGTGCAAGGATTAAGGACAGTACATTTTTAAATTCACTGAGTTATGACCTTCAGAATAAATGCAGCCAGGAATTTCAACATATGTTGTCAACAAATTTTCCAGGTTGACTGCCACCCACATGTAATATTTATAGGCGAATGTCTCTAATAGGCTAAAACACACTCGGTGTTGCTAAAATGTCCGCTTGTTCAGTCCATTTTCCAATACCATCAATGAACGAAAATTCCCTTACTATGATCAACAAAAAGTAAGAATTTACTATCATGTCAAGTATTTCTTAAAAGCTGCCGATAATATTATGCTCATTCAGTAGCAAGCAGTGCTCTCATTGACAAATTGTTCAAACAAAGACTTAATAAAGGCAGGACTTGTTATAGCATGTGATTTTGCGAATTATATAGAAAGTATCTGCGCAATTATAATAAACACAAGAACTTGATTTCGTTTACACTCTTCAGGTTCTATAAATTTTCAATGGATAACTTAAAGTGAACGCAGGTGGATGTCTTTTGAGACATCAAAGGAGAAAGAATTACAAAGATTTTGAAATTCAAGTACTTTAAGCAGCTTCTAGCCTTGTTTAGATATACAAAAGAAAAAAAGGGAAAATTAGCAATAAACACGAGATGTAGAATCCTACAATTATCATTTATCTCCATGTTGACCTATCTTAAATGTGAAGGCGAAATGAAGCGGAATCAATTGGAGCACTTCAAATCATCCACCCTATAAGGAACAAACACCACAGGAAACTAACAAGAAATTTGACATTCCATATACTTCACTCACTGCTAGGGACGGAACTCATTCCCTGTATGTATGGTATATCCTATCTCCATCTACAATCTACACTGACCTCTCACCTACAAATCAAATAAATTATGACACCTACAATCTAATAGCTATAACATCTCCTTTACAAGCTGCATCGAGCTAAATTCCATAACATTTGAACTATTCACATTCAGCAATAACAAACCAACAAACACGGTATGGTGTTTAAAACGAGAACTAGCATGTAACCCGCAAAACTTTAAAGCAACACTCAACAGTCTACACCCTCAAGAACAATGAGAACTAGCATGTACGATAACAACGAAAAGCAGTCGATGCAATTTTACCTCCAACGGGTCAGTCTCACCCTCCAGCTCAACCATGACCGGCGCATTCATGCTGCAAAATCAATACCAACTCAATCAAAACCAAGTCAGCCAAAATCCCCAACCAATCACTAAATTCTAAACACCCAAACCTTATTTGCAGCGCTCTAGTTCCCAAAATCCTAGCTCGCTCATACTTTGTCATATACTTCGACGTCTTCCGCACCTTGTCAGCCTGCTCCTGCTCCTGTTTCTCCTCTCCATCATCACCTTCGACTGCATCAAGAGCTTCCTCATTGTTGACATCTTCTTCAATTTCAGCTCCTTCCTAAAATCAACCAAAATCACAATCCGTACCACCGAAAAATAAAAAAGGTACATGAAACCTGAGTAGAATTCAAACTCACATCAGGTTCAGGATCAATTGGCTCATCCATGTACCTAAGAGCAACGGCGAGTCAATCATTCAATGAGTTAGAGAAAAGCATAAACCTTGATTGAATGTGGAAAAAAACTCTAGGTTACGAAATGCAAAATTGTACATACCCTCCGTCCATGTCATAGTCTTCATCGGCCATGGCTGCTTAATTCGAGCTGTTGGATGAGATGATTTCCAGTTGCAGGAGAGAAATTTGTTCCTCACTTCTGTACTGTTTGTGAGAGGAGAACAGGCTTGTTGCTGAAGGGTTTTGCTCTTGAAGTTTCTTGTATGAATTCTTATGGTTATGAATATGGAATGGATGTGGGCTGGATCATGTTGAACCATCTGGGCCTATGTATTGGGCTGCAGTAGTGCAAGTCATCAAGATGACTTGTGATTGATTAAGCTAGTTGGGCATAGTTGATTAGAATCTTTGAACATTCAATGATTTAGAGGTGAATAACGCGGTGAAATTAGGGGCGTGGTCAGGAATTTATATTCGGAGAGGGAAGAATATATACTAAATCTTAAAAGTCGAAAGTATTGCAATAAAATCTTTTAAAATTTAGGGGGCCGAGCACCCCACTTGAGTTGTTACGCAAGTCGAGTCTTATTGGGAACTCAGTTTGGCTCAACTCGTTCGATAAGGGCCATAAGGCATTCAAATCGAGTTCGAGACTAACTAAATATTTTCTTCGTCATCTAGCATGATAAGGCCCGACTCGTTGATACTCGTCTGAACTCGATAAAATTTGGTTAAATATGAATATGTACTTTTCGGTAGCTGCTCAAGCCCGAGCTTGATTATTGTGACTTGGGCTTGAAAATTAGTTCGTTTTGTCAAAGAACGGTTGCAACTCGAGACGAACATGAGATATTCTCGACTCGTTGAACAATTATGCTCGTCCACAACCCCTAACGCCTCCGGAAACGAATGTATTACCTGCATCCAAATTAAAATTTGTTGGGTTGGAAAACTCTTTCATTTAACAAGGAACAAAATTACATACAGGATGAACTAAGACTCACAACTCTACTGCAATACAAGACACCAACCCACTTCCCACATTCATTCTTGTTCCCTATGCTTCATTATAGCTTTGTTTGTGTTTCTTACAGCTGACATTAACATATACTTATATTTGTAGCTAAATCCTTCAACCACCTTCTACCTCACCAGTTTCTCTATTAAAGATGTTCATACCATCTTACCTCAACAAAATTCACTTTTGTACCTGAACTCCTGGAGGAGGTGGTGTCCAACCGAAGGCGGGCTCCAAAACAACTGGTTGGTGGATTGGCTTTGTCATGAATTAACATGAACATGATGGAACTAGCAGTCAACTATTTGACTCTTGAACAAAATGGCAGGTATTGTTGTATTGATGTGCTTGTTCATTTATAATTTCATTCCGATTATACGGTTATACCAAATGGCAAGTATTGATGTACTTGCTCGTTCATTCCGGTTATACCAAATGCTACAACCGGAAATCGGAAAAACATCTATCTATATATTATTAAAAGCCCAGTTTTTATTCTCAAACTTTTGTAAAGAACATCTGCTCCAAATCAATGACAGAATTTCTTGCCTTTATTTCGATTTATTTCATCAAAATATTAAAAAAAATTACATAGGAGGCAAGTATCAATTTTGATATGTTACTCCATTAATTTTGTGTGCTCATCAAAGAGATTGATGCATAATCTCTCTATTTTAGGTAAATCCTATTCATTAAAATAAATGTTGATACCATTTCCGGTGAAGTCTGCAGTTAGCACATCTGTTAGCCAAAGATATTGACATGGATAGTGAGGGCCTTAATGTTATGCCGTGCTAACATGCTCTCTTATTTTCCCACATGTATATTTTGTAGTTTAGATGATGAATGAAATCCATACTAATAAACTAGCCCACAATTTGGGATTATGTAACACTACGGTTGTTGGAATGAAATCCACTTTATTCGAGAACACATAATACTCCATTGTCATAACTATATTCATATTGAAAACAGTTTTCTTCCATAGTAATAACATTAGAATATTTCGTTAATTAGAAAAATAAAAACGTATATTAGCTATCAAAATAATTCATTTATTCTATAAGCCTAAATTTGTTTATTAATCAGTTTCGATTTACAAAGTTAATAGCATACTCCGTGTAGCATTATATTGACAAATGTATGTATCTTATCCTTTAAATACAAGAGCAATTCTCGACATAAACTCCAAAAAAATTACTATGTGACCAATGACAACAATATGATACAACAAACTAAATCGAAATTCAACAAAAAAATTTTTGATCCACTATATTTTTATTTGGGGAGATATCTTTTTACTACCCTATTAGCGTCTCTAATTACATAATAAACCCAATATCCCATTTTTGTACTCACCAGAAGATTAAACCAAACAGACCTTAAGTAAAAATAAAAATAAAAATTAGACTTTATATAATTTTAAATTATTATTTAAAAAAAAATGAAATTTGAGGCTTTATGGCGGAGACCTTGGCGGAGCAGGGCTCCATCAATAATGTTAGTTTCATTAGTTTCAGCATCACCGGTGTTAGTTCATTAGTTTCAGCACCAAATGTGTCAGTTTCAGTTGAAACTAACATCACAATCGACATGTGTGCTATATTCAACGTTAAGTATTAGTTTCAGGTGAAAGCAAGCTGGTTAGTTTCATTGGTAAAAAAAAAAAAAAAAAAGAACATTAAACTTTATATAATTTTAAATTATTATTAAAAAAAAAATTGGAGACTTTCTGGCGGAGTTTCTATTAATGGCGGAATAGAAGTTCCACAATTAATGGCAAAGCCTCTACTCCACCAATTTTATTATTCTTTATTCTTTTTAAAGAAACTTTACGGCCTGTTTGGTCTTTAAAATTGAATTTTGAAAAATGAGTTTGGTCAACTCAAAAATGGACTCAAATGTAATTTTTTATCGTTAGTTGATTCTAATCCGTAATTTTCAGTCTATGGGGATTCATTTTGAGAACTCACTTCATAGCAGGGTATGAAAAAGTAATAAACTCTTTTTATTTAGCTATAATTTAGAATACTAATTATATTCATGAGGCTAACGTTTTAGCACATATATTATCGGTGTTCTTATGATGATGTTGGTTTGGTATATTTGTATTATCCACACAAAGATCGTTTTAGCATATATTGTTATAGTGGTATATATGTTACTAAACATGCTTTTTTCAGTTCCAGGATATAGAAGAGATACACATGAGCTAATTGGTGGTGTGTTGATCTTTACATGTCTATCAACAACATTTTACACGTGAAGACTTTCAAGTTCCTTTTCTTTATGTATAAGATTTGATCGGTACGGTAGGACCCTATTTTTACATTCTCTATAGTTAACATAAATAAACACTCAATGATATAATATTGGATGAAGAATGACTACCAACCGACACCACGATAAACGTTGTCTACAAGGAATTTTGACTATCTTATTTTCTCGATTAATTTATTTAATCGTCACATTTTTATTTATTATTAAAAGTAAACTATACCGTGGCATCGCCACGGGTTAGTAGTTAACACCTAAAACATGCAGGCTAGAATCAGGCATCACATTTGGTATTTAAATGGCTCAAATTACATGAATGACGTTGAAGGTACACTGATTTATTCAAATATCGATATGTGAATGTGAGAGTCAACTTCAATTATGTAATAAGAATAATAATCCAGTTACCAGTAACTAAAATCTTGGTCATTGTTAAATACTGTATCCACTGGAAACCAGTACAAAATCATCCAAGGAAGACTAATTTAGAGCTTGAGTTATAATTAATTAAAAGTTTAAAACGGTGGCCTGCATATAATGTACACACAATCCTGAGGTCCTCGAAAACAAGTAATCTGTCAGTCGAGTGATCCGCAAGAAACGGGCGCTTCACAACTTTGCCCAACGTCTAGTTTATGATGCTCCCAATATTCTAATATACACCATTTGGGTAAGATTTGAATTAATAACTTGTATATACAATTCCATCTCATTCAAAATAATGAACTTGAATATATATAACATGTTCATTATGTTAATTTTTTTCATTAAAGTCCGACCTATGTTATTATTAATTTTACTCATGTCACTAATCAAGACGTTTGTTAACAAAATGTGTTTTTTATAATATTAAAAACAGAGGCGGAGCCAGGATTACAAACCACCTAGGGCGCGACACGACTCTATATTATTAAAAGAAAGGGAGATAGAGGCGCCATAGCTTTTCATGGATGTTACTGTGATTTTCTAGTCCTCTTCCCAAAGTTGAAGAAGAGAAAAGAATAGTTGAGGAGAAAAGAATGTGCCAAGTTAAAAGATTCACTTGAGTCCAGAAAATGAAGAATTAAAAAAATGGGTAGGGCACGCCCTGCCCTATGTTAAAACCACACCAGTAAAACACTATGATCCACTTGAGTCCAGAAACTATTTTGTTTAACGAAGAATAAATTACAATTAGAAATAGTTAAATGGAGACGTACGAGTTTTAAGGTTAAATGATATATTATCGATTGGAAGTTGGTGAATCAAATAATCAATTGTTTACAAATGATAGGATTACCAAACTGGCCGGATCTTAAGCTATAGTCCTGTCAATTGTCATCTTCTTCTCGTCGTTTTTGGCATGCGAATCAGTGAATCTTAACTCGCAATGCGGACAGGGATATGGAATACCGTAAAGTGCAAACTTCATACACTATGCATTTGACCCGGGCCCATATCACAGTTTGTACAATGTTTTTATTAGGTTTAACGCTCCGCTCGATGTACCCATTTTTATGAAATGAAACAATAAACCTTACTCTAATCAAAATATTAAAAATATTAGTACAAGTTTTCACTAAAAACATCGATGATATTGATAAACATCGATAGTACATATTAAGATGGACCATCATCCCCTTGATACATAACCATCTTTGGACAAGCCAGAATTATCATCGATAATATATATTAAGATGAACCATCATCCCATTGGAATCAAGGCCATCTTTGGGCAAGCCGGAATTATCATCGGCTGGGGCACCCATTATCAACTTGTGTCTGCTCTGATACCATATTAAGATGGACAATCATCCCCTTAAAAGGTTTTATTAAAGGGAGAAGGTTATCCAACTTATATGTTGTTTGTATGATCCTCGTACGAGCGATGTGGGATATTCTAATAGTACATAAGATGTTCAATGTAAAACATTATTAATATTGAATAAAACATTATATCATATAGTTTAAGAAAATCATTTTCACTACAAAAAATCTGGCCTGTAGCGACGGATAGATCCGCTGCAAAGTTATCTATCATCGCCGCCTGGCGACGGATCGGATAGAAAATCCGTCGCCTGAAGCTGTGGCGACGGATAACAATCCGTCGTCATGATTTGACTCGACGACGGATTGACCAATTTTTTTTAATTGATAATGGGCGACGGATAGATTCTATCCGTGCCCATTTCTATTTAAAAAAAACAAAATCCGATTCAATTTTTATATTCAGATACGGATTAATTAAATATCAATTTGTATTCAGATACGAGATATTGATTTGTATTCAGATATCTGGATTAATTTGTATTCAATTTTTATATTCAGATCAATTTGTATTAAATGCAGTGCGGTGGTGGTGGGAGGAGAAAGGTGGTGCGGTGGTGGCAGGTGGTGGTGGTGGTGGCAGGTGGTGGT
The DNA here is from genome assembly GCA_026545765.1 of Plantago major. NCBI lineage: Eukaryota > Viridiplantae > Streptophyta > Magnoliopsida > Lamiales > Plantaginaceae > Plantago > Plantago major. The sequence continues at coordinate 4,086,168 of CM048844.1, read as the reverse complement.
GGTGGTGCGGTGGTGGTGGGAGGAGGAAAGGTGGTGGTGGTGGCAGGGTGGTGGTGGTGGTGGAGGAGATGGTGGTGGTGGCAGGGTGGTGGTGCGGTGGTGGTGGGAGGAGAGAGGTGGTGGTGGTGGTGGTGGTGGAGATGGTGGTGGTGGGAGGAGAGAGGTGGTGGTGGTGGTGGTGGAGAGAGGTGGTGGTGGTGGTGGTGGAGATGGTGGTGGTGCGGTGGTGGTGGGAGGAGAGAGGTGGTGGTGGTGGTGGAGATGGTGGTGGTTGGAGGAGAGAGGTGGTGGTGGAGATGGTGGTGGTGGGAGGAGAGAGGTGGTGGTGGTGGTGGTGGTGGAGATGGTGGTGGGAGGAGAGAGGTGGTGGTGGTGGTGGTGGAGATGGTGGTGGAGGAGGTGGTGGTGGAAGGAGAAAGGTGGTAGTGGGAGGAGGAGGAGAGGAGAAATGGAGGAGAAGTGGTGGAGGAAAGGAGGTGGTGGAGGAGATATATGGTTTTTTTTTTTAGGCTTTTAGTGACGGATAGATCTATCCGTCGCTAACTTTTTTTTTTTTTTTCGGCTATAGCGACGGATAGATCTATCCGTCGCTAAATTTTTTTTTTTTTTTTTTTAAATCTTGGTCAACGCTCTGTAGCGATGGATAAACTTATCCGTCGCTACAGAGCGACGGATAAGTTTTATCCGTCGTCAAACGGTCCGTCGCCCCATTTGGCGATCCGTCGCTACAGGGGCGACGGATAAAATCCGTCGCCCCTTTCCGTCCCGTTACAGCATAATTCTTGTAGTGTTTGTTCCTCATGTCTCCTGATGTAAGTCAACTTCACAAACCAACATCATAAAATGCAAGATCTATGTCAATTGTTTTGAATGTACGTAGTCATTGCCATAATACTTGTGAGAAGGGGTGAAAAATGAACCGAACTTTTTTTACATCCATATTACCATTATAACCTCTTAGACAATTCTATCAATATGTTCGATAAATATAAATACATTTCTAAAAAAACAACAACATAAATGGATACAAAAACTTGCTAAATTTTAATATATTTCTCCAAATGTTCATCATTATCGATCCGAATTAAACACACGATGATTCCATACCGTGTACGTATTAGATGGTTGTCAACGACCCGTATACCCAATTACCCTCCTCACTGATTCACATTACCGATTTCACTCCCACACGTCAACTTGCTATTCCTCAATTTCACCAATTACCATATAACTCCACCACCCTAAACCCCTTATTATAAAACCTCTCCCATTTTCCCCTAAAACCACAACCAAGTGTCTTCTTCCTCCAAAAATGGGCCCACCCTACTACACTCCCCTCTCCAAACCCCCCACCACCTCCAAGAAACCAAAACTCTACACCTTCGCCATCCTCACCATCCTCTGCTCCCTCTCCTACCTCTTCGGCACGTCGCAACACCGTACGACGACCACGACCACGACCACCCCGTGCTTCACGACCCCTCGCACGACGACACCCCCTCTCGACTTCTCCACCCATCACGCTGCAAAAACTACCACTCTAAATTCCTCCACCCCCACACGGACCTACCCGCCATGCGGCATTAAATACTCCGAGTACACCCCGTGCGAGGATCAACAAAGGTCACTTAAGTTCCAACGAAACCGGCTTATTTATAGAGAACGGCATTGTCCTGAGAAGCGGGAGCTGTTGAAATGCCGGATACCGGCTCCGTACGGGTATAAGAGCCCGTTTAGCTGGCCGAAGAGCCGGGATGTGGCGTGGTATGCCAATGTGCCGCATAAGGAGCTGACGGTAGAGAAGGCGGTTCAGAACTGGATCCGGTACGAAGGTGACCGGTTCAGGTTTCCTGGTGGTGGGACCATGTTTCCCAATGGGGCCGGGAAGTACATTGATGATATTGGGAAGCTGATTGATCTGAAAAGTGGCGAGATTCGGACCGCCATTGATACCGGATGTGGGGTAAGCTCTTTTTTGATAGTACCGAAAGTTTGATTAGTGGTCTGGTCGTTATTCCTGGTTAGTGTAAATTTATTTGTAGGAATTATAATAATTGAGTATGCAGATTTTGGTTATGCTAGTTTCCAACTAATATAAGATGGAAAAAGTTGAAAAATTAAGCTTTTTTATGATTAAATAAAACGTAATTTGGTACACTTTCTGAGTGAATCTTGTTAATTTCTGCAAAATGTTGAGAAATCTAGCTATAAATAGCATAGTATATATGTGTTCTGAAAGTGAATTGACCATTTTGGTTTAACCGGCTAATTTGATTGTCAAACAAGCTTTGGTTTTATAGAGTTACAAACAAATTCTTTCGAGCCGAGTTCATCAATTAATCTGTGCAACTTGAGTTCGTGCTTAGTCATAGTCATCCTTAGTTAGCCAAGCTTTTATATAGCTCGATTCGGTTCGGATCTTTACAACCCAAGTATGGAGTTATTATTTGACTCCGGTTTGACAATTCGTTATTGGAATTAGATTAGTTGGTTTCTACAATAAATTGTATTAATTGTGATTACTTTTTTGGGTGCAATTGAAAGATATGTTTTGCAGTGGAGATGATATGAATTTTGTTCCTTTTCAAGGGAAATATAGCTGTATTCTATTTTTCAGGAAATGGAGTATTTAATTTTACGCGGCACAGCTAGTCCAGGGAAGATTTTGTTTAATACTTTAACTTGACTAATTAGGGATAAGATTTATCAATTAGCCACAAATTGTAGTGATTAACAGTTGTCATCAAGCATGCATTGTCAATAATCATATTAAACCTAGATTTGGAGATATGTTTCAGATTTATAAGAGAAATTGAACAATTGGAACATTTTGATATTTTTGGTTCCGTCTCATTTAAATTTTAAATCTCATAGGGTGGCTAAACCATGTGCGAAGAGCCCGTCCGTACAGGGTCCTGAAAATTTAGGGGCCCCAAATCTTATAATTAGTTAAATATCATCATTTCACTCGTAAACAGGCCAGATTGTCCGAATTATGACAAAATACGTGTTTTCTAGTTTTGGTATTGTAATTAAGTGGTAGGTGAGGTACAGAACTGAATCAACAGCTTTTTTAATTTGTCTCTCTTGCCTTTTGCTTTTCTTATTTTGACCTCTTCTAAATTAGTCCATTCTGCCACTTATAATTGACCACCTTTACTCCATGCATGAAGCCTCCTACACATGTTATGATGTTACCATCCATGCACATTAATTTGTCAAGTAGTCACTCTAAAGTCTACACCTTCATAAATTTGGCAATTAAGCTTTAAGTAGAACTTGCTGTGCCACAATTTACCATCAACAAATGGATGTGTCCGCGATCTAACAGTCCTAGAGGTCTTAGGATACATATCCGAATATAGAATAGTCGGAACATAGTATAGGAGATGCCGAGAGATTAAAGGAATAGTACTCCGATGCTCTAAAGTCTAAACGCGGGCAAAAAACGCCCTAATATGAATATGAATGGCCAGACCCATGATAGACCAGGCTTCCTGAGGGCCAATGTTAAGTCAATGCAGGGGCCGGCATTCCTGTGGCCCAGTCCATGTAGGGGACGGTCTTCTTGAGGCCCAGTCCATGCTTACAATGTTGGGCCGGTCTGGTCCCTGGTTGTGGTGGTCCATTTGCAATTCTTAGTAAATGTTGTTTAATTATAATGATTTGAGTCGATTATCTCATTACTTGAGCTTAAATCGTACTGTAATTGAGTCTGAGTTCGACTTGAATTATTAACAAAACAAGCAAATATTTCGAGTTGGAGCCGATCTCGAGTTAGTCACCCAAAATATACTTATAGATATATATAGAGTATCGAAGCCCTACTAGACTCGATAACATAACGAACACCGAGTTAGGCTCGACCTCGACAAGACTTTTCAATGAACGGCCGAGTTGTGACGCCAATAAGGCTCGACCAGTCTAAGAACTTTTTAAATCAGTATTGATGATCCACTGCACGACATACTAACATGTGTTACTTAAGTCTTGGTACTGAACTACTGATATGTCACATTGATACTTGTACAATATACCGGTTGAATGATTCTGTTCTGTCCAGAATATGTGATTTGTTCTTCTAAACTTGCCACTTATGCAGTTATTTTGTGAAATTAAATGTATAGGTTGCAAGTTGGGGAGCATATCTTTTGTCAAGAAATATCATTGCAATGTCTTTTGCACCAAGAGACACACATGAAGGACAGGTGCAGTTCGCTTTGGAGCGTGGTGTTCCTGCTTTGATAGGTGTTATTGCGTCGAAGAGGCTTCCTTACCCTTCGAGGGCTTTCGACATGGCTCATTGCTCGCGCTGCCTCATTCCATGGGGCCAATATGGTACTTCCCTAGCTTCGAAAACATGACCACTGGACTTTCTGTTAACATAAACTATAATGTACACAGTATTTGGGTTTAGACGTTCACTTATGGCTCTTGCATTGTGATGAAATTGTCACAGATGGCGCGTACTTGATTGAAGTTGACCGTATTCTGAGGCCAGGCGGATATTGGATCCTCTCCGGTCCACCAATCCGATGGAAGAAATACTGGAAGGGGTGGGAGAGGTCCAAGGAGGATCTAAATGCAGAACAAATGCAAATTGAGAACGTAACCAAGAGTTTATGCTGGCAAAAGTTAGTCGAGAGGGACGACATTGCCATATGGCAGAAACCGTTGAATCACTTGAAGTGCAAAAAGATTCGTAAGGTTGCGAAGAACCCTCCACTCTGTTCTGCTCAGAATCCAGATAAGGCTTGGTATACGATTCATAACTTATAATTGTAGAATTGCTGATTTAAGTGTTCCGAGTGAATCCTAACTTTACGATTTCTGTAGGTATACAAACTTGGAGACTTGCTTGACCCCCTTACCTGAAGTTTCTGATACGAATGAGGTTGCGGGAGGAAAGCTTGAAAAATGGCCGAAACGATTAAATGCTGTACCTCCTAGGATTAGCCGAGGAACTATAAACGGAGTCACCTCCGAAGCCTTTGAGAATGATATGCAACTGTGGAACCGGAGAGTGTCCTATTACAAAACTGTGAATAACCAACTTGGTCAACAAGGAAGATACCGTAACATCCTTGACATGAACGCGTTTTTGGGTGGTTTCGCTGCTAATTTGATTGAAGATCCTCTCTGGGTGATGAATGTAGTACCGGTTGAGGCTAAGGCCAACACACTTGGAGCTATCTACGAACGAGGACTCATTGGAACTTATCAAAGCTGGTATCAGTCACATCCTTGTTCCTTGTTCAATGAAGTTGTCCATTGCAATTGCAAATTGTTCCGTTTTTGATGTTATCTTAAACTGTGTAATTCCGGTGCAGGTGTGAGGCAATGTCGACTTACCCTAGAACGTATGATCTTATTCACGCAGATTCAATCTTTACGCTCTACAAGGACAGGTAACTAACATGATATCTGGTATTCTTCACATTCTATTAAGCAATTAGGAACAGAACAATGAAAATAACTTTTTGTTCTGTTTTAGGTGTGAAATGGAAGATATTATGCTAGAAATGGACAGAATTTTACGACCAGAAGGAAGTTTGATCATCCGGGACGATGTAGATATACTTGTGAAAGTCAAGCGAATCGCGGATGGACTAAACTGGGACAGCCAGATTGTAGATCATGAGGATGGACCATTGGTGAGGGAAAAGCTTCTCTTTGCAGTGAAGTTATATTGGACAGCTCTTGCTTCTTCTGATCAACAATGATCTTACTCTTGTTAACCAGTTCCATTCTTAATAATTCAATTAGTATTCTTGTAGCTTTTGGCCAGCTCTCAATGAACTCTGAAAGACTGAAATATAATTGTGATTAGCCGAAAATCGACCCTCTTTCAGATTCAGCTCTTCTTTATTTCATTAGAAACTTGTTCCAATCAAGAACCAGTGATTTTCTTGACTTTTTTCAGAGTCAGTTTACCAGTGAATATTTTGAATTATAATCACAAGCATGTTGTGTGTTATCATACTTGCAAATTAGGTTGATCATGACCTTTGCCAGGCATTGTCATCACTAATTTCACACCACTTGCTCCATTTGATCCCTATAAATTGAACTGGTCAGTACCTGGTAAAACACAACAACACAGAAAAGCAAAAGAGAATCAAAAGCAACTTACACTACTAACTTATAAGCAATGGCAGCAACAATGAGGTCTTTGTTCTCTGTGATGATAGTGATTGTTCTTGTGGCTCAAATTCCGTCGATCACTATGGCTCAGAGCTGTGCTAGTTCATTGAGTAGTCTCAACGCCTGCGCACCCTTTGTGTTGCCTGGTGCAGCTGCACCGAACGTTGGCTGCTGCACGGCTCTTCAGACTGTGGACCACGACTGTCTCTGCAACACGTTGAGGATTGCGAACAGCATGCCGTCTCAGTGCAACCTCCCTCCCCTCAGTTGTTCTGGTAATTAGCTTCATAATTAACTTTCTTTTTTTTTTTTTCCTTCAAGAATTACATTGTAGTATGGATTCTAATGGCTGGATTTCTCTTTTGTTGCAGCTAACTGAGATGGAACTGATCCCAAATAAGCAAGGCCAGAGATTTTTCAAGTCTTATGGACTATTTACTTACCTTTAAGTATATCAAACTCTTCTGAGTCTTGAATTGCATTTTACATTTTCCCATGTAATGCTGAGAGTACAAGTTCATGGTATAATAACAGGAATGTTAAACGCAGAACACTTTTTACTAAACGCAGAATAAATTTTTACATATTACATATAATATCACTATTATTATAATTTACAAAATGGTTCAATAATTTGAAAAAATTACAATTTTACCTAAAAAACATCAAACAAGTTTATTCGAATTAATTTTATCATCCGAATGAATAAATCGAAAAAACTTAAAAAGAAAACACGAAGAACACGAAGAATCGTCGCCGGTGACCGGAGCATCTCCGATTTGGAGTTTGCCGGAGCAAACTTGACCAGATCGGAGATGTCATCTCCGATCTGGAGAAGCTCCGATCGGAGCTTGCCATGCTCCGATCGGAGCAGCCATCCTCCGATCTGGTCACCTGAGGTCGACTGAAGTTCCGTCGACTTTGAGGTCGATTTAACACGCCTCTGTCGACTTGGAGGTGACCAAAGTCAGCTTCAAAGACGAGAACCATGTTCTCGTCGGTTTCAAATCTGACGAGACGACTCGTATGGTCGGTTTTTGTCATTTTTAACCGTTTTTGCGTTTCTTTTTGTTATTTTTTGGATTTTTTGATTTTTTAATCAATTTAAATATACTAATATAATTGAGTAATAATTAACAACTACAACTACCAAATTAATATATTAAAAACATTTTTATATTTGTCATTATCGATATAATATGGCTAATGATTGTACGATGTTGATTTTTGTTGTGTTATGATACCGTAGTGTATATATGTTTATATATTTTCGAAGATGTAATAATTTGAGATTTTTTTCGGAAAATGAGACTAATTCAATATTTTTATCAGTTGAAGGGCCTTTTGCAATATATAAAAAGGTGTTCTGCGTTTAGTAAAATGTGTTCTGCGTTTAACGTGCTATAATAAAGACTATATTTCTATACTCATGGCTCCAATTGAACTTTATCTATTTTGCCCTGATGAGTTTATTGTACATACTTGTATGATATAACTATATCTCCAACCCGAATACACTTCCGTCCAATTAAATTATAAATTATGAAATTACAAATATAATATGTGATTTATTCGACTATCCACCCTGTTGAATCAATCGCACAAATCAATGTCTACAGATTGATCGACAATTGATAAACCCTAAAACACTCAGAGATATCAATCGAACAAAATAACAAGCAATCGAGCAACAAACACCGATTTACGTGATTCAACAATGTGCCTACATCCACGGAGCAGCTCAAAACCAATCCACTAGACAAGAATCAGATTACAAGTATTGCGAGAGAGATTACAAAGCAACAAGCTTCTCTCTTACGCTAACTTTCCAACTCTCAGTGAGATCAACAAGTAACAACAACTCACAATATACGGAGAAGCTCTCAGAGAAGAGGTTTTTTCTACCCTACAACATGCTGTACTACCTCCTGGTGGTACAACCATGGTACAACCTTTAAATCATCAGGAGGTAGTACAACATGCGGTAGGGATGAGGAAACCCAGAGAACGAATAGAGAAAACTAATCGGAAGAAGATGACAGTTATTTCCCAGTTTTATGATGATGATAAAATGAGTAAAGTCTGTGGTATTTAAACAGATGAAAAAACCACGTCACTCCAGCCAATCAGAAAAGAGTAACACTTCTTCAATTCCCGCGCCTTCTTTCTCAAGTAGCAACTTTAGTATAGCAATTGATAAAATCAAGTTAATCTTCACACACCTGTTAGTATTTAAAAGGAATATATACACGACAAGATTTGAAATTTGGTAAGTAACGGAAAGAGGTTACTTTTTAAAACTTTCAAGAATCACACAGACAAAGTAAATAGTTGATTTGAAGTACAATTTTATCATCAATTACACCTGAAAAAGGTAAAAAACTATTTAACCGAATAATTAATAAGATAACATGTGATCTAGTAGATTAAAACTATTTGGGCATAAACTCTAAGTTTACATCTAAAACTAAAATTCCAAGTGTACTTGATGGGTTCAGGACGATCGCATTGTCAAACGAACTCTCATAAAATAATTATTGCACTTGATGATACACCAATTCGAAACTTAATTAAAAATTCATATTTTGACCCGTAAAAATAAAAGGAAATGATAATTGAAATACACATGGCCAAACTTATAAATTACTATAATTATTGCAATAAGAGCCCCATATTTTGAATAGTTCCATGAATAGGTGCTAAAAGCTTCATGTTGCAGAGTTGCAGTGAATTGAAATCAGAAAGAGGAATTCAACGAAACGGAAGCAAAATGATCAACGAATCACTCGGAACCCTAGGTTTTGAATCTCTCCGATTCTCAGGTACGAGGTTTATGTTATCTCAGTCTCCTTACTGCAATTGTTCGAGCTGGAAATGACTGATATATATACTGCTGACACAATTTTACAAGTAGAGTAGCGTAGTTAATCATCTGAAACTAAGGAATCTCAGTTTCTATTGTTTCGTTCGTCTGTGGTTTAGGCTGCTTGGATTTTGTGTTGTGCAAATGCTTAGTTACAGTATGTTTCTGCTGTTTTGAAATGGCTGATGAGCTATAGAGTAGTTTGAGCTGGAAATGGATAACACAGTTTTACAGGTAGAAATAGAATCGCTTAGTTATTTCATTTGAAAAAGTAAGAAATCTCAGTTTCTTCAATTTTATATCTCTTAATGGTTTTATGCAGCTGAGCTAATATTTTGGTGTTGTTGTTAAAATGCTTGTTACAGTATATTTCCCTTGTTTAGAAATGGTTTAATGCTTCTTAGTAATTTGAGTTGATTTATGTCCAATCCTCTGAGCTTCTACAATTGTTAGTTTGGTACTTGGCGTATCGCTGGTTGCCTATGATTGTTCGTTGTATATTTAATGCTTCTTAGCCTTTTGATCTGGTTCCTGTCCGATTTTGTTTTTACTTAATTTGGTTTATTGATGTCAAGGGAGGTTATGAGTTATGACTGGTGAAGGGCATATGGATATAAGGATGTCGAATAGTTTGGACTTGAACGTGGAGCATGAATGTCCGAGCCCTAGGCTGTCCAATTTAAATGGTCAGTCATTGAATTCTGAAGCTCTAAGACTTGATATGGAATTTGAAACGGACGAGCAAGCATATGATTTCTATTATAAGTATGCTGAGTTGTGTGGGTTTAGTGTGAGAAAGGATTGGGTAAATAGGAGTAAGGTGCACGGTCGGGTTATGTCCAGGAAGTTTACGTGTTCGAGGCAAGGCCACCGTAAGAAGGATAAACGAGATGTTAATGTGAAGAAGCACCGAAAAGAAACAAGAACCGGTTGTTTGGCGCATATGGTTGTAACCCGCCACCCTGATGGGAAATATCAGACCACGCAGTTTGAACCAGAGCACAATCATGATGGTGTTGATTTGAGTAAAGGTGAAGCGTTTCTGGAATCGTCGCGTGGGAAAGGCGGATCTTCTGAAGTCTCTGAGACTGATCCGATGAAGAACCCTGAGTTTCAACCAAAAGAGTCGTTGGAACTTTTAGGTGTTCGTTTTTGTCCTCCAGAAAGGTTTGATGACCTTCAGGTAAGTGATGACATTTTCTTAAGCTCTGGGCGGACAAGAGATATGAAGGAAGGGGATGCAGCACGTCTTTTGTATTACTTCCAGAGGCAGCATTTTCTGAACCCTTCATTCTTTTACTCTACGCAACTTGATATTGATGATAAGATAAGCAACATATTTTGGGCTGATGATAATATGATTGTGGAGTATAGCCACTTTGGTAACGTTGTTTGTCTAGATACATCATCAACAAGAGAAACAGATTCTCGTCCTTTTGTGCAGTTAATCGGGCTGAATCATCACCGACAAGTAGTAATATTTGGAGCTGCCTTCTTATATGATGACAGTGTTAATTCCTTTAAATGGCTATTCCAAACGTTTGTTGAAGCAATGTCTAGTAAGAAACCAAAATTCATTCTCTCAGATCAGGATGCAACAATTGTCCAAGCTCTTCATGCAGTACTACCAGAAACAAACCATTGCATATGTGCCTGGCAGATGTATCTAATTGCGCTTAAGCATCTATCTCATGTTATAAAAGATTATGATTCTTTTGCTGACGACTTAAGGAGTTGCATCTTCTGTCATGAGCAGGAAGAGGATTTCATGCAAGCATGGGATTCTATGCTGGAGAAGCATGCCCTGCAGAATAATGCATGGTTGAGATGGATGTTTAGAGAAAAAGAAAAATGGGCCATAGCATACGGCAGGAATACTTTCTTCATTGAAAGAAATGGAACACATTTAGGTGAGCAGATGGCAGAAAAACTTCGTAGCCACTTGAGCCCGGACATTGATGTGCTTCAATTTTTCAAGCATTTTGAAAACATGGTGACTGAACAAAGGCACAGAGAATTTGAATCAACTTTTGAAATGGCAAGACATGCTCCTGTTTTGATGGCTAATGCAGTTCTGTTGAAGGAACCCAGTCTAATATATACACCAAAGGCATTTGAAGTTTTTCAAAGAGAATATGAGAAGTCGTTAAATGTTGTCGTTAACAAGTGTGGTGAGCGAGGATCAAGATATGATTACAAAGCAAAAACATATGGAAAATCTAGAGAATTTCTGGTAGTTTATAATTCTCATGGTGGCACTGTTTCTTGCAACTGTATGAAGTTTGAGCATGTGGGTTTTCTGTGCAGCCATGCCCTAAAAGTACTCGATCATCAAAATATCAAGGTTGTTCCTTCATGTTACATCTTGAGGAGGTGGACCAAAGATGCAAGGATTTTACCTTCTGAAGAAAATCATAACCATCCAGAGGTAGATAGCAGAAACATAATTGCTACGCGTTACAAGGATCTGTGCCGTAATATAATTAAAATATCTTCAAGAGCTGCTGAATCTGATCCTGCATTTGAATTCGCTACAAGACAACTTGATGAGTTGATGCAAGGTGTTGAAAGAATCTTAAGCTTCAAGTATGATGTGGACGCTAGAGGCGCATGTGCTTCTGGAAATAATCTAGCTGATCTTCATCTTGCCAGAAATGACTTTGAGGATCAAGATGTTGATATCTTGCAAGGAACAGATGAAACCGAAAACATATTACCTGATCAAGACCAAACGAATCATTGCCATGAACAGATATCAAGTGCTCCTTCAACATATATCTCGATCCCCACAATAAGTCCTCTCACACAGGTTAGACAGAATCAATGTTTCATTTGTCAACTGTTTTGAATAAACACTTTTGCTTTACCAAAACTTGACATGTCTTTTATTTCGAGCGAAGGGCTTATACTCTGTAGAAGCAAATCACATGGTTCAGAGCATGTACCAAGCATCAAATTTGACCCTTAGGCCGCACCCTAATGCTAACATCTATGAGCCACGGAGCATTTATTCTAGCCAGCATCATTCGCCAAGCCATTCTCAATTCCTACTGGTAAAGTTCAGTTCAGCTCTTAGTTTGTTGTATGGTATATTGGTTTTGGTATACTACATGGCAGCTTAAAGCAAACTATTGTAACCGTATACTTGAACCAGGAGCCATTGATCCGTAGCCAATTCCAGGATTCTGTGTCGAATGGGACTCAGTCAAAGCAGGTATGCGTTAGATTATGGATACTGCTTGTTATGTGTCAGATCACATTTTCCGACAATACAAAGCTTCTTTCTTGTTATGTACCTGCAGGTAATGAATGATGGTCAACATCCACATACATCTTCTTTCCTGCATTATAATCGAGGATACAGAGCTGCTGGTGTGTAGACTAAACACTATTCCTGAAGCCATTGGACATACTATGTATTTGGCGAAAGCCCGTCAAACGGCTGGCGAGGTTCCATGGAATTGGCAAGCAAAGCGACAACGGGGGCTGTCGGATTGAACTAGATTACAACTATGTGGCAGTGGAGACCTAGGAGAAGGAAGAGAGTCCTGGGGGATAAAGAAGGGAGAACTTGTAGAATAGAATCAAGAAGTTGCTCTTGATTTACAGGAAGAGAAGGAAGAACTGATGGATTTTATTTAATGCGACAAAAATAGAGGTATACATACACTAGAGGCCAAGAAATAATAATTTTTTGACTTTACTCTTTGATTTATGGCACTCTATGGATTTTTTAGACAATTCCTTTTGTTTAAGCATAATCGATCTGTTGTTTGGCAAAACAAGCCGATAAAGTGACTTACAGGTGAACCGTTAAATGGTTAAACCGTACCAAATGTAAACAAAAACTATATAAATATAGGTTAAATTAGTCACATGAGTCACTTATGGACAATTGAGTTAAATAAGATGAAAATCAAATGAAAATGGCATTCAATCAATTCGCCCCAAACTTTTACATGATCGTGTACATAGAAAGTAGTGATCTTATTTTATTAACCTTCACGTCTAAAAAGATTATTCGCGGAGTGCAAGATTGAGTTAACGACTGGGATAATTTAACATTAAATGTTTGAACGAGATTAAAATCTTATATTAAAATTTTAATTTTTTATTATCTTAAATTCTTAGAAAATAGAAAATTTTAAGAACTATTTGTACAGATTTAAATATTTTTCAAAAAATTTCTCATAAATACAAAGCATTTTAACTAATTTGGGATTTCAAAATCATTTCATCTCATTGAGGCAAAAAACTGAAGCATTTTGGTATCTATCATTCCGTCTTGAAGAGATTTAGAGCCAGGATTGGAATTTTGAGTTCTACTTCATGGAGTAAATTCAGGCATTTTTGTCAATTTGGTGGAGTGAAGAAACAAAAGTGAAAATGAACAACTCAACGAGAGTACGAGACTGATAAAATTGAACAACTTCTGCAGTGAGACAGTAGAAAGTAATTCTTATTCTGTTAACCTCTCTCATCTAAAGAAAGTCATCATCATCAATTGTAAAACTAAGTTAATGTAACTGAGTTAACCGTACTCTTTATAATTTAGTATAAATATGTTACAAACTCTAAAGCATCTAAAGTATGGTGGATGAAATTCACTGCTACGGTGAGAGTGTGATACCACCCGAGTTGAAATTTTTCCTAAAGTATCAGTGGTACAACATGACGTAGGGAATCAGACATTTGAGTTGTTGGATACAAATTTAATTTGGTGATGTCTCCTCTCCTGACCTTACCTGTCATTTGTCGTGTACCCTATAACTCCACCGGGCCCCAACCGTTGAACCACCACCACAACACCGCTGCGAGTGCATTACACTCGCCACCACAAAGCGCGTCATTTTTCAAATTTTCGTCCCTCATTTATCACCATCCACACTCAATCACACTCACACGCATCGAACAGAAATAACAACACTCTCGCACTTTCTCTCTCAACTCACTACACTACGACACCTACCTCCTTTTCCACAAAATGCGCCATGGGTAAAGCCGGCAGATGGTTCCGTTCCTTTCTCAGAAAATCCGATCACAATCCGGCGAATGAGAAGCACAAGAAGAGTAGAGGAAAAAACTCCAAGAGTCTGCCTAAATCCGGTGAGAATTTCGATCGACCGTACGACGAGGGCTTGGATGCGAACAAACATGCGATTGCGGTAGCCGCGGCCACTGCCGTCGTCGCGCAGGCGGCGCTCGCGGCGGCTCATGCCGCGGCGGAGGTGGTGAAGCTGACAAGTGGTGGCGGAGGGAGTTTGAGGAGCGGAGATAAGCGGCGCGTCGGTGCGGCGGTCAGGATTCAATCGGCGTTTCGAGCTTATTTGGTTAGTGCTTTTCTAATTCGGTTTCGGAATTATTGAAATGAATTCAAATTTTCTGTGAAATTTAGGAGTTCTAGATTGTGCTTTTGGTTAATTCATCTCAGTTTTGGTTGTTTCTCTATGAATTTGAGCTGATTAGCTAGTGATTAGTTTCAGAATTATTGAAGTCAATTCAAATTTTGTCCTATGAAATTTAGAAGTTCTAGATTATGCTTTTGGTTAATTTATTATCTCAGTTCAGTCTGTTTATCTATGAATTTGAGCTGATTAGCTAGTTATTAGTTTTGTTTACACACTGTAAACCAGCGTGAAGGATGAATATGCTTTAGGTAATTCGATTCGGTACTAAACGAAATGCAGATTGTTCGAAAACTACACTATAGGCTGTTGAGTTATTGGTAGGTTATATTTATCAATAACTTGACATGTGACAAAATTGTAGTGTTATCATAATCATAGACCTGGACCGATTTTTCGGGACCTAACTAGTGGAGAAGGGGACAAACCGTTGAGCTTATGCACCATACAAGTGGCCTATTGGCATTGATATTTCACTATCAGTAGGAATTAGTCTCCTTATCCTTTCTTCTGAACCCATGCCTATGCCTATCACATTTGTGTTCTCTTGTGTTGGTTGTAACGTAAATTTAAATGTGGACGAATGTCACATTTGGTACCACATTACGGTCTGTATGAACCTCTCTAATTCTACAAATGGTAGCTTTCTCTTGATTTAAGTTAAGCTGGGTGGTTGGTCATTCCATATCTGGTACTTTCAACCAACTATCATAAATCATGCAAAACTCGACTCTAGAGTTCACTATTAAGACATCGGTTTTTCCCTGAAAATTTCGAACAATTTTGCACTGCTAGGTGAAACTTCTGGGCTATAGGTTTTCACAAAACTCATTACAGTTTCACCACATTAATCAATGGCCTATTATATACCCTTTTGCTTTTTTAGCTTTACTGAGTTATGCAGTGGTGGGGTTAGTATACTGGCTTATAGTCATGTTTAGGGAAATAGCTTTTGCTTATGATGATAGATTATTGGGGCCTATCACTTTCTGTGACCACTAGCTATAGTTCTGTGTGATCAGTACATTACAGCTTGTCATTGATTTTCGTATGTAAAAGGGACACTTTAATTGATAGAATATTGATTACCAAATATAAAAAATCAACAGTTGGTTATGATACAGAACGGTGATTGCAAAAGCTTCTTGTATTTCATGGTACTCACTCATCTGCACAATCAGGATTAGGCCTAGTCGTGGGATTTGCAAAAATTGTAGATAGCTTTCCTGTGTGGATTGTTGCAATATACAAAAGTGAATCAAAACTCCAACCGTAGCATAACGCAAAAATGTGCATGTGATGTTAAAACTATTTTATGATTAGAGTGAAGATTTGAAGTGTAATCCTGGTCAGAGTCTGACAAAATCCAATTTGTACATTCCTTTAATTTGAACTCTCTGAAAATTAGAAGCACCAGTCAAAAGTTAATATTAATGAAAGATACTTCATATTTGAATGTAGAAGGTGTATGATTCTTGGGTGTGTTGTAGGCTAGGAGAGCACTGAGAGCACTTAAAGGACTTGTTAAGCTACAAGCCCTGGTGAGGGGCCATATTGTCAGGAAACAGAGTGCGGATATGCTTCGTCGTATGCAGGCCATGGCTCGGATTCAGGCTCGAGCATCCGCCACTCGGGCCTACCCAGTGGAGACTTCTACCACCAAAATAAACCTATCCCATTCCCACCATCATGTGAGTGTTGCTTTCTTTTCTCTCGAATTGAAACAATTATACGAGTTTAAGCATTGAAGTTGAAACAAACCTTTCATGGATGGCAATTTTTCTTTTTTTGCCCAACTACCAATTGATCTGTTATGCACTGATACTATAGAGTGCTATAAGAAGACATACATAGTTCTACTGTTTCGAAAAATCTTCTCCACACTGTCATTAATCTTCTCTCTTTTTGTGCATTTACCTGCAGGGGACTGTGAATTTAAGAAAATATGGAGAACCATCCAATTTTGCCCGAAATGGTGATTCTACCTTCAAGGTAACATGGCATTGCACTAGTCATATGGAAAGAGTTACATGTGTATCTGCTGAAGTTTTGCATTGAATGCTTCCACAAAATTTGAAAAGCTACTTTGTTTGATCATCCAAAGTTTCGATCAGGTTACAACCTTACCATGCATGAGCCACAAGTAATTTTTTTTCAATATCTGGAGGAATATCAATGGTAACATGCAATTTATGGAAAATGACCAATATAATTCATCCACCAGAATGGTGATTAGGCCAACTTCCATAGGACTCTGTTTATGAAGTTTATTTTCATTTGTGTTAAAATACATCACCTACACGTTAATAAAACACATTGTCTGGCTTCGTGCAAATGCAGCAATATAATTCCAGATTGTACGGTACCAATATCATCAACACGCAAAGCTCGAATATGGCTTCTGAGTGGTTAGATCAATGGATGGAAAGAAACGCGTGGAGCAACAACCATGATGATGAGAGAAATGCCAAGATACTTGAAATAGACACATGGAAGCCCCACCAAAACAGCAGGGGTACCGCCAGAGCTCTTCAATCTTCCCAGTATGTTCCAGCATGGAATGACGCACCTAGACTATCAGAAAAAATCCTAAAACCAAACCCAAGCATATCTTCAGAAGAAGTCTCTTCAGTAATATCAGAGAAATTTCATCCGGAAAGCCCCCGTGTGCATTCTGCTTCCTCCAGGCCGACGAAAGGGCCTTTCACTCCAACAAGGAGCGAATGCTCTAGAAGCTTCTATGGTGATTACCCCAGCCACCCAAGTTACATGGCTAATACAGAGTCATCGCGCGCTAAATTTAGGTCTCAGAGCGCGCCAAAGCAGAGAATGCAGTTAGAGGAACTCGGTGTTAGCTGGAAGTTTGGTCGGAGTATGTGGGAATCTGACGTTGTTTCTGAAAAGGATAGTGCCCGCCCGTTTAACTACAAGAGCAACAGTTCCCTAAACTCTGGTAGCTCCAGGAGGACCCATGATGTGGCTGGCAGTTACGGGTTTAGCTCCTCGTACGGAAACCGGAATTAGCTACATTTTCTGTCGGTATGGCAAAGCTGATGGATCCATAGAAGATGTGTGCCAATATATCTGACATAGACTGCTTTTATTGGTGTCTTGTTCCACGGTTTCTTTTTCTCTATTTATTTTCATGTGTTCTGTTTCTTGTCATTTCCTCGTGCATTTGACAAAAGACTTTGAGTAGCTCCTTTGTTTCAAAATGTGATTATTATCAAATGTAAGTTAAACATCAGTTACCACGTTATGTAAAGATTGTTTTCAGATTTGAGGTATATAACTTAGAAAACATAGACATAGCCAATGGTCGTTGTATACGGAAAGAAGAGTATAGAAACGTCTAGATCAATATGGTTTCATAAACAAGTTACACTTTGTACTAGTATAAACAAGAGTTTTTTCACTTGAAGGGGCTGCTATATATTTGCCTAACACACCACCAGTAACTGGAAAAATGTTGGCATTCACAGATTCTGACCATCTCTATTATTTGTGGCAGCAACAATGTAACTTCATATTTATCATATCAGAAATTAGAAATAGGACAGTCTGGTCTGGCTACAATCTACATGAGCGCCAAGTATAACCAATAATCATAATTTCAAAGATAATTCAAAATTTGGAGAGTATCAGTGTAAGTAAGTTCTTAAGAAGCAACTGCAATATATAGATAGATAGATAGAAAGATAGAATAAGTGAGACTTTCTAAAATCTGTTCAAGTTAACCTGTAAGACCACCTCTGATTTGTTCTATAGCTAAAATCATCTTTCTGCTGGCTGTTACTGCTCCTCTAATCACATTTTTGGACCGCGGGATATTAGGATGTCTCCATATGGTACCTTCTGTTGAACCCTTATACACTCTCTTGTCGCCAGAACTGCACATAACATGCACAAAGTTTGCCGCGGTAACTCTTGCAATCCTAATGTAATCGAAGTTTTGAAGTGAAAGTAATGTGGTGCACATACCGCATGTTTGATAGAAAAGACGTGCAGCACCCTTTCTGTTCATTCCAGAAGCTAATTCGAGAAGAGATTGTACGTTCGCGTTTCCTGGTGTCTCGAAATGAGCCTTCAGTTGCCTGCACATGAGGGTGTAGCTCATCAGTTGCCATTCAATTTATTAAGCATTCAATCAATCAGGGATAGTACTAGAACTGCAGAAAGAAGGAGATTACTCTCTCACAGCTTCAGTTACAGGGTCGGGTGGCTGCTGTTTATCGATTTGAGGCAATTGGGTTTGTGTTGGTCCAGTTTCTACCATGAGTTCTGCAAAATTAACGAGATGACATTGAGCGAACTTCCTGGAATCCAGCCAAGTGAAGCAGTTCATCTTAAAAGTCAGCTGGTGGCTCACATACCATCATTGGGTGTATCACGTCCTGATACTCGTGATATCTTCAACTTAAATTCCGGATGCTCCCATGAAAGCTCTTCTGCCACCGGTTCAAGACCATTTGGACTAATATTAATGGCAGAGAATGGTCTTTTCCTGCTGCACGTGATCCACACAAACACAAATCTCAATGAAAACACTTCATTCGTCATACTAGGTCATTTTTCATACATACATCAAAGCTTCTAGATGTAAACTAATGAACGATAGGTACAAAAGTTGCGTTCAGTAGCCCAACCTTCCTGAATTGACATTTGAATTTTGTGACGGAAAGCCATTTCCAGACCCTGAGCTGGGGATTGACCTTATATCATCACCTGCAGTAACATGGATACAGGCACGGTTCAAAGTGAGAACTATAAGCTTGAACACATCAGGCATAAGCACTGAAAACGTACCAGAGTTTGCCGGGCTGGCCATCGGATTGGACTTAGATGTGCCGACTCCATTGGTTTCTTTTGCACCCAGGCCCTTGCTCCTAAGATTGTACCTGAGCATCTCCATTAATCTTTCAGGTGGCTCATTATTGTCGTCGACCATTGTTCTTTGTCTCTCAATTGAAATTCTCCGGGACTGAGGTCCTGCCCCCATGTCATAATCTTCAAAAGTCTGTACCATTCAAGTATTAGATAGAAAAAAGAATGATATGATTATCTGAAAGAAAGTTTTAACAAGTACTAGTAAATTACGTCTTGCATTGGCCCCATAAAATGCATTGCTTCTGGCAGAGATGATGCTGATGGTTCTGGTGGCTTGGGAGCAGAAGCTCGCCCTAGAGAAAACCAAACCAAACAAACTTCGAAGTTTGATTTCCCATTGTGAATCAAAATCATACAGACAGACCAAACACAACCTTACCAGAAGGAGAGTCGTGTGGAGATTGAGTAATCCTTAACCAGTCCCGCAGAAGTTCTGGTGGATAGTGAATTTTCAAGCCACTTGTGAATAACCTCTCTGAGAGCACAATGGAAGGCAGGTCGTCCAAGAGAGTGTGTATCTTGAATGTAGACAATGGATCCTCGGGCTGTTACAATAACGTTTATGTAAGATATCTTAAAATTGAAGCATTAGTTTTCCAAATGAATTTACAATGAACCAATACATCAGTTTTTCAAAAAAAAAAAAAAAAAAAAAAAAAAGAACCAATACATCAGAGATAGTATTTTGCTCATTATACTTGTCTATTACTATTGAATGTTATTGTTCGCTTCAGCGGTGGAAAATAAAAGATTGTGTAAGAAATGCATATCAAACATATGAGCCTGCTGAACATGATTATATATATACCTTCTTTTGCTTTCTCTCTCTTTTCAAATCAGAGGGATTCTTGAGCCAAGTTTGATAAATGTCTCCAGGTATGACAGTTTGCCTGTTGTCCATTATAAGAGCTGCTCGCCTTGTTGGTCGAGCAGTCCGTCTCTTGATTTGAACCTTGTTGAAATTTGAATGGAAGTATGGTGAATAAATATTTCTCATCCAACATTATTTCATATAATATGCGTACTGTACTACCTTGTTGGCATCTTTACTTTCATTAGACTGCCGATGGCCTTTGTCTTCAGGATACTGTTCTTGGATTTCATCAGCTGCAGGTTTTAGACATTAGAAGGAACGGTCAAAATGTTTTCACATGCAGCAAGCATATTGCGAAAAGTTGAAGCATGCTCATCACCTGAACTGCATATAGCAGCAAACTAATAGTACAGGTTAAACCAATTCCAAGAGGTTCTTTGCATCAGCATTGAATAATCAACATACTAGTATAACTTATGACATAAGCTGGTAGCATACTATACTATCGGTTGATTTTGTCTGAGATCCAGTAAGTTCAGATAACAGCAAGGACTAAAGAAAGATACAATCAACAAGTAGTATCTATCATGCATTAGCCGTCTATTTCATAAAAGTGATAACTATTAAAGTATATTCAATTTAAAATAAGTAGGATATATGTTATCAGGTTGTTAGCAACAAGGATTTGCTCGTACCTCTGTTGGGTTCCTCTGGAGGAGGTGGAGTTGATATCAGAGGTGGAGTTGATATCAGAGTAGTGGGGTTTTCAAGATCAGCTGGACTGAAGTCTTCATAACCTTCAATATCAAACCTGTCTCAGCATTCCAGGAGAAACAAAAGTTAGCAGTAGAGTAAGTATAAGCTAACTGAAATAATATAATCAGCAAAATCGAAGGGCCAGATTTGAGATAATGAAGATTGCTGAGGTGAGAATTTCAGGCATATAAACTTCTCATAAATATACAACGATAAACTAGAGTTTCTGAATTCACCTTTCAAAGCGATCAAATACATTTGTATCTGCTTGGTGCAGGTCATAATTATCCTCTAGTGTAATGTTAGCAGCATCGACTGACATAATAGCGATGGGGTGATTAGCTGATATGTACCAAATATAGAAAAATGGATATAAATGACAGAAGTATTATCCATTCCATACTCAGCCAGAGGAAGTACAAAGAGAAGTAGGAGGCACAAACCTTGATGGCGATCAACATTATTATTTTGAAATAGATTGGGGTCATCCACACTATCCAGTCTCTGCATGCCAGAAAAGTGTGTATATTATCAGTGCATATTCATCCTAATGAAGGCAGCAGATGATATACATTCGTGTGACTCTCTCGGCAATTAATGTGAATTTAACAATGACACGTGTGCTTCAAATGAATATTCATATTACTGTGTCATAATTCTTTATATCCAAACAGTGGATAAGTAGTTACACTATGAATTTCATTATTTCCAGCGCAAAATTAATGTAACCATGTTATAACAGATACCATCGCAATATAAGATGTCTGCTGAAAGTTCCCGTCCATCACAGGATAAGGAACTGACTGTTCCATCTCTTCCAGGTCCTCAGCACGAATCTTTGGCAATGTAACAGCCTCATATCTACAACATACGAGCAAGTTAAAGGTGAACTGGACATACAGAAAGTAAGGCTTCATTTGAGATAGAACAAATGCAGCTGCACTGATGCACTGCAGTCTACAGGTACTAGGCACATAGGAATATGAATATCATAGAACCATTAGCATAATAAGACAACGCTGAGTATCCAACTATATCCTAAATGCTCATACTTACGGTTTCCAAAAAGCAATGCTATTAATGACATATAGGACAATCAACTATACTAACTTGGCTTGGGTCTTGTTCTTTGGAAGTCTAGTTGGATCTGATGGAGCTGCTTTAATTTTCCAGGCTTCATTTAGTTCCACCTGAATAAACGCGGGCCGATAATTATGTAACCGAATATCCTCAACTATTCACTAGTCACTACCACATCATCTCAATATAGTAGTATAAACAATGTTGACGGCGGACTCACTAGCAAGCGGTTGACATCATCTGTGGAATGACCAATGAAGAAGGAAAGGTTATCAGTTATGCAGGACTGAGTTCAATTCAGAACTTTACATAAACTGGAAATGTAAAGCTCACCATAGAGGAGTTTTACTTTTCTCTCATAAACTATCACAACTCCACCTAACAAATAGTAATGTTTAGCTCAGTAAAAGAGCTGATGAACTATATAGAAGCAGAGAAACGAACTAAACAACAGAATGAATACCCATGAGGATTCCGGAAAGTCTAAGAGCCATAGGAACTGTAGGATACAAAATCTCTTCACTGTAGCAGCACAAAATGAGATCGAAAACAACTTAGACTGACCGGCATTGGGAACGGGTAGGGCTAATCGGAAATCGAACAGTAAACTTGCTTTACCAGATTTTGATGATGTTCAACTTGTCTAATTTCTTCCGATTCATTTTCTCATGCATAGTCGCTGCCATCCTTCAATCACATACACACAAAATCAAAGAGTCAATACTGAATCAGCACAAAAACCTTTACGATAAGTAAAAAAGCTTCGAAAATGCCCCATACAGAGGAAACAGCAAGTAGGAAGAATCTGGAAGAGAAAAATCCAATACGAGAACTAATTTCAGCAAAAATAAGGATAATGAAACCAAATTGTGAATCAAATTAGCAAACTCGAACTAAAATTACTGATCATGCGTATAAAATTGAGATAGTAGAAGCTCAATCGGTCCGATTCACTTCACAAACTCTCAAACACGAATCAGGATCATAATTCTCGGAATTGAAACTTGTTTTGACGGAGATGAAGAAAAATCGGAGAATCAGAAAGTAAAACTCACCATATTTGTCCCAACGGAGCTTTACGAGCTAAGAGCTGGTGAGAGTAGAACATTTTTTCCGATCAAAAGCAGAGAATGTGAAAATTTTCGCAAAAGGAAATGCCAGTGATTTCTCTGGGTTTGCGTGAGTTTGTGCGTGTGAAATGTTTGCAGCAGAAATACAAATGAGAGAGAGAGAGAGAGAGAGTGTAGAAAGTTTGTGCGTATATGTTGATTTGCAGCGGAAACACAGTAGAGAGAGAAAGAAGAGAGAGAGAGAGTGTAAAAACTAAAAAGTGTGAGTTGGTACAGTGATATGTAACAAACTAGTCCCGCGAAGAGGAACTATCTGGTGTGATGCAGATCATCTTAAAAAATGTTCCTGCTCTTCTTTCCTTGGCAGATCGGTTTTGTTTAGCACTGGTTTTTGATCAAATCGGTTCTATTTAGCACTGATTTTTCAGGTTAATGAGTTTATTTCTAAAATAAGCATATTACGGGAACGTTAAATTGGTGGTTTATAAGTTTGATCTGATAAATTTGTTCAGATAATTTATTAAATAAAATAAGCCAGCTAATTTATTTTTATATACTATGTTCTGATTTATCAGCTAGTTAATTTACTAAACGCACCCATTAAAATCATCTAGCTTACTGGCTACCTGATAAGATACTGGCTAGCTTATCGGATATAAGTTGGCTTATCGACTATCATCTAGTTTTGATTAACATATCCTAGGAATATAGTAAACTCTATTATACAATGATATAAATTTTTAAGTGATATAAAAGCAGATATATATCAATACAATTAGACATTTACATTCTTCTTAAGTGAAGTCAGAAAATTTGCATTAAAACAGTGTGCAATATATGCAAAATAATAAAATTGATAAAATCTATATCAATTCTACAATTTTTCCATTTAATTGAGATAATCAATTGAATGTAAATGCATATTAAAAGGGTATGTTAATGTAATAAATGATATTTTAAATTTAAATTACTCTTTTTTTTGGTAAGTTTGACTACAAAATAACCTTTAAATGTTGTGGTTATAATCTTTAGTAGAAGCTATACTGAATGATCTCTGATTTCCTGAGAAAATTTCCTTCCGGTGTTTATGTTGATTTTGTTCTTGAGTTGCAGGAAACCCCATGCCGTTGCCGTTGCATGGTTTAGGTTCGGTGGATATT
Source organism: Plantago major (assembly GCA_026545765.1). Lineage (NCBI taxonomy): Eukaryota > Viridiplantae > Streptophyta > Magnoliopsida > Lamiales > Plantaginaceae > Plantago > Plantago major. Next base: position 4,061,989 of record CM048844.1, on the reverse strand, counting down.
TACGGTATTATGTACTACTGTATGGAGTTTCGAGGATCAAACTGTGTTAATGGTTATTATTTAGTACTGTATGGAGACTGAGTGAGGATCAAACTGTGTTAATGATTGCTATCTGCAAATACAACCTCTGCTAGATTTGATGAAATGCACTGTGCCTTGCTTAGAAGTTCTTGCCTTGTGGTAAGTAAATTTTAATCTGTAATGCTTCTACATATCAGGAGTTTACTCTTGCGGACTTCTACATAATCTGTAATCAATCCGTCCTATAGAATTTCATACACCTGTCATTTTACTGTACCATCGTCGAACTTCATAAATTACGGAAAGATGAAGCTATCCTGCACGCAACATGTTTTACTTTTACACATAAAATTCGTACTTTTACCACTTTCAACCAAACGAAAAGTACCAAATATCTCGTTCAATTCAATTTATCCATGTAATTCAAAACTGTATTAAACACTTCAAATATTCTGTCTATAACTTTTTTCCTTTTATTTGAAACACTACGAAATGAAATCTTCCAAAACGTATATTACCGATTAAGTAGCAAATGTATAAAACCCAGAAACAAAACCAAAACCAAAACCAAAACCAAAACTACTGAGTACTGAACATCCCCACCAATAACTGGAAAAATGTTGCATTTACAGATTCTGGTCATCTCTATTATTGTGGCAGCAGCAACAATGTAACTTCAAATTTATCATATAATTGAAAGAAAAGACGTGCAGCGCTCTTTATGTTCATTCCAGAAGCTAATTCGAAAATAGATTGTATGTCTGCTGATCCTGGTGTCTCGAAATGAGTCTTCAGTTGCCTGCACACATAAGGTTCTAATTTATCAGATGCCATTCAATTTATTAAGCTTTCAAACAATCAGGGATGGTACTAGAACTGAAGGAAAAAGGAGATTACTTTCTCAGGGCTTCAGTTGCGGGGTCGAGTGGCTGCTGTTTATCTCTTTGAGGCATTTGGGTTTTGTGTTGGTCATGTTTCTACCATGAGTTCTGCAAAATTAACGAGATGACATTAAGCTAACTTCCTGGAATCCAACCAAGTGATGCACTTCAGCATTGGCCATTGAGTGATCAACATTTAACTGATGACAAATAAGCTAGTAGCATACTATAATATTGGCTGATTTTGTCTGATATCCAGTAAGTTCAGATAACAGCAAGGACTAAAGAAAGATCCAATCAACAGGTAGTATCATGCATTAGCTTCTTTATTTGATACAAGTGATAACTATTAAAGTATATAATTTAAAATAAGTAGGATATAAGTTATCAAGTTATTAGCAACAAGGATTTTGTCGTACCTCTGTTGGGTTCTGCTGGAGCAGGTGTAGTTGATATCAAAGTAGTGGGCTTTCAAGTTCAGCTGGACTGAAATCTTCATAACCTTCAATATCAAACCTGTCTCAATATTCCAGGAGAAGCAAAAGTTAGCAGTAGTGCAAGCTGCAAGTATAAGCAAACTAAAGTGATATAATCAGCGGAATCAAAGGGCCAGATTTAAGATCATGAAGATTAATGAGGTGAGAATTTCAGGCATATTAAACTTCTCTTCCAGGTCCTCACACGATTCTTTGGCAATGTAACAGCCTCATATCTACAATATACATGCAAGCTAAAGGTGAACTAGAACGAACAAAAATTAAGGCTTCATTTCCAGAGTAATGTGTGTATTTGAGATAGAACAAATGCAGCTGCACTGATGCACTGCAGTCTACAGGTACTGCTTCAATAAATAGGCACATATGAATATGACTATATGGAACCATTAGCTTAATGAGGTATCCAACACTGAGTATCAACATATCCTAAATTCTCATACTTACGGCTTCGACAAGGCAATTGTATTCCTGACATATAAGGACAATCAATTAAACTAACTTGGCTTGGGCCTTGTTCTTTGGAACTCTAGTTGGGTCTGATGGAGCTGCTTCAACTTCCCAAGCTTCATTTAGTACCTCCTGAATAAACACAGGCAGATAAATTAGGTAACAAATGTCATCAAATATTCACTCCCACATAATCTCAATATAGTGTAACCAATGTTTACGGCCTTACTCGCAAGCTGTTTACATCATATGTGGAAAGAAGACTCATCAGATATGCAGGCAGGAATGAGTTCATTTCAGAACTTGTACATAAACTGGAAATGTAAAGCTCACCATGGAGGAGTTTTCCTTTTCTCTCAATAACTATCGCAACGCCACCTAACAAATAGTAGTAAAGTTTAACTCAGTAAAAGAGTTGATGTTCTAGAAGCAGAAAAAATGAACTAAACAACGGAATGAATACCCATGAGGATTCCGGAAAGTCCGTAGGATTAATAATCTCTTCACTGCAACAGCACAAAATGAGATCGAAAATAACTTAGACAGACCAGTATTGGGAAAGGTAGGGCTAATCGGAAATCGAACAGTAAACATGATTTACCAGATTTCGATGATGCTCAACTTGTCTAATTTCTCCCGATTCATTTTCTCAGGCATAGTTGCTGCCATCCTTCAATCACACACACTCAAAATCAATGAGTGTATATAGAACCAGCACAAATATGAAATAACTATAGGAGACATAAAAATGCTGCGTACAGAGAAAACAGTAAGTAGGAAGAATCTGGAAGAGAATTTCCAAATTGCCAATATGACGACAATTCCAGTACAGATTAAGATAACGAAACCAATTTCTGAATCAACTTAGCAAAATCGAACTAAAATCGAAACCAGTTTCTGAATCAACTTAGCAAAATCGAAACCAATAGTATAATAATCTCAATCGATCCGATTCACTCCACAAACTCTCAAACACGAATAAAAAATTACAATACTAGGATCTGTAAATTGTTTTTCCGGAGATGAGATAAGAACAATCGGAGAATCAGAAAGGAAAACTCACCATATTTCACCCAACGGAGCTTTACGAGCTAAGAGCGGGTGAGGTTAGAACATTTTTTCCGATTAAAAAATGCAGAGAATGTGAAATTTTCGCCAAATGAAATGCCTCTTATTTGTCTCAGATTGCGTGAGTTTGTGCGTGTAAATGTTTGCAGCAGAATGAGAGAGAAAGTGTGTATGTGTATGTTTGCAGCAGATACACAGAAGAGAGAGAAAGAAGAGAGAGAGAGAGTGTGTGTAAAAAGTGTGAGTTGGTAGTGATAACTGATAACTAGTACCCGCAAGGAAGAGGAATTATTTAGTGTGACGCAAGGGAATCTTGCATAATGTTCCTTCTCTTTCTTTTTTGAGCAAATATTATGAATATCAAATGTCACATTTGATTCTCGACATGGAGATCGATTATGAAGAATCGAATACTTATAAATCCGGATTAGTTTTTCACTTTGACTTTTACAATAATTTTTATTCTGAATTAATTTTAAACCACAAATGTAAAATGTTCAATCTTTTTATATAATGAAACTTTAGGGGCTAAATTTTCATTATGTAATTTAATTAAATATTTTACATTTGCGGTTTAAAGATTAATTCATAGTCAAAGTTGACTACTAAAAGTCAAAGTGGGAATCTATTCCCGGGACGGAGGAAGTAAAAAAATTTGGGATTCATAGTGTTGCCGAAAAAAGGAAATTTAATATTTACAATGAGACATATATAAATGGAATATGTTATACTTCATGTGTCGTTTGATTTTGGACGTATAGAGTAGAACTTAAAATTATGAGGAAGCTAACAACAAGGTTTCGTGGTGTAGTTGGTTATCACGTCAGTCTAACACACTGAAGGTCTCCGGTTCGAACCCGGGCGAAGCCAATTATTTTTGCTCTCAGTTTTTTGTCAAACTGATGGATCCTTACTGAAGCCAAATGAAATTTTTTACCAGAATGTGAACCAACAATGTTTACTTCCAACAAATCCTTGCAACAAACAAGCTAACAAGAGCAACTAGACAGGGGTTTTCTATTCGCAAAAACTAGCACACAATGTTCGCTTCAAACATATCCTTCCAGCAAACTAACAAACACGAACTAGACTAAGCGTTTCCAGTAAACAAAGACTAAAAGACAGACAGATTGATAACATAAACCAATACGGTGCGTTGGAGCCCTTCAGTGCACTTCCATTTAGAGGTGGGAACACCAGTGGCAACGTTCGCCTCCATTGACTCCTCGAAACAGCATCACAAGTCCTACTGTAAACCTGCATTTGAGTGGTGTATATCATCAGAATAAGTAAATAACCCTATGGTTTAGTAATCTAAGTCTATGTAATGCAAGACTTGTTCAAGAGAACTTTACACTCACCATATGAGTAGTAGTACTAGAGAGATGAACCGCAAAACATACTGGTAAGGTTTGTATTTGGACCCTACGCGAACAGAAGCAGATCCACTGTAGCGTTCTATCCAACCAAACTGGGGAAGGGGCAGCAGAATAAAGCCGAGGAGTAGTCCCGTCAAAAAACCACCAGCATGTGCGAAATTGTCAAGATGGGGAAGAATTCCAATCCCTAAATTGATCAGAACAACTACCAGCAGCAACACCAGTGCTGCAACCTGTCAAGGAACGCAATAATTCATCACATCACATGTTCAAATAGCCGAACAACGCCCAATATTACATGTAACAAAAACGACCTAAATCACAGAACGGTTGCTTGCCTTTTTGGAGTATATAGACCAGTTGGTGATCAGCTCGGAGAGCATAGCTCCAAGAATCCCGAAAAGAGCACCGGAAGCACCAACAGAGATGTCATTTTGAATGAACAAAGTAGATAGCATGCTTCCCCCGAATCCAGATAGCAAATAGATAAAGCCGATACGCACTGCAGAAAAAATAACAATTAGCCCTCTATTACTAACTGTACAATGGTGTTGTAGACTTATCGTACAGAAGACGAAGACGGTAGTTTTACCAAAACCGAACTGCTGCTCCAGGCGGATTCCGATAATGACAAGGCTCAGCATATTAGCAAGAAGATGTACAACACCGGCATGTAACCAGATACACGAAATAAGCCTCCAGCCTTGATGTTGATGGACTACTCTATACCAGCTTAAAGCTCCCAATTTCTCCAATCTTTCAAAACACAATGATGGTAATTAAAGGTCTTGATTTCTAAGTTCATCAAGATCAAATCAACACGAAATTTTGAAAATATTGAAAGACACTTGGAATACAACTAAATGTTCTGAAAAACAAACAAGATTGATGAAAGACGATACTCACGTGCTACCAGAAGGTCCAAACAGAGGATTCTCCCTCAAAGGCTGAAACGAAAACCTGCGAAGGAACCTCGCGACGCACGTGCTAACATGCTTGGGACAGTCATTGGAGTACATCTCCACAAAGAAGACAACAATGTTAGCAAGAACAAACAATGGAATCAGCCATGACACCCAGTTGGCTGGTTCAATCTCTTCACTCTTCTTGTAAGGACTTGTTGCACTGCTCTTCTGATTTCCTCTGTTTTCGATATCGTCTCTTGGCATTGTTGGTTCTTCTTTGCTCTACTCTGCTTATTGGCTTTGTTGCCTGAGTTTGTTGGTTTGTGTTATGAAGTTTGAATGGAATTGGTGAACCTGTGACTGGTTATTAGTGTCGTTGAATTCATGTGATCGTGGGATTATGAATGGGTTTAATGGGGTCGTGGGTTTGATTTTATTTAATGGGCGGTTTCATTTTGTTTCATGAAAAATTAGATTATGGTCATGGTGGAACGAATTGGGGCAGGTGTAAAAATATAGGGTGGTGGTTTTGGTACAAAAGTGTCTTCTTTTGGGGTTTTTAGGTGTGTATTATATTCCATCCGCCCGATATAATAAAACCCAGTCGACCTTAACACTCCGTTTTCAATCTCAAACGACCTCAAATTAACTCAATTGTTCTATAGGACGGAGGGAGCACTTATTATGGGTTAAGTTGTGCTGTGTGCAGGTGCACATTTGATAAAATGATGTACAAATGTATACAAGAATGAATTGCCAATTTTTTACTCGGATCGATTTAAATCCAATTAGATTAGTCGAAAATAAGGTTTCGTTTCAAGAAAGAGGGGAACCAATCAAGATATGACAAGCAGCACACATTCCTACAAGACAAGAAGAATTCATGGCTCATAACTTAAGATCAATACATGACATACATGAAAAGCCATCTAAAGAGAGAACATCCTACATCTTAAATAAAAGGGAAAAAAAAGGAGGAAAAAAAAAAACACTCAAACAAGGCCACACAGGCTAATTGTTGCAAGTTCAGGATACCGCAGACTGGATAAATTATTACTGGTAGTACATAAGCTGCTGGGTACCAGCAACATTTGGGAAGCCACCATCATATATGGCCTGGCTACTACCGGCACCCATTCCCATGGAAGCTGGCTTCACAGGGAGTTGACCATGTGCGTGCATGAGGGTTTGAATGCTGCCCATCTTGCCCATTGAGAGTTGTCGCTCGTATGACATGAGATCAGTCGGGAAAAGGCCTGGCATGGGTGCTGGTGCAGGTGGTGGGAGCGGGTTTGAGCTTGTTCCTGGTGGAGTTGGTTTGTTTCCCCATGAGCACTGCATGTACGGCGCAAAATATCATGTTAAGATGTGGCTTTAATATCATGTTAAGTCTCGGGACCAATAACCCTAATATCATTGTGCTTGGCATAGGAAGAAAGAACAGTGATGGCATCAAGAAGAAATGAACTTTCTTATATATCCTAGAATCTGTCCTGGTAAAAACTATAGAGAAAGCTCGTTGAGAGCAGTTATTCATTTGCATGAATGGTGATCAAGTCCCCTAGAGTTCCTTATAGAGAACATTTGCCACTAGATTTAAGTGTAAACACATCTGGTCAGTGGCTATTTAATTATCAAACAGTGATGCTTTATGCCGTAAGCTATGGATTTCTCACTTGCATAGAGACAGTGCGATACAATGGAACTGGACAAAAACATGTACATGATAAAATTGTAAAGTGCACGTCAACCATGGTTCACATATAGCAAAAAGAACATTGTCCTAATGCAAACAGGGGAAGGAAGAGGAAACCTTGATTTGTTTTCCACAGAGAAATGATCGAGTATTTCCCACTGTGATAGCCATGGCAGCCTCTGCATGGGTGCTGTATCTCACAAAACCGAATCCTTTATCACGCTGGACTCTGACTTCCTCGATTGAACCAGCACCAAGTGCATGAAAGTGTCGATGAAGGTCAGTCTGAGTTACCTGGCAGTATCAAACAAGAAGGTTCATGGCACCTTATAATCCCGATAACACGGTACATGACTTTGTAACTTTTGTAAATAGACCTTAAGAGGATCTGACCGAAGGCAAAGTAAGCATATGAAGAAAATCCACTATTCACCTAATTTTAGTCGAGATAAAAACTGAGATTTTTTTTTTTAAACAGGCAAGAAATATATTTAGGGAGACAATGATCTACCATAGCTTTTCTGAGTTGAGTTGCTTTATGTTCCACTGACCGAAAAATTAAAAGTTCAAAGAGCCAGATATTAAAGCAGAGATTTCAAATCTGCAATTCAGTATATACTCCAGAGAAGAGGGTACAAAAGAAAGAACATACCTCTGGAGCAAGATTGCCAACATACACGGTGGTATATTGAGGGTTATTCTCAGGAGCATCACCACTTGGTGCCTCTTTAATATCATCTAAGAGCAAAAGAAAAAAGGCATGTAAGCACTGGTCGTCCCAGTTAATATGATAATGTTTTCACATCAATATACTGACCAGAAGAGCCATTTGTTAATTCCACAACACTTTTAGCATCTGAACTCTGATTGTCATCACTGGTACCAGCACCCTTTGTTGCCCAATTACAACGGATCTGCCTGCTGCCAAGCCATTTTCCTGAGTGGTAGTTACCATAAAGCAATTAGCATAAACAACACTTATTCCTTGTCATCTATGACTTACACCAAAGTGAATTTAAAGCTTCAAGGTACTAAAGAGAGCTTCCACCATAAGTTTATGAATTTGTACCCACCATTTAAATCATTTATAGCGCTTTGGGCTTCCTGCTGATTCCTAAAAGACACAAATCCAAACCCCCTAGAGCGTCCAGTCTTTTGATCCCACATAACCCTTGCATCACTGAAACCAATTCGAGTAAATTAGTGAATTTTTATGAAACAAAAATACAATGAAACAGTTCACTTTCCTGGTCTATTCATGCTAGATATGTGTGTAAGGAGCAAAAAAATTCAGACCAGAAAAAAGGGGACGAGAGAAGGGGAAACTCACGAGCAACTAGAAAACACGGAAAAGCATGCATACAACATGGCATCAGTGACCTCTGAGCTAAGATCGCCAACAAAGATATTATAGTGGCCTGAACAAGGGGCATAAACTTCCATCAGACACAACTGAAGATATAAGATGTTTGTGCTATAAAAAAAATGCAGCAGAGAGACCCACTTGATGTGTCCTCCCTTTGACCACTAGCATAGGCCCAGTTAACTTTGATAGGCTGCCCAAACCTGAGAACCAGAAAGAAATTGATGTTATAAAACAGTATATCATGATGTACAGATAGATTTTCAACCATACTTACAGCTGCCTCCCATTGAGGGTAAATATTGCAAGTGATGCAGATCTGCGGTCAAAGTAATGAATGAACCCAAAGGATGACTGCACATGATAACATAACAGGGAAAATTAAAAACGTCTCCAATGCTATAAACCAGATCAACATGAGGTGAGGTTGTGGTACCTTTTCTTTCCTAATAAGCTTGCAGCTTTCAACTGGACCAGTACTGGCAAAAACTTCTTGGAGAAGAGGTTCAGTTACCCCTGTGTGAACATTCCCAACATACCTGCATTCTCTCACAAGTTACATTTTTTAAGGAGTAAGGATGTTCGAGAAAGGTAGATTATCACTACAAGAACCTCTTCTGGATATAATGAAATGATAACAATGATAAGTAGGACACAGTTCATGTGTAAAGAGTAGCTTCATTAACTCAACCACCAGGGCATGTAAATGTTCTACAGATATACTGGCATAGTAGGCTAGACCGCTAGAAAACTAAAGATGACATGCAATAGAAGTTTGAAAAGACCTGTCCAGATACATACACTATAGGTGAAAGTTGGGACCGGAGGTATAAAAAATAGACTGGAGGGTCTTAACAAGGGGGAGAAAAAGAAAAAAAATAATAAAAAAGGTGCCTGAACAACACTCACACACTGCGGCAGGAATTTGGATCAAAACCAGGAGGCAGATTCCCACTTGGAATAGGCTCAATCTGCAAAATGAAAAAGTAAAAAAGAAAGAAATAAAATAAAGGAAAAAAAGTCCTAATTTATTTGCCCACAAGTCCACAACAACTATCTACCCCAACTGCAGAGCTGAAATTAAAATACACCTGACTTGCAAGGAATAGACATTCAAAGAGAAAGGAAAACACAGAAACAGATAAAATAAAAAGGAAAGGAAAGTAGATCACAAGAAGAGGTATATGTAAATATCATTATTCTCCTAAGTCCTAAGGCTAAAAGCATGCAACTAATGCCTCCAGAAACCCCTGAAATTGCTAGTGCAGAACATCTATAAGCACATAAGTGAAGACCAAAAACTATTTCAGTTTCCATAATCAACAATCTGCCTTGTTGTTTAAAAAACTGCTCTACTTAATGTTATATTTCCCCGCATTGCTAGCAAAACTAGTTTTACTCAAGTTATTTGAGCACTTCTCCCGATACTCTTAGCCTAAATCCACCTCGCTTTGTCATTTCATCAGTAAGCAATTCTCTGAATTCAGTCCAGCCATTAATCAGAACTCTCATTCTACATAAAGTCATCCCTACTCATTCTTAAAGTTCAGTTATCCATCCTATTCCCGTAAGAGATTTCCGAATTGTTATATTACTAAAAACCTCTTTCTTTAATACTGTCAGATTTCCTGTTAAGCAAAACCTCTTACTATAGAATTTCATTAATGAAAATTCGCTAGCTCACTTACTAATTAAGAAAGGATCCCCGACCATTCAGAACCTGGTATAGCAGAACCTAATCCAGAACATTAAGTAAACTCACTACTTCTCCACTTCCAAAATTCAACCAAAATGAAGAGTTCGCTTATCTACATCATCACAAAGAAACCGAGAAATGCAAGATCAAAAATCACAAGCACTCGGAAAAGGAACAATTACACCGGTTAACGTCTCAAAATCACAGAAAGGAAAATATCATCAGAAAAACGAAGTCCAGCTGAAACTAATCCAGGTAAACTCACTACTCATTCACTTCCGAAATTCAACCAGAATGAATAGCTAGCTCAGCTACATGACCACATCATCACGAAGAAACATAGAAATGCAAATTCGAAAATTCCAACCACTCGAAAAGGTTACAATTACACCAGCTAACGTGTTGAAATCGCAAAAAGGGAGAAATAATCGGAAAAACCACGAGAAAACACCGATCAAACAGAAAAACACAAACAGATAAAGATCACCAGCTCGAGAAATTAAATGAAATGAAATGAAACCTGAGGTGCAGCTAAGAGACCAGGGTGATAGAGCGTCTGTTGTTGGAGGAGAGCTTGATGCATCAGAGCTTGCTGTTGCTGCTGCTTCAATCTCTGGTTCTGCATTTTCTATCGTCCGAAAGCGAAATTGACTGATCGGAGAAGAAATTGCCCCCAAAAGTTAGGGTTCTTAGAGAGAGAATAGGGGAGAAAAGGTTCGAACAAGGAACGAAAACAAAGAAGAAAGAAAGAAAGAAAGAAAAAAAGAAAAAGGGAAAAAAAGAAAATCTAAAATCAAAAACAAATTTACATTGATGGTCTCTCAATAGGTGTGGTTAGAGGTAAGATAATAGTAGGTGTTAATGTGTATTTATAGCCCTTTTGTCCGCTTAATTAGGGAGGTGAGGTGTATTCACATGCATTTAGAGCACTAGTTATATATGCATTTAGAGAACTATGATATATAATTTTCTCTAAATATTACTTCTAAATGATGCTTAGCTTTTGTAGTGTAAAAGATAAAATAAATAAAAAATAATAAAATTAATGAGTTTGATGCCTAATAAATTATGAAAATACGGAATTATGTAGCATAATCTCCAAAAACATTTTATATTTGTTAAATGGAAAATAACTCAAAATATTTTATATTAAAAAATAGGAGAGAGTACTATGTTAATTATACTCTCCCTATATTATTTGCAAAATTTCAAGTGACCTATTTCTATCATGAAAGTATGAAATAAACTAGTGGCCCCTACTAAATTCACATTCAAAATAATTTGAGGAGTCTTCAAATTTGGGCAATATGTTAGGGAGCCCAAATCATTTTGTGGGCCGGCGCTTAAATATGATTTCTGAAGTTTTAATTTTTAACCTACAATTCATTATTTTATCCTAAATATATCAATAGGATCCATTATGAAATACCTACAACTAATTCTCTTATATGTCTTCATAAATACAAAGTTTTTCGATAAATCGTACCTAGTAGCTTCGGATCAACATTACATTTTTAACTAATAATTTCATATATTTATCTTCAAACATTATCATGTATTTAATAAACGTGTTTTATACTTACATTAACTGAATTTTCTAAATATGTGATGCTTCCAATTGAACATAAAATGTTTGGAACTAAATATGTGATACAATTATATCTCTTCGAAAGACGGCCTCTCGCATAAGTTGTGTTGGATGTGCAGGGCACCCGACTGTACAGGGCCTTTTTAAAGCCCCCAAATTGTTTTTTTTTATTTGAAAGGTAAATAGTTATTTATTAATAATCAAAAGATACAATACGAATACGATTACAATTTTTCAAATTCAAAATAGATACTAGCCAGGAAGGACAAATGTCCCAAATAAAATGGAAACTAGTACGGTTCACAAAATTATTTCCAAAGGTTTGTCGGCTGGGTTCCTTGGGGAGATGGTCAACAGATTGATTCATTTCTCGATACACAAAAAATTATTTCCAAAGGTTTGTCGGCTGGGTTCCCTGGCGAGATGGTCAACAAATTGATTCATTTCTCGATACACAAACTGCACATGAACTTCTCCTATGATATTAATATCTATAAGCCTAAGACTATCCTCTATAAGAGTTTGCAGTTGTGGTGTGACTACTTCCATTTTGTTAAGAGAGTAAGCCCCCAATTTGTTGGTCTTCTATTATTAACTATGTTTTAAAAGCCGGAACCAGAGGTTGAGCCGGTCACCCTTCAAAAAAGGTTCAACCGGGTCGGACCGGTTCACCCGGATAGAGCCGGTATGATGTCATTTTAATATATATATAAAATGATCAACAAAATGAATAACTAATAAATAGAACAAATATAGATTTTATATTTGACTTGCATTATAAAGTGTAAACCCAATGGAAAACTCAAAATATACATAACAATTAACTAGTACCTCTCAATGGAAGGAATTTTAAGGTTTTTTTAAAAAAAAGCCCTTAATTAAAAAAAAAAGCCCCAGGCCCTCACGACTCGACTAGAAGAAAAAAAAAAGATGTCCTAGACTTTTTTTTCTCTGTGCCTGTATTTTTTATTCTTGGACTATATAAATTAAATATATTTTTTATTTAATACTTTTCTTCCTAAATTCGCACGTGACGGGGTTTAGCTGCAAAAAAGAAAAAAGAAAAAAAAAAAAAAAAGGCCCAACCCGGTTTTGGGCCGAGCGGCTTAATATCGGTTTTTTAGCCCTATTTGGGCCGGTCCATACTGGTTTAGCGGACCGACCGGTCGGACCCGAATTTTAAAAGATAGATTATTAGTATGATAAGTGTGTTTCCATTTTCTAAAACTAATTAGTACTATTAAATATAGGGAAGACATGACTCGATGGTCCTCTATAATTCAGACTTCAGAAGCTTGCAGGATGCTAGATAAACATTTTACACGAGAAATACATTAAAGCATTCACATCTCTACATTATAACCATTATGTAATCGGAAGGAATATGGGACTCGAACCACATTAAATGTAAGACATAAAGAGCATAAGAAAAATAAAACATAAGCATTTTATTTCTAGAAAAAGACGTTTTAAAGTATACAAAGTCTCATGAGAGACGGATTGATAAATACGTGAGTTATTTGGTTTAAAATCCGGACAAATATATGATTCAGGCCTATTTTGTACAGCAAAAATGGGCTTCATCACTACTTGCCTAGAAAAGCCCACGACAAATAAGGCCATATACAACCTTGGTGATCCTGACTCCTGAACCCCATGTTCAAATCACACATCATGTATAGAGGTGTTATTTGGGCCGGTCGCAGAACAGTCCGGCACGCTTAAAAACCGGCCCGTTTACTATTTGGCCCGGACCGGCACATGTACATTTAAGTTATGTGGGCCATATGGGCCTTTATTTTGTAAACACGCAGACCGTAATGTAGTTTAAAACTTGACCGCAAACAAGCCCGTGAATCAAACGGCCCAATCCGTTTAGCCCGGTAAGTTTGGAGTTTGAAATTTGGATCAGTAATCAGTTTGGACTTTGGATTTTAAATTTTGGGCCCAATAGATCATTCCCAAGTTACCAAACCTAATTCTTCCTATTTCATATTTCCTGCCTACACTAGAGAGTACAGCCGGCAGCCCCCATTCCCAATTCTTCTCTTGAGTCTTCACACTCAGTCGGGTCGGGGAAGAAGATAATAAGATTCAAGTGAATGTATGTGTGTATTTATTTTTTAATTCAAAAATTTAATCGTCGAATTAAATTTAGCTATGATGAATTAATAATCGGATTTTCCGGGATGGGTGTTCGGGTATTTGGGCACCTGATTGATTTTACACTATTAGCTGCTCTTCTTCTCCTCTTTCTCGCTTAGGTCACAAGTCACAACACAATCGATTCAATTCCAATTGAATTCAATCACCCGAGCGATCCCTTTCCGTTTTCTTTGGATTATTGGTCTTCTTCTACTCTTCTTCTTCTTTGCCGACTCGCACTCTCTTCTTCTGCGGACTAGTCGACTAGGTAATATGCTAATATATCTTTGATTAATTCGTTTTCTGAAATTGGTTTCTATGGTGGCTTGCTTTGAATTGGTGTATTGCTTTCAAAATTCTAGTAGTATTTCTTAATTTATGCAGCAGTGAACTGAATGAGTACGTCTATTCATTAATCTTTAGTCGAGGTAGAGTTTATTTTGTTTTAGATAAGATCTTTAGTCGATGTAGAGTTTATTTTGTTTTAGATAAGATGGAGCTGTTAGATGCAGGAGGAGGATCAAAATGCGAAAAAAAAAAAGCTTAAACAATCTGTCAATCCTGCTTTTGAAGTACGCCCCGTATCTGCTCACTTAGAAAATACTGTAAGATTTTTGGAAAAGTCGGGAAAGAAGATAATAAGATTCAAGTGAATGTATGTGTGTATTTATTTTTTAATTCAAAAATTTAATCATCGAATTAAATTTTGTCCTGCAGAAGTGTGATGCAGGACCAAGTAGACTCACCTATGAGGGAGAGGTGGTCTGGAGAACGTAATGACACTGAGGAACGTGGATCTGATGATGCACTAGAACTGGGCAAGCACCGAAGCAAAGATAGGAGTAAAAGCAGCCGGAGGGATGAGAAAGAATACAAAACTAGAGATCAAGAGAGGTCCAAGGAAGAAAATAAAGATTCAACAAAAGATCGTTCATCTGGCAGGGAAAGGAGGAAGGAAGAAAGAGACGAACGAGAAAAGGACAGGGTTCGAGATAAGGACCCTGCTCGTGAGAAACATAAGGAAAATGATAGAGATAAAGAGCGGAAGGATCGGACAAAGGAGCCGGATCGTGTATTGGAGAGGGAAAGAGCCGAGAAGGAAGGTGATAGAGGTCGTGATAAAGATAGGGGAGATAAAAGTCGAGATAAGGATAGAGACAGGGAGAAGGAAAAAGATAGATCAAAAGACAAGGAACGAGAGAAACACAAAGATAGGGAGAGGGAGAGGGATAGTGGCAGGAATAAAGGTAAGGATACACTTGAGCGAGAGAAAGGGAAGGAGAGAAACAGAGAGAAAGAAAAGCACACAGATCAAGAAAAGGCGGGGAGGGGAGATAGGACTAGTCGTGGCGGAAGGATGATAGTCATGATGAGATAAAGGATATGGTGAAGGATGATCATTCAAGATCTCAAAGATGAATCGAACGTGGATTTCAATCAGGAAGGAGGTAAAGGATAATCGATGGTGAAAATGCCTCCAAGCTTCCAAGAACCAAGGAAATATGCGAATGTGTGCTGGATCTCAACAATCGACCGGAGTTGGAGGAACGGATTACTAGGTAAATTAACTCCACTCAGTAACCTACATTTTGTTGATACTTTCCTTTTCCGTATTCAGAGTGGAACCGGTGTTATTACACAGATTTAAGGTGTTGTGCATGTTATTGGTGGTGAGTCTCTTTCAAATTCTTTTCCTTTCCCCTATTTAACTACAACACTCGAGTCAAGTCCTTGTTAGTTGAACCAATAAACATTGGTATTGGACGTGTTCAAGAAATTTTGATATCTATTGATGCCAGACATAACATTACATATATTTTATGTATTCCAATTTGATGGGAGTAAAATTTTGGTTGGCCTTGTTTTATACGTGGAGCAAGTGTATGTATGATTTTACCACAGTCCTATTGTTTTATTTCGAATCGCGGAAGAACGTCAAGAAGTCGGCGAGAGCTCTTGAGGTTTCTTAAGTGGGTTAGTAAGAGCGTAAAACTCAAGAGAAGAGAAACTCTGCAAAGGAGAAAGCGCAACTTTCTAGAATATTTGAGGCGAGGTAATTTTGCCAATCTGTTCATAAAGTTTTGATTTATGAAAAGAACATGATGCAATTTTGTTTCATTTCATTTTTTCTTTCTGTTTGATGGTATGAATTTCCACGAAGTTGGCTCACATTCTTCTTTTTGTATGTGACAGATAACATGAATGATGGAGATAGTGATGATGAAGCGGCCAAACACACAATGGTATAGTCCCTGTCTTACACACAACTGGTTTAGTTTATTGGTTCGACATAATATCATTAATACATTCCTATCAAATATTCTACACTCTGACTATGCCTACTAGACCATTTGTGATTCATTATCTGGTTTATGTGCAACCAATTTATTGAGGTAAAACACTAAGTTGTTATTCAGGATCTTGTTGAATTCTTTTCTGTTGGACTATGCCACAAACATAATCTACTTTCTTTGTTCCCTTTTTTTTGCCTTAAAATACTTGTGTTCGCAGTTCTAACTTTATAAGACAGTACATCCGTGTTGTAAGAGAAATGTTGGCAAATGGAACGCACAACTTATATAGCACTGAGCGATGCATCTTTATTTCCCAATTTATCTAACATGTTGTACTATGATCTTGTTATCGGAAGATTTAGGTGGGGTCAAAATTCTTCATGGGTTGGATAAGGTACTTGAAGGCGGGGCTGTAGTTTTGACGCTCAAAGATCAAAGCATTATTGCTGATGGCGACATTAATGAAGGTAATTTATACTTTTGACCCTTCTCTTATGGCGTTTACTGATGATTTTCTCCATTCTTCATCCTCGGGGGTATTTTCTGCGCTCAGATTTCCTAAGGTGACGTTACATTGTATATACCAGAGGTTGATATGCTTGAAAATGTGGAGATTGGAGAGCAAAAGCGGAGAAATGAGGCTTATAAGGCTGCGAAGAAGAAAAATGTTTATGATCACATTGATGAGTAAGAATAACCAAATATTATTCTCAGAGACTCTCACATATCTTTTTATGCTATGGATGATGACTTACCTCTTCTTTCTCCCAATTTATTTAGATTCAATGATGGTTTCGAGAAGAAAATGCTTCCCCAATATGATGACCCGGTTGCAGACGAGGTGCACAATGATCTGTTATGCCTCATTTTGTTCTTCTACATATATTTCTGCATTACTTATGTGCTGCTTCTCGTTGCAGGGAGTGACTCTTGATTCAAGTGGACGTTTCTTGGTGAAATTTGAAAGAAAATTGGAAGAGGTACTTATTTGTTGTTGAAATGCACCTCAGATGAAATAAGTTTATGATTGACATGATTTGTATTCAATGACTTGGAAAAGAATCCGGGATTTCCTCGACTAGTGTGGCGGAAGATCTCAATTCAAATGTGAAGATCTCAATGATTATCGACACAAGAAGAAATGGTGAAATTTAAAAACCAAAGAAGAAGAAGTCCTTGAGGAAAAGGAGAAGCTCGACCTAGATGCCCTTGAGCGGAGGTATCCATTGGATTAGGTTACGTGACCTTGGATCACGAATAATGGGAAAAGCAAAATCTAAGAGAGGAACAAGATAAGATTGATCTTTGAAATGAGAAAAATGCTTATCGACCAAGATATTCCAAAGCGAACGAGGCATCTAAAGCACTCAGACCGAGTCAACACGACCTACGGTGAAGAAGATGATGCACTGTGTTCGGTGATGATGACGAGCTCCGTAAGTCATTAGAGAGGCGAGAAAAATAGCATTGAGAAAGCAAGATGAAGAAAAATCTAGTTTGGCATTCACTCTTATCTTCTTCTCTTTGAAGATTCAATCGACAATTCAAATAATGGGTGGAGACGACATGAGAACAAAGTCGTCTTCTTGAAATGGAAGAATTTGTCAGGGTCTCAACATGATGAAGGTACCTTCCGCATTGAACTCTTACTCTGATCGGAAAGAAAACACCGCTTTCTATTTTTGAAATGGCTAAGTTATTTTTGATAATATCTTTCCTTTTACTTTTAACAGAGACGCAAAAGCCTGACCATGAAGACGTTTTCATGGAGGAAGATGAGGTCCCTATTACTGTTGATCATGAGATGCAGGATGAAGAAAGTGGCAACATACCAGGCCTGTCTTCCGGTCTCAACCCAAGACTCTCAACATACCTTGTGATCTCTGACCACTTTGGATTGCATGTAAATGTTATGAATAGGCACGGATATCCTGCCCACTTGCATATAGCCATAGAATTCTGGTACATCTGCATATACCATCTAGCACCCCCTGGAAAAGATGACAGCAGTATGAAGAGACTACCACATGATGAAGGGTCATATTCACAGTTCTCAACTTCGTTGGCAATATTCTTATAAGATTCGTATCTAAGCTTTGGTAGATTGTGACGAATCCACTGAAGTCTTTGAGACTCCATCATCATGTAGGAATCAACGATAAACTGTTGAAACAACCTCATGCCAAGTATAAGCTGATGACCTTCTCCCTCCCTGTGTTGAATTCTAAATGCTAAGAATTCCCTAAGTGTGAGATTTGGCCTCTTACTGAATGTTGTTTTGGGTATATCTGTATACTAACCATCTTCCCCGTACACGAACAATAGTGGGTAATGAAGAGGGAGATAGCATGGAAGAAATCCATTTATCCTATGCAAATATCCAGTAGACTTCAACTCAACCATAATATCCCTCTTATGCCTCACATTCTCAATGTCTCCTTCAATAATGGCAGCCACCTCTGATGCAATGGGAAATTATAGGTACGTCCATCCTTGGCTCTTTTTGCTATAAGTTGCAAACTAATATCTACCGAGTTATTAAGGGAGATGCGATCTCTGGCCATCCTATATTGTTTGGCATAAGGATTATATTAGTCGATCATATATTTGATGCTCGCTGCAACAGAAGTGTCCAAACCCTTCCCATCACCACTGACATACATGAATATATACAAATTTACTTAAATGAACTAATTATCGTGTAATATTATTATGATATATTTTATAAATAAATATATAGATATTTTTGGCACTAACCCAATAGCATTGATTTTGTTTTGCACTTCGTGCTCAGTCTCATAAATGTATAGCTGAACACTGGTATCGCCTTGGTTAAAGATAGTTTTAAATGGGGTTATTATCGAGTAGTACTACATAACTGGTTGGTACATTCTACGGCCCTGGGTAATGTTTATTTGGGATCCAAACACATTCTACTTCCTATTGCTATCATTTAGAACATCATTTTTAACTGTCAAAGTCTAATCAAATATGGATCTCCTACAACAACTAAAAAGTATCAAAATGGATACGAAGGTAAAAATATGCCAGTGTATTTTAAGTGTCTTAGAATCATAAAAGAAGAAAATTGAAACATATAAATTGAAATGGGGTAGGTCATCTCATTTTTACACCACGCCGTACATGCATTTGATCATATCAGCATCTTCCACATTTTCTTCAGGATCACAGTAGCACATCATTCCACAAACAACATCGATCTCGTGGTCAGCTTTGCAGTAAATGCATTTCTTCACTTCATCATAATTGATGTTATCATCAGCCATTTGAGAAAAGCATGTTGTGAATATATGATCTGCATGATCTTTATCACAAAATTTTGTAAAACCAAATATATGGCGACCTATCCTGAAGTTTTTCAGCTTGAAGTATACATGCAGTCGAGCTTTTTTGGCTAACTTTGTAGTAGATGAGTCAGTATACAATTCTTCCAACTCTTGAGCACCTTGTCGCCTACAATCCGTATCTCCTTCATTTAAACACTTAAGAAATGTCTTCAGGTACTTAGACGGGAAGTGTCCTGTACTGCTAGATTTTTCCATGGTTCATTGATCTATATCTGTTATTATGTATGAACATATCAATCTGAAATAATGATAAGAAACATAAGTTATTAATGTGCATGAACGGTTGAATTTAACTTGCATTACTGCAAGTTTGAATAAATAATATGTTCGTGGAAATAAAGATATTACAATTGCAAAACGATATAGAACATAAGGATTTTCATATGTTAGGCACATGCAGCTAAAAATCATCTCGTCGGAAGACATTGGTCGGTACTTTATGACCCCGAGATTAGCATTCTTGTAAACAACTGGGTTAGAAGCCATGTCATTGAGCTGAATGCAGCTGCATAACAATGAACGTGCTGCAGTCAGTTATATTATATGACAATTCATATATATTGATTAGACTTGTATATATAATGTACGACTTACCTTATTTTCATTCGTACGATGTCTTTGTAAGAATGATTTGCAAGTATATGACTCGCGGCTAACCCGCTTTGCAAGAATGATTTGCAAGTACGTATAAATTGATATTTGGTTCAAACAGGTAGTATGAAGAAACATATCATGTTCATCTCTGAATCTTCTAGTGAAAATTTTATTTCTGCTGAAGATTTGGCACCACAATCATGATCTGTCATAGCAATAGCTTTGATCGCATTGCTTGCTTATACGTTGTATTAGCTACATGTATCTCCATTCGAAGGACTTGGATTGGACTAAATCGGCTTGTGGCTACAGATGATCGGCTACATGTATCCACAATCTCAACAATTTCTCAAGTATGTTTTTTATATTATTAGCTAATGTAGTTTGATGATGACGGATGAGAATGATTCTGATTAGCTTATTAGTTGAACATATTACTTTAAAATGAAGAATGCGTTTGATTACAGGTGGAAAATGTTAACATCAAATTGGACTTATTTTTGGTAATAAAGAGCTCTAAATTGTCTTTCGAACATGACTGACTTATTCAATAGACTGTCTATTATTAGTGACTAAACGAATACTTATGTCATATTTTTTCCAAACAAAATGGACATATTCTGGTCCAGTTCGTGTTGTCAAACAAATGTTCGAATTGTTCACTCGCATTGCAATGGGAACATGACTTCATGACTCCACTTCGATATATGGTATGTGAGTTCTACAACGTGACTGCTCCAGGAACCGCGGTATGGCTGGGCACATGGTACAAATCTTGTAGTTTAGTCTTCTTCGACAATCATCTATATATTTCCCTCGCTTGTTTCACGATATGATAGAAGTTGTCTTGCTCCTTCATCCCTTTGACTTTGATCAGCAGGGTGCAGTAGTAAACAGAAACATTTTAGGTAATTAGCTTCTTCATGTCCATAGGATCTGGCTTTTTCAATGAGCATTTGGACATATTTGTATTTATCGTGTAGGAATAAATCTGTCTGTAATAAGTCTATATTAGGAATTCAATTAATTTAAACAATATTTTGACCAAAAATAATTATTTAAGTTGTGTCGACGGAAAAATATTACCATTGCATAACGGTATAAAATCTCTGGATTGTTGTACTTGAGGCATTTAAAGTGCAGAGAAACTTCTGATGCAGATAGGCTAATACCAGAGAATCATGGAAGCTTCATCCAGTGGTAAACGACGGGCTCTGAAGCGAGTGAGCTTAGATTCCTACAACTGGTTAATGAAAATATTAGAATATAATTGCATCCATAGAGAAGGAGTGTTAAATGATAGCCTATGAGTTAATGGAGCATAACATTACATATATTATATTTGTACTTGAAATAGAGTAACTACCTCAACTTAATTAAAACTGTAAACTCTGTGTCATCCTTTGCAACACAAATGATTATGTCTCTAAGAATTTCAACAGGAAGAGATAACAATCGACTATCTGCTTGGCGACCATCGAAACACCTATTCGAAAAAACATCATATAATTATTCATTTATGTGGCCGAAAATAGTTGTTTTGTCATATTGTTTATCACAAAACTGTAAGATATAGAAATAACGAACATTTTAAAACTTATTCAAACTTAAAAAAGTAAGGTCTAAATCTCTCAACATACTTATGAGTTCAAAACCAGTCAAACAAATCCAATCATAAAATGAGTTCATAAGCGTAAAAAGATGTCTCAAAACAAAAACCAACAAACAAAAGTCAATATTGAATAAAAATTATCTGAAAAAATGGAATATATAGAACTCTTTACTTTTCAGTCTTCATCTTCTTGGTGATTGACAGTTGGTAATCTTCATCATCAATGGAACGTTTTGTTGTTCCATCACCAAGCAAATCCTTTTGAGGAGTGTTGATATTGTTCTCAGTGTGTTTGGATACACTCCGAACGAAAGATTCATCGCTAAACCTTAACAAAATTGAAAACATAAGTTTTAATCTAATTAAACACCACATCTAAAAGCAAACTAATATATTAATTAAATTGATAGCAATTTATAAATATTCGAGTTTTAAATACCTGACAACATATTCATTATACTCAGGACAATCCAAGTTGATATACATTTTAGTAGCATGTTTACAAGTCTGGGCTCAATGTTGGTATGCAACAAAACCAAACGTGAGTACACTTATAAAATGATACATATAGCGATAATGTTATTTCGTTGACATTAACATCAAATAATTTACCTCCGAAAGACGATATCATTGCAAACTGAAGAATCAAAACAATTGGTCCTTTATCTCCTTCAGCTCGACCATCAACAAACTTTCTAAGTTCATCTCCATAGCTCCCCCACAGTACACAATGAAGCTTATGACCACTAAGCATAACGTAAAGAAACAAAACTTATTTGGGAATGTACTTATCATAATTTAAGCGGACAGTCAATAAATTAATTTAAAATGATTACAAACAACTCACTCAAAATTAGTGATGATGACGTCCAACTTAGTTCCCTTAGTTGCTGGTACGTATTCGGGCTCACCAAGTGGTGTTGACACCACTCCAATAACATCTAAAACATGTACCATTCAATCGAATAAATAGAAAATAAGAAAAATAAAATCATAAATTTAATTATTTATAATCAACTTACCGAACATATATTCAGTTTTAATGTTCGGCGGGGGACCCCTAGGGTTTTCAGCATCAGCGGCAAAGTGAAGAAATGGAATGAAACCGAAGTTGAACTTTGGAATTTCCATATCGTTTGGCATCTCAACAACTCTAATGCATAATCTTTGTTTTCTGGCTAATAGGGAAGTTCTCAACAACGGTGAAATTAGATATTTTCACCACGTAACCTAGTGAAAATTCAGATTGGAACTTCCCATAAACAGTTGGGGGGACTGAAGCTTGAATTTTTGTTCCCTAAAATAAAAAATTATATTAATAAAATATTGCCATATTTGTACAAAAGTAAATTAAATTAATCGCTTTGAAAAAAATTAATCATAGCAATACCTCCTTATCGACTAAGAATAATTCTAGTCCCTCTTTCTTAAACCTCGTCTTGAATCCAAACTGCAAAGACACTTAATACAATGCTTCTCATCCTAGTCGTCTTAGTTACTGACGACAATTGTACGATATCTCCAGGTTTTGACATTTCCTAATTAAACGATTGATTATTTTATTACTTAATAATATATTATGAGTAACTAAAAAAAGAGTATATATAGAATTGATAAGATAAAATGAGGTCCAGGCAAATTAAAGTGATTTTGCGTTTGAGAATCATGACTAAGTTATTATACCACAAATAACAAAATAAACACAAAGTCTTAGAAGTGACGCTTATTAATGAGAGACATGAGAGACCGATTGATATTCTTAATTATATGTATAATGTTTTAAGCAATACTCATAATGTTTATGAGTGAACATTTTATATCATTTTTTATGTATGTGTATATTATCGATGTTCTTAGTAAAACCTTTAATGTTTTTTGTTATAACTTTAATGTTTGTCCGTCTCTTTTAGTCTTTTTGTAAGACCGTATCTCAGGAGACTTACGCCAAAATAAATTAATGTTAGGATTAAATAGAAAATAAGTAGAAATATCAATAATAAACTAAATTAAATACTACGTGTGTAGAAGATTTAAGGCGAATTAGATGAAAAGAATTAAGAAGAACTAAGAGTATAACTTGAAACCCTAGTACATCAGGATGATTCAGATCTTTCCCTACTCTCGTCCCTCGTCCTCCTCTCTTTTTCATTTGTAGGCTATTCTTCATTCTAATCACTCCTCTCTTCTTCATTCTAATCTCTTCATCATACAAAATGTGTTGTTCATGATATCAACTCTTCATTGAATTTTTTTATCTCCTATTTCGGTTTGTTTGATTAAACTAAAATTTCACCCTCCCCCCAAATTTTAGGGTTCTTGTTTTCAATCGGATCCCGAAGCTATGCTGATGTTAAATCTGAGTTGAATCATTTGAATAACTTGAAATCTCGACTTGTTTGTTTCGATTTTCACTGTTTTCCCCAAAATTTTAGGGACCTCGACTTGAATCAGAATCACGAAGCTATGTTGATTTCAGATCTGGGCTAAATCGTCTGAATCAAGTTCATCTTGTATGTTTTTTATTCGGTTTCCAGGTTCGTTTCACTCTGGTCGGATGAATTCCCCAAATTTAGCTATGCTGATTTCAAATCTGAGCTAACTTGATTCATCTTGTATGATTTTTTGTTCGATTTCTAGCTTCATCTGTTCTATACTGATCCTGATAATTTATGCACGTTAATTATTTATGATGATGTATGCACGTTAATAATTTCCAGCTTCATCTGTTCTCAAATGTACGATGGCATCGCTACTTAAATGGAGAACTGTGAAATAGAGGATAGGAGCGGTTGATGTTGTACGGTCCGGTACTATATTTGATCGTAATCATAGCTATATGACTTGAAATCTGATGTGGTAATAGGATGTGCACAAGCAGGTGTGCTTAGAGAACTTATTTGTGAATGATTCTTTGCTGCCACTTTAGAAATATTTTACAGGAGTTTTCATTTGGTATAATTCTGTCATATGGAAATAATTCTGTCAAATGAAATATTTTACAGGAGTTTTCAGTCTGTCACGCAACGGCTATTTCTTCCCAAGTCCCAACGACTCTTTCTTCACAAGTCCCAACGGTCGGAAGAACGTTGTCTTCCATATGGTTCCGACTTCCTCATCTATTTAAATAGGTGAGTTTAATCTTAATCTTCTACACTTCTACTCTTTTTTCTTAATCCCCTTTCCCTTACTCTCTTCTAATTTCTGAATCTCTAAGTCTACATTCTACAACAAAAGCTTATATTCAGATTTCTGAAATTTTTTTTCAAGTCCAGTAGTACTGATTTTCCCTAATCAAATTACAGTGTTGAGAACTGAAACCCTTCAGTACTAGAGAGTAGAGAGTGTAACGAAGCTACTGCATTTCGAGTTTGTCCAGATTAAGAAACAAGACATTTTGTTCATCTCAATTTCTTTGTATTCATTAGTTTTTTTCCTTCTGAATCTTCTATTCCCTTACTCTGTTAGTTAGTTTTACCGTATTCGTTTTTTTATCACTATAATGAAAAAATCAAAAGCTTCTCAAGCTAATAGTTCATCTTCAAAATCAGTTTCTTCAAATGTTATAAAGGCTACTATTGATGGTCAACCAATGACTTTTACAAGTAGATTAGAGTATGAAAAATTTATGTTCAGTCGTAGTAATAGTGCATCAGAAGAACCCATTCATAGGTGAGTCTACTTGGTCCTGCATCTTATTATCTTTCCTGACTTTTCCAAAAATCTTACAGTATTTTCTAAGTGCCCAAATACCCGAACACCCATCCCGGAAAATCCGACCCAATTGCAACCCTACTTCAAATCGGATTTTCCGGGATGGGTGTTTGGGTATTTGGGCACCTGATTGATTTTACACTATTAGCTGCTCTTCTTCTCCTCTTTCTCGCTTAGGTCACAAGTCACAACACAATCGATTCAATTCCAATTGAATTCAATCACCCGAGCGATCCCTTTCCGTTTTCTTTGGATTATTGGTCTTCTTCTACTCTTCTTCTTTGCCGACTCGCACTCTCTTCTTCTGCGGAGTAGCCGACTAGGTAATATGCTAATATCTCTTTGATTAATTCGTTTTCTGAAATTGGTTTCTCTGGTGGCTTGCTTTGAATTGGTGTATTGCTTTCAAAATTCTAGTAGTATTTCTTAATTTATGCAGCAGTGAACTGAATGGGTACGTCTATTCATTAATCTTTAGTCGAGGTAGAGTTTATTTTGTATTAGATAAGATGGAGCTGTTAGATGCAGGAGGAGGATCAAAATGCAAAAAAAAAAAGCTTAAACAATCTGTCAATCCTGCTTTTGAAGTACGTCCCGTATATGCTCACTTAGAAAATACTGTAAGATTTTTGGAAAAGTCGGGAAAGAAGATAATAAGATTCAAGTGAATGTATGTGTGTATTTATTTTTTAATTCAAAAATTTAATCATCGAATTAAATTTTGTCCTGCAGAAGTGTGATGCAGGACCAAGTAGACTCACCTATGAGGGAGAGGTGGTCTGGAGAACGTAATGACACTGAGGAACGTGGATCTGATGATGCACGAGAACTGGGCAAGCACCGAAGCAAAGATGGGAGTAAAAGCAGCCGGAGGGATGAGAAAGAATACAGAACTAGAGATCAAGAGAGGTCCAAGGAAGAAAATAAAGATTCAACAAAAGATCGTTCATCTGGCAGGGAAAGGAGGAAGGAAGAAAGAGACGAACGAGAAAAGGACAGGGTTCGAGATAAGGACCCTGCTCGTGAGAAACATAAGGAAAATGATAGAGATAAAGAGCGGAAGGATCGGACAAAGGAGCCTGATCATGTATTGGAGAGGGAAAGAGCCGAGAAGGAAGGTGATAGAGGTCGTGATAAAGATAGGGGAGATAAAAGTCGAGATAAGGATAGAGACAAGGAGAAGGAAAAAGATAGATCAAAAGACAAGGAACGAGAGAAACACAAAGATAGGGAGAGGGAGAGGGATAGTGGCAGGAATAAAGGTAAGGATACACTTGAGCGAGGGAAAGGGAAGGAGAGAAACAGAGAGAAAGAAAAGCACACAGATCAAGAAAAGGGCAGGGGGAGGGACAGAGATAGGACTAGTCGTAAGCAGAAGGATGATAGTCATGATGAGATAAAGGATATGGTGAAGGATGATCATTCAAGATCTCAGCATGAATCGGAACGTGGATTTCAATCTGGGAAGGAGGTAAAGGATAATACTGATGGTGAAAATGCCTCCAAGCTTCCGAAGAACCAAGGAAATATGCAGAATGTGGCTGCTGGATCTCAACAATCAGCTTCGGAGTTGGAGGAACGGATTACTAGGTAAATTAACTCCACTCCTGTAACCTACATTTTGTTGATACTTTCGTTTTCCCGTATTCAGAGTGGAACCAGTGTTATTACCTGTATTTAAGGTGTTGTGCATGTTATTGGTGGTGAGTCTCTTTCAAATTCTTTTCCTTTCCCCCCTATTTAACTACAACACTCGAGAGCTGAAGTCCCTTGTTAGTTGAACCAATAAACATTGGTATTGGACGTGTTCAGCAAATTTTGATATCTATTGATGCCAGTACATAACATTACATATATTTTATGTATTCCAATTTGATGGGAGTAAAATTTTGGTTGGCCTTGTTTTATACGTGGAGCAAGTGTATGTAACAGTTTTACCCTGGTCCTATTGTTTTATTTCAGAATGCGGGAAGAACGACTGAAGAAGTCGGCAGGAGCTACTGAGGTTTCTTCGTGGGTTAGTAAGAGCAGAAAACTCGAAGAGAAGAGAAACTCTGCAAAGGAGAAAGCGCTGCAACTTTCTAGAATATTTGAGGAGCAGGTAATTTTGCCAATCTGTTCATAAAGTTTTGATTTATGAAAAGAACATGATGCAATTTTGTTTCATTTCATTTTTTTCTTTCTGTTTGATGGTATGAATTTCCACTGAAGTTGGCTCACATTCTTCTTTTGTATGTGACAGGATAACATGAATGATGGAGATAGTGATGATGAAGCAGCAGTCAAACACACAACTGGTATAGTCCCTGTCTTACACACAACTGGTTTAGTTTATTGGTTCGACATAATATCATTAATACATTCCTATCAAATATTCTACACTCTGACTATGCCTACTAGACCATTTGTGATTCATTATCTGGTTTATGTGCAACCAATTTATTGAGGTAAAACACTAAGTTGTTATTCAGGATCTTGTTGAATTCTTTTCTGTTGGACTATGCCACAAACATAATCTACTTTCTTTGTTCCCTTTTTTTTGCCTTAAAATACTTGTGTTCGCAGTTCTAACTTTATAAGACAGTACATCCGTGTTGTAAGAGAAATGTTGGCAAATGGAACGCACAACTTATATAGCACTGAGCGATGCATCTTTATTTCCCAATTTATCTAACATGTTGTACTATGATCTTGTTATCGGAAGATTTAGGTGGGGTCAAAATTCTTCATGGGTTGGATAAGGTACTTGAAGGCGGGGCTGTAGTTTTGACGCTCAAAGATCAAAGCATTATTGCTGATGGCGACATTAATGAAGGTAATTTATACTTTTGACCCTTCTCTTATGGCGTTTACTGATGATTTTCTCCATTCTTCATCCTCGGGGGTATTTTCTGCGCTCAGATTTCCTAAGGTGACGTTACATTGTATATACCAGAGGTTGATATGCTTGAAAATGTGGAGATTGGAGAGCAAAAGCGGAGAAATGAGGCTTATAAGGCTGCGAAGAAGAAAAATGTTTATGATCACATTGATGAGTAAGAATAACCAAATATTATTCTCAGAGACTCTCACATATCTTTTTATGCTATGGATGATGACTTACCTCTTCTTTCTCCCAATTTATTTAGATTCAATGATGGTTTCGAGAAGAAAATGCTTCCCCAATATGATGACCCGGTTGCGCATTTAGGTGCACAATGATCTGTTATGCCTCATTTTGTTCTTCTACATATATTTCTGCATTACTTATGTGCTGCTTCTCGTTGCAGGGAGTGACTCTTGATTCAAGTGGACGTTTCACTGGTGAGGCTGAAAGAAAATTGGAAGAGGTACTTATTTGTTGTTGAAATGCAGCCTCTGTATGAAATAAGTTTATGATTGACATGATTTGTATTCAATGACAGCTTCGGAAAAGAATCCAGGGGATTTCCTCGACTAGTGTGGCGGAAGATCTCAATTCAAATGTGAAGATCTCAACTGATTATCTGACACAAGAAGAAATGGTGAAATTTAAAAAACCAAAGAAGAAGAAGTCCTTGAGGAAAAAGGAGAAGCTCGACCTAGATGCCCTTGAAGCAGAGGCTGTATCCGCTGGATTAGGTTCTGGTGACCTTGGATCACGCAATAATGGGAAAACGCAAAATCTAAGAGAGGAACAAGATAAGATTGATGCTGAAATGAGAAAAAATGCTTATCAGTCAGCATATTCCAAAGCAGACGAGGCATCTAAAGCACTCCGACCAGAGTCAACACGACCTACACGGGCTGAAGAAGATGATGCACCTGTGTTCGGTGATGATGATGACGAGCTCCGTAAGTCATTAGAGAGGGCGAGAAAAATAGCATTGAGAAAGCAAGATGAAGAAAAATCTAGTTTGCCGGCATTCACTCTCTTATCTTCTTCTACTGCTGAAGATTCAACTGCTGACAATTCAAATAATGGGGCTGGAGAACAGCATGAGAACAAAGTCGTCTTTACTGAAATGGAAGAATTTGTCTGGGGTCTCCAACATGATGAAGGTACCCTTCCGTACTTGAACTCTTACTCCTGGACTGGAAAGAAGAAAACACCGTTTTCTATTTTTGGGCTGTGGCTAAGTTATTTTTGATAATATCTTTCCTTTTACTTTTAACAGAGACGCAAAAGCCTGACCATGAAGACGTTTTCATGGAGGAAGATGAGGTCCCTATTACTGTTGATCATGAGATGCAGGATGAAGAAAGTGGCTGGACGGAGGTAAAAGAAACCATGATGGATGAGGCTTCCGATAAAGAGGATGAAAAAGAAGAGGTTGTTCCGGATGAAACAATCCATGAATCTGCTGTCGGGAAGGGCCTGGCTGCTACTCTCAGACTTTTAAAAGATAGAGGAGCACTTAAGGAAACTATTGAATGGGGTGGCAGAAACATGGATAAGAAAAAGAGCAAGCTCGTTGGCATTAATGATGAGGATGGAAAGAAGGAAATACGTATTGAAAGAACAGACGAGTATGGTCGAATTGTAAGTGCTCTGTTTATACTCGTCTGCATTTTTATTAGGTTTAAATCTCTTCTTTTACCATGTTTCTGTGATGTTCTTAATTCGCACATCTCAACCTTTTATATTTCATGCATAATGATTCTGTAGTTGTTCTGGATTATTATCAATTATAGTGTTGCCTGATATTTGTTTTGGATTTCTAGTTGGTCAGTCAATATTGTTTATCTATCCATGTAAACATGTGATAGGCAACGTGATGATTAGTGATCGTTTTAATTAAGCTGTCTGTAGTTTATTTCTCTCGTCTTCAGCTTAACCATATATTTCATCATGTCATTTATGTGCCAGATGTATGATAAGGTTCTGGTTGGCAAACATACTTAGTTATGCATTCATATGGTTCCTGCTAACAAGATTATTTGGTTAGCAGTTAGCACGTCTTTAGAACTGCAAGACATCATAGATACACTGAACTGTGCATTGAATTTCAAGTTACTTGATGATCACTTTGATCAAGGATCCTGCCAGTGTCCCTTGTTTCTCAAGCCTTTGCATAAAAAGTGGCATATCTTTTCAAAAAGTAAACCTTTCAAAACGAATTAGACATGGCATTACCCCGGGTATTTATTGTTATCTTTCTTCTGAAACAGCTAACGCCAAAAGAGGCTTTTCGTCTGCTTTCACACAAGTTTCATGGTAAAGAGCCTGGGAAAATGAAGAAGGAGAAGCGCATGCGGCAATATCAGGAGGAAATGAAGGTAAAGCAGATGAATAATGCAGATACACCATCCCATTCAGTTGAGAGAATGAGGGAAGCTCAAGCTCAGCTTCAATCACCTTATCTTGTATTAAGTGGGAATGTTAAACCAGGGTATGTTACTCATATTTGCCATAGTAGTCTTCTATCGCATATTCTGAAGTATGTGTTATAAAAATCTGAACTTTTGAACTACAGATGAGTGTTTTCGGAGAATGAGTTAGATCGGTAATCGAAGGCTCAAAGCTACACATGCTCTCTTTTATTGCCTAAACAGTTTTTGAAACTACCAGCTAGATTTGATGTGATTGGTTTAGTTGACTAAACTTCTTATTTATCATTATTATATTTATATGCAGGCAAAGTAGTGATCCCAGAAGTGGTTTTGCGACTGTAGAGAAAAACCTAGTTGGAAGTTTGACCCCCATGCTTGGTGATGCTAAGGTAGGCAGCATGATAATGGGTTTATATATTTTAATTTAATTGTTTCTTGCTTTGTTCAAGGGTTTAAGTTAGTAACTAGTTATATCAATCCACACTTAAAAAGACTCGCTGATCATATGTCGGTCCTTTGATATTTTGGACTTTTCAGCAACTTCTGGCTCATGGCATGCACCCATACCGATAATTCTTTCAGTATTTACTGGTGCTTAGTTTTCCTCTCTCTCTGCTTATTAACTTCTCTTCTAATTAGCCTTTTTTTTTTTGTGTTCCAGGTGGAGCACTTCTTGAACATCAAGCGCAGGCCTGATTCTGAAGCTTCTGCAACGCAAAAGAAGCCTAGAAATTGACCAGTGCAATGTTTTGGCTCTGCTTGAAGGGATCCCTTGCGTCTTTATATGGCTTTTCTTGCTATTTTTGAATGAACAGGAACCCTTGGTCTCTTAAACAAACATCAAGTTTTATCCTATGCCTAGTGTGTCCGCTGTACTAAAATTGCACAATGACACATCATACTGTTTTTCAACATCTTGTATTAAGAAATTTGTACATCATTATATTGTTCGATTTACCATCTTTCTTGGATGTACCATTTAATATCTGCTAGTGTTCAGTAAGCTTGGGCTGGCAGTAATACATCAATAAATTTTGTTCTGACGAATGATGTGTGAAAATTGAATGAAATGAATGAAATCTGAATCTGCAACAGACGTCAAGGTCTTTTGGTCTATATCACACGGGCACAATCTCCAGCCTCACATATCAAGACTGAGTTATCGTCACTTATTTCACTTGCTAATTCAGGTTGGATCTTACGATACTCATCCTTCACGAATGATGCTGCATCCGCTGCTCTATCTGCATCTACAAATGCGATGCAGCAGCCGCGGAATCCTGCTCCGCTGAATCGAGTACCATGTACCCCAGGAGCTATCAGGAGGATCTGGTACAGTTGAATAAGTGGCTCGCACCCTGCAGATTTAGGAAAGTGAGGGTGTGTATAGGTGTGTCATAACAATTTGATGAACACGAGTGGAACAATGCAACATACCGCTTTCATAATTCTGTATGGAACTCAAACTGGATGCGGATATAAGCTTTCCAAAACCCTCCAGGTTCCCAGAAGCCCAGGCCTCAAGTCCTTGAATAAGATGCATTGCAGAACAAAAAAAAAAAAAAAAAAAAAAAATTAAGAGGCCCTCAATTGATGACAATTGCCAAGGACATGAAAGGGGAATGGATAGTGATTTTTACAGTATTTAAAAGATCATACCTTGCATAACTCGTTTATTCTCTGAGAAATAATGCTCTGCTCGTTTAGCAAGAGTGGGATCTAATATGCTCTGCGGGGCAATTGCAAACATTCAATTGAAGAAGCAAAGGCTCATAAAGTGAAAAATCATCAATAAGAGAGGAGAAACTCCTAGGCTCTACCCCTATCAACAAGGTATCAGCTACACTCATGGTAAAGACAACATAACCATGAAACCGATATAAGAGTTCAGGCCAGATTTCTTATCTTCTCCAGTAAAACCTACACTATATAGGAAATGGCTAGTTCTTGCCCCCAGCTGGTTTGCTACATCTCTTTGCTTTTTTCTCTATCATTTATATGGTGCATCACATTTCAATTTTCACGTGTGAGCTTAAGTGAGATTGTGTAACAGGAAATCAACTTATCTTTTTATGGATAAGATCAATTATATTGTAAGAAATTTTCCTCTGTAGATACGTCCAAACGAACATGAGCCCTAATCAAATATTATATTGGAATTGGAGTGCCATAAGCAACGCACCTTGTGCTCCTCATAAATTTCTGGACCCACTGCAGAAAATGTAACGACTGGTAAGATATTATGTGACTTATGGCAGGACTATTCAAGACTATAAAACTAGGTCAAGTACCATTAGACAGCAGAGGATTCTCCTCTTTGCTGCCAGAAGCCCTGCAATGCACCAGGATGTATGAAGAACCCATCAGTAAGCTTAATGTGTATGCGTGAAGTATTGACATTTCTGTGTGAGAGGCTATAAAGGGATATACTATGTCTTCTTTTGTATCTTGCATATCCTTGTTCCTTTTATTGGCAAGTCTTTCCTTTAACCCATTGTTGATTTTATTATACGTTATATTGGATGAACAGGAAAACAATCAAAGAATTTCAGTGTGCAGACAACAGAGCAAAGGAAAGCAACATGAGAAAAAATTGCTAGTGCTACTACTATCAAGTAACCATGATACTTTTTTTGCTCAACAACTTTGGAAAAGGATGTTACCGAAGCAGAAGTTTTGCAGCCTCTCTACATTCTTCAACTCGGCGATTGTAGCCAGGAGTAGTTGTCAATGCCTGCTTCAAGCCTGAAAATGCCAAGAGTATCTTGAATTTCTTGGATTTCTCATTGGTATGAGTTCCAATCAACTGTGGAGAATGTATAAGTTTGTGTTCTTTGGTCTGCACAATAACCCGAGGTTAAGAGAATGGTTTTAATTATAAAATGATAGCACAAAGTTTAAATATTGAACAATTAAAGCACTATACTTTGTCAAACTAGTGAAAGTAATTGAGATACAGAAGTGGCAAAACTACCTTGCAGTTCATGCACATCAAACAACCGTAGCTGGAAAGCAGTATGGCAGATTGATCTAATATGCCATTCCTCAGGCCTAAATATTCATTTTCAATCAGCCTGCAGATTCAAGAAGTCCGTATGAAACATGATTTAGTTCTGACAGAAAATGACTTTGATTTAAACATCCCAACGCAAGTCGAAGACTCTTGTGCCAAACATGTGGAGAAAATGAAATATCCATTGCATCACTGAGACGTTCAATATTGTTGGTTCCAGATGCAGAAAACAAGAGCAGAGAGATAATAGTACAAACTTGTCGTAACAGCAACATCGTACCTGTCATACTCAAAATTTTCAGTGGGAGATATGCTGAGCTTATTTGCGCTTTCAAAAGCCAAAAGGGATGCCACGCCAACCTATCAAACATGTAAGTTTGGTAACCAATCAAACATTTATGAAGCAGGAACACACAATATGAATGCATCAGGGACATAAAACCTTAAAGTGGAAAGAAACTTCCTCATATAACAATCCAACTAATTATGTATGTCAAGTATGATTTTCCATGGTAACAGTGAAATAGTTCTAATTCTGAACTCGTTTATTTTTAGTCTAAGCACCAGCAGGGAATTTTTTTACATTTAACATTAGCTAGGACACGCACCTTTCTGAATCTAATACTAATAAATTATTTTCTTGGACATAAAACATACATGCACACATACACATATCTAAAGATATTTTATATACATGCACAAACAGAAACATATTTAAGGAATGGTACTTAATCGACGAACCTTACTGGTGTATAAAACACCAGCTTTGACATTCTCAGGTAAACCACAAATGCATGTCTATATTACTTTCAGCAGACGGTGCTAAAACTCTTGTTCATCCCTTAGTTTCATCTTGCAAATTTAACAGTCATTCCAATATATAAGTGGCAGATGATCATGAATGCAACACGTAGAACAGCAACTCAATTTGATAGGCTTCTGGAATTAACAACTTCATCAATTAACTGGTAAATGGTCAAAGAAGATAGGCAGACTTACAGCTGCAGAGGAGCTCAGGCCCGAACTGTCTAGGCCCTTAGCACCACATATAAAGCCGATAATTCCCTGTAGATCCAAAATTAGTAGGTGTCACGACTTCAGTGTCTGTGGTTTCTAAAGGCCTATTCATTTTTGATACTTGGTTTAAAATGAGACATTCTTAAGTACTATGATCCCCAAATGCAGTTGCACTATACAAGTTGTAATTAATTTAGGGACACTCCATTTTCAGGAATGATGTTGTTCACATCAGTTTAATTGCATATTGGGAATTTTCTAAGCATTTTAAAACTAATGATAAGAATACAATAAAGGAGACACATGAATGATACCTTTGTTAGATGGTGTCCACTCTTCTGTAAGGCATAATGTGCACCTCTGGCATAATTTCCCCAGCTATATTCTTCCAGTGAACTTGAAGAACCCAGCGGCCCTGAACCGTTCAATTTGGTAGCATGTTGTGGTAGTTGTAGTTCATCTATACTGCAGATTATGTGTTCTTGAAATTTAGGTTTTCTCACAAATAATGTAAAAAGATAAGTAAAGAAAGATACAGAACTCAAATTTAACAACTTCAATTTGCAATCATTGTACTCAACAGATAAGTCAGAATAAGCATTTTTTATTTTGGATCACTAAGACATCAACAGTTAAACAAAGCATATTTAGACTTGGATACAACTAGAAAAGCCATAAAAAAAAAAAAAAACCCTGCACGAAAGAGCTAATAGTCGATATCTTTTCATTTAACCAGCACCTAACTCCTGAGTCCTGAGTTCTCCGTGGGAAATGGCAAAATATTATTAGCATTGATCATTTTTAAAGCTGGAGGGTTGTAAATGCAGAAATCTATTCAAGGCCTGGTAAAAGGGGACTAATGTTCCATCATTTCATACAAAGAATGAACAATAAAATTATATGAATGAGCTGGTCATCACCTGAACTGAACTGAACTTCTCCTTTGAACTGCCCTGACTGTAATACGACCTATATAAACGTAACCAAAAGAAGATCACAAAAACTTGCTGATCTCGGACATTATAAACTTTCACAAATAAAGTCTTGATATACTACCATACTTCAAGAATTGGACATACAATTATACCTTAGAATCCACAGACGGAACGAAGCCCAGAAGTATACCCTTATCGATAGTCATAGCTGAAACTACACCACCCTGATAGAAAAAATGACATTTACAATCAACAGGGTTCTTGATCACTACTACAAATCATCCAAGCATTACAAAAATTGATCACGAACATTGCACCTGATGGTCAATGTGAGCTCCAAGTGGACAAATCCTGTACGGAGAGACGACAACTCTAACCTCCTCAGAATCTCTACCAGACATTTCAGCAACTTTCGTTCTAATGGCATTCAGCTACAGAAGAAGAAAAAAAAGGCTAATTTCTCGCAGGAAATGAAAAATCGGATACAATGTGGTGCACAATTGAGTGAAGCATTAATCAAGAATGTAGCATATCATCATCAGCAGAGAAAAAAGGTGAAAACTTGATCGAAATCAAAGTCTCTGATATCAGAAAATGTTGTAGATTTCGATTTTTTACCTCGTTTTCAGAAGGCCAAGACATTGCGCCAATCTTATTGAGTTTCTTCTTCTTCTTCTTCTTCTTCTTCTGCTTGATTCGGAAGAGTAATTCCCAATCTGATGAGGAGCTTCTTCGTTTTCTGAACTACTGGGCTTCTGTCACTGACATGTACAGGTCTCTAGTTTCTGGTGACTGGTATAATAGAAAGACTCGAGTAAAATCAAAGAGAAGAGATTAGAATGATGATTCAATTGATGATGATGATGATGATCTCATTAATAATGGGACAAGACGACAACACAAGAAAGCATTGCTTCATAACCAATTAACCACCTGGATTCAAATCTACCAGACTTAGCACTGCAACTCTATGTCTCCGCCACGTCAGCATTCTACTCACTGCAATTCACTTTGCAACTCTTCACAATTCTCTGCTTTAACAGTGAGTCCAAAATCTATTTTCTTTTAACATTTATTTCAAACTTAATTATTCATTTCATTTTCTTTTAAACTTTATTCTTGACTTTATTTTAAATGTAGTTAATTTATTATGACAAAATCACATTAATTTTTTTAAAATACATTACTTGAAAATAAAAAATACATTACTTAAAAAAACTATAATACTTAAAATTGAAAATTACAATACTTGAAATTGAAAATTACAATAATTGAAAATGAAAATTACAACAATTAAAATACTACATTCTACAAGTGTAATTTTAAATTCAAATAATATGTATTTTAAATTTGAGAAGTAATGTATAAGTATATTTCTATTGCTACATATAATTATTATCATATGGAAATATTCAAGAAAAATGAAAAATAATAAAAAAGATAAAAGTAGAAAAGATGTAAGAAAACTAGAAAAGAGGAAAGGAAAAAAGAAACAGGAAAGAAAAGAAAGAAAACAAGAAAAGAAATGAAAAACAGAAAAAATAATAAAAAAAAGGCAAAAGCCCAGCGCTGGAGCACTGAGCCTCGCGCTCAGACTCCGCTGAAGTCTGAGCCAGATTCATGTATGACCCATTATCCACAGGAATCTCCTGGAGTTAAAGGAGGTGTTTTAACTTTCAAGCAACACGATCAAGCATGGTGTCCACATAGTTTAAATTTGAAAGGATGATTATATATTCGGATGTATTTTAAAGGTTACGGGGCGAAATCTAAAAAATCAAAAAGATTGCATATAAACCCCCTGCCCCTTGTTGGCTCAGCCCCCGAACTTCACGTTACATATTTACATCTTAGGGTGATGAATGAATTCGTCTGCTTGCATGTATCAAAATAATATCAGTATATCGAATTTAAAATTCTGTCTCCCTCTCAATATGTAACTATAAATGAATCTTGAGGGAAACATTTATATGCGGTCAAGAGGGAAAATAGAATCTGCAGACTTTTATATATTCATTTGGGTCGGTACAAAAAAAGTCCCTAACCCATCTACCTAAAAGAGTAATACATAAAGCGAAGCTCATGTGGTTTTACAAGCAACATACACATAATATCTCTCTTGTCTATTGTTTTCGATATTTTTACATGTCCACCATATCTGATGTCGTTGTCCGAAAACCTCAACTGACAAGTTGGTTAATTCGGGATTTGAACATTCATGTAATTTTTCTCTATAAAATACCATACATGTTTCGTTAACAAAAATCACTAACCATAGATTATGTAAAGTAATTAAAAGCTATGTTTTAAAAGCCGGAACCGGAGGTTGAGCCGGCCACCCTCAAAAAAAGGTTCAACCGGGTCGGACCGGTTCACCCGGATAGAGCCGGTATGACGTCATTTTAATATATATATATATATATATATATATATATATATATATATATATATATATATATATATATATATATATATATATATATATATACACACCCTAAATTAGTGATATTAAATTAAAAGGTTCCAAACATAGATAGATCATAAACATAAACATAAACATAAAAAGTCACAACTTCAAATCATCATAAAAATGACATCAAGCCATCAAGTCATACACATTACAATCATAAAAGTCTACAAGCAATTAATGAGATAATAGAGTTCCAAAGATCAAACTCAACAATAATACGAGAGTTCAACATCATCGTTCTCATTTGTTGTAACATTTTCCGCATTTCCTAAATACAAAACATATAGATTATATAATGACCAACAAAATGAATAACTAATAAATAGAACAAACATGAATTTTATGTTTGATTTGCATTATAAAGTATAAACCCAATAGAAAACTCAAAATATACATAACAATTAACAATAAACTCAACAATAAAATATATTTAATTTATATAGTTCAAGAATAAAAATACAGCATGAAAAAAAAAGGACATCTTTTTTTTTATTCTAATCAGTCGTGAGTGCAGGGCTTTTATTTTTTTTAAAATTAAGGGCTGCTTTTGCAAAAAACCTTTTTTCCTAAGTTCGCACCTGACGGGGTTTAGTTGGGGAAAAAAAAAAAAAGCCCAACCGGCCCAACCCGGTTCCGGGTCACCGGTCCAACCCGGTTTTGGGCCGAGTTTGCCGGTTTTTGGGGCAGCGGCTCAATACCGGTTTTTTAGCCCTATTTGGGCCGGCCAAGACCGGTTTAGCGGTCCGACCGGTCCGACAGGCCGGTCGGACCCGAATTTTAAAACATAGATTAAAAGGTAACAATAATGACGTTAGAATATCAGGTCCTGCCTGCTCCTCTGAGAGGAATATCTTACCTGCTTAAGACAAATCTACGGAATCAAGCTTATGGTTCGTAGTTATTGTCCCATTGTGACTAGTGGCTCTTGTATAAAAATTGACAGTACTAGTTAAGTAATTATCTATCTAGATATTAATTATTCTTAATATTTGCATGACCACCCACTCAGTTGAGTTATAATTTTAATTAAGCTTGGGAATTGACATAATCTAGTGTAGCATGCACCAGTACTAGTGCTTTATTCAGTAATTTAATGAACATGAACAATCTGATGATGATTAGTAGCAACAAGTGGTAGTTAATTTGACTATAAAATTGGGAATATGAATTAGTCAGTCCCATCCGATCGAGCTCTTATGTACCTGTTGCAGTTTCTGTTGTGTCGTCTGGATTTGACTATAAAAATATAATTATTGATTGTGGATGAAGACACTCATGACTTATACATAATTACATACCATGAGACATTTATTTAAAATATAGCAATTTTTTATAGAGTCCGTATTGCGAGAGACCCCTATATATAGGAGAGTCCCGAAAGTCCCCTTCAAACGTTAAAACTAGACAATTATACAATTTTTCTCGACTTGACTTTCTGATGGTTTTTCGCGGATCTTTTGATCCGGAATCATTGAAAACGGATCAAGTAAAAACTAAACAATATAATGTAAAACTAGACAATATAATGTAAATTTAATTTCATGTAAAAACTAGAGAATTTATTTCATAAACTAGACAATATAATGTAAAAACTAGACAATATAGACAGTTATGTTACACTGACTGAGTAAATTTCTATACAAGTAATAAAACTAGACAATTCATTTACAAAATTAGACAATTCAGTTACAAAACTATACAATATGTTTTAAAAACTAGACACTAATTTTTCTTCGATTGCTTTAGTTTCTTCAGAGCATTTTTCTTCAAATCATCCAATCAACCCTCTTCAAAATCATCAGCAGCAGCAGATCTCTTAGATCATTGAGAAGCTTTTTCATCAGTGACTTTATTTGCTTCTAGCCTTTTCAACTTACATAAAAACTAGACAATATATACTAAAAACTAGACAGTTCAACACAACTGCACAACAGAAATATATAACATGAAAAAACTAGACAAATATTGTT
Source organism: Plantago major (assembly GCA_026545765.1). NCBI lineage: Eukaryota > Viridiplantae > Streptophyta > Magnoliopsida > Lamiales > Plantaginaceae > Plantago > Plantago major. The sequence goes on along the minus strand of CM048844.1, from coordinate 4,022,027 downwards.
AACAACTAGATCATATGTGTTAAAAGCTAAAACATAAGGTATTTACATAAAAACTAAACAATATATGTTAAAAACTAGACAATTTCACGTAAAAAACATATATACATTCAAACTAACACTGAACAAACTAGATAATTTCGACTAAAATGTAGACCATTTATACAACAAACTAAACGAAATCGGGAAAAACATAAGTGACCTGAAAATCGAGGAAACGACAAGGTAATGACTTATGTGTGTTGAGTAGTCGGAGATTCACCGGAGAAGACAACCGGAAAGCTTCGAAGTCCGGTCAACAATTTTGAAAGTCGACAAAACGGAAAAACGAAACCGATAGAAAGGTAGATCAGCTCATGAGCTACTCAAATATGCAATCGAATTTAGTATTGGTGGCCGGACGACGGAGTTACGACGATTTAGTGGTGGTTGGGTGGTAGTTTAGAGAGAGAAACATGAAGAAGTAAATGAAGAAAGTGAAAGAAAACCCTTAAAAATTGACTTTTATACTAAATTCGGATTCGGATCCTATTATTAAAAATTCAACTTCAATCCAGATCCGCAAAAAATATTAAAATAGACAAATGTAAAATATAGACAATTTTTATGTGAAACTAAATGGACTTTTTTGACTCTCACAAATGAGTAGGACTTTTATAATACTTTGTATTTTTTATATCGTATATTTTAAAAACAAGATGGAAATGTTGAGGACAAGTATTTAAACATTTTTTTATCGGATTTAATGTCCATTTAATCTCAGTGGAATGAAAATCTAAACATTTTGGTACTTATTCAGTTTCGGTGATATTTTACATGATGGTGATCGTGTGTCAATTACTCCTATTGTCCTACACGCGCGACCTTTTCTTGGTGCAATTTATGCCTGACCATACTTCAACAGGATGAGAGTGCAATACAGCCCTTAGCTAGATTGGACAAATTACTTCATTGACTTTGAAGGCACTATACCATATAATGAAGACCTCCCATGCTTTTGGACTGAGGAGTACCACTTGACACCCACGACAAGAAGGCACGTCACCATTAAACACCACCAAGTTATATCTTATGTTATGTGTAATACGTCGCATTGACTCGGAAGTTATGGATCACAAAATTTAATTAAGGCGAAACCCGAAATTACAATGAAGAGAGTATTTCAATATTTTAACCATCTCAAGTAACATCGAGTAATATAATTATTTAATTATTATGTGGGTTTGAATAAAGTAAAATGAATAAATGAGGTAGTATCAAATTAGAGGAGATGAGACAAACGCAAAATTAGGTGATCAGCTACGGATTTCAACGAAAAAGGCAATGGATAGAAGAATTTTGAAGTGACCAGATATAAAAAATGAAAACGCAAGATAAGGGTTCAGTAACATAAAATGTTGTCCATTTCAATTTTCAAATCTTATGTAAATGTTAATGAACTGCAAATAATATTGTTAATCATCATAGTAGTTCTTTAATAGGTGTTACTTAACATCATGACTTAATTAGACTCATGAAAACTTGATAAACAAGTGGGAAATACTCATTTCAAGTTAGAAGAAACTTAATTAAATAATTCAGAAACTATAGTGAAATACTTATTTTCTAAGTTATAAGAAAGTTCACATTCACATTGGTGTAATTTGGGTGAGTGTGGCAAATACTTAGTTTTCTTTCTTTCTTTTTTCTTTTCATCATTTTTCTAATGACTCGAAATATTATTATAAATAGCGGAAAAGAAGAAGCACTACTGATTGAGTATGACAACATAGAAGCAAATACGTGAATAAGAAGAACTTAAATTGCGGTTAACATACAAAACAAGCCACTCCGGATAAATGTCCTAAATACCTCTTAGTTTGCTAGAGGAGGTGACCTAACTTCTTCAAATCCAGTCATAGTCTGCAATTTCCCCAAAGAGACCCTTACAGTGCTATAATGTCCCAACTCATTTTGATGCAAGACATAACAAACTGAGAATCATTTTGAATTACAAATTAACTTATGAGCCATTTGCAATCCAAGTCGAATTACTGCAAATCCAACATCAATATTATTCGTGATTCCAATATAAGCTGGCGTCGCTCAAATGAACATTTTGTATTTGTTACGAATACTACAACTCCATTAGTTACAAATACCACAACCTATCCAATATAAGTTGGCGTCGCTTAATTTTTTTTCATAATATTATATATAAAAAATGGCAAGTTCATTAAGTGCAATATTCTTTTCACCCCATTTTGATGATATTTTACAAATCATAATACTATATTCCTATATATCAATATTGGCAAATGACAATTACTCAAATTTCACCCACTTTTAAAAGAGAAACCTCAAATTATCACAATAGAAACATTTTGTCCCTTTCCCTTTACCATTTTCCTCCCCTTCTTCTTTAGTACATCTCACTTATAAATAATGAAAAACAAAATGAGTGTGTTTCTCTTTCTTCCAAGATTGACTCTCTCTTCTCCACTATACACAATCAAGAAATATTTCCTCATTCCTTAAAGCAAGCTCCTCTCCATTTTCTTCCTTTTGAAAAACTTGCTCAACACAATTGACACAAAAAATCATCTTTCACTGAACCCACAAAACCAATCTGTGTGAAGCTTCAGAGAGATTAGGATCTTGCGGTGAAATGGGAAATTCATTTGGCTGCTCGGCTTCAGGTGAGAGATTGGTATCTGCAGCTAGAGATGGAGATTTTGTGGAAGCAAAGATGCTGCTGGATTGCAATCCTTGCCTTGCAAAGTACTCCACTTTTGGTGGGCTAAACTCCCCTCTTCACTTTGGTGCTTCCAAAGGTCATAATGAGGTAAAAATTCAATCTTTTTTTGTTCTTGTCCCTCTTTTAAGACATGTTTGTTTTTCAGAAATATATGTGTTTTTTGTTTTTATGTTAAATGTTTGTGGGTTTGGAATTTTAGATTGTGACCTTGTTGCTGGAGAATGGAGCTGATGTGAATTCAAGAAATTATTGTGGGCAGGTAATATTAGTTCTCTTTTTAGCTTATCTGCCTCAGAATTCTATCTTTCTTAAAGGGAACTAATATATTGTTCTTAGATATGACTCACATGAGTTGGTTTTTACAAGATCATGGACCTGGCTAGTGGTATAGTCTTTGTTATTGTTTTTGCTATCTCATAGAAGATGTGTGATTTTGGTTGTTTACCGTCGTTAGACCTAACTTGGAGATCCATATATCTGCACCCAGCGAAAGACACGTTGTCGGATGAGTTTGATTTGGCTGCGTTCTATACAAAGAGATATTAATGTCTCTTTAGAAACAGTAGCTGATTCTATGGTCTAGTTCCTGTAATGAGCATCTAAATTTTCAGGAGGAACTTCTATTTTACATTGTTACGATATTCTAGTTATCACAAAACGAAGGATGTAGATATACTCGTTAATCGACTTTTTTGATATGATAGCATCTAAACTTTTAAGAGGATACCGACAAATTGGAGATCGCTGGTTATTGTAGTTGTCGCAAAAGAAAGATGCAGTTATTCTCATTAATTCTCTGTTTGTCGTGTTCTAGTTCTTGAAAGAGCATCTAACCTTTCAATAGATACGACCTGTATTACACTGTCGGGTAGTTCTAGTTTTCAAAAAAGAAAGTTGTAGAGTTCTCGTCAATTGACTGACCAGGGCTACGTGTCATAGCAAGAGTGTCCGTCCATCCAGATTTGATCAATCTCAATCTGTTGACATTATGCTGCATACGGCATAAAAATATGGCCTGTTAGTGAGGCACTATTTTCACCGTGTTTATCTGGCCTTAACGGGAAACATATGTACCAGCTGTGGCTCTGTCTTGATCCATGTCTGGTTTACTGTTTAGTAAATGACCAGAACTTTTGGTAGTTGTTAGATTAGGGCTCTTAACTTAAGTGATGCTCATGCAGACAGCATTAATGCAAGCTTGTCGATATGGGCACTGGGAAGTTGTTCAGACTCTACTTCTCTTCAGATGCAATGTAAGTCTTCATTGTATGTATATTTTCTTCTTTCCTTTTCCCCATGCTCGTAACATAAGTCAAACCATGCTGCTTTTCAAAAGCTTGGGTACTATATTAATGACTACCATGCCTGACAAGTTCCGTAGAAAGGAAGAATATATTTTTTTTCTGTTCCGCTTGAGAATGTTTCGAGTCGCTGCAAAATCGATTCATATTAAAACCGTGAAATAAATTCTACAGGTCACTTCTCTTTCTGGTTGATTGTCTTATTTGTAGTTATTAGTAATTTTCTTCTGACGGTTGTGTTTGGGTTCCTTTCAGGTTACTAGAGCAGATTATCTTAGTGGGAGGACTGCCCTTCATTTTGCAGCATTCAACGGGCATGTTCGGTGTATGAGATTAGTGGTTGCTGATTTTATTCCGAGCTTTCCAATTGAATCTCCTAATTCAAAAAACAAGTGAGTGTTTCCATTCTGTCTTTTCTACTTGTTTTACTTTCTCCTCGACTGTAAATATTTTGACAGTTAGATATAGAATCAAAGAAAAGAGAGATCCTAGTTTGCTATACATTTCAGAACATTGTTCTTGAACGAGAGCTGCTAAATGTAGCAATCCACTGAAAATTGAACCCTGTGATTCATAACTATACCTTCTGTCTTCCTTTCCAGTGCTCTCTCCAAGTTTGTAAATAGGTCTGCTGACGGGGGTATTACTGCTCTACACATGGCTGCGTTGAATGGACATTTCGACTGTGTCCAGCTCCTCCTTGACCTTCATGCAGATGTGACGAATGTCACATTTCATTATGGGACATCAATGGACTTGATAGGTTTGTTGTGTTTTCAACTGCTACTGATATCCCTTCCAAGAAACCTCATCTGCGACTGATTTTGTGGGTCCATGCTTCTGCAGGTGCCGGAAGCACGCCTTTACATTATGCTGCTTGTGGTGGAAATTTGAAATGCTGCCAGGTCAGTGCCATTCACAAAAATTTTAAGAACTTGTACAACTGAGTAAACTTGGCTCCTACTAATAATAATAATAATAATGCTAGAAGTCACTATAAAATCATAAACTGAAGTGCTTGTATGACTGCAAAGTTCATAAGGTGTGGCTAATATACAATCCCTAACAGTTGAACTCATAATACTCTCTGCTTCTACAGATCCTTCTTGCAAAGGGTGCAAGTCGCTTGGCTTTAAATTGCAACGGGTAATGAGCTGCAAATATGATTCTTCAAGCGTGTGTAATGTTACTTTTGTTCGTAGCAGTGAATATGTATGTGTGAACTTCTTCAGATGGCTTCCTGCTCATGTTGCAAGGATGTGGGGTCGCCATTGGCTTGAGACCGTGTTGTCACCTAATTCAGATTTGCCAATCCCAACGTTTCCACATTCTAATTATTTATCATTGCCGCTCATGAGCATTCTAAACATAGCAAGGTAAGCTGCAATACAAGTTCACAGTTTCTATTATACCACTCTTTTGAATAATATTCATCCTGATGACATAAAGAAGACAATGCTTTAGTTTGAAGTATGGGAGAATTATAAATAGTTGTCCTGGACCCGTGCTTTCAAGTAGTCGAGCAATTTTCCCTCTTTATCAATTATTTCGTCCTGATTATTTTAAATTTGCTCCATTGCAGGGAATGTAGGTTGCAGTTCTCAGCTACTACTACATCTGATGATGCTGAGACATGTGCTGTTTGTTTGGAGAGGCCATGTTCTGTAGCTGCTGAAGGTATGCTGTTTCATGGGCATTATTAATCTAAGGACTAACCATTAGAAACTGCATATGATTTTGACTTTCTACGATGAATCTCTTAGCTATCTTCAAAACCGAATTGCATAGAAACACACGCTAGCTTTCTATAATGCTCGAGCATACAATGACTTTTGAAAGATTATTGGGTCGAGTACTAATTACTATGGGTGGCATCTCAACAATTAGAAATAAGATAATACGTGTCCATGTCTCCACACTTGAAATACCTATACTTTTTATCACAACGTTATGCTAACATCCCATCCATTGATTGAGTACAAACTGTTACTGGAAGTAAGTAGCAAAAAAAGTGTTTCTTTTTGGAAAAGTTCATAGATTCTGGTTTCTCTATTAAAAACATATGCAGAAGTTACTGTGCATTAATTTGGGGTTTTTGGACTGTAAGAACCAAATTTGAATGTTTTCAAGTTTCAACATGTACTTTCAGGTTGCACCCATGAACTCTGTGTAAGATGTGCTCTATACCTCTGCTCGACCAGTAACATCTCCTCGGATTCCTCAGTCCCACCCGGTTCTGTCCCCTGCCCTTTCTGTCGACATGGAATAATGTCATTCAACAAATTGCCCGGCACTTCAACAAAGGAAATTAAACCACCTTTATCACTCAGCTTATGCACACCATGCATGCTTCATCCAAGAGAACCAGAAGCATCGCTGACTGCTGGCTCACCAGACATGCGAATGAATCGTGTATCTTCCATTTCCTCTGATATATTTTGCCCAGTAACCTGTAGTCCGTTTCCCTCCGTTGCTCTTCCATTATGCAGATGCAATGAAGGACCTTGTCCGAATTTTGATTCTGGAGAAACTGGGGACTCCCAGGAAGACTCGCCTCGCAATTCTCAGTCGACAAGCGAGCAGGAGAAACTTGAAGGAGTGAGGTCCGGGAAAACTACATGCACGGGGATGTTTTGGAGTAGACGAAGTTGCAGCAGGGAAAATCAGTGCAATGCTGAGATCAATGCATGACAAGATTTACATTTGGTCCATATTGATTCTAGCTAGTCGATAATGTAGACTCTCGGTTTCAGTCTCCCTTCAGATTTTATGCAGGCAACACGATGCGTTTCGAATGTTGCCTTGTGTCTCTGAAGGAGCTTGTAAAAATGTGTTGTGCTAGTGGAAAGATTGACTACACTACAAAGCACTGAGACTGGCATTCTTCTGTGATTTGTTTGAGAGTTTCCATCTTCAGAAACTCGATTTCTGTTGGATTGCGATTGTTCAGTAGACGAGATAGATTTTTAGTACTGTCAACGTCTCTTGTCACTTTTCTTGTTCAGTTTCCTGTGTGATGAGCATATGCATCACATGCTTATCGTTGCTTTTGTCTATATGTCCCAAAACCTGTGTTTCCAACATATTTGCATATGTTTTCATTTCAAGTATTCAACACGTTTTCTAAATATAATGGTGAACTCTGAAAGAAAAGGAAATTTCACTCAAGTTATATGGAAATTATGTAGCCAAATCAGAAGTCAAATGCCCCAGCTCCTAAAATATTGCTAGTGAAACTTCTGGTGATTCAACTTAGCACGATAGAAATTGTTTTCATGAGTTCTCGTTTAAACAAGAATAAAGCATGAATGAAATTTTCAATTTTGATCATACAAGAAGCTTCGGTATGTTTTAAGTTTTAGAGAGCTTAAAGAGGTTAAGGAGTAGATATAATACCCAGCAAGGCTTGAAAATGTATGAACAGTTTCGGATTCCATGTTCTATTTCAGAAAGTACAAAGTACAGACTTCATAGTTAAACTTGAAACTAAGAACATAGAACAACTCTCATTTCCAACATTCCCAATTGTACCTAAATTAGCGATAAAAAGTACAGACAAGACTCTGCAACAAATACATAAAACACCTATCCCATCTATTAATCTAGTCTTAAACATCACCCACAGCCACAGGGAAGTTATCTACCCAACACACTATCAATTACAAACCCTCTGATTCCGGGCCGAATCACACTGTCTTAACGATGACGACTCTTCCTCATCACCACCAGCCAACCCCTCACATTTCACATCTCCACCACCACTTCCGGGCAGCTGCAGCTGGAGATCCATCATCTCCTCCGCGGTACCTGAACTCCCTTCGCCACTCCTCCCTCGTTTTGAACCAACAATTGGCCAGCCGAACAAAGTCGCATTTATTTCCTCCGCTGCCAATTTAATACTCCCACTCTCTTCTCCTCCAATGCCGTCTACCTCCATTTCATCCTTGTACTTCATCAGTGGCAACAAGTCCAGTGGCTTCACCGCCGAGTTATTACTGCTATTATTATTGCTATTGCTACCGAAATTAGACATGAGAAGATAAATATTGTTACACATACTCTTCATCTGGGTCAACTCTTTGTTCAGCTGCAGATTCTCCTTCCTCAACCTCTCATTTTCACCCATCAAATCCGACGTTCCATTGAAATCACGCATCGGAGCTGGCGAATTCGAACAGGACAGTACCTGTTCCTCACCAGAGTTCGATGGGGACACTGTTATTGCCACCTCCGCCTGTGGCGGAAGCACAGAAGCTGCCACGGCAATTTTCCTCCGCTGGATCTCGGAGAGCAGATGCTTCTCTCCTTTCTTGAAGTGATCATTGGAGAATTCCCAACGATCAGGCATAACCTTCCGGAATCCCTACCAAATTCATCAGATCCAAAATATATATCCAATCAAATCACTGTTAAGAACGTGTCAATTGTAATATTTGAGGACTATTAGCTACTTCTCTGGCTCATCCTCAATCAAATCAACAAAACACTGTAAACATTGAAGGGCTATTCGCTATTTCAATGGCTCATCGTCAATCAATTCATCAAAACACTGTAAGCATTGAAAGACTATTAGTTACTATTTCAATGGCTCACCGTCAATCAAATCAACAGAAACACTGTAAACATTGAAGGACTATTCGTTATCTCAATGCTTATCCTCAATAAGATCAACAGTCGTTATTTCAATAGCTTATCCAAATAAGATCAACATAACACTGTTTAAGAGAACATTTCAACCGTAAAACTGAATGATCATTCCTTAATCAACAAAATACAGCAAAAATTGAGTTGATATCCCTTGTTTAATTGGCTTATCCAAATAAGATCAACAGAACGTAAAAAAGACATTTTGACCGTAAAACTGAATGATCATTCCAAAATCAACAAAATACAGTAAAAAATTGAATGATTATCCCTTCTTTCAATGGCTTATCCAAGTAAGATCAACATAACACTGTAAAAAAAAAAGCATTTCGACCGTAGAACTGAATGATCATTCCAAAATCAACATAATACAGTAAAAATTGAATGATCTTCCATCGTTTCAATCGCGTATCCTTAATAAAATCTACACAACGCTGCAAAAAAAAAAAAAAAAAAAAAAAATTCTACAATAACACCGAATGATCATCCGTCAATCAACAAAACAATGCAAAAATTGAAGAACCATCCATATTTCAATAGCTTATCCTCAATAAAATCAACAGAATACAGCAAACTGAATAATCATTCATAAACAAGTTAATCCAACAGCTTACATAAGTATTAAGCTGGCGAACGAAGCTGGAGAAATTGTTATGCTTGAAATACTTGGGAAGCAAATCGCTAGCAAACTCCGCAGTATTCCAGACGATGAACGAAGATCCGTCTTCGTTCCACGAGATGACGTCATCAATCGATTTATCATCGACGAGCTGATAAGTTTTGGTCAGGAACGGCGTCGGGAGAGACCTCGGCGCATCCGCCGTCTCTCCGTCGCTCCGTCGCACCTGTGGCGGCGCCATAGACACCTACCTCACCTGAACGAACTAAAATGAGAACCAATAGGATAAAATAAAATAAAAATAAAAATGGAAAAATTGATCAGTGTAAACTTAGAGAGTTACAGTTTCCGTGAATTCAGCTGGAGACGAAGCTCGGCCAGATCTGTTTGGCGTATGTATCTAGAAGCTTCTCGGAGATGAAGGGGGTAAGTTTCAGAGCATAAATGAATCAATCAATCCGCAATTGAAAGGCGAAGAAAGGACGAGAAGGTTCGCTAGGGGTATATATACACGTGGCAAGAGAATGGATCATGGAGGAGGATTTATTGTTTCTTCTGTTTTCGTTTTGGATTAGTTTCGATTGGACCAACGGTAGATAAATATTGCAAGTGATAGATGATGATGATTCCGTTTGCATATTTTAGTTCAATCGATTGTTACTATATTACTATTAGACTATATTCTTTTCAACTAAAAACTCGTTCAGTTCCGTTCCATTCAGTTCTGCTTAGTTTTATTTTATATTACAGTTCATTTCAGAAAATTACAGTTGAAGAGAACATAGCCTAAGCATAACTGAATGAGTTTTCAGTTGAAGAGAACAGATCCTTAGTCAAAATTTTGGTACCAAATTGGGTATATTACCTAAACTTTTGTCAGTTAAGGTCAAATAAATCTAATTGTCAATACATTATTACTCCATATATTATTGTTGACTATAAGGTATATTCCAATTTTAGTAATATATAAAGTTTTATTAAAGAGTTAAAAATTACAAATATATAGAATTATGAAGTACAGAAAGAATATTGTATTTCATATAGATTATCAACTAATTTTACTGGACAAATCTACCAAATCAAACTTATTTTACTGGAGCCATGTTTCAAAACAATGTTGGAACTGGAAGTATTACCCTCAGAGAAATAACATGCAATACATCAAACAGACTGCGAAGTTAGGATTGTAACGTAAAACCATTTTCTGATAATAGCATCAATAATTGTGCAGTAGTGATAGATGATTATAAGGACTATACTAGGTAGGTCTGGTAAACATGCCTATCAGTATGGAAAACTGAAAAGAGTTCATGCACTACTAGGTAGAGCAATCAAACAGACAAACACCATGGTATAGAATAGGGTTGTTTGTAGAAACAAAGTGCACGATGGATTAAGATTCAGTAGCTGGTGGTGAGGAATCTTCGATGTCAATGTCTTTGACACCAGCAGTTACGGATGCTGATATATCATGGGTTCCATTCGCTTTTCTGCTACTCTTTGTCTCCTCATCAAAATCATCTTCTAGAAAAGATCCTTCTCTACGGTTTTCTCTAACTTTGCGAAACTCATCATAATGAGCTTTCCTCTGCTCCCTAAAGCTCCTCCTTCTCTCAGTAGCATTGGAATCTGAGAATTGAGTTAAAACGTGAGGAGAGTGATAACAACTGACACACTTGTGGTAGTGAGTGAATGGAACATATTTTTCATTTATAAATAATGGTTCCAGGCACACAAATGTGGATAACTGAACAGTGAAGACAGATAATGTGCACCTTTTTCATCCTGATCCATATCCTCCGCCTCATCTTCAGAAGAAGTCCACCCTGAGCAGTGTGAGTTAGTGTTGCTAGAGGAAGCGACATCATCTAAAGCTGAACGTATAGCTTCGGCATGCATTGCATCTCCAAAATGATCCTCAAAGGTTCTTGTTCTGCCAGGAGATAATGATTCTGTACCAACAAAACAAATTAGCAGATAGGAGATGCATTACAAATTTCAACAGAACTCCAATTTGATTGTGTAGAATTAGTAACTTAATGTTAACTATTGTACATCATAAGAATACTGAAAATAGTGAGAGTCATCACATGCCAGCTTGAGGTCACAAAAACATGACGATGGATTGCAATATTCAATAGTTGTCAAAGGAAACTAAAGCCAGGAAATACAGAGACATAAGTGAACTAACGAAGCATATCATCATCATCAGCAGCAATCATGGTATGGTATGGTGTCTTTGGCTCAGTAATCTTTTGCCTTACGGGTTTATTTGCCTCAATCTCCCCCAGATTGGCTTCATCCCATCGAACTCGTGACCTGGCAGCAAAAGTAAATAGTGAGTAGAAACACACCTTGAACAAAGCTGCAAGATCAATACAACAAGCAATTCAATATGGTTCACAAGTAGTGCATATAGCATGCTAACATAATTTTTAGTCAGAGGCCAATTTACACCATTAGGCTAAATATATGATTGAGAGTCAAATTCTTATATGAACAATGTCTCAAATCAGTAAGTCCACATGTATGTATAATACTTACAATCACACACCAATGAACCATCCTCACTCAATGTGTATATACATAGTACAAAAGATCCTGAACGCATGGACTTCTGAATGCAAATTCCACCATTCATATAAGACAACATGAGATATCAAATGAAACATATGCCTCATATGCAGAAGAAATATAAGTCATACATAAATCTTATTGCCAAGGCACTTGATTATCTGATAATCAACACACTGGACAAAAGAATATGATGGGATGCACTCAATCAAAAACTGCAGCAAAATATGACCAGGAAAATAGTACTTCTATGATAAAAAAATTTACTTCGACATTTCAGGAACTTGACAAGCCTCTGAGCTTTCCAAATTCCAATCACTCAGCCGATGCCAAATGGTTCACTTGACTGCGATAGGAAAAATCAAATTATTCCATGACAAAGTTTCTCACATTTACATGAATACTGCCCTTGTGTGCAGTCCATATAGACTAGCAAAATTCCAATACACGATGAATCTAGGGGACAACTATTAAGAAACAACGATACGGTTAGTGAATCTCCTCAACCATTTGCGTTCTTCTCTAATCTCATTCAGCTAATTTTCAGTCAGAGAGATAAACTAGTCTCAATATCTCCCCCAAATTCAATTGCTGACAAATAGGGAAAAGCAAATCCCTAGCTGAGTCAAATCCAGATAAATTCTCGAATTAGACTAATCCAAAGCAAAAAAATACTACTCCATTTAACACAATCATTAGCTCAATCAAGAGGAATCGATTAAACAAACGGTGAAACAGATTCATTCTTTTTCCGGTCAAAATACGCAAATTCATCCGCAATAACATTAAAATGAGAAAAAACAGGTAGATCATAACGTAGATGAATTGCAGAGAAGAAGAGGATTTTCATACCTGGAGAAGAAATGTGAAAATTTTCGTCGGCTATTTTGCTTTTCTCGAGCTAATTGTTTTTTTCGTTGACACTGTAACTAATGCATGAGCACTTTCTTCCACATTAGCGATTTTACCGCTTTCCCGATAATGCCCTGAGGTAACAACCGAAGTAACCACGGTGACCCGTTTGAACTTTTCCGGGCCGGTTCTCAATTTTGGGTCCGGTTTCGGAATGGAAAATTGGTTATATTGTCCTTGGTGTGTTACAACTGTGATTGTAAAAAGTAACTGAACAATTTAGACAAAAGAGAAAAAAAGAAAAGTATTCTGGTTAGATTGCTAACCTTGTGTGTTAGGAGGTAAGTAACAACTATATATCGACAATTTGGATGCAGAATGAGACAACAATTAAAAATTAAAATATAGTAGGAGTTTTTGTTGTGTTGGAAAAAATTAACTGACCATGGATAAGTGTGAATATATTGAGCCTATGATGTGTCAAAGTAAACTACATCAATTTTGAACAAATAACTGCGTGATGTCTTTGTTGGTAATTATGTTCAAATAATCGCATTAGAGAGTAAAAAAGGAAAAGAATTAATTTGATTCGCTAACTAACCTGGTTATCTTCCTTTTTTATAATAGTAATAGATTATTGAACAAGAATCTCACGTTCATAGTCAAGATAAATATGATCGATATCAGAACCGTATCATATGAGTGCGACGTAGTTTTTATATTGGTTATACTTTAGATAAACATACACTCCTATAGACTTGCTCAAAATATTATATGCAAATTCATTACAATGTCTACAAATTGTGTGTGTTCAACATTATATATCATGTCGAATCAAAACAAGGTTATACATGAAGGCTGTGGGTATGACCCGAAAGAAGCAAATGAGTTCGTTGCTCAGTATATTGGCAGATTTAAGGAGGCTCAAAGCCATTTCTCCAATCCGCGGCCACCTGAGGAACAACAACAGAACTGGGAGCCGCCAAGTGGTACTGTCATCAAGTTTAATTTCGATGGGTCAATTAATAAACATCCCCCGTCTGCTGGTTTGGGTGCTGTGGGTTGAGATAGTCTGGGTAGTACTGTAGCTTGGCGTAGACGTCTGGTGCCCTTTGTGCAGAGTCCGGAAGTTGCTGAGGTTCTAGCAGCTAGAGAAGCTGTTCATTTGGCTAGAGACAAAGGTTGCAGAAATATTATCATTGAAGGGGATTGCATAAATGTTATTCGAGCTCTCCAGACGACTGATTATGATCTTTCGGCTATTGGTAGTTTTGCTCAAGAGATTAGACTCTGTAGTGTGTTTTTTGATTCAATTGTTTTTTGTTATGTCCCTAGACTTTGCAATTCTTTAGCCCATAATTTGTATAGGCATTTTGTTGCTGATAGCGAGGGTGAGGAACAGCTTCCTGCTGATGTTTTGTAACTGGCCTTTTTCTCCGAGCCTTTGGCTATTATTAAATGAATGAAAATTATTTTCTCAAAAAAAAAAACATTATATATCATGTCAGATTTTTTTTTTAGCTATTTCAGGTATCCGGGTCCCAAGTGCGTAAATTGGACGGAACCGAATCTGGGTCAAAAGCACAAGGGGGCATTAATGGCATTTTAAGTCTTCGGACAGACGGACAAACAAGGCAAGAAAAAGAATTGGGTCAAAATCTGCAAGGAATTTATACAAACACCTTCAAGGCAGCGCTTTTTCTCTCTGCATTTCAATCCTCTATGCAGTTCATACACCCTCAACAAATCCTCAACAAGTATGTATTTCTTCTCCATCTCTTCTTTCATGCTCTAATTCGTCTCCATTGCTTTCTGAATCAAGTAAATCTCTGTTATGCAATAGCTCATTTATTGTTTGATCCGCTTCTATTGGTTTTTTTGTGAGAAGTGTGTAATTGGGTCATATAATTCGTAATTCGGTTGGTTTCGAGATCTATGTAGTGGATTGAGTTTGTTTTGGTTGAGATCTTGACATCCTGGTGTTTTGCATACTGTTTGTTTGTTTTTGTGATCTTATTGGTCTGATCACTAATGATTATTTGAGTACCTTGATGATTGTTTGAGTATTGGAATCGTCGAATTGTGTCGTATTAGATTGTTAGATTTGATGATCAGCTGAAAATTAGCTCTTTGCAGTGATGTTAATTTTAGGGATTAGTTGCTTTTAGTAAGCGTATAGAATCTATAGATAAGATAAATGCTCAAACTGAGAGTAATGAGGGATGTTAAGTAGAAACTTTATCGTGCATATGTGATAAGGCGATCTCTGAGCTGCTCATTATAACGATTTCAGTATATTGTAAGCTAAAACTTCCATTTCTCCATAGTTGTTGCTGTTGTAATATTATCTTCGTTAATGTAGTTATATACTTATATTTGTCTTGTGTCTGCATGATTGCAGGTTGTTGTTTATCATATATTGACGAAAGTATCATAAGAAGATCAAGTATAGTAGTTAGTACACGAGAGGGATGTTTTCACTCGCATATGGACTATGGAAGTACATGTTCAGCAAAATGGAGTTTCATGTTCTTATTCTTGGTATCGACAAGTCTGGCAAAACGGTGCTCTTCTTAAACCCTTTTCTATCTTGCAATGTTCATGTCATTTCCTTTATCTTGCTATACTGAACAGTGAACATATGTCATTTGACTGATTTATTGGAGACCAAGATTCTAGCAAATCTAAACAATTACTATCATTTCTGAGAATACTGACGCTATCCTGAATTCAGATATAGATATACATTTGATCAGCTGTTGGACACTAACTAAATGACACTTTGAACTTTAAGTTCTGAGAAAACTGTGCTAGCTTCAGGATTGTAGAATACTCCATACCTCATATTTTGAAATGTGTAACCTGGAATTGCAATTTTATCCAAGCTTAATCTTATTTTAGAGATAGGGAGACGGCAAAAAATTCTCCCACTGGTCAAATGGGTTTGTTCCTCGGAAATTTTATTTTTTCACGGTTACCGTCTTGTCCAGAAACACACATTCATCCTATGAACCTGTCTTACATGGAAGATTGCTTACTTGCTTTCATTGTCTACCACGAGCATTTTTTAGCTTGTAGCTTCTTCATGCTGATCAAAGAAATATGTGATTGAATCTACATCAAGGCCCAGTTTTGGTCATGGGCACTTATCTACTTCTAGTTTCTGTATATTTACGGAAACATGATAGCACTTGTAAAAAAAGTTAGTTTTGAACAAGGTTTTACTCTTGAATTGCAGACACTATTGGAAAAGTTGAAATCGCATTACTCGAATCTGGAAGGCATGCCACCAGACCGAATTGTTCCAACTGTAGGTCTTAATATTGGTCGAGTTGAAGTGACAAATACAAAGCTTGTGTTCTGGGACCTGGGAGGTCAGGTTTGAAATGTACTCTGACTTCTTTTCAGTTTATCTGTGTCAACTACATAATTTCCTGAGTCCTTTTGGGCAATTTAATTAACTAAAATCACAGATCCCCTCAGTTTTACTTTTTGGTCATTTATCATTGATGAATGACTTGTTTTTCACCAGCCTGGTCTTCGCTCCATCTGGGAAAAGTATTATGATGAGGCACATGCCGTGATATATGTAGTTGATGCTGCATGCCCATCCAGATTTGAAGATTCAAAATCTGCTCTAGGTAATATGTTTCACAACATATGATCCACTTCTATTGACAGCATTGTTATTTTCCAGAATTGTTTCTGTAATAAAGTATACTAAGCCCCGTATTCTTTACACGTATTCTAAGCCCCGTATACTAAGCCCCGTATTCTAATAAAGTATACTAAGCCCCGTATTCTTTACACGTTTATGTATTTTGCAGAAAAGGTTCTAAGGCATGAGGATCTGCAAGGAGCCCCGCTTCTTATATTAGCAAACAAGCAGGTAAAATTCTTCCTCTAACTGGAACTAGGATATTACAGACTGAAGAAAGTTGGATATGTACTGATTGGTGAGACCGTGGGAGTAGTACTGTACCTATTATTGACCAGCGAGTTATAATAGAATTATAGTCTACGTTTTTTTGGTGTATTTTTTCCTTTCACTTTTTTTCTTCCTTTTTATTTTTTGGTTTTGATACCAGAAAAGAAGTGGAATATTGAACTATAAAAAAACACATTCATTAAGTATATTCCCATCATACAATTGAATGACTATCTCTATCATCCGTATTCTTCTCAGGATCTTGAAGAAGCTGTATCAGCTGATGAACTTGCTCAATATCTAGACCTCAAAAAATTGGATGAGCGAGTCTACACATTTCAAGCTGTTTCAGGATTTGATGGGTATACAGATGGATTTTCATTTTTTTTTTTAATGCTCACAATTGATCCCCCCCAGGGAGTGTGATAATTATGAAATTCTTTCTGCAGGTTGGGAATAAAAGAAAGTGTGAATTGGTTGGTAGACGCGATGGAGAGGAGTAAGAGAACAGAGACATTAAGGCTCCGTGCAGGATCCAGTGTCATTTAGAAGTGATTATATATGGAGTACATGTGTAACCTCAAATTCGTGTAGTGACTTTGTGCTGCCATATTGGAGATTTGCCTGGATCTATGTGATTTTTGACATGGAAAGCTATAGTAGTAATCATACAGTTCTATTTTGGAAATATATAATTGTTACATGATGTTTGTAATAGTTTCTTTACATTAATGCAAATATCACTCAAAACCATTACAATTTCTGCAAGAGTACTCCCTGAAAATCTTGTTCAAACAGAACATTACATTGGGGAAACAGGACCAGAGTGTTGAATTATCACGCATAGAACACACATACAACTTATTTCATTAACCTTGCTGGTGTACATGAGGATGCAACAAGCTTAATGATTCACATGCTCAAGTCGAACTTTCTCCCATGGTTTCCTACTATATTTCCATAGTCTTCAAGTCTAGCCACATTCATTAAGCACACGAAGAACGACTACTCTGGCACAGCGGAGTTGAGCACAACAACTTTTCCCTTGACGGTTGGCTGAGGTTCTGCAATAGAACAAAAGAAAGCAAAATCAGTTCCACGAATAATAGTCAGCAAGCATAGCAGAGCATCAGAATAGAAAATACATCAATGATTCATACATAAAAGATAGAAACTGGACTGATACACCAAAATGATGAACATAATAGCCTCATTGAGATTGTTCTGAAATATTAACAAACAATGAGGCCTGTAACTTGTAAGCGTCCAATCGTGATTATTCTGTTTTCATATTTATCAAGGTAAAAACATAAAAGAATTCCCCTTGGAAGAAAAGACACATACAGAAACAAATATTACCACCCACCAGCCCATTCCGTTTATATACAAATCTCTACTAGGCAAAAGCTCAGTACGCGAACTCAATTGACAGCAAATACACTTGGTGCAGAGAGAATGGAAGAACAAAGAAACATTCTATGTACTATATTGACTAGATCACCACCAACAATGTCCATGTTGCTTCTCGAAATAGAATCCAAGTTGCCCCGTTCACACATTATTTATGTAGCCTCTATAGGAGGTCACTGCATCTTTGAGCATATCACACGAGAACTCAGTATAGATTCACATGGAAAAATTCTCGGTTGCACAAAAAAAAAAAGCATTCGGAAACAACACAAACCAAAAGCAACAAGTTGAAAGCCCTATATACCAGTCCCAAAAGCTCAAGTGGATGTACATAAGATCATTCATGCCTTTCAAATAAAGCTAACAAACAATCATTCAACCTGGCAGCTCAACAGTCAAAGACTCAAGAGTACGAAATTACTCACCATAATCGACCACATATATATATCTGATGCTTTTCAAGTAAAGCTAATAAACAATCATGCAATCTAGCAGGTCACAGTCAGAGTACGAAACTACTCAGCACAATCGACAACATATATACGAGTAATCGCAGAAGAGGCAACCGGAGATTTAAAACTTTACTAGTTATGAGAGCTCTAGGCCTGGTCTTGAACAGAATCTTATGTCGAATAATTCCAATCACCTCCACCTCCACATTCGAAGAATTCACATCCTGATCCTCTTCTTCTTCTTCATCTTCTTCGTTCACAATCTTAATCTTCTTCAATACCAAAACCGGCTTCTTCAAGCTCACCTTCGTCCCGGTCAGCTCATGATACCCTACAGTAAATGTGTAGCTCTCCTGAAACAAAAAGGGCCCGACATTGCTCGGTCGGATTAGTTGGGAAACCAACCAACTGAAGTGTCGACAAAATTGAAAACCTAGAACACACGGAAAAGGAGCAGAGAAACCTGAGAAGAAGGGCGGCAGAGAATGCCGATCTGAAGGTTCTGGAGCTGGCCATGGAATGAAGGCTGGGCTTCAACCACACCCTGTAGTTCGATTATCGCCCATTCTGGACAGTTTCCGTCTCCACAACTGCACTTGATCTGGATTTTCATTTGGATTTCGAGTTTCACCTTTTCAGTTTCGGTGTGTGATTTGGGGCAGTGAATTAGGGATTTGAAGTTTGAGAGGGAAAATTGTGGGATTTGTTGGAATTTGGCGGCAAATTATTGAAAAGGTGAAACATTGAGGTAGGTATTTTTCTCATTTTTTTGAACACTTGGACTAAATTCCATACATTTTTACGAGTTCGAACTTTTAGATGAGATTCTATCAAACTCTAACGTATACTCATATGATTTTATTGAAATAAGTATGTAAGATGAGTGTCAATAAAATGATTAATCAGTTACTGTTCATTAAAATAGGGATACAATTGCATACCAAGATTACAAACTCGAAAAAAGAATTTATTGATTCGAGCTCGTGAGCATTTCTTCCTTTTTTTTTTAATTAAAATTTTAAAACTTCAAAGGTAGAATTTAGTTAGGCTCGCAAACTCGAAAACTAAACAAATCAAGTGGAGTAACATGTTAGATTGGAATAATTATAATAAATGAGTCCTTCTCATGTCATATTTGGGATAAAAGTAACATTCAATTTTAATTGAGTCAGACCTTATAACCGTATTTGTTCATCCTAATATAATTGAGATAGCATTGCTATATTATAATTGAGATACAACTAAATTAACTCAAAGCCTACATAACAAATCTACAAAAACACTTATAAAATTTTAATTCTATATGAAACACAAATTTCCACAATTCAATTAAAATTTAGTTACTATTCAAATATTCATCATTCATATATCAATTAAAATTCTCAAAATTAAAATTTTATTCCAAAAGAGTCCGATATCAACTGATATGGTCCTTTCACATGATATCAATTGTCAACTACCAAATGTACTTTTCTATGAATGTTGTTTCAAGTTTGGACCAGTAAATTGGGAACAATATATATCTCATTCTCATCCTTTAAATGTACTTGTGAAGTGAACCATACTTGAATCAACATTTCACTTTGATTCATCTATTGTCTTATAATGATCCCCATCAACATGGTACTCCCCCAATTTTCACACCGACCGTCCACCCCTCCGACAACCAGTCCGGTTGCTCATCATCCATTTTCAGTCAACAACAGTTGATAAAACCACAAAAGACTCGATTTTGAGCTGGAATTCAAGAACGCAACACCGCACCGTTTAATTCAGTGAGTGGAAACTGAGAAGAATAAAGTAGTCCAGAAAAAGAAAAGTGGAGAATTTATGTGACTGAGTAGTAGAAGTAAAACCTGACAAAGTGCGATCTTGCCACCACGTGTAAGTGAATCTCAGATGTTTGCATTTTTGCCATTTTTGAAGCTTAGTTCTTGTAAAATTTGATGGAACAAAGATTCGACTCGAAGACAATATGAGACTGTCATTGTCTTCTTTCAGTTTGTTATTTTTCACATGTGTGTTTTGTGTATTTGCAAATGTGGTCCTTTTAGCTTTCAAATTTTACAATTCTAACTGCATAAATTATTTAATATTTTAGTTTAAGAGTAATTCATGGTCAAAGTCGAAAACAGTTGATCAGTCAAAGTCAAAATGGAAATAAATCTTTGGAATGGAGGAAGTAATTTCTAAAAGGCTTTATAGTTAAGATAAGTTAGATAACCACCAGTATCTCATGTAACACTCATGGGCAATAAATTAAAGTTGCACATATAGCACATGGAATGTGAAAATAAGAATCGAAATATTGCGATTAAAATGTGCAAATGATACGTTATGCACATGAAGCGCAAATAATTGAAACATAATACAATTAAATTCTAACACCAAATTTAAGTTCAATTTTTTTACAATTATTAATATATATCAAAAAAATTCACAATTAAATTAAGATTTTTCTCAAGTTGGTTAGTTCAGAGAGAGCACATTGCTTATTTGTGCTCAAGCAGAGCGCGCTAGCTATATAGGGACTATAGCAAATGAATAATCCAAAATCAAAGGGATAATTTGTGTGAATGTTGGTGTGATATCCCACGAACTTCATTCTGTGTATTTAAACCTCATTGCTTTGCTTTGGTGTTGGCATTTATGGGAAACCTTGTAATTATGTTTGTGGAATTGCATGAATCTTCTTCTTTGTAATGTTGACTATAATACTATAATCTAATTAAGATAGTAGATAGTATCCCATGTAACACCCATGAGCAGTAAACAAATGTTGTGCATGCAATACATTCCATGTGAAAACAAGAATCATACTATTATATATGCTTAAGATGTGCAAATGATGTGTTGCGCAAAAGAAGGTCAAATATTGTAAACCAAATACGATTACATACGAACACCAAACTTGAGTTTTTTTCTTTTACTACGATTTAGGTACATCCTAGATATAATGTAATCGTCAACTGACAAATCAGATGGACATATACTTGCAGGTTCTTGAAATTCCTCAGGCGTTTCGATGTTGAAATCTTTAAAATCAGGAATATAAGAGCCTACATACAAAAATTGAGCAAATATGAAGAGTTAAATATAATTAAAAAGCAAAATAATAGAAAAACTTGAGAAAAAATCAAATTAATAGTGCGATAAATGACTACCAATGCGAATCTTAAGAAATACAAATGACATGTTGCGCATAAGAAAAGCAAATGGAATGTACACAAGAGGTGCAATTGACATGTTGCGCCTAAAAAAATATAAATATTGTGTTTCGAGACCAAGACGGAATGTTGCTAGTCGGGGCTTAATACCTGATATGGAGGTCTCGCCCTCAACATCGCTTTCAACTTCATCAGATGACTGGATTAATCAAGCAAAATCAATTGTTTCGTTAGAAAAATATTGTATCAAGAATGATGCTTCTATTATAAATATTTGTCGGTTGATGGTTTTCGAATTATGTACAACAAAAGGGAAGACAATGAGATAGATGGAAGAAATTTAAAGAAAACTCATATACTAGAATGATTTCTTTTCTCACCTCACTTGTGTCATTGTTGATATATATAGCCGTCTGCTCGACCATTTCATAATCTGCAGGATTCTCTGCAAGGTGGCGTTCAACGCATTTCATAGATGTGAACTGCTTCGTACCAGGGCCTCTATAGTACTGAAAGAAACCGAAAGAATAAAAACATATACTCAATCCAGTGAAATAATAGGAGAAAAGAGGCAATAAATAAGTAGATGACAATGTCAGAAAAGAAGTGCCATAAAAGTGCATATAAGATATATATTGAGCTAAAATATATAAAGGTAATTAAGGAGTAGTACCGAGTCACTACGAGACTTTCCATTTGATCCTCTTGATGTCCGGACCTCCCATGTCCACCCCTTGGGTAAAGTTTTGGTCCTTTCTTCTGTGTTCTAAAGTGTTGGAACAATACATAACACTTTTAATGCACAATATACTCAACATATATATACATATACATAATGTAGTACTGATAACACTTTTAATTTCACATCATTCGTTTGTATAATCAAATGAATATGGATGCAAAAAAGGAACGCATAATGAATAGTCTCCATTTGTCAAGAGGAGAATTATCAATATTCCCCTTTAACCCGACAAATAAATGAACAATCGAGGTACATTGCATTGCGCAAATTCTTCTTTTATCATGAAAAATTCGTAAGTCTCTCGAAATGTCAATTTTTCCAACACGTTAACAGAGACCGTTCAATTTAATAACGTTCATCCCTTTATGTGGAATTTGGTGTATACATAAAACTCCTGGTGTTCTTTTGTAGTGCAATAAAAGTTTAAATTCTTCAAAAAAGGAAAAATAAGGGTCATCCCTTTGGGCTGTTCAATGAAGGAATAAATTAGGGATGGAATTCTTCTTTTTATGGTTTTGAGAATGAAAAAACATTCTCAAAACCCTAGAAAGAAAAACCTTATGCTTACAAATTTGGTATCATTCTTTGGCAGAAATGTGAGATTTTGATTGCACAAATGATTCAGTTTATAACAATTAATCAAGGTAGAAATGAACAAATAAACATCTATAAAGAATGAGATAATTTCCAATTAACAAATTTTGTATCTACAGTTTCATATATGTATATTTTTTCTTTCTCAAAACCCTGGAAACAATGCCTAGCTAATCTATATCATTCTTCTTCAGCCAAAATGTGAGATTTTGATAAAACAGATTTTCATCTTAATGGAAAAACAAACAATCTCAAAATGAAGACACACACACACGCCATTCTGTTTTATACATCCACTGAATCAGACCACCTAAAAAGCACAGATACTTTAGTTCACAACAATTAATCTCATAAAATAAATTAACAAACAAACAAACAACCATAAAGAATAACACAAATCAAAAGAAGCTAAACAATTAGAGAATTTTCAATGGGCTAATGTTGTACCTTCTTGGGTTGTTTTTTAGGAACCCTATTATTCTTCTCTCCATCTGTCTTACTCTTACCTTCTTGTTTGTTACGAGGCTCCATTTCTAAAACATCAAATAAAATGAAAACAAGTTAAAGATTTTTTTTTTAAAAGCTTGATTCAGAGATGATAACACCAAATTCTAACAAGAACTCAACCTGACAGAGAGAAGAATATATATGAGATGGTTTCTCAAGCTAATTGATTTGGAGAGAACAAGATAGTTGGTGAAAACAAGTAAGAATGCAAAACAAGTTGATGATGTATCTCAAGCTGATGATTAAGAGATAGGGAATTAACATGGTTTATATAGAGGTAGTTTGTGTTAACTATTCCACAACCTTCATTATTGATTTGCTTTGTTGTTGGCATTTATGGGAAAAGCTTAATTATGTTTCTGGAATTGCATGATTCTTCTTGTTTTTTAAGTTGACTACAATATTTAAAATTAGTTGCCTCTTTTCATTTATATACATAATCAGGAGAAATGTGGTTACTTGAAATAGATTTTGGTCCTTGGATTTTCTATATCTAACACTTTTTCCTACTTTATCCATGACTGATGATGCATTGCTTTAATACATTTTAATATGCAGTTTGCACATTGTTAAAATATCTTATAAACATGTTAGAGAATTATCGACACGAAGAAATTAAATGGATAATCAAATCCGAAACAAATTATCGAGATTTACAAGATTTGTCGAAACTTTATAGGAAGAATAAATTTTAACTAGGGATGGATATGGAATGTAAGGGAGTTCTTCGTCGAAATTGATTGTCACTTAGATCAAGTTGCTTGATATTAGACAGTGAGGTATTTACATAGTAAGCATGCCATAGGTATTCTCAAGTCAACTATATAACTCAGACGTAAAACTTCAATAGAATGAAATATATTGATCGTTAAGTACCTTGAGTAATTCATAATCCTCTTGATGAGATAAACATCATCTCTAAGATAAAAAAAACATTTAACTGCGAAAGATTTCCTAGATGATTGGGGGCAACACCAATATATGATGTTTGAAAGAGAGATACTAAGATGTTTCAATTGGTTCAAGAACCCTAGAAATATCGAAAATGGGTTGTGCACAATGTCATTTCCGCTGAAGTCCATGTACCTTAAATTCTCTAGCTCCAAAAGGGAGGGATCAATCACATTGAGCCGCGAAGATTTCCTAGATGATGAGCTAGGGGCAACACTGATGATGTTTGCAAGGGAGAGATTATGATGTTGCAGCTGGTTCAACAACCGTAGAAATGTCGGAAATGGGATGTGCACAAAATCATTACCGCTGAAGTCTACATACCTTAAATGATCCAGCTCCAATGGGGGTGGGGGATAAATCACATTCAACCGTGAAAGATTTCCTAGATGATGAGGGGAAACACCAATGATGTTTGCATGGGAGAGATTAAGATGTTGCAGCTGGTTCAACAACCTTAGAAATGTCGGAAATTGGTTGTACACAAAGTCATTAAAATTCTCTCAATTAAAATTTTATTCCAAAAGAGTCCGATATCAATTGATATGGTCCTTTCACATGATATCAATTGTCAACTACCAAATGTACTTTCTCTGACTGTGGTTGTAAGTTTGGACCAGTAAATTGGGAACAATATAAATCTCATTCTCATCCTTTAAATGTACTTGTGAAGTGAACCATACTTGAATCAACATTTCACTTTGATTCATCAATTGTCTTATAATGATCCCAATCAACATGGTACTCGACTGATTTGTTTAGTTTTCAAGCTCGTAAGCCTAACTAAATTCGAACTTTGAAGTTTCAAATCTTAATTTAGAAAAAAAGAAGAAAAGCGCAAGCTAGAATTGAGAATTTTTCTTTTTTGGAGCTTGTGCAGCCCTATTTGCATAGCACTCTTCCAGTTGATATTTGTGTATTAGGTTACTTCTCTCTTTAATTCTACCGCCGTACAAAGTTCTTTTCTTCTCCTCATATTATCTGCTTCAGATGATGACTGACCTGTGTG
Organism: Plantago major; assembly: GCA_026545765.1. Lineage (NCBI taxonomy): Eukaryota > Viridiplantae > Streptophyta > Magnoliopsida > Lamiales > Plantaginaceae > Plantago > Plantago major. The sequence continues at coordinate 3,996,543 of CM048844.1, read as the reverse complement.
ATGATGGTGAGGATGCAGAGATGATTATGAGGGCCAAATCACGAATGAATTGTTGCATGAATGGAATTGGAAAATAAGTAAGTTCCTTTTTTCTGTCCCTTTAATTTTTGCGTGATAAATTATTTTATTTTGCTTATATTATACTTTTGAATTATTTTGATTTTGGCTTTTAACTCTTTGCCAAATTAGTTTGCTTATACTAATGCCAACTTTGTTTCATCAACTTTGATAGTGATCCTATGGACATCAGTCTAGAGTACATCAAATATATATCCTATGAAAGCTATTGAAGAACATATTGGGTTCACAAAATCAGTTTACCACCGTAGAGATTGAAGGACATATTGGTTCACAAGATCAGCTAAATCGAACCTGAACTAAACGTGGATTCATAAATTATATATCTATATGTACGAAATTTCAATTGCAATGTTGTAAGAAGCAATGAAGCACATGGAGTATAGATCGATCAAAGAGTACAGATCGATCAAAGTTCAAAAGACGGTTAAAGTTCTCTGTATAGTTAAGTTCTCTGTATAGTTTATGCTTAACAAGTTGTACATAATACGGTTAAAGTTCTATGTATTCATTATCGCTTATGATTCTTTCATTTCAATAACACATTCATATTTCTGAGTTTATACAACTCTTCACAAATGTCGATAAATCCGCATGTGAATTAAATTCATATCATGGGTTGAGCTGGATGTAGATGCATACATCTGAAACTGTGCAAGATCAAGATCGTGTATGTTAAGGATTGCCATCGATGACCTATTGAAGTTGTAGGTTTATAAATTGTACTTTACTAAGCGTTGCAAGAGCTCAATAGGTGAAGAAATTAAAGGAACTTAGTAAATGATACATTCTGTAAAATTTTCATAGGATATTTTGTATTGTATGTAGATTAAAGGCAGCCAACGAGCAATCAAGGTTACCCTAACCACGAGCTCGCCTTTAGCTCAGCGAGACGCCTGGATAGATCATCCTCTTCAACCTTCTTCTCTCCGGCCTGAGGCGCAGCAATAGCATGTGCAGCAGCTTGGGGCAACCCAACGGAGAGTTCCAAACCGTAATCATAGGATATTTTGTATTGTATGTAGATTAAAGGCAGCCAACGAGCAATCAAGGTTACCCTAACCACGAGCTCGCCTTTAGCTCGGCGAGTCGCCTGGATAGATCATCCTCTTCAACCTTCTTCTCTCCGGCCTGAGGCGCAGCAATAGCATGTGCAGCAGCTTGGGGCAACCCAACGGAGAGTTCCAAACCGTAATCATCGGCGACCTGCTGCATAAGGCTATTAACTTCCCCTTCCGGAGTGGAAAGGGAGGTACTCCCAGCCATAGAACTCTCCATAAACTCAGCATGCACCTCCATATTAACAAACTGCTGCTCAAACTTGTCCATAGTCTCGGACATCTTCTGGAGATTACCGGTAGCAAGAGAGGACTCCAGCGATTTGACGCTGCCCATAGACTTGCTGATGGTTGACATCTTAGCCTGGGTATCGAGGCGAACAACGACGGCGTCTAGACGAGAAGAGAGGCGGAGGTAGTTCATCTGCTCGGATCGCTTGCGGATGGAGTTCTCCGCATAGATCCGTGCTCCGTCCATGTTGCCTTTCTCGATCGCTTTTTACACCTTGAGTTTCTCGGTCTTCTCTTCCTTCTCGCACTTGCGGGCTTGGCGCTGGAGGCTCTTGGATGTGAATTTCAGCTCCATGATCTGGTTCAACAGTTTCTTAGTGTTACCCATGGTGATAGGGAGTATCTGTCGTTTAAAGAATTGGTATTTCGTAAGTCTATGCTTACATTCATTAAGCTAATCCTAATCTAAGTTGTTATATATGTTACCTAATTATATTGGGATTCTATATCTAATTCTATCGTAAATTTAATCTACCTACAATACAAAATATCCTATCAATATTTTACTGAATCTACCACACCCCCGCATTCGAAACGGGAGGTTTACGAACGATGAAATTGTCCTGAACTATTCAATCTAGCAAACATCTCTACGAGTACGAACTATTCAACACTATCGACCACATATATACGAGTTATTGGAGAAAAAGGCAACTGAGAATTTACAACTTTACTAGTTATGAGAGCTCTAGGCCTGGTCTTGAACATAATCTTGTGCCGAATAATTCCAATCACCTCTCCACCTCCAGATTGGAAGAATTCACAATCTTAATCTTCTTCAACACCAAAATCGGTTTCTTCAAGCTCACAGTTGTCTCCGTTAGCTCATGATACCCAACAATAAATGTGTAGCTCTCCTGAAACAAAAAGTAAACAGAAATGCTTCAAACAACCGAGTAATGTTTTGACAAAATCGAAAACCTTTAACACACGAAAAATGAGCAATTGAAGTGAAAGTGAGGAGAAACCTGGGAAAAAGGGCCACGAAGAAGGCTGATCTGAAGGTTTTGGAGTTGGCCCTGGAATGAAGCTGGGCTTCAACCACATCTTGTAGTTGGATTATCGTCCATTCCACAGTTTCCTTCTCCACAGCTGCACTTGATCTGGATTTTCGGTTTCGCCTGTCTAATTTGAATTTGGTGGCAAGTAAAATGGCATGTGTGTTCTACTTTTTAACAGTGTCTAGCGGTGCAAGAATGAGATGTGATTGTTGTTAATAGATTGAGAGCAAAAACTACACAGCCAGGACCATAGAGTTGTGCAACTTCAAAACATTTCTGTACAATAATAATACTAGCTAGAAGCCTAGAAACATTAAAAAACCGAATTCATAACTATGGGAATTTCCTTCACGTGCTTCATTAGCTCTCCTTCACTGAGGAGTGTCTTCACAGCAAACCTCATACAGGGATAATCCAAAATGTCCTTTAAACTCACGGACGGTGCAAAGTCACCAATCTTGTTCAGGTATTCCATCAGAAGATCACCTTTTCCAATGTACGAATCTTCTAGCGCATAATCCTCCACGCACAAGTCAGGTTGTTTCTCATTCTTTACATTTTGCTTTGGCGCTTTTATCCAAGAAAGATCTCCAACAGGTAATGTCATAGGTTCTTTCAGACCGGTCAGATGTTTGGCTTCGTCTACTGTAGTAGTTTTATTTGATTTGTTGCTTTTTCCAGATTGATTCCTCTTTAGCTGCCTACTAGGTAAACTGCTCATCGATTTTTTCCTCTTACCCACGCGCTGCTGATCCCCGGTATGATATGCCTTTTCTTCGGAATTCTGGGGCTCGGGCCTGTCAATGACTTTTGAGCCTGCGGAGAGAATTCTAAACATCAATAGACTTTTAACAGTTAAAATCTCCTGTTACACACTACATGATTCCAGTCGTAGCTTCCAAGTGCAATGTTTTGGATTTGCTATTGAATCTATTGAAATCAAGATGACAGGTACTCCCCGTTTACAATTGGATTGTACACGTAATCCATTTTTAGTCAGTCAGCATGAATTATATATGTTTCTTCGACACAAACTCTATCTAATACCTAAATCAATAAACACGCATCTTACAAACCAACTAAAAACCAATTCAAAAGTGGACGTATACAATCCAACAAAACGGAGACACTATTATAATTTGACGAAACCGGGGATGCATACAACAATAAGATAATTTAAAGATGATTTATTAGGGCATGTTATGCACCTGATTTAATGGACTGGTTTGCGGAGATGTTTTCTTTCTGATTCTTTACACCTTCGAGCCACACCTTTCGTCTATTATTTGCGGTTTGATCAGCTGTCAAATCGTCGATTTTTTCCGGCAGGTCAGCTTTCAACCCTGATCAGGACCCAAATTTTCAACAGAAGCCAATCATGCTTTACTTTCTATCAAGTCTACAAACACAATTGCAAAAGAAAAGAAACCAAGAAACCTGCTAGAAAAGGAACATAAAAACCTAGGACTCTTTAACAAGCTTTCGTACTTGGTCAGAGAGATTCTGTGACATTATTTAACCTTATGTAGAGCTTCATTTACATTGCAAATGTTTAGAAAGGCGAAACAGGACGCAGAAAGAAATCAGCAAGAATGTAAATTTTGTGAATGATACATGTATATAAAAACTTTGAAGCTATAGCCTATAGTCTACATTGACTGTACACATGCAACTTTACGAGAAGCCCTGGAACAAAGACACTTCCTATACCTGATTTTAAGCTTTGGTCCCCATCGATAATGGCATGTGCGTTGTCTTTAGTTACTTCCTTACTCTCCACAATTGCATCTGCCTGTTGTTCAGTGGTGTTCACCAGTTGCTTATCAGAACGCTCAACAGGGGGAGAATCTTCTTTGACCGTTTGATCCACATAAAAATCATCTGGCACGTTCATGGTAGCACCCTTGGAGAAACTCCTTAGTTTCCGTTCTGGTCGCAAGGATAATTAAGATTATAAATAAAATCATGTTAGTTTATAATGAATCCGCAAAATCTTCCAAAAATGCCAAACATAACAACTATCCTACAGGCCTAATTGTAATTTTCTGTTACATGAAAGCAAAATATTAGGTGTCCTTACATCAAAACATGCTCGATACCTGACACAATAGTTTTGCTCCTGGTAATTATTCCATCTTCTTTGGTTACAGTCGGACTGTGTTCCTCAGCTTTACGGGATGACTGGGTTTTCAACAACACATGTGGAGAACATATTAGCGAACTAATAAGCATCTAAAATTTGCATACAACTACATAGATGCAGAATTAGAGTAAAGCTACAGTTGAAGATATGCATACAGAAAATATAACGTATACTGGCCTACAAGATATAGTAACAGAATTGGAGTTAAGCTCACTAGAATCTGATTTGAACAGAAATTATTAAAACTTCATGCTATATTTCACCTTATCCTGCTTCACTTCACTACACTTTACCTTATCCTGCTTCACTTTGCTATGCTTTTTACTCCGCTTTTGTGGAGTATGAACTTCACCATTGATATAGCGGAAAACTGCTGGCTTGGAGTAGAAAACGAGGCCATTTGTTGGATGGCTATAATACTAGATAAACAAAATGATAATTTAGAAACAGTACGTGGTCTAACATTGAAGTTAAAACAAAAATTAAGGTGGAAAAGAGTGAGCACATAACCATGCAATTGTGCACGTGCATTTGTTTTCCAAGTACAACAAGCATAAATATGGCAAAGAATGCTAACTTCATTTATTACATGTTTGTTAAACCAGCAGCACTTAATATTTGTAATGCGGATCAAGAGAATTAAGAGGCAAACTGCTTGATTAATATTCACTGTCAACATATAACAGAATCTACGCCTGGACAAGCTTTTTGAGATCCTGAATCTAATATAGAAACTGGCGGTTGACACTCTTTTAACTTGATTATGAAGATTAAACAGAATCTATGCCGAGACAAGCTTTTTGAGATCCTGAATCTAATCAAGAAACTTGTTGGTGACTCTCTTTAAACACAATCGCTGTTGAAACCAACCCCTAAAACAGATTATCATTTATCCAGACTCCATTCTATGTATGTTTATATTTAAACTGGAAAGGTATATACATAACTCTGTTTGCAAGTATTTGGGGCACGAAGAAAAAATGCCTCAAGGTAATAATATGTTGCACACGTGCATGCATTTATGTACAAAATACAGATATTGAACACATCACTGATACGTATATACACGCAATATCCCAAGTTTGTTACTCAACAGAATTAGCATAGTAGACCAGCACAACATATAAGCATAAAGCACGATCGTGTCTATTATTAAACGTAAACGATATCCTTCCAGCTAGTGGACATGCTAAAATAAAAACTCCAATTACAAGTAGTACAAAAGGCTCTGAGTGTTACGTCTCATGTTAATTTTGTCATTTTCACTCAAACCAAGCCTGCATGAGTACAATGTATATGCAATACAATTCATGTAAAGGTAATGTACTTTCTGCTTATCCCCGTTGCAGATACACCCCATAAGGGATTCGGTTACTTTACTGGACATTACTAACGACAACCAAAATTCTCTACAGACTTCATTAATAGAGCCAACGTCTCAAGTTACATATTCAAAATCTAACTGTAAAAAGTAGCCATATGCATATCTTCCAATAAAACAGTATCTTAGCATGTAAATTCACCACCAAACTTGTTTTAATATCAATTTCAACATCTTAACCCTAATCAACTTGGTTAACAGGACAAAGCACAATCGCATATTTCAAATGTATAACACTATCTTCCAAGTTTCTTCACGATCTAAGCTTTAAGAATACTAATGACTAAAGACAAAAGTTTCTTACGTTTTACTCCAACTAAAAAAAGTTGCCCTAGTGAATAATCATAATCTCAAAATTTTCAAGTCTGCCTCATTTTGGCAAGCAAGTATATAACATATTCCAAACATCACATGCATCATAGTAAATTATAAAACCCGCAATACAATTCACATAAACTTGCATGTAGTTTCCGCTTATCCCCCCTTAGAGATACACCATGAAAGGAATCCAATTACTTCTCTGGAGATGACTGATCCAAAACTCCGCAGAATTTTTCAACAAAGCCAAATTCCCAACTTTCCCTAATTTTAACAATCTCGGAACCCCTAGCCACTAGCCAGAACATGTACATCAGCGTCTAAGTCACCATTATATCTTGTTTCAACATCTATTTCAGCATATATTCACTCATGAAAGCTTATCTACAAACAGGTTTTTCAAATTTAACACTATACACCAAAATTCTTCAATCCAAGCTTTAATATACTAACAAAAAGTATGACAGTTCTTTTTATTTCCCTGATCATAAACTCTATCCCTGTCTACAAAAAGATTGAATTTTGACACATCCCGGTTTAGAAAAACCAAGTTTTTTCCACAATGCAGATAACAACAATCTCAACAAACAAACAAAAAATCAAACACAAACCAGTTAAAATTCTACTCTACCCACTTAACCAGAACATTTCAAGGAAGCAAAATTCAAGAACTGACAACAACTCAATAAAACTGCAAAATTCTTCACTGGAAGCAAACCAATCCAAATCAAGAAAGCTCAAAACAAATGTACCTTTACTCTTGCACCAAAACCCCCAATTTTCACACCGACCATCCACCCCTCCGGCAACCAATCCGGTCGCTCATCATCCATTAGTCAACAACAGTTGATAAAATAAAACCACAAAAGACTCGATTTTGAGCTGGAATTCAAGAACAAAACATAGCACCGTTTAATTCAGTGAGTGGAAACTGAGAATAATAAAATAGTCCAAGAAAAGAGAAGTGGAGAATTTCTGTGACTGAGTAGTAGAAGTAAAACCCTACAAAGTGCGGTCTTGCCACCACGTGTAAGTCAATCTCAGATGTTTGCATTTTTGCCATTTTTGAAGCTTAGTTCTTGTAAAATTTGAAGGAACAAAGCTTTTACTTGAAGACAATATGAGACTGTCATTGTCTTCTTTCAGTTTGTTATTTTTTACACGTGTGTTTTGTGTATTTGCAAATGTGGTCCTTTTAGATTTCAATTTTTACAATTCTAACTGCATAAAAATTTTGTGTGTTTTTATATACGGATTGTGTGGAGCGGAAATAGATAATACGTAGCTAGTTATATAACAATAAAATTAGTTGAGCAAGTTTTGATGAAGATCTTGAATGGGTTTTACTAGTTTGTAGAATTGGTTGTTAAACTATGATGGCGAATATTATTGTGTGGAGAAATCATGAAAAATAAGAAGAATTACAAAAGAAACATAAAATTTGTTGCAACGCCTCATGTTGGACCTCATTGAATAGCCAAGCACGGGGAAATGTTTATTTCGAATATGCTTGGTTGAATGTACACTGTATTCAATGTATAAAGTATACAAAGTACTAATATATTTACTATGATTTGTTTTCATGAGGATATTTAATTAGAGCATTCAAATACAAAAGCATTGAGAAGTTTTTCTTTCATTCATGGGAATTCGTGAATATCTTGAAAGTCTAATTTTTCCAAAACATTAGGAAAGACCGTAGATAAGTAGCATAAATAAATACATCACATCGCTGATCAAGAATATGAATTAGCTAGGATATTTCTCGGGATTCATACATCGAGAATTGGGAATCTTTTTGCAATGGAGAATATGATTAGGTTAGCGGATTTATTCATTTCTTTCCATTTTGACCTTGACAGGTCAACTGTCTTCGACTTTGACCACAAATTACTTTTAAACTGTAATCGTTAATGATTTAATAAAATTATATAATAAAAATTTAAGAATTAAATTTTGAATATATGATTTTTTAATTTTTTTAACATTATAGTTTAAGAGTAATTCGTGGTCAAAGTCGAAGACAAATGACAAGTCAAAGTTAAAATGAAAAGAAATCTTTGGAATGGAGGGAGTAATTTCTAAATGGCTTTATATAATATAGTTAAGATAAGTTAGATAACCACCAGTATCTCATGTAACACTCATGGGGAATAAATAAAAGTTGCACATATAGCACATGGAATGTGAAAATAAGAATCGAAATATTGCGATTAAGATGTGCAAATGATACGTTATGCACATGAAGAGCAAATAATTGAAACATCATACAATTAAATCCTAACACCAAATTTGAGTTCAATTTTTTTACAATTATTAATATATATATATATATATAAATTTCACAATTAAATTAAGATTTTTCTCAAGCTGGTTAGTTCAGAGAGAGCACGTTGCTTATTTGTGCTAAATAGAGCGCGCTAGCTATATAGGGACTGTAGCAAATGAATAATCCAAAATCAAAGGGATAATTTGTGTGAATTTTGGTGTGATATCCCACGAAATTCATTCTGTGTATTTAAACCCCATTGCTTTGCTTCGGTGTTGGCATGTATGTGAAACCTTGTAATTATGTTTGTGGAATTGCATGAATCTTCTTATTTGTAATGTTGACTATAATACTATAATCTAATTAAGATAGTAGATAGTATCCCATGTACGTAACACCCATGAGCAGTAAACAAATGTTGTGCATGCAATACATTCCATGTGAAAACAAGAATCATAATATTATATATGCTTAAGATGTGCAAATGATGTGTTGCGCAAAAGAAGGTCATTGTAAACCAAATACGATTACATACGAACACCAAACTTGAGTTTTTTTTTTTTTTACTACGATTTAGGTACATCCTAGATACAATGTAATCGTCCACTGACAAATCAGATGGACATATACTTGCAGGTTCTTGAAATTCCTCAGGCGTTCCGATGTTGAAATCTTTAAAATCAGGAATAGAAGAGCCTACATACAAAAATTGAGCAAATATGAAGAGTTAAATATAATTAAAAAGCAAAATAATAGGAAAACATGAGAAAAAAGCAAATTAATAAGCAATTAATAGTGCGACAAATGACTACCAATGCGAATCTTAAGAGGTACAAATGACATGTTGCGCATAAGAAAAGCAAATGGAATGTACACAAGAGGTGCAATTGAAATGTTGCGCCTAAAAATATATAAATATTGTGTTTCGGGACCAAGACGGAATGTTGCTAGTAGGGGATTAATACCTGATATGGAGGTCTCGCCCTCAACATCGCTTTCAACTTCATCAGATGACTGGATTAATCAAGCAAAATCAACTGTTTCGTTAGAAAAATATTGAATCAAGAATGATGCTTCTATTATAAATATTTGTCGGTTGATGGTTTTCGAGTTATGTACAACAAAAGGGAACACAACGAGATAGATGGAAGAAATTTAAAGAAAACTCATATACTAGAATGATTTCTTTTTCTCACCTCACTTGTGTCATTGTTGATATATATAGCCGTCTGCTCGACCATTTCATAATCTGCAGGATTCTCTGCAAGGTGGCGTTCAACGCATTTCATAGACGTGAACTGCTTCGTACCAGGGCCTCTATAGTACTGAAAGAAACCGAAAGAATAAAAACATATACTCAATCCAGTGAAATAATAGGAGAAAAGGGGCAATAAATAAGTAGATGACAATGTCAGAAAAGAAGTGCCATAAAAGTGCATATAAGATATATATTGAGCTAAAATATATAAAGGTAATTAAGGAGTAGTACCGAGTCACTACGAGACTTTCCATTTGATCCTCTTGATGTCCGGACCTCCCATGTCCACCCCTTGGGTAAAGTTTTGGTCCTTTCTTCTGTGTTCTAAAGTGTTGGAACAATACATAACACTTTTAATGCACAATATACTCAACATATATATACATATACATAATGTAGTACTAATAACACTTTTAATATCACATCATTCGTTTGTATAATCAAATGAATATGGATGCAAAAAAGGAACGCATAATGGATGGTCTCCATTTTTCAAGAGGAGAATTATCAATATTCCCCTTTAACCCGACAAATAAATGAACAATCGAGGTACATTGCATTGCGCAATTTCTTTCTTTTATCATGAAAAATTCGTAAGTTTCTCGAAATGTCAATTTTTCCAACACGTTAACAGAGACCGTTCAATTTAATAACGTTCATCCCTTTATGTGGAATTTGGTGTATACATAAAACTCCTGGTGTTCTTTTGTAGTGCAATAAAAAGTTTAAATTCTTCAAAAAAGAAAAAAAAACGATCATCCCTTTGGGCTGTTCAATGAAGGAATAAATTAGGGATGAAATTCTTCTTTTTAGGGTTTTGAGAGTGAAAACACATTCTCAAAACCCTAGAAAGAAAAACCTCATGCTTACAAATTTGGTATCATTCTTTAGCATAAATGTGAGATTTTGATTGCACAAATGCTTCAGTTTATATCAATTAATCAAGGTAGAAATGAACAAATAAACATCTATAAAGAATGAGATAATTTCCAATTAACAAATTTTGTATCTACAGTTTCATACATGTATATTTGTTCTTTCTCAAAACCCTAGAAACAAATGCCTAGCTAATCTATATCATTCCTTCTTCAGCCAAAATGTGAGATTTTGATAAAACAGATTTTTATCTTAATGGAAAAACAAACAATCTCAAAATGAAGACACACACACACACACGCCATTCTGTTCTATACATCCACTGAATCAGACCACCTAAAAAGCACAGATACTTTAGTTCACAACAATAATCTCATAACATAAATTAACAAACAAACAAACAACCATAAAGAATAACACAAATCAAAAGAAGCTAAACAATTAGAGAATTTTCAATGGGCTAATGTTGTACCTCCTTGGGTTGTTTTTTAGGAACCCTATTATTCTTCTCCCCATCTCTCTTACCTTCTTGTTGGTTACCAGGCTCCATTTCTAAAACATCAAATAAAATGAAAACAAGTTAAAGATTTTTTTTTTTTTAAAAGCTTGATTCAGAGATGATAATACTAAATTCTAACAAGAACTCAACCTGACAGAGAGAAGAATATGAGATGGTTTATCAAGTTAATTGATTTGGAGAGAACAAGATAGTTGGTGAAAACAAGTAAGAATGCAAAACAAGTTGATGATGTTTCTCAAGCTGATGATTAAGAGATAGGGAATCAACATGGTTTATATAGAGGTAGTTTGTGTTAAGTATCCCACAACCTTCATTATTGATATGCTTTGTTGTTGGCATTTATGGAAAAAGCTTAATTATGTTTCTGGAATTGCATGATTCTTCTTGTATTTTAAGTTGACTACAATATTTAAAATTAGTTGCCTCTTTTCATCTATATACATAATCAGGAGAAATGTGGTTACTTGAAATAGATTTTGGTCCTTGGATTTTCTATATCTAGCACTTTTTCCTACTTTATCCATGACTGATGATGCATTGCTTTAATACATTTTAATATGCAGTTTGCACATTGTTAAAATATCTTATAAACATGTTAGAGAATTATCGACACGAAGAAATTAAATGGATAATCAAATCCGGAACAAATTATTGAGATTTACAAGATTTGTCGAAACTGTATAGGAAGAATAAATTTTAACTAGGGATGGATATGGAATGTAAGGGAGTTCTTCGTCGAAATTGATTGTCACTTAGATCAAGTTGCTTGATATTAGACAGTGAGGTATTTACATAGTAAGCATGCCATAGGTATTCTCAAGTCAACTATATAACTCAGACGTAAAACTTCAATAGAATGAAACATATTGATCGTTAAGTACCTTGAGTAATTCGTAATCCTCTTGATGAGATAAACATCATCTCTAAGATAAAAAAAAAAAAACATTTAACTGCGAAAGATTTCCTAGATGATGGGGGGCAACACCAATATATGATGTTTGAAAGAGAGATACTAAGATGTTGCAATTGGTTCAAGAACCCTAGAAATATCGAAAATGGGTTGTGCACAATGTCATTCCCGCTGAAGTCCATGTACCTTAAATTCTCTATCTCCAAAAGGGAGGGATCAGTCACATTCAACCGCAAAGATTTCCTAGATGATGAGCTAGGGGCAACACTGATGATGTTTGCAAGGGAGAGATTATGCTGTTGAAACTGGTTCAACAACCTTAGAAATGTCGGAAATGGGATGTGCACAAAATCATTACCGCTCAAGTCCACATACCTTAAATGATCCAGCTCCAAAGGGGGTGGGGGGATAAATCACATTCAACCGTGAAAGATTTCCTAGATGATGAGGGGAAACACCAATAATGTTTGGATGGGAGAGATTAAGATGTTGCAGCTGGTTCAACAACCCTAGAAATGTCGGAAATTGGTTGTACACAAAGTCATTACGCCTCAAGTCCACGTACCTTTAATGCTACAACTCCAAAGGTAAGGATCAATCATTTTACTCGATAACTCTGTTTGCAAGTATTTGGGGCACGAAAAAAAATGCCTCAAGGTAATAATATGTTGCACACGTGCATGCATTTATGTACAGAGTAAATATATTGAACACATCACTGACACGTATATATATGTAATATCCCAAGTTTGTTACTCAACAGAATTAGCATAGTAGACCAGCACAACATATAAGCATAAAGCACGATCGTGTCTATTATTAAACGTGAACGATATCCTTCCAGCTAGTGGACATGCTAAAATAAAAACTCCAATTACAAGTAGTACAAAAGGCTCTGAGTGTAACGTCTCATGTTAATTTTGTCAGTTTCACTCAAAACAAGCCTGCATGAGTACAATGTATATGCAATAGAATTCATGTAAAGGTGCATGTTGTTTCTGCTTATCCACGTTGCAGATACACCCCATAAGGGATTCAGTTACTTTACTGGACATTACTAACGACAACCAAGATTCTCTACAGACTTCATTAATAGAGCCAACTTCTCAAGTTACATATTCAAAATCTAACTGTAAAAAGTAGCCATATGCATATATTGCAATAAAACAGTATCTTAGCATGTAAATTCACCACAAAACTTTTTTTAATATCAATTTCAACATCTTAACCCTAATCAACTTGGTTAACAGGACAAAGCACAATCGCATATTTCAAATGTATAACACTATCTTCAAAGTTTCTTCACGATATAAGCTTTAAGAATACTAATGACTAAAGACAAAAGTTTCTTACGTTTTGTTGGTCCAGATAACGGCAAAGGAAAAGACTAGGAGGGGGGGTGAATAGTCTTTTATAGCTTTTGTCGATAAACACAAGTTCTCAGATATCTGATACTTAGTTTCAGAGAGTGGAAGACTTTTTTGTGACAAGTGCACGTGCTCTGCAAGATATAATGTGTTTAAATACTTATCAGGATAAAGAGAACGATAAGTAAATTGCTGAAAGTAAATAACACGTCTTTTATAGTGGTATATGAAGGTGGCGTAATCCTTCAACTAATCCACTTCGGCCTTTCTCAGACCTGGAATCCACTAAGACATATAATTGAGTTCACCTTTCAAATATCTTCTCTCAATTCCTAAAATACACTAGGTTCCAAACCAAGTGTTCCCCCTGAGTTATTCCCCGGCTCCCAGCCAAGTACTTCCTATACTCAGAAATCTTTGAGCTGTTCCTTAGTTTTCCAAACTAAGTACTTCCTATGCTCAGTAACCTTGGAGTTATTCCTTAGTTTCCCAAACTAAGTACTTCTGTCTTGCCGTTTTAAGGTGTTGGTTATGAAGGTTTGTCAGGTGAGTAGTCTTACTAACTTTTCAGTTATTTAGGAATACTCTATAGAACAAGAATCACTTAACAAACTTCACAATGTGTTGTGATATGTTCTTTACCGACCCGAGTCTATGTTAACTGTTCTGGAGAATGAAACTCAGATACTTGATCTTTTGATTCAACTCCTTCACAGATAGCAATGCTTGTTAAGGATCAGGACACTTAGAACTTTCGTGCTACTTAGAATTCAAGTGCTTAGTCGCAACTGTAAGCTGAAGAGTAAGTAGGTTGAAGGCTTGTATGCTTGAATGAATAAGTTCGTTCTGTGTGTAAGTTCAAGGTGTATTTCAAGCATTCTAAGTGGTGATATTTATAGTTGAATTTGAAGCCGTTTGAATAGTATCCGTTAGGCTCAATTCAAATTCAAACCATTGATATCTGAAAATAGTACTGCAGAAGACGTTGTCTCTTTTCAGAGATTTCCTCTTTTGTTCAAATGTCTATGTCTGCGCAATTATTGCATTGTACTATTTTTGTCTTGTAGTACCAATGGAACAATGCATGCTTTCTGAAGCATTGCATGTCACTTTCCAGAGATCTTCACATCTCCAGATACTTGTTGAAACATTGTTTTCCAGAAACATAGTTTTATCCAAGGTATCTTAGTGTAGGTTTCTGTGGGCACTTTTCCTCGTTCAGAAACCTTGTGTTCTCAAATATCTTTTGCAAAACTTGTTTATTGAAAAACAGTGTTTCTTTAAGATATCTAGACATAGGTATCTGAGGAGACTTTTCTCCTTAGTCTTCAGCAATCTTGAGCAAACTTCACTCTTCTGGAAATGAGTTCCTTTGCTTGGATGCTTCCTTCTTGGTCTTCTTTAACCCAAAAAAAAAAAAAATTACATTCAGAGACCTAACATCCTATACAAGAGATTTGCTAGACTAACATATTTAGTGATTTTCCTCTTTTACAAAGTTTAAGTTAACTAAGGCTCTGTTCTATTCAACAGAAAACTCATTCAGTTCAGTTCAGTTCCATTCAGTTCAGTTCAGTTCAGTAAATTTTAGTTGAAAAGAATAGAGCCTAAGAGTACTAAGCATCCTTCTGAGCTAAGATAAGTCATTAGGTTGCTGATCAAAATCTAAACATATATTCCTAACATGTTTTACTCCAACTAAAAAAAGTTGCCCTCGTGAATAATCATAATCTCAAAATTTTCAACTCTGCCTCATTTTGGCAAGCAAGTATATAACATATCCCAAATATCACATGCATCATAGTAAAGTATAAAACCCGCAATACAATTCACGTAAATTTGCAAGTAGTTTCCGCTTATCCCCCCTTAGAGATACAACATGAAAGGAATCCAGTTACTTCTCTAGAGATGGCTGATCCAAAACTCTCTGCAGAATTTTCCAACAAAGCCGAATTCCGACTTCCCCTTAAACTAACACCTCGGAACCCCTAGCCACTAGCCAGAACATGTACATCAGCGTCTAAGCCACCATTATATCTTGTTTCGACATCACTTTCAGCATATATTCACTCATGAAAGCTTATCTACAAACAGGTTTTTCAAATTTATAACATTGTACACCAAACTTCTTCACAATCCAAGCTTTAATATACTAAACACTAATTTAGCCGATAGATCATAAGCCATATTCTCATCCCTGTCTACAAAAAGATTGAATTTTGACACATCCCGGTTTTGAAAAACCAAGTTTCTTCCACAATGCAGATAACAACAATCTCAACAAACAAACAAACAATCAAACACAAACCAGTTAAAATTCTACTCTACCCACTTAACCAGAACACTTCAAGGAAGCAAAAATCAAGAACTGACAAAAACTCCAATAAAACTGCAAAAATTCTTCACTGGAAGCAAACCAATCAAAACCAAGAAAGCTCAAAACAAATGTACCTTTACTCTTGCACCAAAACCCCCAATTTTCACACCGACCGTCCACCCCTTCGGCAACCAGTCCGGTCGCTCATCATCCATTTTCAGTCAACAACAGTTGATAAAACCACAAAAGACTCGATTTTGAGCTGGAATTCAAGAACGCAACACCGCACCGTTTAATTCAGTGAGTGGAAACTGAGAAGAATAAAGTAGTCCAGAAAAAGAAAAGTGGAGAATTTCTGTGACTGAGTAGTAGAAGTAAAACCCGACAAAGTGCGGTCTTGCCACCACGTTTAAGTCAATCTCGGATGTTTGCATTTTTGAAGCTTAGTTCTTGTCAAATTTTAAGGAACGAAGCCTTTACTCGAAGACAATATGAGACTGTCATTGTCTTCTTTCAGTTTGTTATTTTTCACACGTGTGTTTTGTGTATTTGCAAATGTGGTCCTTTTAGCTTTCAATTTTTACAATTCTAACTGCATAAATTATTTAATATTATAGTTTAAGAGTAATTCATGGTCAAAGTCGAAGACAGTTGACCAGTCAAAGTCAAAATTGAAAGAAATCTTTGGAATGGAGGAAGTAATTTCTAAATGGCTTTATAGTTAAGATAAGTTAGATAACCACCAGTATCTCATGTAACACTCATGGGCAATAAATAAAAGTTGCACATATAGCACATGGAATGTGAAAATAAGAATCGAAATATTGCGATTAAGATGTGCAAATGATACGTTATGCACATGAAGCGCAAATAATTGAAACGTAATACAATTAAATCCTAACACCAAATTTGAGTTCAATTTTTTTACAACTATATATTAATATATATCAAAAAATTTCACGATTAAATTAAGATTTTTCTCAAGCTGGTTCGTTCAGTGAGACCACATTGCTTATTTGTGCTAAAGAAGAGCGCGGTAGCTATATAGGGACTATAGCAAATGAATAATCCAAAATCAAAGGGATAATTTGTGTGAATGTTGGTGTGATATCCCACGAACTTCATTCTGTGTATTTAAACCTCATTGCTTTGCTTTAATTTGGTGTTGGCATTTATGGGAAACCTTGTAATTATGTTTGTGGAATTGCATGAATCTTCTTCTCTGTAATGTTGACTATAATACTATAATCTAATTAAGATAGTAGATAGTATCCCATGTAACACCCATGAGCAGTAAACAAATGTTGTGCATGCAATACATTCCATGTGGAAACAAGAATCATAATATTATATATGCTTAAGATGTGCAAATGATGTGTTGCGCAAAAGAAGGTCAAATATTGTAAACCAAATACGATTACATACGAACACCAAATTTGAGTTTTTTTTTTTTACTACGATTTAGGTACATCCTAGATACAATGTAATCGTCCACTGACAAATCAAATGGACATATACTTGCAGGTTCTTGAAATTCCTTAGGCGTTCCGATGTTGAAATCTTTAAAATCAGGAATACAAGAGCCTACATACAAAAATTGAGCAAATATGAAGAGTTAAATATAATTAAAAAGCAAAATAATAGGAAAACATGAGAAAGAAGCAAATTAATAAGCAATTAATAGTGCGACAAATGACTACCAATGCGAATCTTAAGAGGTACAAATGACATGTTGCGCATAAGAAAAGCAAATGGAATGTACACAAGAGGTGCAATTGACATGTTGCGCATAAAAAAATATAAATATTGTGTTTCGGGACCAAGGCGGAATGTTGCTAGTAGGGGCTTAATACCTGATATGGAGGTCTCGCCCTCAACATCGCTTTCAACTTCATCAGATGACTGGATTAATCAAGCAAAATCAACTGTTTCGTTAGAAAAATATTGAATCAAGAATGATGCTTCTATTATAAATATTTGTCGGTTGATGGTTTTCGAGTTATGTACAACAAAAGGGAAGACAATGAGATAGATGGAAGAAATTTAAAGAAAACTCATATACTAGAATGATTTCTTTTTCTCACCTCACTAGTGTCATTGTTGATATATATAGCCGTCTGCTCGACCATTTCATAATCTGCAGGATTCTCTGCAAGGTGGCGTTCAACGCATTTCATAGACGTGAACTGCTTCGTACCAGGGCCTCTATAGTACTGAAAGAAACCGAAAGAATAAAAACATATACTCAATCCAGTGAAATAATAGGAGAAAAAAGGCAATAAATAAGTAGATGACAATGTCAGAAAAGAAGTGCCATAAAAGTGCATATAAGATATATATTGAGCTAAAAAATATATATAAAGGTAATTAAGTTGTAGTACCGAGTCACTACGAGACTTTCCATTAGATCCCCTTGATGTCCGGACCTCCCATGTCCACCCCTTAGGTAAAGTTTTGGTCCTTTCTTCTATGTTCTAAAGTGTTGGAACAATAAATAACACTTTTAATGCACAATATACTCAACATATATATACATATACATAATGTAGTACTAATAACACTTTTAATTTTACATCATTCGTTTGTATAATCAAATGAATATGGATGCAAAAAAGGAACGCATAATGGATGGTCTCCATTTTTCAAGAGGAGAATTATCAATATTCCCCTTTAACCCGACAAATAAATGAACAATCGAGGTACATTGCATTGCGCAAATTCTTTCTTTTATCATGAAAAATTCGTAAGTTTCTCGAAATGTCAATTTTTCCAACACGTTAACAGAGACCGTTCAATTTAATAACGTTCATCCCTTTATGTGGAATTTGGTGTATACATAAAACTCCTGGTGTTCTTTTGTAGTGCAATAAAAAGTTTAAATTCTTCAAAAAAGAAAAAAAAACGATCATCCCTTTGGGCTGTTCAATGAAGGAATAAATTAGGGATGAAATTCTTCTTTTTAGGGTTTTGAGAATGAAAACACATTCTCAAAACCCTAGAAAGAAAAGCCTCATGCTTACAAATTTGGTATCATTCTTTAGCATAAATGTGAGATTTTGATTGCACAAATGCTTCAGTTTATAACAATTAATAAAGGTAGAAATGAACAAATAAACATCTATAAAGAATGAGATAATTTCCAATTAACAAATTTTGTATCTACAGTTTCATACATGTATATTTGTTCTTTCTCAAAACCCAAGAAACAAATTCCTAGCTAATCTATATCATTCCTTCTTCAGCCAAAATGTGAGATTTTGATAAAACAGATTTTTATCTTAATGGAAAAACAAACAATCTCAAAATGAAGACACATACACACACACACACACGCCATTCTGTTCTATACATCCACTGAATCAGACCACCTAAAAAGCACAGATACTTTAGTTCACAACAATTAATCTCATAACATAAATTAACAAACAAACAAACAACCATAAAGAATAACACAAATCAAAAGAAGCTAAACAATTAGAGAATTTTCAATGGGCTAATGTTGTACCTTCTTGGGTTGTTTTTTAGGAACCCTATTATTCTTCTCCCCATCTCTCTTACCTTCTTGTTGGTTACCAGGCTCCATTTCTAAAACATCAAATAAAATGAAAACAAGTTAAAGATTTTTTTTTTAAAAGCTTGATTCAGAGATGATAACACTAAATTCTAACAAGAACTCAACCTGACAGAGAGAAGAATATGAGATGGTTTCTCAAGCTAATGGATTTGGAGAGAACAAGATAGTTGGTGAAAACAAGTTGATGATGTTTCTCAAGCTGATGATTAAGAGATAGGGAATCAACATGGTTTATATAGAGGTAGTTTGTGTTAAGTATCCCACAACCTTCATTATTGATATGCTTTGTTGTTGGCATTTATGGAAAAATCTTAATTATGTTTCTGGAATTGCATGATTCTTCTTGTATTTTAAGTTGACTACAATATTTAAAATTAGTTGCCTCTTTTCATCTATATACATAATCAGGAGAAATGTGGTTACTTGAAATAGATTTTGGTCCTTGGATTTTCTATATCTAGCACTTTTTCCTACTTTATCCATGACTGATGATGCATTGCTTTAATACATTTTAATATGCAGTTTGCACATTGTTAAAATATCTTATAAACATGTTAGAGAACTATCGACACGAAGAAATTAAATGGATAATCAAATCCGGAACAAATTATTGAGATTTACAAGATTTGTCGAAACTGTATAGGAAGAATAAATTTTAACTAGGGATGGATATGGAATGTAAGGGAGTTCTTCGTCGAAATTGATTGTCACTTAGATCAAGTTGCTTGATATTAGACAGTGAGGTATTTACATAGTAAGCATGCCATAGGTATTCTCAAGTCAACTATATAACTCAGACGTAAAATTTCAATAGAATAAAACATATTGATCGTTAAGTACCTTGAGTAATTCGTAATCGTCTTGATGAGATAAACATCATCTCTAAGATAAAAAAAAAATATTTAACTGCGAAAGATTTCCTAGATGATGGGGGGCAACACCAATATATGATGTTTGAAAGAGAGATACTAAGATGTTGCAATTGGTTCAAGAACCCTAGAAATATCGAAAATGGGTTGTGCACAACGTCATTCCCGCTGAAGTCCATGTACCTTAAATTCTCTAGCTCCAAAAGGGAGGGATCAGTCACATTCAACCGCGAAGATTTCCTAGATGATGAGCTAGGGGCAACACTGATGATGTTTGCAAGGGAGAGATTATGATGTTGCAACGGGTTCAACAACCTTAGAAATGTCGGAAATGGGATGTGCACAAAATCATTACCGCTCAAGTCCACATACCTTAAATGATCCAGCTCCAAAGGGGGTGGGGGGATATAAATCACATTCAACCATGAAAGATTTCCTAGATGATGAGGGGAAACACCAATAATGTTTGCATGGCAGAGATTAAGATGTTGCAGCTGGTTCAACAACCCTAGAAATGTCGGAAATTGGTTGTACACAAAGTCATTACGCCTCAAGTCCACGTACCTTCAATGCTACAACTCCAAAGGTAAGGATCAATCATTTTACTCGATAACTCTGTTTGCAAGTATTTGGGGCACGAAAAAAAAATGCCTCAAGGTAATAATATGTTGCACACGTGCATGCATTTATGTACAGAGTAAATATATTGAACACATCACTGACACGTATATATATGCAATATCCCAAGTTTGTTACTCAACAGAATTAGCATAGTAGACCAGCATAACATATAAGCATAAAGCACGATCGTGTCTATTATTAAACGTGAACGATATCCTTCCAGCTAGTGGGCATGCTAAAATAAAAACTCCAATTACAAGTAGTACAAAAGGCTCTGAGTGTAACGTCTCATGTTAATTTTGTCAGTTTCACTCAAAACAAGCCTGCATGAGTACAATGTATATGCAATAGAATTCATGTAAAGGTGCATGTTGTTTCTGCTTATCCACGTTGCAGATACACCCCATAAGGGATTCAATTACTTTACTGGACATTACTAACGACAACCAAGATTCTCTACAGACTTCATTAATAGAGCCAACTTCTCAAGTTACATATTCAAAATCTAACTGTAAAAAGTAGCCATATGCATATCTTGCAATAAAACAGTATCTTAGCATGTAAATTCACCACCAAACTTTTTTTTAATATCAATTTCAACATCTTAACCCTAATCAACTTGGTTAACAGGACAAAGCACAATCGCATATTTCAAATGTATAACACTATCTTCAAAGTTTCTTCACGATATAAGCTTTAAGAATACTAATGACTAAAGACAAAAGTTTCTTACGTTTTGTTGGTCCAGATAACGGCAAAGGAAAAGATTAGGGGGGGGGGGGGTGAATAGTCTTATAGCTTTTGTCGATAAACACAACTTCTCAGATATATGTACTTAGTTTCAGAGAGTGGAAGACTTTTCTGTGACAAGTGCACGTGCTCTGCAAGATATAATGTGTTTAAATACTTATCAGGATAAAGAGAACGATAAGTAAATTGTTGAAAGTAAATAACACGTCTTTTATAGTGGTATATGAAGGTGGCGTAATCCTTCAACTAATCCACTTCGGCCTTTCTCAGACCTGGAATCCACTAAGACATATAATTGAGTTCACCTTACAAATATATTCTCTCAATTCCTAAAATACACTAGGTTCCCAACCAAGTGTTCCCCCTGAGTTATTCCCCGGCTCCCAGCCAAGTACTTCCTATACTCAGAAATCTTTGAGCTGTTCCTTAGTTTTCCAAACTAAGTACTTCCTATGCTCAGTAACCTTGGAGTTATTCCTTAGTTTCCCAAACTAAGTACTTCCTGTACTCCACGCCGTTTTAAGGTGTTGGTTATGAAGGTTTGTCAGGTGAGTAGTCTTACTAAGTTTTCAGTTATTTAGGAATACTCTATAGAACAAGAATCACTTAACACACTTCACAATGTGTTGTGATATGTTCTTTACTGACCCAAGTCTATGTTAACTGTTCTGGAGAATGAAACTCAGATACTTGATCTTTTGATTCAACTCCTTCACAGATAGCAATGCTTGTTAAGGATCAGGAAACTTAGAACTTTCGTGCTACTTAGAATTCAAGAGCATAGTCGCAACTGTAAGCTGAAGAGTAAGTAGGTTGAAGGCTTGTATGCTTGAATGAATAAGTTCGTTCTGTGTGTAAGTTCAAGGTGTATTTCAAGCATTCTAAGTGGTGATATTTATAGTTGAATTTGAAGCCGTTTGAATAGTATCCGTTAGGCTCAATTCAAATTCAAACTATTGATATCTGAAAATAGTACTGCAGAAGACGTTGTCTCTTTTCAGAGATTTCCTCTTTTGTTCAAATGTCTCTGTCTGCGCATTTATTGCATTGTACTATTTTTTGTCCTGTAGTACCAACGGAACAATGCACGCTTTCTGAAGCATTGCATGTCACTTTCCAGAGACCTTCACATCTCCAGATACTTGTTGAAACATTGTTTTCCAGAAACATAGTTTTATCCAAGGTATCTTAGTGTAGGTTTCTGTGGGCACTTTTCCTCGTTCAGAAACCTTGTGTTCTCAAATATCTTTTGCAAAACTTGTTTATTGAAAAACAGTGTTTCTTTAAGATATCTAGACATAGGTATCTGAGGAGACTTTTCTCCTTAGTCTTCAGCAATCTTGAGCAAACTTCACTCTTCTGGAAATGAGTTCCTTTGCTTGGATGCTTCCTTCTTGGTCTCTTTAACCAAAAAAAAAAAAATTACATTCAGAGACCTAACATCCTATACAAGAGATTTGCTAGACTAACATATTTAGTGATTTTCCTCTTTTACAGAGTTTAAGTTAACTAAGGCTCTGTTCTCTTCAACTGAAAACTCATTCAGTTCAGTTCAGTTCAGTTCAGTAAATTTCAGTTGAAAAGAACAGAGCCTAAGAGTACTAAGCATCTTTCTGAGCTAAGATAAGTCATTAGGTTGCTGATCAAAATCTAAACATATATTCCTAACATGTTTTACTCCAACTAAAAAAAGTTGCCCTCGTGAATAATCATAATCTCAAAATTTTCAACTCTGCCTCATTTTGGCAAGCAAGTATATAACATATCCCAAATATCACATGCATCATAGTAAAGTATACAACCCGCAATACAATTCACGTAAATTTGCAAGTAGTTTCCACTTATCCCCCCTTAGAGATACAACATGAAAGGAATCCAGTTACTTCTCTAGAGATGGCTGATCCAAAACTCTCTGCAGAATTTTCCAACAAAGCCGAATTCCGACTTCCCCTTAAACTAACACCTCGGAACCCCTAGCCACTAGCCAGAACATGTACATCAGCGTCTAAGCCACCATTATATCTTGTTTCGACATCACTTTCAGCATATATTCACTCATGAAAGCTTATCTACAAACAGGTTTTTCAAATTTATAACATTGTACACCAAACTTCTTCACAATCCAAGCTTTAATATACTAAACACTAATTTAGCCAATAGATCATAAGCCATATTCTCATCCCTGTCTACAAAAAGATTGAATTTTGACACATCCCGGTTTTGAAAAACCAAGTTTCTTCCACAATGCAGATAACAACAATCTCAACAAACAAACAAACAATCAAACACAAACCAGTTAAAATTCTACTCTACCCACTTAACCAAAACACTTCAAGGAAGCAAAAATCAAGAACTGACAAAAACTCCAATAAAACTGCAAAAATTCTTCACTGGAAGCAAACCAATCAAAACCAAGAAAGCTCAAAACAAATGTACCTTTACTCTTGCACCAAAACCCCCAATTTTCACACCGACGTCACCCCTTCTGAACCAAATCCGGTCGCTCATCCTCCATTTTCAGTCAACAACAGTTGATAAAACCACAAAAGACTCGATTTTGAGCTGGAATTCAAGAACGCAACACCGCACCGTTTAATTCAGTGAGTGGAAACTGAGAAGAATAAAGTAGTCCAGAAAAAGAAAAGTGGAGAATTTCTGTGACTGAGTAGTAGAAGTAAAACCCGACAAAGTGCGGTCTTGCCACCACGTTTAAGTCAATCTCGGATGTTTGCATTTTTGAAGCTTAGTTCTTGTCAAATTTTAAGGAACGAAGCCTTTACTCGAAGATAATATGAGACTGTCATTGTCTTCTTTCAGTTTGTTATTTTTCACACGTGTGTTTTGTGTATTTGCAAATGTGGTCCTTTTAGCTTTCAATTTTTACAATTCTAACTGCATAAATTATTTAATATTATAGTTTAAGAGTAATTCATGGTCAAAGTCGAAGACAGTTGACCAGTCAAAGTCAAAATTGAAAGAAATCTTTGGAATGGAGGAAGTAATTTCTAAATGGCTTTATAGTTAAGATAAGTTAGATAACCACCAGTATCTCATGTAACACTCATGGGCAATAAATAAAAGTTGCACATATAGCACATGGAATGTGAAAATAAGAATCGAAATATTGCGATTAAGATGTGCAAATGATACGTTATGCACATGAAGCGCAAATAATTGAAACGTAATACAATTAAATCCTAACACCAAATTTGAGTTCAATTTTTTTACAACTATATATTAATATATATCAAAAAATTTCACAATTAAATTAAGATTTTTCTCAAGCTGGTTAGTTCAGTGAGACCACATTGCTTATTTGTGCTAAAGAAGAGCGCGGTAGCTATATAGGGACTATAGCAAATGAATAATCCAAAATCAAAGGGATAATTTGTGTGAATGTTGGTGTGATATCCCACGAACTTCATTCTGTGTATTTAAACCTCATTGCTTTGCTTTAATTTGGTGTTGGCATTTATGGGAAACCTTGTAATTATGTTTGTGGAATTGCATGAATCTTCTTCTTTGTAATGTTGACTATAATACTATAATCTAATTAAGATAGTAGATAGTATCCCATGTAACACCCATGAGCAGTAAACAAATGTTGTGCATGCAATACATTCCATGTGGAAACAAGAATCATAATATTATATATGCTTAAGATGTGCAAATGATGTGTTGCGCAAAAGAAGGTCAAATATTGTAAACCAAATACGATTACATACGAACGCCAAATTTGAGTTTTTTTTTTTACTACGATTTAGGTACATCCTAGATACAATGTAATCGTCCACTGACGAATCAAATGGACATATACTTGCAGGTTCTTGAAATTCCTTAGGCGTTCCGATGTTGAAATCTTTAAAATCAGGAATACAAGAGCCTACATACAAAAATTGAGCAAATATGAAGAGTTAAATATAATTAAAAAGCAAAATAATAGGAAAACATGAGAAAAAAGCAAATTAATAAGCAATTAATAGTGCGACAAATGACTACCAATGCGAATCTTAAGAGGTACAAATGACATGTTGCGCATAAGAAAAGCAAATGGAATGTACACAAGATGCAATTGACATGTTGCGCATAAAAAAATATAAATATTGTGTTTCGGGACCAAGGCGGAATGTTGCTAGTAGGGGCTTAATACCTGATATGGAGGTCTCGCCCTCAACATCGCTTTCAACTTCATCAGATGACTGGATTAATCAAGCAAAATCAACTGTTTCGTTAGAAAAATATTGAATCAAGAATGATGCTTCTATTATAAATATTTGTCGGTTGATGGTTTTCGAGTTATGTACAACAAAAGGGAAGACAATGAGATAGATGGAAGAAATTTAAAGAAAACTCATATACTAGAATGATTTCTTTTTCTCACCTCACTAGTGTCATTGTTGATATATATAGCCGTCTGCTCGACCATTTCATAATCTGCAGGATTCTCTGCAAGGTGGCGTTCAACGCATTTCATAGACGTGAACTGCTTCGTACCAGGGCCTCTATAGTACTGAAAGAAACCGAAAGAATAAAAACATATACTCAATCCAGTGAAATAATAGGAGAAAAAAGGCAATAAATAAGTAGATGACAATGTCAGAAAAGAAGTGCCATAAAAGTGCATATAAGATATATATTGAGCTAAAATATATATATAAAGGTAATTAAGGAGTAGTACCGAGTCACTACGAGACTTTCCATTAGATCCCCTTGATGTCCGGACCTCCCATGTCCACCCCTTAGGTAAAGTTTTGGTCCTTTCTTCTATGTTCTAAAGTGTTGGAACAATAAATAACACTTTTAATGCACAATATACTCAACATATATATACATATACATAATGTAGTACTAATAACACTTTTAATTTTACATCATTCGTTTGTATAATCAAATGAATATGGATGCAAAAAAGGAACGCATAATGGATGGTCTCCATTTTTCAAGAGGAGAATTATCAATATTCCCCTTTAACCCGACAAATAAATGAACAATCGAGGTACATTGCATTGCGCAAATTCTTTCTTTTATCATGAAAAATTCGTAAGTTTCTCGAAATGTCAATTTTTCCAACACGTTAACAGAGACCGTTCAATTTAATAACGTTCATCCCTTTATGTGGAATTTGGTGTATACATAAAACTCCTGGTGTTCTTTTGTAGTGCAATAAAAAGTTTAAATTCTTCAAAAAAGAAAAAAAAACGATCATCCCTTTGGGCTGTTCAATGAAGGAATAAATTAGGGATGAAATTCTTCTTTTTAGGGTTTTGAGAATGAAAACACATTCTCAAAACCCTAGAAAGAAAAGCCTCATGCTTACAAATTTGGTATCATTCTTTAGCATAAATGTGAGATTTTGATTGCACAAATGCTTCAGTTTATAACAATTAATAAAGGTAGAAATGAACAAATAAACATCTATAAAGAATGAGATAATTTCCAATTAACAAATTTTGTATCTACAGTTTCATACATGTATATTTGTTCTTTCTCAAAACCCAAGAAACAAATTCCTAGCTAATCTATATCATTCCTTCTTCAGCCAAAATGTGAGATTTTGATAAAACAGATTTTTATCTTAATGGAAAAACAAACAATCTCAAAATGAAGACACACACACACACACACGCCATTCTGTTCTATACATCCACTGAATCAGACCACCTAAAAAGCACAGATACTTTAGTTCACAACAATTAATCTCATAACATAAATTAACAAACAAACAAACAACCATAAAGAATAACACAAATCAAAAGAAGCTAAACAATTAGAGAATTTTCAATGGGCTAATGTTGTACCTTCTTGGGTTGTTTTTTAGGAACCCTATTATTCTTCTCCCCATCTCTCTTACCTTCTTGTTGGTTACCAGGCTCCATTTCTAAAACATCAAATAAAATGAAAACAAGTTAAAGATTTTTTTTTTTAAAAGCTTGATTCAGAGATGATAACACTAAATTCTAACAAGAACTCAACCTGACAGAGAGAAGAATATGAGATGGTTTCTCAAGCTAATGGATTTGGAGAGAACAAGATAGTTGGTGAAAACAAGTTGATGATGTTTCTCAAGCTGATGATTAAGAGATAGGGAATCAACATGGTTTATATAGAGGTAGTTTGTGTTAAGTATCCCACAACCTTCATTATTGATATGCTTTGTTGTTGGCATTTATGGAAAAATCTTAATTATGTTTCTGGAATTGCATGATTCTTCTTGTATTTTAAGTTGACTACAATATTTAAAATTAGTTGCCTCTTTTCATCTATATACATAATCAGGAGAAATGTGGTTACTTGAAATAGATTTTGGTCCTTGGATTTTCTATATCTAGCACTTTTTCCTACTTTATCCATGACTGATGATGCATTGCTTTAATACATTTTAATATGCAGTTTGCACATTGTTAAAATATCTTATAAACATGTTAGAGAATTATCGACACGAAGAAATTAAATGGATAATCAAATCCGGAACAAATTATTGAGATTTACAAGATTTGTCGAAACTGTATAGGAAGAATAAATTTTAACTAGGGATGGATATGGAATGTAAGGGAGTTCTTCGTCGAAATTGATTGTCACTTAGATCAAGTTGCTTGATATTAGACAGTGAGGTATTTACATAGTAAGCATGCCATAGGTATTCTCAAGTCAACTATATAACTCAGACGTAAAATTTCAATAGAATGAAACATATTGATCGTTAAGTACCTTGAGTAATTCGTAATCGTCTTGATGAGATAAACATCATCTCTAAGATAAAAAAATATATTTAACTGCGAAAGATTTCCTAGATGATGGGGGGCAACACCAATATATGATGTTTGAAAGAGAGATACTAAGATGTTGCAATTGGTTCAAGAACCCTAGAAATATCGAAAATGGGTTGTGCACAATGTCATTCCCGCTGAAGTCCATGTACCTTAAATTCTCTAGCTCCAAAAGGGAGGGATCAGTCACATTCAACCGCGAAGATTTCCTAGATGATGAGCTAGGGGCAACACTGATGATGTTTGCAAGGGAGAGATTATGATGTTGCAACTGGTTCAACAACCTTAGAAATGTCGGAAATGGGATGTGCACAAAATCATTACCGCTCAAGTCCACATACCTTAAATGATCCAGCTCCAAAGGGGGTGGGGGGATAAATCACATTCAACCATGAAAGATTTCCTAGATGATGAGGGGAAACACCAATAATGTTTGCATGGGAGAGATTAAGATGTTGCAGCTGGTTCAACAACCCTAGAAATGTCGGAAATTGGTTGTACACAAAGTCATTACGCCTCAAGTCCACGTACCTTTAATGCTACAACTCCAAAGGTAAGGATCAATCATTTTACTCGATAACTCTGTTTGCAAGTATTTGGGGCACGAAAAAAAAATGCCTCAAGGTAATAATATGTTGCACACGTGCATGCATTTATGTACAGAGTAAATATATTGAACACATCACTGACACGTATATATATGCAATATCCCAAGTTTGTTACTCAACAGAATTAGCATAGTAGACCAGCACAACATATAACCATAAAGCACGATCGTGTCTATTATTAAACGTGAACGATATCCTTCCAACTAGTGGGCATGCTAAAATAAAAACTCCAATTACAAGTAGTACAAAAGGCTCTGAGTGTAACGTCTCCTGTTAATTTTGTCAGTTTCACTCAAAACAAGCCTGCATGAGTACAATGTATATGCAATAGAATTCATGTAAAGGTGCATGTTGTTTCTGCTTATCCACGTTGCAGATACACCCCATAAGGGATTCAGTTACTTTACTGGACATTACTAACGACAACCAAGATTCTCTACAGACTTCATTAATAGAGCCAACTTCTCAAGTTACATATTCAAAATCTAACTGTAAAAAGTAGCCATATGCATATCTTGCAATAAAACAGTATCTTAGCATGTAAATTCACCACCAAACTTTTTTTTAATATCAATTTCAACATCTTAACCCTAATCAACTTGGTTAACACGACAAAGCACAATCGCATATTTCAAATGTATAACACTATCTTCAAAGTTTCTTCACGATATAAGCTTTAAGAATACTAATGACTAAAGACAAAAGTTTCTTACGTTTTGTTGGTCCAGATAACGGCAAAGGAAAAGATTAGGGGGGGGGGGGTGAATAGTCTTATAGCTTTTGTCGATAAACACAACTTCTCAGATATCTGTACTTAGTTTCAGAGAGTGGAAGACTTTTCTGTGACAAGTGCACGTGCTCTGCAAGATATAATGTGTTTAAATACTTATCAGGATAAAGAGAACGATAAGTAAATTGTTGAAAGTAAATAACACGTCTTTTATAGTGGTATATGAAGGTGGCGTAATCCTTCAACTAATCCACTTCGGCCTTTCTCAGACCTGGAATCCACTAAGACATATAATTGAGTTCACCTTACAAATATCTTCTCTCAATTCCTAAAATACACTAGGTTCCCAACCAAGTGTTCCCCCTGAGTTATTCCCCGGCTCCCAGCCAAGTACTTCCTATACTCAGAAATCTTTGAGCTGTTCCTTAGTTTTCCAAACTAAGTACTTCCTATGCTCAGTAACCTTGGAGTTATTCCTTAGTTTCCCAAACTAAGTACTTCCTGTACTCCACGCCGTTTTAAGGTGTTGGTTATGAAGGTTTGTCAGGTGAGTAGTCTTACTAAGTTTTCAGTTATTTAGGAATACTCTATAGAACAAGAATCACTTAACACACTTCACAATGTGTTGTGATATGTTCTTTACTGACCCAAGTCTATGTTAACTGTTCTGGAGAATGAAACTCAGATACTTGATCTTTTGATTCAACTCCTTCACAGATAGCAATGCTTGTTAAGGATCAGGAAACTTAGAACTTTCGTGCTACTTAGAATTCAAGAGCATAGTCGCAATCGTAGTCAAGAGTAAGTAGGTTGAAGGCTTGTATGCTTGAATGAATAAGTTAGATTCGTGTGTAAGTTCAAGGTGTATTTCAAGCATTCTAAGTGGTGATATTTATAGTTGAATTTGAAGCCGTTGAATAGTATCCGTTAGGCTCAATTCAAATTCAAACTATTGATATCTGAAAATAATCTTGAAGACGTTGTCTCTTTCGTAGATTTCCTCTTTTGTTCAAATGTCTCTGTCTGCGCATTTATTGCATTGTACTATTTTTGTCTGTACCAATAACGGAACAATGCACGCTTTCTGAAGCATTGCATGTCACTTTCCAGAGACCTTCACATCTCCAGATACTTGTTGAAACATTGTTTTCCAGAAACATAGTTTTATCCAAGGTATCTTAGTGTAGGTTTCTGTGGGCACTTTTCCTCGTTCAGAAACCTTGTGTTCTCAAATATCTTTTGCAAAACTTGTTTATTGAAAAACAGTGTTTCTTTAAGATATCTAGACATAGGTATCTGAGGAGACTTTTCTCCTTAGTCTTCAGCAATCTTGAGCAAACTTCACTCTTCTGGAAATGAGTTCCTTTGCTTGGATGCTTCCTTCTTGGTCTTCTTTAACCAAAAAAAAAAATTACATTCAGAGACCTAACATCCTATACAAGAGATTTGCTAGACTAACATATTTAGTGATTTTCCTCTTTTACAGAGTTTAAGTTAACTAAGGCTCTGTTCTCTTCAACTGAAAACTCATTCAGTTCAGTTCAGTTCAGTTCAGTAAATTTCAGTTGAAAAGAACAGAGCCTAAGAGTACTAAGCATCTTTCTGAGCTAAGATAAGTCATTAGGTTGCTGATCAAAATCTAAACATATATTCCTAACACGTTTTACTCCAACTAAAAAAAGTTGCCCTCGTGAATAATCATAATCTCAAAATTTTCAAGTCTGCCTCATTTTGGCAAGCAAGTATATAACATATCCCAAATATCACATGCATCATAGTAAAGTATACAACCCGCAATACAATTCACGTAAATTTGCAAGTAGTTTCCGCTTATCCCCCCTTAGAGATACAACATGAAAGGAATCCAGTTACTTCTCTAGAGATGGCTGATCCAAAACTCTCTGCAAAATTTTCCAACAAAGCCGAATTCCGACTTCCCCTTAAACTAACACCTCGGAACCCCTAGCCACTAGCCAGAACATGTACATCAGCGTCTAAGCCACCATTATATCTTGTTTCGACATCACTTTCAGCATATATTCACTCATGAAAGCTTATCTACAAACAGGTTTTTCAAATTTATAACATTGTACACCAAACTTCTTCACAATCCAAGCTTTAATATACTAAACACTAATTTAGCAGATAGATCATAAGCCCTATTCTCATCCCTGTCTACAAAAAGATTGAATTTTGACACATCCCGGTTTTGAAAAACCAAGTTTCTTCCACAATGCAGATAACAACAATCTCAACAAACAAACAAACAATCAAACACAAACCAGTTAAAATTCTACTCTACCCACTTAACCAGAACACTTCAAGGAAGCAAAAATCAAGAACTGACAAAAACTCCAATAAAACTGCAAAAATTCTTCACTGGAAGCAAACCAATCAAAACCAAGAAAGCTCAAAACAAATGTACCTTTACTCTTGCACCAAAACCACCCTTCTTGATCCGGTCGCTCATCGTCCATTTTCAGTCAACAACAGTTGATAAAACCACAAAAGACTCGATTTTGAGCTGGAATTCAAGAACGCAACACCGCACCGTTTAATTCAAAGGTGAGGAAATCAGAAGAATAAAGTAGTCCAGAAAAAGAAAAGTGGAGAATTTCTGTGACTGAGTAGTAGAAGTAAAACCCGACAAAGTGCGGTCTTGCCACCACGTTTAAGTCAATCTCGGATGTTTGCATTTTTGAAGCTTAGTTCTTGTCAAATTTTAAGGAACGAAGCCTTTACTCGAAGACAATATGAGACTGTCATTGTCTTCTTTCAGTTTGTTATTTTTCACACGTGTGTTTTGTGTATTTGCAAATGTGGTCCTTTTAGCTTTCAAGTTTTACAATTCTAACTGCATAAATTATTTAATATTATAGTTTAAGAGTAATTCATGGTCAAAGTCGAAGACAGTTGACCAGTCAAAGTCAAAATTGAAAGAAATCTTTGGAATGGAGGAAGTAATTTCTAAATGGCTTTATAGTTAAGATAAGTTAGATAACCACCAGTATCTCATGTAACACTCATGGGCAATAAATAAAAGTTGCACATATAGCACATGGAATGTGAAAATAAGAATCGAAATATTGCGATTAAGATGTGCAAATGATACGTTATGCACATGAAGCGCAAATAATTGAAACGTAATACAATTAAATCCTAACACCAAATTTGAGTTCAATTTTTTTACAACTATATATTAATATATATCAAAAAAATTCACAATTAAATTAAGATTTTTCTCAAGCTGGTTAGTTCAGTGAGACCACATTGCTTATTTGTGCTAAAGAAGAGCGCGGTAGCTATATAGGGACTATAGCAAATGAATAATCCAAAATCAAAGGGATAATTTGTGTGAATGTTGGTGTGATATCCCACGAACTTCATTCTGTGTATTTAAACCTCATTACTTTGCTTTAATTTGGTGTTGGCATTTATGGGAAACCTTGTAATTAAGTTTGTGGAATTGCATGAATCTTCTTCTTTGTAATGTTGACTATAATACTATAATCTAATTAAGATAGTAGATAGTATCCCATGTAACACCCATGAGCAGTAAACAAATGTTGTGCATGCAATACATTCCATGCAAATGTTCTTCTTCATCAGATGACTGGATTAATCAAGCAAAATCAACTGTTTCGTTAGAAAAATATTGAATCAAGAATGATGCTTCTATTATAAATATTTGTCGGTTGATGGTTTTCGAGTTATGTACAACAAAAGGGAAGACAATGAGATAGATGGAAGAAATTTAAAGAAAACTCATATACTAGAATGATTTCTTTTTCTCACCTCACTAGTGTCATTGTTGATATATATAGCCGTCTGCTCGACCATTTCATAATCTGCAGGATTCTCTGCAAGGTGGCGTTCAACGCATTTCATAGACGTGAACTGCTTCGTACCAGGGCCTCTATAGTACTGAAAGAAACCGAAAGAATAAAAACATATACTCAATCCAGTGAAATTATAGGAGAAAAGAGGCAATAAATAAGTAGATGACAATGTCAGAAAAGAAGTGCCATAAAAGTGCATATAAGATATATATTGAGCTAAAATATATAAAGGTAATTAAGGAGTAGTACCGAGTCACTACGAGACTTTCCATTAGATCCTCTTGATGTTCGGACCTCCCATGTCCACCCCTTAGGTAAAGTTTTGGTCCTCTCTTCTGTGTTCTAAAGTGTTGGAACAATAAATAACACTTTTAATGCACAATATACTCAACATATATATACATATACATAATGTAGTACTAATAACACTTTTAATTTCACATCATTCGTTTGTATAATCAAATGAATATGGATGCAAAAAAAGGAACGCATAATGGATGGTCTCCATTTTTCAAGAGGAGAATTATCAATATTTCCCTTTAACCCGAAAAATAAATGAACAATCGAGGTACATTGCATTGCGCAAATTCTTTCTTTTATCATGAAAAATTCGTAAGTCTCTCGAAATGACAATTTTTCCAACATGTTAACAGAGACCGTTCAATTTAATAACGTTCATCCCTTTATGTGGAATTTGGTGTATACATAAAACTCTTGGTGTTCTTTTGTAGTGCAATAAAATGTTTAAATTCTACAAAAAAGAAAAAAAAAGGGTCATCCCTTTTGGCTGTTCAATGAAGGAATAAATTTGGGATGAAATTTTTCTTTTTAGGATTTTGAGAATGAAAACACATTCTCAAAACCCTAGAAAGAAAAACCTCATGCTTACAAATTTAGTATCATTCTTTAGCAGAAATGTGAGATTTTGATTGCACAAATGCTTCAGTTTGTAACAATTAATCAAGGTAGAAATGAACAAATAAACATCTATAAAGAATGAGATAATTTTCAATTAACAAATTTTGTATCTACAGTTTCATACATGTAAATTTTTTCTTTCTCAAAACCCTAAAAACAACAAAGTCATGCCTAGCTAATCTATATCCTTCTTCATCCAAAATGTGAGATTTTGATAAAACAAATTTTCATCTTAATGGAAAAACAAACAATCTCAAAATGAAGACACACACACACGCCATTCTGTTCTATACATCCACTGAATCAGACCACCTAAAAAGCACATATACTTTAGTTCACAACAATTAATCTCATAACATAAATTAACAAACAAACAAACAACCATAAAGAACAACACAAATCAAAAGAAGCTAAACAATTAGAGAATTTTCAATGATCTAATGTTGTACCTTCTTGGGTTGTTTTTTAGGAACCCTATTATTCTTCTCCCCTTCTCTCTTACCTTCTTGTTGGTTACCAGTCTCCATTTCTAAAACATCAAATAAAATGAAAACAAGTTAAAGATTTTTTTTAAAAGCTTGATTCAGAGATGATAACACCAAATTCTAACAAGAGCTCAACCTGACAGAGAGAAGAATATGAGATGGTTTCTCAAGCTAATTGATTTGGAGAGAACAAGATAGTTGGTGAAAACAAGTAAGAATGCAAAACAAGTTGATGATGTTTCTCAAGCTGATGATTAAGAGATAGGGAATCAACATGGTTTATATAGAGGTAGTTTGTGTTAAGTATCCCACAACCTTCATTATTGATTTGCTTTGTTGTTGGCATTTATGGGAAAGCTTAATTATGTTTCTGGAATTGCATGATTCTTCTTGTATTTTAAGTTGACTACAATATTTAAAATTAGTTGCCTCTTTTCATCTATATACATAATCAGGAGAAATGTGGTTACTTGAAATAGATTTTGGTCTTTGGATTTTCTACTTTATCCATGACTGATGATGCATTGCTTTAATACATTTTAATATGCAGTTTGCACATTGTTAAAATATCTTATAAACATGTTATAGAATTATCGACACGAAGAAATTAAATGGATAATCAAATCCGGAACAAATTATCGAGATTTACAAGATTTGTCGAAACTGTATAGGAAGAATAAATTTTAACTAGGGATGGATATGGAATGTAAGGGAGTTCTTCGTTGAAATTGATTGTCACGTAGATCAAGTTGCTTGATATTAGACAGTGAGGCATTTACATAGTAAGCATGCCATAGGTATTCTCAAGTCAACTATATAACTCAGACGTAAAACCTCAATAGAATGAAACATATTGATCGTTAAGTACCTTGAGTAATTCGTAATCCTCTTGATGAGATAAACATCATCTCTTAGATTAAAAAAAAAACATTTAACTG
The DNA here is from genome assembly GCA_026545765.1 of Plantago major. Taxonomy (NCBI): domain Eukaryota; kingdom Viridiplantae; phylum Streptophyta; class Magnoliopsida; order Lamiales; family Plantaginaceae; genus Plantago; species Plantago major. The sequence goes on along the minus strand of CM048844.1, from coordinate 3,960,657 downwards.
CAAAAGATTTCCTTGATGATGGGGGGCAACACCAATATATGATGTTTGAAAGAGAGATACTAAGATGTTGCAATTGGTTCAAGAACCCTAGAAATATCGAAAATGAGTTGTGCACAATGTCATTCCCGCTGAAGTCCATGTACCTTAAATTCTCTAGCTCCAAAAGGGAGGGATCAATCACATTCAACTGCGAAGATTTCCTAGATGATGAGGGGCAACACTGATGATTTTTGCAAGGGAGAGATTATGATGTTGCATCTGGTTCAACAACCCTAGAAATGTCGAAAATGGGATGTGCACAAAATCATTAATTACCGCTCAAGTCCACATACCTTAAATGATCCAGCTCCAAAGGGAGTGGGGGGATAAATCACATTCAACCGTGAAAGATTTCCTAGATGATGAGGGGAAACACCAATGATGTTTGCATGGGAGAGATTAAGATGTTGCAGCTGGTTCAACAACCCTAGAAATGTCGGAAATTTGTTGTACACAAAGTCATTACGCCTCAAGTCCACGTACCTTTAATGCTACAACTCCAAAAGGTAAGGATCAATCATTTTACTCAATAACATGTTAACATAAAAAAGGCATAATTGTCGCATTTTTTATTTTGAAGATCTACTGATCTAGAGCGAAAACATGTCCAATTATAAATCTGTCACACTTCACACCTTTCCATTTGCAAAAATCAAAATGATAGTATCCCATGATGACAATCTATTAGAAGGATAAAAAATCTCGCTCTGAGTTTCACGAGAACATTCTTTTGCCTCGTAACATTCTTTCGAGCCACAGATCATCGTCGAATGTATAACCAACAATATCAAGATCACATCCATCATGTTATAAGATCAAACATCATCCTGATGACATAAACATCATATCAAAGATTAAACACATTTAACTGTGGAAGATTTCCTAGAAGATGGGGGCAACACCAATATATGAGTTTGAAAGGGAGAAACTAAGATGTTGCAACATGGTTCAAGAACTCTAGAAACGTCGGAAATAGGTTGTGCACAAAGTCATTTTCACTGAAGTCCATGTACCTTAAATTCTCCAGCTCCATAAGGGAAGTGATCAATCACATTCAACAGCGAAGATTTCCTAGATGATGAGGGGCAACACTGATGATGTTTTCAGGGGAAAGATTATGATGTTGCAGTTGGTTCAACAACCCTAGAAATGTCAGAAATGGGATGTGCACAAAATCATTCCCTCTCAAGTCCATGTACCTTAAATGCTCTAGCTCCAGCAGGGTGGGGGAATGAATCACATTCAACCGTGAAAGATTTCCTAGATGATGAGGGGAAACACCAATGATGCTTGCATGGGAGAGATTAAGATGTTGCAACACCTTAGCAATTTCGGAAATGGGTTGTACACAAAATCATTCCGCCTCAAGTCCATGCACCTTTAATGCTCCAGCTCCAAAAGGTAGGGATCAATCATTTTACTCGATAACATGTTAACGTAAAAAGGCATAATCGCGCATTTTTTTATTTTGAAGATCTACAGATCTAGAACGATAACATGTTTGTTATCCAGTTATAAGTCTGTCACACTTCACACCTTTTCATTTGCAACAATCAATGATGGTATCCGATGATGACAATCTATTGGAAGGATCAGAAATGCTAGCTCTGAGTTTCACGAGAACATTCTTTTGCCCCGTAACGTTCTTTCGAGCCACAGATCATCGTCGAATGCATAACCAATAACATACATATCGTCGAGCCACAGATCATCCATCATGTTGTAGACGTTACATAATCATGCGTTAATTTAGACGATCTAATGGTTAGACAAAACTTACATATTAGGCGACAAAAACTTATGTTAGGCAATTGTTAGAATCACTAATTTAAATATTACGAATAAACACACAATTGCTAGCGTGTTACCCTAATTTGCAAATACACATCTGTCTGGAATAAACACTCTCCTAATTTGCACGCATATAATCATACCGTGTCTAGTACAACTTATTATCTTAATTGTGTCTTGTGACGTGTAGTTAATTAAGTGAAGATAAAAAATGTTTCATGAGTCAAATTACTGAGTGAAGTACAATAATACGAGAACAGCTATGTAATGTGGAACACAGTCAGTCACCTTAGTTATACATAATAGATGCATCATGTAATACAGTCTCTGGTTTTTTTGATGTTTGATTTGAGTTAATGGGGTAATTAAACCTGAATCATAGGAATTTAAATTCATCTCTTGTTATGTACTTATGTTGACTATAATCTTGAATAGATCCAAGCACGCCGAACGTGGACTACACGTTGTAGTTGAATCTTGTGATATATCTTGACAAGAGCTATGTCCAAACTACATAACTACACTTTGAATGCACAAGCCTAATTTGCTGAAATAATACGCTTGTCGTGGGCAACTGGATGTATGAATGTTTTGGAACCGAGAGATTTTTATTAATGAGCATAAAATTTTCATTTGCATATGAAACTTTATTACAAGTTACAACAAATTACTCGTTCTTGCTAGTGAAACCATAACTAATTCTAAATTCTTCAATTACACTTGCAAAGAATATTGACCCTGACCCAACGAGCCATTCATCTGGCACGTCAGGAGGATGCTCGAATGAGGGCACGTTGGGAGGATGCTCGAATGAGGGCAATGCCGATTCTCCATCTTCCATGGACTTCTCATCTGTGAGGAATACACTTGGGTTGGTAAGAATGTCAGTTGACGGCACCTTCCGCCTCTTGGGAATGTGGGCCTCACCGTTGAGATACCGAAGCACATCTGGCTTGCACTTGAACTTTTTGCCAGTTTTTGGGTCCATATAAATCTTAAATCAAAACAAAGATAAAAATTGTAAGTGTACAATATTCTAAGTTCGAATATAAACTAATAATATGCACACATTTTACGAGAGAATAATCTACATGACTTGCAATATTGGATTAAAAATCTCTAAGAACACAAATTTTCAGCAGAATTAAAGCACCAAAAGCACAAATACATCAACAAAAAACCATCTGTAATAGAAACAAACAGACCAAGATCAAGAAACCATAAGCCATATACATACCAGATTAATTTCTAACGTACCTTTGTTTTGGTTCCACCAGATCCGATTTTCACCTCGACTGTCCATCCCTCCGGCAACCAATCTTGATTCTTGCCAGACATCTCTAGAACATATATGATCTCATATTCTCATGTGTGATTTCTCGCACCGTTGTTCATTCCAGGAGCAATGGATGAGAACGCAGTAATAAATACTGCAGAAAGGGCTCAAGGCTGTTAATGTTTATTGCCATAAAATGTGTAATGCAATCTGGGATTGCTTTAATGTTTGCATAATTGGGTAAAAGTTTCAAGTCTGTTTCAGCGAAATTTCATTAATGCTCTTATAATCATGACTGTAAAATGGAATGGCTTTGATGTTTGTATTAATGAAAAAGTTTCAAGTCTGTTTCAGGGAATTTTGTTATCATTGTTGACTGTAATCTTTCAGAACTCATATCAGTTTCCTTTTTCTTACAGTGTGACAGATACAGATTCTGCTATCCCAGAAATCAAAATTCAGACACGTGATCATTTAAAACCTGGCGAACGTAACGCGTGTTACGTTCTATGAGTTGTACGAAATGCTAGTATGATTTTGAGATTATTTCACACTTCGAATGCATATGCTTTGCGTTTAAACATGAACCAGAAGAAAATGCAGACACTGGGGAGTTTATTGTATACTAAATAATGTTGCGATTATTTCACACTTTAAATGCACACATCTTGCTGAAAGAACACGCGCGAATAATGTCAAAGTGTATAAATTTGATGCTCAAACATCAAATTTTTTAAACTTGAATCTTTATTTACTCATCTTTGGGAAACTACAGAAGGGCTGAGAGAAAACCAGAACAACTCTTACATTAACATCATTTTATGTAGTCAAGGTTGTAGAAATTGTCAAGATGAGGATCCAAAGTTACAGTGTACAATTCCTCTATGCTACATTATACAGAATCTAAGCTTTTCCCATATTGATCGCACTCCTCACTTTCATTGAGAGGATGCTTAGTTGAAGCCTGCAACATGGGACTCACAGCATTGCACAGATATTTTAGTGTTCGGAGTCCTCACTATCCGTACGAGCAAGACTGGGTTCAGAACAATTATTTCCCACCAGTGGAATCTCAGCCTCTATTATGGTCACATCTACTAATTGATCCTCGTCCTCTATAAAGGGATCATATTGTCTTTCACTCTTTTCATCGTCCTTGACATAAGCAATTTCATGCTCTTCAATGCACGGAGTATTCAAGGATGTATCTGGCTCATTATGCTGGTTCAGATTTTCTGTCCTGTCATCTGTAGGATTCTCATCTGACTCGTCACTTGTTTCAGCCTGATCGTGTGGAACTTGTGTAAGAGCAGCAAGCCTTTTCGAAGTCCTGAAAGGCGAATTGTTCATCCGTTCTTTTCTCTTATATCCACATGCTACATTTTCAACATGCAAAGTTATAACCAATTACATATTACGTAAGACTCAAATTGGAAAATAGTTTCTTAGAATACCAAGAAGAATCCGAATGAATCTAAAACTTCCTGGTCACATAGATGAGAAGATGTCACACATCAGGTCATCTCAAGGGAACCCACTAAATAAAAGGCCCAAACTCAAACACAAGTCCTAAAGGAACAGGCAAATTGGATTTTGCAGAGCAGGAAGATGTTCCGTTGCAAGAATCATTAAAGGGAGGCTATGCTTAATACCTGACTTGACTGCATTACCATTGTTATCTTTGTGCTTGATTGATCTCCGTCCTTTAGCTTCAGAAGATGACTAGATTAAGCAAGCATAGGTAAAAGATTTAGTTAGAGTGCAGCAAACACACAACACAGAATTTGCACAAAAGCATTAAAGTTACATAATGTGTTTATGACAACTTAAAGTCTAATAATTAATAATCCGCTTTCTAAGTTCAGAATAGGATCTTTTGATTCTTTTCTTTCCTTTTTTAATGCAAAGGAGGAATATACGAGAGTCGAATAAACTAGAAGATATAAATAGATAACATAAAGAAAATGGAATGTAAGATATAAAAAAGCCAATTATATAGTAGTCGTTACTTGTTAGAATGGTTGTCCTAATGTTTGTGAATCAAAGTTTCGAAGTCAACAAACCAGTCATCTTATAAAGCAGGGTGCTGTAGTAGTATATAAGAAGAAACTGAACAGCGAATGATGTTTTAACTCACACTACCAGAATCTTCATAATCTGCATTGGACTTGACCTTTCTTGGATCCTCAATACCTAGGTAGCGACAAGCTTTTGGCATAGAACGGAAGTAATCTCCAGTGGCAGGATCAATGTAGTACTGGAAGAATTACAGATGAGCCAGAGTAAGAACATGTTGCAGCTGAACCACTGAACAGCAAGGAAAAAAGGCAAACTATGAAACCAATATGTGAAAAACGTAAAAGAGGTAAATTAGGAGTCAATACCGTCATGTATCGTATCTTTTCACCCCTCTTTCTTTTTACAATTTCCTTAATCCATCCAGGCGGTAAATATTTTGCAACAGACCTTTTCACATTAACCTACATGTTGGAACAATGAAAATTTCTTTCAGTGTATAAGAAGATTGTAATACACATACAATCGCACTTGCATTCAACTCATTTATGGCCAACTTCAGAATGACCATCAGTTTTCAACCTCCCTTGATTTTGGTAAGCTTAACACTTCCAACCAACCTTTTTTTTCCTCTGTTTTGTGCATTTCGAAATTCATCGTTGCTTAATTGCATTTGAGCTTTTTGCACAAGGGTATTTATACTTTCAAACTCAAATAATGCCAGGAAAGTAAATGAGAAATGTAAAGCACACTGACAACTTCATCTTCCGATTCTTCACTGATAAACTCTTCATCATCTGCTCCCAGCTTAACCTTTCGTGGATCCTCAATTCCAAGGTAGCGACAAACTTCTACCATTGAGCGGAAGTAGAGTCCAGTGGCAGGGTCAATGTAATACTGGGAGAATCACAGACAAATAAATATATGTAAACATTCAGGAAAGCATAATGTGCGACAAGCAGGCTGCAAAACAAGCAGTGTCAGCAGACTAAATGCATCACAAAAGCAGGTCACAGCTGAATATTGTGACAGTAAATACAGGTCATTACATGGAAAGTAGAGGTAATTAAAGAGTTGATACCGTCTCTTTTCTAATCTTGCCATTTTTCTTTCTCGTTTCAATTTCCTTGATCCACCCTGTTGGTAATTTTTCCGCAACAGTCCTTTCGATATTAATCTGCAACATAAGAATTCAGAAGAATAAGAATCTCTTTATAGCATTAGAAAAACCACAGACACATTAGCCCATTCTGGGAGCTAAAAAGGGCAGGATACTTAGCTAGAAACTGCACAAATAAACCTGTATCAAAGTACTGAATAGTATGTAGAAAACCTTCACAGCATGAAGAGACACAGAGAAGAATTCAATTAACAAATTCAGAAGATGGAGAAACACCGAAACACACAAATGGGAAATATTAGATAATTTGTAACTAGAATACATCAAGGCTAAAAAGAGATGTAAGCTATAGACTAGAGGAGCCAAATGGTACAGTACTTAGAACACTGAGATCTGGTTGTATGGTTGCATCAGCCTTATTTTTAATGTATGTTTTCAAAGTCAATGAAAATTCATTTGATGAAGAATAAAAATCACCCTTCCCACCCTGGCGAGCCAAAATGAAAACGAAAAACTCAAAGCCACGTGATAGAGAATGATTCTCTGACTCATTACTTACATGATCTTCGTCATTGTCCTCGGACTCAGCCTTCCCTTCACCCTTTTCTTCGAGGTAGCGAAGAGCAGCTTTCACAGACTTGAAGCGATGTCCAGTAACAGGATCAATGTAATACTGGATGAATCACAGAAGATCATCATAAAGTATGCATTCCAGAGATAAAAACGCAATGATTATACTGCAAAACACAGTTTACCACGTCATCTCGTGTTATCTCCCCCTTGTATTTTCTTCTGATTTCTTTAACCCATCCCGTTGGTAATTTTTCTGCGGCAGTCTTTTTTACAAAGACCTACAATGTTGGAACACATAATTATTTTTCTTGTATTCGAAAAGTGTAACAAGAAAAGTTTAGGTGTGTCTCCCTTATGATGGGATAGTACTGTCATCTCGTTAGATGGGTTCCACATTTGGAAACATACAGCGAATTTTATGTATGGAATATCACGCCTGTCAGACTACCAATTCTAGACAACAAACCAGAAGTGAAGTAAAGTTTTAAGTTGTTTGAATTTATCAGACATTACTACAATTGCTACTGGTATTCACCTTCTTCGGCTCCTTACGCTTCTGCGGAACATAAACTTCACCCTTGAGATACCTAAGCACCTCTGGCTTGGTGTAGAATTTGTGACCGTTTGCTGGATTGATATAACTCTGAATCAAAGACACAATGGGTTTAGATCAATGACCTAACTAGATACATTTAAACACACATAAATCAAGTCCAACTACCATTATCGGAGTATCTAGCTCCCCAGTGAAGGAATCCATTGAGATGTCTACACATCATTTTTTTTAATGTATCCAAGTCCATCAGTATTCCAAATTCCATCCTCATCACAGCTCTAGAAACATTATCAGTTATCACAATCCACGCTAACGTGATACAGTAACAGTATGCCTTAAACAATGAGGTCTCCACGGCCAGCGATCCACACATGAAACTCCATACATCTCAAGAAATTACTTAAATCAAGAGCTAAACAGATAGCATCCCAGTTACCTAAGAAATTGGTGATTTCCCAACAAATTTAAGAAAGGAACAACCCGATATAAAATGGCCCATTTCTTGATGATTTACATCTACTACTACTACTACTACTACTACTACCGAGGATTGATGAAATAGTCCCTAGAGGTCATGACTAACCCATTAACACATAAAACGAATGGGATTTCTCTTAAGAAGCTACCGGTTTTGCTCGACCTAACTAATTGCTACACCAGAAACTCCAAATAAAAAAAAGCCCTAACCTTTGCACCTAAAACAGATGAATCATCATAAAAATCAATCCTTTTCAATACAAACTTAACAAAAACTAAACAGCCAAACAATTAACAAAGCAGAAAATAGACCAAAATGGAGCTAATTTACCTTTCTTATCCTCCCAAAATCTGTAGATTTTACTTCAACTTTCCAACCCTCTGGCAGCCAGTATGGATGTTGAACATGTTGTTGATCACTCAGCTCAGAGTGCTGAGTAAGTTGCACATCACCCATCTCAGAAAATGCAAAAACTGAAAGCGAATCAAGAAGTTGAACTCGAGTCAAACGGGGAATGATAATTGAAATTTCAAGCTATACTTTAGCATTCTTTCTTTGCGGGTATCCAATTTGTTTCGACCCCAATTTAGTCTGTGAATTTATACCTGTTCTTAATTGTCACGATGATGAAGAAAGAAGAAAACGAGTGAAGATAGATAGATACTCAAAAGAAAAGGGACTCCAAAATAGTTAGCACGCTTAACGGGGACTATTCTGTAATACTACCACCTTCTGTTTCATTTAAAACTTTTCAACTATTCTACAGTCAAAATCAATGATCGGTCAAAGTCAAAATGAAAAGTTTTCACGGAGGAGTAAAAACCATTGGATAGTGAGAGAAAATTAGTTCTTTTTTAAATATTGATGGGACTCGAAGTAGCTAATATCCAAGTCCGCAGTGGGTAAAACTTTTTTGTTCTTTGGTATATTACTATATTATCTCTTTTGCTGCAAATATTTAACTTTTTCCAAATTTTGGCCATATACAAATTGAGTTCTAAAGTTTGAATGTGATTTATTAAGTGGGAATTTCAAATTTGATGTGATTCGCCTTCTGTAACCCGTTCTAGCAAGCATGAGTTATGAAACCGAACTTTTGAGAGACAAATGGGACAGAATTTAAGGTGGGATAAAAACATTCCTTTGCATCTGCTAGAGACGACAGACAAGATTCAGATTCTGAACATACAAGAACAAATCAATGTATTTCACTACTTGCATTCATATGTAATTACATCTTATATGCTATGTAGTTTGTGTGTTAAAAGAAGGCTGGAAAAATCCTCCTAATGTATACCACGTATACGTTTCCACAAAAATAACTATGTAGACAGAACAATCACTATTTTGCTCCGCAAAATAGTGACCTGCATCAGTTGTGGAGTGGATTTGGGCCACAAGGAACGACTCTTCGTGACACAGTATGCAACTTCTTGGCCTTGTTTTCATTCCATCCCTGATAGTGAGGGGTAGTCAAAAGTACCTCATAAAAGCCGAGTAGAAACTGGCTCTTATCCTATCTTCCTTTGCAGCATGGCTGATATCCCTGCAACTAGAGGGAAGAACCTTTGCAGAAAGAATCACGAGCACAATGAACAGGAATGAAGTAGTATGAACCCTCATGTCTGAATGAATGTAGAAAGAATATGATCTTGAACTGTGAGTTGTGATAATTAGGAACAAATAATGGACCTTATATATAATAGTTTGTTGACAAATTTGAATTGTTGGGTAGCCACTATCTTATGGAATGAAACTGGTGAAGGAAAGGACTATTTAAATGTGAAGTCATTCCTTTGTTTAAAAGGTCAACCCTTAAAGAAAGGACACTTTGATGTCATCTTGCAGGCCTGCAATAATTTAGTTTTATCAATGAAAAGACAGAACTTAAAGTAAGGACAGAAAAGGTGTGAAATTTTGATGCAATGCAAGTTTTGTCCTGTAACAGTTCAAGAAAGCCAAGTCCTCACAGGATCTTAGATGAGTGCAACATAACTATATTAAGTTGTTTTCGTCTAAGATCAATTTAAAGTTATAAGTGGCTTCGATCTGTTTCCTGTCATCCAACTTTGATCCTTTACGCTCAACTGCAACTTTTGTGGCTGTTCTCTGTGTGTTTACTATAGCTACACCTGAACTCCAGGATATTAACAACAAATGTATAACTACATTGCTGTCCTTAAAAAAAGACGGAATTATCTGGTTTCGCGTAGACTCATTCTATGAAGTAAGGTGTATGATATAATGAATCATTCCTATTCAAATATGAACACAGACATACTATAATATATTCCACGCATCTTAGTCACTGAAACGTTGTACTGTTGTACGAATGAACAATAACACGGAGATGTCTGCAAGATGCCATCTGGTTGGCCTGCAGAGTACTTTGGAGTTGACAAAATGAAAAAAAAAGGCTTAAACTATGCAATGATTGAAAATTTGAAATGCATGAACAGAACCTAGTATATATTTCAATTTCTGACTTAGAAATGTTTCAATATTTGATGCATTGTCAACAGATCTCAGAGACGAGGTTTTGCGTTCTGTTTTGTTAAAAGAACCAAAAGGTCAACTATTTATTATTTCGGATTGCCTTATGACTTCTGCTACCAGAAACCTCTGTCTTGAGTGATTGTATTATTTTGTTGATATGGTTACTTGTATTCTAAGCTACAAGAGGTTTATTGTATTTTGTTCTGACTTTTGGATCCCCTTTCAATACTATTATTTAATGCATTTTCGCTGCTTTGTCCATCGATGATTACAAGAAACTTCGGATTGATCAATATAGGTTTGCAGGAACATCATTTGTGCCCTTCTTCCAGCATCCTTTCTGTAGCAAACTTGGGTGATTTCCCACAAACTTCATCTTTTGTCGTAAGCTGTTTCGCTAGCAGTATTTTACTGAAGATTTTGGAACAGCATACATATGTGATATTTTTGAAGTTGAAGAAGTGTAAATATCATTATGAAAAGATGTAGAGTTGTACATATACGAGTTCAAATATGTTATCCAGAAAGATAAAACCGAAACAAACAACAAACAAGCATAAATTTATAAACAATGTTCAAGTAAAACAATTTCCGAAATGTTGAATACATGTATGCTTTGTACGTACATAGACACACCATGACTTATAATTTAAAGAAATCACTTGAATCTTGTGCATCAGTTGTTGATTGGATTCCTGCGGCCACTAGGAACTCTCCTTCTTGATAGGGTGTGCAATATCTTGGCCTTCGGGTGGATATTTTTACTCGCTGCTTTTGGTGCTTTTGGTTTAGCACGGTAAACAGGCCTGCAACTGGTAGTATGAACCTGAGCTAAAATGAGCATCAAAGCTAGAAACAGGAACAAGAAAGCTCGAATTTTCATTCTGAATGAATGTGAAAATTAGGAATAACTTGAATCAAGTTTGGAAGAACAGGAGAAAATAGCTTGTAGATATCAGCTATGATCAAAATGGTAGTTATATACAACATGGATTAGCGGTGTTGGGAATAAAAACAGGTAGATTTTATTTAAGAAACCGGAAAACAAAGTATAAAGAACATTCAGGGCCAATAATTCCATGTGACTCAGATTCCAATTATTGTGTTTTGTCAAACCATAAACAACTAAAAGAACATACAGATCTATCTATGCCATTGATAGCTAGTTTTACGATCCATTGATGAATCCCATGTGCTAATATTTGTATTCCACTGTATCTTTCTGTGTGAAGAACAGGTTTCGTTTGCCTGTTTAACAATGAAATGAGACGGATAAATATGATCTGCTTATGCTAGATGGTTCCTGTGTAGCACAGGCTTCGAAAATAGAGGGTACTGTTCTTGTGTCTAATGCATACATTAAGTTTGTGTAGAATCTCCTGAAACAGAACGCGTAGAAAAATCAATTGATGTATTAATAACAATCGTGGTGATTTAATAAAACATACAAAAGATTAAAATATCCCCTATGTTTACATAAAAAAAATGATACTGAGAATATCTAGTCCACCAAAAACACTGAGGGGTTGCTTGAATGTTCGGTTTATGAATCAGTTGTGCAAATGATTGGGCCCTGATGGCACACGCCGTCGTGAAACAGTGTGCAATTCCTTTTGTTCGTGCTCGTTCCATCCTGCATAATGGGGAACAGCAAAGAAGTGCTTCAAGAAAAAGGAGTTGAAGTTGGATCTGATTCTTTGTTCAGAATCTACATTTTCTGCAGCACTTTTATTCATGATCTGCCTGCAACTTGATATCCGAACAGATCCGAGTAGAATGATAAGAAGGATAAAAAACTGGGAAGCTACCAATGGTCTCATAGTCATATCTAAATCAGCTGAAAACAAAGGAAGTAATCAAAATTTTGATTGAGAGCTAAATTCTTTTAGATATGGTAGGTGTAAGTGTAACTAGGCTGACGGTGAATTTATAGTCTAATCTAGATCGAGATGAGCTATGAGCAAAAGTCAGATACAAGTATACAAGACACTTATCTGATTGGAGCTGACATATTTAGCATTGAAAAAGAAACAAAAGTCATGAAGAAATCTGCTAGCTGTATTAACAAGTAGTTGACATTTTGGTTCTAATAAGCTATGAACACTGTATCAAGTATGAAGATCTTATTGCTCATTCAAATGGAGTAGTATATTGTTCTTGAACTTCTTAAAGTACTTAAATCTGAAACTAAAAGTTCTGTTTATGCACAGGACTAATGGGGCTGTCATTTTCGGCAGCACTGTACAATACTAAGCCGGATTAACAAGAATTTTTTATAGGTTCAGCTGTCAAAAAAATGCTAAAAGAATCAGAGGCTTAATTTGTTTCATGGAGGTTTCACAGATCGTGGTGCTATCGTCATCCCAGAAAAATATATAAACCAGTTCAAGCATTCGAATATAATTTTATTTTGTTCTTATTTGTCAACGCTTAGGAAATGCTGGAGACAGACATGGCATGGTGCCGGCTTCTGTTTTTAAGTTTGTCATGCGTGTGTATAGTTTGACTTGATCAGATTTCTGATGTCATACGGAATAACAGAAATGTCATCTGGCCTTACACATATGATACATCCATCAGAGAATCAGGAGTAATCCTTCTTAAAATGTAAATCAAGTAGGACTAGATCAGAAAGGTAAAACTAACTTATCCGCAAGATTTATATAAAGTTGGTTCTTCTGCTAAAACGCGTACTTTTAGGCTTCACTTAAGCTTCTTCTTTCCATAACATATTTCAGCAATCTTCCCTCATATTGCAGAAGTACTCATAAACTGTGACTGCAGTCCAGGAACAATGTTAAGCTCAAGTCATGTGTACTAATATTATGCCCTTGAAGTACTCATAAACTGTAGTATGACTGTACAAGGACGGACATAGCTATATTTTTCCTTTCTATTCTTCTTCTTCCCCTCCTTTTATGTGCTTATGATAATATTATGCCCTTGAATACGAAGGTCAATCATGTGAGCTAAAAGGACATAGCCACCAGTTCGATGATTCAATGCGACTCGTAAAGCCCCAAAAGAGCTCATTACTGATTCAATTCAAGAGAATGAACTTTCATGGAAATGATTGTAAAAGAAGCAAAAAAAGGGGGAGCTCATTACTGATTCAATTCAAGAGAATGAACTTTCATGGAAATGATGGTAAAAGAAGCAAAAAAAGAAAGATAGCCTATCAGACAGCTGCAAGACCATCCCGGCCAGCCGTGGCTGAACCGAAAACGATCCTCTACTACACCGAGTGGCTCATATCAAACCAAACGGGGCTGTTAATCACGCTCTGATCGAGCAGCCATAGTTCATCCACTAGGCTTGATTTTCTGTCTCCTTAGAAATCAAGGATGCAGAGGTACGATCCTATAGAACAGATCCTGTTCAAGTAAGGTCGTGACATGTACCCTTGCTCAACTCTTGATATATTGCTTCTGTTTTGTGCTATCTATTGATGTGGGATACTTCTGTTTTTCTCTTCTCATCGCATGGGCTTATTTGGGCCTTTAGTACTGGACCATCTTATTGAATATTGATACTGTATTACCACTAGCATTCATTCGTTATTTCGCTCAGGTGGTGTCGTACAATATCAAGCAAAGAATTCATTGATTCCCAGCTCTATTTTTCAAGAAAAAACCCAAACTTCGTCAACCACAATGTTGTTTTATACGTTTATAAAGTGGGTATAATTAACGGCAAGCAGTATTCATTGAACTCAGTATTGTATGACAAAAAATCTGTAATTGAGTTTGAGTTTCCGATGGTGAATGCAAACAAAATAAATCATGTTGTTGGTTACTGTAATGGACTCTGTTGCATAACAACCGCGTCCTGAAGAGATGTTCTCCTGTGGAACCCGGCTACCCGAAAGAGCAACATTCTGCCTCCCAGTGATGGTGATGGTGTAAAATCGTCGTTCTATCATTCGTTTAGTAAAATTGGGTTTGGTTTTGCTGACAACGCTTATAAGCTTCTTGTGTCCTGCATTGATCCAGCTGATACTGTACGAAAACAAAAATTATATAGTTCAAGAACTAATTCGTGGAAAATAGTTGTAGGCAACGATTTTACAGGCGAAGGTTGGTGCTACCGCAGGGCAGGAGAATTGGTGAAGGGGGTTCTTCACTGGTTGAATGATAAACCAGCAGAGGGACGCAGACGCCTCCTTTATTTTGATCTTAATAACCAAGTTCCTGGGATGCTTGAGCTGCCAAACGGTGGTTAAAGGCCTCATTGTACAAAAATATTTGGAGATCAAGAGCACCTTTTTCTGACTTGGGATCACCTGACTTACATGGATATCTGGATTTTGAAGTCCGAAATGTGTTGGGAAGAACTGGCTACTGTTCCTTATGATACTTTGCCCCGTCCCTTGGTACATCCTTGGTTCGTGTCCATAACTCCCAAGGGTGAGATTCTGATGCTCTCAGAATCGATGCCAACCTCAACTTTCGTGGTTTATGATCCCAAAACCAATTCTGTTATAGATTCTGTTGAGACCAACTCTTCTTGTCACCACTTTATAGAAACCTTTGTTTACATCCAAAGCTTAGTTCTGCTTAATGCCGCAGCTTGATATTTAAATTTTCATTGTATGACTGTAATTTTAAAGTTTAGTTTCTTATTTATTTGAATGGATTAACAAGCTACATTGGTTGATTGTTAATGGTCTGTCCTTGGTTGCTCTTTCCCCTACATCGATCAGTACACTGTGAGTTCTTCGTTGTGATTTGCCCTCACTTTCTGTTCGGCAATACTACTATGTATCGATTTATTTGAGAATGTTATGCAGATTGTTCTTTCTGGTGCAATCTGTCTGTGAAAATAATGTGAGCAAATAATCCATTTCATTCTCACGGTCTGTGATCATAATGTTGTAGAATACCTGTCAACGGTTGAGGAACTTACCGTCGTGCCAAGCATGCTCTCTCATGCTACAGAACAAATACTGATTTTGGGTTGTGCTTATTCTACTGCAATATTTATCAAGTTGATGTTTCAATCCAGGAAGTAGGAGATGTTGTCTGTAGTGATTTTGCATCAAATTCCATCATCATCCCTGCAAAGTAAACCAACCAGAACATTCCGAATGTAGTAATTTTTATTTATTTATTCTTATATGTCAAGTTGTCAACCATTAGAAAATGCCGGAGATCGACTCATGGCAGGTTTATGGTTTCGCTTTACAAGATACTTGACGACAAAATTATCACTGTGATAAGTACTGTTTTGCATCATATTTGGCGTAAGTATTTATGGTTCGACTTGATCAGATTTTAGATGTCATCTAGCCAGGCCTGCTGTATGCACAATGTCACCTGCCCTATTGTAAATCGAGTCATCAGAACAATGTCAGTACCAAATATTAGTTCTTGAGTGTGTACAGCAGCCTAATAGGTCATTTTTTAGCTATCCTTTGATTCAGAACCTGTCATTGCACACAATCTCAATTCAACATCTCTCCGGATATCTTTAGTAGACTTGTCGATTCTAAGCAGTTCCAAATTATCGATAACAAAGACTTCACCAGAAAGCAAGAATACGCAAGATGAATTAGATCGAAAACTGAAGCAGTATATTTGCAAATTCTGAATTATGTACCACAATGTTAGCTAACAAGAGTAAACTAATCAAACCAGGAGCCTCACAATTAACAGACAAAAGAAACTAACATCTATCAAGATGGACTCAACTCATCAGCAGCATCAAAAGCCCTGGAAATTCCATGAATCACAAACTTCTCAGACGAAAAAACATCCCGTCTTACAATCTCCACTCCATTTACGGATACTTTCCCCGAATAAACTGCAACTTTGACATCATAACCCTTCACAAGTGTCCTCAGAGACAACTGCCCTGCATCAGCCAACTCACTGTAACCAAACCTCTTCTTCACAACATGAATTCTCACAATCCTCTCCAAAAACGGTGAAGAAGGCGAACTGAACCCCGAATTCTGAGGCACAAACACCGTAACACCCCCCAAATCCGCATAATCCCTCACAATCCCATCAACAACCGCATTCAATCCAATCGCAAATGACACGTACCCATTCCTGCTCAGAAACTGCACAATTCTCCCCCATTCAAGTACACTCAAACTAGTCCGGTTCATAAAATCACAAGACAGAGACTCGAAAGGACCGGAAACACCGTGCACAACGACCGGTCCTTCAAGAAACAAATCCGGGTGAGTAATTAACACATTATTGATCTCAATTCTCCCCGTTTTCGCGTCCGATCGCGTGATAACCAACTCCTTGTCGTGAAACTGAGTGTTAAAGCAGAAGGGTGGAAGTTTCTTCAACATTTCGGCTTTCGGAAGGAAGACAGGCGAATTGTGGTGCTGGAAAAGGTTCCGGAGGTGAGATGGCGGGAAGGAGAGATTTGAAATTGAAGAATCTTGGATTGCGAAAATGGTCGATTGGGGAGTGGTGAAGAAGATTTCAGGCGAAATGTGGATCAGGGTTTCGAGGATTGTAAAGTTCTTGTGGGATCGGAGAGTGAGGGATAAGTTGCGGGATTGGAGAAGTGGAGGAGATGGGTTGTGGTGGATTGTGGTGAAGGAGATGAAGGCGAGGATGAGAGAGAATTATGTAGCAGGGAGCTTTGCATTCTTGAAAACAAGATGATAGTGATGATGATGAATCCGCCATTGTTGGAGCTTGAGCTGAACAGAGTGCGGAAAGTAAAGTGAGTGAATTGAATGGTTGCTATAGAAAAGGTTTTTATAGTTTTTCCACTCTACCCAAGCTGGATCGTAACATGTGCTGTTTTGTTATGGAGTTGGGTTGGGTTTGGCTAGTTGATATATTTTTTATTAACGAAATTCTAGTCGCTAAAAGTTTTAAAACAAATGGTAGAGTTCAACTCACTGCTTTTGTTAAATGAGTCGAGCCAAACTTAAACTTGATAACAATTCGAACCGAGCTCGATGAACGAGATACTCGATTTAACGGCAGTACCCAAGTATTTATTTGTTCATATGGGAAACTAGATTATCTTGGGCCATGTAACTGGACCATTCTAGGCGAGCCCAAAGCGTGGCGAAACTGTTAAAGTATTTTCTTGATCAAACGCCTATGGTTACTCACAGATATGTACCCTCCCAAACATTTAATTCAAACATAGATCCTCTGTGTTACAACACCAAATTAACATAATACTCGTTGAGTTACAACTTACAATATTATATTAACAAAGGAGTCTATGAATTATAATATTGTATTAACTCATATTTAATATTTGTTCGTAATATTTGGTGTCAAAAGTGTTTTGCATCAATTATCGTCCATCACATCAGGGTTCCAACCCCACTAATTGAGCACACAGATTACAGATAGCCCAAATAACTAGAGTTGATTGCTTTTGAACAAATTTATCTTTCCATTAATTTTTTTATCAAGACTCGTGATGGTGTCTAGATAATTAATTTAAATTTAAATTTAAATACAAGTCTATATTATTAAGATTGATATTTTTTTATATTACAAAATGAACTATTTCATTAACAGCATACTCCCTTTGTCTCATGTCAGTTGTGCAGTTTACACTAATTCGTGGTCAACAAAATTGAACTTTGACCCTAAATTTTCATTATATAGCTCAATTGAAGAATTTACTATTACCGTTTGAGATTTATTCGTTGTCAAAGTTCAATTTTGTTAACCGCAAATTAGTGCAAACGGACAACTTGCATGGGACGGGAGAATTGTGTGTCCCAATTAGTTATTCGTATAACTTAAGTTCTGTTCCATAGCAGTAGTTAGGACCGAAAGCAAAGATACATGGAATTGGTTCTAGAACAAATCCTAGCTTATATAGCCTCAAGTGATTATTTGATACATCTGGGTAAACCGAGTTTTGATGTATAACAAGCATAAGATGGTTCTTTGAAGAAACAACACAGAAACCATTCCGATAAATTACAGGTTTATACTATGTGATGAAAAATTACTCCTCCTTTTTCACTTCGGCAGTCGTGGTTTCCCCAGTCTCCTTCACGTCGGTCGTGGATTCCTCAGCTTCCTTCACAGCAGCCTCCGATGGGCCATTTTCTTCGGTCTTAGCAACATCACCATTTTCAGTAGTCTCAGGTTCTTGTTCCTCAGAAGCACCAGTGCTAACAGGTACGGTAGCCTTGACAGTTCCGACCTTCACGTACTTGCTCATGAACTTGTATTCCCAGTCTTGTAGAGCTTCAAGCTCAAATACACCCAAGCCTGCAATATCACCAGTGAGATCTTTTTCTTCAAAAGACATCTTTGCAAGAGCTCTGCTAGCATCTTTCCCCGCAAACAAGGCGTATGGTCCACCAGGTCCATAAAACATCCTGAGAACATGAGATGAGCATAATTAAGAATCAAGTTTTAATCGTGGAATGACAATGCATTTAGACAGGATGACAAAGAACTATGCATTCTTGGAAACAAACTCTTGGAGCTGGGAAATTTTTGTCTCCTCAGGCACTCAAGTGATCAATAGACAGACATCAATTTCTCTGGCATTGATAACTGTGATATTTGATACAGAAAGCACATTATTTGCAAATGACGCACTTTGTATGTAAATTCCATTCTTGTGAGCTGTTACGTTTATAGTTTCCACTCATTTCAATGCTTGAAAGCCAATATCACGATGAATTCATCTAAGAACAAAAAGAATTACCCTCAACAGCAAGTTAACTGAATAAAGTAAAAGATTCACAAACATCAAGTTTAGTATAAACTCACTATGAGAAACGGAATACTTCTTTGAAAAACAAGAACCATATTGTCATCTTGTTATTAACAAGTTGCAATCAACACTGCAAGTGGCACAGTTCATGATTGCATCACCAACATAGACTACCACGCTTGACTCATTAGAAGAAAAGGCATGTGAAACAAAAACTATGTCAATCGATATTTGCTCCACTTGGTTGGCAGCAAATTGAACAAATTAACGCATAACCATATGCATAGGTGTACAGTTGTTTAAAAACAAACTTTGAATCCCACCGAGCAGCAAGTAAATTGCAAAACTATTTTGTTAATTCTATTTCTACACAAAGGAATCAGGACACGGAGAGAAGAGTATACATAGGCAACAAAAACCATGGAAAACAATCACTATGCTCCACATAATGGATAATAAATGGCAGAGCTCAAAAACAAACTCCAATTCCCACAGAGAAGCAGGCAAACTTCAAAACCATCTATGCACACAAGACCTCAAAACACAAAAATCACAGAAGTCTTTATACAAAACTAGATCACCAGAATTAACAAAAAGATTCCACCTTTCACTTTTCGATAAGCTCATATCCACTAAATTCACAATCAAACCAAATCCCATATATAAAAAAAGGTTTTTACTAGGTTGACAGAAGCTAAAACAAATTATCTCAGAGACCTATACATAGGACTATGAAGAGTTCAAAGACAAACTTCAAATTCCAAAGAGAACAGCAAGAATCTTTTACAAGCTCAATTTCGACAAAAAGGAAACAAGTCAACACCCATTCAAACACATAAGACATGGAAACACAACAAAAAACACACAACAACGGAACAAAAGATTAAACCTTTATGCCTGAAACTCAACAACAGAACAAAAGATTCAACCTTAACAAGTAATACAAAGTCAACAAAAAATCCCACCTTTCACTTTTCCAGAAGCTCAAATCCACTGAAATTCACAACCAAACAAAAACCCAGATACAAACAAGGCTCAAAACAATCAAAAGACACAGCAACAGAAGAAAAGATTGAACCTTTATACCTGCTCTGAGAAACATCATAGATCTGACCCTTGATAGCCATGAGCAGAGGCTTCTTGGGGTCAGTCCCATCATACTCCTTCAACTCCTCATCAGTTATCTCACCCACCTGAACTGGAGGAGGTAAAGGCTGCATCTGCTCCTCGAAATTTCTAGACCTCTGCTGGGTATGGCCATCATCGGAAGAGCCGAAAAGACTGGAAAGCATGTAGTATAGGGCTAGACCCAGAGCAAGAACGGTGAAGAAGGTAGACGGAGATAGGCCGGTGTAGACTGTGATTGATTCTTTTAAGGTTTCCCATGGTTCAAGAGCCATGATTTGGGGGATTTTGTGGAGTAGATGAAGATGGAGAATTGGGAGGAGAAATTGAGGTGATGAGAGTGAGATTTGTTTCTTGTGTGTGCTTATTTTGATTGATTTGTTTTCTTAAGTCTACCAGTCCAACTCCTATTTTCAGATGACTATTTTAATAGTCCATGCCTTTTTCCACACGATTTACTCTTTTTTTATTTTTTGCCCCTTTTCTCTTTTACTATTAGTACTACATGGAAAGTTTGCTTTTCTTAAAAATTGTTATTTTATTAACATATACATTGTTTTGGACACATAAAAGAGAATCTTGAAGAGAAATCATATAAAACTTCAATTTGATACTCCATCGGACATACAGTCATAGCCTCAATTAATCTTTCATCTACTTTTGAATACAATGATTAAAATGCAGTGTAAATAACAGTGGAATAAGTCCGCATGAATGATAAATTGTGCCAAAAGAGAGAAATGAGACATTTGCATTTCTTCTGCAATATAGAGCTTCCCATCAAAATCTCTAATGAGAAATTATATTCACAGCGGCATTTAACTCATAATAATTCAACTTTTAGATAGATAAATGATAGTACACAATTTAATATTAGTGAAGTTGTATGTAGCTGATTTATTCGTCACTATGTATTATACAAAAATAAATATATATTGGCTAGCTATGAGTGAATGCATCTACCCTTCCCCTAAACTCACATAGCTATTGATTTGTTATAACTTCCATGTTTACCTCATTGGTTCCGCAAAATTTTATACGCTTGTCATTTTTAATAATTCTACCGAATTTCATAAATTCCTAAAAATAGAAGTTACCCCATACTCAACAAATGATACAAGGATCTTGTTTTACGAGTAAATTACACATCTTGCCACTCCATTAGAAGTATACATACTTACATACTGCCACTTTCTTTTCACAATTTATTTTAATTTTTCACTTAAAAAATATGATTTAATACTATGTATAAAGTTTTTCTACTAATTTTGGTTTCTTGTTCTACTGAGCCAGTGAAGTGAAAAGGAAATTAGCTACTTGAACAATCGAACTGCAAACTAAACAATCTGGTGAAAACAATCGAGTGTTTAGTTCCATATTGGAATTGAGTTATCACAATTTCAGTTGCGTTTTTGTGTAAAAAAATTACACAAAAATTCAATTGAAATTGAGATAACTCAATTAAAATTTGTAACCAAAACATAATCTACACAATCAAGAATGTCACTTTAATAGTTGGTGTGTTGTAAATAATTTATGGTCATAAATAAATATCAAGTTTAGCTGAATAGCCGTTGTCAGTAAAATGGCTAAAAATGTGATTTTTCATTTTCCATTTTTTGTGACTGGATAAATAACACCCATGCTTCTACTATTGTCCATAGATTCTTCTTCCAGAACTGTACCAGTGCCTACTACTCCTTGTTCTAGCTTCTGATTGTTTGCGCATGAGCCTCACGAGGACAATATTCATGGCTAAAACCAGGACAATAGTCTTGGCATTTTCCAAGAAACCCGACTTGGAAAATACGATGTACGATAAATGGACACACAACCGTCAGCACATCCCACATCAGTTAAGAAGGAACCAGCAAAAACCATTTTCAGTTCTAGTATGTGTATGATAAATGGTACTACTATAGTATAAGCTATACCTAACGTATACACATAACAGTCCAAGTAGATCATAATGCATCGCATACCACACCAGTTAAGAGTGAAATCCTTACGGTAGGAACAAGAGAATAACAGTATAAAACAACAGTAAGATTATAAAATTCCTGAGTACAGTACAAGTCAAAACATCAACAAAGTGAAGTCTAAAACATAGATTCTCCACAAACTTTACTGTCCAACAACACACTTGAAAAACAAGAAACAGCTGCAAATGCTCGAAGACAGCTAGCCGAACTTCCCTTATTGTATCTCCAGACAAACATCAGCACGCACAATATATGTACATTATTAAGCCAACTTGAGGCAGATGGTTTCTCCGGACCATCTGTATGTACAATACAAGTCTTATTCGGTTTGCCTCCTCTCGCATTCCACCTATAAGTCGCAACGATATTTGAGTTCAGAGAGCCAGAGATGCAACTTCATCTTCTTTCCAAAGATCTTCCTCGTACTTGTACCACCTCATCAGGCCTTCGTCAGCCTTGGCACGTTTGCACATGATGCATGAATTGTTCATGCACATTAAAACGCCTTCAGCCTGCTAGCCTTTTCTAGAATAGTTTGATCAATTTCCTTGAGCACTTTTTTGTTACCATGAGGTTGACAGGCTTCAACCAGGATGCAATGGGAGATGTTTAGCACTTCGAGCCCTGGCACACCATCCAAGATCACGAGCAGAGCGTCCCTGAACACCATAGAGCATCGAAGGCTCAGCACTTTTAGGTTTGGTAGATAGGAAACTAGCGTGGACGCAAAGGAAATGTCGCAGGCGCCTGTGATCTTCAGTTCGGAGAAATTTTTGCAGTTTATGGCAACTTCCTCCATGAGATATTGAGGGAACCCCGGCAGTGTGAGTGACTCGAGATCTACCCACGTGCGAACAGCTTGGCACATGCCCGTCTTCTTTATTCTGTTTGGGGCAGGCATGACAAGGCGCTTCAGAAGAGGACACCTGCAATCCACACAAATTTTCTGTCATCTTCGTGCTTATACAACTTTGAGTTAAGATAAATGGATTAACAATCATAAACTTCTCGCATAGAAATGCATAATCACATTCTGTGCTAAATGTAGCTAGTCCTAAGGCCCCTAAGTCTCCAGGTGGTGTTCTGTTTTCACTTTTCACAGTGACCACTCTTCGTTAAAGCCCCTTGTTTAAAAAGTTCAGAAAATCTACGAACAAAAAAAGGCTTTCTTTATTTCAAGATGAAAGGAGTTTTGGCATATAGAGCTTCAGGCAACATAAGCAGGTATCTGCACAACACAGAAGACTTTGACAAGTTGAAATATCTAGCATCAAGATTCTCTATCTTTATGTGAAAACATGGGACTATTTCAATATTCATTAACAGACCAAGTCCCTGTATATAAGGGGAAATTACAGAGAGAACAAAAGGGTCGCAATACTCAATCCATTGAGACAGACTTGAGCAATGACACTTTATTGTACGTATACAATGTCAAGATGATGCAACGATTGGATATTTGTAAATAAGAAAGTTGATAATTTGATGTCAGAGTGGACACCATTGTAAGCAATATTCAGTTTTCCAAAGCAGTTTGCAAGAACTCTAATGCAGACACAAACAACTTTCAAGAAAAAATGATTCTCAGAATCTCCCAGTATCAAACTAAATAAAGAAAATAAGGGTGCCAGTACGTACCTTTCGGCTGCATATGTCAATTGATCATCACTCACATACAGACTGTAATGGAAAATCAGAGTTGACACAATTCTGCAGCTCAGATTCAGAGAGATCTTCAAAACGCTAGTAAGTTTTTTGTCAGACCGTCCATCCACGTACACATACGGCTCCAACGGTATCTTGATAAAGTTTGACCTCAGCATAGAAAGATCAAGTGTTTTCCACAGCAAAGGGTCACATGCTGCCAACCTCCACGTGCTACAAACATGGGCAACGCCACTTATCAGCTCGAGAATGTTCAGATTCTGGAAAATCTTGACCAATACATCAATATCCAGGTCCTCCCATCTTCTCAAACCAGGGCACATGTCATCCATTATACAGGTTTTTTGAAAATCCTCCGAAAATCAAGACAGTTCCGCACCTACAAAGGAAGCAAGGAAATCATGAAAAGGTCATCACCGACTTTAGTATCAGTACAAACTAGAATATTTGCAACAGCACATTCATAACACGGAAGACATTTAAAAAAATTGTAACATTACCTTCCGCATAACACGAAAGTATATTTAAAAGGTCTGTAACATTACTTTCTGTGTAACATTGTCATAATTGTCATTCAACCTTAAGAGGATTGAGAAGTGATCAAATACAACACAGAAGAACATTTTGTTCTCGCGCTTGAATACTGAGTTAATTATTTAAATAAAAACAGCTTCAGCTCAAATTTAGGCATGCAAGCAGGATACACAGACAGAAGAACAATGTTACCATACTCAAACCTACGCGTAAAGTCGTAAACAATGCAACCGAGACTAAATAAAGTAACCAAACATTTTGAACGAAGAGTGTAAGAACTCAGCAGACATTGATGGGCAGCATCAGTTACACCAGAAAACAAGCTTTTGTATATTCACATATGACATTCGAATTCAAACCCCAAATCATTTCTACACCGAATACGGACAGTAAATTTCATGAGATCTAACAGAATAGAAACCGGAAAAAGGAGCAGATCTTCACATTAGAAATGCAGCAAATTCTGAAAATCACCTGAATTCACCTTAATTGAAACAATTTCGAAAGCTAAAATCACCACAACCACACGAATTCACCTCAAAAACATGCAATTGAAACAATTTGAAGCATTCACTGCTATATCAATTCACCTTCAAACCATTCAATTGAAGCAATTTGAAGACTGAAAATCTATATCAATTCACCTAACCATTTAATTGAATCAATTTTCAAACTGAAAATCATCACGGCAAAATGAATTTAACTAAAAACATTCAATTGAAACCATTTTCAATCAACTGAAAAAAAGGAATACACAAAATCAAAGAACAACGACCATTTCTCTCCACCGAAAGAACATTTCAGAATCAGATCCCTTTTCATTTTCTACCGAAAACTTACCAGAAACCAACATGCGGTAAAATAAATCAACCAAGAACCATTTTTCTTCTTCCACTAACTTATACGTTGGTACTGCTGGAAATGACGAGACTGAAAAATAGGCTGCTGTTTTGTAATAACTGAGATAAGAGGAAAGAATCAGATTCTAGGATCTGAAATCTCTTCAAGCCTTTAATATTTTCATTCGCTTCTTCTTTTACACCAAGGCGTTTATATTGTATTTTTAGACATTCCTCTATTCATGATTGCCTTTCACTTTTCCGGAATATATTACTTTTGAAACCCGGCTGGATCTATCGGTCGAACCGGTCGGTTCACGTAAAGCACGGTCGTATGAGGTTTGTTCGAGGTTTTTAGGGATATACGCGGCTGGATCTATAGGTCGAACCGGTTGGTTTACTTAAAGTACAATTTTATACGGTTTGTTCGAGATGTTTCAACTTTCAAGAATATATTACTTTTGAAACCCGACTGGTTCTATCGGTCGAACCGGTCGGTTAACGTGAAGTACGAGGTTTGTTTGAGGTTGCTTCTCGCCTCGGTAGTGAGTTTGGGTGTGTTTTGACATGGGTCGAACCAAATAAAACCTAATTAAACCTCTTGAGCTGAAATGTGTTAAATTTGTATACTTTAATTGATTGTTGGTTGCATACTTTTTAACACGGCAAATATGATAAGAACCCGACTCTTGATTATAAACCCCTGAACACGGCAAATGCAATAAAACCCGGCTCTTGAGATTTTTAACATGGCAAATAGGTTTTGGATTTCAAAATCCATAAATATTAAAACTTACTTTAATATCTTTAATTACTGCAAGAATATCTTGCAAATTTTGTGAACTATTTTTGAAGCATTTGGTAGAAAGGGAAAAGGAACAAGGAGTAATTGTTTGACTGAATAAATGCATATCTAGCATAGATTATTTGTAGTATTATTTGAAAGTAAAAGGAAATAAAAGTGAAATACTTTTTTTGTGATTTCAACATATTAATCTTCATATGTAAAAGTAAATATAACGTTTGGATTGAGACGAATGAATTAACAAAAGTAGAGTGAGCTGGCAAATTTTTTCCGAACCCAAATCCAAATTTGACATATAATGCAAGGATGGGCCCTCCTTTCGCCTTCTCTTTTGGGATGGTAGTGATTATTCGTGTAAAGCAAGTCTTCTGATAGACGGTATTTGGCAGTTCTATATTGTTAATAAAAACATCTACGCCGTTAACAAAATGAACTTTTTTAGTATATGAAAAATACGCTAACAATGCTCATCTCTAAATGTTTATCCAGACATCAGATCTCTGTCTACAGAGAGTTTGTGTTTGCTTTATTGGGTTGCGATCACGATCATTAAAATAAGTTTTGTTGGGCTTGACCAAGCCATTTATTATTTATACTTGGCCACAATTTCCCCCACTTATATGGACCTATAGGCCCATCACCTAGCAGCAAGTCAAAGAGCCACCAAGAGTTGAGCCCAAACAAATAACCCGAATCCAGTTACAGTCTTTCAGCAAAATCAGACGATTTACAATTTCTCACATCTCTCTACGTTTTCTTGATCGATTCGATTTGCAGAACTATCTCGACGAAAATGGGCGGAGGAGGAGATCACCACCACGGCGTAGATGGCGGAGATTTCAGGAATAAGGTGTGGAGTTTGACCGGTGGGCCCAACTGCCGGCCGAAGCACTGGAAGCGCAACACTGCTATTGCCATGGTTGGCATCGTCCTGATTTGTATCCCTATTGCCAGGAAATCGGCCCAGCTCGAGGTCTGTTTTTTTTTATCTCACTTAGCTCCAATTAGTGTCGAATTGAATTATTTTTCGGTTTGGTGATTTTTTTTTTTTTAAATGTATGGTGGATAATGATTGAGCTAGTGAATTGGGGCTTTTTGCTGTTTTTTGTGTGTTTGTTTGATTCTAAATGCGTTTGCAACTGGGATGGTATGGTTAGAAAGGGAAAGAGTGAGAGAGTGAGAGGAGAGTAGAGTGTTGCATTCTTTAGTTATGGTGTATTATGTTAGCTGTTTGATCGAGCATTGTCGATAAAGATAGTTAGCCTTGAAGATTGATATCTAAATTGCCATAAGAAGTGAGCATTTGGCAAGAACATGATGAGAAAGGAAAAGAGGTAGAGAAATTGGCAAGAACATGATGAGAAAGGGAAAGAGGTAGAGAGATACTAGAGTGCTGCGTCCGTTGTTGAGCGCTGTAATGTTTCAGACTTTCAGCTGTTTAGTTGAGTATTAAAAAATGAGAAATATTTATTGTAAATTTCGATTCTTGACATTGAAATAATCATAAGAAGTACGTGGAACAAATAGATTCAAATACAGGAAAGATGATGTGGTTCCTGATATTTGTAAATTTGAAAGAACATTTGATTCCGTATATATGTTGTTTGGTTTCATCTGTGTTGATTTTAACCTGATCTGGGCAATAGGATAGTGGTGTGGTAAGAAAGATAAAAGGTAGATATATAGATAGAGACTATAATATTGGGTCCTTGGCCATGTTGTATATTGTTTCAGCTACTTGATCGAGTATTCAGACGTGAGAAATTGTCAATCTCGGTATTTGATGTAGGAATTCAACATCTAAATAGTCATAGGAAATGTTTTGATTTGAATGCATTTTCAGTCTGAAAGAGCCTAGAATGTTGCATCCTTAGTTGCTTTCTTGATTATACTGATAAAACATCTATCTTGGCAGTTGACCTTGAAAATTGATATCTTAATAGTCACAAGGAAGTGAAAATAAATTGATATAGACAGTTTAGACCCGGAAAAGATGATGCAGTTCCTTAATACTCCTATCTGTAAGTTTGGAAGAGTATTTGATTTTGTATATGTTGTTCTTAGATGTTGAGTTTTTCTCTCCTCGTGGTTATACACACATGAAGGATTTTCTCTAGACAATAAATCAAAAGAGTGACTTACAAAACTGGAGGCAACCTCCCCGAGCCTGACCTCCAACCTTTCTGGTTTTATAGGCTGGAACTCAGGACGACCTGCTTATCATATGAATTGGGATGGAATTACCACTGAGTTAACTGTTGCTATTAGGCTTTGTTTCTGTAGATAGCTGCAAGTGTCTGGAACACCAGTTAAGTTTAGAACTCCCGTTTGTAAGCGGGTGATACAATGCGTTCTTGTAATGAATATGCTCTTATCTGGCAGTACTAAAATACGCTAACTACTATATTCTCTTGTGAAATCAGATTACTCGTCTTGTGATTCTATTTTTTCTATCCTCCTGTATAGTACATGATCTACATACCTTTTGGAATTTCTAACCTTGGCATTTATTCTGCAGCAACGTCCCCACCATCCCGTACACCCGATTCCTTCACAGATCTGGTGCAAGAATTTTGGCAACAAGGAATACTAATTTGTGATGAAATCCTTGCAATGCAATTACAAGAACCAAGTTGCACTCTGTAATCAATTACGACATTCTACTTCTGGGAAATTTTCGTTTCTAGAACAATGACTTGTGTTTCCGTGTTGGCAGAATAAGAAATGAGTGTATTATTCAGTTGCTGTTTTTATTACTTCAGAGTTCAGATCCCTCTTCTGGGTTACATGATTTTTCACCATGTTTAATGTACATGTATTTGGCTCGCTCTCACTTAATTGTTCAGACAACAATGTCTTGTTGCAAGAGCATAAAGCCATAAACAATTTTATTTTACTAGGCAATAAAAAGATCAAATTCCAAAATTCATCGATAAATAGTTTCTGCCTCGAGCCCCTGCGGGAAACAAAAGAACAAGCTCTTGCTCAAAAAAAAAAAAAAAAAAAAAGAAAGAAAAAAAGAAAGGGAACAAAAGAACAAGCTACACTAATTGGACCAGAATTCTAATCCAGTATTCCAGTTCAATATTGTACTTGGGTATATGTACATACAAAACATGCATGAACCTCAGCCACGAACTATTTTCACTCCAACGCTCAGCACCGATATTGACAGCTGACTCGAATCTTCCATCCATGTCAATGCTGAATAGAGATTGTAAGCTGAGATATATCACCGTTATCGAGTCCAAAGGATCATTCAGCACTTCTCACTGTTATCAGCTCAATCACATGGATGTACTGAATCTCATGATGAAATTCTCTAGCAGCTGGCATTGCAATCAGTTGCTGACATTCTGTTACGTGGTCAATTGACTGTACAAGCCTGCTTTCACCATTCCATCTCTATTACCTGTGAATTGATTGAAAGTGTTACAAAAAGAATGGTGCAGCCATAACTGAGAGTCGGTTCTAATACCTCAGGAACACGGGCGATTTGAATCCTAACAAGAATATAGCTTTCAACTCCACAAAGAAATCAATAAATTCACAACAAAGAATAAACAGATTCCCCTTTCGATCTTTATAGCTCAAATAGTGTGGAAGGAGATTTTTTTACCTGTTTAATAATTTGCAAGCAAGGCCTTTAGCCTGATTCAAGAAAGCGTGACCTCTTCGAAGCATCTTCTTCTATGGATGCGACCTTTATGTTATTAAATAACTCCCTGTAGTCATTCTCGAGTTCTTCCAAGTTCTCAACTCGTGCTACTCGCATGCAGGATGGAGGTACACAGGGATCCACCTCAAGATCTTCTGGATTATTACCATGCACTGATTCTCTCAAACTTTTAACTAGTGGCTTGCCTTTCTCTTTTCGTTTTCTAGATATTTCCGTTTCCAGTCTTGCTGCCATTGATATAGCAGCGTAATACGATGATGGTAACTGCAATAATATGCAACCGTGAGTAAAGCATAAAGTGATAAAACAGAGCTGTGGCCAAATGCTAAATATTGGTCAGAAAGACAAGACAGTAGGCAGAATCACTAAATCGGTTACTTATAAACTAAAAGACATTAAGATAATATGTTTAAAGAAAGAACAGAGCTTACTTGTGCAAGCTGAGCAACTTTAAACCCGAAGCTTCTCTCTGATACACCAGGAACAAGTTTGTAAAGGTATGTTACATCATCGTGGTTCACAGTATCCATATGTTGATCTAAATCCAAGTCGATATCTTTCTTCCTCTGTGGTGTCAAATACGAAACATGGTATGCTCCTACAGAACCTGGGAATTCGTTTCTAATGTTAACTATTTCTGGGTAATGGGTAACAAAGAGTGTCATACATCTTTTGTGCTCTAGTAGATAATGCAATGTAGCATAAGCGATAGCAACGCCATCGTGAGTACTGGTGCCTCGGCCGAGTTCATCAATTATAACCAAGGAACGGGGTGAGCAATGCTGAAGAATATGAGATGCCTCACTTAATTCTTCTAAGAAGGTACTTCTTCCCAGCTGAATACTGTCAGAAGCTCCCATTCGCGTGTAAATGCCATCCAACACATGCAGTTTTGCCGATAATGCTGGCACATATGAACCAACCTAGAAGCAGCAGAATCACACATGTTTTAACGAGTTTTATAATGGCATTATATACAATGATCAATGTTAAAGAGGGACAAAGGAGCACATAATATCACCTAATGGGGCCACAAAATGAGCAGATCTATAAACAAATCAAACAGCCATTTCTTCTTTGAATTTACAGGGAAAAAGGTTCTTATAAGAGACTGAAATGGAATTTACCTGAGCCATGAGACTTATAAGAGCAACTTGGCGAATATAGCAACTCTTCCCACCCATGTTGGGTCCAGTAACAATCTGACAGTATTCACCACTCTCATGCAAATTTGTGTCATTTGGGACGAAACTATCCTGTAATATGTTCTCCATAACCTGGTCAAATTCAAGATCTTGGCCAGCTAAGTTTAACACAACAAAGTAGAAAGAAATAAAAATGGTGAGGCAGGAGAAAGCACCATACAGGATGTCGACCAGAAGAAATTTGGATTTGCACAGGTTCATGATCACCTATAAAAACAGGCCGCACATAGTTCTGCAGTCATTGAGCAGAAACAGTTATCAAAATAAGTTACAGTATTTCAAAATGACGAACGAGTCCGTAACCATCAAAGATATAACCTTTGTCCTGGAAAGCATGGCAAGAGAATACAAGCAATCCAAGGCAGCTAGTGCTTGGACAGCAGCCTGAAACTCAGAATAATATCCACCAAATGTCTTCAAGAAACTACTCCATGTGGCACGACATGCAACAGAAAGCTCCTCCTTTGCCAGATTTAGCTGGTCTAAAGCACTTAGAACTTCAGGCGGGTGATAACGTACTGCTTTTTTTGTGCTATTGACTTTGACCCAACTCGAAGGTACTGTGACCTCTAGAGGCAGCTACCAAACAAAGTAAATGTTTATCAGAATGCAAAGTAATAGAACTACTGAACTATATAGACATCAATATTAAAAGGAAATAACCAGGTTACTTGATTGCAGACAATACTAATTCATAACATTTGACTCGTAAACAAGAGGTAATGGGAAACTGGGAACAAATACTCAACTGCTTTGACTGATTCGAAGACCACAAACGAGCACTATATTATCTAGGACCAACACCAAATGGTAATTTGGCTAAGTCTCAAATCTAGAGAATCTTAAGTGACATGAATAAACTTTTTACGTGATATCCTTCTGAAATGCAGCCTATACATGCAGACCAAAACCAGGGAGGCAATGGATAGTGCATGTTACAAGGATTATAATTCAAGTACCACAGTTATATATCACTGGAGTACCTCTATCAAATGTGTGATCCCAGAGACACTCATAAATTCAAGTCTGCTCATCCGCAGCTGTTTGCGATATTGGCCAATCAATTGATCCAGCTGTTCCTCTGCCATGCCAGCTTTGGTCCTGGCAGCAGCTACCTGCATTACTGCAGCTTATCAAAACAATGAATATCTAATTCTGAAGAGGTGGAAATAAAATAATTTTTTAAAAAAAAAAGTCGAGCACAACAATGAGACACTTCAATTGAACCTCTGGGAATCTTCCATCAGCAACAACAAAAAGATTAAGGAGATCTCGTTGATCAGCTGCTTCTTTGTTCAGTGCAGACAAAAGTCTCGCTGCAGTATTGATAACACTGGAGGATGAAGCTGTCAATATCATTTTTCTAAGCAAAATCGAGTGCACAATTCTCACATCCTGGAAATTGTTTTCACCATCTACTTCGACATGAAGTTCCTGTAGCTGCTTTCCGGCAACTAAGATGGCTTGAATGACTGAGATAAACTACATCAAGATGCAACAGAAGAGTCTCATAGATATCCACATAACTAGAATGACACAGATATAGCTTTAAATGGAACTACAATTACTATAACTGGTGACAGAAGACCAACTTAACTGCGAGAAACTCTTATTGACAACATCTATCACTGCCTAGTTTTGGAATCAAAAGAGCATATCCAATATAAATGTAGCTAAATGCAGTTCAACAACAATAGACCACCAGCTCAAATTAGAATGTCGACTCACAGACAGCATTTGAACACCATAATGGACACAGTGACACAGTGATTGAATTGGAATTACACCAAAGATCATTATCAGGTGCAACCTATTTATACAAGCATTCACAGAGAAGGTAGAAAGTGTAATTCAAACATATAAGGTCATCAAACACAAATTTAATTAGTCACCTCAGATGCTGTTGAGGTTCCATGAAAAATTCTTGTGATCCCGTTGGACATCAGGTGACTTCCAAGGTGATCAGAACCGATGATATTATATGGTGAATCTCAGGACTTCGGATTTTCCTTCAGGAAACTGGAATTCTGAGAAGCTTTGGGAGTTCCATGGACTCCAAAATTTCAGAAACAGCATCTAATCGTGCATTTATCATATTTCCGTCACATAAAGGATGAGTCACCTGCAGGAAAAACAGTAAACACACTAGTATAACAGGTAGCAGAGGAGGCACAAAACAACAATGCTAATAGCATATAAATACATCTTACCCAGTGTCTAAAAGCCTTGAACCACATGTTGTAACTGTATGATTCATGCAATGCAATAAGGAGCCACCCTCCGAGCTATCAGAATTATTAGTCAGCACCTATGTGTGACAGAAGAGGTCAGAGACAGAAAGTATTTGCTTGATATACAGTTACATATACACCAACTGTTTGTGTTTACTAACCTCTAGTTGCTGCAATGCATTGGCTGAAAGGGTCATCTCCATGCTGCTGGAGAAAGGTCTAAATGAAGCTCCCAAGCATAGAATTCTTTCTAAACCAAATTGTTTCAGATGCCGAATTGACAACGCTAATGCCCGAATAGCCAAGTCGGGCATTGCCATGATTCCCTTGACAAGGAGGGTAAGAACAGGTAGGAGATTGATTAGCCTTTTCACTTGAACATAAAAGACAGAATATTGCATGCATATTCTAATGACATCAAGTGTCATATTGTGAAGGGATTTATTTCCTTAATATAATACTTGTTAGAAAACATATTCACACCTCAACTGCCAAGCGATTACTGCTTTGGGTTTCTGTCACCATTAAGTTCTCTTGTTTGCCGTTTGGTAAGCTGCTTTCAGTCAATTTCTCATACACTGACATAACTTCGGCTAAGGCACCGCCATCACGAAAGGATTCTTGTGAAGCATGCTCAACTCGAACATTTGAGGCAGGTCCAGCATATGCTAATAGCAGCTACAATAGGATGGGAAAGGTTCAGTGTTCACAGCAAAAGAACATTATGTAAGAAATCATACGAACAAGTGAACCTGTACACTAGTCCAAACAAACTTACATGACAGAAGAAACCAAATGCACGAAATCAATTGAATAACTAGCTATAGTGGCAAGCAGACATATTTAGTAAGGATTCCAGAGCAACCACATCAAACATGATGTGTCATGGAACAGCGCTGTGTAATGTTCATTGTTCACAAGCGATCAAATGAAATTAATTACTACTACTATAAATATATATGTATCAATGTCCTCTCTGTAAAAACCAACACCCTGGCCTTCAATATCTCAAGTAAATGCTACCATATTTTGTTTCAGCTGCTTTCGCCAAACATAACTTAATGTGGAACACAGACAAGCTATTTCTCAGTCAATAGTAAAACTTTATACTGCTGGGACAAGCGAACATAATTATATGTTTCCCAAAAGTCACAAGTACAAGTAGCAAGACTATAAAGAAATAACAAGCTCCTCATGGACCAGTTACCATAATCAGATTGCACATAATCACGTAGCACCTAATTTTTCCATCCATTTCATTTTGATGTCAAAAACTACAAACTAATAATTTCTCACATGGCCAAACATTCAAACAGACCTTTTGAGTCTGTTTCGACAACGGCTCCCCAAGAACCATCTCCTTAGGCCCCAAATTCAAAACCATAGCCTCCAATCCACTCCTCATCACACCATCCTCAAACTCCGCATACATCACATCCCCCGTCGAAACCTCCACTCCCACAGCCCCAATCCTCACATCCACTCCACTCTCATCACCCTTCTCCACAACACAAAACAAATAGCTACTACACTCTCCACACGTCTCTTCCCCGCCACCCCCCAAATCCTCCCCCGCCTCCAATGTCGCCTTCGTATACAACGCCGACAAACCCCTTGTAAACGGGCCTACCCTATTCTCCCCATGAGCCTTAATTGCCGCAGTCTCCGTCTGTTTCACCACACCAACCTTATAACCCGCACTCACTAGCCTCCTGACATGGAAATGCAATCTCACAGTCGGAATACTAGCTGTTAAAAAGCTATGATCCATGTGAGCATAAATCCCCAATACCCTAGCAGCATTTTCAGCATCTTTTCCGAAAAATCGAAACTTGTAACCAACCTCGATCATTAACAGGACATCCGGGTACTTTTCTTTAAGTTCCACCACCTGTTGCTCTAAAGGTGTGAACTTGGGCTTGGAATTGGAAGTGGATGGGTGTGTGGAAGGTTCTAGAAGGTCGCAGGAAGGTTCGAGGAGTTTTCTAAGGAACTTCTGGTGGAGAGTAGGGTTGGATTTGGGAGATTCTGTGATCTTAGGACGTTTGTTGGGAGAGAATTGGGAATTGCGGAGGCGTTTGGCGGAGGAGAAAGAAACAGTGGTGGTGATTTTGGGAGGTGGAGTGGGTGGTGGTGATTGATTGGGTTGTTTTGGAGCGAAGAATCGGGAAATGACGAGCTGTTTCTGCTTACCCATGGCGGTTTGACGGTGGTTGTGCGGTGGCGAGGTTTTATGGGGTTTGGCGCGAAGGTGAAGAAGAGTCGTCACATTTGTAGCAACATTCAGAAAGGGACAATCGGCAAAATGGTCCCATATCTTGCCCTACCCGTTAAATTAGTCCTATAAGTTGATAAAAACTCCCTACTATGTAATTTACTAAGAATGTTAGGATCAAATATATATTTTATGCATAATAGAGGGGTGATTTATAATTTTTTTTTAATCTGGAAACCCTACGTGACAAATTGGAGGGAAAAGAGACAATGGCCTCCTCCATCAACACAGAGAATCGATTAAGAACAACATAAACTGTATTTTCTCTACTAATTCAACAAAGTATGTTTGAGAGGTAATTGTTTACTAGCAAAAGAAGCAAGGTACTGATCTAGCAAAAAAATGACTTCTTCGAAACAAGGTAATTGTTTATGAGTTATAAAGCTTCCATTTTTTCAATGGTGCCAAGTAAATAGTGTAAAGTAGACAACTCAATGGATTTACTAAATAGTTTTATGCATATTTTTTATACATTCTTTTGACTAGTTGACGGTTACATGTTAGTTTATACTTCCATGGATTGAAGACACTAATTTGATTATCCTGTAAAGTACATTTAGAACATTTACATATGTTGTGTTGCCATTGTTTATTCCTTATTTTGGCGTATATTTGATTCTCAGTTTCAAATGAAGCACAAAATATCTATTTTCTTGATGGAGCTACATTTGGAGGAAACTTCAAGCTAGTACCCAAGGTTGATTATACGAGTGGTTCGGTGGTAAAGTTTGAAGGGCAACGTTTTGATGGCTTTAATATGGCATGTTTAGATTCTTTGGCTGATCAATGCAGGATAAAAAGACATAGACGGTTCTATGTGAAGGTAAGCAAGGATAAAAAGACATAGACGGTTCTATGTGAAGGTAAGCAAGGGCTTTATATTATTAAACGATGATAAGACATTGGAGAAACATGTGAAACAACGAGCTTGTAGAGATGCATGTATCTATAGTGAGGGTGAAATTGAAGTTGAAGCTGAAAGATCATTCTCGAATGTGGAGTTCTCTCATGTGGTTGATAATGAAAGAAGTTCCTGTGCTTACCTGAACTCGTGCAATGAGGAGGATGATGAGAGTGAGGATGGTATATTAGGTAACAGTGAAAGTGAGTTGGACAGTGGATGTGATAGTGATCTAGATGTTGATCAAATTCCTGGTAAGATACATAGGGGAAGAATACACACACAGACAAAAGATTATGAGCCTCATTTCTAGCTTCCAGGTACCACTTTTGTTTCAGTCTAAGCCCAGGAGATCAGTATAATAATACCACAATGATAAGAAAGAAGCAGATAAATGACACATGATGTGACTAAATTTCCTTTTCATTTCATCCATCGACTCGTCTGAGGCTCACAAATGTAATACTGCACTCGTGCACTTCTTAGTCACAAAGCAATGCTTCATCAACCTGGAATTTCTAGCTACACAATACCACATCAATGACATCTTATCTCAATATACCTTATCATACACAACTCACTAACCACAACAATTTTAAATGGCAAGAGAACCATCAAGCTTTAAATCGGCTGTGCTCGTATGCCGATCGACACTATTAATTAAATATCATTGTTATTCATCTGCATCACCCATCATAGATTGTCTTCTTTTCCATAGCAGGATAAGTTCCAAATAATTCCTTAACCATGTGTTGTAGACAGGATGGTGATAGATCACTCCATAGTAAAATCACGGACTTCCACCACCTGAACATATAAACATACTCCATTAGTCTTCTACAATCAATACTCTTAACACATTCGGATAAAAATATGTTTCACGGTTTAGCGAATATAATTAAGATCAAATAAAAATCACAATAAATTCGGATCAAATGTGAAAGGAAAAAAATCGCTTTGCGGCTTCAATTGAGGATGTTTTACAAATCACATAGAATATATCTACAACTTCAATAAAACATTTCAATTGAAGAAGAAACCAGTATTAAGCCTCAACGGCCTTGAAGAATGGAGAGATATGGGCCGGGGTTGATTTTGTTGCTATTTGGAAATTGAAGATTTCGATGGTAAAAACTCGCCAATCCGCCATGATGCCGCCGATTCACATGTTCGATATTGTGGTTTCTTAGTAAAGCATTTGAATGAAAGTTGAGAGTTAATTTGGAAGCATATTACGTTGATGTTGAATGGGAAGAGTGTTGAAGTTATTTATTTTAGCAGAAGAATGAAGAAGGGCAAAGAATCGGGTAAGTGTCTAAATCACCATCACCCCTCTATTATGCATGAAATATATATTTGATCCTCACATTCCTAGTAAATTACATAGTTGGGAGTTTTTATGAGTTTGGGACTGAAAATACTTAAGTTAGCAAACGAAGGACCAATTTAACGGGTTATCAACTTATAGGACTAATTTAGCAGGTTGGGCAAAGATATGGGACAATTTTGCGATTTTCCCCATTCAAAAATCGTGTCTTGGTCACAAAGCTTTCGAATCTCGATTTCGGTATATGTTTCGAATGCTTAGAGTACAAGACGGTTCGTATTTTGAAACTTTCAAATACTCCCTCTGTTCCTTTTAAAGGTTTGATTTTTGTCATTTCGGAAGTTTTTTTCAAAGGATAACATTTCCTTGTATGGAAACCTACTATCTCCACTTATTATCCTCTCATCACTCCTTTTCATACTTTATCTATTATCTCTCTCTCACCTTTCTATCATCTATCTTACTTTTCACCATTCACTTACCATTTTATTCAATATTCCTTAAAATTCATCCACAACCAAATGGTAAACTTATTAAAAGGACGGAGGGAATATGTTTCAAATGGTTAGAGTACTAGACGAATCCACAACCAAATGGTAAACTTATTAAAAGTTTGGAGGGAGTATGTTTCAAATGGTTAGAGTACTAGACGAATCCACAACCAAATGGTAAACTTATTAAAAGTTTGGAGGGAGTATGTTTCAAATGGTTAGAGTACTAGACGAATGCTTAGTATATAAGATGGTATGGTCCTGAACTTTTATATATGTTTTCTGTCTTGAATGCTTATGATACTAGACGAATGCTTAGAATTCGAGACGGTTCTTAATTTATGAATGAGAATGTTTTGAGTATAAAAAAGAAAAATGTACATTTGGAGAAGAAAAGCTTGAAGTATTTTAAGAGGTTTGAGAATTTTAATTCATTCTTATTTAGATAAGCTCAGAAAGCTGAATGCATTGTCGAATTTTATGTTCATTTCATTGGGATTTGAATTTTAAACCATATTTGAAGCGCATATCTTTCGTGTCTAAACAAAATTGTTTTATATGATGTGGCTGTTACACGTGCCTTATAAATTAAATTAAGAAGAGTTGTACTTACCAACTATCGACGTTCGTATGCAAATCTACCCCTTAATATAACGAACATTCAAAGAAACACTCACTTGTAAACAATCTCAAAAGATAAATGGACTGATACGAACATTTTCTTTTCTCATTAATAAATGCATCTTTTCATTTTTTTAAAATTTACAACAGTAGAACATTACTAATATTTGAAATTGTATGAATCCGGTGGATTATCATCAAAGAAGTGAAGCCACAATTTCGGTAACCTACCTAATCATTTGTAAGAGAGTCAATAGATTTCCTTTTGAGAAGCTATTCATTCTTCCAGATATAGCATATATACAACTCTCCCAGAGCTACTTATTGCGACCCACTTTGTGAGTAGGTACCCTTATCGAAAAAACACATCCCAAAAAGAGTCTAATTAATTCGATCCAAAATGTTATTCTGAAATTGGAAACATAAGAAATCAATAAAACGCTCTATATAACTAAAACTCGTGCTAAGCCTTGCCGCACTAGAGCATTCTCCTCTCCCGTTCGTCGTCTTTACACCACAGTACATATTCAGCTCAACAGTAAAAGCTTCTCAGAAAATCAAACAGAAGAAGAAGAAGAAGAATAATAAATCAGAAGCAGAAAAACATCAATTGAACAGAAGAAAATGGTGAACTCGTCGATAGTGAACACATATCCTCTGGCCAGCTACACTTTCGGCACCAAAGAGCCCAAGATGGAGAAAGATACCTCCGTTGCCGATCGCCTTGCTCGTATGAAAGTCAAGTGCGTTTCTCTTCTTTTACATCTTCGTCACGATTGAAATTCGCATTTTATCGGTTTGATTTTGTCAGTAGTTGTTGAACCCTAGGTTAAAAAATTATTTGGGAATCTAGGGTTTTTTTTGTAAAGTTTGAGTTTTTTTGTTGTTGCAGTTACATGAAGGAAGGCATGAGGACAAGCGTTGAGGGGATTTTGCTGGTATGTATTTTGCCCGATTTGTCGAATTGAATTGAAATTCTGACTGTTTGTGTTTTTTTTGTTAAGAGTGGTTTTGGTTGATGTTGGTGATTTGTGTGTTTACTAGTTCCTGGTTTATGCGAAAAAAGGTTCATTTTTGAGAATTGATAGTTAATGCAGTAATTTTTAGAGCTTATCGTTGAGATGGGGTGTAAGTGTTCAAGAATGTAATAGTGTTGATGTGATTATCAGGCATGCTCAGTCGGAAAGAAATGGTTTTGTTAAGGCTTTCTATGATTTCTGGAATTAGTAGTTTCTGGTTTGAACCAGAAGGTTCAAATTCTGAAAACAATAATCGTCATGGATACGATGGGGGTATCTGTGATTTCTGGCTTTAGTAGTTTCTGGTTTAAACCAGAAGGTCCAAATTCTGAAAACAATAATAAATCATGGCTACGATGGGAAGCTGCATAATTTGTGGATTGTTTTGGGTTTGGTGGAAAGGGGTTGATGTTGAATTATACGGAACTGTTGTAGTGGTAGTGGTATGATCAATGCGTGTCTGGCTGACTAAGTTGTTCAGGTTTATGGGGCCTATGTTTAAAGTTTACTGGAACTACGTATTATATCTGACAATTGTTCAATTTTCAATTGGCAATTATTGCATTAACTTGAGAGTGAAGGTTGTACAATTTCGCTCGTTATGCCTAAAACTTCACGAACTGTCTTGAACTTTGTTGAAATGAAATGGGAATTAAGGGTCTAATGACTCCAATCTTATATGAAAAGGCTGCCCGATCATGACAATTATTCACTACCTTGATAACACCTGTCCTGGTGTTTGTTAGGTTACTATACCAAATGAGCGCAGAATTGCATGTTTTTACCAACTAGCAAAGTGTTCAATTTGTTATGTTCTGTTTGTTCTACTGAGTCTGTAGACTCTGTACATCTTCTAACCACTCGATGTTCTTTAACATTGTTCTAATTACACTGCAAACTTAATGGCTTGACAGGTGCAAGAGCACAACCATCCACATATTCTTCTATTGCAAATTGGAAATACTTTCTGCAAACTTCCCGGTGGTAGATTGAAGCCAGGAGAGAATGGTGTGATCCTTTCTCTATTTATATTGGTCTTTGCTCTTAATTTGAACATTTAATTTCATACTGTTGATGGAACTAAAAGATCAGAATAAAATATTTCCATCTAATCTTGTTCTCTCCTTCTCAGAAATCGAGGGCCTGAAAAGGAAGCTCTCAAGCAAACTTGCTGCAAATCAGCCTTCTATGGAGCCGAATTGGCAGGTATGGTTTGTGGAAATTGGTTGCTCAGTCGTGTCATAAATACTCGTACATGAGGATTTCTTGCTCATCAACAATTACATTTATGAATGTGTCAAAGAGTTTATTACTTTTTAATACCCTGCTATGAAGGCGTTCTCAAAATAAACCCTCATAGACGAACAATTACATTTAGGTCCAAATTTTTTTTTGTTGACTGGGCCTTTGCCCTTATATCAGAATTTGCAAAACAAACATGCCCTTAAGGAAAAAAAGTTAGATTTTTGCCTAAATATTTCTTCTTTACCAACATGTCCACCGGAGCTCCAATTTACCCGTACAAAACCGTATTTTGACTGTATTTTACCTGATTTGACCTACAAACGTGTCAATTTATAGTTAAAATCTGGGATGTTTAATTAAAAAAGTGAAAAATAATTTCATAAAATTCAAAATATATATATAAAAAATTCTTATAAATTATAAGAAATAATTATATATATTTTAAAATTAAAAATTATAAATTTAAATTAAGATTAATCTTTAAGGTGGTTTGTATTTCGAGAATCATAATTCATTAAACTAGTTGTTAATTCTATTACTCTCTCCAATTTTTAATATAAGACGTTTTGGGGTTTTCACACAAATTAAGATAATTCTCTCTTCATCAATAGTTTTGGTAAACAAAGAAAATATAAATGTTACTCCTCCTCTTCTTCTTCTTCTTCTTCTTCTTCTTCTTCTTCTTCTTCTTCTTCTTCTTCTTTGTTTTCAGCAGATAATTCCTCCTTTCTCTAATTTTGAGTCTGTGAAATCTTTTGATTCTTTGCCGGAAAGAATTTTTTGTAAGTGAGGATTCAAAACTGATTTCGGTGAGGAATCTATATGTGATGAGCAATATTTAGAGCAACTGGTCGTTGTGTGATTTTCTCATCTGGGTTGCAACCAGATTGAGGTGCTTCAGTTTTTCTACTTGTTGAGGGATTGTAGTTTCTTTGTGATTGATTTTGGTGAAAACTCCATGCTCGAACAAGTAAGAATCGATAAAGTATTCTTGTTTACTAGTAATAATTTGCATAATTAACAAGTAATTATTAATAACTAGTTTGATGATTCTGGACATTGAAACCAACTTTTAGTAATGTCAAAGAAAGAATAATCTGAATTTTAATTTTTATTTTAAAATAAAAATATTTTTATGATTTTTTCCAAATTTAATTGCAGTTAGGTAATATTTTGTTTCATTTAATTACATTTTGGTCCTCACGTGATAATCACGTGACAAGGTTAGCGCCCACTAAGTAAGGCCTGTTTGATTCTGGAATATTGGAGAAGGGCATAAGGGTAAACTCAGGTTTTAGTTCACTTGTGGTCATTTTAAGTGGACCAAAATGTAATTGTTTGTCTATGGAGGTTTATTATGTAATTAGATAAGCTAATAAGGTAGTCAAAGATATCTCCCATGTGTCAAATTTTAGCTTTTGAGATGTATGCTTCTAATGTCAATTGAAACTGTTGTGCAGATTGGTGAGTGTGTGGCAATGTGGTGGAGACCGAATTTTGAAACCACCATGTATCCTTACTGCCCTCCACATATAACTAAGCCTAAGGTATGTATTTCAATACCACATATCCTCCGGATCTACATACTACTGGAATATGTGTTCAGGCCTTTTTAGTAATGGCTGATGCTAATATTCGATAAATGCAGGAATGCAAGAAGTTGTTCCTTGTTCACCTCAGTGAGAGAATTTTTCGCTGTGCCCAAGAATCTGAAGCTGCTTGCTGTTCCACTATTTGAATTGTATGACAATGTACAGGTATTAAAAAAAGTTGTCCACCCCTTTAAATGTAGTATCCTTCAACTTTAAGTGATGTTGCAGATATTCTTGTTCTGTTCTTTTATTTTTCACTGCATCTGTAAGCAGTAAGCACTCTCTCCTAGTGCAGTTAACACTTGGAACAATTCTCAAATATTTCTTGGTTGATTTATGACAGAGATATGGACCAGTTATATCTACCATTCCACAACAGCTTTCAAGAGTTCAGTTCAACATGATCCATCAATAGATCCGCTTGCGATCTCATGGTGTGCAATATGAGTAGCAGCATCCTTCATTTTGGTCAATTTGGCAGGACATAGATTCAACTTCAGAGTACAAATGAGAAGTCGGCTTCAAATTAGGATATTACTATTGCTTTTAACTAGAATTCGTGTGTGTTCTATTTTGATGTGGTGTAACAACTGATTTTGGTGGGTTCCCTTTTAGATTTTAATCAGGATGTTTCTTATTTAAAAATATATTCGATAATTGAATATTCCACTTTAACTTCCGAAACAATCCTATATTATTTGGCTTCTCCGAACTTCAAGTCTTCAGTATGTCCCCGGACCCCGGCTCAAACTCCTTATCAGCCTGTGTGATTGATTACTTAAAAATATTGCAGTAGAATAAACACAACCACAAATCAGTATTGCCTCTGTAGCATGAGAGATCAAGCTAACTAAAAAGTGAATTCTGAGGTTATGCCTTGTGACTTTTCCTTTCTCTGTTTTACTTGCATCTGACTTTTGACCAGAGCTCACCGGATCCAGATTCGACTATAAATTAGCCATCAGTCTAGTTAAACCGTCCATCTCCATAAATTTAGTTCTCAATCAAAGATTTACTCATTTACGTTTCAGTTGATTTAGGTATGAGAATATTGGCAGCTTCCAGTTTTGTATCATTCTACTAGGATTCGTTCAAAATATGCAGTTCAGGCACATCATTAAAAGTACTGCAAAAGTGTAGATTATGAACAAATTAAGAATCAGAACCAACTTCAACTCCTTTTTGAAGCACTTCTTTACAGTTCCTAACTATTCAGATGATACAAACACAAGAAGTTGAAGCTGTTACACGACAGCTTGTTCCTTCAGGGCCAAATCATCTGCACAACTGATTCAGAAACCACAGTTTCAGCCTGTTTCAAGAAAATATAGGGTTTATATGTATAAAAGTCTATTTTTCATCTGCTGGTTCTTTTTTTATTTTTATCTGCTGGTTCTTGTTTTCTTATGTCAAGTGCCATTAATCATTATACTACAAACAACTTAACATAAGAGAATGCTACTGCAAGACAGATTTGGCAATCTGTGTCGTTCACTACTACAGTATATAGTCATATAGTGGGTTTAAGATGGTCCAGTAAAGGCCCAAATAAACCCATGCGATGAGAAGAGAAAAGCAGAATTATCCCACATCAATAGATAGCACAGAATATAAGCAGTATATGAAGAGTTGAGCAAGGATACAAGTCACGACCTTACTTGAACAGGATCTGTTCTATAGGATCGTACCTCTGCATCCTTGATTTCTAAGGAGACAGAACCCAAACCTGGTGGATGAACTATGGCTGCTCGACCAGAGCGTGAATAACAACTCCGTTTGGTTTGATCTGAGCCACTCGGTGCAGTAGAGGATCGTTCTTGGCTCTGCCACGGCTGGCGGGATGGTCTTGCAGCTGTCTGACAGGCTCCTCCTTTTTTGCTTCTTTTATCATTTTTTACTTCAAAAGTTTTAGCATTTTTTGACAGCTGAACATATAAAGGTC
Source organism: Plantago major (assembly GCA_026545765.1). Taxonomy (NCBI): domain Eukaryota; kingdom Viridiplantae; phylum Streptophyta; class Magnoliopsida; order Lamiales; family Plantaginaceae; genus Plantago; species Plantago major. Next base: position 3,916,161 of record CM048844.1, on the reverse strand, counting down.
GTTGTTAATCCAGCATGAAATCGCACAATTAGTCCCGTGCATGAACAGACCATTTAGTTTCAGATTTAAGTACTTCAAGAGCTTCATGAACCAACATACTACTCCATTTGAATGAGTAATAAGATCTTCATACTTGATTGATACAGTGTTCACAGCTTATTAAGGAACCAAAATGCCAACTAATTGACTGTCTTGTAATCTTGCATCTGACTTTCGATCATGGCTCACCTGGATCCAGATTCAACTATAAATTCACAGTCAGCCTAGTTATACGTACCATCTCAAAGAATTTAGTTCTCAATCAAATGACTTATAAATTACTTTGTTTTCAGTCGATTTAGATATGAAGCTATTAAGTAGCTTCTTCCGGTTGTTTATCCTTCTTATCATTCTGCTAGGATTTGTTCAGATATCAAGTTGCAGGCACATCACCAAAGTACAGCAGGAAGTGTAAATTCTGAACAAAGAATCAGAGCCAACTTCAACTCCTTTTTCTTGAAGCACTTCTTTACTGTTCCACACTATGCGGGAAGGATCGAGCACGAACACAAGGAATTGCACGCTGTTTCATGATGGCTTGTCCCCTCAGGGCCCAATCCTCTGCACAACTGATTCATCTACCAAACTTTCAGCAATCCCTAAGTGTACTTAGATGCTTGGTGGACTGGATTGTTTTAATCTTTTGTATCTTTTATTAATCACCACCACCGTCCTTAATATATTGGTTGGATTTTCTGCGCGTGCCATTTCAGGAGATTCTACACAAACTAGCTTGATGTATGCATAGACATAACAACAGTACCCACTATATTGAACAAACCTGTGCTACACAGAAACCATATATAGTAAGCCGTTGCATTTCATTGATTTAACAGGCAAAAAATAACTTGATCTTCACTCAGAAAGACACGGTGAACGGGTGAAGCATAAATATTACATGGGATTCATCTACTGATCGTAAAAGTGGCTACCGGTGGCATAAATCTGTATGTCTTTAATTTGAGTCACATGCAATTATTAGGCCTGAAAATTCTTTGTACTTGGTTTTTCTGGTTTCTTAAATAAAATCTACCTGTTTTTATTCCCAACACTGCTAATCCGTGTTGTATCTTCAAGCTATTTTGTCCTTTTCCAAATCTTAATCCAAGTTATTCTTTTCCACATTCATCCAGATGAAAATTCAAGCTATATCGTTCAAGTTTCTGGCTTTCATGCTCATTCTAGAACAGGTTCATATTATCAGTTGCAGACCTGCTTACCGTGCTAAATCTAAAGCACCAAGAGCACTGAGTAATAATGTCCACCCGAAGGCCAAGATATTGCACACCCTGTCAAGGAGGAGAGTTCCTAGTAACCGCATTAATCCACTCAACAAGTGTTGCACAAGATTCAAGTGATTTCTTTAAATGATAAGTTATGGCGTGTCTCTGAACTTAAAATCCTCAGTCTGCCTCCGACTGAAATTGTTATCAGCCTGTGGGATCGATTACTTGGAAATTGTCAGACACGCGGAGTGATCATTTTAGATCTACACTGGCGATTTGATGCAAGATCAATAAAGACAACATCTGCTTACATGACACTTTGGAATGAAGAAGTATCAACTTGACAGGTCACAGATTCAACAATGATAAATATTGCAGTAGAATATGCACAACCAAAAATCAGTATAGAGCATAATGCAAAATTATTATATCTGTTTCATTTCTTCTGTTTAACAAGAGAGCAAGCTTGGCACAACGTTAAGTTCCTCAAACGGTGACAGGTACTCTAGAACATTATGATCGTGAACCCGAGAACATAATGCACACATTATGATCGCAGTCAAACATAATGCAATATCAGATAATAATCTGGATAAATATTCTGAAATAAATCGATACATAGTAGTCTCATCAATCAGAAAGTAATTAAGGACAAATCACAAATAAGAAGACCTCACAGTATACTGATGAAGGGAAAAGATCAACCGATGTAGCTTGTTAATCCATTCAAATAAATAAGAAACAAAACTTTGAAATTACACAATCTGATTATGAAAGGTATGGCAGTTGAGATGAAGATTAAATATCAAGCCGCAACATTAGGCGATACTAAGCTTTGGATGTAGACAGGGATTCTTAAAAAGTATGCTTCAGCTGCACTGTTCCTAGAGTTGGTCTTAAGAGAATCTGTAACAGAATTGGTTATGGAATCATAAACCACAAAAGTTAAGGTTGGCACCGATTTTGAGAGCATCAGAATCTCACCCTTGGGAGTTAGGGACACAAACCAAGGACTTACCAAGGGACGGGGCAAAGGATCATAAGGAACAGTAGCCACTTTTTTCCCAAACAAAATTGGACTTCCAGACATCCATGTAAGTCTCCTGATCCCAAGTCAGAAAAAGGTGCTCTTGATCTCCAATTATCACCATAGGCTGAGACTCACGACCACCGTTTGGCAGCTCAAGAATCCCAGGAACCTTGTTATTAAGATCAAAATAAACGAGGCGTCTGCGTCCCATAAATGTGTAATCATTCAACCAGTGAAGATCCCCCATCACCAACTCTCCTGCCCCGAAGCAGTAGCACCAATGTTCGCGTGTAAAGTTGTCGTCTGCAACTATTTTCCACGAATTAGTTCTTGAACTATATAATTTTACTTGTATTTTAGTTCTCGCCTGCATACTAGCACGTTCTCGTTTTGGATGAACAGTGTAAGACAGAATAATCTTATAATCGTCGTCAGCAAAACCAAAACCATACCAAATTATTTTAACAGAAGGCGTCGATTTTACATCATCAGCCACACCATGAACGGGAGGCAGAACGTTGCACTTTCGGGTAGCCGGGTTCCACAGGAGAACATCTGTGGCTGCTATGCAACAGAGTCCATTATAGTAGCCAACAATAGAATGTTTGTTTGGATCAATCATCGGAAACTCAAACTCAATTGCAGATTCTTTTTCATACAATACCGAGTTCAATGAATACTGCTTGCGGCTAGTTGCATACAATCCAAAAACGGTGAAAACAACATAGTGGTTGACAAACTTTGGGTCTCTTCTTGAAAAATCGAGTTGGGAATCAATGAATTGTTTGCTTGATATTATACGACACCATGATTTCGAAACGCACCTAAACTTCAAAATGGACTTCTCGGGTAGTAGTACCAAGATTTCAAAGATCAAATCCTCATGCTCATGGATACACTTTTTTGACCTCACCATTGGAACGGAACAATTGAATTCAACGAGTTGATTAATTCCACAATGATGGTTGGTGATTCCTCCATTATCTACTCCAGTAACGGATGCTAATTTAGATATGTGCATCAGTGCATTGATTTGACCCTAGCCTAGCCCAACCCAAGCCCAAGTCCTATGTTGCCATTCTTTCTTCTGATCCAGTTACCTTTCCTATAGCCCAAAACCATTTCTACTCCTTCCCAACAGCCCAAAGATTCATACCTCTTCCATCTATGCCCAATCGTACATCCCATTAGTCAGGATTTATAAATGCGTGTCAGTGTCAAAAAAATTAATTGACGAGATTCTTGAGTTCTGACTTATATTAGCTGGCTACATTTGATTCTGACGATATATTAGCTCATTGTTTTACGAGTTCTGTTATATTATTCGTGAAACTTGCGCTTATGATGCAAGTCAAATCTTCCTCAAGCACCTTAATCCTAAACAACCCAGTTCATCCTCTTTAACCAAACCAAGTCTTGAGCGACCTAAAATTCTTCGTAAATCCCTGCAGCCTATGAATGCTATTGCCGATGATATTTCTGAGTTTAAATCTTCAAAAAGCGTGGTAGACGGTTGTTAGTAAGAATAAAAGCTTGGTTGTTAATGATGCGAGAATGCGATTTTAATAGTAAGGGTATGAGCTCGATAACCATGTTGATAAAAAGCCAGAAGTGTGGTGGTGATACTTTTGTTAATGTAAAAGGGGCGGAGGTTGCTGAGCAACTCCGTCTATCCCAACGAGTTGCTTAAGTTGAAAATTCCTGGGGTACAATATTGGTTTGGCGTAGACGTAAGCTGGATTTCATTTTGTGTCTTGATACGACGAAAATTTTGGCTATTTTTTGAGGTATGGATCTAGCTATGGAGTATGGATGGCGGGACATTATCATCGAGTGATTGTTTAATTGTGATCAACGTCATAAATTTCCCGTCTATTTGCTTATCTGTTGGCGGGCACTTCACATAGGCTACTAAGAAGAATGTTACTTGTTTTAACAAATCTCTTTTCTTCATGTTTTGCATAGAGAATAGTATAGCTCATAATCTTGCTAAGACATTAGATGGAGATAGAACTTGTTATCTTGTTGGCTTCATTCGATTCGATTCGATTCGATTCTGCTTGGTTATATTTTATCTACTGATTGATTCGATTGATTCGTAAAATTGCGATTGAAGAAAACGAGCCGTAGTGATGGATGAAGCGCCTTAATGATTTGGGTGACTCTTTTGTCTTGATCGCAATCAAACAACAAACAACAATTTCGTTGTTGATTGAATTACTTTGATCTGCATGAAGAATCAACAAGATTATTGCTCCTTTTAATCACCAGCGTTACACAACTTTGTTACAGAGAAATACAACTCACAACAACAGCTAGAAAACCTCTCTCAATCGCAGAGAAAACATACGAAGAGTGGCGAAAGAAAAATATCTGATAATGAGGCAACTTCATGCGCTCTGTTTTTACATCCAAGGGCGATTTCCAAATTGAGCAGAAACCGTCCGATCAAAACAATTATTTTTCATCTGACGGTTTTGACAAATTCGCGTTACTCTTAATCAGAAAACGTAATAGTATAGCCTGTAACAACCCCTTCACCATTTTTCCAACAAGTCCCTGAACTTCTGGAATCTTTCGAAAACACCCCAAAACTTTCACATATTCTATTTACATTTTAATGAAATATCAGTATCTTTTTCTAAAAAAAAATCATTAATTAATTAATCAATTAAGATACTGATTTAATAACACTAGCAAGGCCCAAAAGAAGATTATACTAGTGTAACATCCGAATCACATCACCCGAAGTATTTTATCTGAAAGTTATTTTAATTTCTTCAATTTAATCAAATCTATCAATTTAACAGTTTGGCCAACTTTTTTGTTCCATGGAATGGCTCACGTGGTGCATAAAATATGAAGTCGGCCTTTTCAATTCTGCACGGGACACGAGGGACTACATGTATTTAACACGAAATATTCAATTACTGAATTACACCATCAATTATTTCAGTCTATCATCCAATGTCAACACTACTCATAAGTTTTCATATTTATCATATAGTTGTAATTAGTAATTCTGCTATTTCACTATTTTCACGTTTCACTATGCATATTAAAACTTTTACAAGGAAGACTAATGGAGCAATTCACTATTTTCACGTTTCACTATGCATATTAAAACTTTTAAAAGGAAGACTAATGGAGCAATTGAGAATAATAATTACCAAGTGTGCAGCTTATTATCATTTTTGTTGGACTTTCAATCATAATTTAACACGCAAATACTTCAATTCGATGAGTACTCTACTCTACAAGAAGTTAGGGATAAAATGAAACTCATGATAGACAAGACATTTTATGCATCATGAGTTTGAGTATGTGGTCAGAGATGGCATATTTAAGATGTAAAAAAAAGAAAACATATTGCATTTTTCGATTTACTCAATATTGATAGATATTTTTTGAAGTTTATTAGATGATTGGGTGGAACTAGTGTTACATCTTCTACACACAACGTGATTATGTCACTGGCCGAAATCATTTCTTTATCTTCTTCATATTGACTCGTATTTTCATTATTAACGTTACTTTTATCCTGGATCCACCGCGTCTCATTATTCTCTTTTCCCTTGCATATATTGTATTTCTATCAAATAGCCTCAATTAGATCTCTATTTCTAACATTATAATGTTTGTTTATCCACCCGTCCCGTAGAAATTCATATATTTGATATTTTAGCGTTTACCTAACTTCATACATTACTAAAAAGAAAAAGTTACCACACACCCAACAAATAATAAACAATCTTAACTTAACAAACAAATTACACATTTTATCACCAAAAGTATACTTTTTTGTTGCATTTTTACCCGTCATAAGTAATTTTAACCTTTCACTTATAATTACGCGTCAGTTATAATATATGAAGTTCTCCGAGACAAATTGAGTATTCTTTAGTATGGTAATGTATATTAAATTGTCCCAATTATAATTTAATCACACTCCATTTCGAACCTTGACTCCTCTCCCGTGACACACGATCTACGTCTATCATGTGAATCGAATAATTTACCGTCTGAAGACTTAAATGGTATCGGTTGCAGATTCAAAACATATATTTAAAAGAAAGGAAACCAGTGGCCTATGTCTACCATGTGAATCGAATAATTTACGGATTAAAGATCCGAATGATATCGGTTGCGGATTCACAACATATTTAAAAAAAGAAAGGAAAAACAATCTTTTGTCTTCTCGTGTAAGCGTGAAAATAGGAACACAAAACCAAGGCATGAAATCAGCCAAAACGGAAGAACAAAAAAGACATGACTAATGCTACAGCATAAACCTACTGAGCAAGCTCCATTTTTGCCTTCACTAGTCTTCTTTTCTCTCTGGTAATCTCCATTTCTTCTCTCTTTTCAGCTCCTTTTCTACACACTAGTACATAATCTTGTGTATGTTATAAATTCATATATGCATGTATTCGTATTTACTACTGAAAATACAGTATTTACTTGAATTTCAGAAAAAGCTGTGTGCCTGTGTACCTTTTCTGGCTTTTCTTTCATGGGTTTTTGTTAAGAAGAAGTTATAAAGTGGTCTACTAGGCAAAGGTGCAAACTTTCTTTCTGAAACTGGTAAACCTGTGTTTTCTTCTGTTTTTTATGGTTACAGTAATGTTTAAATGATCAAATCATCAAATAAAGAAATGTGTTTTCTGGTTCTTCTTTCATGGGTTTTTGTTCAGAAGAAGATTTTAAGTGGTCTTCTAGTCAAAGGTGGAAATTTTCTTTCAGAAACTGGTAAAATTGTGTTTTCTTTTGTTTTTTATAGTTACTGTAAGGCTTGAACGATCAAATAGAGAAATGTGGGAAGACACAGAGAGAAAGAGTGGTAATTAATAAACACTGGGGAAGGAATAGCTAAGAATACAAAATTAATGAAAGGGGTTTTGCTTTTCTGCTTGGATGTCTGTGATTGGATGACAAAGTGATGAATATAAGCCAAATGCATTTATGGTCCAAAGATTCTTCTTCTGCTTCTTCATGCCTTGTCAAATCTATCATATACATTCATATCATATCATATCAACATCATATTGATGCATCTCTTTCTTTTATCTTCTTTTCAAACAAACATGGAGTTTTTAGTGTTTACCACTAGGGCTATTTGAAGATTTGAGTTTATTTTCTTGTGAGGGTTTGAAGTGTTTTTGCAGTTTCATTTTGTGGGTTTTGCTTGAAAAATGGGGCAAAAGAGGATAGGAAAGGAAGGTCTCCATGCTGTGACAAAGAAGGGGTGAGAAGAGGGACTTGGAGTGCTGAGGAAGATAAGATTCTTGTTGATTTCATCACAGAAAATGGGATTGGTAATTGGAGAAGTGTTCCTGAACTTGCAGGTTCAGTAATCTTTCTTTATTATTATTATTATTATTTTAATAGTATCTTGTTTCTAAATGTTTCACATTGTTTTGTTAAGCTGTTCTAAGTGGATGGCTTGAACCTTGCTTCCTTTTAGGCCTTTTCATGCTTAATTGCTTTGGGTTCTTGGAGATATTGCCTTTTCTTTATTGTTAAAAGCAAGTTTCACTTTGTTAAATCAGAATGCTCTTTGGCTCTTTGGTGTAGATGGTAGTAGAAGATAGATAAACACACACTCAGTAGCTGAGTTTTCTTTACTGTACATATAAACATCCATTTGGAGAAGAAGTATTATTCATTAGTTAGTCTTTCTTTGTTATGTTACTTGGATTTTATCTGATGTTACAAGAATCATGCATTTCTTCTATAGTTCTATTCATTTAAGTGAATTTACCAAATTCTCTTCACATGTAGATGCTTGAACTCAGATCACAGATGAATGTGTTTCGAAGTAAAGGCCTGCGTGCCTTGGCTGTTTTGCAAAATCTGGCGTCCTTTAAACTCATGGTGTAGTCTATTTCATTCATATGAGACTGCTGACGTTTTAGATCCGATCGAATTGTCCTGAAAGGCGTTTATATGCTGTGGTAAACTTATTTGGTATATCAAAATATCTCCTCATGTTACTCTTGTTCAGTGAACATATGTGCATTAATACAGAGCAACTACAGAGCAGGAGTGTTAAGCAACTCATTGGTTTTCGAGTAACATTGTGAGTTGTAATGCTCATGCAGGAAGATCTGAGTTATCAAAGTTTATAAGATACTTACTGCGCATTTCACGATTTGTTCCTCATCTACGCTCTTGCATTTCCAGTAATCAACTGTTATATGACAGTTGTCAGCAATTTACATTGTTCACTAGCTGTTTCTGTACTCTGTGATCACGAAGCATTGCATGTAGAACATGACAAATTTTGTGACATAGATATAGTGGTCCTCTTGTTCTATCTTCCTTTAATTGCAATTAAATTGATTGCTATTCTTGAACATTGTATTTTCTGGAGGCCGTACTGAGTGGGCACAATTTAAATTTATGGGAAGGTTCTTTCCTATCTTTAGAAGATACCATTGGATATGAAACTAAAGGGACCATTTGTTGTTATGTGACTCTTGCAGGCCTTGTCCGGTGTGGAAAGAGCTGTCGACTGCGCTGGATAAACTATCTCCGGCCTGACATAAGACGTGGTCCCTTTAGTCCTGCTGAAGAGAACACCATCATTCATCTCCACAGCACACTTGGGAACAAGTAATCATATGATTCATCTCAACTCCCATTTAACTGTTGCTGAGAACTAACCCAAATACGGCATTTTAATTCCTTGTGACATTTCTATCGTTCTTACAAACGCGTATAATGTTTACCGTAGTAATTATTACTTTTCTCTAGATGGGCTGCTATAGCATCCAATCTACCTGGAAGAACTGATAACGATATCAAGAATTTCTGGAACTCTCATTTGAGGAAGCGGTACAAAGCAGCTCTGGACCAGCCATGCTCTTCCAACTCAGTTGATACGAGATCTGACACCCTGTTATCTTCCTACATGGCCCCATTACCTACCTTTGAGCCCCACACACCACAAAGCTGCAAACAAGAAAATGGCGATTACTACATACGCCTGTGGAATTCTGAAGTTGGAGAATCATTCCGAAACATGAGCAAAATTGAACTGAACAAAGCTTCATCTCACTGCAATACGCCATCACAAACATCATCATTAACCAAAGTTGACTCTGCTGATAGGAAAGTGGAAATGTTGAGCTGCAAGAAGGAAGTTGAAGACGTGGAGGCCTATTTGGATTTATCACAAACATTGGTATTGGACGACTCTTCTCCGGATGCAATGATGAAGCTACTACTAGATCACCCTGTTGGCGGTGATATTAATATGGGATTCTTTGAAGATTCAGTTGATGATCTCTCTTCTTATTTTAAAGGTTAGTTGAGCTAACTTAGCTAGTGAAAACTGTGAAAGTGATATGCATCATGCATTTGGAATCTAGATTCTATTCGATGAATGACATCTTTTTGATGAAGTATAACCTTAAAGATCATGTAATAGCTGGTGCCATGGGGAAGAAGCTGCTTTTGGTAGGTGAATGTTTTGTTCAAAGAAATCCATACATTAGCCAGTAATGTTGTCTGTTAATATTTCCTTGTAGCTAAAACTGTGTGAATTCTTTTAAATGGTTTTCGGTTCAGTTTGTCGGGTATAGCTTATATAAGCCTGTCAGCAGCATGTGTTTCTTTAGAAGCCATAAAGCCCTATTTGTACTACTAGTAAATAACTTCAATCATTCTTTCATTACATGAAAATCTGGGAAAAAAAATCCTTACAAAGGAAGCAAATTAGTTTTGCCCTGACATGTATCTCTAACAAATTCATCAATCAATATGCACACATGATAAAGAACAACCAATAATTCTACACCAAATAATCACACAATAACACATCATAAATGTGATAAAATGTACAAATAGAAGTTCACTTTCAAACCAACATCAGCTTCAGAAAAAGCTAAGTAATTTCTTTGGAGCAGTGCCAGTGGCCCGGCATTTCGCGGCTGTTTCCTCTGCCTTGAGAAGATCTTCCCCGCGTTTGGCTTCAATCATCGCTCTTTTTTCCTCCGCTTTCTTGTGGACTAGAGCCACCTTGTTCTTCATTTTCTCTATGTATTCTGCTTTCTTTTTCTCCAAATCCTCCTGTTATATTGTAATACTAGTAAGTCCCTATTTCTTTCCAAGAAAAATAATCTTGAATTTAAATCATTTTTTAACATTTGTATATGTTACCTCAATCTTCTTGAGCTCGGCTTCTAGACTCGCCTTCTTGCTGTTCTCCCAAGCTCCGATTGCAGATAGTTTCTTCTCAGCCCTGTAAACGAATTGTACCAAGCGATGAACATTGATATCATGTCGAGAAAAGGAACTCTGTAACACACATGTTCAGAAAGAGAAACTAAGAACAAGAAAATAGCTGCTTACTTGTTTTCGGCTTTACACTTCTCACTTTCTTCCCATGCCTTGATCAAAGAAGTCCTCTTTTCTGTTGCAACTCTGGCAAGAGTAGCATCTATCGAAAATCGAAGAAATTAAACATTTAAAAATTGGTTCATCTTGAAAGAACAAAACAAGAAGACATAAACAGAACAGAACATAATAGAACACCAAGTCTTGATCAAATTTACCTCTGTCAATAGAGCCTTCAGATTTCTTCTCCTCAACAACTTCTGCTGGTTCTTTTGCAATACATACAACATGTTAGATTAATATAAAATTAAGGTCTTTTTTTTTCCAGAAAAGTAACTGGTAAAAAATGAAATATCAATATACATTGATAGAATTACATCTCATCTAAAATATCGAACGTGTAGACAGGTATGTAATCTAGTAATTTGAATTAATTTTTGAATATTCATGAAAGCACAAAAAGAAGATATCCACTGAGAGAGTATCAATATCAGACTATCATTTTACATTTAAAGCAAAATGCTTTTCTCAGCTAAAGTTAGAATAGAAGAATACACATCCACCTTTTCCTTTATGCAAAATTTGAAAAATCAAACTGCAACTCAATCAAATTAACCTATTCAAGTTCAAAACAGGTAAAAAAAAGATGACATGACAGCAAAGGAAAAGGTATCAACTTGATTACTATTCATCACCAGGTCTAACAAATTCAGAATTTTTTACCTCCTGATTAACCCAAAAACCTGTGAAAAATATATACTAGTACAAGAAACAATTTTCAGCAAGTTGCAGTAAAGCAGCAAAATCATGATTAAGTTTCCATTTTTACCATACAAGTACAGACAAAAAGGAAAAAAATAGCAGGAAACAGGGCAAAACAGGACAGAATTTATTTTGTTTGGAAGAATTTCAAATTTATTATTGCAAGTGACTAAATGAAGCAGAATCTCTACTTAATCTAGCAGAGCAAAAGTTGCCAGGAAACAGTGTAAAACAGGACAGAATAAACTGTAAACACTACTATAATCAGCTGGCAAACATGCACTGAAAAGAACAAAAACCATTTCTCCTATATGAACTAATAAGATCTAAATATTCATTCGAACTTTTAGATGAGATGAAATTTTGTATAAAATAACCACATACTAGTGCCATAAGAGAGACAGAGAAGCAAATTACTTTCAACAATAGCAAGAGCTTTACACTCTTCTTCAACCTTCTCCTCGACCGGAGGATCAACCGGAACAAGGGCTTTCTCCTCAGTCACGTCTTTCGAGCACTCTTCGACCGGTGGCTCTTCCACCTTGGGAGTCTCCTCACAAGCCAGGCACCTCTGGCTCAACCTTCTTGGCTTCTTCCTCTGCCATCACTTCAGAAAACTTGGCTATTTTCGATTGGTTTCGACAAGAAAACAAGGAGATATTGAGAGAGAAGAGATGGAAGGTAACTGTCTATCTGTCTCTTAGAATTAAACAGTGAATGGGGAAGAAGAAGATATGAGAAAGCTGGCTGATTTATGATGGACAATGACTCTGCCTTGTTGGGCCTATGCATGAGTTGGCAAATACCATGCTTAGATATTTTTGCTTTTTTTTAAGGAAAAAAAATTAAATCTTGTTCTAAAAAATAAAGGTATGGAACATTATTGCATTCCTAACTTTTATAAATTATTGTTCTTGGTGGAGTAATTATTAGGAGTTCTCTACAAATAGGTGGATTTGCATTTGATTTAATGCCATTGGCTGCTTTGTTTTTTTCTTTATACCATCATTTACGGTTGATGTATCGCATGATCGTTTAATAGTTAAAACACACTCGTTAATCGACAAATTGATAGGAAAATTTGACCTGTGTAAGTAATTTCTCCGGCTATTGCACATTTTATCATTTTTAACATCTCGTTAGAAGCTTATACCAATTTGATACACACATACTTTACCTCACTCGCCAATTCTTAACCCCGTCCCTAAGAAATGAGTTTGTAAGGGATCGAATAAGAACCGGCCGGTATTCAAGGCTCAGTTTTTAATTGTATTAACCGAGTGGTTTGTTGTATTGCAATATACGCACAAAAACTTATTGACTTAATTTCTCAGACAATATTCGACTTTGAAATTCAATTCTTACATAACATACTATTCGGTTTTTATACAACTTGGTCACTCGAATCCATATATTTATTTTATTCTTATCTATATAACATAACTCAATATTGTAAGATTTTGTATGGTAAGAGAGTCTAGGAATGTCTGTAAATATAATACAGCCAATAATTTGGAAAAAGTGGGTTGGCCGTTACAGGGTAGGTAGAATTGTTAGGTGACGGTTTATTTCTCTCTCGAAATTTAGCTTAGCTATAGTTTAATTTCTTTAAAAAATTATAGTGAATGGAATCCTCTTAAAAATTATACTGAGATTTGTGCACCCTATAATTTCTGCATAGTCTTAAAGTTTTGCTCAATCACCTTGTAATCCTCTTAATATAGTGAATGGAATTCTCTTCTTGTCCTCCGTGCATGTGGGAATATCTATTCTTCCGAAGCATGTTAGATTGTTTCGTAATTCTTTCAATTTATGTTATTCGATTGAGTTAGAGTTCTTGCGTGAATTTGGAAATTTTCGATTTAGTATTTATAACTATGCCTAGCTAATTCATAAAATTTCAAATATACAATGTTAATATTATCAATAAACAAATGAATTAACATAAGATATTCCTAATCAAACATTAATTCAAGCCATTGCGATAACCACGGATTCAAGGGAGCCGAAGAGATTGCAATTTGATTAATTAATATTTCAATTTGAATTCATTATCTGACATGAAATAAATCCTCTCTTATAATAGGCTATAATAATATAATATAATAATATATAATTCCTAGGCATGCATGTATATTCAAGAAAGCTCCGGAAGAGGTTCCTTAGCCAACATGAGCTTGCGGCCACCAACGCGACAGCGCCTCACATTTTTGTTGTTGAATCGCGGCCCAGGAGGTACTGGGCCAAGGCTGGGATAGTTTCTAAATGCAATTTGCCCGTTTATTGGCATGAATGCAGTTGCTACAAGCAGCATTGCAACAAACAATGTCCTTAAACCCATAGCCATGATGATTTATTGTGGTTTTTTTGGACCTTGTTTGATTTATGTGTATTTGAATATATGTTGCTTCCTTTTGTTTGATAGTGTGTTTGTTTGTTCCACTCTAATACTATATGCTATGAAAAACTGAATGTATGCTAATTTAATTTGTGGTTTTCTTGATATGCAGTTCAAAATTGGTGGAGGGTAATGAAGATTGTTGGAGAACTATTTGTAGGTTCTCTAATCAATAGAACGATGCAATGGTTACAGCTTAACAAGTTACTATAAACCAATAAACATTATAAATTATTGATTTGGTCTCTCCGAGATACGATCACTTGCAAAAGTTATTCGGAAAAAAATTTACACAATGCTTTTGTTTATTGAAAAAACTAAGCCCGAGTGGGCTAAAAATAAACATACCACATACATAGCTTATATCATGCAATTGCGGGCGTTACAGGATTTCATGCAAATTTTTCACATAAATCAGGGTTTGGACGTTTGGCACACTTTTAATAATTGGGGGAGCTGAGTTGTGTTATTTTATGAGTACTTCGAGGGATTTTATGCAGTTTACTTCAAATTGCAAATTGCAACGGATACTTTTTTTTTTTAATTATGAAGGACATGAAAGAAGATTCCTTAATGGAATCTTTTGTTCAACGTCATTATTCATTAGAGTCGACCAAATCAAATGCCAACTGATGTGAGTTGTGTTTTGCCCTTTGACAGCCCCATGACAACCTATTCAACAAGGACCACTGCAAGATGAGCTACTTAAAGCATGTTTTGCTTGTAAAGGATAACATATATAGAGGAATTTCCGGTAAACATAAACCGGTCTTTAATTCAACATAAATCATTATAATGACGATGATGATATCATCACTTAAAAATAGTGATTCAACAGGTTAAAATAGAGGTAGATACACTATCCTCTTGGTTAAAAATTTGAATCCTGCGAATTGAAATTGTGATATATATCAAATTAAACTATTGTTCGACTGCGGAATTCACTAATTATATGGACAAATTAGGGTAGAATTATGATGTTATATGTGAGGCATGCATGATCAGGATTATGCATCATCAATGTTGTTGTTTATCTAAAACCAGCTTAAACAACTCAAATTACCCCCAAATCTATAAAGATTCAATAATATGCACTTGGACGTCATCTCAATTATTGAAGGAGAAAAACAATGAATGGAGTATAAATGTAAGCAAATTTGATGATGATTAGCTTTAATTATCTAATTGGCAACCATACTATACAGCAGATCATACCAGCAAACACGCAACTTAATTAGTTGTCATCGATGAGTACAAAACGATTTATTAAACGATACTCTTAGTTGTTCAGTTTTAACTTTTATTCGATCTATAAACTTCAAATTTAATTACAAATTAATTTAAAAGGTAATGACGAGATGTTCAATTAAATTATATAGTAAAAGTTTAGAAAGTAGAGTTTCATCATACAATTTAAATTGACATTTTATAATTATCGTTTAAAATTTATTCACAGTTAAAGTCGAATTTTGTTGATCAGGAAAAAGTTAATTTTATTTAGTACAGATGTAGTCATAGTTAATTAGACAAAACAAACAAGAATCCAAAAATGTCAATTTCTTAAATATCTGCAAGTGTACACTTGAGCTCTAAGGCACCTGTGAGTTTATCTTGATCTTATCATTATAAATTCTTTATGGTGGTTATACATCACCCTCAAAAACAATGTATTTGCCTTTTAGCCCTCTAACTTTGTTTTTATACACTTTAGCCCCCTCTAATGAATGGGAACTTTCTCTTTTCCCTTTGGTATCATTCGACCCTACACTCGGTATTTTATGTCTTGACTTTCAAATTTTAGTATCATAACTTTCAAAATTATAACGATGATATTCAGACAAATTGCAAAGAATTTATTGAGAAAGCCACGTATCAGTCATTTCATTCTGACTTCAATGATAATTGGGCCCAACTCCGACGAACTAACAAGTCATGATAGTTTATGTGACCAAATTGTGCCCTAATTATAGAACTCAGGATATCATAGTATCGACACATACTTTCCGCATATTTTTTGGGTCGGATAGCAAATTTTCAAAAGTTGTTGCACCAAATCATGAAAGGATACCATACTAGTACTTAGGGGTGATCATAAAATTCGAAATCCGATCCGAAAATTCGATTCGATGTATTCGGATCGGATTACGGATTATGATATTTTAGATCCGAAGATTTTGGATTAATCCGTCCGTCCATGGATTTTGATTAATTAATCCGAATTAATTAAAACATATATATATTTTTCCTTATTGATTGAACAAAATCTGAAATCTTAGAATCTTTGGGAAGTTGGATTTTGTTTGTTGAAAATATCTTTCTATTTTATTTGAAAATGTAATCGATTAGTCGTTATTACAAACGTGGCTAACTTTTCGTATTTGTTGTTTTAAACTTAAGTAAACTTGTGAACTTTATTTTGTTTATTTTGAATGTGAAACTATTGAGTAGTATTTAATTTATTCTGAAATCTTTATTTTTTTTTTTAATTAAAGTTGAATTATTGGATTAAATCCGATCCAATCGAACTTTTTGGATTAATCGAAATTGATCCGTCGTTGGATCGGATTTGAGTAAGCTTTAGTGGTCAGCTTGAGTTAATCCGAGCTTGGATCGGATTAATCCGAACGTGCACCCCTAGTAGTACTAAATAAACTGATCTTGGGCTTTCCATCCAAAACAAACTCTCAATAATTGGGCCAGCCAACAAGGCTTTTAACTAAACCTGGCCCATAATTTAAAGGCCATGGCTTCAAGCTTCATCCAGATTGTTATTTATACCATCAACTCCTTGAAAAACTACTAATTATACTATGTGCATATTAATGCATTATCCAACCTTCAAAGCATGATCATACAGACTTCAATTTGATACAATCCAAGTGCTGAAGGTAATAAACATCCAGTGGCACAGCTAGTTCTTATCCATCACCTGTATATCAGACCGTAAATTGATAAGAAGTACAAAAGAATCCATTAACAACAGCAACCGCAGTTAACTCGACTTATTCTATGGCTGAGTAGCTATGTTCATCTTCTGGAGGACCCTGAGATATAACTGTTAACATGACGAATGTCCCGAACAAGATTGTGATTATGGCAGTGAAGTTCACGAGGAAGGCTTCTGTTCCGTATCTGTCAATGCCAGAGCTTTCGAGGAATGTGAGCTTTTCAAGGAATCCTAGGACAGCGTTTCCAACAGCTAAGATGTAGATAAAGATGCCGAGAAGTACATGCCATGGAAGTGACTCCCTTCTTAGTGCAGTTGTTCCACCAGGGTAGAAAAATGTCAGGAAACCATAAATCCACTGCATGGTGAAAAGCATCAGAATGCTTAAACCAAGAAAGTAATTTGCAAGTACATGTTTAATTGAATATTTGCCACAGCTTTTTCTAGCGGATTATTCTCATCAGAAACATATTTACACGGGCAGTTCAAGAAGGAAATGCAGAAGTCAGACGAGCTCCTGCCTTTCGTTTTAGTTCTACAGGGGAACAGGCCATGGATACATCAAAGTCCTTGTATCTTGTCAGGTTTCAGGATATTAGGTAGTTTAGGAAAGCAAATGCGACCTGATACATCAAACTGCAGAGTGCTTAATGAAACTTGTGAGCATGTGCATTACCTGAATGCCATAGAGTGAGATAACACCAATCCCGATCCAGGAGTGTAAGCTGTATAAATTGGCAAGACCGCTTTCATTGTGATTCTTGAAAGCCATGTATATCCCAATTATCCCGAGTATAAGAGGCGATGGCATGCAAAACCAGATGTCGAGTTTCTTTTCTGGTTTCTTTAGTGGCGAGGATTTGTAACTCATGATGGCTGCAGCAAGAAAAAAATAAATAAACGAATGAACAGAACTCTTTTGAAATGTCAGGTTTAAAAAAATGTTGGTTTATCTTTAAGAATAGTTCAATTACCTTCACCTCCCATTATAACCAAGCCAATAAGCATCAGAACCGGGTGAACCTGGAGTCAATAGATGGAAAAAAAAATGCAACCTTCAGGGTACGTATCTTGTATCTTACATTCCAACGTAAATAAAACTAAATATCAGGAAATTAAGTTCAATAAAAAGTGCCATATATAGCCAAAAGCTGAGCCTGGGGTAGCATATCAAGAAAGTTAGCTCAGATTATCAAACTAAGGCCTGAACGTAGGGAGGGTCGTAATCCTATTTTCATAGATGACACCCTCAATTGGTTTTCTCAAGTCCAAGATGAAATTTAGGCTAGCAAACACTGACCCTAGTTTTGACCTTGTGAGCTTCAGTTACAAGATCTTACTGACTGGGAGCAGCTATTAACTTGCGTATTAAAGACTCAGCAACGCTAACGAGGTGTTTGTGTGCTGGCTTTGTAAATCACTCAAGTCTCTAAGCTGCTAGTATAGTTACTTACATACTACATATACAGGGGCTTCTTTAGCTTCCGCTTGTATGTTTTGGAAAAAGCCAAGGGAAGCTATAAACTAATCACAAAAACTACAGAAAGGCTTATAAGCCAAAAAAAAAAGGTGTTGTTCGCAGCTTAAATAAGCACCCACAAACACCCTCCAAGTGCTATATACGGTACACCAGACACACAAAGCGGAACACTAGCAAAGAGTTCACATATTTTACATTACACAAGTAATGAACAACATAGCTGGTGATGACTCCATTGCCTAATTCTATAGTTTACTTGTGATTCTCCATCCGGAGTATCATAATAAGCCGGTTACCATTCAAGAACCTAACATAATATGACTCCTTCAACAAACAACACAACTTTCTCTGTATACTATTAAAGGCCTACTTTTGAATTGACAATCAAAATGCTTTCAAGGGAGTGAATGCATTTCACACAAACATCAAAGTATAACAACAATACCAACTAACCTAATGCCACGAAAACCATCTGTAGCTTCATACTGTTACTGTGTTACACTAACAAAACACAACCAGGCACCAGCAAGATTTTCAAAGCATTTCCAACAACACCTTCACTGTAGTATATCAGTAACACTATCAAAGCAAATAATTATCACTTGCTAAGTACTCCCTTTGCACCATAAGTCGTGTTGTCTGACTTTTCGAGATCGATTTTGACCACAAATAAAAAAGTCATGCGAACATTAGTTACAATTAGAAACAGAGGGAAAGAGAAACTGGGATAGGTAGCAGCTTACATTGAAGATGAGATTCTTGTTGGTAGCTTCCCAAGCAAAACCACCCCTGAAACTGATATTCCAAACTATCACCAGAATCGCAGCAACAATCCCAAGAACATGAGCAATGAAAGAAATCGGCAAAGCCTTCACTCCAATCGCCATTCTTTTTCTACTCTTCTTTGCTCCTTTGGACTCAATTTTTTCGAGGCGTGTGTTTCAAAGGTGCAATCTTTACTTATCCTTTTTGTGAAACGAGAGTTTTCTTGGCTTTTCTGGTATCAACATCAACATCAAGATCAGCCTGTCATGTGACTTTTCGATTTCATTGTTTGGCCGTTGGATGAAGAAAATGGAAGATATTCTTGGAATTGAAAGGGTTAGATGACATGTGACGAGCAGTAATTGGGTTGTCACTCAGCCACGTTTTTCAGCTACCACAGGCCATTCGTGTCCTTTGTCTTCACCATTTGTGACTGATCCTTATCCTATTTTTCCACCTCAATTTGAGGAGTTCCATAATTTTATTAGCCCTAATCAGTTTTATACGTCGCGGGCGGATAGTATTGTGCTGATTTACAATTTTAAAATTTGCTACATTATTTTATTTGAAATTCTTGGCTGAATTGAATGGGCCAATGAATTGGCTGAAACTAAGCGAATGAAGAAATTGTTGTAATAATAATATGATTATATGATGGTACATATAATCGCGATTAAAAAATATATTATTTTTACCGTTTTACTCGCGTTCTTCCTCTTTTTTTTCGACTTACATTTTATTTATTATTGTATATGACTTTAAAACCATTGCGTGGAAAGCAATATGAGAATGATAAAACGATTAAAAAATTTTAATAAATGCGTATAAAATGTCTTTGTCTATTTTTTTTTTGAAATTGAAATATATTGAATGAAAAGCGTTTACAGTATGAATGATGTTAAGCAAATAAAATAATTAAAAACTAATTAAAATCATTTGTCAAAAATGAATTTTCGTGTCAACTTATTACATCAACACTCTTTTTTTTCCAGAACCTCCAGCATTGTTCCATTTTCCAAACTGATTCTTCAACTTTCAGTTCCAATACTCATATTTCAACTTTCATGAAAAGAAATTAAGTATATTTGATTAACGTAACTTTGTTTTATTGTAAAATTCCGTGAAATTTTTTGATTTTATACGTATTGTTATAATAGGCTTACGAGAAAAAGAAAGAAAGAAAGAAAGATCGGGTGTGTAAATAAATGATAAAAAAAGTTGAAAATAACTCAATTGGATAAATTTTCTACTAAAAGTCGTATTAAAAAAGTTGTAAATAACTCAATTGGATAAATTTTCTTATTTTCCTCGTACAAAAGATCGGGTGTGTAAATAAATGATAAAATAATAATAATAATATTATTATTATTATTATTATTATTATTATTAACAACAACAACAACAACAACAACAATAATAATAATAATAATAATAACATGAATTTAATGGTAATTTGAAGGCCCGAAGGCAATTTGAAGCTGAATGGGTAATTGAAGCTGAAAGAGTTTTGGTTGAAAAAGAAACTGAAGTCGAACTCATGATCTCTCGATTATGAAGAGTTCGAACTAGACAATTGAGCTGCAATTTGCCTCGAACATACTCCCTCCATCACGATCTCATTTTCCTGTTCACTTTTAAAACATCTTTCTAAAAAAAGTAGGTAACTACTATTATTACGCTGGTTTACAATTTTATACTAATTGTACTCATGATCTCTCGATTATAAAGAGTACGAACTAGCCGATTCAGCTGCAGTGTTTTTGACAAGTCATTTTATGGCAAAATTTAGAAAACCAGAACATAGAAAATTTTGACAAGTCATTTTAAGTAGTTACAATTTTGGAAAATTTTGGTGACAAGTCATTTTATGGGAAATGGAGGAATGAATTTCTTAATGTCATTTGCAATTGGTTTTTGTAATCTTTTTCTATATATTTAAGGAAGAGAGTATAACATAACATAATCTTATCGATCGGAATGTAACTCGAATCATTAGGTAAACGAACACAAACACAAGCTTATCTCAACTCAAAAACATTATCGAATGGATGTGAGCAGAGTGTTAGACTCGATCTGCAGAACACGTTTAGTTTAAAATTTCGAGATGTTATGGAGATAGACATTGCACACCCTTGCATGTAGCATGTTAGGATTTTAATCCATGTACCATTGAAAAGATCTCCAGAAGCATTAACAACGACTTCAATGTGATTCATCTACCACAGCCCCACAGGCCACACTCTCATCTCATGTCCTGTTCTGAACCTATCCTCACTTCCAGCCAAGTTAACTCCAAACCAATGTACTCCAATCCACAACGCAGAAGAACCTGATCCATATCATAAGCATCACATTTTTACACATTTAGAGTTATCTGAATAGCTCTTGACAGGAACAACTCAATTTTAGAAAAAACAGACACCATACCAACTCAAGATATCGAACCAAAACTCCAAAAGAAAGCGAAATACATACCTATGGACCTGTTGTTTTACAGAAGATTCAAGTCACTGATATATGTTCAATGCATATGCACTTGTAAAACTTACCAAGACAAATCACACTGGAACTCTTACGTAATCGAAAAAGGGTATATATCATGAACACAACTGATGAATCACTGAATAAAAGTACCTTCAGACTTGTCTCAACTCTCAAGTTTGAAGTAGGTTGCAATTGTAGAATACATAAATTGGGAATATAGATCATCCTCATGTAACCAAAACAGCAACGAAAGACATACAACAGCGCATTACTTAACAGACATTTTGACCTGCTAAGTCGAAAGATACAGAACGTCTCAAACAGACAGCTCCATTTTAGAAACGAGAATCCCATCAGTATCCGCATAAAGCCATTCCCCATCGCATATTCTGATGCCAGCAATATGCACGGGAACATGCTTCTCTCCGACCCCTTTCTTGTTAGATTTCACTGGATTTGATGCCAGAGCTCTCACACCAATGTCGCAACCATTTATTTCATCCACGTCTCTAATACATCCGTTAACTACAATACCAGCCCATCCGTTGTTCTGCGCTTGAACCACAGGGTTGCCACCCAGTATCGCACATCTCATGCTCGCACCCCCATCAACAACAAGAACTCTTCCATTACCCTTCTCCTCAAGAAATTCACGTACCAGATAGTTATCCTCGAACACTTTTAGTGTAACGACTGGTCCAGAGAATATTTGCCTTCTACCATATATCTGGAAATCAGGCTGGAGTACACGAAGCTCACCGGTTGCAATAAGTGATGTATTTGCATCACAAACTTCAGCAGTGGTCACAAAGGCCATCTTTGATCAGTGACCACCTTCAAGGTAAGAAGTTAAGAACCATCATTAGAATTTAGAAGCAATATCATCGTACTTACAAGTCTGTCATCACTTCAAATTCGTGTGCGATTTCACATTTAAAATATCATGAAACCGGGAAATCTCATCATTTGCTCAATCAAGATGAGCTGCAGCAAAAACCTCTTAGCATATAACATCCCACATGCACACAAATTGCTGACAATTGGACTAATCTATCTCACTGACGAAAACAAATTCTCAGCTTGTTCTTAGTAATCGATTAAACTGAAAGTAGGTCCTATGTATCCTAAACCACAGTGATCTCTAACACCCTTAATGATAGAATGTCATCTCATCTAAACACTCGAACTCGTTGAGAAGTGTGAAATCTATTCATTCGTATTAATTCTCCAATACTTAATTCCTATAGAACAGTGCATTATACTAACAAAGGTGTTGACTTTCCTCTGAAATCCATCTGAACAAAGGCAAAGAAGGCCAAAATTATACTTACTGTCTTAAAAATCCAGCAAAACCAAAAAGCACAAATTCTTGAAAATTGAAACCCATCCTCTTTTTCAATTTTCCTAATTGATGATCTCCTTTTCAGTTCAAATACACAGATGTACACAGACACTCATAATGTGTGCATCGATTACTCTTGTAAAATTAACCAAGAACAAGTAAATTCAATATGAGAAGAAACAGCTGATTGGAACTACAGAAATGGAAAATCTGAGGAAAAAAATCATACTTGAGCAAGACGATGACCAGCTGATGAAATCCGAAACTTTTGAGCTGCAAAAGTGTTTTGCAGGAAGTGAATGGAGTGTGTGGAAATTCAATTGGAGAAATGAGAATTATTTAGCATTTGAATTGAATTACCTTTCAAAAGTTGCCCAAGTCTTCTTGAAAAATTCCACCCTGTTTCTCAGTAGTTTCATGTGATTAAGATTATGAAACAAATTCTACACTTTTTACTTTTCGATATATTTATTTAATTATGTTCTGAAAGTTCATGGAGTATGATTTTACATACTTTTGTTAAATATTTTTTTATTATATACTGACAAGGATGTGAATGAATCACTATAACACCTCCTCTCTAATTTGAACAACTCTTTTTATCACTTACTTGCATCTGGAGAATCACTCTCTTTATAGCAAAAACCAAGGAAATATGTGAGTGGAGTTATTTGTTTCCCATGATTGCTGAAGCTTGCCGATGAGATAATTTTAGTTTCTTATATCTGCGTCTACATTTCTCGATGCTCTTCTACATGATTGTAAATCTGCATATAAAATTACATGTTAATCTCACACCGCTTGTGAATAGTAGTGAATTGGATTGAATGCGACATAATTTATGAGTGGTAAATGTATTGGAGTTATCCCATCGGTCTCATCATTGAAGTTGGATTATCTTCAAATGACAAAACACGGCTAGACTTTGAAATACTACTACAGAGTCAATGGATAATGCACCACATACTCCAAAGTCCAAAGTTAGCCTACAAACATTTGTATTACAATGTTTCTTGGGTTCATACCATATTCACAAAGTCCCGTTATTATCAATCTATTCTACGTTTTCAATTCTTTATCATTTGTATTTCCCACGTAACACCACTAGACACTATAATCATTGTTTATTTACATTTTTTAGAAGAATTCCATCATAAAAGTGGAACAAGAATTGCGAGATGGGGAGTTATATTAGTTTGCTCTGAAAGGCAATTTCGCTGCAGTTTCCCCAGTTTTCTCTTTCTTTTTGTTTCATATTTTGTTTCAAGAACCAATCACATTTAAAAAAAACACTTCTCAACCAAAAGGAAAACAGCTAAGGTTAGTGTTATAACTTATCATTAGCTTTCATCTTATGTAAGTTCTTCATTCTTGTTTGTTTATTACCTTGTGATTTCCTAGTCACATGCTAATGTGGATGTGGTTTCATTCTTGTTTGTGTGTAGCAGCAGCTATCTTATATTTTAGCATGTCTGATTCCAGAATAGTTGCTGGTAAGTGAATTGATGAAATTTGCAGGAGTACAAATGTACGTTCACGAACATAGTATGATGCTTTTTGGGTGAAAATATAACCGGTTCAAATTTCATTATGCAGCTGCAGTTGCGAGCGTTATTGTCGGGATTGGGGTTGTGACTTTCTCCTGCTGCTGTGCCTGAAAGCTGGCTGCAGTCGTACTCGGACAACCCCTGCCCTCAACCGTAGCTACCCAGGTTCGGGAGGTCGATGCCCTGACAATGGAGAGGTTTTTCATAGAGTTGTCTCAGTACCAACCAGTTCAGTTCACAGCTCAGCAGCTTTGTTCCTTCACTAAGAACTATGCCACCACATTGGGATCCGGAGGGTTCGGAAAGGTCTACAAGGGACAGTTTCCGAACGGGGTGATGATTGCCGTGAAAGTACTCCACAGGGGTTTAAACAAGTAATTAGTCGAATCGAAGTCTCATCTAAAATTCAAGATTTCTAGGTGTAAGTTTTGGATTCTCAATTTCTCATGCCTTCCAATGTTTTATCTTGATGATAGGAACATTGAGGAGCAGTTTATGGCTGAAGTTGGAAGTATTGGGAGGACTCGTCACGTAAACCTTGTCAAGATGTACGGATTTTGTTACGATAAGTTCATGAGTGCGCTCGTGTATGAGTATATGGAAAATGGATCGCTTGACATGCACTTGCTCAATGGAAAAGAACTGGCATGGGAGAAGTTGCACAAAATCGCAGTTGGAACAGCAAAAGGGATCGCATGCTTACACGACGAGTGCCAACAGAGGATAATTCACCACGATATAAAGCCAGGCAACATCCTTCTTGGTGTGGATTTCTCCCCTAAAGTGGCGGATTTTGGATTGGCCAAGCTTTGCAATAGAGATGACACGCATGTTAGTGTCACGGGGTATAGGGGTACGCCTGGGTACTTGGCCCCGGAGTTTATGTTGAAGAACTTCCCAATAACCTACAAATGTGGCGTTTATAGTTTGAGTTCTATTGTTTGAGATAGCCGGGAGGAAGAACACTAAGATGGGCGGTGGTGATGACAGTATGGATTGGTTTCCGAAGAAAGTGTGGGAGGAATATGAGAAGGGGGAATTGAGAGCGTTGATAGAAGGTTGCGGCATTGAGGAGGAGTATAGAGCCAAGGCCCAGCAAATGGCTATGGTGGCACTTTGGTGTGTTCAAGATTCGCCTGATACAAGGCCTCCCATGAGTGCCGTGGTGAAGATGTTGGAGGGAGGAGTCGAAATCCTGCCACCTCCGAAGCCGTTTCATTACTTGTTTTCGGTAGGGACTGGCGGGCCGAAGTCCCCAAGTTCAGGCTGGCCAACGGATACGCCGAATTCGTACTGGTATAAAGAGAATGCTACTCCTGTGATGCCTAAGTACGAGATAGATATCGTCTCTATTTGAAAACAACAAATACAAAACAGAAAAGAAAATCGAGAAAACATAGGCATGCAGACAAGGAAATACGAAATGTACGTAGTCAATCATTTGCTAAACTGGCGTGAGAAATGAATGTGAGAACCAAGTCAGATTATGGAGTACTAGTGTGCTACTGTAGTAGTAGTGGCGTGTTATGAATTTGTTAATGGAAATATCAGACATACTTTTTATCGTTGCAGTTTAAGATTAATTTAGTTGAATTTGGTTGCCGAAAAAAGTCGAAATGATACAAATTCTTTGTAACGGATACTGAACATTAATACTAAATGCAACAAACTCAGGAGTGCATGTAATTCCCTATTATCTAGTCCTGGCAAACGGATGGTTCGGATCGGATTCGGATCGGATCAATTCGGATCGGATTGGATCGGATTGTTCGGATGTAATTATTTGGATCGAGTTCGGATCGGATCGGATTTGGATGTTGTTCGGATTCGGATCTTATTGGATCTGGATCATGTTCGGATGATAAAACTTCATGTTATTTGGATCGGATCAATTGTTGTTGGATTTGGGACTTATTGATTCAATACTTCATACTATTTCGGATCGGATTAATTCGGATTCGGATGAACTCAGATTGAGTGCTTTTCTTATTTTCAACATGTAGCTTGTAATGTAATGATAATTTGCTCTTCATGTTATACCTTGAATTCTCATTGTATTTATACCTTGCTCTTCATGTTATAACATAACAGGTGATAAATTGTGGGAATTGCTTCTGATTAATTTTATATCATCCAGTGAATTTGGCCTAAGCTTTTTCAATTGGAATTGATTTTTAACAGTGACTTGTAATTGACATTATTGTAACTTTGGCTAAAGAATGATTGCTTATATTTCTTCTTATGGATATGAGATATAAATAGTAACCAGCAGGCAATTGGCCTTGGAGCTAATGTATCCTTATTTAGGAACAAGTAGCAATGATTATTAATGAATTAAATACACTGATAAATTGACATCAATAATTGATTAGTGTGCTCCAGTTTTTCTTACTTCATTTGTTGTAAAGCCAATTTTTTTTAATGTCCTTTCAAAATCAATAAGCTCCCAGCATTTTACTCATTTAATAAATTGGTTTCATTTCATCTCATATACTTTAAATATTCAAGGATTCAACACAATGGTATTCATATACTGGATCAGAGGCTTCCAATAAGATGAAACATGAAAGAGTAGCAGTAGTATTCTTGACCTTGTAAAGCGAGAACAATACATTCATTTCAACTTGATAAAAGGAAACACGGTATAATAGTATATCATAAAGCCGATGATATACCAAACAAATCTGAGTAGTACATTATATGGTTACGGATGGGAGTAAAAATCACTTGATACATGCTTTTGGGACCGTAGCACCACATTTCTTAGGCAAAGCCATGGCCTTGACTGGATCAAAGAATTTTGAAAATGTACAGATATTTCAAAGATTCGGATGATTTCGGATTGTATTTAATTTTGATTAGTTCGGATCGGATGAGTTGGATGAAATTTAATTTGGTCATTTGGATCGGATGAGTTGGTCATTTTATTGGTCACTTGGATCGGATGATTTCGGATCGGATTTCGGATGACTATTTGGATGGTTGACCTCGTCAACTCGGATCAAATTCGGATTTCGGATCGGATTTCGGATTCGGATTAAGTTTGCCAGGACTACTATTATCTACACAAGATACCAGAGTCGCAATGCAATCGATCAGTCCACTCTTTGACATTGACGAAGAGGAGAGACTTTGAGCCTAAGTGGGAAAGCCAACCAGACTCGGAGGCAGAGACTTCCATCGATGCCATAACCCCCCAGAGGGGGCTCATAATACAATACAACCTCAAGCCAAACAAAATCTCAGAAAATGTTACTCAGAGACATCGGAGTAAGCGTAGGCGGAGGAGGAGGAAGGCATTAGGCGGAGGCCGACTTCACAAGAAACTTATTGAAGTATACGGTACCTGTAAACCTTGGTGAGGAGTTAGAATCAGAAAGGTCCCCTACTCCCTTGAGTGGAAGAATACAAGCAAGATAGAGCATACCGAGTAAAAGGATACCTACAGCCTACAGGCTAAATTGAAGAGAATGCGACTTAAACATGAGGGGATGGTGTGGTTATCTCAATGGTAAGTTCTAGGGGTGCTGAGGTAAACATTTACTTCACTAAACATTTCCACGAAAGTATATAGAAATATTGTGTATCCATACAGGCTACATTGATAGTATTATATAATCTTCATCTTGATAGCATCATACTAATATACAAAAAGCATATGATATATGGGCAAAGACAAATCACAAAGGAACAGTTAAGGAATCCAAAGGCATCATATAGGTAAGCAACAACTGCATAGGTTACCGTAAAAATGACGGAATAACAGTACCTCCGCGAGGCCCTGCCCAAAATAATAATAGAACAACAGACTTGTCGCAAGTTTTAAGTGGATTGCAATAGTAGAAAACCTTAGTTGGGAAATAGAGCATCCCAGTGACCCTGACAAATAACAACAGAACAACAAACAGCACCTTACTTGCCAGATTTTTTAGCTGTTCAACTCAATTATGAAGAATGTTCTCAGACAGACAACTCCATTTTGGAAACGAGAATGCCATCTGTATCTGCATAAAGCCACTCCCCATCGCATATTCTGGTGCCGGCAATATGCACGGGAACATGCTTCTCTCCGATCCCTTTCTTGTTAGCTTTCACTGGATGTGAAGCCAAAGCTCTCACACCAATGTCACAGCCATTGATTTCATCGACATCTCTAATGCATCCATTAACTACAATACCAGCCCACCCATTGTTCTGGGCCTGAACTACAGGATTACCACCCAATATCGCACATCTCAGACTCGCACCTCCATCAACAACAAGAACTCTTCCATTTCCCTTCTCCTCAAGAAACTCACGCACCAAAACATTATCCTCAAACACTTTTAGAGTTACAACTGGTCCAGAGAAAACTTGCCTTCTACCATATATCTGGAAAACTGGCTGGAGAACACGAAGCTCACCGGTCACAATAAGCTGCGGATTTGCATCACAAACTTCAGCTGTGGTTACCAAGGCCATCCTGGATTACTGACCTTCGAGCAGAGAAGCAGGATTAGACGTAACATCATAGTATTCATAACTCTACGTAGAGTTCAAGTTCAGGTGAGATTAACAGTTAACAAATTAAGGGAAACATAGATAAAACTAGTCATTCAATCATTCATGGGACATAATACAAATCTCAAACGATACATGTGAACCAGAAAAGCAAACTAACAAAGTTTTCTTGCAGTATACGAATGAACCAGAACGGACTCTCAACTATTAACGCATCGTTCCTACACTAGCATCTGGCTGACAAACTTCGTAAGTACTTGCAAATGATCGTTACCAATTGCTTATAACTTTCTGAAGCAGTATGACTGAAATTTCGTTAGCAAAAACAGATTATAACTTCATATAAGCTGAACCAATTTGCTCGAGAATCACATATCTTGATGATCACTCCAAGTTCCACTTTTTTTACTTTTTAACCCCAGTTGCAAACACCCACATGATCATGCTTCACTTAATCACTTCACAAGATTTGATAACATCAGCTGGTAGACAGATTACACATACATCAGATCATCTAATCTATTTGTAACACACTAATTTTCTGCCACTCTATCAATCAAATCAAAATAAAAACCTGTTTAACTGATGATCTTGCAGTAATTCAGCTCAAATACATACATGTAAACAACAATTCAACACTTATTCTTCCTAATCCAATGACACCACAAATTAACATAATCTACAGCGAGTGAAACAGAATTCATATATCAAACTACTCGAAATCAGAAAGCAAACAGATGTTTGAAAAGCTAAAATTGAGAGATCTGATGATCATACCTGTGCAAGACGATGATATGGAATCAGCTCAAATGGCGAAATTATTGAGCTAGCAAATTTGATTCTGTTTACAATGAGAATGGAATTTGGGGGAAATTCGAGAGGGACTGTAGTGACGGTGATTGGAATTATTGTGTCGCTTTTTGAGAATAATGTAACACTTTATGTCCTTTTTGGTATTTTAAAGGTTGCCCAGATCTTAATGAAATACTACAAGGTACCACGATATTTATCAGTCTGATGCATTCTCGTCCTTTTCTCATTTTCTAAGTCTGAATAGCTTTACTTAGTGTTAATTTGCACGTGATTAAGATTATTAAACTGTGTTTTGGTGCTTTTGTCGGACAGATGTACGAGCTACAACAGTTGTATCGAATTGGATCTTGATTTATGTTAAAGCTTTTTATACCTTTTTGTATTCTTTAATTGTCCACCGAATACGACACGTACGACTGATTCGGTCGAATATGTTGGTCCCTTTTATAGGGTGGCTATTTCAACGACATTTTCTTACATCCATGAGAAGCAAAGACACTTGACTTCGTGAATTCAAGTATAGTAATATTTGACGTGAGTCGAGTCAGTATCTCATTCCATGAACTCGGCTTGAGTTGTAACGAATCAAAGTTCGGCCCAGCTCGTTAATTAAACGAACTAATATTTCGAGCTCAAGTCACGTCGAAAAGTAGGGTCGAATTCAATTTTATTCGAGTGTTGATCAAGCTTGAACAAGCTACTAAATGATACATATAATTAATTAAACATTGTATACCAATGAGCGAACTCTTCATTCAATAACAAAATGAACAATAAATTAAGTTCGAGATCAACTCAAACAACTTAAAAAATTAATTGAGTTTGAGCCTGAATAATTCGGAACCTTGATAGGGCTCGACTCATGTGTGAGCTCTACCAAAACCCCTTATCACGCTAACTTTTATACTACACAAGTACACATACCTAATGCTCGAGACTTCACCTGCTTGCACCTATCATTCATCTACAAAATAAATTTTATACTGATCATTTTTAGGCACCTTGAATTTGAAAACCATAACCACTATGCACTAGCCCAACCTAAGCTTTATAATTCGACTAGCAAAATATGACGGGCCCTCATTCTAGCAATTAACATTATGATAATCATGCAATCTAACCATCTAATTAAGTCTAGGATATCGATATTTAACTGAAAATTCCCAGTCTAATAATCCAAGAGTTTAGCAAGCTTAACCTGCTTTTGGTAGTAGGCGAAAAAAGGAGTTTCGTTAAATATCATATTCCCCAAATTTTATAAGCTTTAATGCCTAATAAACTTCATATTATGCTATTAGTATTTTTTAGTATACTGTACTGTATTAAATCGGTCAAGATAGACTGATGGCTGCGATTAACAGTTTAGTCATGCATGGCTAGAAGAGAGTTAGTATAAAAACAAACGAAATAAAATAAAAATAAAAAACTAATTGAGTTCGGTAAGGGCATCCATGTTCTTAGGTGCGGGCACATGCTCACACATAGTACGAGTAAACTTGGTTTGGCTTCAAAATTAATCCCAAGTATAGAGAATTTTTCAAGACATCTATGAATACAAACTTGAGAACAAGAGTTGAATGTGCACCTTTGTATTTCTTTTTCCGACGTGTAGGATAACTAATATCAACAAAAACAACCTTGAGCCAATTTATCATTCATGCTAAAAATGATTTACTCGCATGACTTTACAACTCAATTCATAACGAATTAAATAGCATGACAAATCGTACATCGGTGAAGGTATATATGTCCTAGAGACAATCATATTGGGGACAAATATACTTACTCACATTCAGTATTTGCATATAATTGTTATATGCAATTATAATGTATATATGGACATATACATATATTGGCATTACAGTGTTTAAATGTTTAATATCTGTTTGTCTGCATTCATTTATACATGTGTTCCCATGAGTTTAATGTTGTCACTAAAAATGTGAGATCTTGAGTGATGTATCATAAGCTCTTAAATCGCCCCAATCATTGATCATCGAGAATGGGATATCGATGATGCATAATATCCTTGGGATTGAAGATTGGCATGTAGTCTACATCATATCCTTGGTGTAGTGGTTCTCACAACTACGAATAACTCGGTTATTAATGATGGACACATAGACACTTTAGAGAGTGCTGGTATACCCTACCGAGAAACCATTTAATGATTCTATTTATGTGTCTATGGGAGTATCGGCTTGTAGGGCGATGTAATAGTCCTATGACTTGAGGTCAATACGATCTCATGTGTGAAGTGATATACTTTGGTCACGACCAACGCTTGCACTCCTGAGGGGTAGATACGGCATGCGCTGGGTACATCATGGAGCATATGGAAGTTGTAGTTGAGCCAAGATAGAATTCATTCCTCGCAATAGAATTTGTGAGAATACTCTACTTCTCATATTTAGTTGGACATGTATTCGAAATAGTGTTTGAATATATGAAGGAAACTATACGACTTAGATATATTGGTTAAGTTATTGGAACAGATCTGATATCGAGTTACAAACTTGTCAGTATTAAATGAATGAAGGGCCAAGTATCGTGATGGCTCTACATTTCAGAAAGTTTGTATAAGTCCTCACAAACGTCCTTATGTATCAAGAGTGTCCAGTGAATCGTCTAGGAATTCGTCCGGACCGTAATTTGATTAGTGCTTGCCATACATAAGGCCCTAAGGGCCACACAATAAAGTAATTGTTGCACTAATCGTATGTTGGCAATAATTAAATGTCGATTCGATCCAACATTTAATTCAATTGAATATCTAATTGTATTGGAGATATTTAATTTGTATTATGAAGGATTTCTATTTGATAGAAATATTTAATTAAGTTAAATTGGATTTATTTGGACTTAATTAATTATTTAATTATATGGGAATGGTTTTGGATCGAATTTGATTTGAAGTCCAAAATCGAGGACCGAATGAATGAGAGGACATTGAGTACTGGGCACATGTCGAAGGAGTAAGACGCGTGTTTATAGTAGAGTGGGATTTTGTGAATCTTGTTCATACTTAATCCCTACTCTTCACTCTAGCTTATCCACTACTCTTCTTATTACCTTGGTCACTACTTCACTCATACTTGCCACTACTCCTCTCCCACTATAAATAAAATGGTCTCTTCATAATTCAAATAAACACACTTCAACTTACTCTCTTTGGAAGACGTACTTGAACTTAAACACGAATTCATACGTTCTTCTTAACAGTTTAAAAGAATTCTATGAGAAGAATATCCTAGGAGAATCCAACAATACGCAAGATTGTGCTAAAGGGCTTTTGGTGCCCAATTGTTGTAGATTAATTAAGGTCGACCGCTTATACAAACAATCGGAGTTAGGGTTTCGTTGTTCAATGCATCAGGATCCAGGAAGCTTAATATGTCGTCATAGCAAGTAAGCTTTCGATTTATATGTTATCGCAATTATAAGTATCTGTATAGCTTATCAATTATTTATTGTTGGTGAAAATTTTAACTTTCCGTTGCGTTACCTTAGAGGTTGTTTTTCCGAAAATCCCAACCATTGGAACCTAATTGAATTATTGGACAAAGTTGTTTACTTAACACCTGTTTGAACTAAGTTACTTAACACTCATTTCTGTTTATGACTTGGTGAATGTACATCCAAGTCACCAAGTGCTGAGGTGCTGGCAAACACAAGCACAAATTGATTGAGATGAATCAGATAACACACAACAAATTGCATACCTACGTGGACACTAAATTACTATTATTACAGTTATGTGACCAATAAAGATTAAAGTTAGAAATAAACACAAAATGTATCACTGTCTTTAGCTTAGAGTGACATCATGGATCATGCACACTCAAGTCATATTCAATCTTATAAAAATTCTTCTTCATCAAGAACCAACCATTTTCATTAATCCAACAGTCATATTAAATTTCTTTGAATTATGTATTTGTTTGAGGAATCTAGTTGAGAGAATTTAATAGTTAGAAAATGACCCTTAAGAATTATACTAGAAAATGGATGAGGAAACTCGGTGGGGGAAAAGAATTAATATCCCAATAAAATAAAGCCGGGACTTGAATATCTCTTAGTAGACGGTATATTAAAAAATAAAAGAAGATGAACAAATATAATTGTTACCGAAAACTTTAAAGATGTTTAATTAATAACATTAGCGCCGATACCCATTAGAAAAATTATTTTATTAATAACACACCCACTTCAATTAAGAATATTAATATTTTTACTAGCAATATTAACACTGTACTTTTAAATTAAAGTGGACCATGGTGAATTACGTATTCCATTTGATAATAACAACAATGAGAAGTCATGCACAATCGTAAACTAAAGAATGCGCAGCCAAATATGACATGTCCTGACTCATAGCACATTGTACAAAGTAAAGAATCTCATGTTATGACAAATTTTAAAAATTCTCCATATACCTTCCGGACATAGTAGGAGAGCATGATAACCGTTGCACCAGGAGCGGACCGGGGGCAGGGGGCGTTCGCTCCCCTAAAATTTGAAAAAAAAAAGATTTTATAGGTAATATTTTTGAAAATTTTGAATTTCGCCCTCCTAACCCTCGGAAAAACTTCATACGTGTAATTTCACCCCTGAGGTTGAAATCCTAAGTTCACCCCTGCGTTGCACTCCTCTTAAATTTTGGAAAAAAGTATTTATATGTAATAGTTTCGATAACTTTAGATTTAGTGACTCCTTACCTCAAAAAGAATCCCATCCGGCCATTCTCGAACTAAAATCCTGACTCCGCCCTGTTTGGTAATGAAATCTGTGAACTTCCCAATGCCCAACAAAACCAAAGAACACAAGAACTAACAATTTCCAGAACAGAGACTCAATGAAACTACGTAATTTTTTTTGAATGCTAAGAATCTTGATTTCTTCACAATAAGCTCATTCATTTCTAAGTAAAATTATAAAGGACTTTCATTTATATAAAGTTAGAAACTTAGAACCACAAAATCCATAAAAAGAACAGTTTTTTTCACTTCCATTCAGCAGAGAAACTGGATTTTACTACTACTACTACTACTTCTTTTCTTCAGGCTTCTTCTCCTCTTTCTTTTCTTCTTCAGGCTTCTTCTCTTCAGGTTTCTTCTCTTCAGGCTTCTTCTCTTCAGGTTTCTTTTCTTCAGGCTTCTTCTCTTCTTTTGCAGGTCCAACAGACAAGATGTCTACTTTTCCAACTTTCTTCAGCTTCTTCACCACTGCAACTGCATCCATTTCTCCTATCACTGTCAGTTTCTGGCTCTGCAGATCAGCTGCTATTGAATCCACCCCTGTTTTCCAATTTTCACCACATATTCAAATCAATCCAACCATTCTTCAAATAAAAGTATTAAATAAAACCCATTTTTGGCCTTTTCATCTGATTCTCCAAAATTTTCAACCTTTTGCCAATTTAACAAGTTTTCAAGAATTTCAAGAAATTGCAAGAAATGGAAAGGGGTGATTGATAAATTGATTACCAAGAATATCAGCAGCTGCTTCAATGGCTTTCTGTTTTGTCTTCTCATCAGTCATGGTCAGGACCTTCAACACCACTTTCTGTTACCATCAAATAAACAGAGAACATGATCAAAATGAGATTGAATTGAAGAAAAGAAGAGATGATTATTGCATATTGCTATGAGAAAATTAAAGTAAACCTGAGCCATTTTGGAGAGGAGGTGAAAGATGGGGTTTTGGAGAGAAATATGTAAGCAACTTTGAAAATGGATGGACTTTTGAAGGGATGGTTATTTATATCTTCTTTGAAATGGTGCTACACCTACACACAAATGAATGGACTTTTCTCGAGGTCAAATTCTTACCGGAGGTTTTACATTCGATTTAAACTGATCCGGTTTAGTGAATGACAACTAAATTTTAATTGGGCTGTGGAAAATTATGTTTGTGATAGAGTTAAAATTTTATGAATTGTATTGTTATATATGGTGTATAAGAATTTTTAATATTATTTCATTGATTTAAAGTTAAGTTAGAGAAAAATAGTAGGTAGAGAGATACAATTTAATTGTATTATGAATAGTTGGTGGATTAAAAACGACCAATATTCAATGCAATTAGAATCGCATGACAAACACGAGGAGAAGGTCAACTCGATTAAAACGGGCTTTAACTCCAAGCCAAATAGTCTCTTCTTAAAGATGAGCAAATTTTACAACTATTTATGCATCTACTCCTATTATTTTATTACCATTCCTATTGATATTGTGCCTTTTTTTAATTACTTTTTCAACGGATATAAAAATCTGACCAATGATCGATTGAAACACGACCATTTGGGAAGGGTCATCATGATTATTCATGTATTGCTCTCAGGGTAATATGATGGTCACACTATGACACATGTAATTTCCCCAAAACTTTATCCTCGCCCAGTCGCCCGTGCATGCACCATGAAACTTCTAAGTGGGGCAACCACCTTGGATTGTTTCAAGTTTATCACGCTTAACTTTGAAGTTCTTATGGATGGGGTTTCAAACAAAAGAATGCACTTGGTGTGAGTAGCGCTGACGAGATCTCTGAAACTTCGGGGCTTTATAATTACTAATATTTTATGGTGATTCTAGAAATGTATACGTAGAGATATAATCAACGCTGGAAAGCTCAACTTTATAGCTGTGAAAGATGACGTATGATTTGGCTCTACATGGTTCTTTTTGATAATTTATTATGGGCGGATATGTCGAATAAGTAACTCATACAATGAAGAGTAGTTGGGGATAAAATCACCCGTTTAATTGAGTATGCTACCAACCAATCTCTTTAGCTAGTACACGAATGTGGATACAATGATCTTTATGTTTATTAATAATAACTACATGCATTGTATATTAATTGCCAATAAAATCAAACGTTGCCGAATTTAATCAAATTATAAAATTATTACTCTTTGATTTTTTAGGAGTACCAAAAAGTTCCATAAACAAATAAAATAAAATAAAATATATAGCCTAAACATTACAGATTTACGTGTGAAAGTGGATTTTGATGCAATAATTGAAGCAGATCAGGTTGGAATTGTCCCCTTCGAAATTGTTCTGAGGCTGTAGGCCTTCCCTCTTTTGCATTTTGGAATCAGGATGATGAAACTTTGGCATTTCTAGAGTTTAAGATATTTGATAAATATTTAAACACACGCAAGTCTAGTATATTAGTTCAGAGTAATTCGATTATACAACTATAAATGAGTAAGTTGGTCGTTTATATGATCAACTGAACCAGATTTACATCGAGTCAAGTGTAAAAGTATTTTTCCACAATATTTGGCCATTAGTTCATGTCATACTATAATAATTTTTTTTTGGTGGATGTCTATAATGTTGTGACTCATCCATCTTACACTTAATTAATACTCCCTCCGTACCAATTGCAACTTTACATTTTTTTTTCTTCGTCCCAATCTCAACTTTCTAAATGAAAAATACATCTCATACTTTATCCTTGAAACCTACATTTTATAAATTATTCAAATTATTTATACTAGTATTATTTAGTTTTAAAATCTATGTCCGGACCCATGAGAAGTTGACGGAGGGAGTATGCAAATTTTCCCTAATAAGTTTTTTAAAATAAGGAATTGATAAGTTATGAGTTACTTTATCAACTATCGATCAACTTATGAGGTTGTTTTATTGCAATTGTTAAATGTATTAGTATTTAAATTGAATTTCCATATTTTGAGTAGGTTAAAATTAACCATAAAAAATGCAAAATGGGAAGGCATTTGTCATTCTTATAAAAAGATTCTGCTTTCTGCTGTTGCAATGGAAACTTTTCTGCAAATAAAAAAGTATGATATCTTCTTAATAATTAAAGCAAAGAAAAATCTTGAAAATGAGTCCATCACCATATGATGGTCAACTTAGCCAATAGTTTTAAATAAAATATTTAAAGATGCAATGTACGTATCTGTGCAAATCTGTTTGTACGTTAGGGAGTAATTCATGATCCGATCTCATCTTCAAGCTCTAACATAAACAGAGTTTGATAAATTACGTACTCCATTTATTATTTAATACTCTTTCAAACTTGTTATCAATTAGTTTCAACCTCCTCGAACATGAATGTTATTCGAGTGGAAAGTTAATATAATAAAATCGTGTTGTGGTGAATAATCGACCTCCGGGACTGGACTAGTGCAAGCATGTTTATGTATGGCAGTGGTACCCAGGACACTGTAGCTAATGCAAAATGTGCGAAGCAAACAATAAAATGACAAATCTCCAAACTAGTTTGGGCCATAAGGCCCATAATGATAAGCTAACAGCCCATAAAAATCACAAATCTCATGTCCAGAAGAAATCAACCATGATACACAAGCAAACTTCACAAACTTCCTCAAAAAATAAATTTGCTTAGCTAACAAAGACTAAAACAAGAGCTGACTGCAAGATTTAAATTTTCACATGATGCTACAAGCGTGAGGATTGTCATCACTAAACAGAGACGCCACGGCCTCGTCCGAAGCAATGGCAACAGAGTACACCGCGGGTGTGTGGAAGAATGTGTGAACACTTGGTGCAGCTACATTTCTTGAAGTCTCATAGTAATGGTTCATAATGTGTGTTGGATACTTGTAAAATGAGGAAAAGTGCGAGTATCCCGGATATGGCCATGGCTCAGCGGCTTTTCCCGTGCGTTTTATGGCTTTGAGCACCTTCTTCTCCTCCAACGCATAGCCCCTTACCGTGATCTTCTGCAACTCCATGTCAACTTCTACCTCATCCACTCCTGATATATATCAAGTGGTCATCATCATAAGTAAACAAGGATGAACATCAATGAAAAAGAACAAAACTTAGAGGTCGATTATTACTTCGATTTTTGAATCATTAGTCTTAAGGATTAGACCGTGATGTAGTGAATTAATTTATGAGTGAACCTATTGCTCGTATGCTCGTTGCAAGAGGACGTGCGGAAGCTAAGATCTTATTACTTATTAAAAGTTTATAACTGAACAAAATCACGAATGAATGCTAATGGTAATACAATATCAATAAGATGGTCCAGTAAAGGCCCAAATAAGCTCATGCGATGAGAAGAGAAAAGCAGAAATATCCCACATCGACAGATAGCACAAAAGAGAAGCAGTATATGAAGATTTGAGCAAGAAAAAAAAATGAAATTATGAAAAACGTTTTATTTACTTTATGATTTTTTCTTATAGCCAAATTGCATTAGTACGACTATGTGAGGCGCAGCAGTTGACTGGACATCTAGGGGTAAAGCACTGTTTCGGTACTTATGGGCATTATCCCAAGCTTCCGCTATCGTTAATCCTGTCGTGGCCCAAGCTATTATTGCAAAATACTTGAACAGGATTTGTTCTATAGGATTGTACTGCATCCTTGATTTCTAAGTAGATGGAGACCCAAGCCTAGCAGATTAACTATGTCTGCTTGACCAGAGCATGATTATAAACAGTCCTGTTTGGCTCGAATCGAGCCACTCGGTGTAGTTATAGGCTTCTCCCCTTTTTATACAAATTTTCAAAGTTCAAAACTCCTTTTAACTCAGCTTCTCGATAACATGATTTCGCATGTAATTTAAGTTTTATATCAAATGTGACAAGACATATAATATGCTCACAACTAAACTAAAGCATGAAATATGTAGGATTTTCAACCGGTCAGGCTCTATTCAACCCGAAGCAAACCCGTACAATACCCGTTCGGTTCGGTGTTACAAAATGTGCAAATTAAAAGAAAGAACAAAAAAAGTTACTACCTTTGAGCTTAAATACAGCCTTCTTGAGCTTTGAAGCACATCCTTCACAGTCCAAGTTTGGAACTCTCACTTCCACCATCTGCAAAACAACATGTTAAGAACACCCTTATTTCCATTTCCACAAACACAGACACATTTTAAAAGTACACAAACATGTTCAAGAAACAACAACAACTTACAGACATTCTGCTGATTCAAGGGGAATATTGGACACAATTTGACCCCTTAGTTTATGAAGAGAGATTTGAATGGAAAAGAGGACCCTCTTTCAAGTAGGGTACTTGGGAGAAACACAGAGGAATTATGAAGCTTCTTAATTTATAAACACAAGAACAGAGGAAAAAGAGCAGTTGCATTGGGTTTTGTAATAAGCTAAGACACGTTCACTCACTGGGCTTTGGTCACGCCTGTGCTAGAATGGCGTGATTAGCTTTTATCATCATCATTTTATGGATTTTTTTCTATGCTAGCTATAATACAATATGATGTTATCATTCATTATGTTCAATGTGTTGTACCACATTTGTACCAAATTAATGTTATGTTGTAATGTACGACACTATAATAATTAAAACATCGTAAATCACTATAGTATCGCGTAAACTATATTTTAACTCATACTGATTTAGTGTATTATATTATAGTACACTCATGCCATTTGATCTTCGTGTTATAGTATATGATAATTAAAACATCATGAGCCGTGATAAAATATTGATACGACATATATTAAATAAATTTTAACTTTTATCCCAAAAATTAAGTAACATTTAAGACCCTGACCCTCTTGGTCTCATACAGGAAATAATGAAACACTTCAGGAATGTTTCATCACTATTTTACCAGCTTTATTGTTTCTTTTTGCTTATATATAAGCTTATCTCGATGATGATACATCTTGGACTACTACTTATTTATGTCTCCG
Source organism: Plantago major (assembly GCA_026545765.1). Classification (NCBI taxonomy): domain Eukaryota; kingdom Viridiplantae; phylum Streptophyta; class Magnoliopsida; order Lamiales; family Plantaginaceae; genus Plantago; species Plantago major. Next base: position 3,875,810 of record CM048844.1, on the reverse strand, counting down.
TACCAAATTCAACCTCACATAAATTTAGACATAAATTTTAAAAGTGATTCGATGTTAAAATTGAAAATAATTGACTGAAAAAGTTGAACATGATACTTTAAAATTGAAATAGTATATATATTAAAGTAAGTAGGACATAAATTTTGAATTGGTTGATTGATAAGAGTATTATTGGGAGTTTGGGATTTAGCTGGATTAAGCAATGGTACTGGAAAACTGTGTCCTACTAGCAGGGTCTCAAGTCCTCTGGCTGGTGCCTGGTGGTATGTGCTCATTCAATAAAGCTCTTGTGGGATAGAGTGTTTGTTTGAATTAATTCAGACGACATTTAAAGATGCAACAACTATAATTATTGTCCATAAAAACATCAATTTAAGTTCAAAATTGTAAACACCACAAGTATCCCTTAGTTTGGAAGATGCATCAATTTAACTTGTCACTTAGTTTGGAAGATGCAGTTTGAGTATTATTTTTTGAATCATCAAAGATATAGCGGTTTACTAGTAGCATTATGCATAAAAAAAAATATAATACGTACATTATAAATTTTGTGAAAATAGTTCGATGACGATACATCTGATCAAGACATCTAAGCAAATGTAATGGGCTTAGTTATTCTTGGACAAGTATAGCGTCACAAGACTAGATATTTAAGTAGTCAATTGACTAATTGGATGTATAATAACCTTAAATTATACATTTAAACTTAAAATTACATTAAAAAGACACAATTCAAAAGCAATGTTGATCATACTCATTACTTAGGAGCTTAATAGGGAACATAATCATATGAAACACGATGGTGTACATTGTTCATATTTCGTAATTATGATGACAATCAATTCAGTTTTCCTTCCCTCTTCAAATTCAAATAGCCAAATGCTGGTCAAGATTTTGTCCTGATTTTGAGGTTTGAAGAAATTATGATGGTGATTTCGTGAAACAATTATCTTACATGTACATTTAACATCTAACGTGTAACCTATAAGCTAAGTAGCAGATTTGATAAATTTGTTTAGTTAAATTTTAAAAAAGATAAGCTGATTTGTTTTTATATACTCTTATTATCAAATCAATTAGTTTGTCCAATTAATTTACTAGACACATACATCGAAATAAACTAGGTTATTCCGTTGAAATTTTCTTTTCTAATTTATCTTTAAAAAAGATAATGGTACGATTTGTTTTGTGATACATCATATTTTAATCTATAATGTTTGAAATGTTATTTATACTTATGACATCTGCATTATATATCATGGTGTAGTACACATATTAACGCATAGTCAAGTCACATTACTGTATGAAATACTATTTTCTATACGTTACAAGTTGTACGCCTCACAGTTAATAAATATGCTAAGCAAAATTATAACAAAACCAAGTGGTCAACAAAATTATGTATATAATTCTCTTATTTGGCTTCATTCAGTTTAGATTCGATTCGATTCGATTCTGCTTGAATTATATTTTATCTACAATTGATTGATTCGATTCAATAAATTTCAGTTGAAAAGAACAGAGACTTACTCCTTACATTGATTTTACGGTGTGATTAATATTAATGAGCACATATTAATTGCAATTTATGTCAACAAAATTCTGTTTACTATTTTCTACCCTAGGTAAATGGATCACCTTAAAACTCTGCCATAGTCCATACTGTAAAAACTTAAAAATAGACACAAGTATTTTCCACATTCACATTTTCACCCCCAAATCTTTACTAAATTCCACATTCTGACCTGATTTAACCTTTTTCTTTCTGGTTTACATGACACAGAAGAACCATCATTTCTGACACCGAAAAACAAGGGAAAGAAAAGAAAACAAAAGATCTGAAAAGAGAAACATCCTTTTTACAGTGATGCAACAGAACCTACTTTAGGTAAAAACTGTATCCTTTGTACTTTCACTTTCATCCATTTTCTTGATTTTTTTTCTTACACCATTTTCTTGTTTTTTTACATTTAAAAAAAATGATATTCTGATGAAAGTTTGTGACATGCAATCCAGGAATTATGAGTTTTGATTAGAGAAGGTGAAAGAACAGTTGCAAGATGATGCAGGGGCATAATGGTCATTCTGCAGAGTCAAATTGGGCTCAGTGGAGTTGGAGGAGAGGTCACACAAGATATTCTGTAGCATTTTGTGTTTTTCTGCTGTTTATTGGTGCTTATTTCTCCACTTTGATTCTCAATAAGTCTGTTCAGGTAACTTGTTCTTGCTGAGACTGATTTTAGATTGATTTGAGCTTACAGTTTCATACAATTACATGATTTCAGAGTTAAAGATCGAATTTTTACAGTGTTTTGAGTGTAAATGTATCCAGCTTTTAATCCTTTTAGATGTGCTTGAATGGGAGTATACGAAATTGAAGTGATGAGATTGATTGACAGTGTGCCTAATTTAGGGATGACAAAATGAGGGAATTATTATGTAGACCCGCATTTTCGGTTACTTCTATGCTAGAGTGAAGAGTATTGCATCCACTAGAGACGAACATGTGTGTGAAATCCACTTTTTATGGATTCCGCCCTTAGCATAGAATTTACCCGCATTTTTATAGATGTATTCCATCATCTTGTGAAATGCTCGTGTGAGTGTGGGTCATGCACAAAATTTAGTCACGTAAGTGTGTAAATGGTTCCAGTTTCATACAGTTGTAACTTACATGATTTCATTTCCAATTAAAGATCAATTTTTTACAGTGTAAATGTATCCAGCTATTAATCCTTCCAGATATGCTTGATTGCTTAAATGGGAGTCTAAGAAATTACAGTAATGAAATCGACAGTGTGACTAATTTAGGGATGGCAAAAATCAGGGAAGTTCTTATATATGTAGACCGGCATTTTCTGTTCTTTCTATGCTAAGGTGAAGATCATTGCACCCACTAGATACAAACATGTGGGGTCCGTAGGCCGGACTCATGTGGGACCCAATTTTTATATGTCTAGTGGGTGTATTGCACGCTATTGCCGTTAGCATAGTAATTAATCTGACTTTCATAGATGTCGTCTTGTGAAGACCGTGTGAATTTGGGTCGTGCATAAAATTTAGTGAAGTGACTCATTTTGGAACAAGGTCCATGAAATTCATTCGTGTGGTGTCGCCACAAAATCACATGCGTGTTGTGAGACTTGCATTTTAGGCCATAAGACTAAAAGGGTTACCTTTCTGGAATAAATTAGCCCGAATGCTTGTTCCAATTTGGCATGTCTGTAGAATTCTAGTGCGAAAGGCGTGAGTGGTACAATCTTTCCAGATTAGTACCTGGAGTGTTAGAGCCACATGATAATCACTATTGGTAACTCAAAATTTGAACATGGCGAAAACAATGGGTTTTCCTTATAATCTTACTTGTCTTACTTCGATTCTCTTGTTGCAGTAGTATATATAAGTATATATATTTGCAGTTCGATTTTCTAAGATGTTCATGCATGTTAACTGCTAGTCTTCCTTGTAAAGATAGAGAAGGCATTGCTAGTCAGAGTATCCGAAATTCCACTCGATTGCCAAGCCGGTAACCAGACTGTAACATGCCCTGCCAATTACTATCCATCCGTTTTCCAGAAATTAGACCAAAGTAGTTCGTCCGGCTCTCAGTCATGCCCTCACTACTTCCGTTGGATACACGAGGATCTACGTCCCTGGAAAGGCACAGGGATAACAAAAGAAATGGTTGAAAGAGCCAATAGAACAGCCAATTTCAGATTAGTTGTATTGAATGGGAGAGCATACGTGCAGACATACGAGAAAGCATTTCAGACACGAGATGTTTTTACATTGTGGGGTATTTTACAGTTATTAAGGCGATATCCTGGTCAATTACCTGATTTGGACTTGATGTTCGACTGTGTTGACTGGCCTGTTGTAAAGTCGAGTGACTATCAGGGGCCGAATGCTCCAAAGCCACCACCTTTGTTTCGATACTGCGGGGATAATCAAACACTGGATATAGTCTTTCCGGACTGGTCTTACTGGGGCTGGTAATGTGCATTCTAGTTATACAAATGCTTTTCTCAATTCTTTTTTAACTCAAAGTTAAATGTAAGTGATTTTTGCAATTTCAGGGCAGAAATTAATATAAAACCATGGGAAAAATTGCTAGAGGACTTGTATGAAGGTAATCATCGGGTGAGATGGATGGATAGGGAGCCTTATGCCTATTGGAAAGGAAATCCGAGAGTGGACCAAAAACGGGAGGACCTTCTCAAGTGCAACGTATCCGATAAACAAGATTGGAATGCTCGTGTTTATGGCCAGGTAACATATGTAGAGAAACCATAGATTACACTAAAAATCCGAGTCCAGAAAAAGTATTCTAGAGGTAATTTTTTTTTTCCCTCAACCGTTTCTGTTTTTATCAGTGCCTAAAAATCGAAAATTGTTTGATGACACTTGCAGGATTGGGTAAAAGAGGGCCAGGAAGGGTTCAAACAATCAGATTTGGCAAGCCAATGTGTACACAGGTAAATACACTTCCATAATTTCTTCAATATATAAAGAGAGTTCACAGTTTTAGTTTTTATTGGGCTGGCTAATTAAGTAAAAGAAAAAGAAAAAAACAAAAAGAAAGAAAAATGCTTGAGAGAGTGCCAAAAAAGGGGAGGAGCCTGTCAGACAGCTGCAAGACCACCCCGGCCAGCCATGGCCAAGCCGAGAACGATCCTCTACTGCACCGAGTGACTCGTATTGAACCAAACGGAGCTGTTAATCACGCTCTGGTCGAGCAGCCATAGTTCATCCACCAGGCTTGGTTTTCTGTCTCCTTAGAAATCAAGGATGCAGAGGTACGATCCTATAGAACAGATCCTGTTCAAGTAAGGTCGTATCTTGTATCCTTAACTCTGTGTTTTATATACTGCTTCTGTCTTACCTTATCTATTGATGTGGGATATTGCTGCTTTTTTCTTTTCTATTTTATGGGCTTATTTGGGCCTTTACCGGACCATACCATAAACCCACTGATGGTACTAGTAAACAAATTACCAAATTTAGCTTGTAGTCTCTTATTTTAAGTGGTTTGTCTAATCTTATGACACTTACCGGAAGAAAACAAGAACCAAGAGATCAAAACTGAACTTTTTGTGCTAATTAATACAATAACATTCAAGCTATATTCACTCTCCGTTTCGAAGTTGTTACCCGAAAACTGCTGTCTTTGCCAGTACACTTATCCATCTTCAATAATCCTGTTGTTCATATCCACAAGATTCTTCCTATCCGTTGCTACTGATGTAACTCTTGATAACATGAGAACAATAGGCAACAATTGTGTCCATGTAAAATCACGTTGTTGTCCTTTCGCACGTTCTCTAGGTTGCCAGCTGCAACAAAATCTATATTTGTTTTCCAGAGTTTATGGCCTTGATGATGCTTATTAACAGCTTTTACATGACTTTCAGATACAAAATCTATATTGAAGGATCGGCGTGGTCAGTCAGTGAGAAGTACATTCTTGCCTGTGATTCTGTCACGTTCATCGTAACTCCCAAGTACTATGATTTCTTCACGAGGAGTTTAATGCCGGTTCAACACTACTGGCCTATAAATTTAGAAGATCAATGCAGATCTATCAAATTTGCCGTTGATTGGTGCAACAGCCACAAGAAAAAGGTCTGTCTTGGATTACTCAAAGTCTAGAATCGTTGTATAAAAGTTTTTTTGAGTCTTATCATTCTGGCATACGAAATGCATACTTCCTTCTACTCTTGTTGAGTTTTCGCCATCCTTCCTGAGCAGGCGCAAGAAATCGGCCGTGAAGCCACCAACTTCATACAAAATGAGCTGAAGATGGATTACGTGTACGATTACATGTTCCATCTTTTAAGCGAGTACGGAAAGCTTATGAGCTACAAGCCCACGATACCAGAAAACGCAACTGAACTCTGCTCGGAGACAATGGCTTGTCCTGCTGAAGGAAGACAGAAGGACTTCATGCTTGATTCGATGGTCATGGGGCCAAAAGACACGAAACCGTGCTCAATGCCTCCTGCATTCAGCCGTGCTGCAGCTAAAATGTACCTTAACAGAAAATCGAACGCGGTGAAGAAAATCGAGTCGTGGGAGCGGAAGTATTGGGACAATGCTCAAAATAAGCAGATATAGGTAGAAAATGATCTAATGCATGATATCCCACTTGCCAGTTTGAGCTTTAGGCTAATGTATCAGTAATTCAGTATGTATTCTCATGTATCAGCAGTAAATGTAATTAACTCTGGGTTTAAATGCAAAAGTTTACTACACAATTCTCTTGGTAAATCCGAAAATGGTATTAAGTTGTAACGTACACTTCCATTATTTGGTACCTTGTTACAGTCCAATTTTGGTATTCTAGTACTCACCATAAGTTGTCCTCATAATTCTCAGAAAGCAAAGCTGAAAACTCATCAAGTTTATAACTTGCAAGATTTTATTTTGTTAAATACAGAATTGAAAAGATAAGAATGTTCCAATATGGTCTTCAATTTGTAAACTTGGGCAGGATTTATCATTTATGAAGCTCCATGATCCACAAAGGAAAAGCCTGACAGACTTTGTGGATCTCTGTGAAGCCTGCTTGTTGGGCCAAGGCCTGAAACTCCTTAAAAGTCCTCTCTTTACCACCTGGATTATAGGCCATCATTATCACATCAGCCTTAGTCACTCTTGTAAATTCCGGCCCACTATCTGGCTCATCTGGAACTACAAATTCAGCTATGATCACTTTTCCATTGCTTGGAAGTGCATCATAACAGTTCTTCAAGAGTTTGAGACATTGTGCATCGCTCCAATCGTGACAAATCCACTGCAAGATACGAATCGAGAATTAGTCTTTCATCATCGATCGACTGAGAAATAGAACCACAATGTAGGCCAGTTTACCTTCATGAATATTGCGTCCGCATTTGGCAAGCTAAGAAACATGTCACCTGGCACGTGTTCTACACCTAAAAAGTTACACATATTGTGTCAGTTCGAGTTGAAAGTATTGAAAGAGATTCAGAAGCACGTTATGAACATGCCTGGATAGGATGGAGCACCGCGAACAACATGAGGCAAATCGAAATTGAAGCCTTTGATCGAAGGATACTTGGAGGTGATCATACCAAGTATTGTGCCATTTCCACCACCAACATCTACCAAGGATTCGAGCCCCTCGAACCCTTTGTATGATTCAACAATTTTCTTCGCTATTCTTAAGGATTCGACTGACATAGCTTTGTTGAAAGTTTTATTATAACTCGGATCCGTAGCTAAATATTCAAATGAATTCATACCATGTGCCCTGTCGAATGGGATTCCGCCTTCAAGAATCGCATCTTTTAAATGGTACCTAAGCGTCGAACATATGATTAGATATATTACGGATCCTTGAGTAATGTTGAAATTACCGAGCTAGTGAAACAATATGACTAGCACTGTTGACTTTTCGAGTAAAAAATGATATAAAATGAAAAATCACAAATAAACTTTCTAAATACTCCCTCCGTCCCGGAGAACTTCATACATTAGGGTTAACGCGCAGTTTTATGCGAAAAGTTAAAGTAATGATAGAATATAAAAAAGGTGGGAAAAAATGTACTTTTAGTGGCAAAAATTGTAATTTAAGTGTAAAGTTGATATTGTTTATTATTTGTTGGGTGTGGGGTAGCTTCCTTTTTTGGTAATGTATGAAGTTCTGTGGGACGGCTAAAAATGGCAAATGTATGAAGTTCTGCGGGACGGAGGGAGTAATTTGGAAACTACATATAAACCGCAGTTTCATTAAAATTCACATACCAACTCTCCATGGAGACCTTGTCATGATTCAAGAGCAACAAAGGAGCAATAGAGACTTCTCCTTCAACCTTAGTCAAAACCTTGCACACTGGTCCCAGAGCGTATCGCCGCTCGACTCCACCATCAGGCAGCATATTGACGCTACAGACAAGGATCGATTGGGCAGAGAGGAACCGAAGCATCCGGTCAATCATGTTAGCTGCATCGGGGTTGTTTGTCGGAAGCTGAGCAGCTAGTTCAGATGCAGAGGCATTAAGGCCAGATTTTTGGATGAGTTCAAGAAGATCAAGCTCTAGAACTGTTTTGAGTACCATTGGAAGTACTGCACCTATGGAAAGTGTTGTGGCCAATGAGGAAACTGCTTCTTCTTCTGCAGTTGAAGAACGGCCATTTTCTCTGTTTTCGGAAATTGAACCCATTTTGATACGGAAACAAAACAAGAAATGAATACACTTTTACCGTTCTGGTTAACAAAAACTGCTCCGTATATATCAATTCCCTTTCGATGTGCTTGAATTGATGTGTTAGTGAGGATTAATTTGTGTGGTGTTTATATAGAAATATATACTCAGATTATTGACTTAATCACAACACAATGCCAATCAATTATTCAGAATAGCGTGCTACATGCTTATGATTAAAAGACCTGATACATGCTAGATTATTTAAATATTAAAGATTGAAAAATTCAACTCTTGGAAAAGGGTATGAAAAAGCACTATCTTATTGAAAATAATTAATTTATTCAAATTCCTCAGATATAAGGCTCTTACAGATCGATAATTAATGTATGGATATTGCTCTACAATAAATTGGGACTAACATGGCACTTTCCTAATTGCATTTGGCCTAAAGCCTCATTTTGATCAAAGCTCTAAGACGCCCAACTCTAGAGCGGCACTTTTAAACGTATGCCGGATTAGTCCATATGTCAAAGGATCTCTTTGATCAAAGACCACGTTTTGATCAAAGGATTACTTTAATCTAACTTTTGTTCATGTCAAAACTGCGTGCTAATCATAATATTTAGATGAGGTTTTTTTGGGACATGGAATTACCTGCACTAGTCATGCATTTCAAAGCTATCTGCACTACCTTTGCATTGTTTGTATTTCTACACTTGTAATGTTTGTAGTAAATAGTATGTGGTCTTTATAGTTTTATAGTTAAGACATGATACTGGAAAAAAAAGTACTAAGTTCTTAGTGTACAATTTAAGATTTTTTATCCGATAGCTGGAGTTATAATAGATAAGTTTCTATATATACGTATTATGATCTAATTAGCTCGGGAGAATTTTTTTTTTTTTTTTTATATCAACCCTTATTCTTAGCTAAATTATGATATTTATTCCGTCTCTAAGATTATGATCAGTAAAGGTTGTGATTTTTTAATAAAGAATCAGTATAAACTAACTTTTTCTTTCAATTACTCAAGGCAACATACTTGAGCTTTTAGATATTCTTTTAAAAGTTACGGTAGCATAACTTACAATAGGACCTGGAATTATGCAATCTTCACAATCAAGAAATTCATTCCAATTGAACAGAGAAAACAGAAGGAAAGAATAATGCCCGGACATGAAATCAATAATGGGGTAACCAACCTTTTGGCAAAACTTAAGGGGTTAATTTGCAAAAAGAATTTAGGGTGATAAACTCACCGCACCTGTCCAAAAAGTCGGATCGATAATTGCTGGCTTTTCTAACTTTTTCACAAGTCATTAATACTTCAACTCATATTACACATAGACAGAAATCAAAATATACTTCTCTCTGATCTCTAGCTACATCGATCAATGGCAGAGGTTGCTGCGATAAACTTGCTATTCGAGACAGCAAAGAATGTAGGAATGCATTACTATGGTCTGATTTCGGGCGAAAAACAGGAACTCCTGGCACTTAACGATGAACTCGATCAGCTGAAAGCCTTGGCGATTGTTGCGTCCCAAAAGGACACAAAGAGTGCACTTTTCAAAGTATGGCCGAGGCAGATCAAAGACCTGATTCTGGATGTCGAGGACACTATCGCCTCTTGTGCCGCCCAAGCAGAGGCTGAAGGAGCCACCAGTAATTGTGTTTACAAAGCGTTCAATGCCAAGAAAGTTGGTCTAGCCCAAGAAGTCAAGAATTTGAGGCAAACCCGTGTGAAACGTATGTTCGATGAATCTCAACGGACTCTGGAAATGCTCCCTCTTGCTGTGCCTGCATATCCACCCCTGAACAATCTTCAAAAGACAAATTGGAAAAGGTCACAATTTTTTTTCTTTCTTTTTTTGCCTGGTAGAGTTTCATTTTTCATATGATATGCAACTTTTCTTTGATTTTTGGCCCTGTTTTCACAACTCTCGATCTACACACACTAAGAACTAAACATATTTCAATACAAAAAAAAAAAAATCATTTTCATTTTTATAAATGGAACCCTCCACTTAACTAACTAAAACCCCTTTCCAAATCGGCACAGCTAAATTGGCTGCCTACGAATTGTCCAAACGCCGCGCCAACAACCGCTGCCTGTCTATTTATAATATTTATAATCTTTACTATTCTAAAAGAAAACTACCAAAAGGTAGTTGTTACACCAATCAATTTAATTTTGACCAATTCATTAATTTTGACTTCAAATTTCACCTATAAAAATAAAGCTAAAAAGGAAAAGAAAAAAAGAAGGGAGTTTGCACATCATCCCCACTACTTCCACCATTATAATCACCAAAAATTATATTTTTATTAATTACTCATATAATTAACATACATTATGATTAAAATTAAATTTTTAATTAACTAAGTATAAGTTTAAATATATATATTATAATGTTTATGTCATACATATTTAAATTTTAATATGAGACTCGTTTATTTGGCACGTGACTCTCAAATCAAACAATTGTGCGGTTACAATCAAATCTTGCAGCACCATAATCCCCGATTTGCAACCTCGTCTTTACCTGAACATCCCATCCGCCTCTTTCTTCAGGTAACCGTAATGTTGAACAAATTCTTCCACTGTATTAAATTAATTGTTGCTGTCAATTACTACTCTACTTTTTAAGTTTTTCTGCCACTGATCTCTTCTCTTACAATTATGATCGTGCATATGTTGTATTCTATCATGTCAAACGCCTAGCCTGATTAATTAGTAAATAAATTATCATCATTTGGATTAGATTAATGGTTGTGTATATGTGATTGATTGGATTTGTTATTGGGTTTCTGTTGAGAAGGGGTTACGGAGGATAGCTGTCAATTATTGGACATGGATTGGTAGATGCCAAAATCTGCTTAAGTGATTTCAACCACTTGTGCCCTTCTATAGGACCATGCTCTATGTATATACATGCCAATTTTTTCTATTCAAGTGCACTTATAGATGATTAGCAGATGTTTGGGACATTAGTAGACATGGTGTATGTTTCGTTTTCTGGTATAAATAAAATATCTTTGAAAACAGGTTTCATTACCAACAACAAGAATTGATGGTAGTGAATTGGTGGTGATGGGTGAATATAGAGGGGAGGCCGTCAACCTTTAATTGTGATTGTGGGGTTATTCAAAGTATTATTGATAGAATTCCATCTCATCTAAAAGTTCGAACTTGTAGAGAGGTGTGAAATCTAGTCATTTATATTAATACTCCAATACTCCCCGCACTCGTGGCCGATTTCAACCTCTTTGGGGAGTTCATTCGAGTGGAAATTTAATATGGGGCGGAGATTGTCTCCGTGAAGATTCGAACCCAGGTTAGGCGTGAGCCAAAGGCTCTGATACCATGATAGAATTCCATCTCATCTAAAAGTTCGAACTTGTAGAGAGGTGTGAAATCTAGTCATTTATATTAATACTCCAATAATTATATGTCTGTGGAGATGTGCACACTTCGATACATGAGTTTCTCCTATTTTTAATACATGAGTTTCTTCAATTTCACAATGAGAATATCACCTTCTACGGTTAATGATGCAAGTGTCTGATAAACTGAAATCAGCATCTTTTTGTGCACCGTGTTGCTTGATTTTACTAACCTTCAGTCCAAGAGCGAGGCCAGGTTCATTCTTTTGGGGTAGGGGAATCCTAATTGCTGCATGTGAATAATTGATGTTGAATAATTAATCTGCTTTAAGTTGATATCGTCTGAATGTGGCTGTTTGAAACACTATCTTTGCCTTTTTGTTTAGTTTAAAGGGTAACAGTTCCCGACCTGAGTGTTTTTTTATTCAGCATTATTTGGATTATTCAGTTGCCTTATCTTTAACAACATAGATAGGGTAACATAATGTATTTAGTATTTTACTCCCTTATTTTCTCTGTTAGAACTATCACCATGTCTCCATTTCATAAGTTTCAAGCTTCAGGTACTTATTTCTGATGCATGTTATTCTTCTATATTGAGATTGTTACCTGAATGCCAGGTCACTGAAGTTCACTGGACCTTTTGAGTTTTAGGCTTCTTGATTGATATACGTTAGCCAGCGTAGATAACAAGCTACTACATACATATCTGACAAGAGATTTCATTTAAAATTGTAATCTTTACGTATTATTACTGGTGGTCTTTGCAAGTAGTTGGAGCCATATGGTAAGTTCAAGCAAAAACTAAGGGAAATATTATAGCCACTATTATTTACATCTATATTGTTTGTTACTCTTAAATTAGTATCCAATGACCATGAAGATGCTTTTTATATCACGCTAGAGATTAACCTTGATCAATTGTTTTTAAAATTCAAATCCTTGCTCTTACACTTAATTATATATGCTGCTTGATGTAACTGACAGGCTAGAAGGATACTTGCCAAATTAGATATATATTGGAAGTTCACAAATGCATTGGCAATTGTTGTCATAGTATTTCTGGTTGGATTTGCTACGAGGTAATGTTGGCTTTCTACTTTTTATGAGTCTGTGCCCATCATTTTGTTTAACCTCTATCAGAAATAGCAGAGGATAACCAAGATTCCAGGTTAACATATTCATACCAAGCTAGATCATGATAAAATCATTGAACTTGAGAGAATTGTGCCTGCGCATAATCGTTAGGTTGGATCTTCGCTGTGTGATGTCATGCCAGCTACAAGAAGTGGCCATACATCTGAAGTTATTTCTGTGAATTTCCATTGAATTGCAATGAAAAAACAACTAAAGCTTTAGGAGATTGCTCTTAAGAGCAATGTCATGTAGCTATTAGCTATTACTTGGTCCTCAAATTCAATTGCAATGTGCATGTCTTGCTTAAAGAAGCTCTTGTCTTGTTGTGCTGTTCATAGCATCTTAGCCATTTCTAGGTCTCTGTTAGGGTTGGCCGGTTGCACTTTATTTAGCTTAAGAGAAGTCAGTACTAGAATCGTGAACCACACAAGTATCCGATTTCGACTTTAAGTCGAATGTGTTGATCTTCGGAAACGCTATTGCTATAAGGCAAATGCACCTTTGTGTCACTATAGGTATAGGTGAAAGAGTTTATGTGAATATTACTTCTTTAATCTTTATTAACTGAACTAGGCGAATTAGTGTTGGATGCTAACAGTTGGTAGGTAGTTCATATTCAGTTATACATTTGTTTCATATGTACATGTAATCCAATCTGCTGATATACATTTAACTTGTTGTTCCATTGATGAAAAGCTTTTCCATCTTTTAGCTAGCTGAAGCAAGCGTGTACAGGAAAGTTTAATGTCGCTGGAATTTGGCAACAGTTAAAATGTCTGGAAAAAAACATATAAAAAATGATTAGCTAGATTAAATTGAATTAATAGTTCACCCAAGGGAGTGTTTGCTAGAGCTCAAAGAAGCTCTTGTTGTGCTCTTGATGGCGTATTAGCTACTTCAAAGTGTTGGCATTACTAGTTCTGCTTATTTGGTTCCAAAGAAGTCATTAATAGAATGGTAGTATTAAACTAGAGAAGAACCCTTTTTCGTAATCAAGTCAAATGTCTTATTGTGGCAAACACTTGCTATAAGCCAAAAGCACATTTCGGTCATTTCCTTAATCTACTAGGCTTTATTGAACTGAAATAGGTATTGATCAGCTCTGAAGAGGAAGAAAATCCTACGAATATAGAATGGAGATATTCACACCGATCGTGAAGGAAGCGTTTCGCCGAACTGTACAAGTCGCCAAGTTTTTCTGTTGTGTTCATGTCACCAGCACCTATATCTGCATGCCTTCGTATGTAAGAATTTTCCACTTGTACCATACATTCTGCTTGATCCTTGTTTGTGTTTACGTGACTTGGCGTCGTTTTGCAGCTCATTGGTCCCAGTATGTTTCTGACATTTAGTACTGGTGATGTGGTATTTGCAGAAAAGTTATCAACCCGTCTGGGGAAAATCGGGTTAGGAGACTTTGTTCAAGTGCAGAGCCCTGATTATCCTCTAAAAATTGTGACTAATAGGGTGAAGGGCGTTGAAGGCGATGTAATGTCCTATTCTTTGGGCTCTGATGATGTGAAGACTGTTATTGTAATTATCCCCCAACTCTTTTCTAATTAGATACTTGGATATTTATTTATTTATTATTTATTTATGTGGCTCTGATGCATGTCAAGTTAGGAGTGCAAGAGACTGAACAGGAATAAAGTGTTGTTCTTGAATACTTACAGGTACCAAAGGGACATGTTTGGGTAGAAGGGGATAACACAGACACTAGTATCGACTCTAGAAAGTTTGGTCCAGTTCCTTTGGGACTTCTATATTCCCGAATTTTCCTCAAGGTGAGCAATTTATTCCAGACCAGTTTCTCTAAATGGGAAAAACTTCATTGTGACTCGGTTAGTCTATAAGCGATTTCATAAATGTTTGGATGTACTAATCTTCCATCGCCTCTTTCTACAGGTGTGGCCTCCTAAGCATTTCTGTTGGCTTAGCAATAAGCTGCCGTAGTTCATCATGCAAGTGAAATGGCAATTGGCCAGTGAGTACTTTAGCACAGATTATTAAGCTTACATCGAATTGTCATAAAGTTTGATATGTTCCTAGGTCATGTGGCTTTGCTACTGTTATTGTCGAAATTACATCAATACATATGCACAACACATGTTCCATCTGCTTAATTTGCAGTTAGCATCTCCATTGTGCATGTTTGCAGTTAGCATCTCCATTTGCACTTCAACATCCGTAGAACAAAGGATTGATCAAATTCTATTGAGTCTGACTCATAGTGATCGTTTATCAAAGAATGACTCTGGTTATCAAATGATTGAAGAACCGGGAGCAATTTACTTACGATACATGGTTGATATTTATAAAATGGATCTATTGAATTATGAGTTCAATCCATCCTGTTTAGCAGAAAGACGGGTATTCCTTGCTCATTGAAATCCTCAACATAAAAGTGAAAAATATCATATAATACAAGATTTGAAATCCTCAACATAAAAGTGAAAAGCTTTTACTGGTAAAGAAAGGCTGGAAATGATGTAGGAAAGGAAATATCAACTAGATGAACAGCTAACCAAGAAACAAGGCTAAAATATGCTCATTTTCCTAACATTCTGCCTATTCTTGACTCCACAAACAAGAAACAAGCCTGTCTCCAGCTCCTTTCAAATACCAGAATACCTACGAATCCAGTAGCAAATCCACTTACTATAAATACATAGAACCATACCTTATTGGTTTCATCTCCTTCATCAGCTGCGCTTGGAGCTTTTGATGTGTCTCCATCATGACACTTCTTTTGCAATGGAGCTCCACAAAGTCCAGGATTGCCCTCATAAGCTGAGGGGTCTTCAATTGTTTGGAGTTGTGGACCTGCTGGGATCGGCCCGGATAAATTGTTGTATGACAAGTTCAGATGACTCAAGGAACTCAAATCAGATAGAGTGCCCGGAATTATTCCGAAAAGGTGGTTGTTTGAGAGATCGAGAGATTCCAGTGACTCCATGTTTCCAATGCTTTCAGGAATTTTACATTCCAAATGGTTGTGTGACAAGTTGAGACCAAGCAGGCCAGAAAGGTTGGTTAACTCCGGAGGAATTTCTCCAACAAGATTGTTACTAGAAAGATCCATGTTGACAACCAGTACAGAAGTAGTGGTGAACTCTAGCTCCAATCCTTTGATCACTTGCTTAAAGGTCTCTTGGTACCATTCTTCGTCAAAGGGCATCGGAAGCTCTCCTAAGAACTTTTTCATTCCTGAGAAATTGCCAAAGCAATGTGGGATGTTCCCTGTAAGCTTATTAATTGCAAGATCCATTATTTGTAGTTCACGCAAAAGACAAAAGTCAGATGAAACTGTGCCGTAAAACTGGTTGGTCCTTAGCCTAAGAACTGCCAGGTGAAGTAAGTACTTTCCGATCCATTTGGGTAATTTTCCCGAAATTTTGTTCTCACCAATATCCAGAACTATTAGCTGAATGCAATTTCTTAGAGCAGAGGGGATTTTTCCTGTAAAACTGTTGTTGTTCAGATGTAGCCACTGTAGTGAAACAGCTCCACCAATGGAGTCTGGAATAACACCGGAAAGTTCATTTGAAGATAATCTCAGAACTCGAAGTGCTTTTAAATTCATAAAACAGTCTGGAAGATTACCCGATAAACCGTTTCTGGAGAGATCAAGAGATTGCAAAGACTTCATTTCACATAATGACTTAGGCATGGAGCCATTAATGTTGTTTTGGGCCAAGTTCAAGTCTTCAAGAAGAGGCATCACATAACCAATGTTGTCCGTAAGATGTACAATGGGGCGAGGAAGATCTAGCTGAGATAAGTTCAAGTGGTGAAGCCATTCTGGCAGAGCTCCTGAAATGGAACAGTTGGAAAGATCTAGTACAGTAAGTTTCCTCTGCGTTTGAAGCCAGTGTGGAAACTGACCTCCAACGTTGCAGGATCTCATCATGAGGTGTTCCAGTTGGAAAGGCGGTACCCAATCAAATCCCACTGTAAAATTTAACAGGTTAGAGCTTATTCTGAGGTAATTTAACTTTGCGAGCTTAGCAAAGTGAGCCTCGGAAAGCATACCATCAAGAGAATTAGATGACAGATCAATGTTCTCAAGATTTGATAGTTGTCCCAAGGAAAGTGGAATGACCCCAGCTAGTTGATTATTGCGGAGAGACAAAGCTTTCAAGGCACTCAAGTTTCCGAGTGATGACGGTATGGCACCAGAAAGTTGATTATAAGATATTGACAGTACTCTCAGAGCTTTTAACTTCCCGAGGGTGGATGGAATGGAACCGGAAAAAGCATTTTGGAAAAGATACAACTCTGTCATGGTAGATAAATCTCCGAAAGAGGCAGGAATCGGACCACTTATTAAGCCACCGGAAAGATGGAAGTACTGTAAATTCTTAAATTTTCCAAAAACTTCAGGCAAAGAACCGTAAAAAGGGTTGTAGGACAATATTAGTCTCTCCAATTTTTGTTTCCAACACCCAGACAAGTTTAGAAAAATAACTGAGATCTCCCCATAAAATCGGTTGAGACTCAGATCCAATGATTTCAGGTTGCATTTATATTTTAGCAGCTCAGTGATCCAATCTACCTTATGATGTAGCATGTTTCCACCAAGGTTGAGTTGGACAATGTTCCTTAATCTACGAAGATGAAGATTGGAAGACTCATATTGGTTGTACGAAAGATCAAGGTGTGTAAGTGAAGACATGTTATGGAGAAAACAAGGAAATTCTCCATCGAACATATTGAAGCTCAAATCCAGCTCCTGGATGAAAGCAACTGAATAATTTGCACAGCCATGTTCTAGATTAGTGTTATCAAGGCTACTTCCTGACAATGTTAACACGAGTATAGAAGGAACCATGCTGAGTACCTTGAGCAAATCTTTTGTACGACTAAGGTCCACAAGGGTCATATCAAGATACCTGAGAGAAAGTTGAGAAACCCACATGAAATCATCAACAATTAACTGATACCCTTGACTGAGATCAAGCGTATTCAAGCTTGACAGGTTCCCTAAATGATGTGGAACAACTCCACTAAAGTTGGCACTGGAGAGATTAAGATGCTGCAGCTGCTTCATTTCTCCAAGAAATGCAGGAATTGAGCTGAGCTGAAAGTCATTCCAACTCAAGTCCAAATAACTCAGGTGCTTCAGTTTTGAGACTGAAGCATCAAGCAGCTCACTATGCAACATGCCGTCATTATCTGCATGTATATTGCCAAGATCAAGGACTACAACATGCCCTGTAATTTTGTCACACTGGACACCTTGCCATGAGCAACAACCATCTTCATTCCAAGATGACAATCGAAGAGAAGGGTCAGATAGGCTTTCCCTGAACTTCTGGAGAGCTTCTCTTTCCTCTGCAATGCAACCAAAAGATGCATGGATGTCTTTGGCCAAACAACATTTTGCTGGCTCTCTAACTAACAGGATAGCGAAAGCAAGAATTATGTGAAACATCTTTTTGATACTGACTACAAGACGACAAAATCTATATTTTGTAAATATGACCTCCAGTGTTGAAACAAAGCCAAGTGAAAAAACAAGATGCCACTAACTAGATATCATTGATGAGTTAGTAGGGCAGATGATTAAGATTCGTATCCTAGTGGAATCACTTAATTTTAAACGTCAGTGCAGCATGCATGATGAATTGCCCATTTATTTTTTTTATGCTGGAAATGTGATTGATGCTGACATTTTGTAAACTAAAGGCTATTCTACCTTATTTAGGACAAACAAAAGTTATCAAAACATTCCATAAAAAAAAAAGAGTATCCTACTTCTCACAAAATGGTCAGCATTGGCATTCCGTCGCCCCAAAGAAACTCTACCTTATTTCGAAATACCGCCAAATAGCAAGGTAATCGAAGTATACTTCTATTTAGCTGGCTCTTGCTAACAAGATATACAGACCATGAAAAATGAGATACGCAGCGCATATCCTCCATACCGATTCCAAAACCAGATATATTTACGAAAGAACAGAACAGAAGAATAATTTATGCCTATTTACAACTAACTAGTGATCATGAGATTTATTTTAGAGCTATTTTTCTCTTGATAGTGGCTGCTCCTTTTCTTTTTCTTGTTTGTTTTTGTGGGAAGTGGACTGATGATAGTAGGCTATGGAGTAGCATCAAAATGGGCCAAATGCAATCCTGGGCTAGTGTTTCTTTTGAATATAAAACACAGACAAGGACACTAAAAAGACACAGGCTGCCAAAATCCTATGAGCATTTTATTGATGCTCTAGTTATTCATAAGAGTACCAAACTGACATATGAGGATGTGGATATTGCTCTAAGGAACAAGGAGCTGCATAAGGGACCTGTTACTGGTAATGACAATGCAGCTGAGAGTCTAAATATCAAAGAAAGGTGGAGCCATAAGATGCAGGCAAAGCATAAATCACCTATGTCTGCAGATACCAGAAAATTTGAGAAATTCAAATCTGCAGATGGTAACAATGTTGAAAATAGGAAGTGTTTCTACTGCAAAATGCCAGGCCATCTTAAGAAGCAGTGTTTCAAATTTAAGAGAGACAAGAAAGCTGGTAAATTGCAAGTAAATGACACAGAGAAAAATATTGCTCATAATGCACATATTGCTGAGTCTGCACAGACCTATGGTGATGCTAAAGTTCTGGTGGTCTCTGAGGCTTGTTCAGTAAATGAATCAAGGTCAAATGCACGCTGGGTACTGGATTCTGGATGCTCATTTCACATGAGCCCTAACCTTGAGTGGTTTGTAAACTACAAAGCTAGGAAAGGTGGCTCAGTACTGCTAGGTGATGATTTTGAATGCAACATTGAAGGTATTGGTGATATAAGGCTCAAGCTGCATGATGGAGTTGTAAGAATGCTTACAAATGTTAGGTATATACCTAAACTAAAGAGGAACCTGATTTCTCTTGGTGTACTAAATAGTACTGGACACAAATATTCCTCAGAAAATGGTGTTCAGAGCATCACTAAGCATGGTATTACTGTAATGAAAGGACTGAAAGAAAATGGTCTTTACTACTTGGTTGGTAATACAATATCTGGAGAATCAGCACATGTCAGTACACATGATAAAACTCAGCTCTGGCATGCAAGAATGGGACATCTCAGTGAAAAAGGACTCAGAGAACTTTCAAAGCAAAATTTACTATGTGGAGATCAAATTACTCAGTTACAGTTTTGTGAAACCTGTGTGTTAGGAAAATCTCACAAGGTTGGGTTTGATACAGCAAAACACACTACTCAAGCACCACTTGATTATCTTCATTCAGACTTATGGGGACCAACAAATACACAAACTCTGAGTGGAGGAAGATATTTCATGTCAATAATTGATGATTATTCAAGAAAAGTGTGGTTGATCATATTGAAGTCTAAAGATGAAGCTTACAGCAAATTCAGAGAATGGTCAATTGAGGTGGAGAATACTACAGGAAGGAAAATCAAGCATCTCAGAAAAGATAATGGCTTAGAGTTTCTCTCTAGTGAGTTCAATGAATTCTGCAAAAACAAGGGCATTGTTAGACATAAAACTATACCAGGCACACCTCAACAGAATGGGGTTGCTGAGAGGTTCAATAGAACTGTTCTAGAGAGAATCAGATGCATGTTGATTAGCTCAGGTTTAAGCAAGTGTTTTTGGGGTGAAGCTGCAACTACAGCCTGTTACCTTATCAATAGAAGCCCCACAGCACCTCTGAACAACTTAACCCCTGAGGAACTTTGGTCAGGCAAACCACCTTATCTTGGTCATTTGAAGGTTTTTGGATGTTTGGCTCTAGCACATGTTAGGCAAGGAAAGCTGGAACCAAGAGCTCTTAGATGCATTTTTCTAGGATACCCCACTGGTGTAAAAGGTTACAAATTATGGATAATTGATCAGAGAAAGTGCATAATTAACAGGGATGTGGTGTTTAATGAAACAATCATGCCAAGCTGTGGAAACCAATCTGAGATTCGTGGAACATTGCGATGTCTGAGATGATTTACATACAAATAAGAAGCATACACCTGTGGATGAGAATACTGCACAACATGATATGGAAAATCACTCTACTAGAGACATAGTTTCTGGCATCTCTGCAGATGAAACTAATGTGTTATCTATATATCAACTTGCTAAAGATAGAGAGAGGAGGATAAATAGGAAAGTTCCTGACATGTATGGTTATGGACAGGTGGGGAAATCATACAATGTTGCCCGTGCTCTATCAGTAGCTGAAGATATCAACTACTCAGAACCAAGCTCTTATCAAGAAGCCATTAGTTGTCCTGACAGTGAAAAGTGGATTACAGCTATTCATGAGGAGTTAGCTTCCTTGGAAAAGAATGATACTTGGGACATAGTTCCTATACCCAAGAACAAGAAGCTCGTGGGATGCAAGTGGATTTTCAAAAGGAAGGTTGAAACTGGTACAACACACACAATTAGATTCAAAGCTAGGCTTGTGGCAAGGGGCTTCACTCAGAAGGAAGGTGTAGATTACACAGAAATTTTTTCACCTGTGTTAAAGCATGTTTCTATAAGGATTCTCTTAGCCATTGTAACTCAATGAGATTTACAACTACAGCAGATGGATGTTAAAACCACATTTTTACATGGGCTGATAGAGGAAACAATTTATATGAAAATCCCTGAAGGAGTTCATACAGATGACAAAGAAAACAAGGCATGTTTGCTGAAAAGGTCTTTATATGGTTTAAAACAAAGCCCTCATCAGTGGTATAAGAGGTTTGATGAATTCATGAGTTCTATACAGTTTACAAGAAGCAGATATGACAGCTGCATCTATATCTCAAACATTTACAGTGATAATTGCATTTATTTACTGCTGTATGTTGATGATATTTTAATTGCTGGCAAGTCTCCTGATGAAATTAGAGTATTGAGAACTAAGTTGAGCCCTGAGTTTGAAATGAAAGATCTGGGAGAGGCTAGTAGAATACTTGGTATGGACATTAATAGACAAGAACATGATAGAAGTCTATTTCTCTCACAATCTGCATATCTGACTAAGGTGCTTGCAAAGTTCAACATGAATATGTCTAAGACTGTATGTCTGCACAGAAATCCGGAACTAAGCATCGAAGAAGTCAATGTCCCGTGAATCAGTCGATATCTGAAATGTTCAAGATTCCTTATGCAAATGCAGTAGGAAGCATAATGTATTTAATGATTTGCTGTAGGCCTGATCTTGCCTTTGCAATGAGTATAATCAGTAGATTTATGAGTAATCCAGGTATGGTACACTGGAATACAGTAAAGGGGGTACTCAGATACATCAAGGGAACAATTCATCATGGTCTGAAATTTTCTGCATCATTTACAACTGAGTTACCACTGAAAGGTTTTGTAGATGCAGACTTTGCATCTAATATAGATTCAAGGAAATCTGTTACAGGTTTTGTATTTACTTTGTTTGGTACTGCCATCTCATGGAAATGTTCTCAGCAGTCTATAGTGGCATTATCAACAACTGAGGCTAATTTATTGCAGTAACTGAGGGAATCAAAGAGGCTATATGGTTGAATGGTTTGATTAAAGAGTTGGGCATTGAACAAGATTTTGTATCTGTGATGTGTGATAATCAGAGTGCTATCCAATTAGCAAAGCATCAGCATTTTCATGAGAGAACCAAGCATATAGATGTGAGATTATACTTCATAAGAGATATCATTGATGGAGGAGCTGTTAAAGTTGAGAAGGTTCATACTACAGAGAATGCTGCAGATTTCTTCACAAAACCATTGTCAGCTGCCAAGTTCAAGCATTGTGCAGAGCTGATAAATGTTGGTGAATTGATCTGATTTTTTGCATACATATTCAGGAAGGCATGCTCTAGCCTTAAGGGAGCTTGAGTGGTTGATTGTTCAACCGAGTAATGAACAGTAAATGTGGGAAAGAGAGCATGGAAACTTGATTTTGAGCTAAGGTGGAGTTTGTTGGTTTTATCTCAAAATTAAGTAGTTGACATTGGACGGTTCAGATTGGTTCCTGATGATCAATGGCTGAGATCAATTCACTCTTTAAAATTAGTTACTGAAGCGATTATAAAAGGTCAAGAAGAACGAACGAGCATTCGGTTATCTTTGAGCACTAATCACGAAATTCTCTCGATTCTTCATCATTTGCTCTGAAATTTTACGGTGATTGATCAAGGATTGGCCTTACGGTGATTGAAGATTTCAGGTTTCGTGCTTTGATCATTGCGAATTGCTGTAGAGTTCCATTGTTGTTTGAGATTGTATCTTGTTTTCTCTTTCGGATTGAATTGAGAAGTATAGATAATCGATTAGGCTTGATCTCTGTGAAGATTGTTAGAGCTTGTAATCGAATCTCAGTTGATAATAATATCCGTATTTGGTTTCCCGTGAATGTAGGCTAATTTGGCCGAACCACGTAAATTTCGTGCATTATTGTTTACGTATTATTGTTGATCGTTTTGGTTGAGATTATTGTTGTGACTCAACAACATCTGAATTGTACTATTCGTGAAAATCCAAAATCTTTTGTACTACTCTAACAAAGAACTTCTAACAAAACATTTTTACCTTCCTTTCTTTTGTAAGAACAATGATGTATAAATAAATAAAACTACTAACCACAGAGTGCATTATGCTCTTAGGAAACTTTCAGTTCGACGTTTATATGTATGTATGTTCTCGTACTATGTACAAACCCCCCGAGATACTTTTGAAAAAGCAAAGAGAAAGCTGAGCTGACACATTACAAAGAAGGTCTTTGATGGTTAACCCGTAGAAGTTGTCCACTTTTACCATTTTGGGAGTTTCGTTAGAGTTGTTCACTTTCCTTTCTTCGTCACTTTAGGAAATATTATATAATCTTATATTCTCCAATACTTCCAATGAAGATAAAATGTAAATAATCAAACTGACTACTAATAAAGTTATAAAGTTACCCCGTATGTACTATATAGTATCATTCTCCATAGTTTTCGTGTCGAAAATTAAGGTGGACAACTTCTATCGGCCGGAGGGAGTATATACATTGTTGTAGTTAAAGATTTCCAAGTAAGACTCCAAATCCTAACAAAGCAGATAACTATAAGTTTTGGTCTTGCTTGATGTTGATTATGTTATTTCTGATGGGATTAATCAATGAAACCAGTCTTGCATGTTGCAAAGTTTGTTAGATTGGTACTTTTGAGACAAATGGATTTTTTTTTCCCTTGGCATATGAGAGTTGCATAAACTTGGCACCAGACCTTTGCTGGGGTTGATGTTCATTTATAAATAAAACTAAATTTTGGCAATTGATGCACCTGCAAGTAATAATTCATGTTGATCGACCTGTTTGGTGGTGTGTATCATATATAGAAACTTAACCTTCCTGTGTAAATTGTTACTTTTAGTAACAGAAGCGTTGCCCACTAATTTCCATAACGTAAACATGCCTGTCATCCTCGGTGAGAGCCATTGTTGCTTGTCTCTCACTTGATAGGTGACATGTTTTTAATTATATTCACCATACGTTGATTATGCAAGGATACTTAATTATTGATGTCAGCAGAAAAAGAGTTACTCATTGTTACAATGTGGTATAAAAATAGTGAAGTCAAAGTAAAAGTAGTGTTGAGGGGTGGTGAACTTTATGAGTGGTGAGGTGAGCTCGAGATCGTCGATGTCCTAGACGACGTCGATGTCCTAGACGGCCTCGATGTCCTAGAGATCTTCAAGGTCCTATGCTCCGAGATTGAGCCCTTCCAGTAAATGTAGGTCCGTCACTAAGGCAAGGTCCGCCACTCATCATAGGTCCTTCGTGGAAATGTGCTTAGTCAATGTCCTTCTGGAAATATAGTCCGCCACTCATCACAGGTCTTTCGTGGAAATATAGTCCGTCACTAATGCAAGGTCCGCCACTCATCATAGGTCCTTCATGGAAATATGCTTAGTCACGTGGTCCTTCTGGAAATATAGTCCGTCACTAGCTACTTAGTCCGTCGTTGAATGCGGTCCGTCTATGGAGTACTTGGTTATCTATTTGAAATAAGAGGAGAAGGGGTTAGACCCTTTTGGACCGGTTTGCCTAAGACAAACCGGGCTCGGACTTCTAAAGTTAGAGAGTGGAATATTGAGAAGTAGTTACTTGTGAACTCCTATTTATAGCTCCTATTAGCCCGTCTTCCTCAAACAAACATGTTCCCTCCAAACCTCAAGTTTCTAGTGTTGTCAGGTACCTATTTGGACTGGAAGCATATCTCCGTTGTGGGAAATCTCCGTACCCTGGAGGCTCTCAAACTGAAAGACAATGCATTCAAAGGTGCAATCTGGGAAGTTGCTGATGGCGGTTTTAGACATCTTGAAGCCTTGTCCATTACTGAAGCTGAACTGAAGTACTGGACTGCACCAAGTGGTTCCTTTCCTAAACTCAAGAATCTAGAAATCAAGAATTGCGAAAAGCTGCTAGAAGTGCCACTAGCAAGGACAAACCTTGGAGGAAACTGCGAAAGACTATTTGACGGAGCTTATTGCCTACAACTTTTTGATGGTTGACAAGGTAACTTTGCATGGTGAAGCTAAAACATGTTACGTTCACGATTCAATACTTGAAGTACTCCAAGATATATATGATGGGCCTCAAAGGGGAGAACGACAGACGCCTTTCTAATCAGTTATCAGGGTCAATACTTCCTCTCAGAAGAACCGACAGTTGAAAAGACACGTACGTTTTTGTGTTTCTCAAGGTCACCCGTCATATTGGAGAACAATGATGTTTCCATATTCACAGATGCATTCGATCTGGTCAGGGTCTTAGATGTCGACAATATCAAGTTCCCGGTGTTTCCCACCAAGTTTACCCAGTTAGTTCACTTGAGGTACATAATTCTTTCTTGTGATGAGTTAAAGGTTCTTCCTGAAGTCATGTCCAACCTCTGGAACCTTCAAACTCTCGTAGTGTACACATTATCCCGTACACTTGAAGTCAAAGCAGACATATGGAAGCTGATGCACCTTAGATTTCTCAAGACAAACGCATCCATGTCTCTCACGAAATGGGAAGGCAACGGCTGTGAAAATATTCAAACGCTTACTCGATTGTCACCCCAAAGTTTCACCAGGGATGTGCCTAACAAAGCCAAAAACCTCAGGGAATTGGGTATTCGTGGCAGGCTTTCTGATTCCATGAGCTTCGAGAAACTAGAGTCTTTAGAAAAGCTGAAGCTACAGCATGATGTTTTTCCAAGAAAACAATCTGATTATCCACTAGCCCGTCTTCCTCAACCAAACATGTTCCCTCCAAACCTCAAGTTTCTGGTGTTGTCAGGAACCTATTTGGACTGGAAGCATATCTCTGTTGTGGGAAATATTCGTACCCTGGAGGCGCTCAAGCTGAAAGACAATGCATTCAATGGTGCAGTCTGGGAAGTTGCTGATGGCGGCTTTAGACATCTTGAAGCCTTGTCCATTACTGAAGCTGAACTGAAGTACTGGACTGCATCGAGTGATTCCTTTCCTAAACTCAAGAATCTAGAACTCAAGAATTGCGAGAAGCTGCTAGAAGTTCCATTGGCACTGGGAGAAACCATTGAGAGGTTATACATGTCTTGCGTCACCAGGTATGCAGTATCTTGTGCAGAGAAAATAGAACAGGACAGAACCGCAAAGGCTGCTGAATTCAAGCTCGAAATCCATCATGGAGACATGTGAGGACCAGCACCTGATCAAATTTCTGCAAATATGGGGCTGGTGAGTTACATATATATTCTTTCCAAGTATATCATTCTGCCTCTTGTTAGCAAGCTTCAAGGCAGTGACATTCATCTGTAATTTCACATTAACCACGCATATATGTTTGGCCTAAAATTAAAATGCATATTTGAGCTTCAGATATTTGCATTAATTTTCTTGTTATGTACTCCGTATTATATTATTTACTGTCTAATATACACTAAAACCCTGCATAACTTTGTAACCTGCAGCTTTGTGCAGATTATGATAATGGAAGAATAAACGGCAGGTTAGAGGATTGTGCAAAAATCTGCCATGACATGAATGATATGATGACCTTTATATATCTTTACCTCACTATATTTCCATTTTCCTTTTAATTCGTTTGGTTTCAGTAGCTGTTAAACTCTCTGTTAGACAGCTATATATGTTGTTGTGTGATTCCATACATAAAAACTTTTCTGTCTCCATTTTCGAGTTTAAGTTTCTTATCAATTATGACATGTATTTGCTATGTTCAGAATGACTTTCTAAAGATTTGTAACATGTCGAACACAATGTAATTCTTAGCATTTGTGCATCCAGCTGAATCGTCTCTTCAGTGAAGAGAACAGAATTGTTTCATTTCTGGTTCTTTATCAGTTGCACTGCATCAGTTTTAACTTAGAGCAAACGATAATGTATAGTAGAGTTTAGTTTAACAACTTCTCTTAGAGTTTTGAATGATGAACACAAGTAGTGATGTCTGTATATATATATTAATCCATGAATCTTCCATTCTCAAAGACTTTGGCCTCTGTGTACTCAAAGACTTTAAAGTTTTCCATAATTGTTCTGCTTTCTGAAGCCTCAACTTCCTGGAAAAAAATACCGCACTTCTTTAACACTTCATCCATATATACCAGTAACATATATAGAGTAAATTAAAAGGCTAGTTTTATAAGTACATTGTACATGTTTTGAAATCTTCAATAGAAATGTGCTTATATAAAAGCTTCCAATAGTTGAGAAAAGCTGTAAAGAGTTGGACATATCAGGCATATTCTCGACTCTACAAATAAGAAAAAAGGCCTGTCTGCAGATCCTTTCAAACACCAGAACACCAACAAATCCACTTAATTAAAGTAAGCACATAGAACCATATGAAAGTACATAAGAAAAAGAACTGTGTACTTAATTGTCAGTTACATATACAGAACTTTAGAAGATCAGCCGGGAGTTATTACTGAAACATATATAGTTGCGTGCTCAAATTACAAAACAAACAGATGCAAACACAAATATGAAATATCCATCACAAGTACTATTACTTGGAATATGTAATTTATTACAAAGAATAAGAGAAAGTATTTGAGCTGCATTGAGTAGTACTTCAGTCGATGAGCTCAAGAAACTGACACTTTCTGAGAGGTAAGCGGACTTGCCTGACCTGCAAGTATAAGAAAACACATCCCAGCAGGTTAAGTTATATGCATGCACGGTCTCTCTATGAATGATATCAAATAAACTTTTATACAAGCTAGTTCAACTACATGAAAGTTGTTCTCAACAATAAAGTCACAAAAGGCAAGGCAACTCACCAGTGCCATGCTTATTGTGCTTGAATAGAATGACTGGAAACATCAAGCTTGAATCTGTCTGCTCTCGCTGTTTGCTTCCCTCAGAGAGGAGGGGGAAAAGAGTTTACCAATTGAAGCATTATCCAAACAGATACAATAACAATTCAGAATCAAATGAAAATCAAACTTTGTACATTTTTTTTCCGAACAAGCCAGCAAAATTAATGAATGTGGAGAAGTGGCTTGGATCAAATGATATCACATTCCTGATTCAATCTCTTCGTCATGATCATAGATTCTTGCAAGTATCTGCCATATAAAGAATTACCATTGGATGTAACACAAGAAAGATAAATTAACTAGTGGAATCTCAAGTATAATTTGGAAGGAAAAGGAACAATACCTAATTTCAAGTTTTGTAAATACTTGATTAGATGGTTGGAGTTTGGTCTCCAGGAGCAATTATTAGCTTCAATGCTGCTCTTCCAGCTTTCTGCTTCTCCTGATCTTTTATCGCCTTCTCTATCTTTTTAGCTGCTGAAACAGAAAATGGGGTAACACGTTCCAGGGACAACATTTCAAGTGTTTCATTTAGTTGTAAAGGAATTTGTTGGAGTTTCTCGCAGTTCTTAAGCAGAAGACCAGAATGTAAGATCTGTACGTTCAATGTGCAAGAATTCCAGATGACGAAATCCACCACGATTCACATCCCAGACATTTCCCACAAACGAGTGGTCTTTCAGCTTAAGCACTTAGAATCAAGCATTGCCAAGGTGCTGGATATACGTGCCCACTCTAGATAAGTACCTGATAGTGTCAAGTTTTTCAGTTTCTGAGGGAACTTGTTTGGTGGTGGGAGGTTGCGCAGAGGCGTTTCTGAGGTTACTTTGGGAAATACATCATACACTAGCTTCAACTTGTTTAGAAGATCCAATGTTTCTAAGCAAATAGAGGGAGTTAAAAGCACAGACAGATCACCTTTGATAGCTAATTCATTCAGGTTCCTGGCTTTTAACAAACATGTTGTCTATGCAACTTTCAGGTGACAGGGTACTCAGTGTCTGAAGATTTTCACCTCCGTGGCCTTTTATATTTTTCTTGAAGGTGACAGATGCTTTTGTCTTGAAATGCCTTAGCTTCACCATCTTCCATATATCTGCTTCGATTTTCAGGGAACGAGATGTTGTGTTCATTATAAAAGTCTGTAGATTCCACAACTTTGTAATAGCTTCAGGAAGACTCTTCAAGTTGTTATCGCCTGACAACGTGAGGTATCTCAAGTGCAGTAGTTGAGTAACCTTAGCAGAAAATTCGGGAACTTGATGGTCTTTGCATCTAAGACTCTGATTAGGCTGAACGCATAAGTGACATTCACAATATCTTAATTCTCCAAGGTGATGGGTGCCTTGGACAAACACACAAATGAATGAGCCTTCAGGACTTTTGGCCTTTTCACGAGAAAGTCGTGGACATGAGAGTGGATACAAACTCGACAGAATTTATCTAATTTGTCATCAATCGGAGGATCAAAAACTCCCTGGTTATTGAGTTTAACTTCCTGGAATAACTTCTTTGACTCTGATGCAGCTTCCTTTTTGCAGAACTCACGTATGGTGTCATGAACACGACATGTTTTCACTTCTCCATCAGGTTGTCTCTTATCAACCATCACTAAGTTTCTGTTAATAAGATCTTTTAGGATGTCAAGTGCAATCTCCTCCAAGCTCATGTCCGGTTTCTGTTGGATAAATCCTTCTGCAATCCACAACCGGATTAAATTCCATGCTGGGATCTCACTATCTTCAGGAAACATTCCCAAGTAGAGAAAACAATCTCTCAAATCATAAGGTAGTTCCTGCAACTCAAAGATATAATATTGTCCATGAAATTCTCCTTGTCCTCGTTCATTAGATACGTTTTTACGCTATTAGAGACCTTTTCCCATGCTTTTCTCATCAATGGCGTAGTCGCTCTTGCTGTCGCAATCTTATCCACCAGTATTCCCCCAATCACAATGATTGCAAGAGGTAGCCCTTTGCACTTTTCAGCTATAATTCTCCCTACATGTTCCAAATCTTTATCGAGCGTTTCAATCTTGGACCCAAATACTTCTAAGTGAAGGAGCTCCCAACTCTCATCACTCCTCAAGAACCGCAACTTGTGGGGTGGCGTAATTGGATTAGCATGGCATGCCACGTTCTCATCCCGTGTAGTTATTAGGACTTTACCATGTTTGTTTCTCAAGGGTAGTGCTTGCTTGATTTCGTTCCACGCCTCAGGTGTCCACACATCATCCATGAATATCAGAAATTTTCCTCTCGCCAGATGCTCCTTAACCATGTCGCCTAGATCTTCAACCTCGCGGCTAGACAAGTCTTGTTGGGTAAACTTCTTCAAAATTGTGAGGAAAACATCTTTCTTGTTCAGCGTCTGAGAAACGTAAACCCAAATGAGAGTTGGGAACTCATATTGGATTCTTGTGTCCTTAAAAATCTTCCATGCCACAGTTGTCTTTCCCAGTCCTGGCATGCCTACTATGGAGATCACTTCAAGAGCATGCGATTCTTTATTCAGATAACCGATAAACTTGTCTGTCTCATCTTCAAACCCCACCACATTGTCTTCCCTCGGATTCTGCAAACACACTATACATCATACGTTGTAGTTGTGATCTAATAGAGCTAGAAAACTAAATGAACACAGCGAAATGCATCTACTCAAACATTAATGGTAACACAAATTGTTATCTAAACTCAAATTAAACATATGTCCATGCAAAATGTCACATTTTTCATTTCTGTATCTTGGGTGCAGCATGTCCGAACTCTCACAAATTCGCAACACTATAACCTGAGCAAGGTTTCGTAAATGTTCTTACTGAATGGTGTTTAAGTTTTGAGTCTGGTTAATTGTTTCGAGTAATCATTAATCTCTAATTACTTGCTACACTACACGTACGGCTACGGACTGCTTTTCGGTTTCATGTGACATGACATCCACCAAGTCCAGTACCTCTAGTACTTGACGAATAAAAGTGTGTAGGTTTAACGAACTGAACCAACTATCATATATATATAAGTCCGACTCGAGCTCGAGTTTAATTCAGCAGAGTTGTTATATAAACGAGCCTAAAGTTGAACTAATATAACGTGTATCGTAGACTCGACTGGCTTGTTAGATAAACAATCACAATATGGAATTCGAGGGCCAGCCTCAGCAATCTGCTTGTTACTCGTAATGAATCTAGCAAAGTAAATTCAAAGTCTTATAATTTTAGTTTGATCCACGATAATATACACAAACATATACGTATATAGCCGTTAAGATCAGTCTGGCTCTGATATCACTGTTGGAAAGTATGCAATGCAAACCCTAAGTCAAAACAGCGGAATTCAAAATTTTTATTGCATATTAAACTTGATCCAATGACTATATAACGTAATACAAACAAATCAATACTTACTTGTCGCACTAGCTTTCCAGACAATAGCTTTAAAACCTTAAAGCTCTTCTACGAATATGTTCGTCAAGTACTTCAAATCTGTTCGCCATGTATGATATGTTGAAACCCAATACATCATGATTAGCTTCATCGACCTCGGTATCCACGGGCAATTTATTTCTTCCGAAGAACGCTAGAAGGTTCCTGTTCGAAACTAGACTAAACTATTTAGTGAGTAGGGTTATGGAGAATTGAACCACGAAGAAAGATGATGGCCAAGAGAAGAGAAGAATCGTGTTGTTTGTCTTCTTCTATATGAAATTCGCAGGACACTGTGTACTTATATACTCGAGTAGTATTTTAGTATACAAAGGACTCTTGGTCTAGTTGGTTGGGCTTGAATTTATCAAGCATCAAGTTATGGGTTCGAAACCCACCAAGCCTAACTTATTTTTTCTTTATCTCTTTTGGACTTTTACATTTGGACTTCATTCCAATTTTGTCAAAATAAACTTTTATTGCTTTAATTAATTAAATCCAATTTAATCTAATTAATCTTTCTTCAAATATAAATTAAATCCAATTCAATTAATTTTCTTTTTAAAATATAACAATTAATTAAGTCCGATAAATCCAATTTGACTTATTAATTGTTTCTATCAAATAGATCAATTCTCAATAACAGTAAATTAAATATTTATTAATCCAATCAATATTTAATTCACTCTAATACTCAGTTGGTAGAACAATCACCACAAAGTGTGACCCATAGGGCCTTATGTAAGTAAACACTAATCTAATTAAGGTTTGGTGAAACTCCTAGACAATTTTACCAAACATTCTCAATACATAAGGAACGTTTGAAAGGATTGCAAACCACTTGTAATGTAGAGCTTATGATGATACGGTCCTTTCATTCGCGAACACTCGATTAAGTCTAAAACTTGATTTCGTGTCTGTTCTAATAACTTAATCGCTTTATCTCATTCTACTAATTGATCCATAATATTTGAAACACCATTCCAAACACACTACAAAAAAAAACCAGTTTTAGCGACGGAATTATCCGTCGCTAAAACTGGGCCGATCCGTCGCTAAATCCTTAGCGACGGATAACCTTCCGACTCGAAAACAGTCGTCACTATTTTTATTGGCGACGGATAGATATTCCGTCGCTAAATAACGACGAACTGGCGACGGATTAATCCGTTGACCAGTCCGTCCGCATTGGCGACGGATTTCGTATCCGTCGCTAATTAGAGACGGGATTTAGCGACGGATTTGTTCCGTCGCTAAATCCAGTACCACTAAGTCGGCTTAGTTCGGTTGACATTTAGCGACGGAAAAAAATCCGTCGCTAAATGTCAACGGGCTAATTCGCCCTTAGTTCGTGAATTTAGCGACGGATTTTGTTCCGTCACTAAATTCACTGTTTTTAATTTTTTTTTTTAATATTTCCGTTTCACCTGTTTTTTCACATAATATAATCATAGATAATATACCCGAAACAATTAAATTGCATTAATATATCCGAAACAATATAAATTATCTACAAATAATCCGAAACAAGAATTAGAAGGTGAAATAGTGTCAAATTATCCATAAAATGCAGTGTAACTAAGAATAATCGGGAGGAGGCGGTGGGTGAGGCGGGAAGAGCTCTTGAACATCCTGGTCCAGCGTCCATCCATTGAGCCATCTGAGCTGTTCCTCAAGCACTTGCTCGTAAAATGCCTTAGTCGCATGACTATTTCTGTTGGAGAGGAGTCATCATCTCGTTAACTTTGTTGTGTGTAGAGATTAGATCGCGATCCGATCCTCAGGACAACGAAGCTACGTAACTCATGGAAGGGCCCAAACTTCCCAATCCATACATTCGACCCTTGCTGTCCATTGGGTTGACCTCGAACAAGATCTGATCTTGCTCTTCAATTGACAGCTCATGACCGTCGATCATCCTCTCGTCCATCCTCCTCTCGACCTCACTCTGCAATTGTTGGTTGCATACGAAATGAGATGCAATTTTAGGAATCACTTTAAAATACTCAAATACACATGTTAACCTTAAGAAAGAAACGTACCGAAATACGCTTGGCCCTCACGTCAGTCTAGATGCCATTCTTCAGCTTAGCCTTCTTGAAGTGGTACAGAGCACTCTTCGGCCGTCCTCTATTGGCCTAAAAAAAACATATGTGCAAACAAGTAGTTAGTTGATTGAAATGAAAGCTAAAAACTGTTATGTATCATATTCCAAGTCATAAACAACATATTCACTAACCTCCATCACGTGATCTGTAACAACAGCTCGCGACCCATAGTGATGTGCAGCGGTGCACGTACCATCATGCGGCTCGAACAACGGTTTTATACATTCTTGTACGCTTGATCCTGGACGAAGGGATCATTCCAGTACGTCAACCACAGTTCCCACTCGTCATCCCCCACCCAAGTTGGTTGCCTGCGTGTCTCCTTCATTTTGTAGACCATTTTCCTGTAGATGTCCGACCCTAAAGTCTCAAAAACGGAGTACAACTGGGACACCAGCGCATTGGGAATGAAATGGTCCTCCTACAACAATTCCATTCAAAGTAAAAATTACACAAGTATAAAGAAAGATAACAATTTAAATATAACACTCAAATGAAACTCAAATGTAGTAGTCCTACAACAATTCAATTCAGTGGCTAACATACCACTCAAATTGTCCTAAAATTGACTAACACAATGTTGACTAACATATCACCCAAGTTCAGTGGCTAACATACCACTCAAATGACACAACAAGTTCATAAAATGGTGACTAACACATCAAAACAAGCTTAGTGGCTAACATACCACTCAAATTGTCCTAAAATTGACTAACACAATGTTGACTAACATATCACCCAAGTTCAGTGGCTAACATACCACTCAAATGACACAACAAGTTCATAAATGGTGACTAACACATCAAAACAAGCTTAGTGGCTAACATACCACTCAAATTGTCCTAAAATTAACTAACACAATGGTGACTAACATATCACCCAAGTTCAGTGGCTAACATACCACTCACAGATATAGTGGCTAACATACCACACACATTAACACAATGATTAAAAGAATAAATAAAGCATTCATTGTAACATTTAAGCTTACGCTACTCGTCAAGTAAAAGTGCTTCATCCGTCCGGACGTTTGACCACTTCTCGCCTCTGTCCGGCATCTTCCGCCAAGATTTTGCCTAGTTTGTCCGAGGCATTCGGAGGCCAAAACCTGTTATCAATGAGACAAACAAGAAACGAATATTCATTAGTAAAATCATGTAACATATATTTATCTTAAGTGTATGTTCTACAACTCCATAATACTTACTTGTTCCTGCCATTGGGGAACAACACCGTTTCCACGAAATGTAGCACGTCGTCAACATCAAGTACGGACACCGTCGGAGGGTAGTAACCGATGTGAAGCGTGTAGCGGTGGAGTCTCGGTACACAGTAGGTCTTGCTCCCCAATGTCGTATCAACGAGAGGACTACCATGACTCATTGGGTACTACTAGAACCCGCTGGACTAGCACCCCTAAACCCGGGAGGAAGGTATGTCGACTTCCTTTGGCGCGGCATCTGCAAATAAGAAATTGCAAGAAAAAATGAGTTAGTAAAGAATACATGAATATACATTTAACAGATATTAACGCACAAATATACATGAATATACATTTGACAGATATTAAAGTAACATGCATTTTACGTGACACGTCTACAATTACATAATTATATGATTAGCCTGACACGTCTACAATTATTAGATTTATAACATGCATTTTACGTTAATATAATCACCAACTAGTCTCAAAACACTTAATTAAATCTTCATAATCTAGTGTATATATACGAATTTATCGAATCAAAATTACTACGTACTTACAAACATCCTAACATTATACTAATTAACAATACAAATGCACAATCAATATATCAATTGCAAAAAGTTAACTACCTAGTATACTATAGCTCCCACAAACATACAATTGATCTAATTAGTCGAAATTAACAAAATTCCCAATTTTGTCAACAAGTAAGGGTTCCAAAACACTCAACTAAATCATTCTAATCCTACTACATATACGAAAATATATCAAATTAACAACCCTACATACTTCCAAACATCTTAACATTATACTAAAAATCCAAATTCACAATCAATATATCAATTGAACATCTCAAAGTTAACACACTACGTAATATAAGCTTAACTAACTACTACATACTTACAATAAACATGCAAATGCTCAAATTAGTTGAAATTAACAAAATCCCCAAATTTGGCAAAGTTAGGGTTTTAGCCAAAATACCTTCGATTTAGCTGAAAAAAGATGAAATTTGTTGACCACATGAGCTCCTTGTCCCACAGGCTTCGAGAAGACTCCAAAATTGGCCGGAACGGTCGAGATTTGGCCGGAATTTGTAATTGGCGAATGAAGAAATGAAGAAGGAAGAAGAAGCAGAAATGAATCTGCTGAAGCAGACGGCCGATAGTATATTGATTTTAGCGACGAAACGCTATCCGTCGCTATTTAGCGACGGATCGCGATCCGTCGCTAAAATTAATTTTACTTTTTTTTTTTTTGTTTTTTTTATCCGGTCAACTTATTTAGGGACGGATTTAATATCCGTCCCTAAATAACGACGGATTTTTTTATCCGTCGCTAATATAGCGACGGATTAGAGACGGATTGAGCGAATCCGTCTCCATTCCGTCGCTAAAATTAGCGATTCGTCGCTAAGTAGCGACGGAATCTATCCGTCGCTAACTTCCGTCGTTATTTGATGGATTTCTTGTAGTGACATATCTTGCGTTGGCCAACGACTTTGATCAAACTAGTAATGAGAATTTAAGTGTTCTCTCCAAATCTATTTTGAGGAATGAATCATATCTTGGTTCAACCACTACTAACATGTGTTTCGTGATGTACCACATGCGTAAGATTCTACCCTACAAAGTCTGAGCATTTGTCATGGTCAAAGCACACGAGTCCACATATAGTAGTATTAATCTCAAAGATTATCTTATTACACCCTACAAACCGTTCTTGGTAGACACATAAATAGAGTACATCAAACGGTTTCTCAGCTGGGTATACCAACACTCTCTAAAATGTCCATGTGTCCATCACGAATTACCAAGTAATTCGTAGTCGTGAGAATTACTAAACCCTTAAAGGATATGATGCAGACCACATGCCAATCTCTAATGCATCATCGATATCCCATTCTCGATGATCATTGATTGGGACTACTTTTAGAGCTATGTTATGTCACTCAAGATCTCACATTCTTAGTGATAACATAAAGCTCATGGGAACACATATGTAAACAATTACAGACAAATAGATAATAATATTTACATACTGTAATGCTTATTTATAGATGAACAATAATCATAAATAAATACTGAATCAAATATGTATATTTGTCCTCAATTCGATTGTCTATAGGAAATATATACTTTCAAATCAAATAGGTTCATAGACAAATGCTACAGGATCGCAAGCGATAATAACTAACTTGAGGAGTATAGCCACAGACAAATAATTATTGCTGAATAACACGAAGCGGATATGATCCAGCCGCCTGCACATACAAATAGGCGTCCTGAAGTACACTGACACACTCTGCTGAAAATAACTCATGATCATCATCACCATCTGCCCTTACTTTCAATTTTGTATTCGTATTTACCTTCTTGCAGACGAACAATGACCTCGAATCTTACAATTTCCTTGATACGGTCTCCAATCATTGCTGCCGCTTTGCTCACACCATCCATGTGCAACAGTTGGAGATTTTTCAGGTTCATCACCAAGCCTTCTGGAATATGTACGAGACTTTCGCACTGTCTGAGTACAATTATTCCCAGCTCACGAAAGGCCGTACCGGATGCATTCCACGTTTTCAGACCTTTACTGGAAATGTGCAAGGATTTGAGACTAGTAAAACTACCATCGCCAGCATCCCAACAGTTATTGTTGCCAAACTCATTGTTTTTCAATTTTAGCACCTTGAGTGTACCTATGCCTCCTAATGCCACCATGTGTTCCGGCTCCAATTTGGTACCTGAGAGTACAAGATTCTTTAGGTTCCTGGGGAACCAACTGATATGAGCAACTACATATGCACGAGACCAATCATTCACGAGCTTCAGATTCTCGATATGATCCAAGTTCTCTAAGCTGCAGGAAAGCTTGCCCAATTCACCATGGATTCCCAAGGATTTTAGATTATTGGCTTCGTTGAACACTTCCTCCGTGCAACTTTGTGGAGATAACATCTTTAGTGTGGAAAGGACGTTGTTACCAGCTCTGGCACCATTTCTATACTCGATGAGCGCTCTTGTTTTAATCAGGATGATGGATGCTTTGGTTTTGAAGTGTCTGAGCTGCTTCATCTTCCATATGCTGCTAGCTTTGACTTCAAGTGTTGGGGATGACGTGTGCACTTCAAGTGTCTGTACATTCCAGAGTTTGTAGATTTCTTCTGGAAGAACATCAAACTTATCATGACCTGACAGGGTGATGTACTTCAGTAGAACTAGTTTCGTGAGCTCTGCTGGGAATTTTTGGAAATTGATGG
Source organism: Plantago major (assembly GCA_026545765.1). Classification (NCBI taxonomy): domain Eukaryota; kingdom Viridiplantae; phylum Streptophyta; class Magnoliopsida; order Lamiales; family Plantaginaceae; genus Plantago; species Plantago major. Next base: position 3,837,830 of record CM048844.1, on the reverse strand, counting down.
CCATGTTGATATCGAGCACCCTGAGCAAATTGAGACCCTCACTTATAGACAGCACTTCTTTCTCTTTCAAAGAACATTTTTCATTGCAGAAGGCCAGTACCGAATGGGCCTTTAGAATCTTCAGCTTTTCCTCCCGGAACTCCTCACTTAGAATCTTAAACTTTTCCTGTAGGAAATTTTTGAAAGAGGAAGGGGAATGGAGACAAATGCGATGGCAGGCTCTTATTGCGTGAAATCCAGGTTCCAATTTTCCATCACTGGACACTTTAATTTCTTGAAAAAAATCTTTGGCTTTTGACATGCAGAAATGACGTACTAAATCATGTAAATGACATGTTTTGAATCCACCATCAAGATTTTCGTTTTCAACGATTATTAATTTCTTGTCTACAAGTTCGTGCACATAATCTTGTGCAATGTCCTCCAAGCTCCTCTCCTCCTGATGATGTACAAGTCCTTCCGCAATCCACAGTTGGGCTACTTTCCGCACAGGGATCTTAATGTCCCTGGAGAATATTCCCAGGTACAGAAAGCAATATTTCAGTTCATAGCTCAAAGTATTGTAGCTCAATGAAATACTCCGTAAGTGATCTTGAGGCTGAACAAAACTCCTCAGCTTCGCAGGGATCCTTCCCCACTCCTTCTCTACTTCCAGAACTTGTCCCCCAGCTTTTTCAAAAATCTCACGCAGAACTCCACCTATCACCACAATGTCTAATAGGATCCCGTCCAAACATTGGACTATTTCCTTCCCGATTGCTAACAATTCCTGAGGACAAGGAGCACGACTGCCAAATACTGCTAATTGAAGGAGTTCCCAACGTTCACTCTCATCAAAACTTTTCAATGTGTATGTTTCTCTTCCAGCTGAATTCCTTGCCAAATCCTCATCATGAGTAGTTATCACGACTCTCCCCTGTTTGTTACTCTCAAGCGGCACCAGTTGTCGAATTTCGTCCCAAGCGTCCCTTGTGCACACATTATCAAAGAATATCAAGAAGTTACCTACTCTTAGATTGTTTCGAACTAATACCTGCCAATCATCCCTGCAGGTGATCATATCGCGCCTTTGAACACCTTCCGCATCTAAACTTTCAAGAATGGTTCGAAGCACCTTCTGTTTATTGAACTCTTCAGAAACGTCAACCCAAATTAAAATGGGGAATGTATCACCGAGACCTGCTTTTTTATAAATATCTCGTGCCATTGTTGTCTTACCGCTGCCTGACTTTCCAGCAATAACAAAGATTTGCCGTTTTCCAGAGTCTAGACCATCCATGATGGCGTCCATTTCCTCTTTAAATATAACTAGATTTTCTTGCATTGCGCTCTGTTACAAGATACAGAACCGGGCAATTAAGCATAAATTCATCTTACCTGGATTATACTTTTTGATATCTCTGAATGAATATGAATTTTGCGTCCATTTTTTTGGCCATGGTTTTATCCTATATGAAATTTTGAAATAATTATTTTCCCTGTTGATTTTCATTCAATAATCTCATATATACAAGTGTGAATAGCTTAGTTACCAATAAGGATTTACCAATAAGGATTGATACTTCTAATTAACAACATAATTCTAAACATATTCTAACTAATATTTACATAATCTAACCATTTTGAACTTTTTATATATTTTTATTTTTGTCACATATAAGGTATATACCCCAATGAACATCAACTTTTCATATAGGTCCATGGAAATGGAATTTGAACAATTACATCTAAGTCCAAAAGTTGTCGTAATTGACGATACTCTATGAATAATTTTTTATGCAAATGTAATTGTTCATATGATGAAGATTCTCATGTAATTAGTTGATTTATCCATGTACCATATGAAGGGTATTTTAGCAAAACTAACTAATAAGTTAGATGATAATTGATTATCTAATTGGTAGCTAATTAGATATATGATAAACTAGCTGATAAGCTAACTGATTTTAATGTAATTGTAGTTGATAAGCTATAGCGGTATTTAGTAAATCAATAAAATGTGTTAGATGAATTAATATAAGTGGATTCGTTCCACACCTCTTTATAAGTTCGAGCTTGTAGATGAGATAAAATTCAATTATGGTATCAGAGCATCTGGCTCACGCCCACCTGAATTCGAATCTCCACAGAGACAATCTCCGTCCCATATTAAATTTCCACTCGAATGGACTCCCCAAAGAGGTCGATAACCGGCCACGAGTGCAGGGATATTGGAGTATTAATATGAATGATTTAGATTATACATCTCTCTACAATTTATAGCTAAAGGTTCAGGGATCGAATCTCACCATCAGCATCTCCACCCGCAACAACCCGCAATAAATGTTTAGGGGTCGAGGCCCAAAGAGGTACAGTGCATTTTATAAGGAAACTCCTAAAACTACTCCAAGTTGACTCTCCAAGTAGCTAGCATCAAACACACATCAAATAGGAAGTCGATATAATTGAGTGTTTCGTATAGAGTTAAAACATTCCGTCAGGTAAAAAAATTTTGTGTCCAAAGCTATACTGCAGTGAATATGTAAGAAAATTAGAGAATTTGTTAATAGTAAATTTCATTTGATACTCTGATAAATCTATTAATTATATTTGAGTCCCCACAATTTAAATAATTACATCTAAGTCCCATATATCAGGTTAGTTTGATCAATAACTATGAATTAGTCAATTAGACATGATCATATATAATGGTGAATCAAATTAAAGCTTTATGAAGTGAAAACCACAATTTTAATCTGAGGGGAAGAATTTACCTTTTTCACTGTCGTCGGCATGGTGGATCCTTGAGAATTTACCTTGGGAAGTTTTGCAAACGTTTTCTCAGCTCTTTGGAAAGCTGACTTGGTTCTGTCCCTCAGTTCTTTGATTAGTTTATCTAGAACCAATGGACTGCCGTTTCCGTTAATGGAGTCGAACCATTTAGTTACGGGAGAAAAAGGGCTGATGCTTCTCTTCATGGCAGCCGCAGCGCAAGATGTGATGGTGTCCTCCACATCGCGAATGACAGTTCCGATTTCTCGCACCCATTCTTTGAACTTTTCGTCTTTCTCATCCTTGTTATGATTTCTTACATGCGCGATCATTGAGTTGATTTCGGCCTTCAGGCCATCCACCTCAGTTCGCGCCCTTGAGATCTGTTTGTCGTAATGGTTTATTAGCATCAAGGCGGAGTCCAGTAACAGTTTCACCCCGCCCGCAGTATTGTCTACCATGTTCTGATGCATATTCGATCAAAGGTAGTAAGACTTTTGAATGAGCTGCTGCATTTGTGTAGGTAGAGACCGAGAATAATTGTGAGTTTTGATGAACATGAGGCGAATGACTTTTTCTCCCTGTCGTTCCATTTTTAAAGTCTCTGTCTCCCCTCTATTTTCGGCAGTAAAATAAAGAGGGAAAATTATCCGGCTCTTTCAGATAGAACTACCTTTTCCATATTAATTCAGACGGACCTTATCCCCTTCCCTATATATATTATATATTATGTAAATCAAGAAAATATGAATTTCTATAAATTTCGATATAAGAGTGGGTTGCCCGGGATTCGAACCCGGAACTAGTCGGATGGAGTAGATAATTTCTTTCTTAGTTTTATTAGTAAAAAAAAAAAAAAAATCCCTCCCCAAACCGGGCTTGCATTTTTCATTGCACCTGGCTTTCCCTATGTATACATAATTTCCTTTCTTATAAAAAGTGGAATACTCAGTCGATTTAACCCTTATTACATACTACATCAACACTTCAGAATAACGGACGCCACCAGATTAATTCAATCCTACGTGGAATTTTATAAAATTAGTTGTATTTTAGCCAATATATATTTCATTTTATTTTTTTATGTTCTCTATATATATAGTTTTTATTAAATCTCATATAACTTGATCTACAAAATTCAAAAAATATTTTGAACATATATTTGAATTCGTCGTGACAAGACGAATCCATAGACACCAATCTTGAGTAGTATTATTTCAAGAAATCATTTTATTCATTAAAATATAATATAAATTTATTAAATAAGATAAAATGAATTAATGGAAATTTAAAAATAGAGTATTTATTAAATAAATTCAACCTACATGAATTTTTTTTAGAATTAGTTGCATTTTCAACCACTATTTATTTTTTTATGTTGGCTGCATATATAGTTTTTATTAAATCTAATATAAATTTATTCTACAAAACTTCGAAAAATATTGTGAACATATATTTGAATTCACCGTGACAAGACGAATCTATAGACACCAACAATCTAGATGATTATTATTAGTTAAATAAATTATTTTATTCACTAAAATAAAAAATATATTTATTAAAGAAGATAAAATGAAATAATAGAATTTAAAAAATAGAGCATTTATTATATATTTAATACTCCACTCATCTATTTAACAAGAAATTAATAGATATTTAGATTTTCAATTATAAATTTTGATTCTACGATTGAGCAAAGTCCGAATAGGGGGCAAGAATTTTGTTCCACGATGTTTTGCCAGGTTAAACGTGAGGCTAATGTTTTAGCGCTCAGATTATCAGTTGGGTGTTCTTATATAATATAACTACAACGTGAGCGTGTCATTGTGGCATCTAATTACAAATAATAATAAAAGTATATGAAGGTAAGTGCAATCGTTGTTTCTGATAACGATTTTTTTTTTAGTTGAATTAAGATTTTGGATAGTGCGATTTGATCTGTTCCAATTTGATTAAAGAAGATGGAGAAGAAATATTGGCTATCGTTGTTTTTTTCTTCAAAGATGAATTGATTTTGTTGGAGTTCGATAAGGGTTTTGAATTTATTGAAGATGACATATTGAGATTTTTTAATGATGAATTGATTCTGTTAGGGTTGATTTAGGGCTTGAAATTTAATTAGAGAAGACAAATTGAGTTTTTTTTAATAATGAATTGATTTTGTTGGAGTTGCGTTAGGGCTTAGAATTAGAATGAATAAAACATATTGATTTTTTGTAATTAAAGTCTAATTTACATCGTATCACAAATCGGTTCAATTTAATTTAAATTAATTACTCAATTCCACAACTCTAATAGTTGTGCACTTATACATATAAAGATAAATACTAGCATTTACGTAACACACTACGTGTGTTAAGGGTTTTTATATAAACCAATGAATATGTGATTGAAAAAAATAGAAAATATTGAAAAATAATAAATAAAAGGGAGAAATTAACTTACGCCAATGGGATTCGAACCCTGGACCTTCTACTGAAACAATGACACATGTACGTACCAGATTCAAATTGAATTAGTAAAATTTTAAATTGAATTACAAATTTAATGAAACTTTTTGAATTATTATACTACTTTGAATATACTGTAATATATATAACGTTGATGGGCTAAATCCACCAGATTCATTCAAATTCCAGCCATCCTACGTGAAATGTTGATACGGCTGAGCAGAGTCCGAATAGGGGGACATATTAGTATTGTTGCTAGGGATCATGAGGGCAACGTTATTGCTTGGTGAATTTTTTTTTTTTTTTTTTATGTCTTATGGTTGCTGAAAATGCGGAAGGTTGGCCAGCCAAATTAAGAACAAAATTTGTTCGATATTTTGAGTGGCAACATGTAGTAATTGAAAGGGATTGTTCTTTGGTGATTAGATCTCTTAAATCGACAAATTTTAGCTTTGCCCCTTTATTTCACTTTTAAACATGAGGGTAACGTTTTAAGCACATATATTGTCGTTGTTCTTATGATGATGTTGATTTGGTATATTTGTATTATCCACACCAAGATCGTTTTAGCACATATTGTTATTGTGGTATATATGTTACTAGATATGTTTTTTTCAGTTTCAGGATATAGAAGAGATACACATGAGCTATTGGTGGTGTGTTGATATTTACATGTCTATCAACAACATTTAACACGTGAAGACTTTCAAGTTCCTTTTCTTTATGTATAAGATTTGATCGGTAAGATGAGGTATAAGGGTTCTCTTCTCTACGGTCTTTGTCCGGAAGGGCTAGTTCTATCAAACCCGAATTCAACCCGTGTGAAATAATGATGTCCAGGTCCGGTCTAGCATATACTCGAACCCGTTCCACACCTTTGTTACAAGACCCGAGCGCAATATTTTATGATTAAGTTAGTAAAAAGTACATTTTTTCCCCGGGGGGCATAGAAACTCCCTTCGATCTTCGCTCTACTTTCATGATCCATAACGGGACTGAGGATCTAATACTCTCCGGGTGGGGAAACTCAATTCGATCTTCTCTACTTTCTTGATTTTAGTTTTTTAGATTGTAAAATTACAAAACAATATATAATCAGGGTAAATTTATTTTTGATGTCAAGTTAATGTGTATCAAGGTTGTGTTACCTGCGCATGAATCCAGATAGGAGGACCTTTGGATCTATGCTTGACATAGTCCCTTCAACTGATCTTCTAAGAATGTTCTATGAGTTGTGTACTAGACGTGCTATTTTCAGTTCCAGAAGATAGCTAGAAGAGACACACGTGAGCTAATTGGTGGTGTGTTGATCTTTACATGTCTATCAACAACATTTTACATGTGAAGACTTTCAATTTCATTTTCTTTATGTATAAGATTCGATCGGTAGGATGAGGTATAAGGTTTCTCTTCTCTACGATCGAAATATGTTCAGGTCTGGTCTGGTATATACTCAAACCCGTTCCATACCTTTGTTACAAGACTCGACCGCAACATTTTATGATTAAGTTAGTAAAAACTACATTTTTCCCCGGGGGGGGGGGAGTGTGCATATACTCTCTTCGATTTTCTCTCTACTTTCTTGAGACATAACGGACCTAGGGGATCTGATACTCTCTAGGTGGGGGAACTCTCTTAGATCTTCTTTCTACTTTCCTGATCTCAATAATGAGCCGGGGAGGGGGGGGGGGAGGAGATCAGTCGATACTCTCTAGCCGGGAAAAATGTATTCGATCTTCTTTGTACTTTCTTGATCTCCATGACGGTAGGATTGGGGGCAGTTACTCTCTAGGCGGGGAAACTCTCTTCTATCTTCTATTTACTTTCTTCATCCATAACGGGTAACTTTTGTGTCTTTGGTGGGGTGACGCATACCACTGCGGGGTTGCTGGGAACCAGTGGGTTGGAAAAAACAACCGTAACATGTGAAATTATGTTTGTATAATATTTGTGTGTATGTGTGTCGTGGGGTGACCACATATCACCGCGAGATTGTTGGGAACAACCCTATTGATTGTGTTGTATACTTTTGTATTTTATTTTGATTCCGTTTGAGGGATAGATAGATTTTTTTGTAAAAAAAACATGTACATGTTACTAATTAACAAGTCGGGTACGGTAAGACCCTATTTTTACATTCTCTATAATTAACATAAATAAAACTTAAAGATATAATATTTGATGAATAATGACTACCGACCGACACCACGACCAACGTTGTCTACAAGGAATTTTGATTATCTTATTTTCTCGATTAATTTATTTAATCGTCACATATTTATTTCTTATTAAAAGTAAACTATACCAGATGCCACGGGTTAGTACTAGTAACCATTATAATTGAGATATCATTACTATAATTATAATTGAGATACAACTTAATTAACTCAAAGCCTACATAACAAATCTACAAAAACACCTATAAAATTTTAATTCTATACCAAACATAAATTTCACAACTCAAGTAAAATTTAGTTACTATTCATCAATTATACCTCAATTAAAATTCTGTTCCAAACAGTCCGTATATAACTACCCAGACCCAAGTCCAGAGTACTACTAAATCACGTATACACTTCGGCTCATTTAGACTTTAGTCACATAGAGCGTCGAGCATAAGAACGGAAACGGGAGCGAGAGAGAGAATTCGCCAAATTCAAAAATATTTGGGAGCGGGAGCATATATAGAGCACGGTTGTTTTAGTATATAATTAAATTTAATTATAATTTTATACCTGTATTGTTCTAAATAACACTTATTGTTTTTTAGAGATATTATAGTTCTATATTCAAATATAATATGATATTTACTCCTCAAATTATATCATAATTTTTTATAGCTGAAATTTCTACTTTAATTTTTCGTATTTTTTAATTGTTTTCGATCCCCTATGCGATGCTAATAAGAAATCTCAAGTTTATTATGTTCAAATCATTTTAACAATCCCTTGTAAAAAAATGAGACCATTAAAATTGACACTTTATTCCTAAAATTCTTCGACGATGAATTAAGAAAACTTATTTCGAGAACTAAGAAACCATAATTAAATCGAGAATTAGTGAAGCTCCCAAGCTCGGAACGTGAGAAAAGCTCCGAGGATTAAGAGTTACTAAGATTTAGACCACACAATTAATTCATGGTTATATATTTACCAAACTATCCCTCCATTTTCAAAAGAAAAACATAAAAAGAAAAAACAACAAATAAAAGAAAATAGAAAACGGAGCTCTGCGATTCAAGTTGTAGTGAAAATAGATAAAGTAAATAGAAAAAAAATTCCAAATATCTATTTTTCATGGGTATGTGGATCCCGCCATCATGGGTATGTGGATCTCGGAGCTTCAAGTAGTGGCGGAGCTGCTAGGTGGGCGATTTGTTTTATCTATTTTTCATGTAGCCTTATTAATTTGTTTTATTTTGTAATTTACTAGTATATGGCCCGTCGATACTCGACGGTTATAGTTAAAGAAAAAACCTATACGGAACTCCACAGTTATTACAATAACATTTTTAGTCTGTAAAACATCTAAAATGTATGGTCGGTGGGAATTTATACGTCATTAGCATCAGCAAAAGTTCATATAAAAAACAACTTATACATATAAATACCGGAAAAAAAAGTAATTTTAGTGAAAATTTACACGCTTGATATATATGATTGTACTTATATAAATCTATGTTATATGATAGAGATAAACTTGTTGGACACTTATGTATACATCATATTGGTTATAGTATCATATGTTCTCCAATCCTTGTCAAAAATCGATACCCCTGGTCCGCCCCTGGTCATTCTATTAAGGGTCACCAAATATAAAGGTTTTGTAAGTACTTCCCCGTTCCGTAACTTTATACATTCGAGTATCCCCCCCCCCCCCTCTAAAATTTGAATTTATTGTATATGTCATATTTTTGAAAATATGTGATTCCCCAATCCCCCTCAGAAGTTTAAATTATGGGTCCGCCCCTGAGAATGACATTAACTTAAGGTGGCCGAATACATGTGGAGAGGTGCATATTGATACAGGAAAGGAACTATCGCTTGTTGAAATTGTGATGAAAGTTTGTCTCGTCAGATGGACTCATCATCAACCGTAAGAACAATAACCTTTTGGCTTGGATTTATTCCATACCTCACTTTTTTTTTTGGCTCAATTATATGTTTTCTAAGAGTAATAACTGTTAATCTCATGCAATTGCACAACTTTAAAGTTTAATCAATATTCCTCAAAAGTATGACCATACATCCAAAATTTAGCACGCTCTATCCCACCTGCAATGAACCCCAGTGCATTCGTTCAAAACAATGGTGTTTGGGTCCAGGTCGGTATATACCCGACCCTTTCGATACCCGTTAAATAGGACCCAAACTTGACGCAACCCGATAAAAACCCCAGCTTGGTCCGGGCCAATCAGCAATATAGTTTGTGATTATGTTAGTGAAATACTAAATTTTTGTGGTGTGGAAGGGTTGGTCCCAGGATTCACCAAGTTAAGGTATTGAAATAATGATTTTTTTTTGGGCAGGAGACACACCCGGCCCCCTCCCCCTCGAGAAATATATGACCAAAATATGTGAAAATTTTTGTTTGTCGGCGAATTTGGGCCATCTATCCAACCCCCCCCCCCCCCCCCCCCAAACCAGCCCCAAATAAAATTATCGGAATGTATGGGAAAGACGATGTTAGTGAAATAATAATTCTAGTTTATGAATCGTCGATACTCGATGTGTATGGTAATAAAAATGAGTATCACACACATACTCCATCCGTCATTTGAAAGCTGTCCAGTTCTAACTTTGCAGTCAACAAAATCCAACTTTTACCACGAATTAATCTCTAACCATAATGGTAAAATTTTCAATTGAACTATATAATGAAAATTTGGTTTACATTCGGTGAAAATTTATCATCCACATAGAATCATCAAAAGTTCACATTGAAAACCAACCCATAAATGTAATTACTAGAAAAAAAAAGTAATTATAGTGAAGTTGATACACTTGATACATATGCAATGTACTTATAAGTCTTTTTAATATAAGTCTTTTTAATATATATGATAGAGATAAACTTGTGAAGCACTCGTTGACAACACATTGGTTGTTGTATCATATATATTCCCATCCTAGGCGCAATATATTACTTACATAGCCTTCATGTTGGTGACCCGAAATAAAGCATAACTGACTTTGGCTTAATACATGTGTAATTAATACTTACATAGCCTTTGTATTGGTGACCCTAAATAAAGCAACATTTAACTGACTTTAGCTTAATACATGTGTGGAGCAGTACATTTTGGGGTGTGAAATAGATTGTCTCTAACTTTTGCTTATCATCATGGCAAAGCAAATTAATATAGAGGATATCTCTTATTGAAATTTAGAGGGAAATTTGATTTGTTTGATGGGCTTAATTATCATCACCTCAAATATGATAAGCTTTTGGCCTGCATGTATTTCATACATCACTTTTGCCTCGATTATATGCTCTCTAAGAGTAGTAATTCTCAGTCTTGTGTCATTGCACAACTTTGAAAAGCTAATCAATATTTCTGATGAGTCGGCTTTACATCGTCTCATTTGATCTTTTTTACCGTCTTTTTGTCATCCTTGAGTTTAGTTTTATTGGTTTTTCTAGAGTATTTTTACTTGTTTCGTTCTTTGTGTATTTTGTAGGTATTTGGCTAAACCGCACTAATTGAAGGCAAAATGGTGTATTTTACGTACATCTACAAGATATGGAGTTTCAAATGATCGTATGGATGCTAGAAGTGGAGCGGGAAGGCCAAAATACCAAGAATTGGAGGCAAAAGGAGTCAAAAGGGCAAAACGGTCATTCCAGGAAGAACTGGCGATGCCAGTTCTTGACTGGCTTGAACTGGCGACACCAGTTTGCAAATTGGCATCTGCCAGTTGCTTGGTTTTGCCGATTTTCTGCGATTTGTTCTCCTAATTCGTTCAGACTTAGTTTTTCTACTTTCTATTAGTTAGAACAAGACAAAATTAGTTTTGATTATCATCTATTGTCAAGTTTTCATACTTTTCTCTCAACCTAGACCTAATTTCCAAGGTAATTACCTATCTAGGTAATTGAACCGATTTCTTCTTGTAATCCGACGATTGTCAATTGATTAGGAGCGTTATCTACATACTCTTTGCATCGATTCGATTCAGGTTCTCAATTCTACCTAGGGTTTGTGACACGAAGGGTAACAATTGTATCACCGTTCGAATCTTAGATTTTAAGTATTAGATTATGTTTATTGCTTGTTTAATTACAATATTGATTATGTCTTCGCATGTCATGAGTAGCTAAACATCCTGATTATGGGGTGGTGACAGATTCAATGCATGCTAGTTAGGGTTCATGTGATTATATACATAAGATGTGATTTACTCTGTGCCGTTTTGATTAATTGCGTGTGTAGTATTCGTTCGATATTCGTTACGTCAAAATCACCAATAGATTAAGCATCTGATCACTTATAACAAAACGCCTTGTGTCTTGCTATATCTATTGGTTCACTGCAAACAGTAATAACTACATTAGCTTATTAATTATAGCTTAGTGGAATTGATGCCTTCACTAATGTTATCTGTTTTCTAGAACAAAGTCGGTTAATTAGTTCATTGTCATAGTTCTCTGTACCTTACGTGACATAAGGAGTCTGCCTAGAAGAGTCTAGAGCAGTGTAATAATCGGTGGAGCATGTTCCAGTGATAACTAGAGTAAATCGACATGGTTATAGTTGTGTGTTTCCTGCTAGCTAGCTTGTCTTCTGTCACCACACCATAATTCTCCTTATTCATATCAATCTCATTAAGTTTAAGTCTGTTTTCTAGTTAGTCTGCAAAGTAGTTTACTTTCACGTAGTTAATCATCCTGATGCCGAAGCAACCAAATAATTTACCGCTTTCCATACTGTGTTATTATTCGTAAACCGAGCTCAGCTTAGTTAAGTCCTTCGAGACCGACCTCGGGGTTAACTTCACTGCACTACAAGTTTTCGTAGTGTTGAGAATTAACTCTTGGCTCTTAAACAAATATTAAAACTTTGATATTAACACATCAATTTCTCAAAAGGATGATTGTATTGAATTGCAAATTGTAAAGTTTATTTAAGTTCACTTTCACAACCACATTGTTTTTTGTTTAAAGGAAAAATTACAAAGTTGTCTAAAACGTTCAACAAATGTTACATCTCCTGTAAAATTCACATCATATTAAAAAAATCCTAATATTTATAAATTAAAAAAATTAAATATGAAAATAATTATTAAATGAATTCAAAATAATTTTGAAAAAAAGACATAAAAAATAAAAAAAAATTGGAGCTTCCATGGGATTTGATTAGGAGCTGTTACATCTTCCGATCAGAGTTGCAACAACTCCGTATGGAGTAAAAGCTTTGGAGATTTTAAAAGCTTCGATATGGGACCATTAGTAGCTTCCAGACCGGAGATGTTACACCAGAGCTATAATAGGCTCTGGGTAAGGATTTGTTTAACAATACGGTGACTCTATTGTACTCCATCGTTGGAGCTCTGGTCCGGTAAGAGGGATTAATTTATTTTTAAAAAAAACTTGGGGGACATTTTTTCAAATAAAAATCTTAAAGGGTTTTTTTTTTTTTTTTTTTTTTGCTGAGAAAATCAAAATTCAACAAAAAATTAAATTTCGGGTGTTGTTGTAATTTTTGTACAAATACGGTATCCCAGTAACATGTGGTTGGATAATAAGTGACACGTGTCACTTTACAAATTAACATTTTTTATGGATAAATTGTAGATATAATTATTTTAGTTAATTTCAAAAACCACGTTGGTTTAAAAATTATGAAAAAATGTTCCACGCATATTTTCATATAAGCTCAGGGGAATTATGCTATTTTGGGGTGTTTTACATGTTCTTTAATGATAACTTTTACTTTTAAGCTCACTTGGTCAACGACGGGACAACTATTTGTTGGTGTTTGGTTTCGCTACTCGTGTTTGATCCTCTACAATTAAGTAGACAAACTGATTAAGCTAAAACCATTAAAGGATAATTAAAACAACAAAAAAAGTATGAAATGTTAAATGAAATAATTTATTTTTAATCAGTTATTTAATTATTGTATTAGTGTCTGTGTAAAAAAAAACCCACGCTTTACATTTCAATCAACATTTATAAAACTTAAAATAAAATAAAGCCAAAAATAATTTACATTACAATCACCACCCTATAACACTCTCTCCACATTAACTTTGTTAAAATCATTTCGTTAATGCTATGTAACGAAGGTTAATACTCCCCTTTCCGTATAACTCATTTTGTTAATTAACGTTGAAATCTTACACTTTTACGTGTTTGGGAGAACTTTTTACATTACCAATATCAAATATGAAAATTGCCAAGAAATACCAAATAACTAAAATTGTTCCTTTTACACTAAAATTATACATTTTGCCAATAAAAATATTTATTTAATCACATTTTCATGTCTTATTATTTATCTTAATTTTTCACCGAATTGGTGCAAATCTAATCTATATATATATATATATATATATATATATATATATATATATATATATATATATATATATATATATATATATATATATTGTTTGTGTTTTGATTGTACTCCTTTCCCAATTTTATAGATTCAATCACACTGAAGATTTTGTCCAGTGGAAGTACTATTGAGAGAGGTATGCTATGGAAGAGAAGATCATTTATTATGATGCTTGTGAACTTTGGCAAATGAATTTTGTAATTTGGACAACACTATTCATATTAGTGGAAATGTGGATGTAATGTTGCACTTCATGGATATTGTAGTATATTTTTGGAATGAAAATCTTGAAACCTTGATATTCATGTCCAATGTAATGTTTAGGCTTTTATGCAAAAGTATATTAATAGGCCATTTAAAATATGATTTATAGGTAATTTATGCAAAAGTATTTTAGTTGATGAATTGCTTGTTGAAGTTCTAGACTTTAGGTGACAGGTTTCATGTCACCATAAAGATCTAGCTTTTGGTGACACACATACACACATATATATTGTCACAGTAAGCAGCCTTCATAAAATTAATTTTTCAGGACTTCGGTGATGATAGGGCCGGTTAATTTAGGTGACAACATTTTTGTCATGATTAAGAATCTACGGTGACAACAGGGTCAATTGTCGCCATCAATTTCAGTGACTGAAAAGTATTTTTGTCACCAAAACCTAATATGATGCCTCTAATGTGACAAGCATGTGACAAAAATAAGTTGCCACGATAAATTATTGTGATGAAGTTTTGATTTTAGGTGATAAGAAATTTCATCACCAAAAACCAAATTTTTTTTGTAGTGAATGTCAATTTGCCAAGATGACAATGTATATGGACGGCTAATTAATACGTTATTTGAATTTGTCTAAGATGCATAACGTTATCTTAGCCAGATAGACAAATACCATTATAATTTTGTGGTAGCTAGTTGCCTGCCACTTGGTATTAATATTAAATAATCAATTCCTACCGAATTCAAATTAAATTGTTAATTCAATAAAATTAAAAAACGTAATAAATTAGTAGATACGTTTTCTATTTAAATAAATAATGTTAATTTATGTAAATAACAAAATAGAATACCGAATATTGAATTCGAGATGGAGTACGTAATTATTAACTTTATCTTTATATATATTATTTTTTTAAAAATGGTCTAATTGGGGAGACCTCTCATGGTCGCCCTTCACCATACACCCACCTAAGACCCAACCAGATTATTGATAATCCTCATCTAACCAACATTGTAGTCAATTTGAGATTTAAATGAAATATATTCTAAGAAGATGATCTATTTGAGATTTATTTGTGACATCATTGTACTTCTTATGTTATACTTTTTTTCCTTATGTTATACTTATTCAATTTCATTGAAGTTTAGTTTCAAAAGGTAAAGAATACTAACAGTTTTGACTTTCTTTTAAAAATTTAGTAGATATTTGTATATTTAAACCCCTTCTATTACATATGAATTCCTTCAATTATTTCGGGTATTACAATAAATTAATAACGTTATAATATTGAAAAATGGCGTCATAAATAAATTTTATTTTTCCAGAAATTATATAAATATGACGTCATAATAATATTTATGACGTCATCATTATTGACGAACGGAGCTGATTAAAGGTTAACACCTTTGCTAACGGTAGATGGGGTAAAATGTAATTTGTCGAAATTGTTGGGTTTTGAAATAATTTATGTGTTGTAGGGTTGTAGGGAGTGTGAGGGAAAATGTAATTTGTCGAAATTGTTGGGTTTTGAGATAATTAATGTGTTATAGGGAGTGCGTTTGTGTAATTTCCCAATTAATTAATCAATTTCCTTCCTCTATAGTCTATTCCCATGCCAACCTACCAGCTGTGTTTAATACTTCCCTCCATTTCAGATAAAGTGTTACAATTTGGATTTGCACCAATTTTAAAAAAAAGTAGAAAGTACAAGTGGTCCCCCTTGATTATTAGAGATTAACTGAGTGGCATATTGTAATAAAAGTGAAAGGTAGGGAGTTTTATTATTTAACTAATTTCCCAAAATGGAAATTGTAACACTTTTAGTGAAACGCCGGAAACGGAAATTTGTAACAATTTATCTGAAATGGAGAGAGTATCATCCAAAATCAAATTTCAATTTTCACCTACTCCACAACTCTGTCCCACACCACGTGCTATATGGACTAAGACCGCCCACTTGGGGTCGTGGGGGGGCCACGACTCGCCAGGTCGCTGTCACTGAGCGAGCAACCAAGTGGGACTCGGGCCCATTCACTTTTTTTTTCTCCTTCCATTTATTTTTGAATTTAAATTTTGAAAAAATATAAAAATTAGAGTAAGTATGTTAGAGACGACATACCTATAATTTTAATAAAATTATCGATATTATTAATCAAAACACATATGGGCTGTTTGGATCCGAACTCGAGCTCAATTGTATAATTAGTTGAAGAAGATAATTGAGTCCACCCTTACTTCTACAAACCTACAAAACAATATACAATTTTAATTCTATAACAAACACGAATTTTAACAATTCAATTATAATTTAGTTACTATTCATCAATTTTCTCAATTAAAATTGACTCCATTATAATTCTAATCCAAACAGCCCGATATATTCTCAACAATCAATATTGATGTTTTTTCATATTATAATAAGACTTATTTTTGAATTTACTGCGAATTTTATGAAGTGATATGGGATATCGGTGCACGTGTCATTACACCAATAGAACGCTAGGGGTATTTTCTCCATTTCTTTTTCCTATTTTGAAATTATTTCTGTTTTAGTTAATTTTATTATAATATAATCGTTTAACACATTTAGTGTATCTGTAATAGACTCGATCTGAATTCACAATTGCCTTATTAATATTTGCGTTGGAAATTAATTTGAAAAATATCACAAGTATTAGTTTACAAACTGGGAAGATCCTCTATCCTAAAAATCACCCCGGTATTAATTGGTCAACCTACTCCACATAAACATTTGGATGAGTGATGTATGTATATATCTGTATTAAGTGGATGCATGGTCATAGTTAATTGTGCATACGTAGAAATTCGGAAGAAAAGTGAAATAAAAATTCTTTTGAGAGTGCAAGGTCAATTTGCCAAGATGACAATGTATATGGACGGCTAATACGTTATTTGAATTTGTCTAAGATGCATAACGTTATCTTAGCCAGATAGACAAATACCATTATAATTTTGTGGTAGCTAGTTGCCTGCCACTTGCTATTAATATTAAATAATCAATTCCTACCGAACTCAAATTAAATTGTTAATTCGATAAAGTTAAAAAACGTAATAAATTAGTAGATAGGTTTTCTATTTAAATAAATAATGTTAATTTCTGTAAATAACAAAATAGAATACTGAATATTGAATTCGAGATGGAGTAATTATTAACTTTATCTTTATATATTATTTTTTTTAAATGGTCTAATTGGGAAGACCTCTCATGGTCGCCCTTCACCATACACCCACCAAAGACCCAACCAGATTATTGATAATCCTCATCTAACCAACATTGTAGTCAATTTGAGATTTAACTGAAATATATTCTAAGAAGATGATCTATTTGAGATTTATTTGTGACATCATTGTACTTCTTATGTTATACTTTTTTTCCTTATGTTATGCTTATTCAATATCATTGAAGTTTAATTTGAAAAGGTAAAGAATACTAACATTTTTTCCTTTCTTTTAAAAATTTAGTAGATATTTGTATATTTAAACCCCTTCTATTACATATGAATTCCTTCAATTATTTCGGGTATTACAATAAATTAATAACGTTATAATATTGAAAAATGGCATCATAAATAAATTTTATTTTTCCAGAAATTATATAAATATGATGTCATAATAATATTTATGACGTCATCATTATTGACAAACGGAGCTGATTAAAGGTTAACACCTTTGACTAACGGTAGATGGGGTAAAATGTAATTTGTCTAAATTGTTGGGTTTTGAAATAATTTATGTGTTGTAGGGAGTGTGAGGGAAAATGTAATTTGTCGAAATTGTTGGGTTTTGAGATAATTAATGTGTTATAGGGAGTGCGTTTGTGTAATTTCCCAATTAATTAATCAATTTCCTTCCTCTATAGTCTATTCCCATGCCAACCTACCAGCTGTGTTTAATATCATCCAAAATCCCACAGCACGTGCTATATGGACTAAGACCGCCCACTTGGTGCCCACGACTTGCCAGGTCGCTGTCACTGAGCGAGTAACCAAGTGGGGCTCGGGCCCATTTACTTTTTAATCTCCTTACATTTATTTTTGAATTTAAATTTTGAAAAAATATAAAAATTAGAGTAAGTACGTGAGAGATGACATACTTATAATTTCAATAAAATCATCGATATTATTAATCAAAACATATACGGGTTGTTTGGATCAGAACTCGAGCTCAATTGTAATTGAGACAACTCAAAATTGGCTTTGGCAAGTCCACTTTAATTACACAATTAGTTGAAAAAGATAATTGAGTTGGACTCAATTATCTTCCACCATTCCTTCTACAAACCTACAAAACACTATACAATTTTAATTTATAACAAACACGAATTTTAACAACTCAATTATAATTTAGTTACTATTCATCAATTTTCTCAATTAAAATTGACTCCATTATAATTCCGATCCAAACAGCTCGATATATTCTCAACAATCAATATTGATGTTTTTTCATATTATAATAATACTTATTTTGTTAACAACATGTACATTTTAATTAATAACATGAATATTTTTATTAAATACATAGATCGTCTTTAGATAAGTTATCTAGAAACCATCTCTCATAATACTTTGTGTAAAAATTATACCAACGGTCATATTTTTCAATATCTTTAAATATAGACAATTTTTTCTTCTTTGAGGAAATAAATATAGACAATTAAATACATAATTCCTCACACCTCACAATCACAATACTTTATCTCTTTTAAAAGGTAATACCAATTAAAAAACATTATTTTTTGCTTCAGATCTTCTATACATTTGAATATTCTTAATAGTATAACGATTATAAGTAATCAAAAGATAATAATTAAAAAAAAACCTCACGACCAACAGTACAGTGGACAATTTTTTGTCCCGGGAGAAGCTGCGGTACGATAACCCATTTTTTGCCCGCGCACATTGGTGGTCTAAGGCTATGTTATTTTCATCTAAAAACCCATTAATTTCTGTTCAGATTTATTCAGTTTAATCCGTTCGGTTCTGTTCAATTGTTTGCTATATTACAGATTTGAGTTCAGTTCGATCAGTTTAGTTCTATTTGGTTCAGATAAAGATTACAATGACTAACCCACCAGTTTTTTATGTTTTATCTACCAGCTACTAGCTCCTTCATTCTTCAAATGCTCAATTATTTCCAACCACTACTTAATTATATTTCTCCCAAGAAGGAACAGAAGGAAGGATTGGAGTTGAGATCCTTACCCGTTTGATGTTATCTGATGATTGCATGGATTTTTTGGCTTTTCGTTAAATTTACAAAATACCATAATTAATTTATGTTTTTCTCCAAAAATTAATACTCATACTCTCTCATTTCCACAAAAGTTGTAACTGATAAACAAACTAAGTGAAATAATACTATTATAAACCAGATTTAGGCGCGGTGTCCATGTTTAAATGTTGTCATGGACATATATTTTTTCAATACAATTACAAGTAGCTTGTTTCTGGTTGTTTTATGTACAGATGGTGACATTTTATTAATTTCTTTCCTAATCATTTGGGTGTGCATTTGATAATATATAGTACATGTGAGATGGTAGTTATTGAGGTTGAAGTCCCTCAACCACTTAAAAAGTTCTTCCTAAATCGTCCAAGTCCAAAGCAAATGATGAGTTGAATTTATACCGTCTCATTTGGTATTTTTTACCATCTTTTTGTCATCCTTGAGTATAGTTTTATTAGTTTTCCTAAAGTATTTTTACTTGTTTTGTTCTTTGTGTGTTTTGTAGGTATTTGGCTTAACCGTGCTATTTGAAGGCAAAATGGTGTATTTTATATGCATCGACAAGATATGGAGTTCCAATGCCTCATATGGATACTAGAAGTGGAGCGGGAAGGTCAAAATATCAATAATTGGAGTCAAAATGCGTCAAAGGGGCAAAACAGTCATTCCAGAAGAACTAGCAACGCTAGTTATCAAACTGGCGTACGCCAGTAACTCTCTGTTTTGGTTTCGTCCAAACTGGCGACGCCAGTTTCTTCTTTTATCGTTTTTCTGCGATTTCGTTTTCTAATTCGCCCAGACTTTAGTTTTTCTCCTTTCTATTAGTTAGAACAAGACATAATTACTTTCATTATTCATTCTATTGTCAATAACACACTTTTGCTCGAGAGCTAGACCTAGTTTCAAAGGCAATTACCCGATTTGAGGTAATTGAACCGTTTTCCCTTGTAATCAGACGATTGACGTTGATTGGGAGATTATCTACACAGCTTTAGCATCGATTCGTTCTCGTTCTTCAATTTCTACCTAGGGTTTGTGACAACGAAGGGTAAAATTGTATCAATCTTCTCGAATCTTTGTTTTTGTGCTTGAGATTATGTTTATTGCTAGTATGATTATGCTTTCGCTTGTCATGAGTAGCTAAACACCCCTATCATGGGGTGGTGACAGATTCAATGCATGCTAGCTAAGGTTTATGTGATTCGAAGTGCATCGGGATTAGACTACTTGTGTCTTTTAGATTTAATTACTATTCCTGCTATCACGTTTGATGATCTTCTAGACAAAATCATTGTTAGATTAGGCATTTAAGCCTTGCAAACCAAAATGTCTTTCGTCTTGCTTAATCTAACAGTTAGTTGCAAACCGTGATAGTAGGTTAGTCGAATTGATTGTAGCCTAGTGAAACTGACGCCTTCACTAGTGCTATTCGTTTTTTAACACAAGACTGTGACAACTTGCGTAGTCAATCCCGTGAATCACATGTATCCTACTAGCTAGCTTGTTGACGTTACCACTCCAAAATTTCCCCCATTCATATTTCAATCTCGTTAGTGTCAAATCGGTTTCTAGTAATTGCAAGTAGTCATGTTTACTTTAGTTTATCATCTCGCTGCCGAAGCAAACAAACCCGTTTACTGCTTTCTTTACTGTAATTACTATTCGTAAACAAGACTCAGCTTAGTTAAGTCCTTCGAGACCGACCTCGGGGTTAACTTCACTGCACTACAAGTTTTCGTAGTGTTGAGAATTAACTCTTGGCTCTTAAACAAATATTAAAACTTTGATTCTGACACATCAGCAAACAAAGGTCCAAAGCACTCCAAAGAACTAGTGGGTAAGAACCTGCACAAGTAACTTTGGGGGGTTTAGAACCGTAGACCCGGTTTGCTAAGTGTCAAACCGGGTAGAGACTTTACTCGAGAGAGACTAGGGATCTTCTCTGTATAGTGATCGGGATTAGTTCTTAAAGATAAATTGACTTGACTTGACTTACCGTTAGCATGGGAATGTGTGTTATATATATAGAGATCTCCCAAAGAGGAAGGACTCCGTTGGATCGTGCCAAGTGTAAGGCTTGGATTGCGCCAACAATGCTCTATTAGGCCCATGGCCCATCAAGAAGACTTAACCCTTTTTCCTTTTGGGCTTTCGAGGGTAATTTAGTCATTCTTCGAGAGAAATTAGAGACTCCTGAAGTCCGTCTCTGACCTTCGTCCGAGAGTGTAGGTCCGAGGGCCTGGTCCGGGTCACAATCTCATGCCTGAAAGCAACTCCCATAAACCACAAGGCATAGTGGTTCAGACCTTGATAGCTTCGGAGCATAGTGATTCGGATCTCGATAGCCTCGGATCCTATTTTCTCTCTTGGTGCCAGTTCACTTGGTTCCTTATGAGGTTAGAGACTTATGTCCGGACCATCATCCGGGTCGGACCTTGAGGCCTTGAACCTTAAACAACTTGAAACGGCTTAAGATTCGTTCCAAAGGCGTATATGACGTACTGTACATATTTCCGTATTAACATATGTCCCCCTAGTTTCCAAGTATCTTAGTATAAGATAGTTGTGGAACTATAGTTTAAAGTGGGGAGAACATTTTTGCTTTTCGTTCAATCCGTCCCTCATAAGAAGAAAAAAGGTGTTTAGTTCGTGCCTTTTGTCGTCCTTACCTTAATCTCCCCGCCGTCTTACAGTCCGAGAGTGTGGTCTCGGACTGTAAGTTCTAAAGGGGTATTTGTAAGCGAGATTAAGCATAGGTTCGAGAGGCGTAGGAAAGGAACACTTTTTATTAGTGGTGAAATCGGGATGGTCCGCGGAAGGACATCCGAACGAACGAGAGTCCGTGTTACTTAATAGTCGATTTTTCGGGATTGACCAATTAGAGACATCCGAACGGACGGGAGTCCATGTGCTTAAGATAAATCATCCATCTGTTAGGAAGATGGGGTTTTATCTTGTGTTAGTAATCAACTTTCCGGGATGGTCCGAGTAAGGACATCCGAACAGACGAGAGTCCGTGTTACTTAATAGTCGATTTTTCGGGATTGTCTGATTAGAGACATCCGAACGGATGGGAGTCCGTGTGCTTAAGATAAATCATCCATCTGTTAGGAAGATGGGGTTTTATCTTGTGTTAATGGTCGACTCTTCAGAACTTCCAAAATAAGACCTACGGGCGATTTCAATAGTTTCAAAATAAGACTCTCGTAACTGCTTCTATTTGATATAAGATAGTTGTGGTTTGAACTTATTTCTTTGGCTAGGATCTGAGCTTTCTTTGCGGACGGATCTTGATATCCAATATCGTACTCGCTCAGTTCGATCGCCCATTTGGACAGGCGGCTAGATTGATTAGGCTTTCCAAGGACTTGTTTCAAGGGTTCACTGGTGAGGACCACAATCTTGTGTGACTTGAAGTAGGGCTTCAACCTCCGAGCAGTATACACCAAAGCATATGCCAATTTCTCAATCTGAACATACCTAGTCTCTGCTCCAGCTAAAGCCTTGCTTAGGTAGTAGTTAGGCATGTGATCATTGGCTTGCATCCGAACCAGCACGGAACTCATAGCCTCATTGGTAACTGCTAGGTACAAGTAGAGTGGTTCTCCTTCTACTGGTTTGGACAAGAGTGGTGGCGAGAGGAGGTATTTTTTAAACTGTCAAAGGCTTCTTCACACTCTTTGGTCCACTCAAACTTGTCTCATTTCCTCAATATCTTGAAGAAGGGTAGGTTCTCTTATGCTGATCTAGAGATGAAGCGGCTTAAGGACATAACTCGCTCTATGAGCTGTTGGACCTCATTGATGGTTTTTTGTTGTGGCAAGTCTAGAATAGCCTTGATCTTTTTCGGGTTGGCACTGATGCCTCTTTATGTGACCATGTAACCGATAAACTTACCCCCTTTAACTCCAAAGGTGCATTTCTCTGGGTTCAGTCTCATCCCGTACTTCCTCAAGATAGAAAAGCAATTGTTAAGGTGCTCGATGTGTTGCTCCTCTATCTTGCTCTTAACCAACATGTCATTGACATATACTTCTATTGTTTTGCCAATCTCTTCTTTGAACATTTTATTTACCTGACGTTGGTAAGTAGCTCCAGCATTTTTTAGTCCAAATGGCATAACCATGAAGCAATAAACTCCTCCAGCCGCAAAGAAGGTTGTCTTCTTAATGTCTTCTTGAGCCATTCTGATTTGATAAAATCCTTAATAAGCATCCATGAAGCTTAGAAGAGCACATCCGGGTGTGGAGTCCACCAGCTGGTCGATCCGAGGCAAGGGATAAGGATCTTTCGGGCAAAACTTGTTCAATCTAGAAAAGTCATTGCACACTCTCCACTTACACGGAGCTTTTTCCACGAGGACCACATTGATGTGCTCAAATTACTACTTAGAAAATAAGTAGAAAGCAGTGTTGTAGACAGACAATGCTAACCACAGAATCGTTCGCTAAGGAATCAATTAAGCTACCACAACGGTGTGAAAGCAAATAGTTATTTGTGAAAACAGATTGATTGGTAAGTTGGTTGTTTCTAAAAACTAGAATTAGATAAAGCAAATAAAGGTTTTTAAACAATGAGAGGAAGAGAACACAGCAGTTATGATTCCGCCCTTCACTCTAATGAACAGATTGTTACGTGATTTGCTAATTCCGTCCATCACCGTAATTAGGTTTCATGCAAACCTTACTTCTTTGTAATAATGTTCACTGTTGATGGATCTCATTGTAATTTTTATGTTTTTCGCTGGTTATGTACTTTATTACCCCCGCCCCTTCTTCTTCCTTCTTCCCAAATCCATTTGCTTCCTTTTCAATGGCAGATTCATTGCACCTCCACTGGTTATTTGCTTCCTTGTTCTCCTTCTTCTTTTCTCCGCCTCCACCATATTCATTGCACCTCCACTGTCCCGTCTCCCTCCTATACCCACTGCGCCGCCTCCCTCCATCCGATTCACATCATGCCTCCTCCGGCCCTTCCCGCACCGCCTCCATGCTCTGATTCCATGCGCCACCAGATCTCTTCATCCACCACATATTGAGGGGCGGAGATTTTGCGGAATTGGATTATTCTGTCGGAGATTTCGTGCGCTATTAGGGGTCTGAAGTTGGGTTTTCCGGGGAATGGGATGGGTTCCCGAGGTGAATGGGTTTTCCGGTGAATGGGATGGGTTCCCTCCGGAGGTTGTGTTGCTGCTTCAGTTGCTAGAATTATTCTCAATCGCCTCCCCAATAGTTTTCCGAATCAACGTGAAACCTTCTTCCGTCAGCTCGATCAGTTTTAGATGTCAAAATCAACGGATTATGGAGCTTTTTTAGTTGTAGGCATGGAGGTATTGAAGACGAAAATGGAGGAGAAGGTTTTGGCAGGAGAAAGAGAAGAAGAGAGGAAATGGGAGCTTTTATTTTGAAAGAAATGTTTTATTCCTGTTTTCAAATAAACCATTTAAAAGAAAATCATTCTTCTCCCAAATTCAATATACCAATTTTAAAGGAAATTGTTTTATTCGAGGGGTAAAAAGGGACATTCTACATAAAGTCAACATTTTGGCTGAAAATGGACCTCAATGTAAATTTTGAAACGATAGGGACCCAAACGTTCAAGGACCATCTAAAAAGGTGGCTGCGTGAAAATTGACCTTAAATAAAATGGACCAATCACATTCAAGTAATTTGACATGTAACAAAAGTATGGACCATTCACAACATGTAGATTGTTAAATAATTCTCGCCGATTTGAGAAAAAGTGTTACATTTGATTTGT
The DNA here is from genome assembly GCA_026545765.1 of Plantago major. NCBI lineage: Eukaryota > Viridiplantae > Streptophyta > Magnoliopsida > Lamiales > Plantaginaceae > Plantago > Plantago major. The sequence goes on along the minus strand of CM048844.1, from coordinate 3,812,838 downwards.
GGGTTAATCGTTTTTAGCTGAATTACTTCATAAGCGATAATAGTAAATAATTTAATAAAATCATATAATAAAATTTAATTACTAAATTTTCATTATAAAATTTTAATAATTTATTTATTAATATCGTTAAGAAAGTCAATCTAAAACGATTGATAAAATAATAAGAAAATAGTAAGAAATGTAACACTTTTTTCTGAAATGGAAGGAGTAATTGATATGCACACATTACAAACGTTGACTTCTAACTGTAAGGCCTAAAAGTGGGAACAGATCTTGCTATTTATGTAATTTTTCCTTAATCTCATAATTTTCCATGGGAACACTCTGACAGATCACCAAACGCTAGCGTCCAGGGGCGGACCAACGGCCCCCTCCTAAAATTTGGAAAAAAAAATTTATAGTTAATATTTTCGAAAATTTTAGATTTCGTCCCCTTAACCCTCGAAAAATTACATATGTAATTTCGTCCGAGGTTAAAATTCTAGGTCGGACTCTGCTAGCGTCTTCCTCAATTTGCTCTCAGTTACCTGTACTTCAGATTTCGTACACTGCAGATACTTTTGCTTGCTTGTAGTGATGACCAGCAACCCCTCAGCAGCCAGCATCAATAGCCAGTTGCCTGTCATTAATCAGGAAGAATTCGAGAAACTCCTCAAATGCCATCAGGATGAATGGCCAGATCTGTCAACGACCACAGTGCCTCGTATCGGCCGTATGCACATGGTGTCTCGTCAAGTAAGGTTGATGGAGGAGAAAAGGGAAGTGGTAACATCTGTCTACGACCCGATAATGGTTTCACTTGGCCCCTACCACCACGCTAAAAAAGATGGCATGTTCAGCCGGGCAGAGGAATTCAAGAGGAACACTTGCCTGGTATCGTTTGCGGGACAGGATCCTGAGCAAAAGATCTGTTTGTACAAAAAAATTCGGGGTGATATTGACAACATCAAAGGTTGTTATGACATTGCATCAATCCCCAAACCATACAATGAAGATGATAAGCTCGCGCTAATGATGCTTTTGGATTCTTGTTTCATCCTGAATTTCATGGAGAATTGCATGAGGGAAAGGACCTGGGGAAGGGGTGCGTGGAATGATTGGCAAAAATGCCTCGGGGTGGCTGAAGCTGTCCAGTTTACCGCTCGGGACATTATGGTGCTGGAGAATCAAATCCCACTTTTTGTCGTAGAATACGCGATCAAGGCAAAGTACACTAATGAGGAAGGAAGTGTCGTGAAGGAAGGAGAAGAATTGGTCCAACATTTCATAAGTTGGATGCTTGATGTGGATTTTAAGGATGCTATAATTCCAAATAGGGAGTCTAGTCCTCCCCTTCATATTCTAGAGGCATGTCGGAGGGTGATTACATATGAACATCGACCAAACGCTACCCGTTCAGATAAAGAGGCTAAATATCTCACTTGTCCTTCAGTCACTGATCTCAAAGCAAAGGGTATCAGTTTCCATCCCTGCAGATCCTCAAACTGTCTCAAGGATATCAAATTTAAATCGTACTATTGGTTATTTGGCCAGCTTCAACTCCCGGTTCGTTCAGTTTCTGAGCTAACACAAGTGATCCTATCCAACATGATAGCCTATGAAATATCCCCTGCTACTACAACAGACCTCACGGTCTTGTCTTATACGAATTTCATGAAGTCGTTGATCGAGACACCTGCTGATGTCAAAGAGTTGCAGGATAAGGAAATATTTCAAATTAACAGGTTGTCAGATCTGGAACAAGTGGTACAGTTGTTCAAAAGCATCGACACATTTGGTCTTCAAAATGTAGAGATCTATGAGGATGTGATGCAAAAAGTTGGAGAACATTGTCAAACTAAGTGGAAGACATGGATGGCGGAGTTGCTTCATAGCAAGCTCAAAAGTCCATGGACTATCATTGGTTTGCTCGCTGCAACTCTTCTTGTTGTCCTCACCTTTTTGCAGACTTGGTATGCCATGCATCCTGTCAAGGATACTGCGCAGGCCCCTTCACCGAACCATCGGTAGAATATTTAAATCTTATCCGTCGGCCATTCTAATCATTTAATTTCAATGTGGTGGGTGCACGTGTCACACTAATAGATAGAAGGCTATGTCCGAATCCCCTAGGGGTATTTTCTCCATTACTTTTTCTTATTTTAAAATTCTTTATGTTTTAGTTAATTTTAGGCTGGTGTTAAATCAAGAGCACAATTATACGATGAAATGCATATGGGCGGCTAATATTTTTGGATGATATAGAATTAGTATCTTCTTTCTGGCCTCTGAGTACACGTTATTTGAATTTGTCCAAGATGCATGCATCTTGCTGTTGAGAATATTAATAACGTTATCTTAGCCAGACAGGCAAATACAATTATAATTATGTGGTAGTTGACTGCCACTTGGTATTAAATAATCAATCATCCCGACGTCAACTTTCTGTTAATTAAGAATCATTAATAAATAAAGTAAAAAAATATGTAAATAAATTAGTATATAGATTTTCCTTTTAAGTAAATAAAGTTTAAGTTTTGACATAATAAAACAGAAAACGCAATGTGAGATGCTGCATGCCTGCATCAGAGTGAAGCTATCCGGGTGAATGGTGATGTTACTTTCATTTGTTTCCAAGAATTAGAATCACTATGTTTAATTTACTAAGTTTCTGGTGGTTCAATGTTGCAGGGACTCAAATAAAAGTTATGAAAATTAGAAACCTTTACAATTGAGAATTTGATCGACCTAATTGTCAAATTAAAAATGTTACCTTTTAGAAAGTTGAAGGGTGATATTCTGAAAACCAGGTAAATCTCTTTTGAAAATTCTGTTTTGTTCAATGACTTAATTGGTAAACACATTATTTGGTTGTTTGCAAAAGCTGATAATTGAACAATGACAAAAAAAGATTTTCCTGAAATTAGTTCGCCAAAAGTTAAATTTGTGGACTTAAATGTAATTGATTATTATCGATCTGGACTTACATGTTATTCTTTAACTAATGGGTACCTATGTGTAATATCAAAATCTAACAGGGGAGGGAGGGGAGTGGATGTAATCTGCCCTAATTAGAAAAGGAAAGATAAATAAGATGAGTGAAATGTTAATGTAGCAGAGAGATGATAGTATGAGAGAGTGTGATCGTTGACCTAAATTTTAATTATATGTCAATCATACCCAAAGCTTCTAATAAACGTAGAAGTGTATATAGGGATACGTACGAGTTCAAAAGTCACTGCACTTAACGCTACAGCCCACAGATTAATTTGTTAAATTAGTCACAACTTGAAAATTTCCGGTTCTCACGATGATGTACATCCCCGGACACCGGTCCCCACTTACAGTTCAACATCAAGCGGCCTGTGTAAATCACCCCCCATAAAATATCTATTTTCATCCTAATTATTCTTAAAGAATAATAAGCAAGTGTGTCCTATAGTATTAAAAAATAAAAACCTAACCGAATGTATCTTTTTATTTTCTACTTCTTGAACTTAAAATTGGATTTCCTAATCATAAAGAAAAGGGCGAATTACATCCACACCCCTGTTAGATTTTATAATTACGGATGGTACCCGTTAGTCAAAGAATAACATGTAAGTCTAGAGCGATAAAAAACAATTACATCTAAGTCTACGAATTTGACTTTTGACGAATTAAAACCTGGAAAAGACATTTTTACCCCAATTCAAATATCAGATTTTAAAAATGTCCAAACAGCATTAACTTATACGTATCACGTGCCAGGCACATGTGGACCTGAATGTAATTGATTTTCAACTATGTAATGTTTCAATGTATAATTGAAACTTGACCATTATATTTGGAAAAAAATAGACGTTGGAAGTTAGTTGGGGACTATTTATACACCATTTTCCCCCCATAATTCTGTTTCTTGTTCACTGCAGATTGTATATTGAACTCATAATAATTAAATGGAATAATAATTTGCCCTAATTAAATTTAGTAAGAGAAGAACCATAATATGTATTGAACACAATTCTCAAATGCAAGGTTTCAATACAAATTCAGTAGCAAAATAGTACGCATGTGGATCCAACAAAACCAACCAAAACAAATCTAACACTTCCAAAATCCAATGTACCAAGCATTAACAAATCTAACACTTCCAAAAGCAAAATACTACGCATGTAAATCATTTGACTATGCTTGTACCAAATCCAAAAGCCTCCAATGTACCAAGCATTAACATTCACAAATCCAGAATGACTATCACAACAAAAACCTAAGGAGTACTACCAAACCAGTCAGCCATGTTTCTACCCCTGCCAGTTGCCCTTCCTCTGTCCCTTGATGAATTTCCAGCAGTTTGCCTTCCTCTTCCTCTTCTTGTGCCACTGCCACTACCACTAGCACTACCTGCATCTTGTCTGGGTCTTTTATTCCCAACTCTTTCATTTGCATTTGAAGTCTACATGCAAATAACATTACACATGTTCAGGTCACTCAAGATAGTACAAGAATACACAAAAGTGCACTAATTCTCCCAAACATCCACAAACTAACACAAAATTGCACAAACTTAGATGGAATTAGCCAAACTTACTCCAGTTTGTTGATCATTGTCATTGTTCTGCACCTGAGTTGGCTCATCTTCATTGTCATTGGTCTGCACCTGAGTTGGCCCATCTTCATTAGCATCTTTACTCTACAAGAAGAATACTATACTGTGAACACAAAATCATAAAACTGCACTTAAAATAGACAATGAATATGATAGGTAACTCACCAAACTAGGACATTTCCTACAATTATGTCCTCTTACACCACACATACTGCACTTAGGTGGTATTCTACTTTTGTGTACATGGACCTTTGTCTTTCTTGGACCTTCACTAGGGTGTTTAAACCTAGATACATGGGGTCTGCCAGGAGCTCTCAACACCTCAGGTGGTGAACATTCATTCTCAGTCAAATCAGCAGGCCAGAATCTATACTGTGGCACAGGTAGAATGAGCATATCATATGCTCTCCTATAGGCAGCCTTTGTATGGTTGTCACTTATAAAGTTCTCTCCATTTTCTCTATTGTGATTGATAACAACCCATGCATGCCTACATGGGATGCCACTGATGTCCCATTTCCTACAATCACATGACCTAGTCTCCATGTTCACAATAAAAGTGTATGAGTAGTCAAGAACTTCATACACATGTCCAGCTTCTGAAACTAGCCTGCACCTTCTAGTTTGATCATGGCTTTCATTCAATTTCTTCAACACCCTTGGCATGACAACTGACTGACAAGCAGCTCCCTTCTTTCTCCTATATGTTATCCTCTGCATCACTTGAGTTCTCAACCCCTATACACCAATCAAACTAACAATAAATATCATGCTTTTCACAATAAATAGTAAACTAACAAGAAAACCAATAGTACAATTCATTTACCTCCATGATATTAAGGATAAAAAACCCTCTAACATGCTCTACCCAAGAATTACAACTCTCCCTGCAATTGTTGGTGCAGTGATCAATCTTTGGAGTTGGATCAAAGGCATGTCTTGCCCAATATCCAAGAGGAATGTTCATCAGATACTGCCAAGCTGGTTCACTTGCAGCTCTGATCTTCTCCATTGCCTTTTTGTAGCCATATGAGGTGTAGGCAGATGCTTCTTGCCAGAAGTACTTTCTTAGGTCAACACTCCCCCATTTCAACTTGAAATTGTCATAAATGTGTTTTGCACATTTTCTATTTATGACAGTGGGAGTTTGTTCTTCAATTACTTGCACCAAACCCTGCAAGTACAGTGAAACTAGTTAGTTCTCAACAAGCACTAAACCTGACTGAACAAGTAAATCATACATTTTGTCTGTCTGCCATGAAGTGCCAGTGTTTGTCAACATCAAAAGGGCCAATAAATTGAGCAAGGCACTGGATGAAGAATCTCCAGGAATCTTTGCACTCAGACTCCACAATGGCCCAAGCAACTGGATAGATCCCAAAATCAGCATCTGTTCCAACTACACTAAGCAAGTGTCCTCCATATGGGCCCCTCAGATGACAACCATAAAAAAAGAGGAATGGACTGTAACCATTAAGAAAGCCTCTCTTTAGACCATCTAATCCGCAGAAGAACCTCTGAAACTGTGGTGGCCTATCAATAACTGGTTTAACAACCATCTCCACAATTGAACCAGGATTTGTTCTCAGGAGCATCTCTCTGTACTTTGGTGATAGTCTATAAGCTTCAGTAGGGTTTCCTCCCAATATCTCCATTGCTTTCAACCTTGCTCTATAAACCCTCATGTAAGGCACCACTACACCTAACTTGTCATTCACCCAAGGTTGTAGCTTTTTTACATTTATACTAGTGTTCTCCCTCAATGGTTCAAGCAATTTTGTAGCTAACCAATTGGAATCTGCCTGCCTCTGATAAACCTTTCTTACACACTTATGCCCTCCATTGTAACTCCTAGTCATGAAAGAGGTTTCATCATCAAGAACACCTGCAATGACAATATATAGAGAAAACTGTAAGTATGCAAAGACTGTAAAGAGGAAATAATTGAGTGTAATTTACTAAATTTTATAGTTCATAACCTGCATGGAGTCTCCATGGACAACCCTTTCCTCCACATTGCACAGTGTATCTCATAGTGTCATTCTTCTTCCTAATCAGTGTAAATCCCACCTTCAGGACATACTCTTTCACTCTTTGCCTTAACTCCTTGACACTGCCAAACACATCCCCTTCTTTGAACTCTTTATCCCAGTCCATATTATTCTCACTAAACTCATCACCAATCCAGTCTTCATCAGTAAATTCACCTTCATCTTCTTCACTGTAGCCATAATCATCATCATTCAGCTCATCATCATCATGTTCAGGTTGAACATTTTCAGTCTCATGTCCCACAGTCTCAGCATTCCCCCCAATCTCAGCATTCATATCATGTGGCCCCTCACCACTTGCAGTTGCATTCTCCCCTGCTTTCTGAGCATCAGGGTTCTCCTCATCCTCATCATCATTCTCAGCATTTACAACCCTATAAAACCCTATTCCTTCATCCTCACTATCATGGTAATAGGTAGAGGCAGGTTCCTCAAACTCCCAATCAAAAACATTTCTATCACTTTCATCCTCCTCACCAGCTTTTTCATTAGTTTTTTTTCCTGAATCCTCTACATTCTTTGTAACACAATCCTCACCATCACTTTGCACAAGAGATTCAATTTCACTTTCAGTTTCAACACCATCATCTTGAAATTCAAAATATTCACTATCACTACTTGAATGACTACCACCAGTCTCAATGCTCTGACTCTCATGCATTTTACCCTTACCCTTAGAAGTTTCAGCCTTTTCATTTAAATCATCCTCCCAGTCCTGAACCAAAACCTCATCAACAACTGACCCTTTGCTACTCCCTTCCCCAGTTTCTTTCTCTTTTCCATCATCCTTGTTTTTCTCTATATCAACCTGGTTCTGTGTGAAAATCCTAGATAATAGTTCCTCAAACTCATCATCATTCACATGTGCATTAGTAGCCATATACTTAAGAGGAGTTTCATCAAGTTGTTGGGTAATGTATGGACTAGGAGCTTCTTTAGTTGGAGTTTTATGGGCATCTGTGTGAATTGGACTGTGTGCAAGTGGGGATAGATGACTGTGTGCAGATGGGGGTTGGTTTCTAGGGGTGTCTTGTGTTGGTTGAGTAACTGGGGATGGTTCATCATCAGATAAGTCATCAGTCAAGTCTACATATTCAGGGGGATTTGGTGGATAGTTTCTTGGTGGTCTTGGTTTACATGACCTGAAAAGCTTTCTCCTAGCACTACTTTCAGCACCAACTTTACTTGTAGGTGACACATACTCAACATCAAGATGGGCAAAGATGTGTTTCTTGGTACATGATGTATCAACAACTAATGGAATAGGTTGGACATCAGACACAGTTATGTGTAGATCAACTTCATTGTTTACCATATTTCTCTCAAACATTAGCTTCACACATTTATCATCTATAATCTCAATTATATCAAAAGAGTTCTCAACATAAGCAACCATGCTAAAACAGAGTGTAGAATTAATATCTTGCACAAAGCCATTAACATCCTTTAAAAGCTTCTTGCATGAGTACCTTGAACAATCGACGTCGACCAACATAAATTGTTCCGTGCCCAGGATAATCCTAATGTTGAACTTAGCTCCCATTGCCACTGTAACATACAATACAACCACAATTAAGGTTACAGTTTTATCAAAGTGCATAAACACAGTTTAAAAACCCTAGGTATAATTTACATGTCACTTTTTGATAACAATCATTCCAAAAGATATGAAATTATGAAGTCCCAGGTGTTTAAATACATGGAAAACAAGAAAAAAACGAAAAAAATTGAATTTTTAAAACCAACAAAAAAACCCTAACCTTAATACCGATGAAGATTTCTTCCCGAACAGGCACAACGACGGAGAATTATGGCCAATGGCCGTTAACAGTAAGAATTGAGCTTCTTAATGTGAGGAAGACGAATGGGTATTTTGGCGGGTGGGAGTGTCTTTTTTCGGACAAATAACACAACCTAATTAAACAGCTAAGGCCTTGTTTGGTTCCATCATAAGTTACTGTAGCAAATAAGCTGGTCAACGGATTTTCGGATTTTTGAACCTGGATGTAATTGTTTGACTAACGGTTACCTATCTGTGAAACGGGTATCTAACAGGTGGGTATATGTAATTTCCCCTAAAGAAAATATATGATTAATTTTTTAAAAAATGGTACAATATGGCAGACCTCTCATGGTCGCCCTTCACCATACACCCAACAAGACGCAACCAGGTTATTGATAATGCTCGTCTAACCAACGTCGTAGTCAGTTTAGAATTTAATTGTGACTTATATTCTAAGTTGATGAACTATTTCAGATTTATTTGTTACACCATTGTACTTCTTATGTTATTCTTATTAAGTTTCATTGAAGTTTCGTTTGAAAAGGTAAAGAATACTAACGGACTTTTTGGTATATTTAAAACAGACTAACGGCTAACACCTTTGACTAACAGTAGATGGGGAAATTGTAATTTGTTGAAATTGGTGGGTTGAAGTAATTATGCATTATAGGGAGTGCGTTTGTGTAATTTCCCCAATTAATTAATCAATTTCCTTCCTCTATTCTCATATTCAGTCAAACACTTCACCTCCTTTCCACCAGCCTCAAACGGCCAAATGTGCTAACCCACCACCAATTTATTTTTTATACCAGCTACTCCTTCATTCTTTAAATATTAGGCCGGAGGTCTATTTGTCTCTCTCTCTCTTTCCCAAGACTTGCGTCTCTCACATGCCCACACCATTGACAATCAGTTGATCTGTAATCATGGCCGAAGGTCCGATAACATTCCTGATGGATAACTTAGGGCAGCTACTATGTTGTCACGGAAATCTTCTGTCGAGCAACTCAAAAGACCAGGTCTTTGAGTTAGTTGGAAAACTCCAGAGATTGAAAGAATTTTCGATATTGTCGAGATCGCAAGATGTCCTTCAGAGACGTATAATAAAGGCTGTTCATGAAGTTGAGGATATCATCGACAGTTGTTTGGTCGCCGAGCTGGTTGGCATACGCAGACTGCTAATTCCGATTAGAGAGAAGGCTGGCTTAGGAATCCTAAGTTTTCGAGTCGAACCATTCGTGCTGCACAAGCTGGAAGGGATGATTAGAGGACTAATGGAGGCGCCACATGAATTTCACTCACATCATAAAATCGACGAGGAAAAATGTGAAGAGGTTAGGAAACCCACATCCCTTGATTATTTTCTTCGTATTTTTCTCACTCTGCAATTTTTAGTTTATGATAAATTCCATCTCATACCTAGCTATATGATAAATCTCCAAATTACATCTGAATTCTTAATTAAAATTTGAATAATTACATTTAACTCCAAATCAAATATATCTACTCCATCTATCCAAACTCAATTTACCATTGGTAAGCGAAAGAGTGAATAAACCATGATTTAGAGTGAATAAAGTATTGTGACGCCTCGAAAATTACACTAATCAATAACGAAAATACAATCTAAAAGCTCTAAGAAGTTGAAATTCTAACAATTAGCTTGTGAAAGACACTAATTATAAAATCAATGATGACTAACAAGTTCTTAGAAGCCAAAATTTACAAATCCCAACTTAAACCCACCCTCACTCAAGTTGTTCAATGTCTACACTACTCCAAATGAACTCCGGAATCAACAGGGAAGGAAAACAAAAGAGTGTAATACAAAAATCTAAGTGATATTCATGTGTGATGGTGACAGTAACATAACAATACGAAATTCATATAGTAAATTCAAAAATAACAATCATATAATATAACGAAGCAGTCATAACAGTACAATCGGTCGTTCTTTGGTGCAGTCGCCTTATGTATTTTTTATGCAAAATTAACATAGCAAGTGTCCGTAGAGTCGTCCATATATTGAAAAGTCCAATACAATAAACAAATTACACTGAAAAGCCTTTACAATCTATTTTTTTCGCGGGTTAATCCTGATCGAACTGCATTTTTTTTTAAACATTACAACATCTCATCATGATTGTCATGTATGCATCAAATTAAAATTTAACATAAAAACACTGATTGCAACATATTTATCCAAAATAAGTATAATATTTAAAAATAAACATAAAAATCAATTTCATTCATCAAGTAATAAAGGTCACTACATATAAACCAAGAAGAATAAACTCTAATCAAAGCACTAAAAAACATAAAGAGGGGGCATCATTTTCACTGTACGAATTTTAGAACTGAATCATCAGATCGTAAAATCAACGAAAAATGAAAAATAAAATATCAAATTTCACTTCAAATTCAGATTTTAATGAAAAAACGAGATGAATCCATATAACGGACGATACAACATAGTTTCTCCAAACGAACAAAAAATGAATCCGTAGCTTATTCATTCGAATTCAAATTGTGAAAGTGAGTTTGATAGAAACTTGATTTGATTGTTTTTAACAAAAAATCGATATAAATCAATTGAAAATTGATGAAAACAATAAAAACCACGAAGCTATTCAATTGATTTACTTGATTCATGATGAATTTGAAATCGCGTAGAAATCCGGCAATGGAGGCGAGAGAACGACAAAAAAAAAAATGCAGAAACACATTTACCGTGTGTTTCTTTTTCTTACAAAATAAGCTTGGTTTTGTGGGTACATATAGGTAACCAAATTCTGACTTATTTTGAAAACCGAACCGTGTGTGTCCGATTGAACCGCTTTTTTCACTGAAAACTTGATTTTCCTAATCTACATAAAAAAACTTACTCCAACATTTTTTGTGTTAGGCCACGGTTATTCTAAGACTCACTAGGAGTGGTCTACAACCCTATAAACCCTATGAAATTGTAACTTTATATCAAACACCAATTTCTATAACTTATGTTCCCTCCGTTCCAAAAAAACTTTTCATTTTACTATTATGCGCTCAACTGTCGAATCTTCGACTTTGATCACAAATTACTCTTAAACTATAATATAATTAATAATTCAATAAAATCATATAATAAAAATTTAATAATTAAATTTTATTATATGATTTTATTGAATTATTTACAATTAAAGAGTAATTTGTGGTTAAAGTCGAAGACAGTTGACCGTTCATATTCAAATGGAAAGTTTTCTTTAGAACGGAAGAGTATTTAACTAGGTTACTATTCACCAACTAAATTTTTTCTCAATTCACTTTTTTTAGGGTTTATTTCATATGCCCCCTTATTAGATACGTGTCACACAAATTGGTATACTTTAGATCAACAATTACGATTTAAACTTGCCAGATTATATCATTTACATTTGAGTCCACGAATTTGATCAAATTTGAATTAACATATGAAAAATCCATTTTTACCCCTCTCTCAATATTATATCAATTACATTTGAGTCAACGAATTTGACCAAATTCGAATTAACACATGGAAAATCCATTTTTACCCCTCTCTCAATATTGGATTTCGGATCTGGCCAAACACACATAAAATTGCAAAATGACTGGAACTTTTATGAAATATCAAAATCCTCCTTGATCGGAGCTCCGGCGGCATCGATCGGATCGGAAGTGTAAAATCTCCTTGAGATCTGGTATTACGACTCGAGATCGAGTTATTCGCTCCCATGCGGAGCTCTATGACTCGGTCATGGTGATCTCTGTACGCCGTAAATCTACAATCAAATTAGGGTTAGAAATTGGGGGGCACCGACAACCTGCAAGGCAATAAGAGCAAACCGAGATGTAAGATTCCAAGGTGACACCGGTGTGGTGCCGACCGTATGGACTCCGACGCTCAAGTTAGTATGCTGGTAGAAGATGAATAGAGTAACAGAGATAGAGATGGTGAAGGTCGACTTATCCTATTGACGGTTCGGCGGAGTATGGATGGTTACCGGCTAGGAGCTGGCTGATCTTACAGAAGGGAGCTAGCTGGCAGGCGTCGGACAACGATGGTGGTGATTGGCGATGATCAGAGATGGTGGATGATCGATAGGTGAATGCTTGATCAAAGAGCTTCAGAGCGATGGAGGCGTGAGAGGGAGAGTGCTAGGGTTTTTGCAGTCAGAGTGCGATGCCCCCTACTTCTCCTCAATCTCATCTATATAACTTGCCCATCATTGGAGTCTGCCCGCGAATCTCGGGGAGGTCGTTGGAACGTCCTTAGTAGACTGGACCATATCTCAAGTAGTTGGGTGAGCAGTCGCATGTCGGTTGCTTACTGACTGAATGAGTCAGTCAGACTGCTGGAGTTGGTTAGTGCGTTAGTTAGATGCTGACTGACAGAGTCAATCATGCAAGGTTGGGCGAGCCAAGTGAGCTAGCTAGCTTGTCAACCAGTTGGACGGTTATCAAGGTCAATTGAGCTAGCCAAGTAGCATGCGGACTGATTGGCTGGATGGATGACTCAGCCAGGTGGGTTCGCTAACTGGGCTTCGGAGTCCGACTCACGTATAACGTTAAGACGGACTTATTAATGGATTGTGGGTTGGGTCCCATCCTTGATGGGCCGATTCGTTGGTCTAGTTGACAAGAGCGAATTTTGGCCAATACAGTTTGTCCCCCACTCTTCGAGTCGAGTATTTCAAGTCGGATAGTAGAAATTTAATGCCCAAAAGAGTGATGCGTGCCATATCATAAGCGAATGACATTCTGCTCTTTCAAAGGTATGCTAGAATAACAAATAATAAGCCTGTTGATGGGGAGAGCGTTTGGTTAGAGATATGGATTTCACTCGTAGTGATTCAGTGGTTAGCTTGGCAAAACAAGTCATCAAACTCACAATGCAGAAGCTCACTGACAGACACGCTTGGTTGGGACCAACCAACCTAGCGAAATGGATTTTCAGTGATTGACACTTTCAGTTGGACAAGTCAATCTAGTAAGTCGGAGACTTACAGATCGACATTTTCAGGATGAGCAATTCAATCTAGCAAGACGGGAACTTACAGATTGAAAAATTAAAACTGGGCACTTCAATCTAACAAGATGAAAACTTGCAGGTTGAAAAATTATAAACGGGCGATTCGATCTTGCAAGATGAAAATTTGCAGATTGAAATTTTTAATTTGGCAAGTCAATCTTAAGGTGGTAGCTTACAGGCAGACACCTTTGGTTGGATGAGCTGAAGCTCGCAGACTGAAAATTTTAATTTGACAAGTCGATCGTAAGGTGGTAGCTTACAGGCAGACACCTTTGGTTGGGTGAGCTGGCAGGTAGCCTCAAGTGAGATGACTTGCCCGGATGGAGCATAACTTGCCCGGATTAGTGAATGCCTTGCCCGAAACGATACATACCTTGCCCAAATGCTAAGTGTTGCCCTAGAATTTGAAATTGGTCTCAAAATTACCAAAAAAATCACATATCACATTCTTTCCTCAGTCCATTTCGAAAGTGAAGAAGACAAAGAAGAGAAAAAAAAAATTCTTTCCCAAATCGATTTCCCTACGGAGAAACAGAGAAGGAGCTCTCGAAGCAGAAAAAACGGAGAGGGAGAGAAGTGCAGCTCGCTGGTCGGAGGTGGATTGAGCCCGCCGGAATCTGGAGCTCGCAAGTCAGATCTGGTCTTGAGCAGCCAGATCTGGTTTGGAGGGGCACGGAAAGGCGACCGAGATCGAAGCGAAGAGAGAGGTGGAGGTCATCTTGAGAGAGGAGCGCCCGGTGAATGGTGGCGATTCCGGTGAGGAAAGAGAGAGAAGTCAGCGTGGTATGCTTGGAGGAGAGAAAGCGGAGAAGGAGGTGCTTGTTGGGTTCGAGGCGTGAGAGAGAGCGCGTGAAGCTTTCCGTGAGCTTCTGTGAGGAGAAACGGAGGGAGAGAGAAGGCGAGTAAAGGCGGAGTAGGAGCGAATCAAATATTGGCTTGGCGTGGGTGAGGATGTGGGTTTTCTCCGGTGAGAGTACCGGTCTTGGCGTGGGAGTGAGGCCAGCGAAGGTGTTGTCGGTGGATTGGCGGTCGCCGATTGGGTCTCATGGATTCTTTGGGGAGATAGCGGAGCGGTGCCTTAGCTCGGTGATTTCCGAGAAGCTCCATTTTGTTTGTTTTTCTTCTTCAATAGTCTGAGTTCTTGATAATGCTTGAAGTTCCATCTATTAGTTTATTAATTTCTGAAAGTGTAATGCGTCCAGTTTGTCGATTTTCCTTCTTTCATGTTGAGACACGCCTTTGTGTTGCGAGCATATGTATGTAATTTTAATATGACTTAGAATTTTGATTTGTTAGAGCCTCGATGAATAAATTAGTGAATAAGTCTTATCATGGTGTTGATGCTTAAGCGACACCTTTCATAAATGAAGATGGAGATGGAGTTGTTGAATTAGATTGACCATTCTTGACTGTGTTTTACAGTCTCCTCGAGGTTAGAAGTCTCCTCGAGGTTACAAAGAAATCAGTAGCCGAGTGGCAAAAGCATTGTGTTGTGACAAGGAGGTCAAATTGGATAACCTCGACGAGTTGGGCAAGGAAGGGTTGAGCTGTCTGCTTTCATACTCGTTGGAGTCATCGCTCAAGGTAATCCTTGTGGCGGTTGACCACCTTTCTTTATTATTTATGTGTTTGTAGATTTTTAAATGTTTTGATGTTGTAGTCCAGTAGGGGCATTGCTTATGTACGTAAGGTTGTGGAGAAGGAGTTGGATTCTCTTCAAGGGGAAAACAAGGCTTTGCATCGTTCCAACGCGATGCTTAAGGCGGAAAAGGAGAAAGTTGATGCGGTCACCGAAGTGCTCAGGGACGTGCAGTGAGCTTGGCTGAGAAGTTAGACGTTGTCAAGGAAGAGTTAGTCACAGCTAGGGGTGAGGCGGCTAAAGCTGCCAGAGCTGAGATGGAATTATCTTCCGCTGAGGAGGAGAACAAGAGGTTGGAGCTCTTGCTATTTCAACTAAAGCGAAATGGAGATCATCAGCTGATCCTGAGCGAGCGTGGATTCTGTTTGAAAGCCATAGAGAGGGGCGAATCCGTTAGCTACTATCAAGAGAGAGTCAAGATGTGTGAAATGTATCTGACTGAGCATGGTGTGCCGTTTCCGGGTCAGTCTGATGATGGCTTGGAGGCGAGTGTTGATGGAGTTGGTACCACTTAGTAGTTTCATGTTGGATGGTGAAACTCTGGATGTTGTTGTCTTGTGAGTTATTTCTTTTGTCGTTTTATGTTGTATGTCGCTCTCCATGCTAGACTTTGACTTCCTAGTACTTTTTGTCATTCGTATTTGAACATTGTTGTTTGTATTAACCTCGTAGGGTTGGATCAGTTATGCATGGCTATTGTGGCCTTGGATTTTATTTTGGGTTATTCCTGGAGTGTCTCGAGCCGCGCAGGCTATGGAATGTCATATCTCGTATTTGGTAGAATATTATGAAATGTGACCTCGTAGGTCGTTCATATGTCTCGTGCTTGAATATGTATGATAGTTGCAACAAACAGGATCTCAAATACATAACTTAGCAAACATAAGTATTCGACTAGAATCATCATAGATGAGTAAAGTAGCTCGAAGTAATGAATAACACATGAAGTTAAAGATGTTTTGTTCTCATAATTTATACTAAAACGTAGTTCATGATGGAGAGTCAGACATGTTCATAAATCATGCAGTCATGCTGTTTTACAAGTCTAATTTGAATGAACCATGGCAGACTAACCTCTAAGCGCCGTGTTTGGCACTGTTGAACTTTATCTACTAGGTTTGTCCCCCCAGTTTAAGCTCTAGTCCGAAGGAGTAGTGCTTGAACTATTATCGTGATCGTCTGTCTACATGCTGAATTTTGCATACCACGCCGGATTCAGAACATCTTCGTGTCGACTGGGGTGCTATGTTCAGCCTGTCAGGCGGCTTTGTTGGTCAGCCTGTAGCTAGTGTGCCATGTTGCGTTTGTCGAGCGATCGGTCGACTCGACTAGTGGTACCATCTTTGCGTTTGTCGAGCGACTATGTCGGTCTACCATTTAAGTACCATGTCGTCTGTCAGCGACTTTAAACTTCCGTTGGGTGCCATGCATGGTCCGTCGGACAACTATGTATCAGCTTGCGTTAGGTTGCCACGCTTGGTCTGTCAGACAATTTGCTTTATGGAGTTGACCCTGTGCCTTAACTGCCAAATCGTTGATGGACCCTCTTGGAGAGGGGAGGCGTTTAACCGTCCTGCCTAGTCGGGTTAGTTGACTGACTAGCCTTTGGTCAGGTCGGTTGTGTTAGAGAGAAATAAATATCATAATATGACTTTAGGTCGTACCTTTCAAATCGAGTAGCGTGGCAATATGTTTTTCTATCTGAGATAGCTCGCACATTCTCGGTAAGTGGGTTGAGATGGTTGGAATACACAGAGAACTCGTGTCTGCCTGACGTGTTTGCATGTGAGTGACCATTAATTTTGATGACTTCAACCTGTTTAAGCCACTGAGCGATTTGTTGACGCGAGGTGTGGGTTAAACAAGTTGAAGCCGATCAAAATAAATGTGAATCCATATTTTGTGTTGTTCGTTTGATGGATGGTTGCCACTATTGTGCTTATGTTCCTGAATGGTGAGCACTTTGAAGTGTTGAGGTGATTTTTGGGCTTCACCTTAGCCATTTCGTTGTCTGCAACATGAGATGGAACGGATCCTCTTGGGAAGGTTGAGGGGTGGGGCGGTTGACTGACCTGCCTAGCTGGGTTAGGTGACCAGCTAGCCCCTGGTCAGGTCGGCTGATTTTAGTGAGAAATCAATCTCATGGAAGCAAGTAATGGTACCTCGACTGCAGGTGGCAAGCCGCATGTGGAGCGATGTCGTGCACATCAGGTGAAGTGAATGACCAACCATCTTGTTGTTTGGATTGTGAAATAGTGAGGGCCTTTCTGGTCGGCCGATGACTTCTCATGAGTTATTGTCGCCGAGTTGTCTAACGGTTGTTTGAGTCACGCAGTGGATAGCCTGCAAGGACGTTGGACCCCCTTGGGGAGGGGGGGCGTTAGACCGATCTTCCCAGCTGGATTAGCTAACCGGCTTGCCCCTAGTCAGATCGGTTGTTGGGATGAGAGATTAATCTCGCCAGACAAAATTTGGACCATACCTTAGACTTGGGTGACATGCTGCTCGCAGAGAGAAGTTTCTCTGACAAAGTAGACGATCAGCTGTCAACCTATTGGGTTGTGTGATTGTTTGGGCCCTTCCAGTGGCTGACGATCTCGTATGTACTCAGTCGTCGAGTGTCAGCAAGACATTTGGACCCCCTGGGAAGGTTTGGGGGGGTGACACCGCTTAGTCAAGTTAGGTGACCATAGCCTCGTCAGTCGACTGATTTTAAATAGGAGTTAACCTCAACATGCAAGTATTTGGAAGGTGGAGCATTAGAAGTGATACCTCTTCAAGTGGATGGAATTCCAACTGTTGGCTATCTGTCGTCCTTCCTTGGTTTCTAGCTTGTAGGCTCCGTTGCCTACTACCTTTGTGATTTTGTAAGGACCTTCCCAATTTGGTCCAAGCTTGCCAGCTCCTGTCTCCTTGGTGTTCTAGAATACCCTATGTAGAACCCAATCGTCCTGCTTGAAGGTTCGCAGGCGTATGTTCTTGTTGAAGTGTTGTGCGGCCTTCTGTTGATAGGCGGCAATCCAAATCATGGCTCTTTCCCTGAGTTCGTCAACCAAGTCTAGTTCGTGCGCCAATTCTGCATTGTTGGTCTGCTCGCTAGCCATTTTGTATCTTGATGTGGGTAGTCCCACTTCTATGGGTATGACTGCTTCGGTCCCATGGACGCCTTGAACAGTGTTTCCCGGTTGGAGTGTAGTTCGATGGGACCAAAGGACGCTTGGGAGTTCATCGACCCATGCTCCTTTTGCTTGTTTCAGTCGTTTTTTGAGACTGTTCATGATGGTCTTGTTGGTAGACTCTGCTTGTCCATTTGCTTGAGGATAGCGTGGGGTTGAGAACGTAAGCTTGATTCCCCATTCCTTGCAGAAATCTTGAAACTCATAACTTATGAACTGGGAGCATTGTCTGTCACGATTTCGTAAGGGACTCCGTACCTGCAAATCACATGTTTCCAAATGAAATTTTTTACCTCTGTGTCACGGACTTGCTTGAAGGCTTCCGCTTCCACCCACTTGGTGAAGTAGTTGGTGACTGCTAGCATGTATACTCGTTGGCCTGGTGCAGTAGGTAGTTTTCCTACTATGTCCATCCCCCATTTCATAAAAGGCCAGGGGGTGACGGATGGATGCAGCTTCTCTGGTGGAAGGTGGTTGATTTGTGAGTGCCTTTGGCATGAGTCACATCTTCTCACAAAGTCTATGGCGTCAGCCCTCATAGTTGGCCAATAATACCCTGTTGTGAGCGCTTGGTGTGCAAGGCTTCGAGCTCCAGAATGGTTGCCACATTCCCCTGCATGTAACTCTGTCAGAACATGTCTGGCCTCATTATCAGTTGCGCACCTGAGTAAGGGTCCTGAGTAGGATCTCCTATAGAGTTGTTCGTCGAGGAGTGTGAAACGGGCTGCCTTCGCCTTCACTCGCCTTGCCTCGCTCTTGCCTTCTGGAAGGTCTCCGTTTGACAAGTATAATGCTATTGGAGCCATCCAATTAGGCTTGGTCGTGATTTCAGCCACCGTCTGATCAGTGCATTCGCCCTTCCATGTTGCGGGCCATTGTATGTATACTACTGGAATTGTCATTGACACTGTGGTATTGATGGCTGCTCCTAGGTTGGCAAGTAGGCGCATGGTCGTTTCTCCGATCCTCGGTACTGCGAAATAGAGAACCTTTCGAATGAGGATCGCAACTCCTTGACTAGTCAAGATAGCCCGTCTTGGTGTCCCCGTTTGATAAGAGCCTGATTGGTTAACTACTAATTGTGAGTCCGATGGTCAAGATTTTTATGCCCATGTCACGAGCCAGGTTGAGACCAGCTATAAGCGCCTCATATTCAGACTCGTTGTTGGTTGCTTTGAATCCACATCGGATGGCTCTTTGGATTGTGTCTCATTCTGGCGAGGTAAGGACTATGCCAAGTCCACTCCCTTTGATATTACTGGAGCCATCGACTGAGAGCTTCCACTGCAAGTTGTCCTTCTCCTTCAAACAAAATAATTCCTTTTCTGCTTGATCTAATTCAGTTGGAGTGAAATCCGCTATGAAGTCTGCGAGCGCCTGTGACTTGATGGCCGTGCGGGGCTGGAAGGAGACGTCGTACTCACTGAGTTCGACTGCCCATTTTGAAATTCTACCAGAAACCTCTGGCTTGTGTAGGACATTGCGAAGTCGAAAGCTGGTGAGAACTACGATTGGATGGCATTGAAAGTAAGGCGCTTTCCTCTTGAGGTGACCAAAGGTAGCTTTTTCCAATTTGGATGTCAAGGTCTCTGCGTCCAAGAGGGACTTGCTCACGTTATAGACTGGGAGTTGGTTTCCATCTTCTTCTCTGACTAGAACGCCGCTCAGCGCTGTGTCGGAGATTGCTAGGTAGATAAACAGAGTCTCTCCAACCTTGGGCTTCGAGAGTACTGGAGATGTGGTGAGGTAACGCTTGATTTGTTGCAAGGCGCCCTCACACTCGTCTGTCCACTGGAAGTCTTTAGTCTTCCGTAGAGTGTCAAAGAATGGTCGACACCTCTCGGAAGACTTGGGTATGAACCTACTGAGGGCTGCTAGCCTCCCAGTCAATTTCTGCACATCCTTAACACATTTAGGGGAGGGAATGTTATAAATTGAACGAATTTGATCAGGGTTAGCCTCAATACCTCTTTGCGTGACCAAATACCCAAGGAATTTCCCAGAGGAGACTCCAAATGAGCATTTGGCTGGATTCAATTTCATGTTATACCTGCGAAGGACTGAAAAGGCTTGGCGGAGGTGGTCGAGGTGCTGATCAGCAACCAAGGACTTGACCAGAATGTCGTCGATGTACACCTCCATGGTGTCCCCCAGCATGCTAGCGAACATACGGTTGACTAGTCGCTGGTAAGTGGCTCCTGCATTCTTGAGTCCGAATGACATGACCTTATAACAGAAGGTTCCTCTCTCTGTGATGAAGGTTGTCTTCTCTTGATCTTTAGGGTGCATCAGTATCTGGTTGTAACCTGAGAATGCGTCCATGAAGCTTAGAAGCTCATGTCCTGCAGTAGCATCCACTAGCATGTCTATGTGTGGAAGTGGAAAAGAATCCTTCGGGCATGCTTTGTTGAGGTCGGTGTAGTCGATGCACACTCGCCACTTGCCATTCTTCTTCTTCACTACCACAACGTTGGGGAACCAGTCTGGGTAGTGTACTTCGCGGACTGATCCGATATCAAGTAACTTCTGGACATCTTCATTGATAACTTTGTTCCGCTCTGG
The DNA here is from genome assembly GCA_026545765.1 of Plantago major. Classification (NCBI taxonomy): domain Eukaryota; kingdom Viridiplantae; phylum Streptophyta; class Magnoliopsida; order Lamiales; family Plantaginaceae; genus Plantago; species Plantago major. The sequence goes on along the minus strand of CM048844.1, from coordinate 3,792,031 downwards.
AGCGAACTTCCTCCGTTTCTGTCTGACTGGTGGGTAGTCTGGGTCGACCTCAAGTCGTGGTGATTACCTCTGGGTCAACTCTGCTATGTCTCGTGATATGACCAAGCAAAGCAGTCATGGTGAACTTTGAGAAATGTGATCAGTTGCTCTCGTAGCTCTGGTCTCAACCTTGCCCCAATCTGAACTTTGTGATCTGGATGGTCTGGGTGAATCTGAACTTCATCGAGCTCTTCCATCCCTGGCTGGTCTGGGTCAGTTGGGGGGTTGAGTTGTTGTAATTTCTATAACTCGGCTGCCTTTGGCTTCAAGGCTTCCATGTAACATTTCCTCGCATCCCGTCTTGTGAAAAATCTCCTCACCCCCACTGGTAGGAAGCGAATCACCGTGGTAAGTCGATTGATCGCTTTCATCTCATGAATCCATGGCTACCAAGGATGGCATTATAAGCAATGACCGTCTACAATCAGAACTTCGTGGTAGTTGACGCCTTCACGTAGATGTGAAGGGTAACACTCCCAACTGTGTATTTTCTTTCTCCGCTGAAACCATATAGAGTCGTCGGCTGGCGGAGGATGGCGGTCTCATCTATGCCCATTTCTGTGAGAGCATCTAGAAAACTGATGTTAGCAGAGCTCCCATTATCAATGAGAACTCTCTTCGTAAGACAATTGGCAATAAGAATGGAAATTACTAAAACGTCGTCATGAGGACTAATTAGTTGCTTAGACTCTTGGTCTGAGAAGCTAATAGTCAAGTCAGGCGAAGAGGTGTCTGATGCTCTGCGAGCATCGAGCTCGGGCCTTACCGTTTACTTGCGCTTTGCGCAGTATGAGACACCGATCTCGACCCCAGGAGATCACGTTGATTACCTTGTTGGTCCGAGGGGCTCGGGTAGATCGGTGCCTGCATTGGCGAGGGTCTTTTTACCTTTGTCAGAGAGGAACTCCGTCAAGTATCCTCTCTTCAGAAGCTCGGCTACCTCCAATAGCAGTGAGATGCACTCTGCGGTTGTATGTCCGTGGTCTCCGTGGAACTCACACCACTTGTTGGAGTTTCTCTGATCTGGAGGTGTTCTAAGTTTTCCTGGCCATCTGACTCTGTCGCCCATGTTCTTCATGACTGCTACACACTCCTCTGGTTCAATGCTGAGGGAGTAGTTCGGAAGTGGTGCTCGGGTTTCTATCCTCCTTTGTTGGATTGGAGGGCGAGGTGGATTCACAACAGGCCCATGCCTTCTCTCAGTTGGGTACGGCTTAGCACGGTAGTCTGGGGCCCTTCGTTCAACTCGTCTGTCAGACCTAGGCTCCCTACGACCACTTTGGCTTGACACGTAAGGTCTGTTGGCATCATCCTCCTCCCATTTGATCTGGGCCCATGCTTTGGCAAGCACGTCTTCCATTGTTCGGTAGGGGTACATGGTCAGCTCCTTGTATAGTCCTGAGTTAGGCGGCAACCCTTTGCGGAAGGCATTGACAGCAGTATCCTTGTTGCAGTTGGGGATTGACACCTTCTCCTTGTTGAAACGAGTCACGTATACCCTGAGAGATTCGTTAGGTCTTTGCCGGACGCTATACAAGTCGTCCGACAGTTTCAAAAGTTTGCGGCTGCTTGCGAATTGTTCCACAAAGCAGTCGACTAATTGAGCAAACGAAGAAATAAAATTATTAGGTAAATTGGTATACCATTGTAGGGCTGGTCCGATCAGGCTGGAACCAAACCCTTTGCACATGCATGCCTCACGGAGATCTCTGGGGATGGCTATGGTGAACATCCTTTGCTTGTACTGCGAGACATGGTCGTCTGGATCTGTTGTTCCGTCATAAAGCTTCATGCTTGGGAAGGTGAACTTGGTTGGCATCTCCACCAATGCTATAGCGTCGGCGAAGGGGGAGTCAGTAAAGCTATTAGGTAAGCTTTTCTTGATCGGTGCTGGCACTCCAAGGATCCTTTGGATCATTTCTTCCAAGCTCACTTGTTTGGAGGCTAGCTCCTCGTTGCTGCTTCCTTGACCTGCAGAGGGGGTTAGCAAGTGATCTACCTAACTTGCGCTCTGGTTGCGTTGTTGTGGTGATTCGTCGTTCATCCTCGGGTTAACACCTTCGAACGAAACCCTCCTGCTGATAATGCCTGGAATGACCTCAAGGGTTGGCCTTGGTGGAGCGCTCGCCACTTGGGAGACTGGAGTTACTGGAATCACCCCTTCCGTCTCCTCAAAGGTCAACTGGCGAGCTTCAATCGCGTTGTGCGGTGGGTTATCCACTCCAGTACCATGAGTCAGTCGGCGAGATGAGGCCGCGTCCAACGTTGGAGTGACGACAGACTCCACCCTTTACCTCAAGAGCGAGTTCTCCTGGCGGATGGCACGGTTCTCGTCCTCAAGGAGCTTGATCTTCTTGGCGTTCTCTTACATCTGGGCCGCCAAGGCTCTGATCTGAGCTGTGACGTCCATCTCCTCTACCTCTTCGAGAACGTACTCGTCTGAGTGCGTCATGCCTGATAGCTTAGTGTGTCGCGGTTGTCGCTATTGGATTGCCTTTTTTGATAGCCGGGGCCCCACGGTGGGTGCCAAATTGTAGACGCTCAGAAATCTACAATCAAATTAGGCTTAGAAATTGGGGGGCACCGACAACCTGCAAGGCAATAAGAGCAAACCGAGACGTAAGATTCCAAGGTGACACCGGTGTGGTGCCGACCGTATGGACTCCGACGCTCAAGTTAGTATGCTGGTAGAAGATGAATAGAGTAACAGAGATAGAGAAAGAGATGGTGAAGGTCGACTTATCCTATTGACGGTTCGGCGGAGTATGGATGGTTACCGGCTAGGAGCTGGCTGATCTTATAGAAGGGAGCTAGCTGGCAGGCATCGGACAACGATGGTGGTGATTGGCGATGATCAGAGATGGCGGACTGGGTGGTGGTTGATGATCGATAGGTGAATGCTTGATCAAAGAGCTTCAGAGCGATGGAGGCGTGAGAGGGAGAGTGCTAGGGTTTTTACAGTCAGAGTGCGATGCCCCCTACTTCTCCTCAATCTCATCTATATAACTTGCCCATCATTGGAGTCTGCCCGCGAATCTCGGGGAGGTCGTTGGAACCTCCTTAGTAGACTGGACCATATCTCAAGTAGTTGGGTGAGCGATGCATGTCGGTTTGCTTCTTGTTGATCGAGTCGGTCGAATTTTGGAGTTAGTTAGCGTTAGTTAGATCTTGTTGAGTCAATCATGCAAGGTTGGGCGAGCCAAGTGAGCTAGCTAGCTTGTCAACCAGCTGGACGGTTAGCAAGGTCAATTGAGCTAGCCAAGTAGCATGCGGACTGATTGGCTGGATGGATGACTCAGCCAGGTGGGTTCGCTAACTGGGCTTCGGAGTCCGACTCATGTATAACGTTAAGACAGACTTATTAATGGATTGTGGGTTGGGTCCCAGCCTTGATGGGCCGATTCGTTGGTCTAGTTGACAAGAGCGAATTTTGGCCAATACAATCTCCATGACCGGAGTTGTTATTATGTGCCGGAGCTCCGGCCGGACGGGAAGGTTTTTGAAAGAAAAAAAAAATATTTTGCAAAATCATCTAAAGGTTGAGGATTATTTTGCAAATAGAAATCTAAGGCCTTGTTTGTTTCTCTCAAAATCTGAATTCTCAAATGTGATTAATTAAGTTGGTCAACGGAAAATTCGGATTTTGGACCTCAATGTAATAGTTGAACTAAGGTATACTTTAGGTACTGTATGAAATTTCCCCCTTTTTTTAACTGTGAACCACATATGCACTGTATTTTTCATTATATACTTTGGTATTTGATTTAGGTTGGTAGTATGCAGAATCCTAGAGAAGACAATGTAGTTGGTCTGAAGGATGAACTGGACACTTTGATCGGTTATTTGATGGAGGATTCAGATAAACTTGGTGTTATTTCAATAACGGGTATGCCGGGCATTGGCAAAACAACAATGGCATGGAGGATATACAATGATACCAGGATCCGATATGAATTCCCCTGCCTGGTCTGGGTTAGAGTTCCTCAACATTTCAACATCAGAGATGTGTGCCTCACCATAATGACAAGCATCACCAGTGAGGACTTGTCTACTAAAGGGTATGTTGAATTGATCTCAATGGTTTCAACATATCTTATGTGTAGAAAATTCCTGATAATTATGGATGATGTGTGGACGAGTGAGGCGTGGAATGAAATCAAAGATGTCTTACCAATGCAAAATGCACAGGGTAAGGTTTTGATAACTACCATTAACGACAATGTGGCCATTCATGCAAATCGTGATAGAAATCCTCACAACCTGCGGTTCCTAAAATCGGAGGAAAGTTGGGAGCTGCTGCAGGTAGATGCGTTTGGGAAAACCAATGCTTACCCACCGGAATTGGAAGAGTTGGGGAAAGTCATAGTAGATCGTTGCAAGGGACTCCCTCTTTCAGTTGTAGTAGCTGCAAACTTTATTGTAGAGAAAGGACTAAGGGCATGGGTCCCTGATCAGTGGCGTACTTTAGTTGATCTTGCAGACTACCTTGCAGATCACTATGCCTGCAGGAATACCATGTCACGGATTTATGATTCGCTGCCAGATGATTTGAAAGAATGCTTTCTCTACTTGGCAATGTTCCCAAAAGACACTGAAATTCCTGTTTGGAAATTGATACGTCTGTGGATCGCAGAAGGATTCATAAGACAAGAGTCAAAAAAGAGCTTAGAGGAAATTGGGCAAGAGAATTTGAGGGAGCTTCGTGACAGGAACTTATTGGTGTTTGATACAGTTAACATCTGTGGTGAAGTAAAAACCTGCCGTATTCACGGCATGGTACACGAATATTGCAAAAACAAGGCTGCTAAGTTGACAGGGTTCCAGGAAATAAGAAAGTCCAGGAGGGGATTTCTTGAGCCACGAAATGGATTATCTTGTTACCGTCGTTTTTGCATCCATTCATGTGTTCGGGAATTGTTCTCAGAGAGACTCTATATTCGTAAGGCTCGTTCTATGTTGTTTTTTCCTGAGAAACCCATAGCATTGGAAGCTCGAGAGATTTCTAGTATCATTAGTGACTTCAGATTAATCAGAGTCTTGGATGCCCATGCTATTCGGTTTCCTATATTCCCCATCAAGATTACCAAATTGATTCTCCTGAGGTACATAACTCTTTCTGTTGATGACTTGAAGATTCTTCCTGAATCCATCTCAACGTTCTGGAACCTGCAGACCCTTGTAGTGAGCACAGCATCACGTACACTTGAAATTAAAGCAAGTATATGGAAGATGACACAATTGAGGCATTTGAAGACGAAATCTTCTATTTTTCTACAAAACAGAAAGGGTGAATACGGTTACAACCTTCAAACGCTTACAAAATTATCGCCTCAAAGTTTCACTAATGAGGTGTCCAAGAAAGCCAGAAACCTTGTGGAGTTGGGTATTCGTGGAAGGCTTACGGATTCTTTATATTTTGGTGATTTACGTCTTCTGGAAAAGTTGAGCCTGGAGCATGATGTTTACCCCGAAGATAATATTGATCATCCACTCCCCAGACTTCCTAAACCGAACACTTTCCCACCGAAGCTCAAAAGTTTAGTATTGTCAGGTACATATTTGGACTGGATGCACATGTCTACACTGGGATGTCTTCCTGCCCTTGAGGTGCTCAAATTGAAAAACAATGCTTTCTGGGGACGTACCTGGGAGACAGATGACGGTTTTGAGAACCTCAGAGCTTTGTCCATCGAACAGACGAACCTGAAGTATTGGGTCGCCCCAACTTATTCCTTCCACAAGCTCAGAACTGTAGAATTCAGAAATTGTGAGCAGCTGGTCCAAATCCCGGAAGATCTGGGACTAACACTTGAGGGGTTATTGATGTCTGGTGTCACCAAATATGCAGTCGCTTATGCCAAGAAAATAGAGCAGAAAATGGCCTTGAAGGGCAGTTCCAGAAAAATAGAGCGCAAAATGGCCTTGGAGGGCAGTTCAAGTTCGAACTCGAAGAGGTTCAATGATCAAGCTCATTTCAGGTTAGAGAATGTCACATTTAGTTATCTTTATTATCAATCTACATCATCAGTACTACTACTGCATTAATATACTACGCATGGTCAGATAAGTGCAGTGTATGAGACACATAACTTTCATTCTGCCTTTTGTTATCGACTAAATCACTTATCATCATGTTTTCATGATGGATGTATAAGTGAAGTATGTTTGTGATCTGAAGTGCATCATCTGGAGTCAAATGCATGAACCAATTAAATCCCCCTTTGGGTTTGTCTTGTTTACTATATCTGCGTGAACTCTTCATATATATACAAGATGCATACTACGGAATGACTTAAATACATGGATACACACCAACTTGTACAGTACTATCATTTAGAATTATAAAGCATGGTAAATCAGAAAGGTTCGATGTTATAAGCAAGCTCACCAACATCACTTGGAATTTAAGTGCTGATATTATTTGCAATACCAAAATTTCTTTAGGAAGCTTCGCCTCCTAATACTGAGTTACAATATCAATTGGGAGTTAACTGTTTCAATATCTTTCTAAATGTAAGATTGCCTTGAGGCTTGGCAGATTTAAGAACTATGGCATATTGATTTTCTTTACTTCTCTTGAAGAAGGGAGGTAGGGTCACTTCCTGTGTTGATGATCCAGCCAACCTTCATATCCTTGATTCATTTCTGTTCCTTGAATTCATTGTAGGCATGAATTTTATCAGAGACCAGAGGAAGTAGTAGTGACAATATTCGCCAAGGGGATTCCTTCAAATTGTGTTGTGGTTGATTTTGGTGAACAAATTGTAAGTAGTTCATTGATCGTTGTGTATTTACAAATTTCTTTTTATTTTGATCAACTTACTGAATCATTCATCCTTTTTTGACATCCAGCTTAGTGTTACCATTGAGGTCCCTGGTGAAAAAGCATATCATTTCCAACCCCGGTTATTTGGAAAGGTAATTTATAATTGTGCTTTTCCGACGCAACACATGAGCAAAAGTTTTTCATGGGGATTGAATTTGCTGATGCTTATGTACCATATTTGAACTTTTGTACACATTGCTTATGTTCCTGGCTGCACTTTGGTGTTAAACAGATTGTCCCTGAAAAATGCCGATATGATGTCATGTCTACACAAATTGAGATTCAACTTGCCAAAGCGGATGCAGTTCACTGGACATCTCTTCAATTTAGCAGGACAGCTGCGGTTGTACAAAAAGCTGTTATACCATCAGGTAATTCTTGAAATATTTTGTCAGAATCATTTTATTATTGGCATGATGTGAGGCTTATATGAGGCAGTTAGGTGTTATTTCTCATGCAGTGGCAATTGTGTGGTGGTTTTGGCTCTTAATGTTTTTATTTATTGTGTTTCTGAACAGATACTGTTGCTGATGCGAATAAAGAAATTGAGTTGGATCCTTCAATGGGGAAGGCATACTTCCACAAAGGGTGAGTGGAAGTTTCATTAATTCTCTCCCTTTCCAGACTACTCTAGGCTGCACAAATCTTTCTTGAACTTTAGAAGGAATTGTATCTGTTGATTACAGTAGGTTCCTCTAGTTTCGATATGATAGATTTGTAAAGAACGTAGATAATTGGGATTGGATTTTGATGTTGAGTCTAGTTCACTGTTGCCATGCTTTTGTTATTAGTAATTAACATTATACTACCGTTTCCAGCATTGCATCCATGAAACCTGAAGAATACGAGACTGCTAAGACAGCTTTGGAGACTGGTTCGTCTTTAACACCTGGAGATTCCGGGTTTACAAAATTGATCGAAGAAGGTGATCAGATAATTGCAGGTCAGTTGATTCTGGCTAATGATATAATCATATATATGATCAATGTGTAAATCTTTCAGTACCATCTTAATTTTGACCCTCAATGGTTCATTCTTGATCCGATTTTGTTTCTCAGTTTGTCAATGTGATGGTGTATTGTAGTAATATACAAGTTACATGAGTGCTGCTTTTTTTTAACAATGAGCTATCTTGGGGCAATGATGTATATCAATACTGTTAATAACATGTGGAACAACTGTATTTGCTAATTTCAGAAGAAGCTGAGGAGATGCCTTCGCAAATAGCTGCTAAATCTGTAGCACAAGTGCCCACCCCAAGTAACATGCCGTCAGCTACTCCCGTTCCAGACACAACTGCACCACCTGCCAAACCAAAATACAGGTATGTACATGTAATGTCTGGTGTGATCTATGAGTCTGAAACCTGCAAAAGAATCATCAGTAGAGTGTTGGAAAGTATACCGCTTTTAATCAAGGGCAAAGTTGTGCCTGAACCAATTACATCTTCCTTTGGGTTTGTCTCGTTTATAATAATTCACTCTGATAACTTTATTAACTCTTCATACAAGATGCGTACCATATAGTGACTTGTACAGTACTAAATGTTTATAAGAAAGGCTCTAGGTTAAAAGCAAGATCACCAACATCACTTTGGAATTCGAGTATTGATATTATTTGCAAACTAGAGTCTCTTTACAAGCTTCGCCTCCTAATACTGAGTTACAATATCAATTGGGAATTAACTGTTTCGTTATCCTTCTAAAACATGAGATTGCTTTTGAGGCTCGTAAGATTTAAGAACTACTCCCTCCGCCCCACAACAAATGTACTATTTTGATTTTTTACAATTAACGTTTTTCAACTTTAACTCCGATTTAATCTTAAACCATTAATGTAAAATGTTCAATTCAATTATATAATGAAACTTTAGGAAGTAACTTTCATTATATAATTGAATTGAACATTTTACATTAACGATTAAATCAAGATGAAAAATGTTAATATAAAAAGTCAAAATACATTGTTGTGAACGAAAGAATATGTCATATTACTTTTCTTTATTGATTTGAAGAAGGGAGGTGGGGTCACTTTACGTGTTGATGATCCAGAGCCAACCTTCATTTCCTTGATTCATTTCTGTTCCTTGAATCCATTGCAGCCAAATAGCACACACTTTCCTTTCCTCCATACGGAAGAGGGTAGATTGGTTTAAACAGGAAACTCAAGTGAAGAAAGCGGTAATCTTATCTTTTCCATTTCGAACATCACTGAACACTTTAGTCACACAGTGGACATTTATTAATCTCATTGTATATTAGGAGAAGGAAGAGGAACTGTATGGTGATGCAGCTTTGAACAAATCTCTTGCAAGATCATCTCCATTGGTAAAACCTTGTCAAACTACCTTCTCTCTCTACTAAGTCAACATTCCACTCACCTCACACCCTCTACAACTCTTCTACTCCAATAGCCACATTCTATTTACCTTTTCTTTTCTCATTTATTTTAAACTTCACATTTTCATTTCTTTTTCGTTTCCTTAATGTTATGTATAAATATCATTCTTATTAATTATATAACCTCACATTAATTTCTAAAAATTTACAATATTTCAAAAAAATCGCAATACTTGTAAATACATATTACAATACCTGAAAATAAAATTAAAACAAACTTTAAAAAAATTCAAGTGATGTTTTATATACATGTCTAATCAATGAATTGTTTTAGTAATTCTGCTAAGAGACGGTTTCTAAATAATTTATCTAGAGACGGACCTAGGTTATTAATAAAATATTCGATGTTATGTTCTAAGCATTAGTGTTTTTTTCATATTACAAAAAAAAAATCATTTCATTAACAACATACCGTTTTGATTAATATATAAGATGGATAATTTTATTGATAATATGGGTACTCTAGATAAGTTATATATAGGCTGTCTCTAATGAAACTTTGTGTAAACATATAAAGTTACATAAAATTAAAATACTCCACAAAATATAAAAATGAAACATTAAAATAAAAGGCTACAAAAAGAAAACAAGAAAAAGACTAAAAAAGAGAAAGAGAAAAAACTAAAAGCATTTAAGAAAAAAGGGGGACTGGCACGGTTCTAAGACCATTAGTTGTATGACTCTTAAAATCAATCTTAATTCTAAAAATAGGATAAATGTACTATATATATAATGTAAAAGTTGAATTTTGTACGTGCCCTAAACTAATATGGCCCACCATAATAATAGAATAATAGAATAGTTGTATCTTGGATGAAATTTATTCATGTGTTTGCTCTCTTCATCTTGATCGAGATGCCTTAAAATAAGATACCTATAATTATTAATTGAGAATTACATATCCCTATATATATTTAGGGGGGAAGTTAGAAGTGATATTTAGATAAAATATTTGAGACAACTATAACTAGTGATCTAAATATTAAAACTGGTGTCCAGTGGCAGCCACGGGAGAAAGTCTAAAAAGGACTGCATTTCATATTAAATCTTTAAATATTACTTCCTCCATTCCATTAAAAAAATTTCATTTTTTCATTTTAAGCGTTCCATTAAAAACTTTTCATTTCCTTTTATGGAAATTCACTATCCCCATTATTAATATTTTGACCTCTCTTTCATACTTTATCAATTCTCTTTCTTACTTTTTACTATACACTTATTACTTTATCTATATATATAAATTTATATTTTATTCAAACTTCTTAAAATTTGTGAAAAAAAAAATGGAAAGAGATTTATGGAATTGAGGGAGTATTAGAGGAGAGAAGTTGACCATCATATGTACTCATTTTCAAGAACTTTCTTTGCTTTAATTATTATTAAGAAGCTATCATACTTTTTTATTTGGAGATCGAAAAGTTTCCATTCAAACTGCACAAAGCAAAATCTTTTTAAAGCATGACAAATGCCTTCACCCGTTTTGCATTTTTAATGGTTAATTTTAACCTACTCAAAACCTCAAACTTCAATTCAAATCCTAATACATCCCGCTATTGTAATAAAAATCAACCTCATAAATTAACCGATGGCCGAACAGGTCACTTATAACTTATCAATTTCTTATTTCAAAAACTTGTTACAGTAGATTAGCATATTAAGTGTCAGTGTCACTGTGTCAGATGGATGAGTCACAAGAGTCGCAACATTATTAACTTTCACCGAATATAATTGTTCTATGACATGAACTAGTGGTAAAATCTTGTCGAAAATGTTCTAACACACAATTTATATAAAACCGGTTCCCCTTTGAGCACATAAACGACCAACTTGATCATTGAAGTTCTAATCAAACCAGTTCACAACTTGTCAAGTAGTATTAAATTGATTTTACAATCGATCTGACTTGCTCTAAACTACTACTGCTTGACTTGCGTGTGTTTAAATATTTTCAAATATCTTAAACTCTAGAAATACCAATTTTTTCATTATCCAAAATGCAAAAGAGGGAAGGCCTACAGCCTCAGAAGAAGACACTGTTTTGTTAATATTTCCCAATCAATTTCGAAGGAAACAATTAATTTTTCAAACAACTCATAATAATTCCAAATTGATGCTTCAATTATTGTATAAAACATCCCCTTTTCACACCTAAACCTGTAATGTTTAGGCTATATATTTTATTGTATTTGTTTATTGAACTTTTAGGTACACCTGGAAAATCAAAGATAATAATTTTAAATTTGCTTTTTATGTCAATCAATTTAACTCGATGTTGCATGTGTGTTACTCATTCATGTTACAATAGAAATTGAGAGAGTTAAATTGTATATATTGATAAGAATTGAATGAAGTAGTATGGGTATAAAAAATAGAAAGCAACAGATGCATATATAAAAATATAAACTAACTATGTAATTCAACTAGGAAATAAAAAATGTAATAAAAAAATATTTAATACAAAACGTAATATGATAAAATTTATCATATGATGCAATTACTAGTTAACTTACCATTGTCAATTTTAACTTCCGTGGCGAATTAATACAATTGAACTTCATTTGTCTCATGTCAGTTGTTCAATTTTAACTTTTTACAGTCAACAAAATTGAACTTTTAATACAAATTAATCTCAAATTGTAATGGTAATTTTTTTAATTAAACTACATAATGAAAATTTAGTAGGTAAATTATCATTATATAAAATTCAGTTGAAAATTTTACTATTACCATTTAATATTAATTTGCAATTAAAGTTCAATTTTTGGTGAAAGTGAAAAAGTTAAGGGCTAATCTTAAATATCTCATTAGATATACTACTACACTTAATATCTAATTGGAAACTAACATCATTTTCCTTGACAAAATTTAAGAAAAAGGTACTAGGAGCCAGGGAGATTAATATTACATGGGGATCAACTCCAGAGTTCTGGAAATTCACATCTGATCCTGACTCAAGGTCTTTAATTCTTAATCTTTTGTTTTTCTTCATTATCAGAGGTACGCAAGTACATGTTTATAATCATCTACAAAATTCTAATGTTGGTACGGTATCCATTTTCAGATTCCAGGAAGTGGCTAAACTAGAACGGGTTTGCTGGCTTGACATTAACTGCGAGGTTGAGATGAAGAACCTTTCTCCAATGACGTACTATGGAGCTTATCTGCTATTCAAGTTAACTGATGATAGCTATGGCCTTGAAACAGTTCACGGGTACGTTAGATTTAGAAAACGTGAGACTCGTAAGGAAGCTGAAAAAAGAGCTAGCTTACTACACCTACAGCCAGAACCTGGTGTAACCCGCCGAGTTGCACGCCCTAGAGCTGACGGATGGATGGAGATAAAATTAGGGGATTTCATCAATGGCTTCAAAGGGAAGGTCGAAGCAAGAATGCTTGAGATATGGTCGGAAAATGTGAAGACGGGACTCATTGTTGAAGGCATTGAGTTCCGCCCGAATTTTTGACAATGTTACGTCCAGATTCATTTTAAGACGCTTGTTATCAGTTAATATGTTGTTAATCTTTGTATTGGTAAGAAAACTAGAGTGCGTGTGTTATGCTACGCGTGATTATGGTATATTTCTAAATAAATTCATGTTCAACAAGTTAATGCTTTACGGATCTATCATATTACGTTTTGTATAAAATTTATCTAAAAAATTGGATTTTCCTCATTCAAATTTAATTTGGATGCTTTCTTAATATGATGATTAATATAATGATTGATGCTTGTTATAACTATTGAATAATGATGTTTGATACTTTGATGTATCAATGGTGCATGTGTAACTAATATGATACTTGTTTCGTTTTAGATGCTTGTATTATATGTTGCTTGTAATTTAATGTTAAATGATCCTTGCAGTACTAATATGATACTTGTTTCGTATTGGATATTTGTATTTTATGATGCTTGTAATGTAATGCTAAATGATGTTTGCAGTACTATGTTTGTTTCGTATTGGATGATGCTTGTAATATAATGTAAAATGATGCTTGCAATTAAATGCTGGTAATATTTTGATGGTGCTTGGCTAATCTTACGAAATCAAATCTAAACTGATTCTAGATGATTAGATGATTGAAGATTAATTTTGGTTATTAAATATACGATATTTAGTTAGAGGGCATATTTGGAATTAGATATATAGTCACTAAATTGTACTCCTTCCGTCCCGTGAATCTAGATCCATTTCTTTTCGACACTATTTTCAAGAAGGGTTTTTCTATTTTCAAGTTGGCTTCATACCGACCTGACCTAAACATTGGTCTCTGTTACATGATCGCGAAGTACGATCTTACAAGTTACAAATTATATTATACTCCCTCCATTCCATATATTTCTTTCCATTTTTCCATTTTAGACGTTCCATTAAAAACTTTCCATTTCATTTTATGGAAACCCACTATCTCCATTATTAATATTTTAATCTCTCTCTTTCATACTTTTTCAATTCTCTTTCTTACTTTTTACTATACACTTACCACTTTATCTATATAAACCCATTTTTTACTCAAATTTCTTAATATTTGTGCAAAAATAAAAGGGAAAGAAATGTAGGGAATGGAGGGAGTACTGATTATATTTTATTGGTTAAATATGATTTTATAACAATGCCTCTATCCAAATTTAATTAGATAAAGTTTTATTTATATACAATCCCAAACCCACCCTTACAATAAACATACTTAACAACATTCTGTTTCTCTCGTCGTCTTCCTGTGATCCTGGCATCCCATCTCTGGCCACTTCTCTCGGTCTCGACTCTCGCCGCTAACCTGCATCATCTTATCTACTCTTGTTAGTCGCCACTTACAACGTGACCAACGCCTTCTCTTCTCTACCCAATCTATCATCCATTGCCCCAATTTTACGATCCAAAGAACCCTAAATTGTCCCAATTTAATGGAGAATTAGGGTTCTTCGTGTTCTTCATACAACCTAAAAACCAACTTGCCAGGGCTGGTTCCATTCGCAGTCTGATATTGTTTCGTGTTGTGTGTAGCTCTAGAAAAGGAAGACACATAAGCATAAAAGAATCTAGAAAATGGTAAAGATAAGTACAAACTAATTACGTATATAAAGACCAAAGAAATTGATCAAGTCAAATCCAATAAGATGCTCGGTGGAGAGAGATATTATCCGAGAGAAAGAAACAAGTCTTCCCAGCTCTCTCTTCCATCTTGCAGCTTGGAAAAAATGTTAATCATGGATTTGCAATTAATTTTGTTTGTTGTTTTTTTATTGATAAAGGTTATGTATGTAATTGTACAAGTTATTTATTATATATCTTTCAAAAAAAAAATTATTTATCATATATATATATTTATTTACAAAACCAACCCCTCCTATATAGCCCCATCTCAGATTGGCGCCTGTTATTTGAACAATTACAAACGATTCCTGAAAATGAACTGATTTTTTTAAACTAATTACATATACTCCCAAAAGTCAACGCCGGAGTCCATGTCACGCCGGAGACACACACCCTTGCTGATGTGTACTGTCATGTCATCATTTCTTTTCCTTTTCAATTAATTTATGCTGAGTTTATATGTAATTAGTTTCATATACATATTTACCCGTTTGTTGACTATTATTCTTAATTTACTACATGACCTCTATGTTTTATCTTTCACCAATTGACCCAAAAAAATAAAAAATAAACCCAAGAAAAAAATTACTTTGCAAAATTAATCCAAATAATATTGCAAAATAATCCCTCAAAAATATTTAATTCTCAATATATGCCCAAGACTTTTTAAAATCAAAGAAAAAAAATTGATTATTTCTTCCATCTCCCCCTTCTTCTTCAACCCTCCATCACCAATCGGAACCACCACTCCACAGAGAAGCTCCGGGATGAAGCTTTATCAATGGGCCGAGCTGTTTCAAAGCTCCGGATCAGAGCTTTGGACAGCTCCAACTGGAACCGGAGCTGTCCAAAGCTCCAATCGGAGCTGTAACACACAGCTCCGATTCAGAGCTGTGGACAGCTCAAATCGGAGTTGTCTAAAGCTCCAATTGGGGCTTCTTCTCGTGACTTCTTCTCCGATTGGGCCTCATTCGATTTTGTGGAGGTGGCGGTGGTTGGTCGGAGAAGATGGTGGTGGTGGTTGGCCGGTGAAGATGGTGGTGGTTGGTTGTAGAAGATGGTTGTGGATGGGTTGAAGAAGAAGAGATGGAAAGAAATAATTAATTTTAGCCACATAATCAGAATAATGACACATCATGCCACATAACGAGCCACATAATCGTCGGAGTCAACGCCGGAATAGCAAATTGGGTTAATATGTAATACTTCAAACAGTGGGTACTAATCTGTAATTGGCCCAAACAAAAAGGGGTGTTTATGTAATTCGCATATATATATATATATATATATATATATATATATAATATAATATAAACGATTATATCACTAAGGGTAAAATGGTCAATTTGTATATTCTGAGAATTTTTAATTATTAAAAAATAAAATAATAATCAATCGTACCTAAAATTATTGAAAAAAATACCTTCGAACCGAAACTGATGGATCAAATTGAATTACATTGCACATGGCGAACATCTAACAGAGACCTGTGTTTTAGTCGGTACGAAGCCGACCTGAAAATAGAAAAGCCATTTTAAGAAAGACAATTGTTTATTGTTTGTTGTTGGGGAGAGAAATGATAAAGAATGAAAAAAGTATGAGAGATAAGTAAGAGAGATAGTTGTGTTAGCGGGTGTACTTTTTTGTTATTTTTATAATAGGATTAGATTCGTGAGACGTACTTAAAATGAATAAGGGTTCAGATTCACGGGACGGATGGAATAGTAAAAATATTATGTATTCTAAAGTAATAATATAACTAAATAATGGGAATAGTCCGATTAATTCTCAATTTTGTCATCACAATATAAATCTCTAGAAATTTATGATGAGGCCCAGTCTCAACAATATGTCGCGTGAAAGTTGCAAACCCAAATAAGAACAAAACTATTATATTCGGTAATTTCAATTTCACCCCAAACAGAACTACGGAGTATTTCTTTTAGAAGTTGATATTGCCAGAGCATTATTCTGTGTTTCCTATAATGCCCTTAAGACCAGATCTTTCACGACTTGATTTGAGGGAATATCCCCAAACTTCATTCTTGCCAAACTAATAATAATCCCTCTTTCTCACGAAATCTGGAGTAGTATATGAAGGAAAAGTATAGGAGTTGATTGATGAGCTTCATCGTCAAGGGAAATTTGCAGCAATTTGTTAAATCTTCAGGAATCAAGACCCATTTTGGTACCTAATATCTTCGAGTTCAATCGAATTTTGCATTTCACCACCTGGGTTGTTTGAGGAGCTGAAACATCAAATCCTCCCCCAACTCCAGTTCTTACATTTGTGTGATAATGTTTTTCAGAATCTAAATCATGAACCATCCTTGCTCTGGAGTTTTGTTGCAGTGCTCCAGACAAACTCTTCTGGTACTTGCAAAATTTTTGGAACTCTTGATAATGATCAACACCAGTAGCTCTTTTAGTTTAAATTTAGTTGGAGATGATCTACTTCCCAATCGAACATGATTAGCCAAGGAATGATGATTATATTCGATGTATGATAAGGGGATTATAGGAAAAGCATAGAAGTTTCTCTGGCAGTAGGGATATTGCTCTGGCAATATCAATAGCCCTTTCTTTTCCCAACTCTCTTTCGTCTTCTTCACCCAGATCGGTTTTCCACTATTAAATGACGAAACAATCTACATCAATTTTTTCATCTTACTTAGAGCTTCAAGTAGATATAATTTAATTGATACATGGAGGAGTTCGAAAGCTACGGTGGCCACGGAGCTTGAAAATTGCGGCGGCCACAGCGGCCATGGAGTTTGAAAGCTACGGCGGCCATGGAAAGAGCATTTATTAACATAAGAGAATGGAGTCGTGGTAGCAGAAGAGAGATGGAAGAGTTGCTGCTGATTTTGTGTTCCGCCCATGGAAGAGCAGAGAGATGGAACTAGCTGAACCTCTCTTCTTGGCATCTCAATCTTTGACTTCTCACATATGTCACCTACAAAGCCACGATTTAAGTTCAAACCTTAGAATCTATTCAGGACTTAGAAAGAGATTAAGTTCACTCAAGGATTTCTCCTCTGCATCAAGGTTTACTCCAAGCTCAGGGGTTTTCACCTCCACTGAAATACTGATCGACTTCTTTGTGTCGAAATGGCAGACACATGGATGACCAACTTACAACATTCTTCTACAAAATGCTGAAACGGTTCCTTTACTCCAAGCTCTTTCTCAATCTCTTTCAAGGTCTAATAGAAAACATAGGGTTTGGGTTTGGGAATAGTAGGAAATTGTTGGGTTGTCTTATGTGATTAAGTTGGATTTGGGAGGTTTGATGAAGGTGTAAGTGTCGTAGAATTTGATTCATTCAAGATTTCTGTAACGCCCCGAAAAAATACACTAATTTTTAAAAAGACAGAGGCGTTAAACCAATAACGAAAGATAATGTAAAAGCTTTGAGAAGCTAATATTATAACATTTGACTTGCGAAGAACACTATTTTCAAAAGCAGCGGCTAAAACTTTACAAAATCCCAATTAAGACCCCACTCTCACCCTAATTACTGAATGTCTACCAGACTCGGTACTCCAACTTTCTCGGAATCTACAAAGAAAGAAAACAAAAGAGTGTGAGACAAAAATCTTAGTGCTGTTCGTGTGTGACAATGACAATTAACATATCAATAGGAAAATCATATCGTAAAACCAAAATACAATCATATCAAATATAACAATCAATCACAACAAATGCAATCAATCGTTCGTTGGTGCAGACTCCTTATAACCCCAATCCGAGCCCTTATCTCTCCACTCAATCAATCAATACCCGCCATGGTACGGGGTGAAACACTACTACTCCCAAGACCTAGGCGACTTCTGCCTCACGTCAAGGGAAAGTAAACGAAGGAACTTTATTAATAACTCGACAAACACAACTGCCCAAGCTATCCACTCAGAAACCTCCACCACAATTGCGCACATATCGGTTGTTAAGCAAATCAATCAATCAAATCATGATATATACATATATATATCGAATCAATCTTTCGTGATGAAAACGGATTTTAGTTGAAGCATGTGAAAGAGTATGAGTTAGAAATTACTTTGATGCAATACGTATATATAATAATAAAACAAATGTACTTCATTGGTTTTCAGAATCGGTTTTAAGAACACTCACCGTAGAAAGTTTCTCGTCAAATCTCAAAATACGGAGTTTCTGAGTAAGAAGGGTACCGGCCAATAAGAAACCATTCCAACACTATAAGAACTACCCCTTAAACCCACGACTCTCACAAGAATCTTTTTTTCTTGTCAATAGAATACGTAAATAAAGCACATCGAAATGTTAGAGCAACGGACAAATAACGTAACCACATATAGCAGAGAGGTAGAAGGTAATAAATTGACAAGTAAAGCTTCCAATTATTTTGGTATGGTAATTAAGACAACATTACATAGTAGAACTTATTACAATTCTCAAATCATGATGGGAAAGGCTTTTTAAAAGAAGATACTAAGTGTCAAATTTGCACAACAGTTAACGGAATAATTAGCACAACACCACCTTATTAATTAGTAACATATTATCTACAAGAGCACTTAACAACACAGCACAACATAGCAAATTAATAGTACCAGAATTCTATTAAATAAACTTTAATTAAAATACTATTAACACTAAACTACTACTAAGGTATGAGGTATCACATTTATTTTTGTTCAGCAAACATAAAACAAAGCTTTAAATAACCAAATAAAGCACAAGCATAATGACCAACAAGTAAATTGATAGTATACTCGGGTCTTATCAAATTTCTAATTAATAATACAAAGCACACATGTAACACTCTTGAATAGACTAAACAGATGCTTTGCAGAACGTAAACTATAGCTTAAAGCTCTAGACCACTGACAAAACAGTTTCTATGTACACCATGTAAATTTATCAATCCTGTAACAGTTTAATTGAAAAGCATAAATCAGAGCATGGAGAACATAAACAGAGTTCCCGAAGGAAGGAGGCGCGGCCGCAACTGACAAGAAGAAGAAGAGAAACAAGAAGAGCGTCGAAACCTACAAGATTTACATCTTCAAGGTGCTGAATCAGGTTCATCCTGACATTGGGATCTCAAGCAAGGCGATGGGGATCATGAACAGCTTTATCAATGACATTTTTGAGAAGCTTGCTCAGGAAGCGGCCAGATTGGCGAGGTGCAACAAGAAGCCGACTATCACATCCAGGGAAATTCAGCTGAGGTATGCTTACAGTTTTTCCGATTGATTGGGTTTTGGGTCTGTTTTTGTTTCATTTGGTGTTAATTGCTTAGGTCAATTTGATAAAAGCTGTTGTTTTTTAGATTCTAGGCTCGTAATTCGAGTGAACATTAGGTCAATTTGTGAAATTAGATTCGATTTCTTAGCTTTTTCTGTGTAATTAGGTTTTGGAGCTTGCGGGAAATGCTGCGAGAGCCAACAAGAAGAACAGAATTGTTCCCAGGCATATACAATTGGCTGTGAGGAACGATGAAGAGCTGAGCAAGCTTTTGGGAAGTGTGACTATTGCTAATGGTGGTGTTTTGCCCAATATTCATCAGACTTTGCTTCTGAAGAAGGCTGGTGGAAGAGATAAGGAGATTGGGTCTGCGTCTCAAGAGTTCTAGGCTTTCAGTTTCTGGGTTGAGTACAGAACTATGTAGTTTGGTATAAGGGTTTTGGATCAGTTGTGTTTGATGAGACCGATTTGTTCCATGAAAAGGCCCTGATTTTGGGTTGCTATGTTAAAAACAGTTTGTGATGGTATTCAATGTATTTTTATGAAATGATTTGTTGAAGAAAAAAAAAAAGGGGAAGAAGAAGATGTGAAAGAAGAATGAAATAAATTTGTTCAAGTATAGAAGATGGCAGGGACAAATTGGACATTTCATTTCATGTTTTATTTATGACAACAGCACGACATCATAATTTGGAGCCCAATTTCCGAAAAATATTTTTTTGGGTTAATGTCGTTGACTCAGAAACGTTGACCGTTAGTCAATGTTGAAGTCCAGGGGTATTCCGGGGGTGAGGGGATCAAACTGTAATTTCGCAAACATGGAGGGGGAAAATGTAAGAGGGGTAAAGTTCAGGGGTCAAAATGTAATTAACCCTATTTCGAAATACTGCCAAATAGCAAGGTAATCGAAGTATACTTCTATTTAGCTGGCTCTCTTGCTAACAAGATATACGGACCATGAAAAATGAGATAAGCAGCGCATATCCTCCATACCGATTCCAAAACCAGATATATTTACGAAAGAACAGAACAGAAGAATAAATTATGCCTATTTACAACTAACTAGTGATCATGAGATTTATTTTAGAGCTATTTTTCTCTTGATAGTGGCTGCTCCTTTTCTTTTTCTTGTTTGTTTTTGTGGGAAGTGGACTGGTGATAGTAGGCTATGGAGTAGCATCAAAATGGGCCAAATGCAATCCTGGGCTAGTGTTTCTTTTGAATATATAACACAGACAAGGACACTAAAAAGACACAGGCTGCTTAGTGCTCTAACCAGACATTCAAGCTCAATCAGGATTTACAGCATCAGACATCTATGCATCATAACAAAACATTAAACCCCTGTAAAAAAATGTAATTTTGTAATAAAATAGCTAACCAATGTTTCTTAGCTCAACTTGCAAAGAACCGCCATAAAGTGAGCTGAATTACTCCAGTGTACCTGATACAAAAAAACAATTATGAAAATTCCCAATTGCATAGCTATCTGTAAAATTGTAAAGCTGGATTTACTCTATCCAGTTTCCAGAACGATACAACATTCTCATGGACGCATAAGTAAAGCATGTATCTGTGTCATCAATGGCGGAAATGCATCCATTGATGCAGTAATTGGCAGATTTTGGGTTCAATTAGGGCTAACTATTTCCCCCAATTTCTCACATTGCGACCTCGTAAGGCCTGTTTGGCTGGCGAATTTGTATTTTTGTTTTAGTTGTAACATGTAAACCTATCCACTTGTTCGAATTGCTAGCTTATAAGTTACACTTTACATCTTAAATTTAAGGATAAGTCGCATTTTTGAATGTTAGATATCTCCATTTTAGGAAAAAGTGTTACATTTCTTATTCTATTCATTATCTATTTGTGCAATTTCTTTCTTAAATGATATTAATAAATAAATTATTAAAATTGTATAATGAAAATTTAGTAATTAAATTTTTATTATATGATTTTATTAAATTATTTACTATTATCGTTTATGTTTAATTTAACTCAAAACGATTAACCGTCAATCAAAAAAATAACTTTCTCTGAAATGGAGGGAGTAATTTATAAGCTGATAGATTCTCTTAAATTAAGTTGAATAAAAATTGTAGTAACTATTATTTTATTCAAAAATTGAAATTGCAGAAAATTTTGTTGCAACTTCTCAACTTTTGAGTTGTTTTCGCAAACACACACCAAAATATTCTCTAAAAAAACTAACTTATGTGACTTTCTCACATCTTCGGTCCTAGTAAAACTACCTTTTCACATGTCGACATAAAGAGCAGTTTTCACATGTCGATATAAAGAGCATCAAGGTATTATCGTTGCCATCACATCCATCTTTAAATTAAAATCTTTAAAATAAGTTGAAACTGTTGCAAAGACTCTAATGAAAATAGTAGAATACGATACCACATATGATCCTTTTGACTATTTGATAAACCCAATCACCATTTCACTTTTGATTAATTTTATAGTATTGCACAATTGAGCATTCTACATCTCTCCATGAAGTGAGTAGTGGATTGAATAACTTAGTTTTTTTTCTACTTGTCATGTTTTAAAGATCGTAGTTACTCTCAAGCTTGAGCCTTGGCAATGCATTCACTCAGCATGGTTACAAAATCTGCTTCTAAACAGATTCTTACAATACATCAAAGCTGAGGAGAATGAACATAGTTTATGCCACTCCAGGGACAGATTCGAGACAGGACTGGACGGGATCCAGGTCGAGTCGCAAGCAACTGATCCTAGCAAAATGAATCTCAACATCATTAAACGCGCATACTTCCTCTGTTCAATCAGACTCTTTCCTAATGTGAGTGTTCAAGCCCATTTGTGTATAGTGTGACTATCTTTCCGGGTCAACACTAAGAGCATGTTATACTAAGAATCCTTAATCTTCAATAAAATATAAAATGTTCCTGTGCCTATCTGTCTTAGCAGAACTCTCACCTGGTTCATCAAGATTCTTTCATTTTTTATCATGAAAATTTGACAAGTTGTAAGAAAGAGTGCAGAGAAATTTCATGTGACCTAAGGATGTAATATCTGACAGGTCTCATTTATTCGCCATAATCCGCATCACAAATTGTATGTTTCCTTCTTGGTCAAGGCCGATACAGGGAGGGACACGGTCATACGCCCCCACCGCCACCCAACACCAAATGAGAAAAATCATCGTAAAATGATTGAATACTATACACTTTACATGATATTTTAATTGTTGATACTTCGTCAAACTTTAACCTGAAACGTTATTTCCGGTTCACAATTCTTAGTCCGACCCGGATTCTTAAAATCTTGAAAATTGTGAGACGTATGGTCCAGACCAGGGTGTATGATGAAGTATTGAGAAATCTTAGCATTCACTACATTACAATGGGAAAAGATTGGGATATGTTTCTTTATCTTTGGCAGCAGATCTTGATCTATACACCTGTCCTTTCTGACAACTCCACTGCTTCTTCTCTTTACAATATTCAACACAACAACTTCTATTTATCAGACTATGAGCCTAACCCCACAACATATCCTTTCCTAATCTTGGAGTCAAAGGCAAGTATAATCAAACACAAGAGCATTATACAACTGCTTGACAATTTGATACGACAACTAACTGATTTCCATAATAATGATATGAAATTGGTGAAGTGATACTAAACCAAAAGGCAAACACTGAGCCATGATTCTAAGATTGTAGTATATCATAAGTTAAACTTGTTTGGGTACTCACTACATGTAACTCAAGATCTTGATACATAAAAAAATAAAATAATAATAGTTACTTTGGATTTATATAATCGAATTCGTAAATATCATCATTCTGTTTGACTTTGATACCCTGTTTAACAAAAGTACGGTAATGACTTTAAAAAGTCCACCTGTTTAACAAAAGTACGTTAATGATTTTAAAAAGTCCAGACACTCATCAATTAAATATTATTTTAATATTCATAATTCATTAACTATCTCCACTATTCATCAACTCTTCACACTATCCACCGTTAAACTGGCTCTTTTGTGATTATCATCCCAAACAAACACCATGTAGATACCTTGTTACCATTCCTTAACGATGCCTTACATCTTTGTACACACATATGCCGTATTCACATTCTTACCGTACCTTATACTAAAACTTAGTAGTGAAGTGCGCATAAAGTGTCTTATCTAACGTTCTTATAAACGAGAAGTCGAGAACAAAAATCTTATGAAAAGTTTTAATCGGAATAGTAAAACACGAACGCGTAAACAATCATAACTAACTTCATAAGAATCAGCACCAAAAACCAAGTAGTTCACTCCATGATCACTAATCTTGAAACATAATCAACCTGACTAGACAAATGTTCCATTTACCCTCAACTACAAATCTCCTCCTAATTAATCTCATTCCTTGTTTTCCCCAAACAAATTCCAGTTCATCATCACTCACATGCTCTACCACCACCCACGTGCCACTCCGCACGTGCCTCACAAAACAAAATTCAAAAAAATTCAAAACTCAAAAAATTCCGCCTTAAAACCCCCTTTTTAAATAAATCCTCATCTCCATTTCTCACTACTCACTTCACCACTCTCATCAAACCCTAGTTTCCTCTGCAACTATCTCCATTTCTCTCTCAACCTACACAGCAAAGCAAAATGCGTGAGATCCTCCACATCCAGGGCGGCCAGTGCGGCAACCAGATCGGAGCCAAGTTCTGGGAGGTTGTGTGCGCCGAGCACGGCATCGACTCCACCGGAAGGTACACCGGAGATAACGACTTGCAGATCGAGCGAGTTAATGTCTACTACAACGAGGCGAGTTGCGGAAGGTTCGTGCCACGCGCCGTGTTGATGGATTTGGAGCCGGGGACTATGGACAGTGTCAGATCTGGACCGTACGGGCAGATCTTCAGGCCGGATAACTTCGTTTTCGGGCAGTCCGGTGCGGGGAATAACTGGGCGAAGGGGCATTATACTGAGGGAGCGGAGTTGATTGATTCGGTGCTTGATGTGGTGAGAAAGGAGGCTGAAAACTGTGATTGCTTGCAAGGTATTGTGATTTGGTTTGGATTATGTTTTCGAGGTGTATTTAGTTTCGATTTGGTGCGGTTTGGTTTATAATGAGTTGAATTGTGCTATCTCTACTCGGTGATGCTTGATATTAGATGTATTTTAGTGATTGCTGGATTGGAAGTTGTTTTACTAGATGAGTTCTATATAGTTGCTGTATGCATGCTTTAGTAAGTTGATTTTGCTTCGGATTAGGTTTACGAGATATATTTAGTTTCAATTTGTTGCTGTTCTGTTATCGTGATTATCTACTCACTGAGGTTTGGTATTGCTTCCTTTATTGTAGCTGTTGATCTGATTGTTTGGATTTGAAGTTGTTTTGTTTGATGAATACTGTAGAGTTGCTGAATGCATGCTTTAGTAGTTGAATTTGCTTTGGAATAGGTTTTTGAGCTGTATTTAGTTTCGATTTGTTGCAGTTTGGTTATAGTGATTTGAATTGTGCTATATCTACTCTGTGAGGTTTGATATAGATTTCTTTATTGAAGTCGTAGATCTGATGGTTTGGATGTTTATGGTTGGATTTGAACATGTTTATTAGATAAGTTCTATTTAGTTGCTGAAAACTGCGTTGGTAAGTTGAATTAGCTATGGATTTCGTGGATAACTTTTTTTGTAATTGGTGTGCTATGGACATTAGAGTTGGATGTTGTAGCTCTTATTGTTACTTTTATCCTACTTTGTATCTAAAAATGAGCATCTTATATTGTGACATTCAAATGCTCAGAGATATGTTTTGATACTTGATAGTGATAGGCTGTGAGTATATAACAGAAATGAGCTTAATCGTGTCCTCTAGCTCTATTGATGTATCGTAAACCTGTTTCTCTTCTTGCTCCGTGTAAGAACTTTTACTGTAAATTAGTATGTAGCTGAGCCTTGTGTTGAAATTGTGCAATGAGGTTTTAATTTCATAATTTGTTTATGGATACTTGTGCATATGGTGTTTCCTTCTTTTTCCTGTCACGTTGATTGACTTGACATTTATGTTGTTTGTTGTTGATTTCAGGGTTCCAGGTCTGCCACTCATTGGGAGGTGGAACTGGATCAGGGATGGGAACTCTCCTGATTTCTAAGATCAGGGAAGAATACCCTGACCGTATGATGCTTACTTTCTCTGTCTTTCCATCCCCGAAGGTATCTGACACTGTTGTTGAGCCATACAATGCAACCCTCTCAGTCCACCAGCTTGTCGAGAATGCTGATGAGTGTATGGTGTTGGATAATGAAGCACTTTATGACATTTGCTTCAGAACGCTTAAATTGACCACACCTAGCTGTAAGCTCCTTTTCCCCTTTGGTTTCTTACATTATTATGTTAATCGTTATATATATACGTTCAATTGTTCACGTGTGCCCCTTTATCTGAATGGATGTTCACTCTACACTTTGTAACTTCTCTGTTCTAACATTCTCTTAATAATCTTTACCAGTTGGTGATCTCAACCACCTGATCTCTGCCACTATGAGTGGTGTGACATGCTGCCTAAGGTTCCCCGGTCAACTCAATTCAGATCTCCGCAAGCTCGCTGTGAACCTTATCCCATTCCCTCGTCTTCACTTCTTCATGGTGGGATTTGCTCCTCTTACCTCACGTGGCTCCCAGCAATACAGAGCTCTCACTGTCCCAGAACTCACTCAGCAAATGTGGGATGCAAAGAACATGATGTGTGCTGCTGATCCCCGCCATGGCCGTTACTTGACCGCTTCTGCCATGTTCCGTGGCAAGATGAGCACTAAAGAAGTTGACGAACAGATGATTAACGTTCAAAACAAGAACTCATCTTACTTTGTCGAATGGATACCCAACAATGTCAAATCCACTGTTTGTGACATCCCTCCAACAGGGCTGAAGATGGCCTCAACATTTATTGGTAACTCCACTTCCATCCAGGAGATGTTCCGCAGGGTCAGTGAGCAGTTCACAGCTATGTTCAGGAGAAAGGCTTTCTTGCATTGGTACACTGGAGAGGGTATGGATGAGATGGAATTCACTGAAGCAGAGAGCAACATGAATGATTTGGTTTCTGAGTACCAACAGTATCAAGATGCAACTGCAGAAGAGGATGGATATGAGTATGAAGATGAAGAAGACCTGCAGGAGGATGTTTAGTTACAAATATTTTTGGTTCCGGATGTTTGGATATTATGTCATCTTAGGATTGATTGTTTACTGCCTGCCTGCTTGGCAGATTGTGTTTTGCTGTGTTTGTGTCTACTAAAAGATGTTATGAATGTTAATTTCTGTTTGGCTAAAATGTCTTTATGTTCAATCTAGTTGTCAATCATTTGTTATGCTATGTGTTTGGAAAAGTAGCCTGGCTTTTGAAATTTCTGAGTTCTGAAAACCACGATGCAACTGCAGAACTTTTTCTTTACACAAGCTCTCTGTTTCTGATTTTAATTTCTCTACTTAATTTAATTTCCATTGATTTAACACTCTTTGACTTTGACTACAAATTAATTTTAAACTATAATAGTACTCTTTATGTCCCATCACATGTCTGATATACTTTTACATCTGTCCCACCACATGTCTGATTTACTTTTTTGCAATATTTACAATTCATGTGTATTTGTTTCAATTATTATTTACAATGCACATTAAATTTCGTGTCTAAAA
Organism: Plantago major; assembly: GCA_026545765.1. Lineage (NCBI taxonomy): Eukaryota > Viridiplantae > Streptophyta > Magnoliopsida > Lamiales > Plantaginaceae > Plantago > Plantago major. Next base: position 3,764,761 of record CM048844.1, on the reverse strand, counting down.
GTAAATGTGTCATTTGTTTTGGGACTATCATTTAATAAAATTATATAATAAAAATTTAAATTGGAAATCGAGCGATGAGAACCAATAGGTGGCTCGCTGACTCGTGCTTTCACCCTCTTCTCCGACGATTGCGTCCTGTAAGCTCTTCAATTCGATGAATTGTCACACACGGAAGCTCAAGCTCGATTGAGGAGAAAACCTCATGCCTCCTAAGTGAGGTCTCCTAGTCTAATTTCGGTGGTAGGTTTTGGCGATTTGATTTGCTTTTCAATTTGCTTATATGAAGACGTTTTCTATAAGTCTATACTCTATACTGTCCTAGATAAATGTTGAAGCTGATCTTTTCATTTTAATTTCGAAACATGGATAATTTTGACCTTTTTGGACTCTTTGTATTGTGTGTATATATATAATTAATAATCTCTAAGCATGTAGCTTGCATAACACGTCCGTAGTCCGCAGCTAAGCAAAGCATCAGCAATGACTTGTCGTGGTTCAGTTTCCAGATCTCTCATGTCCACAGCTCGCGCTTCCGCCTTCCGTTCATCTCCGTCGCTCTCCGCCCCCTGGCCGCGTTCATCCTCCTCAATTCCCCACCACTCGCCCCCACTTCTCCTTCTCAAATCCAAGGTATTATCATTACATACTCAACTGTACCTTAACATTCATGCTTGTTTGGATCAAAGATGTCACAAAGATGAGTTGTAGTGGATAGTATAGAAGTAGAAGCTCGGAGATGATTTCAGTGTATAGAGTGAGTTATAGATATAGTTTGCGAGGATAAGAGAGAATATTTGAGAGATTTTTTTTTACCTGTTATATTAATTGTAGCACTGTGATTACAGGTCTATTATTCCTCAGATTATACTGTGTTTTGTATTATTTCGTACCTCGCCAACCCAATGAAATTTATAATACAGGACTTTGGGGGAACTCGGCTGCACTCAGTCACTACTGCCTCTTCATAGTGCGGCAGTTGGGGGATCGCTGACCTTTCACCTAGCTTTCAGTGCACGAGCATGCTGCGATCTGTGCAATGGTATCTACCATTCTTGTCAGGATCACTAATATTTTCTTAGTGAGTCTGGTTCTTGTTATTAGGACAGATAGCATGGTAATATTGATCATAAATATACTGGCTATCTGTGTTTTTTTTTAAAAATCTGTCTTCTAACTACTTAGATAGCTATGTTCGCATGTGTTATATAAATTGAGAGGAAGCAATGAAATTCTTTATTTTGATTTGTCGAAATTGGCTGACAAGAAATTAAACTTTGGGGTTGCTTGATTGATTTGTTGGTTTGGCATTTCCTATTCACTAGTAAGGTCTTTTGAGGATCCGCTTGTTTGGATCAACATTCTTCATATTTTTTTATCCCTATCCAGTTCTTTGGGGAACTTCTATGCATCCATGTATCGGTGCTTTCTTGGTTGTACTGTTGAATGTGTATTTGGTCGCTTAGAACTCTGCTCACGAACATGGTCTTAGAACTTTTGTTCCTCTCTCTTTGCTCGTTAGAGTTTCCACTTGCTTCAGATCATAGTATTTTTGCTTGAGAGACTGACCATATATTTCTGCTCGTAGAAGTGATCTGTGATAGCCTAATTTGATGTTCTTAGACATCCCCATATTAGTATTGGAGTCTAGCTTACTTGAATGTGCTCTCTTTTAGTTTTTCGCGTACCATGAACATCCCTGATAAGTGCATGAACCTCACCTTGTTGCAGGTACTTGAGCATACTGTGATGTGCATGATATACTGGTCTTAGATGACGGGTTTTTCTTGGAGGAGCAAGTAGTATTTATTAAGAAATAGAACATGTGATTTTTATGTTTTTGTAGTTGTGACTCAGGGATTTAAGTATTCAACCAGCTTTACCTTAAAAATATAAACATTCATCTGCATTTTTGTGGTTGCCTTGTCTGATCTTGTATATTGGACATTTTGTACTCGACCTGTTCTTATCAGACATTGCCATTCAATACTAGGACCAAATTTTGAACCGACCTTGTATGGCAGGCTCAAGTTATTATTATGCTCGTGAGGAGGCTTGTTTTTCTAATTTTTAGGTCAAGCGGTTATTTGCAAAAAAAAAAAAAAAAAAAAAAATCAGTTTATTCTAGTAAAATGTAGTCGTGCACATGTATGTTGGTCGATTTTACTTTATGTTGTATGGAATTTGTTTGATATTGCAGGTGTGTGCCAGGTTCTTAATTAGCAATTTCAATGCATTTTCGAGAGTATATAATTTTGAGTAAATATAGTAAAAGGTATATTTTTTTATATACTTAAATTCAATTTTTACATTAAAGAACTGGTCAGAAAAACTATTATAATTAAAATGATGAAACTACAAAACTTCCCTTGCTGAATTTTCAAAACGAGCGCGGCCCTTGACTATCAGTTTTTCCAGCGTATAAAAATCTCTAAAGTCCTCAGGAAATTCCTCCAGGTAAGAGCATGACAAAATGACCAGCTTCTCAAGACGTCGAAAATGATTGCTTTCAGCCATCCAGTGCTTGATTACTAATTCTTCCATTTTCAGGTACCTCAAACTTTCAAACTCATCTTCCATTGGCTTCCATACTTTGCCTATACAGGACCCCCTCTTCAGTTTCAGCACTTCAAGATTCCGCAACGACCCGAGTACTGACATCTCCACCCAAGGAATTCGAGTCCCTTTCAAGGTTAGCTTCTTCAGACTCAGAGGCAACAGAAACTCCCTCACTCGCTGGCTAGGATGGAGATCGCAAGAAACTGCAAGCGTTTCTAGTCGTTTTAGATCGACAAGATTGATTACATGAAAGTCTTTCCCAACGTCTACAGTGCCAATCTTGTACTCGACTTTCAATTCCTTCAGATTCACAGGAAACAGATACCCCGTCACTCGCTGGCTAGGATGGAGATCGCAAGAAACCGCAAGCTTTTCTAGTCGTTCAAGCTTTTCTAGTCGTTCTAGATGGACAAGATTGATTGCATAGCTTTTCTTGTACTCGACTTTCAATTTCTTTAGACTTGGAACTCGTTCGATGATGCTGTTACTCAGATCCAAATCCGCTACTCCAGTTAGAGTTTCAAGGCTCTCTAGAACATGAGAAGCATAGGTAGGTACTGGCAAATAGCTATTATTCATCAAGATAATATGCCTCAGACGTGGCATATCCCAGATTTCCACCGGTAAAACCAATCTGTACCCATCATCGTTACATGGGGATCCTTCGCTGCTTATGACAAGCGTCTCGAGATTTTTTAAATTTAATATTGATTCAGGGACCAAAAACGGTGAATCAATATTCTTGTCACAAACAAAATGAAGGTACCTCAAATTAGTCAGTCTACATAGAATGCTATGCAGAAAATTCTGGTTGCCTTTCACTCTCCTCAGCACCTTGATCTTACTTGAAGATAGCTCTAGCAAGAGTGGTCTTACACAAATCCGACGCATTATCTCGTTCTGATTGAAATTGAAATCCAGCTTTGCAGTAGACGGCTCAGTTGAAGAACTTTCTGCAGTGAAAGGATGACTTGCTCCTGGTGTATGTTTGACCTGGAGATTGTTTTCCTTCATTGCCATTGCCTCCTCCAGAAGTATACCAATTTTTCTAGCACAACTATCGAATGCAGATGGAGTTTTTGCTACTGGAGATGGAATCTTTGCCACTGAGAATCTCGGAATGTCATCTTCATCGATGATGGCTATGTCGCCTTCAATGATATCCTCCAGTTGGTAGGCAGCATCTCTGATTCGACTTTCAAGTGCATCGATTAATGGATGAGATCTGCCTGAAAGATGTTCTAGCAGATCTTGCAAGCGACCGAGCTTTGCCTGTAGAGACATCATCTGCTCTCTACTATAAGGGAGAGCATACTTTTGACTCTGCAACAAAGTTTGATCAATGACCTCGGAAAGAGATACAAGAGCTGCATATGCTGCTGCCATTTTCGAGGAATTATGTTTTCTAGGTGAGAAGAAAAAGGAGTTGGAAAGCTGAGGATGATGCAAATGAAGTTGAAATGTAGTAGTAGTTTTATTGGAGAGATCTGCTCTGCCGTCAGAAATTTCAGAGATAAGGTATGGGGTTCCACAAGAATTGGTGGTGGGGAACATTGAAGACCAAAAAGTAATGGTTCAGTGAAGATTAACATCACTGAGATGATTGTACTCTTTGCGGTAAAATTAAGTGGAGTGTTTGTTTATGAACTCAAATTGAGTTTGTTCAACTCAAATTGAGTTTGAACCAATTTTCATGTTTGTTTCTCAATTCCGTATTGTGATACTATTCATCAATTCAAAACTCAATTTAAAACTCAATTATTTATCATTTCATTCTTACAAAACCTATTCAAATATCCTACAAAACCTATAAATATTACAATTTAACACCAAACACAAAACACAAAACTCAATTTCAATTTAGTTACAATTCAAAACTCAATTCAAATTAAAAAACAAACACTACGAATTCACTATTAGCTGAATTAAAATTTATCTTTTTATCTACTTTTATTTTTTCACTTTATTTTTCATTTATTATAACACTTTTAAACTAATCAAATAACATTAAAATCAATTAAATAGAATTAAAACATCATACACATATCACATCACTATTACACATCCTATATACAATCCTAAAAAACATACTTTCTCCAAGTTGAAACCTAAGGTGTGTTTTCTCTTCAGTAATAAAATCTTCCGGGTAGAACTTTTCCACTAGCTTGCAAATATCGTCAACCACAAATAACTTATAATCACCTCTAGGATCAAAAGAGGAACTCAATCTCAACAACTCCATTGCATCTTCATTAAATCAGAAGTTCATCACTTGCAAGTTGCAACATGCAATCTATTGTTCCATTGAACAGTTCAACTCGATAATAATGACCCAAAGTAACAGAATTAGCTCGAGCGCGACCTTTAACAGAACGACGGAGACCATTCATATCAACAATTTCAATTCCATGTGCAACACAAAACATTTTGATTTTTTCCAATAATGCTTCCCATCCATCTTCTTTAAACTTTTGAACCACTTCTTTGGTGTTTGATACCGCACTCATAGCATTTAGAATATCTTGAGACTTATTCTGAAGCATTCTACACAGATCACTTGTCATTCCCAATAGCTCATGTAAAAAGTGAAGCATAAATACAAATTGAAATGATTTCATCATATCATATTTTCTATGGGTTGTCCCTCTAGAGGAGTTACTTGCATCATTTGATATTGGGATCAAATAGTTGAAGTAAACTAATTTATATACAGGTCACGTACAGTAAGACCTGATATAAAATATATGTTATCAATATCCGTCATGATTAGTCGTATTTTTACATTTTCTATAGTTAGCATAAAAAAGACATAATGATATAGTAGTGGATGAAGAAGGATTACCCACCGACACCACGACCAACGTTGTTTATATAAGTTTGACTATCTTATTTTCTTGATTAATTTATTATGTTTTCCCCTTTCTATTTATTATTAAAAATAAACTATACCGTAGCATCTTCACGGGTTAGTACTAGTTTGTATAAATAGCATTTAAAGTTCTATTTAATCTTGACCGTTTATATCATTGGAAAATTTTACGATGACAAATTTTGTAAATTTTACTATATAAGTAGGATTGTAATGTCATTTATTTATCTTTTAAATTAATATATATTCAATCTTAAAATTGAAAACTAAAATAAATATTTGACAGTACTAAAATCTTTTATGTTTTACACTTGCTTCATTCCTTTTTATTTTAAACTTTCTAAATTAAAATTATTATTGCTGCCCTTTCAAGTCTTTTTGAAATAAAATTTGTATAAAAAAATGAATATATTACAATTGGTTGCACATGAGAGCTGGTGGAATTTTGTTTTGAAACGGACAGAGAAAAAGAAACCTTGAAGTTAATCCTGTGACTAACCATAGTTATATTGTTTAACATTAATTAATGATATTTTGTTTATTTAATGATGTAAAATAACTACAACAATTAAATGATGTCTGATAGTGCCACATGTCACTAAATTAAAACTTCCTGGTAAAGTCTGGTTTTGTCTACCGTGATGCATGATCATTTCATTACGCTTTTAAATGTTTTAATTGATTATACCAGATGCAGATATTGTCAGACCATAACACACTCAAACATCGTGAAATACTACATCACGCCAATGGTAGAATAAACTGTAAAGTCTCCTCTAATATGGCCCTCCTTATCGGTTTCCTCTTTCCATCGCGACGTCAGACTACTCTAGTCTTTTAAAGGTTGTCTGTAATCAGAAGCATACGTTAAATGTTATCTTGTCTGACATTAAAACAACAGGTTTTATATTATAGCATACTGTAATATATAAAAAAAACCCTCCTTATCTTCAATGTTTGTGGACCCCTCCTTATCTTCAATGTTTGTTCCTCAACTACCAAGTCTTATCTTCGTTACTCCACAACCACCGAGTATTATTTCCACAGCAAACATAACAATCCATTTAGTAGAATTGAAACGGTGTTCAACTATGTGGCATGGCCTATGTAATCATTTGGTTGGACATACATACGAAGTAAATCACCATTTCCGACTCCATAATTAAGGGATCGTCTTATCAATCTCATCAAGGCTCCAATATGTGCTGTGAGGTTGCACTTTCTGAGATTGTATAAATTATTTATTTGATACACATATAGTTTATTAATGATAATCATAGGTACGTACGACTTTAGACAAGCGTATTGAACGTTATATGATCTCACACAGTTGACGTGTGATACAAATATATGCAGTGGTCATTAACCTTATTTCATTTACATCATTCTCCATGAATGTCATTGGCTCAATCAATATTAGAAGTCCATTTTACGTAGGGAACTTGAACTCAAGACTTAACAAACGTTGGCAATACCTTCTCACTTTCGTTAAAGTATGTCACAATATTTTCGGCGTTGTTTTTAAGCCGGCTAATAGTTTATTGTTTGTTGGTGAAAAAAGAAATGATAAAGGATGGAGAAATTATGAAAGATAAAGAGAGAGAAATGAGGAAAAATGAAAATAATATAAGATAGTGGGTACATGTTCGTATAATGTTTACTGTTCGTATATTTACTGTTCGTATATTTTTCAAAAAAAAAAAAAATCGAAAATTTTTATAACCGAAATATTTTTCGAAAAAAAAAATTCAAAATTTTTTCCGATTTGTGTTTACTGTTGTTATTTAATCGTCCGCATTTCAGATAATGTTTCAGATGTATATATCTGAGTTTTTTAATTTTTCAGATTTCATAAGTTTTTTAGTAAGGCATTTTCGCCAACTTACAAAATATTTGTGTTAAATTAAAACGCTATTGCTTAACATTGCTGGAAATTATGAAAGATAAAGAGAGAGAAATGAGAAAAAATGAAAATAATATAAGATAGTGGGTAAGTGGTGTTAATTTTTTTTTTTTTTTTTAGTTAAAAGGTGGAGTCAAGCTCCTATTATTCAAATAAAAACCATACAATCACGGGGGTTTATAGGAACCCGAGTACAACTCCAATAAATTACTCAAATGAAAGTCCAAACTAGCACAAAAGATAAAGGAGCAAAAGTTAGTCCATCCAAGAGTTCTTCTAATTTACATGCTAATAGCACAACAGACAACAACGGAGAATCCAAGGTCAAGCAAAAAATACTTCTGCTGCACCACCAAAATACCAATCATCCAAGTGAAAACTACAATCCAACGAGCTCCAATCCACCTACACAAGTGCCAACAAGCCAATCTTATATACTCGATCTCCGTTAGTGGTGTTAACTTGTTTACTACAATTAGGAAGTGACCTAAATTAGTGGAATATCCAAAATATAAGTGGAATACTTTATTATCTTGATTCAAGTTAGTTTGTCTAGTAATCCCTGGAAAAAAAAAGCACATTTGTGAAAAAATATAACGCCCCAAAGTTTCAAATTAAATACAAAGATCTTAAAGTGATTAAGAACGGTACTCATACAAAAAAATGTGCACCTTTCTTTTCGGGAATTCATCCATTATAACTCTAGAGTTAAGCGTGCTTGCTCTATAACAATCTTATAATGGGTGACAAACTGCAAAGTCTTCCGACTCGCACACGAATAGGTACAAAGTGTATGGAAAATGACATGTTTTGATACATGGGGTCAGCATATCACCCGAAAAGTACCCATGAGTAACTGTGCTGGCTCAAAGGTCCGGGCTTTACCTATCAGTGGTACGGATTCTTTTTTAAAAAAAAAAAAAAAACAATCGGCAAGTATGAATGATATGTTGATATGTTCACAAGTCGTCATATATATGGTCCCCAGCTAGCCTGGTACTTTCCTCACTGTAATTTGTCTTTGTCAATTTCCATTATTTTGGTAGTCGACGACGATAAATTCTACTCCTCATATGGTCATCCTCCTCATCTTCTTTATTCCTCCTGAACAACAAATTATTCTTCACCATTCATCAATTAAGCAGCAAGTCTTATTTCAACAAAACATTGCTCTCTTTGGATTACGACGAACTCAATTGGTTAGGTTGAATTGACATAAATTTATTATGAATTCGATTTTGTCGAAAACAGGATTGAGATTAAGTGTATGTTAATTTTAATAGATTAAATAACGATTATGTAATAATTAATATGACAAATATTATAGCGGCCTGAATTTTATAAAGACGGACTAAGAAGAATAGAACTCCCGCTAGTTCGTTAGCTTAAAAATTGTTAATCCAGATTTGACGGTAAACAATGACATTAATTAAGCTCCACGGCTTCTGCGCCATACGACTTTATTATACACATGGACTGTGGAAGTATTTTACGGTAGATCACTTAAATAAACCTAGTGGTAATACTAATATCGAGTATGTACAAAATTAAAGTAATTAGCACTTAGCAGTGCACATGTCATTAGTATTTAGGAATAATTAGTCAATTAATACTGGAATTGATGATCTTGATCCAGATCTAACGGTAAGTAGATTACTTTATTAAACATGGCAGGTGGATGAGTAATTGTAGGTATTATCAGCCCCCATGGGCAGAGCTAGAGGGTGAACGACAGTCGACATAAATAGTTCAATCTTTCTCAACGGGGCGGGCACATGCGGATAACATTTGTGCTCTATGTTTTAGAGGATTTTTGAACGAGAGTATTGAATTGAAGGGTTTTACGAAGATCTTTGAACGAGCCTAACCTATATGAACGATTTCAAACCCTAGAAGTGAATATGCAAAGCTATCACGCAACTACTAAGTCCGGAGTGATTTAGCTACTCATAATCGAAGCAAGGATGAAAGAATACAAGATATTGATCATGGTTAACACAAACAGAATGATAATCACATGCAAGCTCAAACAATTCGAGAACAAAATAATAACGAATTGAAAAAGATAAAATAATAGAGATTTACCACAGTAATCAGGGATTCAATATCAATCATTCGATGAATAATCAAAATTAAGCTCCAAATTGTTATCAATGTCAAAAGTATAGATGTGTGGAGCTTTTTCTATCAACTAGGTTTTTTCTAGGGCAAAGTGTGCTTTTGACAATATAATGAATGTCTAAAATAAAACGTAAGGAGAAAAACGCGAATTAGGAAAAGAAATCGCAGAAGAAAAACGGAAGAAAAAGAAACTGGCGTCGCCAGTAATCAAGACTGGCATCACCAGTTTGGTCCTGTGCCAAACAGAAAGTTGCTGGCGTACGACAGTTTGATAATTGGCGTCGCCAGTTCTTCTGGAGTGACTATTTTACCCCTTTGACGCATTTTGACTCCAATTCTTGATATTTTGGCCTTCCCGCTCCACCTCTAGCATCCATACGAGGCATTGGAACTCCATATCTTGTAGATGCATATAAAATACACCATTTTGCTTCAATTAGCGCGGTTTAGCCAAATACCTGCGAAATACACAAGAAACAAAACAAGTAAAAAGACTCTAAGAAAACTAATAAAACTATACTCAAGGATGACAAAAAGGTGGTAAAAAAGACCAAATGAGACGGTATAAAACTGACTCCTCAAACTCCCCAAACCGAACCTTTGCTCGTCCTCGAGCAAACAAATAAACCTAGACATAAACTAGACTCAAACCACGAAAACAAACAAAGAGTCAAGGTCCCAAGTGACCGAATATACCATTGTAAACAGTAAGTCCACGAGATGCAAAAATTTTGTCATCAAACCAACTTTGGCAAAACAGTGTACAAAAAATCAAACACAATCGTTTCCCAGACAAATAGCACTTAAGTGTAGCTCGCTAGTCCCTCAATTGAATGCAGGTATCTCTCACTCTCTTGGAAGTATCCAAATGGGGTATAAGCTCAAAATAAACCGAAGGTGACTTGCCACAAAGGTGCCTAAAATATCTTATGCTTTTATACTGCCTCATTAGATCGAAAGGACTTAACAAGCGACTCAATTTTTGAAAAAAAGTCAAAGCTGCTCCCCCTATTCAATTCAAAACAACATCAGATCTCGTAATACTTCGCTGAATTCAGTGCGTGGCCGCATTGGGCTCTTTTAATCTCAAATTTTTGCAGGTGTCTGTTTTACCGAAAGTCCGCATTTTTGTGCGTGTCAGTTTGGTGTACGTGACATCAACCCTCACGGACATATGACTTTTTAAGACCACGCCGATATATAGGTAGTATTTGAAACACGCCTAACACGACTAACGGTGATCAATGAAGACCATAGATCCACCCCGAGATTCAAATATCAATAAGCCTTAGGGGGGCAGTAAACAAGCTTTTCAGCAATAACGCAAAACAGCACATATAAGTCGCAAGATAGCAGTTCTCTTCCCAAACCTGTTCCTTGGAACAGCGGGAAGGGCCTAAAAAAAGCGTGTCATTCGTCATCCCTAATAAGACTGAGTACACATAAGTATGAAAAGGCGCAAGTAATACGTAAAAACTTGCACAACCCAGGAAATCATACAATACATTTGCCGGTACAAAAAATTTTCATCGGCTCTTAGGCTCCTCACAGGCTTTTTTGGACCAAAGAGCTAGACAAACTTGCTTTTTAAAAGAGAAACGACCTTGCAGGATTAAAAATACACTGTCCTACTTCCAGCTAACCATCAAACAAAACGTAAGCAGCAGGTGGATTTATCATCTACAAAGGATGTTCGACTTGGTCAAAGACTCAGACTCACACAAAATACATAGAAGTAAAGACGAAAGACTCTAAAGACACAGATAACAGAGAAAAATGCAGACAAGACACTAGAGAGCACATTCCCCCTTCCCAAACCTAAACTCAAGCATGTCCTCAAGCGTAGAGTGAAAAAGAAAAGAGAATGGGAGCTATAGTGACTTGCCTGCTGGTGTACCTTTACAGTCATGTACAAGACTCTTCCGTGTTGGCTAACGGGTACTCTGGAAGTTCTTGGTTCTTCCAGTTGTTGTAGCTCATTTACTTCCCTGTGGGGGAGAGTAAGTATACAGGGGACCTGTGTGTGTACTGATATAGTTCCTGGTTTCAACCTGCAGGGGTGAGTATGGCGTGGTGGTGGCTCGCAACTCACGTTGCTTGCCATGTACCTCTATGGTGCAGGTACGGGCGTGAAGGTTGACAATCATGCGAGTGGTCCTCATGAACGGTCGCCCGAGTAGCAACATATCGTTCTCCATCTCTTTGCCTTTGATCCGTGTCGACTCCACAACCACAAAATCAGCCATAAAGGTATCCCCATCAAGCTCAACCGGAACATCCTCGATAACCCCCATGCACTTGCTCCTTGATCCATTGGCCAATGTGACAAAGCATTTCCTGGGTTCCAAACCCTTCAAATTGAGCTCCTCATAGGCCACAAAAGTCATCAGGTTAACTGCTGCTCCCGTATCAACAATGCCAGTCACCTCAGAAGAATTTCCTATCCCAACTACCAAGTCGAAGCTGTCGCCATCACTGCTGCTCTTACCTGCCTTCTGGATCACTCTAGTAGTGGGTTTAACCACAAGAACAACCAGTTTTGCACTCGCCTCCTCTACTGGAGTCGCAACACTAGACTTAACTACCTCATCTTCTTCCTGTACCTCAACTATTTCTTGTGGCCTAGTCACCTGTGGTGCCTCAACCTGGGCTACTACCTTGTTCTGTCCACATGTACAAGTAGTCACAACTGTCTTCACTCTTCCCGGCTTGTCGAAAGATACCTCCACAGCAAGAACCCTGTTGGTCTCTACGGTAGCTAGGAGCTTACCCCTTTCTCTCTGCTGAAGATGCCCAACCAAATCGCCCAAAGTTTTCTCAAGCCGCCTCTGGGACTGCTCAATACTGTCAAACCTCTTGTCGTTTCTGCTCTGATTCTTCTATGCCTCTGCCCAGAACCTTTCTGACCTCTCCATGTGATTACAGATCTCCTGATTGGCATTGCCCTGCACTATCATAGGCTGAACTTGAGTCTGCTGGGCTGGAGCTTGCTGGACCGGAACCTGTTGCTCCTGTGGCGCATTCTCGTAGAAGTTATTGCCATAGCTCAAGTTGGCATGGTTCGGGTTAAAAATTTGAATCCTGGGCCCTCCTGCGTTACCACCTTGGTTCCCCATGTAGTTCCCTTGCTGTCTAGTCTGTACCCAGTTGACTACCTCCGGAGTCGGATTCTCATTCATAATCTTAGGAAGCCTACACATGCTGGAACCATGCCCAAAATTGCCGCACAGATTGCACCTTTCACTTACCTGTGATGTCGAGGCTGAGACATTGCCAAGCATCCTCATCTCCTTGATCTGTTTGGCCAGGTCGCAGGTACTAGGTCTCGGCGCCTCTTCCACCAATTTCACCTCTGCTCTCCTGGATCTTCCACGTGTTCCCTTAAGCTGAGAGATAGCGGATAGTTTCTCGAAGGCCTCATTCAAAACTGCTGGAGATGTTGTAACTCTGGTCCCATTAACTGTCATATCCACCATATTCAGTGCCTCCCAGTCCAATCCCTTCCACACTGAAACTCTCTAAAGACAAGGGTGTTCCACTGACAGATCCTACATAGTATAGGAAACTTGTTGGTAGATTATTGTATCTGACAGTAACAAGACCTGATATATCTTTTAGTGTTCAAGTACTTGGTCAATTTATGTGTTCTCCTACTGATGTTCATATGTCAGCTGTGCATAGGGTTCTCAGGTATTTAAAAGGCACACCGGGTGAAGGCTTGTTCTACTCCCTAGACAATGATTTTCATTTGAAGGGATATTCAGATTCTGATTGGGCAGGGTGCTAAGATACTGGAAGAAGCATCACAGGCTATTCATTCTATCTGGGAAATTCACATATATCAGGGAAATCCAAGAAGCAACAAGTCATGAGTAGAAGCTCCACATAGGCAGAATATAGAGCAGCAACTAATGCTACTTGTGAGGCACAGTGGTTGCTTTATATATTGAAGGACTTGAAGATTTCTCATTCACAACCTGTTCTTTTATACACAGACAACAAGTCAACCTTTCACCTAGCTCACAATCCTGTTTTGCATCAGAGAACCAAGTATATTGAGCTTGATTGTTATCTCATTAGAGATAAAATCAAGGAAGGAACAATTCAGTTGCTACATATTAAGAACACTCATCAAGCCGCAGACATATATACTAAGCCACTGGCAGCTCCTCTCTTTCTTGAGTTTAAATCCAAGATGAACATGAAGAATATGCTCCTCTTGAGGGCGGCTAATGGAGTTTATAAGAGACAAAAACTTGTAACTAACAAGTTTTTGTATCAGTTTGCAATTTACCGAAAGTTGATTGCACATTCAAAGATTATTCAAGGACTCAATCAACAGCTATTCAAGACGGAGGGACTAATGTTGTAATTAATAGTTTAGACTAGCTTGTACTTTAAGCTGAGTTAGGGGTGGCCTTGTGAGGCGGGTGTTTTGAAAAATCAAACCGACCACTGTAATGACGTGATTATAATTATAAACCGAGGCGGGTGGAATATTTTTTCAACCCGCGGCGGTTCGGGTGATAAAAATGGCGGGCGGGTGGCGGGCGGATTTGCGGGTGCATGTAGATAAAAATGGATATAGTAAAAACTTGCAACTTGTGCAGAGTAGATGTGCAATTAAAAAAAAATCAACAACAAAGAGCATGTTCTGAACAAATAGGACAGTGATTCTTTTGAAGTAGTTATCTTACTTAATTTTAAAGATTTTCACGCAGTAATGGATGAAATGTTGACTCGAGAAGTTGTCAACTTGTGTTATTTTGCTTGAATACATGACATAAGCCGAGAAGAACGAATGATGGATGCAAAAATGAAGATGAAATAGTGCTTAAAGAGAAGAGTTGTAGGCTCACTTAAACTATATCTATACTCAACAACATAAGCGAAGATGCAATTTATCTAGCCGATGGTTCTCCTTATACTTGAATTCACAAACATATACTTACATACATACATAAAAATGGCGGGTGGGTCGCGGGTTGCACCCATCCAACCCACCACCCACCCACCCACTAATGGCGGGTGAAAAAAAATTTAACCCACCACATATTTTATAAAAAAATTAGTTGACGGGTGCGGGTGAAAGTCGGACGGTTTGCGCGGTTGGGTTTTTTGCACGGCCCTAAGAACCGCCCGGTTGGGTTTTTTGCACAGCCCTAAGCTGAGTTAACAGAGAGAAACTCACTTTTTCCTCCTCTTTTCGATCTTCTTCTTTCTTTCTCTCTGTAAATTCTGTTGAACAATTCGGTTATTCGAATCGAATTGTTCTATAAAACTCATTCGTTTATACAATTCAATAAATATTTTGGTGCTACACCTGAATAGATTCTCTATCATCCTCTTCCATTTCTTCTACCTGTCCATCGATCTCAGTCTGTACAAAATGGATGCTTCAGTTGGGTTCCTTCTTGACAGCTTGAAACAGCTGGTGATTAATCACGTCGAGCTGATCCAAGGAGCACACTCTGAACTCGAGCAGCTCCAGATTGAACTTGGGAGGTTGAAGGCCTTTCTGGTGGATGCGAAAACGAAATACAAGAGGGATGAAACCTTCAAGTTAACGGAGAGAGATATAAGGGAGTTGGTTTACGATATAGAAGATACGATTGACACTTGCGTCACAAAGATGGTGCACAAAGGAAGCGCGATGGCCCGGATGTTCAAACCAAAGTCTAGGAACCTCGCCCACGCGGTCCAACGCATCAGGAATGACAAGGTGAAGCCTTTGCTCATCAGTCTTAACACTACCACATTCACCCCTGCTGACTCAACAGACACCATCGTCGCTGTTGCAAGGGATATCAGGCTAAATCAAGTAAGTACCTTGACACATTTATTAGCTTCAGATTTTATTCTTTTACAAACTTTTGTGAGCCGTCTGTCGGAGATAATATCAGTTCAAGTCATTACATATATACATATTTACATATTTAATCACGAAGATAAAAAATTGTGTGCATGATAAACCTACATAATAATATCCTGCAATTAGTTGTTTCATTCTACGTTGGTACTCGACTTGTTTATTTATTTATTTATTTTTATTTTGGTGTCTCATACCTTTGTTGTTTATGTAATAGCTGGAATTTAATCTGATTGGAGCTCTCCCCTAGAGTTTTTTCGCGATTACAGCAGGAGCTGTAATTTACAGCTCTGGTGTGGAGCTGTGCAAAGAGCTCCAATTGGAGCTGTTAAAAGTTCCGATTGGAGTTGTAAATTACAGCTCCAGTCAGAGCAAAAACAACTCTGGTGGAGCTAAAACAGCTCCACATCGGAGCAACTCCGGCCACCAAAGTTGTGCAAACAACTCGAATCGGAGCTGTTTCTAACAAATTTTCCCTTTTATTTATTAGTTTGTTGAATATTATTATTTGTAAAACATAATTTTTGATTTTGGAGTAAATATATAATTTGTTATAAGTTAGGGTCAAATTTACAAACTGCATTAAAACTTTTGAAGGGTTATGTTTGGCTAAATGAAATTTTGTTTGACCATTTGGACCTATGTAATTGTTGGGAGATATTTGAATCTATATGTAATTGTTCATTTAGAAGGGACTAATCTGGGAAGATATATATATATATATATATATATATATATATATATATATATATATATATATATATATATATATATATTAGGAAGTATTGCCACCTGAACTCACCAAGTCCTTTCCTAATTGAACTCCAATTCCTTTCCTTAGTTAATTTGACTCCATATCCCAACAGATCAAAACATACATAAGCTGTTCAACTTGCAGTTAAATTAGGGAAATTTCAAAAAATAGGACAGTACATGTGAAATATCAGTTTACCAAGATACACAAAACCGAAGGGAAGAATAACCAAATATCTGAATTATTGATTTCACCAAATATAGACAAATACTACATGATAGGGGTCTGTAAAGAAATTTAATATACCTTTCAGACCATGAAGTTGTAGAGGCCGACACAAAACTAATGGGCTTGAAGTTGTAGAGTTTTCAGGCAAGAGTAAGAAGAGCAACGGGCATAGTCATGAGTTAACAAAAGCTCGGTACATTCAATTAACAAAAACACCATTATAGATAAGACACAGTCTAAAGCCTAAATTAAGTGTGTCAAATCACTTGTTAACAAACTCTAACAACAACCTCACTTGTTAAGGGTGCCAGTCATAAGGGATAAGCAATACATAAACTAACACAGTACAGTAATATGAAGCTGCACAGTATTGTTGGACAAAACAACGAACTCTTATATGTTAAAGAAGATAAATATTGATATAGTTCTTCACAGATACTAATACTCGCCGTAGACTCTATAAATCCCAATTTTCAGCCATGGAGGAAACATGAAGAAACCATAGATTTAGAAGATCTTTTTGGCTGTTGAACTGATTTCAATAAAAGGGAGAAGTGAGAGAAGAGGGATACGTTTCATTTATTTGAGAAACCGAACAGACTGGAATACTTGATCGGTATTGATTTAAATGACCAAAAGACCAGTTAAGTATAGTTTCATGTTTGGGTAAAATGGTCAAATCACTTATTACCAAACTTGATATCATCCTCTCTTAAAAAAAAAAAAAAAAAAAAAAAAAAAAAAAAAATATATATATATATATATATATATATATTATTACTAGATATGAAGCACCGCGAAGTGGATTTTAAACGATATTTAGCGACCATGCCCGTATGAATATCTATCTTTTATTTTTATGTAAAATTAAGCACCGTGCGGTGGCCAGAGTATTTGACACTCAATCATAGCATCAAAGAGAATGTTTTTAATTCTGGCTGCATATTTATGTACTGGAGAATTGATTTACCCTATTCCATAACCGCCGTGACTTACCGATATCTTTATATGAGACAATCAATATGGAGTATGGAATCAGTATTCTACAATTGCATAATTTCATTTTCTTCTGTATGCTACAGAACAGGCTAGTGCTCTTTCAGACTATCCAATTAGTAAACACAGACGTATAATGGGAATATAATGCTACAATTGAAATTGAGAAGTTAATTGAGATTGCAACTCAATATATACAATGTCACTGAACATTCTCGATCAAAGTCACATATATAAATACAACAATGCAAGGTTGTACATATAAAGTAAGATATGAGAACTTTGTTAGTTGAAAGCTCACAATATCTTTCGAGTTTAGACAAATATCAATTCATGAGAGTACAATATAGAACCAAAGTAAATAAGCTCAAATCTATCATCTCCAAGATTTGGAGGGCGTAACATAAGCTTACATAGTCAAGAACTCAGGATAGTTGGCATGCATCAACGCCTAAATATATGAGATCATTATGTTTCCTTGGTGTACATGCTACATTTCACCAAGAAGATGATATCCACTCCGTCTCCGTCTATAGAAAAGGGACCACCAAATGAGTTAAATTGATGCTGTCTTACCCACATATATGATGCAACTGAGAATTCAAGCATATTAAAGGGCTATACACACTTATGTTGTATAATTTCCTTGGTCATAATCTTGGATGTATCACTTAGAGTGAACATAAACGACATCCCACCCTTGTTTACCACTTTCAATCAGGGTCGAGCCTTTACCTGTCTAGCAAAACCAGTGAAAGAGATTATAAAATATATGCACAAGCAAATAACATCCATTCCTTCGAATTCAAAATCACTATAATAGTAAATGTGCACTAAATATAAAATCAATTTATCGCACGAGTAAATAGAAACATTCAATTACAGTGAGAAGATGGTGGAACAACGGTGGGACACAACAAAAATGGTATCTACTACTGATTATGTAAACTCAAGACTATCAAACAACTCTCCGAAATCATATCATCATGTTAGGAAGCTGTAAGTTTGGATAATTACCAAAAGAAAGTAGAATCCTCATATGATTGTGTTGATGCATGTAAATTCATATCACTATGAAAATATTAGAATTAATTCTAGGATATTTCCAAAACAGTGATATAATAAGATTCTAGAATCACTCAAGCTCATAAACCACCTAAACTTGTCTACCAGTACTGGAGATGTTCAAAAGGAAACGACAAGCAAATGAACATGCATTTCACTGATAAAAGATTGTTTTCCAGCCTGCACTACAAATAGATTAAGTAACATTCAACGGCCCACCACCCGCAAGGGAGAAAAACTGTAAGAAACGAATGAATATACTATAATTGACATTATGTCAAGAGAAGGAAGAAATGATAGAATAAAATTGAACATTTTTTTTTTTTTAAAAAGAGGTACATCATTGTACGTACCAACAAATGAATATTGTAAAATATAGGATCATATATTCATATGTATACCAGCTAAAGAAGTAATATAGGAAGCCATACCTAGCGGCACAATGGTTGCATATCTAACAACCTATGTAACCTTTGAATAATTATTCATGGCCACATTTAGAATTATCTAAACACTTCCTCAAATGACAACCCACAATAACAAAAGCAGGGATAATTACCTCTTAGCATTAGAAAGAAAATATAACCTGAGCAAGTGAAACTCGAAAAAACAGGAAGGGAAATATTGATGAGCTTGTAAATTTAAATCCTTTAATTCTAATGTTTGAAAACGCCAAAGAATAATATATACAGACAGATAATAAGTACCATTATAAAAGTATCCTACTTAATCTTGTAGAAAGAGCAAACTCCATATGAAATACTTTATCATTGAAATAAGCAATCAAAACCAAGGGAGAACCACAATATTTTCGCTTCTCATATAGGAAATGTTAGTCAGATTATTTCCAAAATTATTATATCGATATACAATAAACATTAACAGAAGCAACTTCAAAGTATCCAAATACAAAATCAATTGATAGATGCTTTATGCTACAATACGGAGATTTCCAAACTGATCTGAATGTGAGCGCACATAATGCTAGAACATTTGCCACCTTGAACTATAATAATCGGGTCAAGAACTTCAATGCATGTCTTAGAAACAGGCCAACTACCTATGTAGCTAAAGATATCAATGACAATTTCTAGGAAACACAACAGTCGATGGATATCGGGAAAAGCATAGTCAGATGATTAAGTCCTACTTCAACAATCATTACCATGGAAAATTTTGTAATGTCTTCATATGTCCCTAAATATCATCCTAACTACAACGATAGCAACATAATCTTCATCATTCTTACATTAATATTTTGAAACAGAAAAGAACGTCAGAAGTCAGAACATATTTCAGTAATGATAAAGAAAAGTACATATGGATTGACAAATTGCAAAGCTGAAGAGGAGGTGTACGTACTTGGAGAAGCATTTCTAAGATAGAGATTTGGATACTTATCTGATCTTATTCTTCAACGCCACAATACAGAAAATAACTCCCAAAGGATATTATATATCTAATCAAGAACTCAGGAACATTAGAATAAATAAAACATAAAGCTGAATGATAGCTCAATTCTTACCATTTGTCTCAAATGCTCCATCAGCTAGATCGATGTTACCAGAAGTGATTTGAAATCCCCTTGCATTTTTATTTTCTCGCAGACTCCAATATTATATCCATGGTGCATCAAAGTGGAGCAAAAAAACTTATTGTTAAGCCGGTAATGGACAGCGGGATCAGGAAATGAGGCTCAGATAACTCAAATAGATCACAACATATTCCGTTATGAAATTTAAATATAAAAAACATAAGCAAGCTTTGACGAAGAAATTAATATTTAAAAAATGATGTGAGTATAGCTAATGCAATGCAATGGCAGAGGCACATAGCTTTCCACATTTATAAACTTCTCTCTCTTACCAAGCTTCTATTTAGTAAAATAAATAGATTCATCAAGAGAACACCCACGACCAGAAAGAAAACAAAGTCAATTTTGCACATACATAAAGAAGTACATACATCATATCCATTCTAAATATGAATTGAAAATTAACCAAGTTGAACAAAAAATTGGCATGGCCTACAGATTCAACAAAATTAATGGTGGTCGAAAGCATTTCAAGATTGAAGATTTGAAGAGTAAACTCTCTTAGGTCCTACATTTCCTCAATAACGTCCACCCTCCTTCTCCTGGTTACTATGTTTGTCGTAGGATATATCCAATTAATCTTGCTGCACCAGATCTGCAAAATTTTCTTCAATTTATTATGCAGTAAAAGAGGGAGGAAAGAGTACAGTAAAAGCAGGTTAATCTACATGACCTTCAATTGTTTCCTTCTCTATGAATTAAATTGAGCGTCAATCTTGATCAATTGAGTTTTATCATTGAGGTTTTGACAGAAACAATTTTAAAAATTGTTACGCTTCTTCATCTCCTAACATCCTCTAACAAACCTCATTGTCACCTCTTACAAGTCAGACAGTCACGCTTCATCCACTCTGAGGGAGCAATATAATAACAATTGAGTACGACTCATGCTCATACACCACACTTACCTGATTAGAAGCAAAATATGTTCAAAATATAAATGCAAGAGAACTAAAATGAATCACAATAACAGAGGATTATTATCCAACTTATGATAGAAATAGACAAAGAAAAAAAAACCGAAGTTAACATCGATTCATCATTTTATGATCTATTGATCCCATGAATTTGAAATAAGAACAACAGTATTTATGAGCACATGAAATGACTGTAAATCAACTAAACAGCAATTACGCTTTTGAAAGGGAAGCCAGCAAACAGAGAGTAAGGTATACGCCCTTGAAAATTCTATTCCATTGACAACAAACATTGACAGCAACCCAACGCAAACCGTATACAGTTCATGCGGTTAAAATACTGGAGATGAAAATCAGAATTCAAGCACTTACCTGAAGAAACATGGAAAGAGCCCTAATTAGATCAACCCTAGCTAGTGATGTAGAGATGTGGGATTCTAAGCTGAATTCTGAGATATTGCGTAAATCACAGTTTTGAATTATGTGTAGAAGTCGAGAAGAGTAAGAAAGATGAGACGTTTCGCCTGTTCCATAGAGAGACCGAAGAGTAAAAATACAAAAACAAGGATAGAATGTAGCTGGTTTAGCAAATCAAGCTGAAAAGTTGATGATTATATAGTTGGTAGTTAGTTAGAGTTGGTAGTTAGTTAGGTAGCTAGTTAACTAGCTGATTTTAAATGTAGCAAATTAGCTGATAAGCTAGCTGGTATTTTGTAAAATGACATAAAAGTTCATTACTCTTATTTTTATTTTTTTTTAACTTTTCTTATCGTATTATTAGTCTATAGTTTTTAAAATAATAGTACATCACATTTTGTCCAATTATTCTAATATATAGTCAATGTACTTTACATCGCCACTTTAATAGCATCATCAAAATTATCAGAAGTTGAAAGAAATATTCGTTGAGCAGTTTAACTTAGTAATAAAAAAAATCAGTAATTAATATGTATTACATGTATGCATTTTAAAGAGATGCGAATGCATTAATCCTTATGCCAGTTGCAAATAAGTACACAAAATATAAATAATAAAAACGGGTAGTTTTTCTTTCTTTCTTTTTTTTTCCTAATTTAGGTCAGGATATTTTCGAAATAAAATAAATAAGAAGAAGCTTCTTTTTAAAAAAAACTAACTTTGGGTAGCTTCTTAACCAGCTAGCTGTGGTAAACACAGCCTACAATTTGTTTCTTGTGAACAAACTCCTTTACCCTTTCAGTCAAAATTAGTTGTTTCTACACCAAACAATTCCATGTATGTGAGACCTGATGTTAACGAAATGGTTGATTAAAATTCTAACGAAGCCTCACGAATACAAATATGATCATAACGTTAAATAGAGTTTCTGAAACGATAAAAATAAAACCCGAACACTTACCTGAAACACGGAAAAGGTCGAATGAGATGAACCCTAGTTGTCAGAATTTGGCATTTGAAGCATTGTTCTCTCTTCATGTTGCCTAAATCATACAACAAAACAAAACAATTACAATCCAAACCCAAACTTCAAACAACAAAGTTCCTTAACCTACCTTTACTGTTACAAAATTAGAATCTCATAAAGTATGACCAAATCGCAAGTCCGGCACATCCCTCGGTCGTCGACAAACCTTGATTGATCAATCAAAAAGTAGAAAATAACAACTGTACTTGAATATGTAATTTCAACAAACAACAGGTGGGCACTAATGCAATCTGATATCACTCACATCACATATAACGTTGATTACATAGAATTTCTACATACTACAATCTACAGCAATGAAAATGAGAACTCAAACACCTACCTGAAGAAACGCTGAAAGAGAGACGAAATGTAGTTGTATAGATGTGCGATTCCAAGCTGAATTGTGATATATTGCGCAAATCACAGTCTGATATGATCATATGAATATAAGACGTTCCGCCTCTTCCGTAGAGAGACCGAAGAGTCTCAAAATACAAAAGTCTGTAAACACAGGCGTCAGAACACATAAGTAAGGTTGGAATTAATGGAAAAATGATGATTTTGATGCAAATTACATTAACCTTCTATGGAAGCCACAGACTCTGCCGAATTCAACATGTTGGATTACAGAGTGTAATTCAGTTTCTTCAGAACAAACTCATTTTCCTATTCAATCAAATTAATTAGTTTTTATGTCATCCAATTCCATATATACTAATTTGATTGTCACTGAAACTTCAACCATACATCTATGACTCACATTTAACGATAAATAGAATTTCTAAAGCAATTAAAATGAAAACTCAAACATTTACCTGAATGGATACGGAAGTGAACCCTAGCTCTGTTAAGAACTGTGATTCAAAAGCTCAATTCAGATTGTTCTTTCCCTCGATGTAGCTAATTCAAATTCTTCTCTTAGTGTCTGTGTAGCAAAACTAGCTGAAAAATTGAAAAGCTAGCTGGTAGCTTATTAACTAGTTGGTACCTGGTTAGGTAGTTAGCTGATTAGGGAGCTTATTAACTAGCTGAGCTAGCTGATATTTTATAAAATGACATAAAAGGGCATTACTCTTATTTTTATTTTTTTAAAACCAATCTCATCGTATTATTAGTCTATAATTTTTTAAATATAGTACATCACATTTTGTCAAATTATTCTAATATATATTCAATGTACTTTAGATCGCTACTTTAATAACATCATCAAAATTATCATAAATTGAAAGAAATATTCGTTGAGCATTTTAATTTAGTAATGAAAAAAATTAGTAATCAATGTGTACTATATATGTATGCATTTTAAAGAGATGCGGATTCATTAATCCTTATGATAGTTGCAAATAAGTATACAAAATGTAAATAATAAAAACGGATAGTTTTTCCTTTTTTTTTTTTTCTAATTTAGGTCAGAGATATTTTTAGAATGAAAAAGATAAGAAGGAGCTTTTTTTTTTAAAAAAAAACTAACTTGGGTAGCTTCTTATCTTATTAAGAAGTTGCGCGTTAACTTTTTATTAGTCAATGCTAAAAAAAAAACTTATGGTGCTGAAAACTAGTAGTAGTCCGAGCAAACATCGAGATGCAAGAATAATAAAGAAGAAGACGCTTCACTTCCTGTGTAGAGATGTAGCTTGAGTGAAAAAAGAGCGAGTCTAACCGTCTTCCAGATATGAAAGTCGGGAAGATAAAAAACGCTAAACACTCAATTGCAACTTTTATTTTGATGTCTAAATCTTGAAAGTTTACTCTCTTATAATAGAAACTTATAAATTATAAACTTATAATATAATATTATATTATATATTATATTATATTATATTATATTATATTATATTGTTATTATAATATAATATAATATACATGTATTGCATGTTTAATTAAACACATGTTAGAAAATAAGGGTAAATACAACCATTATTTAAGTTTATCAAACAAATCATGTTTGAAATTAAACATATAATACTAATCCGACCTCTGGGTCATGGTAAGTACCATCAGATTTTGGACGATGCACCAAAAGTTTGATGCATTTAACCAACTTGGACTATATTGTGACTTTCCCATTTTGAGTTTGTCCTATACTAATCTCTGCATTTTGAAGCTTGTTTGAATGATCTGTTTGGTTCAAGATTGGAATTGAGTTGTCTCAATTCCAATTGCATTTTTTTTTGTACAAAAACTACACAAAAACTTAATTGGAATTGAGATAACTCAATTTGAATTCTGAACCAATTGTATTGTGGTAATTGTTTTGTAGAATCATTAATAAAAGTTTTTTTGTTACCTAATTGATTTTGCAGAAGACTGAGAACATTGTTGGGTTTAAAGAGGAGACTGAAGAATTCATCAAATTTTTCAATGAGGACTCACCGCATTTGGAAATAGGTGCAATCGTGGGTATGGCTGGTCTGGGAAAGACCACGTTGGCCTGGAAGATTTATAAGGATTCAAGAATCGAGTTTGAGTTTCCAGTTCGAATATGGGTGAACATTTCCGACGATCTTAACATGAAGCGGGTGCTTCTAAGTATACTAAAACATTTCACGACCGACCCGCAAGACGAGCCAGAGGATGTATTAATTGAAAAGGTCAAGAAATATCTCACAAGCGTGAAATATTTCATAGTTATGGATGATGTCTGGGCGCTGGATTCATGGACGTGGGTCGAAACATTATTGCCGAAGGAGAACAAGATGGGCAGAGTCTTGGTAACGACACGCCACAAGAATGTGGCGATAGAAGCTACTACGAAAACAGCACCTCACTACCTGAGATTCCTGACGACTGACGAGGGTTGGGAGCTTCTCCAGTATAAGGTGTTCGACAAGCTTAATGCTGCCCCTGAAGATTTGGTGAGCATTGGGAAGATCATAGCAAGCTATTGTGATGGGCTTCCCCTCTCGATCGTGGTCATCGGAGGGATCTTGAAGGAGAAAACAACAAGAGAAGAAAATAGTTATACTCTTAAAAAAGAATGGAAAGAGGTCTCCACCAGGGTGCAGTCGTATCTAGTTGATGGAGATAAGAACAAACTCTTGTCAAGCATTATATCTCTTAGCTACGAGAAGCTTGCCCATGAGTTTCAGAACTGCTTTCTGTATCTAGGAGTGTTCCCTGAGGATGCAGATATTCCTGTTAACGAATTGATTCGTATGTGGATTGCCGAGGGTTTTATTCAAGAAAACGTCAGTTTGAATAAGAGCATGGAGCAAGTTGCCCTTGAAAACGTGAATGAGCTTATCAATCGGAACTTATTGATGGTAAGGAAAGCAAAGTTGGGTGGTGAAGCCAAAATCTGTTACATTCACGACTCTGTGCGTGAACTCTGTAAAGCAGAAGCTAGATACGATA
Source organism: Plantago major (assembly GCA_026545765.1). Taxonomy (NCBI): domain Eukaryota; kingdom Viridiplantae; phylum Streptophyta; class Magnoliopsida; order Lamiales; family Plantaginaceae; genus Plantago; species Plantago major. Next base: position 3,739,088 of record CM048844.1, on the reverse strand, counting down.
ACCAAAACTTTTTCCAGGAGATAACGAAACCCAAAAACGTATTTGAACCACATAAGAGCATAGAAAAATGCCGCCGACTTTCTATTCATTCTCATGTCCTTGAGTTTCTGAAAAAGAAACAAAAGGTCCCAAAAGCCCGTTCGTTTATGTGTTTTCATGAGTCTCCCATAGATTTGAGTGCTCCAGATGCAGGACTTGTCACAGATATCTTCGGCTTACTTCGAGTGTACAATGCAAAAAATATCAGATTGCCCTACTTCCATTCGAATTTTGCTCAACTACTTCACTTGAGATACCTGACTTTGGTGCTTCATGAGTGCAAGAGTCTTCCAGAGGTGATCGTTGAACTGTGGAACTTACAGACTCTAATAGTGGTTGTTTCGTCCAGAACACTTGAAATGAAAGCAGATATATGGAAGATGGGGCAGCTAAGGCACGTCAAGACAAAAGCAGCCATTTCTCTGAGGAAAGACGGGAAAGGTGATGGAGGGGAGGAACTTCAAACACTAAGTACGTTGTCGCCTGATAGCTGCAGTCCTGAAATTTTTAACAAAGCGAAAAACCTTATTACATTAGGGATTCGGGGGGATCTAAACACACTTGCTAACCCCAAGGCCCTTGGGATTTTGGATCGTCTCGACAAGCTGAAGCTTGTGAATGAAGTTCCGAACGGTAAAGCAGAAGAAAATCCATTGAGGGATCTACCAGATCCCAAGCATTTCCCACCACATGTCAAAATTTTAGTACTGACTAGCACTTACCTGGAGTGGAGCAACATGGATATTCTGTCTAGGCTCGAATCTCTGGAGGTGCTTAAACTGAAAGAAAATGCTTTCAGTGGAAGTTCCTGGGATGCGGTTGGTGGTGGACGTCCTGCTGGTTTCAAACAACTCCAGCAGTTGCACATTGAAAGGGCCACAGAGCTAGTGTGTTGGAGTGTCAAGGATGATCCTTTTCCTACTTTGCGATTTCTTCTACTCAATAGGTGTGATAAACTCCTTGAAGTTCCACATGCCCTTTACAACACTCTTCAGATGTTGTCTATGGAATGTGTGACTAAAAGTGCAGTTTCTTCAGCCGAAGCTATTTGGGAAGAGAAGAAAAATTCGTTCAAGCTTGAAATAGCCCCTGGAGACAAAATAAGGTTTGGTTTTGTTTAACTCCTCCAGTCAATCTCTCTGCCTTACATCTTGATATATATCTTGTTCGGCCTAGTGAACAGCAGAGTTATAAATTTAGTTCTGTACTTGTATTATATATGCCTTTCTAACTGTTTGACATGGAGTTTGATCATTGATGAAGAGTATAAATAGATTGTAGTTGAGTTGTTATAGCTGGATATTTTGTATAACCAGCACTAAGCTAATTATGTCAACCGTTTCGTTTTCGTGCAGGAAGTAATATATATAATCAAGGAGCTGGAGCCTGGATGTTTCATATCAGATTTCTCGGGCCAAGTTTTACCTCTTCAACTTTCCTTCTTCCTGTATACATTTCTTTGAATAAATACGTACGTACTGCTGAGAACATTTTATCAGCAACTGAACTTTCACACTTTTAAATTAGATCTCTGTTTGTTTGGATTGGTGTGTATTTCATTTAAACAAACCGTACATTAGCAAGGGTTACCGAGTTCTTCAATGTAGCTGAGCTCACCGTATTTCCACTTTTATTGAGATCGAATACTCACTCAATTCTCTAATTATTCCCTTTAGAATCGTTGAAAAAAATCTAATTCTAGAGACTCACCAGTCTCCCTCGAAAGCCTCACACTTTGACCACCAGTAGCCCGCCCTAACACTTATTTTGCGCATCATCCTCCAAAGCTCCACCCTCCGTCATTAATGGCAGATCCAAGATCTTCATATCTGAATCCAACAAAATATATATCTACATAAATCTAAAAGATCATAGCAAATGCAGCAGATTCAAGAACTTCACTGATATGATTTTGTATACAAGGATGCCGTTCAGTTAGTGAAGAAAACGTGTTTCTTTATTACGTTTTTCTTCTTAAGTTAACACACGCTTTGTACTCTGTGTAATAAATGTTGTACTTAGCAGTTAGAGTTAGTTTAGCTATTTAAATAGCTGTTAGCTCGTTCTTCTTATCCATCAGTTCATTTGATACATTCACTGTATGTGACGTCCCGCCCTGAAGCACCCTGCTCCATGGCTCAGCGCATCCGCCTGCACCCTTCCTACCATACCATCTCTTATCTGTCAGAAGTTGCAGGAACGGACTAAAACCCAAGAAGTCAAAAGCCATGTACTATACCTGATATTTTCAGCATTCTTTACACCTCAATGGGGCCCACCTTGGCAACTTACATCAATAAACTAATCTCGACCAAGTCGGAATTATCCTAGCTTCTCCAATAATCAACAAACCCTCCTAAAAAGATGCACCTGAGTAAATATGGACAGAAGAAGAATAAAAGGAGTAAGTCTTTGATGACTTAGTAAGGTTTAAAGGTAACACGGTATCAAAGAAATAACAAGAGTTGAATGGCAATAGAATGACAAGCAATATGGAACAAAATTTTAAGGTGTAACCAGATGATGATACGAGTACGAATCAGATACCAACCATAAGACTCCCGAACATATAGACTACCTTATTACTCCATCGAGGCGCGACCTCGCAAATAAACAAGATCAAGCATACCGAGGTTCATGCTATACCAGATCACGGAACACACCAACCACCGGTAGTATTCGGAGTCTGGGGATTGGGGATCTGTAGGAGATGACCTTAACCATCGGTCCGTCCCGCCCGGCAGCCACTCACTTACAGTCCTGGGCCCGAATCGAATTCAAATCAAGACCTGTAACTCATAATCACGCATGCTCGTTATCATCTCTGAAAGAGAACAATATCAAATAAACAGAACCTGGACTCAAATTAGGTATATCAATATGATGTCATGTATACAACAATAGACCGATTGGTCAACATGTCAAGAAGAGAAATATATGAATCATGATTTCATCATGAATGGATCGAATAGAAGATTACAATTGTACGAATATGTATAAGGATACAACATCTGTCATGTCAGCATGATCAGAGTAGAAAGGAAAGACAATGTGGGGAAAATATATATATGATAAAAGGTGTAAGGGTAAAATTGGTCAAGGAAAGATCCAAGGAATCCAAAGAAAGAGGACAATCGGATCAATAGGACATGAAACATGATTGTTTAAAATGAAAGTCATCACGGGAACAACTGGACAAGGCAATCATGGACATATAAATATCCAGAGAAACAATAGAAGTGATGACATAATTAATCCAGGCGAAACGAAGAGAATGATGAAAAGGACAAGACATGAATATGAGTGAGAACACTTGAAATAGAGAGAAATGAGTTCAGGAATTGATTGTCAAATAATCAAGGGGTTAACGAGCAAGAAATGATAGGAGATACAAAATAAGAGGTTTCAAAGAGTAATATGGATTTCAAATGAACTAAGATGATCATGAGTTGACCAACTTATACAAGGTTTATAAGAATCAATAACAAAGGTCATGAACAAATGAATGAGGAGGTTAAACAAGTACGAACAAGCAAATGGTAGTCTAATGGGACTATCTGAAGAAGGCTCGTCAAGTATCGAATCAATGACCAAGATTTATGGCTAGTCTGATAAACGATAATGGTTTCAAATGAACTAAGATGATCATGAGTTGACCAACTTATACAAGGTTTATAAGAATCAATAACAAAGGTCATGAACAAATGAATGAGGAGGTTAAACAAGTACAAGAACAAGTAAATGGTAGTCTAATGGGACTATCTGAAGAAGGCTCGTCAAGTATCGAATCAATGAACAAGATTTATGGCTAGTCTGATAAACGATAATGGTACAAGTAGATCGAACCAATATCAGGTGATACAAGATATCAAGGTTAATTGGATAAGCCTAACCGAAAGGGCTTATGAATGATGAAGTATTGTATCAACTATCAAGAGTAGTACTAAACATTATCAGTCAATAATATTTGAAGGAACAAGATAGAATAAATATCCATTTTTCCCAGGGGCCGGATGCCCGAACGGTATAAAAGAGAAGGCTAGAATCCTTACCCATGGTACTATACACTGCTGGGTCAATCCATCATTATAAGTCCATATGCTATATACAGTCTTGTCGCCTATCACATATCAAAACTCGAACTAACGTTATCCTGATCAGTCCACGAGTCCTCTAACCTATACCATGGTCATTATCATTGACCGTAGAAAAGGAAATATAAAAATTTACTAAAATAAAATTTCACCGCGAATAATATATGCACTATCACAAGTCTAAAGAACCAATACCTGATTATAAATAAACTAAAGATAAAATATAATAAAATATTATGAGTCAAATTATCCGTATGACTAAATAGCAAGTACAAAATACTCACCATTTCCTAGATTCCGTTCTTCCATTGTGAAAGAAAATCGATTTGTGTGTGTGAGAATTGGGTGAAAGTGGTGTGTGTATATGTAACAATATGTGGTCTCTGATTTGAGTGTGCAATTTGATGAATGAAGTATAGTTAATTAAATAAAGATAAGAGTGAAAGATTAAGCGATAGTAAAACACAGTAACTAGAGTTTAATATAGACACACTTCTTTTGACTCATCCTAGCTAATATAAGACTTTTGAGTTTGGAAAAATACTGAAACCTTTGATTATCATGTCATTAGAACTCTTTATTCGGTTCATTACCACTATTAGTTTACATGATTAACTCTTAAGAATATAACAACAATAGATCAAAATACAAATTAAATCACGTACAAATAGTATCCATACTATCAAAGGGGCTAAACAACATAAATTACAACAAAAATAAATTACTACGATTCAAATTAACCGTACAATTGGATAGTTAAGAAGTATATACGTACCCTTGCAAGTGCTGGGATTGTATCCTGTTGCTATTTGAATTTTATATGAATTTTCTTTTCTATTTTATACTAGCTCGTATGTTCTTCCATTTTCTGGCGAGAGAAAGTGGTTTGGACGGGGTGTGTTATGTCAAATATTATGTGTAAAAGTGAGTAAACATATCAACCTTATGGATGAATGAAACATAATCGTTAAGCAGCATACTATTTAGATATGCAGACAGGTGAGTTGTGCATTGGTGGTGTGTCATGAATTGATGTGGCGGGAGCATGCAAGTCATAGTAATAATCGTGGCTGCAGATTGACTGAGGAGGATAAGTGTAACATATATACTTTTATTGTTATTTTAAAACTTGAATTATTTGCACCAACTTGCTTATTTCGGTTTTCACAAATACATCTTAAATATCCAAGAGGTCAAATAATTATGTACTATAAATTCGTACGGTTCATATTACAGTGTCCGTTCTTTCATAGGCCCCCGTTTAACTATAAAACGGCTTAAATCAAAATTATTAACATGCCGGGCCTAAAATTATATAAAACAACGATAACACTTAAAGTTAAAAAAACTAAGTACGCACAATAAAAGTAATAGAAAATGACGATTATTATAATCATAATCTTTATAGTTTATTATTTAGTTCTCTAAAGCGGTACCTGCAAGTGGGGCGTTACACTGTAAATTCAAAACATAGATTGAGCTTCATTGGCTCATCTATGGTGGTTATAATCGATTTTATACTTTCTTGATATGGTATCAGTTTGTTTACACAAAACGCCAGTTTTGTTTCACTGATTTCTCTCTCGATCCTGAAGTTTTCCGCGACTATTCTCTGGTTTTTGTTCGAATTGATCAAAGATCGTTTGATTTGTTATCTGTAACCGTTTCTACGACGAGTTCCTGTAATCGTTTCTATGACGATTTTCTATTTCAATGGCGTCTACACAGATATCTGTTCAACCATGGGAGGTTCAATCACATCCTTTCTACCTGCATCCTTCAGATCATCCAGTTCTGTCGGTTATTTTTTAGCTCTTTGTTGGTGACAATTATGTATCTTGGAGTCACTCTGTGAAAATGGCTTTGAGTGTTAAGAACAAGTCGAAGTTTATCAATGGTTTATTTGTGATTCCTAATTTTGTGAAGGAACCATTACTGTATGATGCATATGAGCGTGCTAATGATTTGGTATTAGGATGGATTACGAAGTCCATTGATAAGTCTGTTAAGAAAAGTTTGTTATACTGTAAGACTGCTCAAGAAATTTGGAATGAGATGAAAATGAGATATGCAAGGTCTGATGGTCCTAGAGTTTTCCATTTGAAGCAATCTTTGAGTTCAATGCGCAAAGGAAATCTTTGTGTTACTGATTGATGAGACTATAATTTAGAGTCTCATTTGGTCCTTTTTAGCGGTCTTTGTTAGTCTTTATTTGTAGTCTATAATGTTTTTGTGGGTTTTTATGTTTGGTGTTTTGTTTATGTTTTGTTGGTCTTTTGTTCTTTAGGTACAATTTGGAGTAAAGACGAATTTGCGAGATGTCAATCTAGCGGAGAAATCATAATCCGAAGTTTCCTTGAAGATCGCCCTCATTTTGCATAAGGAGCAGGATAGAAGAATTCAGTTCGGCAATTCTCGCCGCGGTGAAATTCTGCGAGTGCTATCTATCTTCGACAAAAGAAGGCTCACCGCGGCGGTGAGCGAGCTATTCCTTCGCCGCGGCGAGACGTGTTTAGCACAGAATTGTTATTCCTTATTAGGTTAGATTTGGGAATTCTTCTCCTACACTTCTTTTAACCTAGAATTTTCATAAAAGCTCCTAGACAAATACTTTGACATTGATTGATCTTTGGAGCTTGGTTTTCATCTTGTATGAATCATTGGGATCGAATTCTTGGTAATTTATTGATAACTCTCTATTGCTTCCATACAATTCCTTGTTTTCTTACGTTTATTGAATTGTATGATCTTACATGCGATTATCACCATGTTTATGCTTTGCGTATCCAATACTATTCATTCTTTCATCCTTGATTCAATCATGAATAGCTAAACCACTCTGAATGCGGTAGTTATGTGTTAGTTATGCGTATTCGATTCTAGGGTTCGTATTCGTTCATATAGGTTCGTCTAGTTTGAAATCTTCGTAAAACCTTCAATCCAATATGCTAGTTTAAAACCTTCAAAGTTGTTTTGGTTAAGGATCGTTGGCCTGACAAACCGACGATTACTCTAGTTTGAAATATTCAAATGACAATCGGTTAAATTGAATTGATTGCAACCCTCTATAAATTCTTCCATCCACCACCATAATCAGCCATGACCCATTAAACCACTATAGCTTATAAGAGAAGGATGAGCGATACTTAGCTCAGTTAGCAGCTGGAAAAGGTAAATTTAACTCTTGGTTAATCTTAGCTCGTTTTCTTGCGGGTCTTATTCAAATTAGACTTATTTGTGATTTCGATTCTAGTTTCATGCTGAAATAATAACCTCTGTTATATGTGGAAGTTTTGGATATTTAAATGTATTAAAACCAATATTTTGTTTGCTGGAAAACAATATACTAAGTAACAAGTTGTTAATATGATTCTGCTCAAGTTAGAATGAGTAAATTGGTGTCTCTTTGTTAACAGGCATGTTTTATGCGTTTAACTGAGTCAGATTAGTCTCGTCTCATCGTATTATCTTCCAAGTCGAGTAGTCAGTTAAACTTTGATGTTTGCTGGATTAACTAGTCTTGATGTTCTTAAAATTATTGTATAAACGTTTTCTGTTTGCTCTTTGTTTAGGTGTTGTAGTATCGATTAACGATCTCTTATGCACAAGTATCTCCGCTTTAGGTGAGGATTCCTTTTACCCCTTTTTCCGCATCCTTTATCGTCCTAAACATAGTAGTACATTCCTTCGTATTGCATATGTCTCAACTTCCATACTATTCTTGCATTCGTCCTTTAATATCAATTCAATTTTGACCCTCTCTACTCATGCTTTACTCCTTGAAATCGTATACATGAAATCTACATTTCATGTTCATGTTCATACCTTTCTTGAAATTCTCTTGCTCTTCATGTTTGTACTGATCTAAACCATGCTTGAAATGGTAATTCGTGTTTCCCTAAAGTGTTTTGCGCGTGTATCTGTGGGCCCTAGGACTGAGATTAGTAACTACCGGGTTGTAAGTACTGTGGGTTTGAGGTTACTACGTCCAGATGCTACTTTGGAATTATAATGCAGTCCGGGTGGCTTCAATATATGTTCCAATCAGCATGTACCGGGCATGTTGCCGTGAATCGAGGTAGCTCCTCGCGTGGGAGTAATAAGGTCGTAAAAATAAAGGATGACGGTTGGTATATGTGTACTTGACCCTTTTCTTGCCTCTCATTCTTTATTGATTTCACATATTGTATAATCTCTCTTTTATTCGTGCTTTATCCTATCCTCACTAAGTCACCAAAGACTTACCCTCTTCATTGTTTCCTTCCTCTGAATGAACGAGTATTGTGGGATCTTATGTGAATAGTGTGCATGTTGTGCTTGCTGTTTGAATAAAAGGGACATCATATGCTTGTAAAATTCATGTAAAGATAGTATATTGATCCCTTAACCCCGGACCCCATATGAAGTACTTGTGAAGAAGCGTATCCAGAGCTTCTGTATACTTATATGGTTTGAATAAAAGGTTTTACGTATTTTAAATTTGTTGAACTTGTTCTGATTTGTTGATTTTATCAATTGATTGTTACCCTACCGTTCCTATCACTTTCCGAAAGATGAAGTTTTCACTTGAAGGAAAGTTTAGGCAGGTGGTTTCCGATGGGGAAGTATGTTCTTCTGAATCGGGGCGCCACAGTGTTCACTTTCTTTCTCTGATCAAACCCGTCTATTTACTTTTCGTTAATCTAGTTTTAGAAGTACAACAACAACATCAATCTGTTATTCACAAATAACTGTTTGCTCTAAATCGTTGTGGTAGCTTGATTAATTCCTTAGCGAACGATTATGTGGTTAGCTTGTCTATCTATAGCAACTGCTTACTACTTTGAGCACATCAAATTTGGCGCCGCTGCCGGGGAATTAATTCCTACTGTAGCGATTGAGTGTGAATTTGTATTTGCTTCGTTTTCAACCCGTGGTTTTTTACACTAACAGAAACTAAGATTCTTCAAGGTTTTTGATTTGTGTAAATCTGAACACAGGTTTATGCTTGGAAGAAGATCGCAAGGAACACCTCTGCAAAGTCCAGTGAACGAGATCGATAGACACGTCCGTCGACTTAGAAGACAGAACCTAGAAGCAATTCCAATGGCAGGAAACGGTGAGAACAACCAACCCCTTGTTGAGGTGCCAGAGATCACCTATGGGACCTACATGCAGCCTGGTGAGATTAAGGCCGAAAAGTCGACAATCGTGCTTTCTAATGAAGCAAGGAACATGGAAATTAAGGCCCACCACTTCCATGACTTGCCTAAGTACTATGGGATGGCTAATGAGGATGTGATTCGGTTCTTGAAGGAGTTTGAGGGGCTGTTGGGAAATTTGTTGGGAAATTTCTTGAGAAATTTGTTAGGAATTTTGTTAGATATTTTGCAAAGAATATCTGTTTAGTTTTGATCAGCAACATGATGACTTATCTTAGTCTCAGAAAGGTGATTAGTACTCTTGGTTCACTTGAACATTGTAAAAGAGGAAAACCACTAAGTATGATAGTCTAGCTAATCTTGTATAGGATGTTAGGTCTCAAAATGTAATATTTATTTTATGAAGAGAAGACCAAGAAGAAGACATCCAGGCAGAAAGCTCAACGACATTGAAGACTTGAAGAAAACTGCACAAGATTACTGAATCTGTTGTTCAGATATCTTAGCCAGATATCTTGAAGACACGAATAGTTTCAAACAAACTGTGTCACAAGAGATATCTGAGAAATAAGAGACATATCTGAAAACAAGGAAAGTGACCACAGATATCTATTCTCATATACCTTGAGCTTTAACCACGTTTCTGAAAAAGAAACATGTATATTGCAAACAAAGATGTTTCAATAAATACAAGTGGTATCTGAAGATTATAGATAAGGACGTGCAAAGAATCAGATAACACTAGTCTCTGATACAAAGCATAGTTCCGTTGGCACTACAGGACAAAAGTATAGTACAATGCATTTAATGCACGGACAGAGATGTCTGAATAAAAGCAACGGCAGCCGAGAAGAAGACAAAACTCCTTTAAGATTATACACAGATATCGATAGTTCGAATTTGAGCCTAACGGATACTATTCAAACGGTACTCAAATTCATCTATAAATATCAACACTTAGACTGCTTGAGAAGACACACAGAACCTTAGACACACGACATAACTTGAAAACGCTGAACATCTTACTCTCTCAAAGCAACTTACTTACTCACAAAAGCTTTCTGTTGCGACCAAAGCTTTTGATCTTGAGTAAACACTGAAGTTCTAAGTGTCCTGATCCTAAACAAACAAAGCTATCTGTGAAGGAGTTGAATCAAAAGATCAACTATCTAAGATTCATTCTCTTGAACAGATATCATAAGACTTGGGTCAGTAAAATCGAACAAGATACCATACGCTGTAAAGTGTATTAAGTAACTTGGTTCACAGAGCTATCTGATTAACTGAAAAGTTATTAAGACGCTCATCTGACAACTCAAACCAAAAACCAACACCATAACTGGCGTGGAGTACAGGAAGTACTTAGTTTGAAAAATCAGGGAATAACTCCAAGGTTACCGGAGTATAGGAAGTACTTGATTTGGGAAACTAAGGAATAACTCCAAGGTTATTGAGTATAGGAAGTACTTAGCTTGGGAAGCTAGGGAATAACTCAAAGGTTTCTGAGTATAGGAAGTACTTGGCTGTGAAAGCCGGGGAACAACTCAGGGGGAACATTTGGTTGGGAACCAATTGTTAAGAATCTTAGAATAGGATTATTGTAAGGAGAACTCAATTATCTGTTCTAGTGAATTCTAGGTCTCTGATAGACCGAAGTGGATTAGTTGGAGGATTACGCCACCTCCAGATACCACTATACTTGCTGTGTTATTTACCTTTCTGTATTTACTTTTCAACAACACACACACACACACATTAACTGTTTCTGCACTTATCTTTATTAAGTCTTCCGCGCTCTGATTCTAAGTATCAGATATCTGAGAAATAGTTGTTATCGACAATAGTTTTTAAAAGACTATTCACCCCCCCCCTCTAGTCTTTTACTTTGCCGTTATCTGGACCAACAAGTGGTATCAGAAAGGTGAGGTTCACCACCTTCAAGACCAACCTAGATCCCCAGATAGGTGAAGGAACTTTGTCCACTTTTGAGGACTATTTAATTTGTGTGTTAAGTGTGCAGGTATGTCTCTGAGTGATGCACCCGTTCTCAAACCATAGAACTACGAGAAATGGAAAAATAACATGATGCTCCACCTTGAAGCCATAAGTGACGAGATGATCGAAGTAATAAAGAATGGCCCAATAGTCATTCAACAACTTAAGCAAGTCATGGAGGTTTCGAGTGGAAGAGACAGAGATCAAAGCGAAGGATCTTCACAAACAGATGCGTCAACTAGTGGAAGATCTACTGGTCAAGTTATTTACGAACCAAAGCCCAGAGAACTCTGGACATCGGAAGATGCCAAGAGGAATCGTCTAGATGGTCAAGCTCGTAACATCATCATCAGATCGACACCAGAGCACATACAGTGTAAACTGTGGGGTGCTAAAACGGCGAAAGTTGCCTGGCAACTGATTGAAGAAATCATCGAATCGAGAAAACCAAGGAAAACAAGTTTGAAGTTCTAAAGTTGAAATTTCAAAATTTCAAACAAGGTCCCACTGAAACTCTGGAAGAACTTGATTTCAGGTTTACCACTCTCATGAGTGATATGGCAGCACTTGGGGAAAGCAATAGATACTCTCAGTCAGAGAAGATTAAGACTATTGTCAGAAGTCTTAACCACAACTGGGAGCATACTAAATTCTTTTATTTTAACCAAGGTATGCCAAATATCACTCCAGTGGAACTTTTCTCTCATCTTGCTACTGTTGACTATGAGACAACTCAGAGAGAACAAACAACTGAAAAGTTGCAGAATGTTGCTCTAGTTACTCAAGGAACTTCTGAAAAGAAGAAAAGCAAGGAGGAGACTGAGGATGCTCTTGCTGCAAAGCAAATGAGCAAATTTGTCAGTCGAGAAATTGAGAGAAGAAAAGCCAAAGAGAATCTGAAAAAGCATCTAGGCTCAAACTATCACCAGTACAAAAATATGCAAAGCTCGCTGAACAAGCCAGCTCAGAAAGCATCATGTACTGAGGAAGCAGAAATTGGAAACGATATCTGTTTCTATTGTCAGAAACCTGGCCACTTCAAGAAGGATTGTCCTGCCCTCAACAAACTAAGGACAGGCGACAAGAAAGATAGAAGAATCTTCAGAAGCGAAGCTTTGTTAATCAAGAAAGAAAGAAAATCCAAATTCAACTGGATGCTCTAGACGTGGAGAGATTCAAGATGACAATTCAGATGACTCAACCTTACCATCACCGTAATTATGTGGAGTTACTCATGATATAATCGACTTCGCCTCAAGAAGAATGAAATGTGGAGTTCAAATTGAAATTGACCAAACATCTCCAACATAGAAAAGCCTTATGGCTGATAAGGTAACACATACTTCTTGCTACACTTATGAAAGTGATGAAGAGGAAATAAAAATCTAGAAAATCTCAGGAAAGAACTTGACATCTATGAAAGAGAATTTCTAATGATCCGAGCTAGAGCCGAAAACCTTGAAGAAGAAAAGAATTCTCTTGAAAAGGAAAATTCTCAATTAGTTAAAGAATCTGAGAGAAAGGATGCTGAAAATGCATCTCTCAAAGCTCAGATATCTGAGACTGAAAAGTCACATGAAGAAGCAATGAGTTACGAAAAGAATTATGAAGATCTTCTTTCTGAAAACAAGGAACTCAAGAAGAAAGAACTATCTTTTCAATCTTATGCCAAAGCTAGTGACACTCTTACTGAAGTACAATCTTACTTAAGAGATCCTTCAGAAAAGAAAGGACTTGGGCTGAATACATGCATGATTGTTCTATCACTCTGAATAAGAGTAAGGAGAAAAGAACATTTGTAAGTACTCAGCAAGACGGTTCCCATGCAATCTATAGTATCGGTGAAAAGACAAAGATTGTTGACAAAGGAAAGGCAGTTGCGACTAAACCTTTGTGGGAAAACCAAGTCAAAAACAAAACTGTTGGGTATGTCTCTGAAAAGAAACACAACACTAAAAAGTGTAAACACCCACAGTGCTATGTCTCTCAAAAAGGTAGAATTGCAGGAGCTGGCAAATTCTCCTATGTCACTTTTTCTGGAAAGAAATTGGATCAACCAGAGACTAGCAAAGCTGCTGAGAAAAGATCTCAGATAGCTTCAAGTGCTCGAAACGGTATCGCTAAAAGGCATCGGAAAACAACTTGCTCATGAGTACAAGCAGAGCAAGAACGATGGTCGAAAGCTAGAATTGCTCAAAGCAATTATCGAAGTGGAAGTTAAATCAAGCCATCGAAAATCAATGCTGTGGCTAGAAGAAATCGGCAAGGAAGGCTAAGTTTGTGAAAAGCAAACTCGTAAACCCGATGTATCTGAAAGCATCATATGGAGCACCTAGGAACACACCAAGGAAGAAAATAATTCTTACTAATGATAACATTCATTCAAAAAGAATTCCTCCTTACGTTCCTATCAGACAAAAGCATATTTCAAAGAAATTCATTCAAAAATGGATTCCTACTGGAAGAACTTTTAATTCTGACGGTTCCATCAAAGATATGAGAACCTAATCTCCTGTTTCCTATTGTGTGCAGAATGCCTCCTGGACCAAAGCACAATGGCTATTTGATAGTGGATGCGGAAAGCACATGACAGGAGACAAAGCAAATCTGGTTGATTACAAAGCTTGCAACACAGGACCAGATATCAGATTTGCTGGAGGAGAATTAAATCCCTCTCTAGGATTTGGCAACGTCAAATTGGGGACTTTAACAATCACTGACGTATTACATGTTAAGGATTTGAAATATAATCTATTTAGCATGAGCCAGTTTGCAGACAAGGGTTTTACTATAAAATTCAAAGATAAATACTGCAAACTAATTGACAATGAGTCAAAGCGCATACCTTAGTTGGTGGAAAGGCGTCTTTATGTTGCCGATTGGGCATCTGCCACAACTGAAGAATGTCTCATGGTGAGTCAATCTGGTCACACAGAAGAGCACTGGTTATGGCACAAAAGAATGAGTCACTTGAACTTCAAAACTCTGAATAGACTTGCCAAGAAAGAGTTAGTGGTTGGCCTTCCCAGAACATCTTTCAGAAAGGATGGTATATGTTCTGCCTGTCAGATGGGGAAACAATCTAAAATCTCTTTCAAGTCCAAAATCAGACACTCTAGTGTTAGACCACTGCAACTTTTACACATGGATCTATTTGAATCATCTCAGAACTAGTTATGCAGAAAAAAGTATGGTCCAGTTATTGTAGATGAATTCTCAAGATTCACTGGGTTGTCTTTTCCAAACACAACTGATGCCGGGTGGAGATACCAAACTTGTCAAAAAGCTTGAAGTCATGAAAAATGACAAGGTATCTGCAATCGTAATGCACCATGGTACCGAAGTTTGTCAACCAAGACATAAAGGAGTTTTGTACCGCAAAGGTATACAACACCAACTTTCCTCTGAAGAACACCTCAACAAAATGGTGTTGCGTAAAGGAAAACAGAACCCTTAAAGAAGCCGCAAGGACAATGCTAGATGACATCAAATAAGTGAAATTTATTGGGTTGAAGTCAGAACACACTTGCTACACTCGTAATGTATGTTTGATAAACAAACACCATGACAGGACTCCCTATGAAATCTTGGTTGGTAGACTCCCTAATATCAAACATCTGAGAGTTATTGGTTGTAGATGTTTTGTTCTAAACAATGGGAAAGATTATCTGAGAACATTTCAACCAAAGGCAGATGAAGGTGTTTTTCTTGGCTATTCCACAAACAGCAAAGCTTACAGAGTTTACAACAAAAGAACAAAGAAAATTGAAGAATCAGTTCATGTTGTATTCTATGAAGGAAATAAGAAAACACCTCCTATTGATGAACTCTCAGAAAGGTTCAAAGAATTATTACTGAGGGATTCTAAAGAAGAATCCTCAGAAAGGAAAAACATCATTATGGAAAGTGAGGATGACTCTGACGTAGAAAAGCTTGAAAAGCCTAGTAACAACAAGATGACTCACAGACATGATGAGGAATTTCCTATGTTTTCCGAAATGGAACAGTTCTCGAGAACCTTCATCATGAAGAGGTATCTGAAAATTTGAATGCTGAAATGCATGTTTCAGATATATCTAACATCGAAAAGTGTCGATATCCATGACATTTCCCATATGTCGATATCTCGACATCTTGAAAAAGTATCAAATCAAAATCTTAGTGATTCACATTCATCACTGGATATTGATCCTACTAGCACTAAACCTGTGATGAGATGGATCAAAGATCATCCTACAAAGGATATAATTGGACCAATTAATCAGGGTGTTAGGACTAGAGAGCAATAGCTGAAAATGCTAACTCTCTCTTTGGATGTTTCATCTCAATATTGAACCTAAAAATATAGAAGAAGCATTAGGAGACCAAGATCGGATCTACGCAATGCAAGAAGAGTGGATCAATTTGAGAGAAACAAAGTCCGAAACTAGTTCCATTTATAGAAGGAATATCTGTGATTGGAACTAAATGGGTTTTCGTAAACAAGATGAATGAATCTGGTGAAATAACCAGAAACAAAGCAAGATTGGTTGCCAAGGGATTTACTCAGACTGAAGGCTTAGATTTTGACGAGTCATATGCACCAGTTGCCAGATTGGATGCAATAAGACTCTTTCTAGCCTTTGCAGCTCATAAAGATTTCAAAGTTTATCAGATGGATGTCAAAAGTGCATTCTTAAACGGTGAACTTGCAGAAGAAGTTTATGTTGAGCAACCACCTGGCTTTGAAGTTTCCTCAGAAAGTAGAATGGTCTATAAACTACAGAAAGCTCAGTATGGACTGAAACAGGCTCCAAGAGCATGGTATGACACTTTGGCCAAATACCTTCTGGAAAGTGGTTTCAAGAAAGGTGAAGTTGATAAAACTTTATTTACCTTAAATCATGATGGGAAACTACTCTTAGTTCAAGTATATGTTGATGACATCATATTTGGATCTAAGGACAAGCAACTTTGTAATGACTTTGCAAATCTCATGAAAAGCAAGTTTGAGATGAGCATGATGGGAGAAATGAATTATTTCCTAGGATTGCAAGTCAAGCAACTCAATGATGGAATATTCATTAGTCAAACAAAGTATGCAAAAGATATGCTCACAAAATTCAATCTTAAGCCTTCTGAAAAGAATGCTAAGATACCTATGAGCATTGGAACCAAAATGACCTATACTGAATCAGATAAGAGTGTTGAAGAACATAAGTATAGGAAATTGATAGGTTCACTACTTTACCTCACTGCAAGTAGACACGATATTCAATATCTTTGTTGGAGTATGTGCTAGATTTCTGACAAATCCAATGCAAACACACTACAACATTGCTATGAAAATATTAAGGTATGTAAAAGGTACAGTAGATGTAGGATTGTGGTATCCTAAAGAAAGTGGATTGAGTTTAGCTGGGTACTCAGACGCTGATTATGCTGGATCATTGCTTGATAGGAAAAGCACCTCAGGAACTTGTCGGGTACTAGACTTATCTCATGGTTTAGCAAGAAGCAAAACTCAATTGCAACTTCTACCACAGAGGCGAATATATTGCTGCTGGTTGTTGTGCAACACAAATTATGTGGATACAACAACAACTCAAAGACTATGGACTCGATGAGAAGAAAACTCACATTTTCTGTGATAACACAAGTGCTATTGCGATTACACGTAATCCTAAATTTCATGCGTAACAAAGCACATTGATGTTAGACATCACTTCATCGAGACCATGTTGAAAAGGGCAATATAGAGATACTCAAGATTGGCATCAAGACCAACTTGCGTATATCTTCACTAAGCCACTACAAGAAAGTAGATTCTTAGCCTTAAGACATTGTCTTGGACTAATGGAACTACCAATGAACCGAAAGAGTTCGTATCCGGAACGGCATCCAGAGAAGAGGTATCCGAACGGGCATCCAGAGAAGAGGTATCCGGAACGGTATCCGAAAAGAGAAATGAACAGGTATCCGAAGTCAAAAGGCTAAAGAGCAAAAGATAGCTTAAGATCTACGAGACGGAACTCGATATATCTGAATCACTCTATAAATGGGGAACACAAAAGAGAATAGTACAACTATCTGCAGTCAACTACTCTCTTGAAACTCGCATTATTTCTATCTTGATGAAAAACTTGAAAAAAAAAATCCTAAGTGTAAGACAGATTAAGATGCGAACAGTGTCCTTGGTCATACAGAATTGTGATTCAGATAGCAAGTCGCCAAAACTCATTAAATGGGCACAATTACACTTGCTGATTGTAATCATTGCTGAAGAAGCAATGGTGACCCTCGATGAAGTTAAGCGATTGATCTGTACGGTGGAAATTAATTCACAGTAAATAGTGGACTGTTGAAATTCAGACATGGCCCACTAAGCATTTAATGCCGAACTAGCTTTTGCTCACTGCTTGCAAATTAGATCGTATACACACAAAATCAATTTGTATGTATTTGTCTGTTGGGATTCAACTGCTATATATATAGGATTTTGGCAAATGAAATCACTTTTGCCTAATCCGAAATTTCATCTTGCACAAAAATAGCAAATCCTTCTCTTGATTCTCTACAAACCCTCTACAATCTCTGCAAATCAAGATTAAGTTTTTCTGAAAAGAATCACTGAATCAAATCTCTTTCAAACACCAATTTCAAATCCCTACACTATATAAAGAGATGGCCTCCAAGAACACTTCAACACAGAAATCCCAATCCTCCACTGGTACTGCTGAAAAGCAAGCACCAGAGTTGGTTATTGTAAACAATCGACTGGTAGGAGTTTTAATCGACCATTGGACTTCAAGTCACAGAATGATTTGGGGTGGTGCCATGGTTGAGGAATACCTCTCTGCTGCAATAGAAAACCAAACTGACAGAAAATTGATTCTTGACATGCTTGAAAAGGCACAAATCAAGGGTTTTCTATCTGCTCGCCCAAGTGGAATTTCATCACTCGATGTGTTGGAATTTTACAATAACTCCAGGATTATTTCATGTGTATCTGAAGGCACTGAAATAGTGTATATCAAAACCTCAGTCCAAGGAAAGGAAATCCTTCTGGACTTAACAACTTTCTGTAAGTTGTTTGAGGTTCAAAATCTTGGAAAGGATTTTGAAATAAACACCAAGGATGAGGAACTCCTTGAAGGTGTTAAAGAACTTTACAGTGACGTGTGTGATCTTGAAAAATCAGATACACCCACTGAGTTCAAGCTTGCTGACATCCGAAGCAGACATCTGTTGGTTCACTGGGATGTACTGGCTTGCATTCTTCACAGATGTCTTGATGGTCTACAAGGAGGTGCTAACCAGATAAGCCAAGAACGATGGATCATGATGTTCTTGCTGAATCAACAAGACAAAAGGCTGGAAAACCCTTTTAACTGGGGAAAGTACGCCTTCATGAAATTCGTGAAGAAGATTCAAGGCTTCGAGCCTAAAATTGTCAAAGGACTAGCTGATCCAAAGGCCATGAGGTTATGGTCCAAGATATGCTACTTTGGGAAAAGCTTGGCATTGAGCTCAGAGAGACGGCTGAAATAGCCAACAGTAACTTACTCTATAAATATGAGTATACAAATTTGATGAAAAAGGTTACTGGGTCTCAGAAAGGTCCTAAGAAGCGAAAATCTGAAAAGATATCTGAAGAAAAGGTTGCGACCAAGAAGCCCAGAACTTCAAGAAAGAAGTCTGGCGGCAAATCGTAAGACACACCCAAAGAGGTTGTCAATTCTCGGATATCTGCAGCATTGCCGATGAACTGATAATGGCGATGAACTCATCAATGCCGCAAAAGAGTTATCAACTCGAACAAGTAGACTCAAGAAGAGAAAGTGCTTTCGAAATGTTGCGACTAATGCGTAAAGCCTTGGCGATGAACTCATAAATGCCGCCAAGAGTGGTGAAAAGCACAAGCCCCATCTGCGTAAACCGCAGGAGTAATGGATCAATCGGGCCCAATGCCGATGAGAGCTCGACGATGAAGATGATGAACTAGTCATCTCTCAAGTCCTAGAAAGAACAAAGAGGGCTAAGGTTCTTGAAAAAGTAATCGGTGATAAGGCATCCAAGAAGAACCTACACCACAAAGTTGTCAAACTATAGCAAAGGTTGTTGGTGCAAACACATCATCGTGGAATGTCTCTCTTGCACAACTTCAAAAAGCCCCGATGAGTGGTATTTTAGTGTCGGAATCTTGATGGAAATGCCACATCTAAAAATCGGAAGAACATTCTCGATCAATCTTCGCCTGCATACAACCACAACAACCACAAACACAACAACCACAACAGCCACAAGTGGTTGATGAAATGGTAAATGAACTCCATTTCGAATTACCAAAGAATACAAGATGTCAAGAAAATCCCGCAAATGAGCAGTTCCCAACTCATCGAGAGGGATCAAACGAGACATCTACTCAGAATGATCAACCAGGGGAGGCAACTGAGTTGCATACTCAGGAAAGGTGTGAAGTACCAGAAACTTCAAACAAAGAAACTGCACTGGGACAAGACGACCAATGTATAGAAAGGTCACAAGTTCCAGAGACCAATCAGCCTGAAACTGCTCAGGTAAATGACTGGTTTAACTCTTACCTTGTGAAAAATTTTATACTTATAAATCTTGTTACCTCATAAGAATTTCTTTGTTACAGGCTGAGTTAGAAACGCAGAAACAAGAGGAAGCTGAGAAGCTTGCCTCAGATACTGAAAAAGAGGTCCCTTCAACCTCAACTCTTGAGAAATCTGAGCCTGTGCCACAGGTAAATGATTCTTAAAGAGAACTAATTTTTTAGTAAAAATGTTTTTGTGCTCATTCATGTTAAATGTTTCTAACAGGCTCCAACTGAGATGGAAGAAGATAAGGCAGAAATGCCAGAGACAAACCCAGAAACCAACAAGGTTTCTGAAGAATACATCACTGAGCCTTCAAACTTGAAGGTATATGACAATCAAGTGACAAGTATTCTTCATCTTGGGTTATCTTTTATCTCTTCTAATATTCAATACTTTCTACTTACAGCTATTTCGTAAGTAGAAATGCAAGTGGATAAAGTTGCGACTTCCCCTGCATCTATGGAAATTGATGAAGCCCCTGGCAAGATCACTCGAAAGAACACCAGAAACTGCACAAGTTTCTGAGAAAAATGAATCTGAGCTTCCTTTTGAGGAAGTAAGTAGCACAAATCAGAATTCATTAAAAGCATATTTATGCATAGATTCTTTCAAACTATTTCCTAGGTATTGTATTTCTCTCAGGATCAAGAAAGAAAGGTTGCTGAGGACCAGACTTCAAAGTCTCCACCTCACAACAAGATATCTGAGACACCAATTGTCTCAGTAGAACAAGTATCTGAGCCTGATGTTCATACTCAGGCTCAAACAGATGCAAAGCAGGTTCCCATTAAAGAAACAAGGGACCTACTTCACTTCTTCAAAGCTCACACCCTGCCAAAGCATATTCAATGCTTCAAGAAATGGCAGAAGTTAAGGTGCTCTGATCTCTCTGAAATATTGAGAATCACTGATCAACCAACCAGACGAGCACGGGCTCTTGACCTGGAAACATATGTCCAAGCAATGTTCCCTACAGAACAATATACAGTTGCGACTCTACTACATAAGGACTTTTCCAGAGAAGTGGCGCATAGTTTGATACATGCCTTTGAACAGTGTGATGGTCGACAAGATTACAGATGGCATTCAAGCCGCCCCCTGCACTGCAGCTTATACCTTCTGAACAAGAAGAAGTTAATGGGCAGAAGATCACTATCCCGGAAGTGATCAATCTTGTATCTGAAGATGATGAGGAGGAAGAAATGAATGAAAATTACTTTGATGAACCTCCCACTGACCATCACCAAGAGGATGATGATGATGCCCCTGCACCAGGGACCGGAGGAATTTCACAGAGAAACAATGCCTCAGCTGCTGAAAAGCAAACTGAGAAGACTTCACAGAAATCTCCGTCTTCATCACCTCAGAAATCTACTCATCCATCTTCTAACCAACACGCAATTACTACTGAACAAGTAGTTGAGCTTTCTGAAGAAACTAATCAGAAAATCTTAAACACTCAAACCGTAAGTGCTCAACTCGCATAACCTGTTGGAAGAAGAACAACGACTCCATCTTCAACCTGGAAGATCAAATAGCTAAATCCAGAGATAAGATTGATCAACTACAAGATCTATACTTAGAAGAAATGATTGCTTACTCGAGGTTAAAGAGCTACGGGATGTCAGGCAAGAGATCACCAAAGAACTCGACATCAAGAAGTATCTCAAGTCAAGCATGATGCTAAGGTCGCATCATTTTCAAAGAAGTACCATCCTCCTCCCGTAAAGGAAAGAAACCAATCTACGAGATGGTTCTTTGGACTCGATACGATCGATGAAAATGTCCAAGAGGATGAAGATCACTGGGCTAATCACTCAGATGATGAAGAAGACAAGACTTTGGCAGAGCACCGCCATGAACATTTAGCGGTTTCTCACTTGAAAAGGAAGTTGATTGCTCCTACAATATTCAACAAACTGCCAAACGTCCACTCCCATGAATACATGAACAGTACCAAATCGCTACTCGAACAAGGAGATGTCTTCACAGAACAAGGAAGTAATTGCCTCCGTCCCCTCTGAAATGAGAAAGTTCACTGAGCTCATCACTCAGAGAACAACTAGCATAGTCATTGCTCAGAAAGATCTGGGAATGATAAGGGACGATGATATGTCTTTAGCTGAGAAAGCTTTCCAAGAGACAAGTTACACTGCTGGAAAAGCAGATGCCATCCTAGGCCCATTGGCAGAGCTCACTGATAAGGACAACGTACTTATCAAGCAAAATCAGGAGCTCAAAGCCGAACTTCAGAAGTTGGCCACTGCGTACAATCTCTTACAAGGACATTTTGAGTCTCTCTCAGATTCCTTTATGAGACTGAGTCAGCCAACAATGACTAAGGGGGCAAGAAAGTACAAATCTGGACCTCAAAGTCAGGGGGAATGGGAAGAAAGAGATGAAAACAAGAAGAAATCTGGAGCTGGTGCGGCTCAGAAAGGAAGAAGAAAAACTTCCCAGCCACCACTCAGAATCAAAAAGAAGAAATCTGGAGCTGGTGCGGCTCAGAAAGGAAGAAGAAAAACTTCCCAGCCACCACTCAGAATCAATGAACCCTCCTCAAGCCAAGCCGTTGTGCAAATAGTAGCTGCTTCCCAGAAACCCACTGAAGGAACCAAAATGGTAACAAGGGCCATGGCACAGAAACCTCCAAGGAGAAGACAAGTTAGAGGGTTTGATGAATCTTCTGAAGAAGAAGAAGAAGAAGAAGAAGAAGAAGAAGAAGAAGAAGAAGAAGAAGAAGAAGAAGAAGAAGAAGAAGAAGAAGAAGGTCAAATCAAGTCCCTGGGCAATAAAGAAGGCTGTAAAACTCTCACAAGATTCAATCTTGATGATGATGAGGAATCTGATGAAGATGAAGCTCCTCTTCACAAGAAAAGGAAAATTGAAAGCCTAACTGAGCCCATAGCTGCAAAGCCACTAGCAGCTAAAACACCCTCTGGAAATACCAAGTCTATCCAGGGTGGTGGTTCTTCAAGCAACAACCCCAAAGAGAATTCAAGACAGAGAAGGAACAGACTGAGAGCTGAGCAAAGACAAAGTCAACTTCCACTCATGCCAGAAGAAGCCAAAATAGAGTATGTGAAGTATGACAATGATTCCTCTGTCTACAGGTGCATCAATCAAAAGAATGGCTATTGGATTCTGGAACTGAAGCATCTATTGGTAAATTCAAGATTTCCAGAACCAATCCATAAACAACTCATGGCATGGAGAAAGGATAAACCTACCTTGATCAACACCAATCACATCAAAGCATGGTTGGATTTTGAAGTTGTCAAGAGAAGCCATGAAAAAGGACCTCTCTGATGATTGTCCATATGGAAAGCCGATGATGTGCACAAAATTACGAATATCACAGAACAGCACAAGACCAAGACTTGTTGTGGAACCCATGAGTCGTTCTATCCGATGTAAGATCAATACAAGGGTGACATCGGATATCAAGATTATCTACGAATACTTCAAGCTTTCAGATATCAGAATAGAGCATGCCTGGAAGTGGGGAAAGTACCTATGGGTCAAGCATTTTGTCAAGAAAAATCCTACCAAAACCTACAAAGAGGTCTGTGGATTTGCCAGAGACACAGAGATGCTCGTCAGAACTCTTCTCTATGATTATTCTGATGACATCAAAAGGTTTGGAGATAGGAAATTTGCAGACTGATCCATAGAAATACTGTTGAAGACTTGAAGATTGAAGACTTGAAGACTAGTCTATTAGGATGTTTACTTGGAGCTTGGTTACTCCTGTTGTCCTAATTTACTATGTAGCTTTTGTATTTTTGCTGACTGAGCTTAACTGTATCATGTATTGAAGTTATCTGTAATCTTTATTTGTAACTTATCTGAAGAACTTACTCTCAGATAGTATTCTATAAAAGATAACTTGTCAGCAAAGATCACACCTTGTGATTTGGTTGATGTCTACTTTCTGCACTTAATTAAATTAATTTGAAGATCTTAAGAAAAGATTAAGTGTTGGATTGTTCACTCATCCAGATTTGTAATAGGGAAGATAGTCATCGTTGACTGATCAAAAAGGGGGAAATTTGGTTAGCTTGTCTATCTATTTAGCGAACGATTATGTGGTTAGCTTGTCTATCTATAGCAACTGCTTACTACTTTGAGCACATCAAATTTGGCGCCGCTGCCGGGGAATTAATTCCTACTGTAGCGATTGAGTGTGAATTTGTATTTGCTTCGTTTTCAACCCGTGGTTTTTTACACTAACAGAAACTAAGATTCTTCAAGGTTTTTGATTTGTGTAGATCTGAACACAGGTTTATGCTTGGAAGAAGATCGCAAGGAACACCTCTGCAAAGTCCAGTGAACGAGATCGATAGACACGTCCGTCGACTTAGAAGACAGAACCTAGAAGCAATTCCAATGGCAGGAAACGGTGAGAACAACCAACCCCTTGTTGAGGTGCCAGAGATCACTTATGGGACCTACATGCAGCCTGGTGAGATTAAGGCCGGAAAGTCGACAATCGTGCTTTCTAATGAAGCAAGGAACATGGAAATTAAGGCCCACCACTTCCATGACTTGCCTAAGTACTATGGGATGGCTAATGAGGATGTGATTCGGTTCTTGAAGGAGTTTGAGGGGCTGTTGGGAAATTTGTTGGGAAATTTCTTGAGAAATTTGTTAGGAATTTTGTTAGATATTTTGCAAAGAATATCTGTTTAGTTTTGATCAGCAACATGATGACTTATCTTAGTCTCAGAAAGGTGATTAGTACTCTTGGTTCACTTGAACATTGTAAAAGAGGAAAACCACTAAGTATGATAGTCTAGCTAATCTTGTATAGGATGTTAGGTCTCAAAATGTAATATTTATTTTATGAAGAGAAGACCAAGAAGAAGACATCCAGGCAGAAAGCTCAACGACATTGAAGACTTGAAGAAAACTGCACAAGATTACTGAATCTGTTGTTCAGATATCTTAGCCAGATATCTTGAAGACACGAATAGTTTCAAACAAACTGTGTCACAAGAGATATCTGAGAAATAAGAGACATATCTGAAAACAAGGAAAGTGACCACAGATATCTATTCTCATATACCTTGAGCTTTAACCACGTTTCTGAAAAAGAAACATGTATATTGCAAACAAAGATGTTTCAATAAATACAAGTGGTATATGAAGATTATAGATAAGGACGTGCAAAGAATCAGATAACACTAGTCTCTGATACAAAGCATAGTTCCGTTGGCACTACAGGACAAAAAGTATAGTACAATGCATTTAATGCACGGACAGAGATGTCTGAATAAAAGCAACGGCAGCTTCTGAGAAGAAGACAAAACCTGCTACAGTACTATACACAGATATCGATAGTTCGAATTTGAGCCTAACGGATACTATTCAAACGGTACTCAAATTCATCTATAAATATCAACACTTAGACTGCTTGAGAAGACACACAGAACCTTAGACACACGACATAACTTGAAAACGCTGAACATCTTACTCTCTCAAAGCAACTTACTTACTCACAAAAGCTTTTTGTTGCGACCAAAGCTTTTGATCTTGAGTAAACACTGAAGTTCTAAGTGTCCTGATCCTAAACAAGCAAAGCTATCTGTGAAGGAGTTGAATCAAAAGATCAACTATCTAAGATTCATTCTCTTGAACAGATATCATAAGAACTAGGTCAAGAAATCGAACAAGATACCATACGCTGTAAAGTGTATTAAGTAACTTGGTTCACAGAGCTATCTGAGTAACTGAAAAGTTATTAAGACGCTCATCTGACAACTCAAACCAAAAACCAACACCATAACTGGCGTGGAGTACATGAAGTACTTAGTTTGAAAAATCAGGGAATAACTCCAAGGTTACCGGAGTATAGGAAGTACTTGATTTGGGAAACTAAGGAATAACTCCAAGGTTATTGAGTATAGGAAGTACTTAGCTTGGGAAGCTAGGGAATAACTCAAAGGTTTCTGAGTATAGGAAGTACTTGGCTGTGAAAGCCGGGGAACAACTCAGGGGGAACATTTGGTTGGGAACCAATTGTTAAGAATCTTAGAATAGGATTATTGTAAGGAGAACTCAATTATCTGTTCTAGTGAATTCTAGGTCTCTGATAGACCGAAGTGGATTAGTTGGAGGATTACGCCACCTCCAGATACCACTATACTTGCTGTGTTATTTACCTTTATGTATTTACTTTTCAGCAACACACACACACACATTAACTGTTTCTGCACTTATCTTTATTAAGTCTTCCGCGCTCTGATTCTAAGTATCAGATATCTGAATAGATATCTGAGAAATAGTTGTTATCGACAATAGTTTTTAAAAGACTATTCACCCCCCCCCCCCCTCTAGTCTTTTACTTTGCCGTTATCTGGACCAACAGGGGCTGATTGCAAGGATTCCACTGACTGTAGGGGGAATTACGGTTATTGATGAGGAAATTAGGAAGAAGGTTTTTCCTATATGCATGTAGGATAAGGCTAAGAGCTGGCTACTGAACCAGCCGGAGGGATCTTTGCAGACTTGGGAAGCCTTGTATAAGGCTTTTATGAACATGTTTTACCCTGCAGAGAAGACTAGGCAACTCCGTGTCCAGATTGAGAAATTCATGCAGATGAGTGGTGAGAGCTTCTATGAAGCCAGGGAGCGGTTCCTGAACTTGCTGTCTCAGTGTCCTCACCACATGTTAAGTGAGATGGATTTATGCTGCAAGCTTTATGAGGGGCTGGATTGGGAAGCTCAGAATATGGTGGACATGACTGCTAATGGTACCATTGTTACGGCATCTCCTGCTGCTTTAAATGAGGCTTTCGAGAAGTTAGCCACTATCTCCCAGCTTAAGGGAACGCGTGGGAGATCCAGGAGAGCCGAGGTGAGATCTGTGGAGGAAACACCGGGGCCTAGTACTTGTGACTTGGCCGAATAGATGAAGGAGATGAGGATGCTTGGCACTTTCTCCGCTCCGGTATCTCAGGTAAGTGAGAGGTGCAATCTGTGTGGTAGTTTTGTGCATGGAGCTAGTATGTGCAGACTTCCTGAAATCATGAACGAGAACCCGACTCCTGAGGTAGTCAACTGGGTGCAAACTAGACAGCGTGGCAACTGGCAAGGTAACACAGGAGGACCTAGGATACAGACCTTCAACTCGAACCGTGCAAACTTGAGCTATGGCAACAACTTCTACGAGAATGCGCCACAAGAGCAGCAGGTTCCGATCCAACAGGTTCCAGTTCAGCAAGCACAGGTCCAGCCTACAAGGATGCAAGGAAACGCCAATCAGGAGATCATAAACCACATGGAAAGATTTGAAAAGTTCTGGGCAGAAGCGCAGAAGAATCAAAACAAGAATGATTAGAGGTTCGACGGCATTGAGCAGTCACATAGGAGGTTAGAGAAGACTCTAGGTGATCTGGTTGGGCATCTTCAGTAAAGGGTAAATTTTCGGCTACTGTAGAAACCAACAGGGTTCTTCCTGTTGAGGTGACATTCGATAGACCTGGAAGAGTGAAGACAGTTCTCACCACTTGCACTTGCAACCAGGATAAAGTGGTGGCCCAGGTTGAGGCACCACAGGTAACAGAAACACCGGAAGTAATTGAGATACAGAAGGTGGAGGTGATAACACCCGATTCTGTGATTCCAGTAGAGGAGGCGAATGCAAAACTGTTGGTCCAGATAATGACAAAGTAAAAGGCTGGGGGGGGGGGGGATAGTCTTTTTCAAACTTTTGACGATAAAGCAGTTTCTCAGAAAACTTGGGTAGTTTTCTTATACTTATAATCAGATAGCGGAAGACTTTTCTAATAAGTGCACGTGCTCAACAAGCTATAAAGTGTGTAAATACATGACAGAAAGGTAAGTACATAAAGTAAGTGCAATAAGTAAATAACACAAGCTTTTTATAGTGGTTTCTGAAGGTGGCGTAATCCTTCAACTAATCCACTCGCCCTTTCTCAGGACTTGAATTCACTAAGATAAGACTATTGAGTTCTCCTTACAATATCCTATCTCTTGATTCCTTTTACACTAGGTTCCCAACCGAGTGTTACCCCTAAGTTATTCCTGGCTTCCCAAGCCAAGTACTTCCTGTACTCTGAAACCTTGGAGTTGTTCCTTAGTTTTCCAAACTAAGTACTTCCTATACTCCACGCCTTTGAGGTGTTAGTTTATGAAGTTTGTCAGGTGAGTAGTCTTAATAACTTTCTCAGTTATGTAGGAATACTCAATAGAACAAGATTCACTGAACACACTTTATTAGTGTGTGGTGATATGTTCTTTACTGACCCAAGCCTTGATAAAGTTCAAGAGAATGAATCTCAGTTACAAGTTGCAACTAGTGTTACTGGATTCAACTCCTTCACAGTATACAATTCTTGTTAAGGATCAGGACAGTTAGAACTTTCTTGCTACTTAGATATCAAGAGCTTTGGTCGCAACTGTAAGCTAGAGAGTAAGTAGGCAGAAGGCTTGTATGCTTGATAGTAATTTCAATGTAAGTTGTAGTTCAAGGTGTGTACTCAAGCACTCTAAGTGTTGATATTTATATATGAAAATCAAGCCGTTTGAATTACTATCCGTTAGGCTCTTGGAAATTCAAACTATACATATATGACGTTAGTACAACAATGATATTTATCTCATTGCAGAGACAGTCTGCTTTTGTTCAGAAAGCACTGTCGCGCAATTAATGCACTATACCAACTTTTGTCATGTTGTGCCAATGGAACTATACATGCTTTCTGAAGCATTGTATGTTCTTTTTTAGAGACCTTTACATTTTCAGATACCTTATGAAAACATAGTTTCTCAGAAACATAGTTTCACATAGGCTATCTTAGTAAGGCTTTCTGAAGCCACTTTCCTTAGTGATGAGTCGATTTTACATCATCTCATCTGGTCCTTTTTTACTGTCTTTTGGTTATCCTTAAGTATAGTTTTAGTAGTTTTCTAGAGTCTTTTTACTTGTTCTGTTCTTTGTGAGTTTTGCAGGTATTTGGTTAAACCGCGCTAATTGAAGGTAAAAAAAAAGGGTGTATTTTACGTGCATCTGGAAGATATGGAGTTCAAATGCTTCGTATGGTTGCTAGAATTGGAGCAGAGAGGCCAAAATACCAAGAATCGAAGTTAAAAGAAGCAAAATCGAGCAAGAAGGACAAGAAGGGCAAAATTGTCATTTGCCAAAGGATCAGCGAACGCCAGTTATGAGATTGGCGTCCGCCAATTCAATCCAGAAAGAATTGACGGACGCCAAAGTCGGAACTGGCGGACGCCATGGATGGACTTTGGCGTCCGCCAACTTTCTTCCATGGTGGACGCCATCTAGAAAGCTAGCGGACGCCAACTTTTTCTGCTTCTGCATAGATTTTTTTCCGATTCTTTACTAATTCGTTTAGACTTAGTTTTTCTTCCTTTCTATTAGATAGAAACAACATTATTACTTTCATGATTCATTCTATTGTCAAGTATTGAACTTTGCTCTCAACCTAGACCTAATTTCCAAGGCAATTACCCGTTTTGAGGGAATTAAACTGGTTTTCACCTTGCAATTCGATGATTGTCATTGATTGGGAGCGTAATCTAGGGTTTGTAACAACGAAGGGTAAATTGTATCAATCATTCGATTCTACGTTTCTAGTATTAAGATTATGTGTGTTGATTGTTTAATTGCTTTATTGATTATGTCTTCGCATAACATGAGTAGCTAAACACCCTGATTATGGGGTGGTGACGAATTCAAGCATGCTAGTTAGGGTTTATGCGATTATATATATTCATGTTACGATTACTATGAGCTTTTTAGATTAATTACGTATTCTGCTATTACGTTTGATGTGCAATCCGTCAATATCACTGTTAGAGTAAGCATTTGATCTTAAGAAACCAAAACGTTTTCCTGTTGATCGCATATTTCCAGCTAGCTAGCTTGTCTTCTAGTCACCACTTCATAATTCTCCTCATTCATATATCAATCTCGTTAAGTGTCAATCTGTCTCTAGTTTTGTCTACTTAGTTGTTTACTCATACACTAGTTAATCATCTCGCTGTCGAAGCAAACAAACATTTACTGCTTTCCATATTGTTGAGGGGTTGAGCCTCAAACACTAACTAAACTACTACAAGTCCCTAATCTAAGGTCCGCCTCCAACTTAAAGTCCGAGCTGGTGACTTGGTCAGAGCCGGAACACCTGAAAAGACTAAGTGGGGCGGGGGGGGGGGGGGTTAGATAGGTAACCCGGTTTGCTAGTTGTCAAACCGGAAAGAGACTTTACTCAAAAGAGAGAGGAAGGCTCTCAATGTAGTAGTTATGAGGAAGATTATAATGTCCAACACTACTTCTATATTTCTTATCTTAAGGTCTTGGACCTTGTGCTATATTTATAGTTATCCTGTACTTATGAAGAGGTCCACAAGATGATGCCAAGTGTACGTTCAGGATTTGGACAACAATGCTCCCTTGGCCCATGGCCCAATAGTATGTGAGAGTCCAACACCATTAGATGGGCCTGGGAGGGTAAATTGGTCCTTTCGCTCATCAGAGTACTAATCCCTCTGATGGATCCGTGTGAGACCTTTTACAATGATCCGAGCTTTGTTGAGTAGGTCTGTTCCTAGGAGCTCAGTGACGGTCCGAGGTACTAGCTACTCGGAAGTATCTTGGAGGTTCCAGTGTATACGTTTGGTCTTATCGTTAACGTGGCGTCCGAGTTAATCTCGTCCGGTCCATTTGGCATCCTAGGACTGACAGTGTGTTGTACTTGGTGAGACCATGTGATCTCTTATCAGGTTCAGAAGTCGTGCACCTAGCTAGGTCGGACCAGTTGAATAGGTGTATTGACTTGAGCGTACTGATTGACCCGGATGATTTTCCTCAAGGCGGACTAGCTAAGGTTCAACCTTGATGCGCTTCTAGAACACGCTCTATGGCGCCCTTAACGGATTTGACATATATCCGTATCAACACATATTGTGTCTACTATTCGTAAACCAAACTCAGCCTAGTTAAGTCCTTCGTGACCTACCTCGGAGTTAACTTCACTGCACTGCAAGTTTTCGTAGTGTGGAGAATTAACTCTTGGCTAAGTAAACAAATACAAAACTCTGATTTGACACATCAAGTTTTTGGCGCCGCTACCGGGGACTTAACTCCTTTGTTAAGTTTACGAATTTTAGTTACAGTATTTTTGTTTTTTCTTTTTCTAGTTTTTATTTTTATTTTCGCTAGTTTTTTTTTCCCTTGTTACCTCTGTGTTTCTCTTCTTGAGTGCTTGTTTTAACTAATGGGTACTTACATTTGCGTAGTTCTGGTATTGTGTCTGTCTTGCAGCACAGGTTCTAAGAGATGACCGAGTTGGAGCAGCCTTCTATGGCTGCACTCTTCGCACCGCCCGTAAAAGTTTACCGTCCTAGTATTTTCACTCCTGCCAATGTGTGTAACTTGGAGATTAAGGGGCATCTTATGGCCCTACTTCCGAAATTCTATGGGTAGACGAATGAGGAAGTGATGGGATTTCTTATGGAGTTGGAGAACTTTATTGGGTGGCTGCCTAAAGGTGAGAATGTCACCGACAATGATCTGAAGATGAGGGTTTTTCCTATATGTTTAGCTAATTAACAAGGCACGACAGTTGATGAATGACTTGGATGAAGGAAGCTTAACCACCTGGGCTGAAATCTACAATGCATTTATGCAGAAGTACTACCCTCTGTCTAAGACTTCTTCTATCAGGCAGCAAATCAGTACCTTTAGCCAGCTGTATGATGAGTCTCTGTATGAAGCATGGGACAGGTTCAAGAGCCTGCTAGCTCAATGTCCTCACCATAGGTACCCCCAGGCTGATCTGAATCAGTATTTCTATGATGGGTTGAATGAGAACCAACAGTATATGATAGATGCATCTTGCGGGGTAATATGATGGAATTAACTGCTGCTGCCCTCAAGGATAAGTTTGATGAGTTGGCACAACACAACCAACACCATAACCCTAGGAGAAATGTCAGGGGTCAAAGGGGAGAAGCAAACGATGCTTTTGATGAAGAGCAGAGACCGGTCGCAGGTTTGGTGCAACCAGCAGGTGGATCAGGATGGGCAGACGAATTCCGGAGCTTCATGAATGAGTCAAGGGAGTTTATGCGCGAAACTAAGGCGTATCGTCAGTCTACCGATGCCCGTGTTGGGAAGCTGGAAAAGGATAGTGAAAAGATCTAAAGAGTTCTCCATCAGCTACTAGAGAAGAACCAAGAGAGAGAAAAGGAAAAATTCTCTGGTACTCCCGAGAGGGCAATGGCTATTAAGGTGATCACAGAAACACCAGTTGAGGTGACTGTTTCAGAAAATGAGACCCGTGTTGAGGTTTCAAAACAGATTTGTGTAGCTTGTGGGTGTGCATCGTTGATTCCGATTGCTAGTAAGCAGCAGTAGAAGAGGTGATAACTCCCGGTAATTCTGTTGAGGAGTTGATCCCGGGAAAAGATGAAGATCCAGCCATTTCCATTGAAGAATTGGGTTCTGCAAAAGAGGAAGATTCTGTAGCTATAATGAGCATTCCGGAAATTGGAGCAGTTGAAGTTCCTGCCAATGAAGAAGAGTTAGCAGAAAATGTGAAGGAGCATCCTCTCAGTAAGAAGAGCTTTAACATCGTAGTTGGGATGGGAAATTCAAAATTCATTATGACTTTAGATACAGGAGCTACATGTAATACAATCCCATACAGTCTGTTTAAGGAATGTGGCTTTACAGGCTTGGAAGAGATGAAAGCTCGACTCCTAATGGCGGATGGGTTACATAGAAGACCAGTTGGATTGGCAAAGGGTGTCGCGGTTAAACTGAATGGTGAAACTGTTATCACCAATTTTGTTGTTCTGAAGGATGTCCGGGAAGATCAGAAGACAGGACCCGATACAATCCTCCTTGGCTGGCCATTTTTATTCGCCTCTAGAATGGATATTAGCGTATTTAGACGCACTGCAACATATGAGGTGAAGGGTAAGGTCGGCATGGTGAAGGCATTGGATTATTTCCCTAAGGATTTTATCTGCAAGGATTATTCTGCGGGGTATGTTGGACCCCTTTATATCTATTCGCAGGTGCAAGGGCAGAGGAATTCGAGCATGGGGAAGTCTAGTACCCACCATCGCAAATGAACACCACCAGTCTTCTACACATCTTGAAAACCTTCAATCAGGGAAGACCTCTCCTATCAACTCTCTACTTTTCTCTTTTCACTCGTTTGCTCGAGGGCGAGTACGAGTTCAGGTTTGGGGAGGGGTGTTTTGAGTTTTGATCTGCTTTAGGCTTCTTGCTTGCATGTTTTCGGATGTATTTCTTTCTGTATTTCTTATTCGAGTCTGTCTGTTGAGTCTAAGTCTGTCTCCCAAGTCGAGCGTCTATTGCATGTACTAAACCTGTTTAATGCTTTTGTTTTGGTTGATCCTTGACTATTAGCAATTTGCGTGTTTAAGTTTACTAAGTTCGTTTCTGCTGTAAATAGAAAGTCTACTCTAGCTCTGTAGTCCAAAAAGCCTGTGAGTAAAACTTAGGCTATGAAAAAATATTGTACCGGCGCCTGTGTGATTTAATTCGGGAAGTGTAAACTCCCTTGTTTGCGCCTCATCATTCCCATGAGTACTCTGTGTAAGTCAAGCATGACGAACGACATGTTTTACATTCCTATTTACTTATGCCAAACCCATTCCAAGAAAAGGTTTGGGGAGGAAGTTTATGTGCACCACTTGTATTGATAAAGACTGTGTTCAGGTTTTTCGTTCTCTCAAAATATAAAAAAAAATTATATAAGTCTCGGAGTGGATCTATGGTACTAGATACCACCGTTAGTCGTGTTGGGCACGTTTTAGATACTATCTATATACCGGCGTGGCCTTAAAAGCTATATGACCGTGAGGGTTGATGGCGTGTATACCAAACCAGCACGCACAAAAGTGCGGATTTTCGGTAAAACAGACACTACCAAAAAATTGAGACAGAAAAAAAAGATATAAGCATATGGGTCATATATAAGACTGCAAAAAAAAATAGTATGCAAAAAATGAAAAATTGGAAAAGGAGAGAACGATTGCCTTTTTATAAGTCTACTGCTGATTGTTATAGAGCTATGAAAAAACCCTTCTTTAATTCAATTAAATGTTTAATCCAATCAACATTTAATTATTTTATATCAAATAGAAATCCTTCATAATGTAAATTAAATATCCATAATTCAATTAGATATTTTATTTGAAAGTGCAGTATGCACTTATATTTTGATAATCTTGTCTTTCAATAATCAGTTCCAAGTTTGTGTTTGTTGTTGTTTGTGAAGCTGCAGGATTACCAATGTTGTATAACATTGTGACAGGATAGAATTCAATGTTGGCATAACATTGAAGATATAGCATTGCAGAAGATATCGAAGACAAAGCACATTGGACAGGAAACTTGGACTGGAAGTATTGACAAATCGAACAAGAAATGATTTAAGGAAAAAGAACAGCTTGTGGTGAAAGCAAGAAGGAATATATTTTATGAAGAATCGAAATATGGAAATTTCCTTCTATGCGCATATTGAAGAAAACAAGTAAAAGGAAAATTTCCTTTGCTGAGATCCTAGTGCCTTTCGACATAGATGGAAGAGGTCGATATCTCAAGTATATATATGCAAGGATTCAGCAAAGCAAGGTTGAGCTTTTTAAAAAAAAAGATCAATTGAGATTTAAAGAGTTTAGGCTTCTTGTTTTCTGCTAGCTTTAGAGTTTGTCTAAGAGTATTCATTGTTGGAATAACTCTTTCAAACATCGACCTAGAATAGCTTTTACTGTTGGTTCTTCTAGGGCTAGTTTTGGTTGTTTAATCAATCGTTTGTGATTGTATTAAACCTAGTTGATTAGATCTACTTTTCTTGTCAGTAGATATTTTGCCTAAGGCGCTGCCAATATATATTTCTATATATTGGCTTGGTAATAGAAGTTTTATTATTCATCCGCTACTATCTGTTTACTGTAGACATTGTTGAACAACATTGTTGACAACATTGTCTGTTGATCTAGTTCCAAGTACCAATCCGGGATCCTAAGTTTTAACAAGTGGCATCAGAGCCAGCCACCTAACTACTGGTGTCTGGATTTGGTACTACTACAATGGATGCAAACTACAATAGACCTCCTGTGCTTGATGGGTCCAACTACCATTACTGGCAAATCCAGATGAGGACATACATCAAGTCCCTTGATGGCCGTGCTTGGAGATCCATTCTGGAAGGATACACCTGGCCAACTGAAGGACCTGATGCTGATGGTGACATTGTCCCCATCCCTGAAGAACGCTTCTCTGCAGGTGACATACTTCTTAGCTCTTATAATGAAAAAGCTTTAAATGCTATCTTTGGTCATGTAGATTCTCATATGTTTAAAATCATTCAAAACTGCACTACTGCAAAACAAGCTTGGGAATTACTCCAGAGTCATTGTGAAGGGGATGCTAGTGTCAAACAAACTAAACTTAGAATGCTTTGGTCTCAATTTGAAAATCTAAGAATGGCGGAGGAAGAAACCATTGACTCCTATTTCGAAAAACTTTTGACTCTCTCAAATGAAGTCCAAAGACTGGGAGAAGCTATTTCTAATAGGCAACTTGTTTCCAAAGCTGTTCGATCTCTTTCCTCAAGATTTAATACCAAAGTCACTATTTTGGAAGACACTCATAACTTGGCAACTATGGATTTTCATACCCTGTTGAACAATTTGAAAAACTTTGAACTAAATGAAAATGAGAGACAAGGTATGAAAACTCATAGTATCTCCCTTCACTCTGTTTCTAAAGCTAAATCTTCAAAGCCTGATAGTAGTAGTGATGAGTCTGACAATATGACTGAGGAAGCTTTCAACAATCTTGTGAGGAAGTTCAACAAACTTAGATTCAGGAAAAACTCTGGTCAAGGATCCTCAAGTGGAACTAAAACTTTCAAAAAGAAAACCAATACTTTCAAAACTGGTTCTGCTTCCAAAACTAGCTCTGAATCTGATTTCGATCGCACTCCTCTTAGTAAGATTAGATGTTTTGAATGCCAAGGGTGGGGTCATTATCAAAATGAATGTGCTAACAATCTTAGAAAAGAGAAAAAGAATCTTCTTGCTTGTCTCAGTGATGACTCAGATGAAGAACAGGAAGATGAAGAAAAAGAAGATGATTCAACCACCAATGCCAGAGCTCTCCGCTCATCCACTTACAATGTTGATGACCAATGTTGGGACAACATTGTCGAGACAACATCAGGAATAGAAATCTTCTTTGACTATGATGACTCTGAGAACTGTGAAATTTTGGCACTAACCAAACCTGAGAAGTCAGGAATCTCTGATGTTTTATGTCTACATGGTTCTGTGGAGTTTGATATAGATAGTCCTTCAGAAGAGGAAGTTAATGCAGATCAAATGGTGAAGGATCTGCAACAGATGTATGAGAAACTCTTCAGTGAATGGAAGACTCTCAGGAAACTCCTCAAGAAAACTGAGAAGGAGAACTACAATCTGAAAGACACCATTGTCAAACTAGAAGCTGAATTAACAAAGAAGGACACTGAACTGTTCAAGGTAATCTCTGAACTAGATAATGAAAAGAAGGTAATTGCAAAATGGAACTCCTCTACTTCTAGACTTAATGATATGCTTGATGTGAACAATGATAGGACCACTGGTTTAGGGTACACCAGTAGTTATGATAAACTTGGGTGCAACATGAACTGCACTGTTAACACTGATACCCCAAAAGTTGTCAAACCTCTTTCTGAGCTCATAAAAGGTCCTACGTTTGTCAAAGAAAAAGCTTTGTTTGTGTGCACCTACTGTCATAAATCTGGTCACAAAAAGCCTTACTGTTTCAAGTACCAAAAGGACTTAAAAAGGGAACATGTTGAGACCTCCAACCTCAGTAATCTCTCCACAATTCCCTCCCATCCAGCTTCAAAGAAACAAAACAGTGATGCTAGCTGCAATGTTGTGACAACATCCACTTCAACAGAGACTGAAAGATGTAATCTTAAGACTCTGAAGTACTTTCCTAGTTCTCCTAAACAAGGCAAATCTCCAGGACAGATAAGAAAACACAAGAGTGTTTCGAAACATGTTTGGGTAGCTAAAGAAAAACATACTTGCAATGTTGATTTTTCTGTTGCTACTTCCCCTAACAATGCTGGAAAATGGTACTTCGACAGTGCTTGTTCTAGGCACATGACCGGTAACCCGTCAAATTTGTCAAATTTTGTAGCTCAAAAGACAGGTACGGTAACATATGGAGGAGGATACCAAAGCAAAATACTTGGAAAGGGAACACTGTGCCTTAAAGGATATCCGAAACTCTCAAATGTTCTTCTTGTTGAAGGGTTAACGGCTAATCTTGTTAGTATAAGCCACACGTGTGATGATGATCCGAAAGTCAAGTTTGATAAACGTTCTTGCAAAGTTTATACTTGTGTGGACAAATTAATCAGAATGACAGTGTGAGATCACAGACAACCGCTATGTGATGGACATTCTCTCAAATGCAATGTTGCTCAACATGATGATGCAACATTGTGGCATAAGAAATTGGGACATGTCAATTACGTAAACTGGAGAAGATCATCAAAAAATGTGGTGACAGAGTGCCAAAGCTTACCAATGTAGGGAAACATGTGTGGCGATCGCCTTATGGGAAAACAAACCAAGGTGACACATCGCCCACTTCTGATTGAAGGACAACAAAGAGGTACTTTTAACTGCTTTGAACTCCTGCATATGGATCTCATGGGTCCTATAGAAGCTAAAAGTTTAGGAGGAGCCTGGTATATCTATGTTATAGTTGATGATTTTTCTAGATACACTTGGGCCAATTTTTTGAAAGAAAAATCAGAAACTTTTGAATCCTTCAAAAACTGGCATACAAAATGTTGTAATCAGTACTCTACTCTTGTTCAAAGAATTCGATCTGACCATGGTAAAGAATTCGAGAATCAATTCTTTGATAAGTACTGTGAAAAGAAAGGAATCATGCATGAATACTCAGCTCCTAAGACACCACAACAAAATGGTGTTGCTGAAAGGAAAAATAGGACTCTTCAAGAAATGGCCAGAGTGATGTTGAGCTCAATGAACCTATCAAAAAGGTTGTGGGCTGAAGCTGTGAACACTGCTTGTCACATAATCAATCGTGTCTATCTTCGCCCAGGTTCTCTGACCACTCCCTATGAGATGTTGAAAGGTAGAAAACCCAATCTTAAGTACTTTCATGTGTTTGGATGTGTGTGTTACATACTCAATGATAGAGAACATCTAGGGAAGTTTGATGCTAAAAGTGACAAAGGAATCTTTGTAGGATACTCTCAAAATAGTCAAGCGTATAGAATATACAATCCTAGATTGCAGACTATACAAGAGTCTGTGAATGTTTCCTTTGATGACTCTGAGCCCTATGCCCAGAAGAAGATCTCTACTGGTCTTGAGCAAGGTTATTGACTCAACCTCGACTCTTCTACACGTGAGAACGCACGTAAACCGTGACTCTGCTGGCGATCAAAATGAAAGAACCAATGATGTGGGCAATGTTGCCAACATCCCTCTTGCAATGATGACTCAACATTAAATTCAACATCCTGATTTACACTCATGATGAAGAACAAGCTGATCCTCATAATGAGACCGAGGTCAATCGACAATCCATCCGCATTAAAGGCACCTATGTCTCTGACTCACGAAAGGATCCTCCTCCTAGAATTGCAAAGATCATCCCGTTCCCAAGTAATTGGAAATCCGGGAGGAAGGACATTGAGGGAAACACGCAAAAACTACAAGGAAACACTCATACTTGAAATATGTCACCTGTAAGTTCCTCGTGCTTTGTTTCGTTAATTGAACCTAAAATGTGAAAGAAGCTCTTCTGATGATTTTTGGATAGAAATGCAAGATGAACTTCGGCCCAAACAAATGAAGTCCGGACTCTTGTTCCCCCCCATAATATAAATGTCATAGGCACCAAGTGGATTTTCAAAAATAAGAGTGATGAAAAGGGATAGTTGTAAAAACAAAGCCGATTGGTTGCTCAAGGTTACACTCAAGTGGAAGGCATTGATTTTGATGAGACCTTTGCTCTGTTGCTAGATTAGAGTCCATTCGCTTTCTAGCCTTAGCATGTTGTCTTAACATAAAACTCAACCAAATGGATGTTAAAGGAGCTTTCTTGAATGGTTACATTGACAAAGAAGTGTATGTTGAACAACCTAGAGGTTTGAAGATCCTTTTACCCGACCATGTTTTTAAACTAAGAAAAGCCTTGTATGGTTTGAAACAAGCCCCACGCTTGGTATGCTAGGTTGTAATTCCTAGTTGGGTTAGGATTTAAAAGAGGTGAGGGAGATCAAACTGTTTATCCTCGTGAAAGGAAAAGACATCCATTGCTCAAATCTATGTTGATGATATTGTATTTGGTGCTACTAACCTCTCCTTGCTAGATAAG
Source organism: Plantago major (assembly GCA_026545765.1). Taxonomy (NCBI): domain Eukaryota; kingdom Viridiplantae; phylum Streptophyta; class Magnoliopsida; order Lamiales; family Plantaginaceae; genus Plantago; species Plantago major. The sequence goes on along the minus strand of CM048844.1, from coordinate 3,699,751 downwards.
TTTGTTCAAGCCATGACAGGAACCTTTGAGATGAGTATGATTGGTGAACTCAGTTTCTTCTTGGGGCTCCAGATACAGCAGAAACAGGAAGGTCTCTTTATCTCTCAAGAGAAATATGCCAAGAATCTTATCACAAAATTTGGTCCGAAAATGCCAAACCTTGCAGACTCCCATGGCTACTTCTCCGAAACTCAAAGAAACCGATGTTGGGGATTTATGTTGACCCAACATTGCAGATCAATGATTGGAAGTCTCTTGTATCTTTCACCACCGACACGACATCATGTTCTCTGTTTGTGTGTGCAGTATCAATCCAAACCCAAAATATCTCACTTAATCATCAAAAGAATCATTAGATATATATTAGGAACTGTTAATATTGGATTATGGTATGCATGTGATTCAAACACTAATCTGTTGGGATTTAGTGATTCTGATTGGGCTGGTGACTTAGATGATCGAAAATCAACTAGTGGAGGTTGTTTTTATCTTGGACTAAATCTTGTGTCATGGTATAGTAAGAAACAAAATTGTGTGTCTCTCTCTACTGCTGAATCTGAATATGTAGCGGCTGGGAGTTGTGTGTCTCAACTAATTTGGCTGAACAATATGCTGCATGAATATGGATTTCAAAATGACACTCTTTTGATGTTTTGTGATAACTTAAGTGCCATTCACATTTCCAAGAACCCTGTTCAACACTCCCGCACCAAGCATATAGACATTCGACATCATTTTCTTAGAGACCTAGTCTCCAAACAAATTATTGACATACAACACATTGATACCACAAATCAGTTAGCTGACATTTTCACAAAGCCCCAAACAAATTATTGACATACAACACATTGATACCACAAATCAGTTAGCTGACATTTTCACAAAGCCCCTTGATAAGGAGAGATTCTTCAGTTTGAGAAGGTCTCTTGGTCTTTGCACTATTTGATAGGATTTGCTGCAAGCAATGTTGACATAACATCACGGTCAACATTGACTTCTGTGTTTACCTAGTGTTGTCTTTTTTTTTCTGTTTATTTTTTTCCTTCTTCTTGTGTGTCAATGTGTTTTTTGTGCTTCGTGCTGGTCAATGGCTGTTCCTGATTTGTAGCTTACAGTGGTGATGCTTAGGGGTTGAAAGACTGTTTGAAACCAAGGTTGAAAGGGATTGAGTCTCCTGTGTGTTTGCTTTATGTAAAACCCACTTTTACTGCTTTTTGGCTGTTTTTACTCGTACCTTGACTCACTCTTGATGGTGCCTCCTGTCCTTTTTTGCTTAATAAATCTAATGAATTATGATAACAAGGGCTCGAAGTGTTTCCGTCGAGGATCGTGTTGGGCAGGTTTCAAATACTATCCAAATATCGACGTGGCCAATGTGTCATATGTCGTGAGGGTTGATGGCCTGTACTAGAAACCGACACGCACAAAAGTGCCGATTCTCGTAATGCTGCTGGTTCACTGTCTGAGTACCAACTAACCCAATGTGGTCAAATGAGTGATCTTTATGCCATGAGACGTGTGTTTGCCTAACTCCGCATAGGCTTCGGCTTTGGAGCGGATTCATACGTGTTCCAATTATTTGACATGGTTCACAGTCTCATGGTCACCCCCACTCAAACTTATGTTAATTGTTCAATTTACTTTTTGAGGCAATGTTGGGTGTGTTTCTTTGGTATTCCTTTCTCTTTCTGTTTTTGCCTGCAGCATCAGTGGTGTTAATCGAATCTGCACATCTTGAGACTTGGTTTTCTGGCTGACTTACATTAAGAATGGTCTGATTTCCCGATGTTGTCATCAATGTTGAGCCAACATCCTGGTCAACATTGCCTGTGCTTGAAGTACCTTTCTTTGCTGTGTTTTTGTGTGCTCCTTCTGTGTTTTATGGGTTGGGTTTGAAAGGGAGTAATTTTGTGTCTTGGGTAATCTGGTAAGTGTCTTACTCTTATCTGATCTTGATTTGTTTCCTAAACCAAAAATGTACCTCCCTAGGTTGAGTTTTGAGAATCTTCTTCACTTTTGACCTAATTGATACGGTGGTCATTTGCTTTCCTTAATCTCATATTAACAGCTGTGTACAGATCTTGGTTTGTGTTTTGATATATATGGTTATGATCTTTGAAGCAAACCAACCAAAAACACTACTTCAACCATATTTCCTTCTCTCATTAGCCCACTTCTCCACCACTCACAAAAACTGCCATCTTTCCAAACCACATTCTTAAAAAAAAAAAAAAAAATCCTTTCTCCTTATTCACTTTTTACTCCCAAACTCTTCACCATCCCCTCACTTTACTCACTTGTCACTCTCAACCAAAACCTCTCTCCCGCTCTTTCTCCTTCAACTCTGCCTTCACGATCTGAACAATGTCGTCTCCGACAAAACCCGTCTTGCCCGGAGTTTCGTTGCAAACACCTGAGGGGGAGCAAGATTATCCTCTTCCCATCCGTGCCGAACCTGCCGATTTTGAGATTCCAGTCTATGAGATAAGTGAGGATTCGGAAGATAGTGCTGAAAAACTCTCATCTCCTGTACCAAAACCACCATCTCCAAAAACCCAAACAGAGTCGTCACCATCAAACCCCTCTCAGTTTGCTGCAGAAACCCTTGTTAAATTAGAAAACATGCCAGTCGACTTGCCACAAGATCTGAGGGATGATGATGAAAGCCCAATGGGGATAGAGAAAGATGCTCCCATGGAGGATGCTGGGAAAGATGTTGAACATACCGAAATTCAACATGCAGATCTGAGAGAAAACCCCCAAAACCCTTCATCTGTTGAAGAAGATGATGTACAACAACCTGACAAAACAGGGGAAACGGCTACTGATGGCTTGAATGGTGATGAGAATCAGGCAAGCATGCACTCTGAAAATGTTGAGAAACCCGCAGATGAGCCTACTATTGAACCAGTTGAGGTGGAAGATTGGCGGATGACTCGGAGAAATGTAAAGTGACCCAATGAATATAGATGAGGATGTTATTGCAACATCAGTTGCTCATGATGATAACAATGATGAAAGCTCTGATGATATGGAGGATTATGAGCCAGAAACTGAAGATGACTCTAAGGATGAGTCAATGGTTGATGAAGAAGATCTGAGTAACTCAGATGAAAGCTCAGATGACTCTGAAGATTATGAAGCTGAGACAGAGGAAGAATCTGAAGAAGAATCACTTGATGATGATGATGTCATTCTTGGAGAAGACCAGATTGAAGATCCTGAGGTAAATGATCTATCCTCTGAATCTGTGTTTACAGATGGTTCTGATTGGGATGAAGATGTAGTTTCTCATTTGTTCTATGATAACAAGAATCTAGAAAAATATGAGAAAATCAAAAATAATGCTATAGATGTTGAGAAGATAATTAAAGAGGAATCATTTGAAGAGTATAACTTGGTTGCCTATCTGAAGAAAAGGAATCTCTTTTATGCTGTTACCCAATATGCTGCTTTTGTTCCTGAAATCATCAGAGAATTTTATGCTCATTTATCTGAGAATTTTGGTAGTGAAGGCCATGGTAAGCATCACTGTGTGTATCTTAGGGGTGATGTATTCTTCTTGACTTCTAAGGACATCAATACAGTGCTGCATAGAAATAGGGATGAGGTTGAGACTCCTGTGGAGGTGACTATGGATGAGATTGCTAGAGAGCTAACTGCAGGAAAATTAAAATCTTGGCCTACTGGGACTCTAGATCTGAAATATTGTTGTTCTCTAGTATCTGTTCTTGCCAGGATCTGCCTGTACAACTGGCTGCCATCTTCCAATAACAACAAGCTCAGTCAAGAGGCAGCCATGTTGCTTTACAGGATTAAAATGGGTTACAATGTCAATCTGGGAGAAAGGATTCTCAAGAGAAAGGATTCTCAAGCATCTAGAAAATTCTAAGAATAGAGGGATCAGAGGCCATTTGATTCTCCCATCCACTATATTTGTTGTCCTTCAGATGCAGGGTATTGAGGTCAAAGCCAATGATGTCTATCATTCCATCTTCAAATCCATCACAGTCACCAAACAACTGCTGGAAACACATGACAGGATCTGTGATCTTCCTTGGGTAGATCCTGATGTTTCTGTGAACATGGATGTGGAGGAGAATATGCCTCTTTCTACTGGCAAAGCTGATGCACCAGAAAGCTCTGTAGTTGCTGCTCAACGTTCCAATGTTGACTTACATGTTGGTACAACATTGACTCCTAACATTGAAACTCTGTCTGCAGGTATTTTAACTGAACAGGACAAGCTGATTCTGGAGCAAATCAAAGGACTTGATGAGCAGATCTCAAACAATCTGAAGTTTAGAAGTACTCTAGTTTCTTTTCTTTCCTCACAAAAAGGGGGAGAATAGATAACTTGAGTTCATTCTTCTTGATTCTGTGTTGAACAATTATAATTTTTGTGGGTCTGTAATATTTTAAATTCTCTTGAATATTTCTTAAGCTGTCTGGTTAAGGGGGAGAATAGATCTTTAGCAGTTCTTAGTTATGTTTCTATTAATCTCTTGTTTTGTTTTGTGATGAAAGACTAAGATTAAGGGGGAGATTGAAAGTGCAGTATGCACTTATATTTTGATAATCTTGTCTTTCAATAATCAGTTCCAAGTTTGTGTTTGTTGTTGTTTGTGAAGCTGCAAGATTACCAATGTTGTATAACATTGTGACAGGATAGAATTCAATGTTGGCATAACATTGAAGATATAGCATTGCAGAAGATATCGAAGACAAAGCACATTGGACAGGAAACTTGGACTGGAAGTATTGACAAATCGAACAAGAAATGATTTAAGGAAAAAGAACAGCTTGTGGTGAAAGCAAGAAGGAATATATTTTATGAAGAATCGAAATATGAAAATTTCCTTCTATGTGCATATTGAAGAAAACAAGTAAAAGGAAAATTTCCTTTGCTGAGATCCTAGTGCCTTTCGACATAGATGGAAGAGGTCGATATCTCAAGTATATATATGCAAGGATTCAGCAAAGCAAGGTTGAGCTTTTTAAAAAAAAGATCAATTGAGATTTAAAGAGTTTAGGCTTCTTGTTTTCTGCTAGCTTTAGAGTTTGTCTAAGAGTATTCATTGTTGGAATAACTCTTTCAAACATCGACCTAGAATAGCTTTTACTGTTGGTTCTTCTAGGGCTAGTTTTGGTTGTTTAATCAATCGTTTGTGATTGTATTAAACCTAGTTGATTAGTTCTACTTTTCCTGTCAGTAGATATTTTGCCTATATTTGCCAATATATATTTCTATATATTGGCTTGGTAATAGAAGTTTTATTATTCATCCGCTGCTATCTGTTTACTGTAGACATTGTTGAACAACATTGTTGACAACATTGTCTGTTGATCTAGTTCCAAGTACCAATCCAGGATCCTAAGTTTTAACATTATTTAATTAGATGTCCAATCCAATTAACATCTAATTAATTCCAACATACGATTGATGCAACAATTACTATATTGTGTGACCCTTAGGGTTTATGTATATCAATCACTAATCAAATTAAGGTCCGGACGAACTCCTAGACAATTCACTGGACAGTCTTGATACATGAGGATGTTTGTGAGGACTTATACAAACTCCCTGAAATTTAGAGTTAATGATGATACGGTCCATTCATTCACGAACACTCGATTAAGTCTAGAACTTGATATTGTGTCTGTTCCAATAACTTAATCACTATCTCTCAATCGTATTAGTTGATCCTTGACATATTCAAACACTATTTCGAATACATGTCCAATACAATGGCCAGTGACTAACGATCAACTAAATATGAGAAGTAGAGTATTCTCTCAAATTCTATTACGAGGAAATGAATTCTATCTTGGCTCAACTACGACTTCCATATGCTCCATGATGTACCCAGCGCACGCCGTATCTACCCCTCAGGAGTGCAAGCGTTGGACGTGACCAAAGTACATCACTTCACACATGAAGCCGTATTGACCTCAAGTCAAAGGACTATTACATCACCCTACATGCCGATACTCCCATAGACAAATAAATATAATACACCAAATGATTTCTCAGTAGGGTATACCTGCACTCTTTAAAGTGTTCATGCGTCCATCATGTATAACCGAATTATTCGTAGTTGTGAGAACCACTACATCCATCTAAGGATATGATACAAACCACATGCCAATCTTCAATATCTCAAGGATATTATGCATCATCGATATCCCATTCTCGATGATCATTGATTGGGGCGATTTAAGAGCTTATGCTATATCACTGATGATCTCACATTCTTAGTGTCAACATTAAACTCATGGGAACATGTGTATAGATGAATGCAGACAAACAAACAATAAACATTTAAACATTGTAATGCCAATATGCTATACCAGACACTACTTCTCCTTGCATGATATACAGACCATTAATGAGGTTTGCTTTGATAACTGGTGTATTCCCCTTCATGACTTGCATAACACCATTCTTAGACCCATACTTATATCCCATCTTATCAAGAGTTCCTAGAGATATCAAATTCATTTTCAAAGCAGGTATGTATCTAACATTGGTAAGAATCCTAATGACACTATCATGCATTTTCAGCCTTATGTTACCAGTTTCTTTGATACCATAAGCATAATCATCTCCCAACAATACATTACCCCTGTTTCCATGCTTGAAATCCTCAAACCACTCTTTCATAGGACATATATGGAATGAACACCCTGAATCTAGAATCCAATTTAATCCACACTTAGACTTAGCGATAGAGAGTACCTCAACATTATCAAAGGTATCTGAGGATTCTGCAAGATCTGCAGTATTGGCTCCACCTTGCTCAGGTGCCTTTCTTCTTCTCTCCTTCTTCTTTAACAAGTAACAATCCTTCATCAAATGACCTGGTTTCTTGCAGTAGAAACATGCCCTCTTCTCTGTGTTGCTATTCCCATCAAACTTGGACTCCTTTAGTTGTTGTTTTGGCATGCCAGACGTCTTGCTTTTACCAGCTTGATGTTTGTTCCATGCTTACTTGACAAACAAGCTCTCAGCTGCAAGATCAGGTTGGTTGCCCACATTCTTTTGATCCATCTTATTTCTTAATGCCTTTTCAACATCTGCAGTTGTAAGGTCATCTGGTTTGGTCATAACAATAACATCAATGAAGTGTTCATAGCTTTTGGGTAGAGAGCTCAACAATATCACTGCCTTGTCATTGTCTTCAACATTTACTTCCAAAGATTCAATTTCAATGCACAACTTGTTGAAGTCATCCAGTTGATCAATGATTGATCTATCAGCTCTCATCTTGAATGAGAAGAGTTTTTGCTTCATTTTCATCTTGCTTGTAGAAGATTTAACATGATAAAGGGACTCCAATTTATCCCAAACTGCCTTAGCTGTTTTCTCCTTTATCACCTCTACCAAGACTTTGTCTCCTAATGAAAGAATCAGCGAGCTCCTTGCCCTTCCTATGATGCGTGCCTTCTCAGCTTCATCAAAATCCTTAGGAAATCCGGCATCTCCAAGCAACGCCTGCTCTAATCCCTGTTGAACCAGTAGAGCCTCCATATTTGCCTTCCATAATGAGAAATCAATTTTATTTGTAAGCTTCTCAATGTCAAACCTTACCATTGTCGCCATAACCGCTCCTGAGTTGATTGTTCCTTCTTCCCACAGACGGCACCAATTGTTGCGTATCGTTCTTGGAACTCGATCACCAACAATAATGATCAATCAACTCAAACCACAGTTAAATCACAATCATTGTTATAGCAAGAATTACTACGACAGTTAAACCAACAATCAATAAACATAACTCCAACACAATCGAAACTCGACGATTTACGTGGTTCGGCGAATGCCTACGTCCACGGGAGAAAACTAGAGATTCTTTTATTGACCAATGCAATGACAAAGATACAACCAATCCTAACAATGTCGATTGACAGATAATCAAGAAAACAGAGCTTAATCACAAACTAGAAGAATAAGAAGATTTCGTTATGGAATAGCAATTCTCTTGTCTTGTCTTGACTTGTGTTGTGTAATGAACATGCCAAAGGCTGTATATATAAGATTTCCTACGCCTCCTACATCACCCCCTGAGTTAGTAAAACAAGATTCAATCCTTTCCCAGCTCAAAGAGAAAACAAATACTCTTTATTCCTTTCCCAGTTCAGAGAGGAAACCTAATGTTTCTCTAACTGTTTCTCTGTAACACTCCTTATTTCTTCAGACTTCTTCCTTCACTCTGAATTCAATCTATCTCCACATTCAGAATACCCACATTCACCTTGAGGGAGGGTCTAAAGGATCATAGCAAATTCAACAGATTCAAGGAAGTAGTCGTTCAGTTAGTGAAGAAAACGTGTTTCTTTATAACGTTTTTCTTCTTAAGTTAAAACACGCTTTGTACTTTGCGTAGTATATGTTGTACTTAGCAGTTAGAGTTAGTTTAGCTATTTAAACAGCTGTTAGCTCGTTCTTCTTATCCATCAGTTCATTTGATATATTCACTGTAAATTCAAAACATAGATTGAGCTTCATTGGCTCATCTATGGTGGTTATAATCGATTTTATACTTTCTTGATAATAAAGCTGGGGGCAAGGGCGAAAAATTAGTAGATACTATATCAGCCTGCAAGAATTTGTAGAATGGCTAGAGAGTCAACTTTTGGGTGAACGTAAAAACAAAGAGAAAAAAGAGTGACTGAGATGGAAAGTATCGGAGTAGATAGATTGGTTCCAGAAAAAGTAGCCTTCCCACGCGCCAAAGTTTTTATAAATAGCGTCGGTGTAAACAAATTGTTGTCTATATCTATCCTTCTATACTTATTATAAAATTTATAATTAGATAATACTATCATGTAGTTAGCAGATCAACTTTTATTTTTTAGGTGGTCTTAGGAGAGACCAAGCTTAGAGAGACATAAGAGACTAACTTTCAGTAATTATAAAACTACCCCAAATAAAAAACTAACTACTAAGACAAAATTTCAAGCTAATTTAAAGCAGATTATATATACCAAATATCCATCATTCACAATCACAATCTCAAAAATTCAAAAACCTAAAAATCAACATTCTCCTCCTCCAAACAAAAACTTCCGCCATTTTCGCCGGAGATCGGTCAGAAACCACCGGAAACCTCCCGAAATCAGCTAAATCTCACCGGAATCTATGGAATCAAGCTCAACAATTAAGAAATCAAGCTAGAAATCTTCTCAAACATCACCACGAAGGTTAGAAAACATTCGATCTGACTTATGTCACCTAGCTTATATGTTATTGATGTTTATTCGATCTGATTTACATGAAAAATGAATTGATGAATGGTTTTTTTACAATTGTAGTTCAAATTTCGATTTAGATCTGAAAATCGCGTAACTGTTTTTTCAAATGTTCTAGCTAATATGTGTGATGTTTTGATATTTTCAGGTAATGTTCTTGCTTACATGTAGGATGTTTAACTGAACAGAGTACATGAAAATATACTCGAAAATTGGTATTTCTACTACGATTTGATTTTTTATCCACCGATCTACTCAAAATATGTTCGTATGAAATTTTCAACAATGTTTTGATTCAAATATTCATTGAGAATAGTTTTTTTTTTCACAATAGAAGTTGAAAATTGAAAACAGATCTAAAAAAAATCGCGTAGAAAACTGTTCAAATGTTCTACATTATTTCTGTAATGTTCTCAGCATATGGCTACAATGGTTCTGAAATTTCATGACTACAAAGTTAAGTATCATACCATTACTATTATAAAATATGTATGAAATGTTCTGAGTCATGACTACAATGTTCATGGGAATGCCTGTAATATTTTCATAATTATGTCGTATGCAAAATGTTATAACTATCTTCTCATTGAGGTTGAGAAATAAATGTTGTTGGTTATACCGTCGATGTTAGTGCTTATATAATCAATGTTATCACTTATATAGCCTATTTTCATGTGTTTAACTGTTATGTTCTTGTCAACGTCAAATTTGGGATCAACTGATTGCAAAGGTTATTTCATTTCAATGATGATAGGCTTGGATTTCAAAGAAGAAGAAGGACTTTGTACATAGAAGATCATCATAAAAATGATGGAGATAACAATGCAACCAACTACATAGTTGACGAGGCAAATGAAGAATGTGAGGAAACTCAAAATGTGATAAAAATAAAAGTCCATATATTAACGTATGTTGTCTATTTTATATTAAAACAATGTTCTTACATATTCATATGTGTGAAACTCCATATATTACAATTTTCAGAAATATTTTTCCGTATTTATGTAATGTTCTTATCTATTTGGGTAATGTCCATAGTATAATGTTCTTAACTATGTTGACAGTGTTCTCAGCTATTTGAGTAAAATATTATTAGGTATATGAGTGATGACCTAAGGTATAATGTTCTTAACTATATTAGTAATGTTCCCAATTATTTGGGTAATGTTCTTAGGAATTTCTATAATGTTATCAGAAACGACATTTTATATATTTACACAATGTTTTTATATATTTAAGTAATGTTCTTAACTATTTAAGTAATGTTAACAACATTGTTGAGTTAAGTAGAAACCTTACATGAATAATCATGAACATTACTCAGTTAAGTCGGAAACTTATCCAATCAACGAAGTTCATTAACTCAAATCGAGTAATTGAATATGACATTACTGTAATAATATGTTATAATCTTGTCATCTATTCAAGTAATGTTCTTAGATATTTAAGTAATGTTCTTAACTATATAAGTAATGTTTATAGAATTTGGTAATTTGATCCGCGAAATGAATCGATCCAATTAACGACCAAAACGAAAATGAATTAACGATCCGCGAAAATGCAAATAATTGTGGTAAATTACAAGCAAGACCGTCTTTATAGTCTCTCTATGTACTTGGTCTTTCCTAAGACTTTGTGTTTATTTTTTCTTTTTTATCCTTCATCTTAACTACTTTTTTCGTTACAACATATTATATGGTTTAATCTTATTAAAAATTGCACTATAATTAATAGTTTTATAATAATATAAATTATTACTAATTAAATAATTTTTTTAAATAATATTAATAAGTTGAAAGTTCGTATGCGATATCCATGTGCCAATTTTCTAGTGGTTGAAAAATAAACATAGATAGTGGTTAGTTGTGGTTTATCATTATCTTCTTAATAAAAACTAGTTGTCCACTACTTAAAAAACATACCTGTCAATGTTGAGTATGGACAAAATACAAGTTGTTAGCATTTACATGTGAACATGTTATTAATATTCGTGTACATTAAAATACAAGTAATACAAATTGATAGCAATAATATATATGTAAAGTGACATCACCTAGTATGTGTCAACTATGCGCAAGTTTGATCTTTTTTCATAGACCCGTCACCCGTCAATAATTGAGTTACATACATCTCTCACTAAGATCTAGCTCAATTAAATTCTGTTATTTTCAACTGAAATTACTGAACTGAACTGAATTATAGTATAAAATATAACAAGATTCAATGAAATTCTTGAATCCTGACCGAATTTGACCGAATCGAATCAATTGTAGATAAAATATAACTTAGCAGAATCGAATCAATGAATCGAATCGAATCGAATGAAGCCAAATAAAGAATGAAATCAAGAGAATCGAATCAATTATAGTATAAAATATAACTAAACAAAACAAAACACAATAAATTTTCAGTTGGAAAAAACTGAGCAGGCAGATGTGTCATAGGTTATTAATTCGTTTCCTGTAAAGAGCAGGCTTCTCATTAAAAAAAAAAAAAAACCTTGCATAATAAACTTCATTAACTCAATATGGGTTATTTTGAATGACTGATCTATAAAATAATTTCCCAAGCCTACGAAAGGAAAGCAAAACAAATCAATTGCCCTTCTCTTTCACCAAATTAAAGCTTAAATCCCTGCCAGAACATACAGATCCACCAATCAAACAATGGCGGCTTATGCTGCTCTAGTAACTCTTGCCCGAGTCATTGAACAGATCCTGCCTGATGGCGAAGGTTACATTTCTCTTTGTAATAAAGAGCAAATGGAGTCTCTTCACCAAAATATTGTTCGCTTACAAAAATTTCTGGAGTATATTTCTGGAAAATCTGATTCTACGCTCGACGAGCTAGAAAGTCGGATCAGAAATGTTGCCTTTGACCTGGAAGATTTCATGGAATCTAAGATCTCGAGATCCGTTGGTCAATTACCACTCGATGAATCGGATGCTGCAGCTCTTGCTAGTTGGGTTGACCGAGTGGATATCCTTCTCAAGGAGGCGGAGGCCATGGCCATGGGGATGAAGGAATTGTCCAAGAAGAAACGGGATAGAGGCTCGGACACCGGTTCTCGTACCACAGCACGTTCGTCGATAGAGGATCCTACAACGGGAGACAACACTACTACGGGAGGATCCTACAATAATGCTTTGAGTAAGATATTTGATGAAATTATCACAAATAAATCTCCACGCAAGATCTTTGCCATCACCGGAATGGGAGGAATCGGCAAGACAACTCTTGCTAGAGCTCTCTATGAAGATCAACGGACGCTGCGCCATTTTGATATTCGTTCTCGAGTCACTGTCTCGAAAGAATATGATATTCAAGACCTTCTTCAGAGGCTCCTTGATGATGCAAAACTCAAACAAAAGGAGACGGCAGAGAAACAGGATAAAGAAGCAGAGAAACAGGATAAAGAAGAAGAGAAAGAAGCAGATAAAGAAGCAGAGAAACAGGATAAAGAAGAAGAGAAAGAAGCAGATAAAGAAGCAGAGAAACAGGATAAAGAAGCAACTGATGGGAAGGATGAGGACTTGTCAACGAAGATACACAAAAGATTAAAAGGCCGTAGATATCTCATCATTCTTGATGACATGTGGGATAAGGAACCCTGGGAAGGTGTTATGAATGCTTTCCCAAACGAGGACAAGGCTAGCTGCATCATCATAACCACAAGGAATCAACAGCTTGCCGGGTGTATTGACCCTTCGAGTCATATGCACAAAATGGAGACCTGGAATGAAGGCGAGAGCTGGGATCTGTTGCGAAAAGAGGTCGAGAGACAACAACCTTTTCCTCCTGAATTCACGGTGATTGGAAAAAAAATTGCAAGAAACTGCAAAGGGCTCCCGCTTGTTATTGTTGTCATTGCAGGGATCCTCAAGATTAACATGACAATACATCATTGGGAAGAGGTTGCAGAAAATACAGAATCACGAGCAGCAGCAACCAAGGACGACGTACAAATGCTTATCTCTTTGAGTTACACAGACTTGCCTCCTCATTTGAAAGCATGCTTCTTGTATATGGGAGCTTTTCCGGAAGATAGTGAGATCCCAACAAAGCAACTTGTCATGCTATGGACGGCTGAAGGGTTCTTAAAGCCAGGAGAATCTAAAAGAATGGAGGTTGTACAAAAATGCTTGGAGGAACTCAAGAATAGATGTCTTGTTACAGTCACCAACACGTCCTCCACTGGGAAAATCACAACTGTAATGCTTCACGATGTCATAAGAGATTTGAGCTTAACAAAAGCTCAGGAAGAGAATTTCCTTTATCATGTCAACTACCAGGACGACATGACTAGTTCCGGAGTAATCAAGAAAGGCAGACGCAGACTATGTCTCCCTACATTGAAATACTTGACTTGTGCAGGTGCGTATAATCAGTCTGTCCGCACTCTTCTGTACCGAGGTAAGGACGAATCCGACCTATTGCAGTTTATTTCATGTTGTATGTTACTGAAGGTGCTGAACAAGGTGCATATATATGAGAGTTCCGCACTTGATCTTTTATCTAGACTAACAAATTTGAGGTACCTTCATTTCGTTTGTGATGAATCTTATTCACCACTAGTCGTTCCTGAATCAATATCAAAGCTCCTGAATCTTGAGACACTTGTCGTTAGCAGAGACAGTGTTGGTGGTGAATGTGATGTGGAATTCCCATTGCAAATTTGGGAGATGCCATGTTTAAAGCATCTCTTCCTGATGGCTGATAGCTTTTTGCCAGATCCAGCACACAGTGAAGGTGAACCTCATGTCAATTGCCTTCACACACTTTCTGGAGTCATGAATCTTAATTTCACTGACAGCGTCATGAAAAGAATTCAGAACCTGAAGAAATTGAAATTGGAGTACTATTACAGTGGGATGGAGAAGTGTGCATATGACGAACAGCAGATTGGCCTCAATAATCTTGTTGGTTTGCACCAACTTGAGGAGCTTAAACTTGTTTGTCGTTTCCAGCTCTATGAAAGCCGTCGGCCAACTGTTTCTGCCTTTCCCGAAAATCTTACAAAGCTTACTTTGGAGGAGACTAAACTTCCATGGGAAAAGATGTCACTTGTTCGGTCATTGGTAAATCTTGAAGTGCTGAAACTGAAGTGGGAGTCATTTGTAGGAGACGTGTGGGAACAGCAGGAGGAGGAGGAGGAAGACGACGAAGAGGAGGAGGAGGAGGAGGAGGAGGAGGAGGAAGAAGAGGAATTTAAGAAACTCAAGTACCTAAAGATGGAAGAGTTAGGCATCAAGTCCTGGAAATGTGATGCCTCACAGTTCCCATATCTCGAGAAGTTGATTATTCAGTCATGTTGGTACCTGGTGGAAGTTCCCGCAAGCATTAAAGATATATATCCGCTAAGAACGTTGATTATAGAGGACTGCGAATCTTCTCGGGAATCAGTGGAAGCCTTGAAAGCAGAAGTAGAGAGAATTGGCAGTATGCTTGATGTTACTTTCCGTTAGTTTCTTGAGTAAATTACCCGAGGGCGCAGTCAGGGTTTTTATTTTCCTTTTTGATCTGTAATTTAATTAGTAACACTTACATGTAACTTTCAATATTTCACACTTGATCAGAAGTCAGAACTGTGCTACACGGTTCTCTCATTTAAATAAGAGAAAATTTTTATTTTACACTAAAACCTTTTGGGCCAATTTGAAGGTCAATTTGAATTTACACCACAATCTTTTTTTTCTTTGAGTCGACACTAAAACATTTGTCAAAATTTTGACCCAACACAAAGGTTTAATAGTTGTTAAGTCTCCGTTAGCCATATTTTCAAATTACACCAAAACCTTTGCAAAAATTTGCACTCGCTACCGAAACCTCTTCAAGAACTTTCACTCGCTACCAAAACCTTTTTCTATATTGACAAAGTTCATAATTATGGTTAAGTTTGTATGATATTGCAAATGGTTATGTTTGCGATAAAGGTGGTCTTTGTGGAGTATTTAATTGCAGTTTTAGTTTAAAGGGGGTTTGAGGTCAAGGATGAGTTATGTTTTTTTTTTCTCTATTTGTAGATGCCACTTTTTCTTTCTTGTTTGGTAAATGCATGTAATTAAGCATGTATAGTAAGATGCTAGCCTGATCACCTGGTCTTCTTTACTCGATGCATGCATTGATCATGGATCATCTATTTATGCTAATCTAAATTATATATTGTTTTAGTTGTTCTCGCTCCATATTTGCATGGTTGATATATATTTTGTGCAATTGTTAACAAATCTGATAGATTGATGATAATTGTTTGATTGTTATTTGGATTATCCAATAACTTACTTTGTATATGCAAAAGTTCTTGATAATTAGATCGCCACGGAACATTGACTGATTAGCCTAGTGATTTTGTATAATTTAGGATTCCTTTGCATATGTAATTTTATTTTTAGATTGTTGAAGGAAGGCCTGCTGAACATTGCGACCAAGCGAGTCACTGGAAGGATTAAGTCAGCTGGACAAGTTGACTAAGTATAAAGGAAGTCATTTCAGCACATCAAAGTGTGCAAAGAAGACAGACTGCTGAGGACACTTGATCAGAGACTGCTGGAGACAAAGACTTTCAAATGCAAGTAAGAGGATACTGAGACAAGTTCACTTGTTAAATGCACAACTCTGCAACTTCAAAAAAGTATACATGTGAGTGAGGATAATGGACACTAAACCTCCAGCCAGTGTTTATAAAGTGAGCACTGTTTCCGCTAAGGATGGTAAACTATTTGGAACAGTTGTGGGCATTGTTGTGCACGACGTGGACGGGCAGTTCGTGGCTTGGAAGCGTTAAAATTTTAGAAACAAATTGGCTCCAGCAGCGGCTGAATCATATGTAGGACATGAAGCTATTCTCTTTGTAAGATCTTTACAACTAACTAGCATTATCTTGGAGAGGATAGAAAACTATCATTGTTGTAACCTAGTACTAAGTACTAAGTGTTGTTCCTCTAATCTACTGATAACCTTGTATGTGTATGTCTCCTCGAGGAGGCTTGCCTCTAGTGTGCTATTAGTACCTGAGAATAAGAGAATGGAGGGTTAAGACCCTTTTTAACCGGTTTGCCTCGGACGACAAACCAGTGGTGAATCAACTGTAGCTTCGAAGGCACTAGATAAATTCCCTTAAACCCTTTGTTGTTGACCAACACTCCCCGTGCTGTCACCCAAACAAAGTATCCCTTTGTTGTTGACCTACACCACCCGTGCACAGTCACCCAGACAAAGTATCCCTTTGCTGATTGCTCAGACAAAGTGTCCTGTGATGTTGGCCTCAACACTTCCCGTGCTGATCCACCCAGACAAAGATAGTGCACACCTTGCACTTTTCCTTCAAGCACGACGATCCTCCACAAATCCCTTCCTCATCTCGGCTTGACACTCTTTAGCTGCTTGACCCAGACTTGACTCAATCCCTCCAAGACCTATCAGTCTGCAATCTCTAGAAGCCAACAACCCAGTTAAACTGTTGCTCTGTTTCGCGCACTCGAGCTCAACCAGATTCAGTTGGCAATCTGCTTCGAATCCAAGATATGCTTTTTATAGCTTCTCATCAGCTTTAAGTGCTAGCCTTCAATACAGTGAAGTATCAAATTTTCTTTGAGATAAATCTCTTAGAACCAAACACTGAAATTTTTGTAGATTGAGATTGGGAGTCTATGCTTAGAATATGCTTTCGAAAAGTTTCTTAATTCAGAAGTTTTCTCAAGCCTATACTACTAGCTTTCACAAGCGGATAGTTATTCCAAGGTATTCTTTTCTCGAACTTAGATCAACTTCACAATTTCTGTAAAGTTACTACAAAGTTTCTACAAAATTTTCTATAAAGTTAAAAGTTGTTTTCAGAAATGAACAAGTCCTCTATTTATAGATGGAGAATGCGAACGTTGAAAAGTATCCTTTAGATAGATTCAAGGTTAGTTTTGTCCATGCACAAATGTCGGTTGCTCAGAGATATTTTGAACCAGACAATATAGCCGTTCAAAAGTAAGGATAAGATTTATGCCCCGTCGCTTTCTCTTGTACATTAAATGCGCTCCGTCTCTTTCCTAGTTCGTTCCTTTAAACGCTTTGATCTAGTTCGACTTCCAACGGATATATTGTCAGCCAATACCATAGCACCAACAAAACATCATCAGCACAGGTTGCTTGCTTATATTGACGTACTCTATGAGTGCACTGATTTTCGGTTTAACTTAAGTATTGGCTGTCCAACTTTACTAAACCCTTTTTTATTTACTAAGCTATATTCTTCTTATTTTTTCAGAATAAGCATGACTCAGTTCTTAATAACGGAACGAGTCTTGTAAAAACCCTTCAGAAGGCGTACAATGTTCTTCATGTCTTTAGCATTTCCTTCCAAGGTGGCTCGGTCTTCAAGTCCTCCAAAAGTAAAAATAAAACTACACTTGAAACTAGGGGTGAGCGCGGACGGGTTTAGGCGGGTATTTACGAAAAATCAAACCAACCCACTATAGGCGGGTAGTTATAATAATAAACCGAGGCGGGTAGAATATTTTTCCAACCCGTGACGGGTTGGCTGATAACAATGGCGGTCGGTTTGGCGGGTGGAATATAGACGAAACAAAATAACATTTAAATGCAAAAATAAGTTATACATGGCGGTGGTTCAGGAATCTTAACTGCAACAGTACGTGAGTACCTTGATCTTGGCATTTTCCATTAAATAGTAACTAGATTAATTGAACAATACTAAGGGTTGAATCTACTCAATGTTTGATATGTAGTCCACAGTTCAATGAGAATACACTACCTAACAGGTTATGGAAAAATTTATACAAGAATTGGAGAAGGGTACATAGTTAAACCGTAAACGAATGCAATGCATACTAGTTCTATGTAACGAGAGATGAATTATTGATTCATAAATATACATATATTTATTTTTGTATATGCACAATGGTGGGTGGTCGGGTAAGTGGCGAGTTGCACCCGTCCAACCCGCCACCCCCCACTAATGGCGAGTTAAAAAAAATGTAACCGTCAAAATTTCTTTTGAAAAAATTGTTGGCGGGTGCGGGTAAGAGGCGGACGGTTTGTGCGGGTGGGTCAGGCGGGCGGATTTTTTGCACAACCCTACTTGAAACCTATCCTATTACAATCTATGTGAATCAGTCATGTACGAAAGGCCTTTTACAATGTTTGTCCTATCAAATCTATAAGACTCAACATGTTAGCTGATTCTAAACTAACTACAAGTGTGATCATCAAAATACTACTTCCTACGCCCAGCCCGAACTTCCCATTTTTCCTTAAAACTTCTCATTTCCATTTTTGTCCACTCTTACCCAAACTATAATATTTAATATATTCAAATTTTCTCAAAATCCAACACAAAAAAAAAAGTAAAGTTAACACAAAATTTCAACCCCACACTATTATTTTAATCAAAAAGTAATCTATGCTTATTTCCCTCTCCAAAAGTAAATGGAAAGCTTCGGGCGGGACGGGACGGAGGAAGTACAAAATAAGTCCTAACACTTGCACAACCCTAGGAATATGCCAAGCTCTAGACTATGTATATTACTTGCATAAAGCCTAACACACTAGATTGCAATCTATGTAACTAAACTTTTACAAATATCTTCTTCATAATTAGTGTATGTTGAATATGCTTGGTTCTTGCTTATGTATCTGTAGGCAGCTGTCTAGTTGCAAATATGAAGATACTGAAGACTGTTAAAAATAACTTGAAGATGAAGAATGAAGAATGAAGAAATGAAGCTTAATACTGTGTTTAAATAACGTTCATAGTAATATGAATATTAGTAGCATTAAAGTGTTATTGACAGAGCTGAATATGCTTTGAATACTGTGATGACGAGTTAGGTAATACATAGCTTAGAAAAGTTAGAGATTTTTGTCAGCAATGGATTCATAGTATGGCTTTATATTTCTTCTGGCAGATGTGGATTTGTTAATGTTTTCTTTTGTTATAGAAGTTGGCTTATCATATTTTGCTCATCATTTTCTCTGGTTTCATGATGGTACTATGCAGTGATTCGTGAACCAAGTGGCCCAACTCCAACTTTGAAATATGAGCATTCTTCAATACCTGGAACTATGAAGAAGCTCTTCAATCTTTGCTCGGGTTTCTTGACTAAAAGGGATGCATGGGCCTCGTCTAAAACCCGTGGCTTGTAGAGCATGCAGGCATAACATTGTATTTCTTGATACTAAGTCCTGATGATTCCAATTTTGTTAAAAGACGTGACCTTGTAGATAGGTTAGCTTCTGAAGATTGGCTGTCTTATCTAAAGCCCAAGCTTATAGAGCACATAGGCATAACTTATGTATTTCTAGATGCCAAGTCCTGATGATTTTTTATTTTTTTCATAAAAAAGTTCTTCTTGTAGTGAGGTTAGGTTCTGAGACAACACGAATGGTGGCCTCGTCTAAAAGCCCACCTTATACATGGGGCATAATATTGTATGACGTCTAGATAGTGTGTTAATTTCTTGTTCATTAATCAGTAGAAAAATTACTGATAAATGAGCAAGTTTATCCATGCTTTC
The DNA here is from genome assembly GCA_026545765.1 of Plantago major. Taxonomy (NCBI): domain Eukaryota; kingdom Viridiplantae; phylum Streptophyta; class Magnoliopsida; order Lamiales; family Plantaginaceae; genus Plantago; species Plantago major. Next base: position 3,679,973 of record CM048844.1, on the reverse strand, counting down.
TAGCTAGAAGGGCAAGGGATGATGTCAGTAAATTAAGCTTCTCCGTACTCTATAAGCAAGTTCTTGAGAGCAGCTGTTTCTCTTACATCTGTGCAAAATGAAGCGAATAGTGTCATAGGGAGTGTGGCATAATATGTTAGTATCAAATATTGTTTATGTTGTAGAACTCTGTTAAATTTCTTGCTTACCTTGTGTGTTTCTGAGTAATCAGCTTTCTAATTATGTCTGCATTGAAAGTTTTCATCCATGCTGTGCAATTTTCACATTTATATAATCACTTCAAGGAAACTGCATGATGATGCATTCTTAATGTAAAAGATACAGTGATCACTGAAGTGCATAATGGAAGTACATGTCCTTGAGAATTATGGCTCTGGTAATTTCCATTAAAGTAGCACAATATACGTCTAAATTTTCTTTGAATTTGGTGGTGCTATTAAGATCTTTTAGTACATTATTTGCATTATGCATAAAATTTTCTGCTAGTGGTATGCATTAGTAACACAAGATGCTAAGACACTTATGTTGGCCATGTATCCTTTCCTGTATGATTTGTGCCATAAGTTGCGTTTTAGATTTCTCCTTACTCTTCGATGTGCTTGAGGTACGAGGACCTGTTTATAGTTCTTTCCAATCTGGATTGAGTCTTTCAGCAATTTTATTTGGCAGGCCTTTGTATGGTAGCTGTGGAAAGACAGATGCAGAACAGACAAAAGGCAATGGCTGTAGCATTGAGAGCTGAAGCAGGTGCTGAGGCAGCTAAATAACTACTAGCCTAATACTGCAGTACTTTATAATAATTGTAAAAACATTACCTTTAACTGAGCCTAATGTTGTATCAGAGTCTGAGCTATTGCTTTTCTGATGCATGCCTCATCTTGTTCATGCACCTTTCCTTTAATGTTTGTAGTTCATTGAACTAGATTAGTATGTTGGTTCATCAAAGTTTTCTTGCAAATCATTGATTTGATTCCCGAACACTGTAATCTAGTGCTGGCAAATCCTTGGTGATGAATGGAACAGTAAAATAACATGAACTGCCGCCTTATTCATCATCGTTTAGCCTAAAAAAATATCATCAGATCTTGTGATCTGTTGATAAGCCTCTAAACTGATGAAGTTTGTGAAGAGGAGATGCAGCAGTGCAGCCTAATAATCTAGATTGCCTTAATTCTTGCAAGTCGGATTCGATTCTCATTATAATCTAAGCCCTCATTTCTTTTAAGTACACCAAATGAAGATTCTGATACAACATTACATGTGTTAATGAATACCTGTTTTCACCTGTTGAATATCCTACACAAACTAATACCTGCAATGGTATCTAACAACACACTGCACAAGTTTATCTGTATCCCAACTTTTACTAACGTGGCAACGACAAAGATCTTTGTATGATATCTTCTGCCATGAGTCTAACTGACATTGGTGATGAAATGGTAGCAGATGGCTGGAGGAGAGGCGTACAGCCCCAACATTTACAAATGCTTGGGGTTGCAAATCAATTTCTGGACCTGTTCTATGGTCAAATCGAGGAGTATCTGGTAATTGATGATCGTATTCCTCAACTGAAATTACTGTGCTTGTGTCTGTACGAACAGTAGAATCATTTGGGTAATTGCCGAATCTTCTCCTTCTCCTAGCTGCCTTCCCCCATCCATGGATCGTCTCTCGTATTCTGTTAGGAATTAGAACTGTCTTGTAGTTTGTCCCCATCTAAAAAAAAAAAAAACAACACTTTAGTCCAGGATTAAAACACACGCCCTCACGTGTGAGCAAGTTGCATCAAAGTTTTATGTTTAAACTCCTTTCAGTACTTCGGAAGGTTTTTTCGCAACCGACATTTTAAATTTCTTTGATGCAAGAATGCCGAAAAGTAGGAGAGTTTTGTAATAACAAGAACAAAAAAAGAAATCGAAAAAAAAAAAGAACAAAGGAAACTTAGTACAGGGTAGTCTAAGTTATACTCCCATCTCATAACTTAGAAATTTGGACTATTCAACAACCAAGGTAGTTCATGAGTGCTATCATTTTAAAACGTGAAACATATTCTGTAACCTTCACTGATAAGTATGTTTGTACCTGAGTCACCAACGCATAGAGTGACAAAGTGATGTAGCTGCATAAGAATCGCCCACCAAACCTACGCACAAAAAGTTAGGTCAACACTGAATCCAAGTAAGGAAAGAACACACTAAAGGCAAACTAAAGGTTAATTCACGAGTAAGATCAAAGAGTAAGTAGGATATCCGTAGTACCTTTTACGTTTTAAGAGCATAAAACAAACAACGAATCCCCAGAGTGGAGCACTGTTAAAAAGAATAGGAATTTCAGCAGAGCCTCAGTAGGATATCTTGGGAGCAAGAAAGACCGAAATTTAAGATAAACTAAGTCATGAATGAAAGTGGAGTTCAAGATTAGGTTACAGAAAGTGATAGCACATATATGTTTTCTGATAACCACAAAATATTCAGGTATGAGCACATGAGCTATGAATGAAGGGCCACACAGTAATATACTAATATGGTTCAAACACGTGGACATCACTAATGCCATTTCATACTTCCAAAGCGTAAAATAATAGGGTATTAGGATGCAACAAGCTTCGGACTGCTACATTTTCAAGTGTGTGTAACCAACTAGACACAGCAGAACAGCTATAAGAATTGCAAAGTTGATGAAGAAACAGAACTAGATATCCATAATTAGAGGTATGCATATGCATAATAAGATCTGGAAGACGTGCGTTCTAAATAAACTAAGTACTAGATCAAACTTAAAACAAGCGGTAGTAACGAAACAGGGAAATAATAGATCAAGCGATGCACTGAAACACAGAAGACTCAGTTCATCAGTAGATATACAAAATAACATCACTGAGTAAAAATTCACATACTGGGTCCTCCCAAAACCGGCCTTAGACGGCCTTTTTAAATTTAATGATCTATTTCCCACCATTACAGTTAGCAGAATCCTGATCGAAGGAAAAGATCATCGCTAAGACATTGTTTCATTTAACACAAAAACAGAAAGGACAGTATACTAGATCAACTTAAAGAGTCAACACCTCCCACAAGGGACGAATGCCTTCCTTGAATAGATGTAAATCAGTAGGGGTTGACAATGATGAGGGGCGAGCTGAGTGGCAGTAGCAGACCCAAAAGGCTTCAATCTGTGTCCATGCAATAGTAAGTAAATCATCCAGAGAACAAGAAGAGCAAAAGTGTAAAAGCCATGGATGACATTAAATAACATACCATGCTGAAGTCAACAATTTTTTGATATTGTCCTCGTATGATTGTGGATTTCTGACTCCTGGAGTTCGATGAGTGTACCAGAAGACAAACTTGTGCTGATGATCAATAAATTACGATCAGATTGGCAGGACTATACTCTAAATACTCAGCGATCACAGCCTCATTGAAACTATATCCTATGGTTATCCATGAAAAAAAATTAACATTTCGACATAGAGTTGCTACACCACAAGACAATAACAGTCTAAATGATATGCGTAACAGAATTGAATAACAAAACTGTAAAACAATGGGTATTTGATTCAAATGAAAATACTTCCATAATCATGTGTCCACTTTCTTTATTTGAAAAGGAAAAGGCAACTTCTACTTACGGTGAATAGAAATAGGAACTTGGGATCTGTAGCCGCCAGCCTTGATGCCCTCACAATGATCTCAAGAAAAGGTTTCTGGCATTTTATACCTAGTCTAGTAGATAATTCATCTCTTTATATTCTGGAAAGTGCAGATGATCCCTTTGTACTTTCAGATGTGCAAAGATTCGGGGCAGAGGTCCCTTCAGGCAGATTTTTTCAATTTTCAGATAAAAATCAAGTACTATGCCTGCTATAAAATAGGAAGGTAAGTGTCACATCTTGATGCCCACTTCACCTCGCTTTCCTGCAATCACGACCTTGAACAATAAGGAATTGGCTTCCACCACAGATGCCAAAATCAAGTACAAGAACATAATGTGATTCTTGATAACTAGTTATAACTTTTCAAAAGCCAAACCAGGGGAACAAGTGTCTGGAAAGAAGATTACAGTTATGCATTCTCTAAACCAGTCTGCAAAATAAGGCTGATTAAAGGAGTTGATACGCTTCTATAATATGCGACAGAAAGCATTTCGTTTTTAGCTATTCCAACTTTTCGGTTTTCAGTACCAATTACCAACTAATATTCTCTCTGAACAATTATTTTTCATCATTGCTTTAGCGATCAACAGTTCACAGGTATAAGCTTTTGGAGATGCTAAAGATTAGATCATAGCCAAGAACTGAACAGTAAATTTAATATTCTAAGTGATATATACAACTTGGCCGAAAATAGCGAGTGTAAAAATGTAAGATAAAGTTTATATTTAAGAACTGTTACCTGGAAATCAACAACATAAGTGAAAATCACTTCTTGTTTATCTTTAACCTCCTGAGGAGAGTTTGAAGTTGAAACTGTACGCTTGGCATGTGGATCACATGAAAGTTAGACGAGTAGCCGCACTCCATTGTCAATAACCTTCAATAATCAATCACAATAAATGCCAAAGAAAGAGAAACACCTAACAGCTAGTAAGCTACTGCATCTTCGACATTCTACGGCCACAAATCCACAATCAAACAAACCACAACTGAGAACTTAACACTGCTGCGATTGAGAACTAGAAATCGAACTTCTCCATCCTAAACCAGCGATTTCATACAATGGAAGTTCCATTCCTGCAAGGCTTATCCCCTCAACCATGTGTTGCGATAAGATGAGTTGTCGACTTGTCATTCAGTGAAGCATCATGAGGCTTGTACTCCATTACATAGCCATGGGGAAGCTTCAGATGGCGCCTGATTGAATCCCTCAAAGCCATCACAGCCTGCCAGACACAGCATGTGAAAAGGGTTGTTACAACCAATATTTATTTCAAACAAAAGGCTTTTAACATAATGGAGAAAATGCTAACCTGTTTATCAGATGCATTGCGGTTCCACCCACTCAGTATATCCGTTAAAGCGGATACTTAATACTGCTCCGCAAATGTTTTCACCATACTCAAGTTGATCTCCAATCAATGCTAGTACCTACAACCAGATATTCAGGATAGAGAGCAGAGTTTAGTACTTATATCACTTATTATTGGAGAAGTCAGAATTTTGTAGTAGACTACGGAAAGTACAGAAAGCATGTATGATAATGAAACCGGTAACACTAACATGTTTATTATTAGTTAGTTGAACATATCTGATCATTGAAATTGAAAGAGTGCAAATACCCTATAGAACTTCGATTAAAAAAACTTAAGCACACTATAAACCAAACAACTCAGATCACGAATCAATTTTAATCCAGTGTACCAAAGCTTAGAGCAAAAAATCAGCACCCTAGGATCACCACAAACCCAAAAACTACTTCAACATAAGACATATAAATATCAAAAGATTCCGAACCAGAGTATGCATATAAATAAGCTATGATCAGACCTTAGTATTTTTGAGACATGCCTTATAGTTCCTCAATCCAAATCCTAAATCCATCTATGCCAAGGTAAACTTGGCCCAGCAACAGTTTTTAAGTTGAGAAGATTAAAGGCACTTTTAATAGAGAAGGTTTCAGTTGTGGTATGTGGCCAAACTAACTCATCTTGCAGTTCCACATTAAGAGGAAAAGCTTGTACATGTTCAACCAGTTCCTAGGTAAGAAGTTACCTAGTAGATCTTTATTCCACTCCCCATTCTGATAAAAGGAACTAACCATAATAATATTATGAGGATCAAACATAACTAGGTCAGCAAGAGGAAAATTAAACAACCAATTGTCATACCAGAAGTCTACTTTAGTGCCATTACAAACCTGCCAAGCTTGTGAATTTCTGAGTAAATCTCTATTTTTGACAGTTGTTTTCCAAAACCAGCTATGGTGACTTCTATCTTGAGCATCCCACACTGAAGTATGTGGTAAATACTTGGCCATATACGTTTTAGCCCAAAGAGAGTGTGGTTGAGTTAATTGTCTCCAAAGAAGCTTCATTAAGTAAGCTTGATTAAGGACAGTCAAAATCCTGACACCTACTTAAGAGGCACAAGCCTTACAAAGTTACCATCCCTTGCTCTAATTATACATCCAAAACCTGCTTCACCAGGGTTATTTACCACTGAACCATCAATGTTCATAATATAAGGCAGATCAGTCATAGGTGCCCAGGAGCATAAAACAGTCATTTGTTTTCTAAATATAATGTTAGGAAAAGTCACATTAATTTGTTTAAGAGAATGTTGAATCAGGCAAAGCAATTGGCATTAAATTTCAATTTGGTATCAAGGTTTGATGCAAAAAGTAATTCGATTATGGTTTTGCTCTGTTCCCAGATGGAAGTTTAAGATTACATATCCATGTTGGGATTTATGTACTTATATAACCCTGGGAGTTGACTAACAGGTCATAGGTTCGAAAACTGCATAAAAAGGTAAGCCTAACGGGGGTTTCGCCAAGTCCAACAATCGCACAATCCAGTTCTATAAATTCTGGCGCACAGCAAACAACCACTACATATATGTATGTGAAAGAATAACTTACCAGTCAAAAGGAAATGTTCTGTTTCATATTGCTACACCTCATAACTTTGTTGGTACAAGGGCCAAAGTTCGAAAGTTCTGTGAATATAGTCATCAACCTTACTACTCAAAAAAAAAAAAAAAAAGGGCATCAGAATTATATAAAAAATTACGTTTTAGAAAATTGTATAAAAAATTTATGAAAACTTACCCTACTGAAGTCATACAAAAGATCAAAGTCATCATGTCGAAGTACAACTCAGGGAACATTCCTGAGACATCTCGCTCAATGTCATCCCGACTTTTACTTTTTGGTTTGACATAATTAGTTTTATGGTGAGTGAGGTGACTATAGATAGGCATTGATGTAACGGATGATATCAGACGTCCAAACATTAGTACTGCCAGACGGGAATGACGACGGAACCACTCATCATAAACTTTTACATATTCATCAGTTCTGACTTCAACTTGGTCAGTCCAGCTCGAGAAGAGGATGAGGAACTGGTCTGGTCCATGACATATACAAATTTGGCATCTGAATTTCAGTTCAATGTTGTCCCACCACATCTCTAGGTTGTTACATTGCCTTTATCTTTACTTAGACTAAGCCATTCTTTATGGAATAAATGTTCATATGTGATAACTTCTTCCGAAACAATGTTCGATTTATCATCATCGGAATTAATAAAGAATATCAACGTCAATAAATTCAAATGACCCGAACAAAGTTTTGAAAAGTTTTTCGACGCCGTTCACTACAGAGAGCATAGAAAAGAAAACATGAATTATATTCATTGATTCAGCTTTCAACATGATGATGAACTTTGTATTCCACCCATATTCAACCATCCAAATGATCGCCATGTGGAGTTACATTTTTTCAGGCCCTCTGCGCATTTACTAGTAATGTATAATCGAACGGGTAAAAAATGGGAGGAATACAAAGGTCAATCATAATTGTTGAAAGCTACTGAGGATCAAGTTAATAGCGCCGAAAAACTTCTCAAACTTTGTTCGGATCATTTAAATTTATTGACGTTGATATTCTTCATTAATTTCGATGATGGTAACTCGAACATTATTTCGGAATAAGTTATCACATATGGACATTTCTTCTATAAAGAATGTCTTGACCTAAGTAAAAAGAAAGCAATGTTACAGCCCAGATGTGGTGGGATAACATTGAATCAAAATTCAGAATTTTTTTTCAGATAACAAACATTGTTTATATTTTTTTATGCATTTTTTGTTATTGTGTTATTCATATAAATGTTACTTATTAGATATTACTCCCTCTTTATTTTTGGTAGAGGTATTATAGACGGTGTGATGCATTTGCGTGATCACGATCTGTGCATGAATACTACGAAAGTCTATATCACGCCTTTGGACCATGCACGGATACTGCCTTCTATGGGGTTAGATTCGACGATCATGCTTAGCTTGTACCTCTTCTTTTTCCCCAGCTACTTATTTATTTATTTTTTTTCCAGCTACTTGTTTACTTGTGCCTCACCTTTGTTCTTTTCTAAGACATCTTGTAACTTCCTGAAAGAAAGTAAAACAATGTATCACATTAGTACATATTTCACAAGGTATCACACTAGTACAGCCTATAACTTGATTGCTTTCCTAAGATGCCAAAGATGCTCTCTGTAGTATCTAACTCTCACTGCTCTATCCTCCCTAGCTTCGGTGGTCGTTTAATGTATACTTCTATGTTACAGTGACTATAAAGTTTACATTGCCAAGAAATGGAACAAGATTAAGATTAATTGGGAGGGATCAAAAAGGGAAGTGTAAAGAGTAGATTGTGGTGGAGGGAGTATTAGGCCTTCTCCATAGGGAGAAAGAAAAATAAATAAATAGACAAAATAAAATAGAAAAAGACTACTACACCTGTCCTCTTCAGCCTTTTCATGTTCATGCACTTCTAATTCAGGGCTACGAATAGAGTGTAAACATCCTTCGGAAACTACACTTGCTTCCATTGTCCGACTAGGCATCATCCCAAAGAAGTCCTTCAATTTGTCCAATACTGCAGGAACTCGAGAACCTGAACCAACAACTTCAACTGAATGAAGATCATCAATACTCAGACGAGATTCTGTAAGAGCTTTCTGCAATGGCTGCTTCACACGTTGCAGAATTTGGGTGCTAATTTTCACAAACTTATCTCTTGCAATGGAGCATTTGACAGACTTATTTCCAATCAGGATATGATTACACGCTTTAGTATCTTTAGTGAGAAGCTCCTTTAAGATCTGACAAGTAGCACGCAGCTCGAGACAGGCGCTGCGATCATTCTTGACAGAAATCAAATGTTTACTCCTGATCTCGGCAACAAAATGTTCGAACAGAGCTTCATCAAATTCTCTTCCACCAAGGGACAGGTCAAACGAGTATGCCAACATTTTCAATCCACCTTTCTTGAAGGCAGCGATACAAACTTGCAGGCTTGAATGGCCAACATCGACAAAAGCGACATTTCGGGCATCATCACAGGCTGTCTTATAACCATAAGCCAATGCAACAGCGATCGTCTCATAGAAAACACAGGGCCGATTCAACTTAGCCTGTTCTGCAGCCTCTTCAACAGCTTTTCTTTGAAGGTCAGTGAAATAGACCGGTATTCCAATGCAATAATCTATGTCTGTTGCTTTTTCTTTCAATTCCTCTTCCGCGATAGACTTCAACTTAGAAAACATCCGTGTCAAAACTCGGGCAGGTGTAAGTTTCACTTGAAGTAACTTATATTGAAGAAAGATCTCAGGAATAGCATTAGATTCTTCTTCGTTGAATAATACAAACGGCAGTGAGACGAGATCAGATTTCACTTCTGAAACCGTTTTCCCTAACAATCTCTTGAATGGACTTGGACTCGTCATCAGACCTTTCGGATTTGACATCAGAATAAATATTGAAAATAGTAGGCATTTCACTACAGACAACGCGAGCAGCCCCTCCCCTTTCCGCAACAGCAAGGGAAAGGGTCAAATTGCCAAATTGAATACCTACTGCCCTCATTGTTGAGGGAAAAAACCTACAACGCCAACATACATAATCAGCCGGCCGTATGTATATAATATAAATTACACCTGCTGAGCATCGGTCCATAACCGGCCCGGACCGAACCCGAAAAAGACTGACCCGAATTTTTTGTTTAAAAAAAAAAATTAAGGAGCAAAATACATGAATCCAGGAGAAAAAAAATGAATTCCCAAATCAAATCCGTTCTGCAGAATTCCCAATATGAAACCACAAATTTCAGATAAACCCTAAATAACAAAACAACACAAATCGCAACCCTGACCAAAATCTTTTTATCATTTCACCCAGAGCAAAAATGATCAAATGAGTTGAAATGCCGACCGCTAAAACAACAGAAAGAAAAAGATATTTAAAAAAAGGCAAAAACCGACCGAATCAATAAACAAGATAATGGATCCAGATATGAAGAGGAAATTGGAATGATTCGAGTAAACAAACCTTTTTCTCCAAGAGATCTCTTAAATTCCCTTTCTCTTGTTTCGGTTACCTTTTTCAGTTACCTGGAAGGCTGGAAGCATTGGACCCAATAGGTGGAGGTAGGTGGAGGTGGGCGGAGGTGACCGGCGAGGTGACGGCGCAGGTGGAGGTAGGCAGTGGGCAGACGGCAGGTGACGGCGTAGGTGGAGGTTAGATTGGCGATTGGCGAAATTTCGGACTGAGGGAGGCAGCGGGCAGACGGCAACAATGGCGGGTGATGAGTATCTCTTTACCCTAAAATTTCGAGTTTGTGTATATTTCTCATGCATGGTATGGTAGATGATGTTGGTAAAGGTATCGACTAAGGAAGGAATCTTAGGTGTTGCAAAATTTTGACAGAAAAAACCCTTGCTTTACTTGAGAAGATTCATCTTCTGTTAGTATGTGTTTAAGCAGAGGTTCACTTGATGTTGTTATGGTGTAGTTGATGATAGTATTTTTTTTCTGTGTTGAGTATAAACGAGTTCGATTATGCCTTATTGTAGTTCAATTTCGAATGAATGTTTGCCATTTTTTGTGTTTTGAAATTGCTCGGTGTTGTTACTTTGTTCTCAACCATTTTGTGTTGTGTTACGTTGACAGGTGATGATTTGTTCAATATAAGGATGCATTCTGGAAAGGAACAGTTTCTACTCTACGATGTATGTACGAAGAAGTATAACTATTCTAAACTCATGAAAGATGTTATCAAAGAGGTAATAGATGATGTTCATGCCAACTTCTCTCTGTTTTGGACTATGAAATATGATGTTGAGGGTTTATTTGAGCAGTATGAGGTATTAAGTGATAGGGATTTGAATTGATGTTTGAGAGAAACAAAACACACAATTAGAAGTTGAATTGCATATAGAAACTGATGATGTTGAGCCCTTGGCTATTGATTTTTCTGGACATAAGGCTAGTAAATGTGATGATGATGTTGATCAATTGTATCACCCTCTAGTTAACAGTCAAATACCAACTGAGAGAACTGACATCATGCCTCAACTTTGGATCAGAAATGTTTTGCAGTTAAATCATACAATAGGATGCATAGATGTCTGTGGAAAGTGAACAATAAGGAGGCAGATTCAAACTGGTTGGCAGATAAGGTGTGTGTTGAATTGCAAAACAATCCCAAGACTCAGGCTAAAGTTCTAGTTCAGTGGGCTACTAATGAGCTAGGTGTTACAGTCCCATACATGAGGATGTATAGGGCCAGACAAAAAGCATTGGAGATTCTTGGAGGTGATCCAGTGCAAGCATACATGCTAATGCACAAGTATGAAGAGATGATACTTAGGACCAATCCAGGCAGTACAGTTGGGTTTGTCAAGACTACATTTATTGGGAGGGCACCATGATGTGCTCAAATTATTACTAGAAAAACAAGTAGGAAGCTGTTGTTGTAAATATACAATGCTAACCACAGAGTCGTTCGCTAAGGAATCAATTAAGCTACCACAGCAGTTCGAAAGCAAACAGTTACTTGTGAAAACAATTTGATTTGTTTGATTTTGATTACTTTTGATAACTAGAAAACAGAAAAGCAGATAAACGGTTTTTAACAATGAGATAAGAGAACACAACAGTTATGATCGAGTAATGCTAATTCGCTCTAGGGAAATCGTTCATATTTGTCACACGGTCGGTGTGCATAAATCGATCAATCCAACCTCAACCAATCGTCATTTGAGTATTTTGAACTAGAGAAATCGTGGGTCGTCAATCCACGATCCTTAACCGAAAACGATTTAGAAAATCTTGAACTAGCGAATTGGATTGATAGTTTTTACGAAGATTTTGAACTAGACGAACCTATATGAACGAATCTTAACCCTAGAATCGAATACGCAAAATCGTCACATAACCACTGTGTTCAGAGTGATTTAGCTACTCATAGTAGAAGCAAAGATCAAAGAATTCAAGGTATTGGATATGACAAACATAGACATATTGATAATTGCACGCAAGCTCATACAAATCGAATAACAATAGCAACACGAATCGAAGAGATAAACGATAGAGATTTATCAAATATTATCAAGAATTCGATATCAATTCTTCAACAATGATGAAACCCAAGCTCCAAATATGTCTCAATGTCAAAGTATGAATATGGAGCTTTCTCCTAAGAACTAGATTAAAAGAAGGTATGAAAGAAATTACAAAATCCAAAAGTAATAAGGAAATCGAAATTCCCATCTGCGCATCTCGCCGCGGCGAGCCTTCTTTATCGCAATATATATAGCCCTCGCATAATTTCGCCGCGGCGAGCAAAATGCTCCGCCGTAGCGAGCTTCAATCTTCAAAAAGAGGCTTCATTTGCAAAATCTCGTCGTGGCGGATCAATTTCTTCGCCACGGTGAGCTCCTCCCGATGGATTTATTGAGGCTCTCGTAAAATCTCGCCGCGGCGAGCCTCTTCAGCCATTCAAATGCCAGTTTCAAAAAATCTCGTCGCGGCAAGAAAAATGCTCCGCCGCGGCGAACCTTGTTAACCTAAACTCCTCATCTTTGGCTCAAAACTACCGATTCCTGCAAAACACCAAAGCATAAAAACGTACAAAAACACTAAAAAACCATAAACGAAGACTAACAAAGACAGCTAAAAAGGACCAAATGAGACTCTAAATTATCGTCTCATCAAACTCCCCAAACCGAACCTTTGCTCGTCCTCGAGCAAACTCAAAACAAAATAAAAACAACTAGACTCTAGACAACGACACACAAGAACACATAAACGAGTCAGACTTCCAAGTGACCGAACTCTACCATTGTAAGCATTAAGTTCACAAGATGCAAAAGGTTTGCACTCAACTAACCGTGACAGAAATAGTGCACAAAAAATCCTGTAAGAGAGTTTCTCAAGTAATAGCACTTAAGTCTAACTCTCCAATCCCTCACAAGGAAATCCTACATATCTCTCTCTCACACTCTGGAACTGTCCAGTAGGTTAATCACTCAAGGAACAATAAGATAAAAGGAAGGTGACTTTCATCACAAAGGTGCCCCAAATACCTCATGGAATGTACTCAATCAGTTAAGTCAGAAGGGGCTTTTCCTTGCGCACAGCAACTTGTCGGAGCATACAACCAACCCTCCATATCACCACATTCTTGCATACTATGAATTATATGCTAGTCAATTGGCCACAATGGACTCTTTTAGTCTCACTTTTTTGGTAGTGCATGTTTTACCGAAGTCCGCACTTTTGTGCGTGTCAGTTTGGTGTACGTGCCATCAACCCTCACGGACATATGGATTTTTAAGACCACGCCAGTATATAGGTAGTATTTGAAACACGCCTGACACGACTACGGTGGTGACAAGCACTATAGATACACTCCGAGACGATTCAACTAATCAGGGGGAATACATATTACAAGATTTGAACAATAACATCATAACGCAGCAGATTTCTTCTCCCCAAACCGGTTCTTCGCAATGCACTGGCTTTCGACAAAATGAAACAGGAAGAGCATGTCATTCGTCATACTTAACTTAACTGTGTACACATGAGAATGAAAAGGCGCAAACAAGAGGGTTTGCACTTCCCGAAAGGATCACACAAGCGCCGGTACAATATTTTTTCATCGGCTTAAAGTTTCTCACCGGCTTTTTGGACTAAAGAGTTAAACAAACTTGCTATTTATAGGGAAAAAACTTACGAGATCTTAAATCCACTACACTATCTAAGCTGAGAATCATGCAAAACGTAAGCAGCAAGCAGATTTAACAATCACAATAGAAGTTTTCGTAACTTGGAAGAATGACTCACGAAAGACTCTAGGGAAGAAAAGAAAAATTGACCAAAATAAACAGAAAGTAAAGGACGAAATACTCTAGAGACTCATAAAATAGAAAAAATGCAGACAAGACACTAGAGAGCACAGTCCCCCTCCCCAAACCTAAACTCAAGCATGTCCTCAAGCGTAGAGTGAAAAAGAAAAGAGAATGGGAGCTATAGTGACTTACCTGCTGGTGTACCTTTATAGTCATGTACTAAACTCACCAAGAACAACCTCTTCATCCAGTCGCTCTTTAAATCCGTCCAGATATGGCTTAACCCGCTGGCCATTGACCTTGAAGGTGGATCCATCACTTGTGTTCAAGAGTTCGACCGCACCATGTGGTGCCACTTGAACAATTTCGTATGGTCCATCCCATCGAGAGTGCAGCTTCCCTGGAAACAGTTTAAGGCGAGAGTTAAAGAGTAAAACTTTCATAGCTGGGGTCAAATCCTTACGAATTATTCCCTTATCATGGTACTCCTTAGTCTTGGCCTTATAGATCTTAGCATTCTCGAAAGCAGTATTCTGGAGTTCTTCCAGTTCTGAGAGCTGCAGTATATGCTCTGTGCCAGCTGCATCCAAATCAAGGTTCAGGACCTTAATTGCCCATTCTGCTCTGTGCTCAAGCTCTACCGGTAGGTGGCAAGCTTTCCCAGAGACTAGCATGTAAGGTGTGGTGCCTATAACAGTTTTATAGCTTGTGCGGTATGCCCACAAGGCGTGTTGAGCTTGTACGACCAATCTTTTCGGTTAGGCTTCACCACCCTCTCAAGTATACTCTTAATCTGCCGGTTACTAACCTCTACCTGGCTTGAAGTTTGGGGGTGATATGTTGTAGCGACCCGATGATGCACTCCATACTTTATTAACAGATTCACAAAGGAGCGGTTGATGAAGTGGGAGCCACCATCACTGATTACTACCCTGGGGGTGCCAAACCTGCAAATAATATTCTTGGCAAGAAAAGAGACAACAACTTTGGAATCATTAGTCTTGGTTGGAATTGCTTCCACCCACTTAGTCACATAATCGACAACAACCAGTATATATTCAAAGCCATTACTCTTGGGGAAGGGTCCCATAAAGTCGATGCCCCACACATCAAAAGGTTCAACAACAAGATTACTTGTGAGGGGCATCTCATTCCTCTTGCCTATATTGCCACTTCGCTGACAGGCGTCACAGCTAACACAAAATTTATAGGCATCTTTAAAAAGAGAGGGCCAGAAAAAACCTGATTGAAGAACCTTCAAGGCGGTTTTCTTCCAGCTATAGTGCCCACCGCACTGCATGGAGTGGCAGAATGCAAGTATGCTTCCAATTTCATCTTCCGATACACAACGCCGCATCATGCCATCATTGCTTAGCTTGAACAGGTATGGATCATCCCAAAAGTAGCTCCTGCAGCGAATAGCAAAATGCTTCTTTTCCTGCGAAGTCATGTTAGTAGCAAACAAACCTGTGGCCTTAAAATTAACAATATCGGCAAACCAAGGTTCTAAACTAACAGAGAATAAATGCTCATCAGAGAGATCATCAGGAATGGGGGAAGATGGGGCGATGGTGCCAGGATTAATCCTGGATAGGTGATCTGCCACTAAGTTATCTTTGCGACACTTGTCAATTATCTCACAGTCAAACTCTTGCAGCATCAGGACCCAGCGAATAAGGCGAGGCTTAGAATCGATTTTGGCCATAAGGTGGCGAATTGCTGCATGGTCGGTATGCACTATTACCTTGAATCCCTTCAGATACGACCTGAATTTATCCAGGGCGAATATGACAGCCAAGAATTCTTTCTCAGTGGTAGTGTAATTGACCTATGCACCATTAAGAGTTTTGCTGGCATAGTAAATCACATGGAAATGCCTATCGACTCTTTGTCCTAGAACAACGCCTATAGCATAGTCAGAAGCATCGCACATAATCTCGAAAGGTAAAGACCAATCAGGTGCCAGAACAATAAGGGCGAAAACAAGTTTTTCTTCCAGGATATGAAAGGCTTCCATGCACTTATCATCGAAAACAAAAGGCACATCTTCACCAGCAAGTTACTAAGGAAGTTTCACACAAGTGGGTGGGGGAAGTTTCACTATAACATCAAGTTTAGCTCTATCTACCTCAATCCCCCGCTTAGAAACCACATGCCCTAGAACAATACTCTCTCGCACCATAAAGTGACTTTTTTCCCAACTAAGGGTCAGATTACACTCTATGCAACGTTCCAAGACTTTATCAAGCTTACCAAGGCAGTCGGTGAATGAGTCACCAAAGAGAGAGAAGTCATCCATAAATATCTCAATGAAATCCTGCACCATGTCAGAGAAGATAGAGAGCATGCACCTTTGAAAAGTTGCCGGAGCGTTGCATAAGCCAAAAGGCATCCTGCGATAGGCGAAGGTGCCGTATGGGCAAGTGAAGGTGGTCTTCTCTTGGTCCTGCGCTATGGGAATCTGATAAAAACCTGAAAGACCATCCAAAAAATAATAGAACTCGCGCCCCGCAAGGCGGTTTAGCATCTCATCAATAAAGGGCAGGGGGAAGTGGTCCTTCTTAGTGGTAGCATTCAATCTCCTATAATCTATGCAAACACGCCACCCTGTGGTTTTCCTAACAGGAACCTCTATCCCTTTCTCATTGGCCTCAACAGTTACTCTAGACTTTTTTCGGGACAACATGCACGGGGCTTACCCATCGACTGTCAGCTATAGGGTAGATCATATCATGTTCTAACAGCTTAAGTACCTCGATTTTAACTACGTCTTGCATGACGGGGTTAAGCCTACGCTGAGGTTGCTCACAGGTTTAGCATCATCTTCAAGACTAATCATATGGGTGCACCTAATCACGCTAATGCACTTGATGCCACCAATCCCCCATCCTATGGCCTTGGAGTTCTCTCTCAAAAGCTCTACTAGCCTATTCTCTTCTTCCTTTCGCAATTTCGAAGAGATTATCACATGTTTAGTTTTGTTTTCTCCTAGGAAAGCGTATTTAAGATGGAACGGGAGCTCCTTAAGGTCGGGTTTAGGAGGGTCGATTTCCCCAGTGTTTCCACCAAGGTGATGGATTTCCTCACTAGGGTCGACTTCAACCGGGTCAAGCATGCAGACTATCTCACTACTCTCCTCACAAAGCATATCCTCATCAGAACTAAGAATTAAAGTTGCTTCTAGCTTATCATCAGTTAACATAGCTAGGTAAGTAGCATGCACACAATCATCAATAATATCATCAAACTCGGCATTTACTTCAGAAATCAGATTACATTCTTCCACTGAGTAGGTGTCAGAGTTACTTGTCGGTCGTGTTGCATCCTTGTTGATCTTGTTGCCACCAATTTCCATGGAAATCTTCCCTACCGCTACATCGACATGCAGCTTCACTGTTTTCATAAAGGATCTTCCCAAAAGGATCACATGGTCCTTACTACTAGTGCCTGCTCCACTGGGGGGGTAGTACCACGAAATCTACTGGAACCTGGAAGGTGTCTACTCTGACCAGTGCATCACGAATCACTCCTAGGGGGCGTCTGATGCTCCTATCGGCTAGTTGCAGGGTCATGTTTACTGGTGCCAGTTCCCCCAAACCCATCTCCTTTGAAAGAGCATGGGTGATAAGATTGATGCTGGCTCCCAGATCGAGCATTCCTTTCGCTATCTTCCCATTTTCCATCTATATGTCAATCACAAAGCTCCCTGGATCTTGTTGTTTCACTAGTAAACCAACCACTGAATTAGCTGTTTCTGGTAGAACTAGCTTTTCGTTGGCCAAATATTTCCTCTTACTTGCATTGAGATCCTTGAAGAACTTAGAGTAGGAAGGGACATTATCAATGAGGTCAAGGAATGGGATGTTCACATTCACCTTTGAGAGCATGGCCAAAATAGCTTTGAATTTGCTGTCATCCTTGGGTTTCTTGATTCTACCTGGATATGACAGTTCTTTGCTGATTGGGGGTCCGTGGAGTAGTGGTTATCGATTTGTAAGCACCCCGCGTGTCACGTGAGTTGGCTTTTTCTGTCAAAGGTTGGTCTTCCCCAGTGAGGTCGACTACTGGGGTATCCGGGGCTTGTGTCTGTGGTTCTAGTTCTGGCCCTTGGATCACCTTTCCACTTCGGAGTACTGTGGTTGCCTGAACTTCCTCCTCCTCGGTTTCCTCATCCCCGAACTCAGTACTTGCCAAAAACCTGACCAGTTGGTCGGTAAAATCCTCTATCCTGCTTACCATTCCCTCTATCTGTTTGCTAGTCCTTTCTTGCCCTTCCATCACAAGACTCATGTATTTTTCATCATGGGCAATCAAAGCTAGCAGAGTACTATCGCTGAATGCACTAGCTTCCCGTTGCACCTCTAGACTATTCGTTGTCTTCATAATGGTTGGTCCAGATAGCTCTGCGCTGGGGGCGTAGTAACCAGGAAAGCACTCCATACCTGGACTAGAATAACAAGAACTCAACTATTGTTTAGTTTCTGTTAGTCCAAATAAAATGAAATGACGCCTCAAGTAACCAACGGCTTTCAGTGCTATCTGCAAGGCAACTTTGACTCCCTCTCAGAATCTTTTGTGATTCTTAGTCAGTCAACAATGACTAAGGGGGAAGGATCTCAAGGTGCTCAGAGAGGAAGAGGAAGAGGAAACAAAAGAAGATCTGAACAACCACCTCTCAGAATAAATGAGCCCTCCTCCAGTCAAGCTGCTACTCAGATAGTAGCAACAACTCAGCAGATTCCTGAACAAGGAATGAAAACAAGGGCCAGATTACAGGCAAGATCACAGAGACCTCCAAAGGGAACCAAGTCCCCAAGGAGAAGACAAGTAATAGGGATTGAAGAGTCTTCTGAAGAAGAAGAATAAGAAGAAGAAGAAGAAGAAGAAGAAGAAGAAGAAGAAGAAGAAGAAGAAGAAGAAGAAGAAGAAGAAGAAGAAGAAGAAGAAGAAGAAGAAGAAGAAGAAGAAGGCCAAATCAACTCCCAAGGCAATAAAGATGCATGCAAATCTCCCAGGCACAAATTTAATGTTGATGATGAAGAAACTGATGATGATGAAGCTCCTCTTCACAGAAAAAGAAAAAGGGAATTTAGCTCATCTGAGCCTATTGCTGCAAAGCAATTGGCAGCCAAAACACCCTCTGGAAATACCAAGTCTATCCAGGGTGGTTCTTCAAGCAATCCCCCAAGGGAAAATCCAGGACAAAGAGGAAGAGATCAAGGGATATCAAGTTTGGCAGGATACTTCCACAAAAGCCAGAAGATGCCCTGATTAAATATGTGAAGACTGACAACAATTCCTCCTACAGGTGTATTCATCAGAAAAATGGATACTGGATACTGGAACTCAAGCACTTGCTTGTATATGAAAAAGGATTCCCAGTACCCATCCATCAACAACTCATGGCATGGAGAAAAGATAAGCCAATCTTGATCAACGCCAATCATGTCAAAGCTTGGTTGGATTTTGAAGTTGTTAAGAGAGTTGAAGCCATGAGGAAGGACCTTAATGATGAGTGTCCTTATGGAAAATCTAATGATGTGCACAGAGTACCAAACCTCACTGGAGCAAGCACAAGGCCAAGACTTACTGTGGAACCCTTTGAGTCATTCTACATGACTGAAGATCAATACAAGGGTAACATCAGATATCTGAGGATCATATATAAATACTTCAAGCTATCATATATCAGAATTGAGCATTCCTGAAAATGGGGAAAGTATATGTGGGTCAAACACTTTGCCAAGAAGAATCCCACCAAATCATACAGAGAAATATGTGGTTATGCAAGGGACACTGAGATGTTAGTCAGGACTTTGCTCTATGACTACTCAGATGACATCAAAAGATTTGGAGATAGGGAATTTGCAAATTGATCCATGGAGATTGCTGAAAACTTGAAGATTTTTGAAGACTAGTTAATTAGAATGTTTACTTGGAGCTTGGTTACTCCTGTTGTTCTAATTTAACTATGTATTTTGAATCTTGTTGATTGTACTATAATGTGTTTTATTCATTGTAAAAGTTATCTGTGAACTTTCCTTGTAACATATCTGATGAACCTACTCTCAGATATCAATCTATAACAAGATCACTTGTCAGCAAAGATCACACCTTGTGATTTGATTGATGTTTACTTTCTGCACTTAATTAAATGAATTGAAAAGATCATAAGAAATGATTAAGTGTTGGATTGTTCCCTCTTCCAGGTTGTAATAGGTTTTAAAGATAATCATCGTTGACATATCAAAAAGGGGGAAATTTGTTAGAAATATATGTTTAGATTTTGATCAGCAATCTAATGACTTATCTTAGCTCAGAAAGGTAACTAGTACTCTTAGTTCACTTGAACATTGTAAAAGAGGAAGTTTATTGAGTATGTTAGTCTAGCAAATCTTGTATAGGATGTTAGGTCTCTGAATATAATTTTTATATCATTAAAGAAGACCAAAAAGAAGGCATCCGGCAGAAGAATTCAACGTATTGAAGATTCGAAGACTGCACAAGATTGTTGAAGACTAAGGAGATTGGTCTCCTCAGATACCTACTTCCAGATACCTTGAAGAAACATGTGTTTTTCAATAAACAAGTTTCACAAAAGATATCTGAGAACACAAGGTTACTGAGTAAGGAAAAGTGCCCACAGAAACCCACACTCAAATACCTTGGATAAAACTATGTTTCTGGGAAACAATGATTCAATAGGTATCTGGAGAAGTGAAGATCTCTGGAAAAGGACATGCAATGCTTCAGAAAGCGTGCATAGTTCCGTTGGCACTACATGACAAAAATAGTACAAAGGTAATAAATGCAGACGAGACATCTGAACAAAAGAGGAAATTTCTGAAAAGAGACAACGTCTTCTGCAGTACTATTTACAGATATCAATAGTTTGAATTTCTGTAACGCCCCGACTTTTAGGTTTTTAAAGGAAGTGAATTTCACTCGGAACGTCAGGCGTAAGCAGAGCCGAAACGTTTAGTGAAACATGGGAAGTTACTGACAACCTTTCGTTTGAAGTTGCTGGAATAAAAATATATTTTATTCAACAAATAAAACCACAAGATTTTCAACATTCTTATCTTTAAAAGATACACAATATAACGGGAAATGACATTAGTTTTTGAAAAAGACAAAAAGACACTATTTTCATTGACAAAAATCCCAAATTCCAACCACTCTCTTAGTTCGCTGAGTTTATCAATTGCTCATTCTTCGCCGCCATCTCACCTACAAGGAAGGGAATAAAAACAAGTGTGAGAAAAACCTCAATGAGTGTTCAAAGATTTTCGTGAGAAGTTTTCATTAAAATCATAACAATAAAAAAAACAAGAACTTAAAATCCAATATACTTTCAATAACGTATACTTTTCCGAAAAATATTATTTCATGCCGCTCCTTATAACCCCACAGTAAAACAGACCTTATGTCTCCCTGATAGTCGATCAAACTATCCAGTCAAGACCCTGCCATGGTACAGGGGTGGAATTCTACGACCCAACTAAATTAGTGAAGGCTTCTATCACTCGATTTAAAGGCAATGGGCAAAGGAAACCGACAACTAGCTCGCCAGACACAACTGACCAAATTACAAGCCAATTAACCTGAACCAAACGTACGTATCTTTCTTAAACCGTCAATCAAAACAAAATAACATATGTATATATATATATATATATATATCTTTCAAAATCAGAGGAAGCATGCAAAAACTCTTTCGTGATTTGATTTTTATGCAATAGAACGTGCGTTTTGAAAACCATGCAATACTTATATATATAAGTTGAAAACATATTAAAATACCTTCCAGGTTTTGAAAATAATACATATATATAGTTTTGTAGAATACTCACGTTTGAAGGTTAGGAAGAGCAAGAACCATGAAAGTACTTGCAAGAAGAACAAGCTACAAATTTGAAAGAAAAAGACAATAGTACTTGAAGATTTTTGGGAGAAAAATATATAGAATTTGTGTGAGTAAAAGTGGCTGCAAGAAGGAGGTATTTTTTCTCAACATTTAAACACAATAACTAATGATAAATTATCAGATTTTACTTGGGAAAAAGTTCAAAAACGTTTATGGCATGACTTAGGGTCATTTGTACACAAAAATAAAAAATGTGACACACCAAAAATGCAACACTTAGAGCAATTAAATTGAACTCACAATTACACATGCATATGTAACAATTAAACTCAAAGTATTGAACATGTCTATGTAATATTTAACTTACAATTAGACATGCATAAGTAACATAAAAGAGAAACGAAAAGAAAATCAGAACGTTGATCGAAAAATAGCGGAAACATAGCATGAAACATTAGACATTACAGGCAACCTTTCGTACCGTAACATGAATAAGAAAGAAAAATATTTTATTCATTAAAGAAGTCTCAAGTTTCCAAACTCTTCTATTTTAAAATATATGAATATAAAATAACACTTTAATTTCTAAACATTAGGAGAGCCACATACACATAAAGACATGCATGTACATTACATAATTCAGAAGTGACTCTTCACATTATAAATCAATAAAGCACATACATAAAGACTTTCATTTAAATAAGATAATTAAAAAGACTCTTAGACTTCTTCTAACTTAACTACTATTAATATAACATATTAATGAACTCACATGAAGGCAATTGAAGTTAATCTTTAAATCTAATCAAGCCACACAAGTAATTACCATTTATTGAATTAATGAATTAAAATAAAAGCTCTTCACATAAATCATCAATCAAGACTCTTACATAAAGTCTTCTATTAAGTTAGACAATTAAAAAGAAGTCTTGTCACATTAATCATTCATAAAGATAAATTTAAGAGATGTCATTCCAATTATTTTAAAATAATTACACCAACAAATTAAATGATAAAATAATCACATTTTTATGTAGGAAAAATACACAAAAAATAATTTCTCTTCTTTAAAAAAAAGTACAAAATAAATCACCACACATATTACAAATTGACAAGTTACATGGACTTTTAAAACAAATAATAAATATCTAAAACAATAACACAATCAAATTAAAATAATTAAAATATATTTTCATACAAATACGCTAACACAAGTAAAAGCATTCAAGGGCAAAAATACTAAGGTACGTTAAAATCTGGGGTGTCACAATTTCATTGTGCTTAATGGATACTATTCAAACGACATGATTTTCAACTATAAATATCACCACTTAAAATGCTTGAAAACACACTAGGAACTTACACCAAGAAATTACACACAGAACTTACACATTCAAGCATACAAGCCTTCAAACTACTAATTCTTCAGCTTACTGTTGCGACCAAGCTCTTGAATTCTAAGTAGCACAGAAGTTCTAAGTGTTCTGATCCTTAACAAGCATTGTTATCTGTGAAAGAGTTGAATCAAAAGATCAAGTATCTGAGATTCATTCTCTAGAACGCTTAACATAAGACTTGGGTCAGTAAAGAACATATCACCACACATTGTGAAGTGTGTTAAGTGATTCTTGTTCCATAGAGTATTCCTACATAAGTGAGAAAGTTATTAAGACTACTCACCTGACAAACTACCTTAACCAACACCACACACGGCGTGGAGTACAAGAAGTACTTAGTTTGGGAAACTAAGGAATAGCTCAAAGATTTCTGAGTACAGGAAGTACTTGGAATAACTCAGGGGAACACGTCAGAACCTAGTGTAAAAGGAAATCAAGGGATAGGATTATTGTAAGGAGAACTCAATATCTATCTTATAGTGAATTTCAAGTCCTGAGAAAAGGCGAGTGAATTAGTTGAGGGATTACGCCACCCTCATATACCACTATAAAGATCTGTGTTATTTACTTTCTGCAACTTATTATTTGCTTTATTTACCTTGCTACGTATTTACACACTTATATCTTGCAAAGCACGAGCTCTTATCACATAGAAAGTCTTCCGCTCTCTGAATATAAGTATCAGATATCTTCACACATATCTGAGAAACTGTTTTATCGAAAACAGTTTTAAAAGACTATTCATCCCCCCCTAGTCTTTTACTTTGTCGTTATCTGGACCAACACACTCCCGTCATCACCTGCACAAAGTATCCCTTTGCCATGACCTACACCACCCGCGTACAAATACCTGCACAAAGTATCCCTTTGTCGATTGCTCGCACAAAGTGTCCGTGATGTTGGCCTCAACACTTCCGTCTTTGATCCACCTGCATAAAGATAGTGCACACCTTGCACTTTTCCTTCGTGCACGACGATCCTCCAAAATCCCTTCCTCATCTCGCTTGACACTTTAGTTGCCACCAGACTTGACTCAGTCCCTCGAAGACCTATCAGTCTGCAATCTCTAGAAGCCAACAACCCAGTTAGTCTGTTGCTCTGTTTCGCACACTCGAGCTCAACCAGATTCAGTTGGCAATATGCTTCGAATCCAAGATAGGTTTTTTACAGCTTCTCATCAGCTTTAAGTGCTAGCCTTCAACACAGTGAAGTATCAATTTTTCTTTGAGATAAATCTCTTAGAACCAAACACTGAACTTTTTGTAGATTGAGATTGGGAGTCTACGCTTAGAATATGCTTTCGAAAAGTTTCTTAAGTCAGAAGTTTTCTCAAGCCTATACTACTAGCTTTCACAAGCGGATAGTTATTCCAAGGTATTCTTATTCTCGAACTTAGATCAACTTTATAGTTTCTGTAAAGTTACTACAAAGTTTCTACAAAATTTTCTACAAAGTTAAAAGTTGTTTTCAGAAATGAACAAGTCCTCTATTTATAGATGGAGAATGCGAACGTTGAAAAGTATCCTTTAGATAGATTCAAGGTTAGTTTTGTCCATTCACAAATGTCGGTTGGTCAGAGATATTTTGAACCAGTTAAAATAGCCGTTCTAAAGTAAGGATAAGATTTATGCCCCGTCGCTTTCTCTTGTACATTAAATACGCTCTGTCTCTTTCCTAGTCCGTTCCTTTAAACGCTTTGATCTAGTTCAACTTCCAACGGATATATTGTCAGCCAATACCATAGCTCCAACAAAACATCATCAGCACAGGTTGCTTGCTTATATTGACGTACTCTATGAGCGCACTGATTTTGCGGTTTAACTTAAGTATTAGCTGTCCAACTTTACTAAACCCTTTTTATTTACTAAGCTATATTCTTCTTATTTTTCAGAATAAGCATGACTCAGTTCTTAATAACGGAACGAGTCTTGTAAAAACCCTTCAGAAGGCGTATAGTGTTCTTCATGTCTTCAACATTTCCTTCCAAGGTGGCTCGGTCTTCAAGTCCTCCAAAAGTAAAAATAAAATTACACTTGAAACTAGGGGTGAGCGCGGACAGGTTTAGATGGGTATTTATGAAAAATCAAACCGACCCATTATAGGCGGGTAGTTATAATTATAATAGGAAATGTCATATAAGGACCACTTTGTGGGTTGAGCTTGCACAAAAGGACCACTCAAAAAAAGGCTTGCAAAAAAGGCCATTCTATTTTTTTGAGCCCTAATTCCTTCCATGTTTTCCCAATATACTCTTACTCTTTTCTTCCAGATCCAGCGCCAGTACAATACGTATTCTTTCTGATTTTTTCTTCTCTCGCTTTTTCCTCCACGCTTTCTTCCTCCCGCACCCTTTCTTCCTCATCTCTCTACGCTATTTTCTTCTAGTTATCGACATGGATTAGTACCGACTTCTTTTTGCTTTTTATTTTCACTTGCTTTCTCCTCCATGCTTTCTTCCTCCAGCACCCTTTCTTCCTCATCTCTCTTTGCTATTTTCACCTATTTTCTTCTCGTTTTCGACATGGATATTATGGTTTCATTGACTTGTAATGGTCTTAGCCATGCTTTTGGCATAGAAATTGGTTTCACGTTTTTCTAATATGTTGGAGATCGCAATCGAGAAATTCAGGTTGAATGATTTTGATTGGACTAGTTTCAGGGCAGAGTGCACTAGTAGATTCTTTTCTGTGTTTTTGTTTTTTCGAATTTTTCCTTTTGTGTTGTATGATAGAACCTGAAACTAACATTTTTAGTTCCTGAATCTAAAATTAATGAGCATGAAACTAACTTCTAAGTTCCTGAAACTAGCTTAATGAACCCGAAACTAATTTTAATGAAAAAGAAACTAACTTTCTAAGTTTCTGAAACTAACTTTAATGAACCTGAAACTAACTTTATGAGTTCCTGAAACTAATACTAATGATGCTGAAACTAACAGAAAAGATCTTGAAACTAACATTGTTTACATTCTTTCTGTGTTTTTATTTTTTAGAAATTTTCCTTTCGTATTGTGTGATGGAACCTGAAACTAACATTTTTAGTTCCTGAAACTAACATTAATGAACATGAAACTAACTTTTGAGTTCCTGAAACTAGCTTAATGAACCTGAAACTAACTTTTAGTAAACTTGAAACTAACATTTTTAGTTCATGAAACTAACATTAATGAACATGAAACTAACTTCTGAGTTCCTGAAAGTAGCTTAATGAACCTGAAACTAACTTTTAGTGAACCTGAAACTAACTTTTAGTGAACTTGAAACTAACATTTTTAGTTCCTGAAACTAACATTAATGAACATGAAACTAACTTCTGAGTTCCTGAAACTAGCTTAATGAAGCTGAAACTAACTTTTAGGGGTTCACCATTCCCCTTAGGGTTTTAGAATTTACGGTGAATTTCTGAAACTAACTTTTTGTGTTATGAAACTAACTTATGTGTCCTGAAACTAACTTTTTGTGTCCTGAAACTAACATTTTTATGTTATGAAACTAACTCATGCGTTGTGAAACTAACTTTTTGTGTTCTGAGACTAATTCTTATGTCTTGAAACTAAGTTTTTTGTGTGATGAAATTAACTCATGTGTTGTGAAACTAACCATATAATATCTGAAGCTAAGAGACTTGCTCCTAACTAACAGACTATATCCTGAAACTAACAGACTTTGTTGTCCAACCTACCTTATAAGTCATACGCACTTGCATACTAATTAGAGTTAAAAAATACAAGCATACCGAACTTTGCATTTATATGTCCATTTATTATCTTCTGGAACAACACCCTGAATGGTGTTTTTATAGGCTTTTCGAATGTTTTTTCAGGGCTAGAGTCTGGAGAAACTCGACACACGTTTTTAATCCCCCGCGGTTAAATGTTGTTTCCGTGGCCTTTACTTTCCTGAAACCAACAGAAAAGGCCCATGAAACCAACAGAATAGGCTCCTGAAACTAACTGAAAGACTCATGAAACCAACAGAACTGGCTCTTGAAACTAACTCAAAGACTCATGAAACCAACAGAACTGGCTCTTGAAACTAACTCAAAGACTCATGAAACCAACAGAACTGAAGGTGTATTCAAATTCAGTTGATTAGGTTCACCATTTCCCCTAGGTTTTAGAATTATAAGTTCCTGAAACTAATACTATTTTGTTCTGAAACTAAAAATGTTGGCCTTGAAACGAACTTAATGAACCTGAAACTAACATTCTGAGTTCTTGAAACTGACTTTAATGAAACTGAAACTAATATTAATGAACCTGAAACTAACTTTTCTGAGTTCATGAAACTAATACTAACGATGATGAAACTAATACAAATAATTCTGAAACTAGCTAATACTATTTTCTTCTTAACATTTGTTGGCCTTAAAACCAACATTCTGAGTTTTTGAAAATTACTTTAATGAACCTGGAACTAATACTAATGAACCTGAAACTAACTTTCTGAATTCCTGAAACTAATCATATTTTGTTATGAAACTAACATTTATTGGCCCTGAAACTAATTGTAATGAATTTGAAACTAACTTTAGTGAACCTGAAACTAACATTGTTGACTTTGAAACTAATTTTAATGAACCTGAAACTAACTTTTTGAGTTCCTGAAACTAATACTAATGATACTGAAACTAATACAACTGATACTGAAACTAATACTTCAGTTGATTGGGTTCACCATTTCCCTAGGGTTTTAGAATTATAAGTTCCTGAAACTAATACTATTTTGTTCTGAAACTAACATTGTTGGCCCTGAAACTAACTTTAATGAACTTGAGTTACTGAAACTAATACAAAAAATGCTGAAACTAATACTATTTTGTTCTGAAACTAACATTTGTTGGCCCTGAAACTAACTGTAATAAATCTGAAACTAACAATCTGAGTTCCTGAAATTAGTTAGTGCACCTGAAATAATACTAATGATGTTGAAACTAATACAAATGATGTTGAAACTAATACTATTTTTTCTGAAACTAACCGTTGGCCTGAAACTAAGATTGATTCCTAAATTGATAATCAAGTGATAGAGAATTGAAATCCGAATTTTCCGTGGGAACTATCCAACTGAAACAAAAGAGATTTCTCAACCTTTAATTCAATTACCAGTAGTATCACACAGTTTGCCATGGTATGTCTCTTTGTTTGTTTTACTCACTTACCCCCAATTCCAATTTTCATCCATTTAGGTCATGACCTCTATTTTTCTTTTCCATTCCACTCTGTGATTCCATTTCCAAAGAATTCGTGATGTAGAAAGTTGCGCACTGTATCACCCACATAAAACCTCCTTATAAACAACGTTAGTTGTGGAATCAGTGGGATTCCCTTCTTCATCCAGAATCAATACCTTCAAGCCATTTTTTTATGTAACTCTCGAGAAAGCAACATAAAGCTGACCGTGGCTGAATACTGGGCTAGGCAAATAAAGACCGACATGGGACAGTGACTGTCCTTGACTCTTGTTTATGGTCATAGCATAGCAAACCGATATAGGAAGCTTCCTCCTCTGAAACCTGATTGGAAACTTGGTAAGATCTTACGGTGTCAAAACTTGGGGTACTAAAACCTCTGATCCAACATTCTTTCCATGTATCATCTTGGCCCGGATGACGTGTTTGCCGATATGAGTAACAATCAATCTAGTTCCATTACACAGTTCTGCGGACTGGTCTATATTCCTTAATAGCATAATCGGACATCTAACTTTCAGACGGATCAAATGATTGGGAATGCCAGATGTCTTGATGGTATTTAGAAATTCGGTCGAATGTACATCCTCACGATTGACTATATCATCCTCATTAGGACAAATGCTATCAGAACTCATGAACTTAGATGCATCACCAGGTAACAAAGACATAACATAATTATTTATCTCATGAGCGATCTCATTAGTAGGAGCTAATATAGCTCTGTCCTGAAAGTATCGATCATCACCAATATGATCAATGAGTGACGGATAAGTACTACTTACAATTGCAGCTATTGGATCGGTTGCGTCACGGATGAGTATATCCTCGGGCAGTTTAAAGTCGACCTCACCATCGTTTTGTCCTCCAATTTCACCATCTCCAACATTTAACAACCAATCAGCAAATTCCTTTATATTTTCAACTTCACTTGGAGATCCACCAGCCTAAAATTGATACCGTGAAGAGTCGTAAATTACACTAATAAATCGTTATGTATAAAATAATTAAAGAATTAGACCATGATAATATATAAATAAACTTCACGATTATATTATGGAAAATACTAACTTGTAATCGCATATTCTTTGTTAGCTTCATTACTTGACAATGACTCCATATGGAATCGGATGATGACAACGATGCATTAACAATGTCTTGGCTACTTCCTTTAGGAATGACTGGCAGGATATGTCTGAAGTCACCCCCAAATACAACAACTTTGCCACCAAATGGCAATCTAGAACCTTGTCCGTCTGGGCCTCTAATGACATCTCGGAGACTCATGTCGAGTGCTTCAAAACAAAATCTATTCGTCATTGGAGCTTCATCCCATATGATCAACTTAGTCTTTTCGAGAAGTCCTGTTAGTTCACTACCGGGAGTAATCCTGATACATACGGCGGTCTCATCAACCATCAATGGTATTGTGAATCTGGAATGAGTTGTCCTTCCCTTAGGCAGCAAGAGAGAAGCAATACCGGTAGAAGCAACAGGCAAAATGATCTCACCATTACCACGCAATGCAGAGCAGAACGTCCTCCACAAGAATGTCTTGCCGGTACCGCCATATCCGTATAAGAAGAAAACACCACCACTATCCGAAGACACAACATCCATAAAAATATTATATACATCTCTCTGATAATCAGTCAAATATGGATACAACTGATCATTGCATGAGGATTGGCTTTTAAGAATCTCTTGTCTGCTATAATTGCACGTCTATTCTTCCTGTAGAATGCTGTCACTTTGTTGTAAGCATCATCAACCTCACCTATATATATAGATATGCCAAACAAAATTATTAATATATGTTAAAATAAATATATAGACACTATAAATACAATATTGAAGTATACCTTGCCTTGTGTCACCCAGTAATGAACTTTTATATAGATCCCTACTAACTTCTTCCACCGTACGGCTGGGCAAAACATTCTTTGAAGGAGGCACACATCGTGCCTTGCCATGCATGACATCTGAATATTGTGGGAATATTAGAATCAAACAAACACGACTAACCAACATGAAATATAATAATTCATGCCGTTTTAGTGTTATTTAAGAGCTAAGTAAACAATCTACCGTTAGAAATATAATAATTCATGCCTAAATCTTGAAGTGCTGAAACTGAAGTGGGAGTCATTTGTAGGAGACGTGTGGGAACAGCAGGAGGGGGAGGAGGAGGAAGACGACGAAGAGGAGGAGGAGGAGGAGGAGGAGGAGGAGGAGGAAGAGGAAGAGGAAGACAACGAAGAGGAGGAGGAGGAGGAGGAGGAGGAGGAGGAGGAGGAAGAATTTAAGAAACTCAAGTACCTAAAGATGGAAGAGTTAGGCATCAAGTCCTGGAAATGTGATGCCTCACAGTTCCCATATCTCGAGAAGTTGATTATTCAGTCATGTTGGTACCTGGTGGAAGTTCCCGCAAGCATTAAAGATATATATCCGCTAAGAACGTTGATTATAGAGGACTGCGAATCTTCTCGGGAATCAGTGGAAGACCTGAAAGCAGAAGTAGAGAGAATTGGCAGTATGCTTGATGTTACTTTCCGTTAGTTTCTTGAGTAAATTACCCGAGGGCGCAGTCAGGGTTTTTATTTTCCTTTTTGATCTGTAATTTAATTAGTAACACTTACATGTAACTTTCAATATTTCACACTTGATCAGAAGTCAGAACTGTGATACACGGTTCTCTCATTTAAATAAGAGAAAATTTTATTTTACACTAAAACCTTTTGGGTCAATTTGAAGGTCAATTTGAATTTACACCACAACCTTTTTTTTCTTTGAGTCGACACTAAAACATTTGTCAAAATTTTGACCCAACACAAAGGTTTAATAGTTGTTAAGTCTCCGTTAGCCATATTTTCAAATTACACCAAAACCTTTGTAAAAATTTGCACTCGCTACCGAAACCTCTGCAAGAACTTTCACTCGCTACCAAAACCTTTTTCTATATTGAAAAAGTTCATAATTATGGTTAAGTTTGTATGATATTGCAAATGGTTATGTTTGCGATAAAGATGGTCTTTGTGGAGTATTTAATTGCAGTTTTAGTTTAAAGGGGGTTTGAGGTCAAGGATGAGTTATGTTTTTTTTTCTCTATTTGTAGATGCCACTTTTTCTTTCTTGTTTGGTAAATGCATGTAATTAAGCATGTATAGTAAGATGCTAGCCTGG
Organism: Plantago major; assembly: GCA_026545765.1. Taxonomy (NCBI): domain Eukaryota; kingdom Viridiplantae; phylum Streptophyta; class Magnoliopsida; order Lamiales; family Plantaginaceae; genus Plantago; species Plantago major. Next base: position 3,648,485 of record CM048844.1, on the reverse strand, counting down.
TTTTAGTAAAGATCACCTGGTCTTCTTTACTCGATGCATGCATTGATCATGGATCATCTATTTATGCTAATCTAAATTATATATTGTTTTAGTTGTTCTCGCTCCATTTGCATGGTTGATATATATTTTGTGCAATTGTTAACAAATCTGATAGATTGACGATAATTGTTTGATTGTTATTTGGATTCTCCAATAACTTACTTTGTATATGCAAAAGTTCTTGGTAATTAGATTTGTGAGAAACGTTCTTTTCTATGTTGTAGTAGTAGTTTTGAAAATGTTATGGCAGTGACTCTTGATGATATATACGAAACACAAAAAGTAAGGCCATTATTTGTGACATGGTAGTTTAGATTAGTTATTGTACTGTGCTTTGGACTTTGAATCACCAATTTATTTTAGAGAGACTCTATTATTTGTCAAAAACACTTTTTTACTTTATAAGAACAAAATGTCAGAAAAATTGTCTAAAATTTAATTTGGACTTGCTAGCTACACCTTTGACTAGTCCATTTATGATAAACATAATCAAGGTATGTTACTATACACACTTAATTACAAGTATGTAACAAACAGAAAAAATTTGGATGTCCAAATAGAACGAAAAAGACACATCCATTACCTCAAACCCCAGTACATGCTTACCACAAAGACCCTCGTTACCGCGAAAATAACCAATCACAATATCATGTAAACTTAAGCATAATTATGAACATTTTCATTATAGGAAAAGATTTCGATAGTGAGTACAAGTTCTTGCAAAGGTTTCGGTAGCGAATGTAAATTTTTGCAAAGGTTTTGGTGTAATTTGAAAATATGGTTAACGGAGATTTAACAGCCGTTAAACCTTTGTGTTGTATCAAAATTTTAACAAAGATTTTAGTATCGACTCAAAGAAAGAAAAAAAGTTGTGGTGTAAATTCAAATTGGCCCAAAAAATTTTAGTGTAAAATAAAAATTTTCAATTAAATAACATTAGTGTTGTTACATTTCTTGGAAACTAATCAACCAGAAGTTTAGCAATCATTAGAAAAAAACTGTAGCGGCCACGCGAAATTGTAATATCCTTTTATTCGTGTTCTAGATCTTCTCCGATTATCTTTGTCATCCATTTTTAAAAGTAGTAATCGATGATCATAAACAAGATAAATCGAGAGATGTTAAACAAGATGGAAATATTGGACCCTGGATAAATAATAGATGGAAGATTACAAAGAAATTTGGCAAATCAAACTCTCAGCTACGACAACCAAATCACCGGAAAGGTCACCGTCAATCACCTGATAGGACGGATTAGATTATGTATACTCCGTTCCGAAAAATCTGGACACGTATTCCTTTTATGAACGTCCTATGAATCTAGTCTTATTACAAAAATAGTAAAAAAGTACACCCGCTAATTCAACTATTTCTCTTACTTTTTTCATTATTTATTATTATATATCTTATCTCTCGTATTTTTTTTCATTCTTTATCATTTCTCTCCCCAACAACAAATAATAAACAATTGATTTTCTTAAAAACAGTGACGAAAAGAAATGTGCCCAGATGTTCGGGACGGAGGGAGTAGTGTGTACTGAGAGTGACAAGGAATTACCTTATCATATCTCTCATAATTTCATGCTGCATAATTCCAGTACTAGTAGTGTTTTTGGGAGCAGCATCTGGTGATTAATGGGGAAGTAGCAGGTGACCTCAACCTGAAGTAACAAGTTGTAACAACTTCTCAACAAACTAATGACTTGCTATATCTAAGGCCTATAGGTAAAAGTAGAAAGTTGCTTAAAATGGAAAGTAACAACAATATTTAAATCCAATAGCAACTTAATAAAACGCATTTCATCGAACTACTTTCAAACATAACAATACCTCGCCCTCAGTTCTGTCTTGCAAGATATGATGGAAGATCTTTCGGACATATCTCGGCGATCCATCATCCATCGATGAACTAGAAAGTCAAATAAGAGATGTTGCCTACCAAATGGAGGATACCATTGAAGATTGTAATCCAAGCGTTGAAGATGACATCTCACTCATGTCATTATTGCCAGTGGCAATAACTCCATCCGCAATTAATGGTGAGTTTTCTGAGATACTGAATTCAACAAATATGAATTTATTAGTTAAGAGTTTGAAAATTTTAGATGGTACGTACCATGTGTCATATTAAATGTGTAAGTGAACGTGAATTCACTATTAAAGTTTATAGATTCGTTTGATAAATAATTTGTTTTCTTAAAATTTTCGAAACAAAAACTTCTACATCAACTCTAGAGTTCGAGTACGAAAAGGTCATCCCTTTCAAGTTTCAGTCCCTGCTAGGGCTTAAATTGAATGATTACGACCACAATATAAGGCTTTATTTAAATTGTCAAAATCATTTCAGAATATTTGTTACTAGAAAACATTGGCACCACGCTGCTAACTCTTTAGTATGCAGTTAATGATATTAAGAAACACAAAGTCTTGGACATACTACCTACTTCTAATATGTTAAGAAGGCTCGCATGACTTTTAACAACTGGCGGGGAATATTTTATTTAATAATAATATGTACCTAATGGATGTTTAATAGTAAGTGATTAATAATCAGACCAGGCCTGTATTATATAATTAAGTTCCGATCGAAGGTAGATAATTCATCCAATCTCTCCTGCCTGCCTTGCTCAATTAAAACATCCAGCTTTGGTCTAGTTTTACTTTTTTCTTCGCATAACTCAATCCACACTGTAATTTCCAATCCAACAAAACTTTAAGCCTGCTCCTAGTTTCTCGTCTTCCTTTTCACCAATTTAACCCGAATCCCTCCTTTTCTTCCTCCAAAACTCATAAAAATGGCAGCATATGCAGCTCTTTTATCCCTTTCCAAGGTCATTGAACTATCCCAGGAACGAGAATACGTTCTCCCCTGTAGCAGAGAGCAGATGACTCTCGTCCGTTTGGAGGTCCTCTCTCGGACCATCCCGAAAAATCGGTTGTCATAAAAAGATAACATCCCATCCCTCTTACAGATGGATGAGTTATCCACTCACACGGACTCTCGTCCGTTCGGATGTTCTCCTTCGGACCATCCTGCAACACCGGTTGTTTAAAAGGATAACAACCCATCCCTCTTACGGATGGATGAGTTATCCTCTCACACGGACACTCGTCCGTTTGGATGTCCCCCTCGGACCATCCCGCAACACCGGTTGTTTAAAAAGATAACACCCCATCCCTCTTACGGATGGATGAGTTATCCTCTCACACGGACTCTCGTCCATTAGGAAGTCCTCTCTCAGACCTTCCCACTTGTGAAAAGCGTCTCTATCCTACTCCCCTTTGCATCTATTCGGTCCGACCCACTCTCACTATAAGTCCGATCCCTCTTACTGAATAAACAGACAAAGGGAAGCCTAACGTCCGAAGCTAGCCTAGGACCGGACAAACTTCGGGTCGGACGCCTCACAACAGAAGACCCTCGAATGTACGAAAGGGGTTGTGTCAATCCCACTAAGTAGCTAATACAAGTTGGTCTTGGCTCAGACAAGTAGGCTCGGATCTTCTTCCGAAGCACTACTACACAGTCACTAAAAGTCTACTCCGGACGGCATAAGGCCTAGCCTAGCAATGATACGTCTGTACCCATTAAAAGTAAGATGGGCCTATTTTAGCTCACGTGGCTCAATATAAGTACATACACATGTCAAACTATCAAAGTCAAGGTAGTACGTCACTTCCTTGCGCTGAAAACATCATATATGAATGGATGGATTGCTATCGGTTTGTATTAGTATATTGAAGACGAAGATAAAATATAAAACTTGTATTTTAATGTCACGAATATTGACATGTTCACATCTAAATGCTAACAACTTGTATTTTGTCCGTTCATAACATTAACGACTAGGTTACTTTTCATTAAAAAAAAAAACATTAACAACTAGGTTTATTTAAGAAGCTAATGATCAACTACCGCTAATTAACCACTACGATTATTTCAATTTCCAAACCAATCAACGCAATTGTGATGGACCCGGGCCTGCCCATAAAAGATTGTGGAATTCCCAAATTAACACACTAGTGCATATGGCTTGAAAGGCATTCTTTGTTTCTAATAAGTTATTTTTACCTATATAGAATAAAAATTGACACGCGGTACTCGCATACAAACTTTCAATTTTTTGTTAGAAGAAATCATAAATTACTAATTTAAATCATTAGAGAATTTAAATTATAATAAGAATAAACCATATAATCATACTCGATATTAGTATTACCACTAGGTTTATTTAAGTGATCTAGCGTAAAATACTTCCACAGTCCATGTGTATAATAAAGTCGTATGGCGCAGAAGCCGTGGAGCTTAATTAATGTCATTGTTTATCGTCAGATCTGGATTAACAATTTTTAAGTAACGAATTAACGGGAGTTCTATTTTCCTTAGTCCGTTTTTATAAAATTCATATTAATTACATAATCATTATTTAAACTATTAAAGTTAACATACACTTAATCTCAATTCTGTTTTCGACATAATCGAATTCATAATAAATTTATGTCAAGTCAACCTAAACAATTGAGTTCGTCGTAATCCAAAGAGAGCAATGTTTTGTTGAAATAAGACTTGCTGCTTAATTGATGAATGGTGAAGAATATTTGGTTCAGGAGGAATAAAGAAGATGAGGAGGATGACCATATGAGGAGTAGACTTTATCGTCGTCGACTACCAAAATAATGGATATTGACAGAGACAAATTACAGTGAGGAAAGTACCAGACTAGCTAGGGACCATATATGTGACATGACTTGTGAATATATCATTCAGACTTGCCGACTGTTATTTTTTTAAAGAACCATCTTGGACCTGGTAGTAGCGATTCTTCATGGGTAATTTTTACGGTGATATCTTGATCAAAATACGCTATTTCACGCACACTTTGTACTTATTCGTATGCGAATCGGAAGACTTTTCAGTTTGTCACCCATTATAAGATTGTTCTAGATGAAGTACGCTTAACTCTGAAGTTATTATGGATGAATTTCCGAAAATAAAAGTGCACCTTTTTGTATGAATAGCGTTCTTGATCACTTTAAGATTTTTGTACTTAACTTGAAACTTTGAGGCGTTATATTTTTTCACAAATATGCTTTTTTTTCTAGCGGTTACTAGACAAACTATATATGCAATTAACATATACAATTAACATACAAAAAATAATATTGAAATATATACTCACAAAAATGTAACTAATTGCACAAAATTCCACGTAAAACTGAATGAATCTGGTGAGGTTTACACCATTGTGATTTATATTATATAGTATATGGATGGATGGGTTGCAATCAGTTTGTATTAGTATATTGAAGACGAAGATAAAATATAAAACTTGTATTTTAATGTCACGAATATTGACATGTTCACATTTAAATGCTAACAACTTGTATTTTGTCCGTTCACAACATTAACGACTAGGTTACTTTTCATTAAAAAAAAAACATTACAACTAGGTTTATTTAAGAAGCTAATGATCAACTACCGCTAACAACTACTTCAATTATTTCAATTTCCAAACCAATCAACGCAATTGTGATGGACCCGGGACTGCCACTTATGTTATACGCAACACAGTTTTCGTTAAACGCAACACAAAATATTTGTAAATTGACTAAAATGCCCCCAACTCCAAAAAAACTTATATATTCAACAAAAATTCGAAAATGCACTTTTATGAAAACGAAAAAACATTAACACACACAATCTAACACATTTAACAACACCAAACATAAATCGGAGAAAAAAAAATTCCGAATTTTTTTCATTTATACAAATACAAAAACATTAACATGCAATTGAACATAAATTAACAACACTAAACATAAATCGATAAAAAAAAATCGGAAAAAATTTCGTTTAAACAATTCTTCTTTCTTCAAAAATATAGAAGTAAATTTCGGAAAATATCTCGTTTATACAAGCGAATTCCTTCTTTATCTTTTTTTTTTCTTCTTTAATTTTTTTTTTCCGGGTTATGGAACTGCCGGGAAAAATCCCGGCAATTTCATAGGAATCCCGGCAGTTCCTATTATTTCAAACCCGATTGAACGAAATTTTTTTTTTTGACAAATCGATTATATATATAATTTTTCTATTTATTTTTATGTGTTTTCGAATTGACTTATAATTTTGCAAATTATTTAGATGAAAATCTGTTTGAAATGATTGGATCGGGCATTTATTTGTTTTATTTCGATTTTTGTTAAATATTTAAATATAGTTTTGAACCGGCAGTTTCTTCACTGCATTACTGAAATGTCATTGTGTTTCGAATTAGGTCTTGGCTATCTAAACAAATATAAAACGTTGATTTGTAATACAATACAACTAGAATATGAAATACAATAGCCCGACTAATTTGATGTGAAACACTTGATACTTAATGCATAATTAAATCTTGTAAGTGTTCGCAAACTTCATCGACAATTGCGAATAAATCGTCAGCCTCCATATTATGTACATTTTGTCGAGTTATGCGTCCCATCATAGCAGCGATCAATCGTAGCCTCTACAGATTAAAAACACACACAAATAAAGATTTTGACATTTGGAACAAACGTCGTGTATGTATATATTTAGAATATGTAGGAAACATACCACGCTAGGATCCATGTCTGCCGGTTGAAATTGTTGTCTCGGATTAAATCTCTCTGGGCGGGTCACTTGCATATGTGTACGTTGTCGAAACCAGTCTTGGTACGCCGGAATTGTTTCATGTCCAAAATGCACTCGAATTGTTTGTTGATGAAAATTACATCGAGATGTGTGAAAGTCGTCAAATGAGTCTCGGACATGACATGAGCAATGATCTGAGAGGGTTTGTCTTTATGTACTTGCACGAGCTTTATCGGTTCAGAGGAATGAATTGGGGAATTACCGAGCCGCATAACGCTGCGGCATGTAAGCCTCTGTAACCTTTAGACAATGAATAATTCCCCTATATTGAGAAATAATTTGCTTCTTCCGCCACAAGTCCAAAAGGTGTCCAATTCACCTATTAATTAGAGTTGCAAGTAACATACGTAATTACAAAGAAGACTAAAACGTAATGAAGACAAGCGTGATATATTTAAAGACATACTTCATTGGGTGCAACATTGTCTAGTGCACTCCTGTACATCACATGCATAGCGTTTTCATCATGTCGGCTTCCCAAGTTCCATGTTTTCAAACCAGGAAAATATGAGTATATCCATCCCTGAAATCGAATAAAAGAGTAGTTAGGAAATGATGTAATTTAAATGGCATTTAAAGAAATCAAATGGTTTTCAGTGTAGTGAAATCAAATTAGTCGGCCTATTTTATTACTTTCTAATGTGTGTAAGCAAAGTTTTGTATCTGTTTAAATACCCAAGACATAATTCCCAACACTATTATTGGTTCAGTAATGTAGTAAACAAATTGTCCGTTTTTTGCAACTAGCGACGCCAAATGTTAAAAAACGGATTCGAAATTTTTTCGTAAATACGATTCTTTCTTCTAAAAAATATGAAATAAAAGGAACCCCGGAAAACCCGGGAAAAAAAATTTCATTCAATCGGGTTTGAAATAAAATTATTATTTTTTATTTATTTATTTTTAAAATTTTTTTTTCCCGGGTTATAAAGCTGAGGAACCGGAAAATCCCGAAAAATCGGATTTTCTAATAAGCTGGGATTTTCCATCTTATAACCCGGAAAAAAAAAATTAAAGAAGAAAAAAAAAAGATAAAGAAGGAATTCGCTTGTATAAACGAGATATTTTCCGAAATTTACTTCTATATTTTTGAAGAAAGAAGAATTGTTTAAACGAAATGTTTTTCGAATTTTTTTTTTATCGATTTATGTTTAGTGTTGTTAATTTGTGTTCAATTGCATGTTAATGTTTTTGTATTTGTATAAATGAAAAAAAATCGGAATTTTTTTTCTCCGATTTATGTTTGGTGTTGTTATATGTGTTAGATTGTGTGTGTTAATATTTTTTTGTTTTCATAAAAGTGCATTTTCGAATTTTTGTTGAATATATAAGTGTTGTTTTGAGATAGGGGCATTTTGGTCAATTTATAAATATTTTGTGTTGCATTTAACGATATTTGTGTTGCGTTTAACGACCCCGGGCCTACCCATAAAAGATTGTGGAATTCCCAATAAATTAACACACTAGTGCATATGGCTTGAAAGGCATTCTTTGTTTCTAATAAGTTATTTTTACCTATAGAGAAGAAAAAATGACACGCGATACTCGCGTGCAAACTTTCAATTTTTTGTTGGAAGAAATCATAAATTACTAATTTACATCATCAGAGAATTTAAATTATAATAAGAATAAACCATATAATATTACGAATTTTCAGTTTAGATGTATTGTGATAAGGTAAAAAGTTAATAAGAAAAGTGTAAAGACCCGGCCACTAATCGATCGAATCTCGATCCTTTGGTCGACGTGGTTACTCTTGGCAGCTGATCACCTGGTAATATGTTTGGCCACTATACCAACACATGTCTTTTACCGCGCACTTTCTCCTCACCTGTATGCAAACTTGGAGAATTTCCAGTTAGTCACCCATCATAAGATTGCTTCATAACAAACACGCTTAACTATGAAGTTTTTATAGATAGATTTCCGAAAAGACATGTGCATTTTATTGGTATGAACTTAATTATGAAGTTCTTATAGATGGATTGCCCGGAAAAAAAAGGTACACCTTGTTGATATGAACTTAACTATGAAGTTCTTATAGATGGATTGTCGAAAAGAAAGATGCACCTTGTTGGTATGGATAGCGTTTTCAATCTCTTTAAGCTCTATGAAACTTAACTTGAAACTTTGGGGCATTTCATCACCCCCTCTTGAATTGTTGGACGTCCCCATCGCACCTTACCCGGACCAACCGTCCACCCTTTGTGGATTTTGGGAATTGGCACGGTTCTTATACTATCTGTAACGATCTGACCACTAATCGATCGGCACCTGATCCTTGGGACCGGCGCAATTACGCATGACTTTGGCGACACACGTTATGCTAGTATGATTTTGTCCGCTTTGGACCGGAGCCCTCACGAATTTACTTTTGGAATCACCCAAAAGGCCTCATACTAGTTAGGAGTGGTGGTCTACTTATACACCTTGCACGGCTGCACCCCTCTCCTTCTTAACTGATGTAGGATGTTGAGTAATACATTCTACCCCTATTAAATTGCTCGACGTCCTCATCGAGCCTTAAAAGGGACGGTCCCGCTCTGATACTATTTGTAACAACACAATCACTAATCGATGGAGACCTAACCCTTTGGGCCGACGTCGTTACACATGACTTGGACCGCACACGTCACGCCAGTTTGATATTGTCCGCTTTGGGCCGGAGCCCGCACATATTTTATTTTGTAATCACTCAAAAGATTCATGCTAGTTGAGAGTGGTGGTCTCCTTATATACCCTTCATCCCTCTTGTTCTAAACCGGTGTGAGATACTGGATGGAGTCCGTATGGAATTGCTTTTGAAATCACCCAAAAGACCTCATACTAAATGTGACTTGTGAGCCGCCTAAGGAGTAATGAAAAAAGAAATGTTGGAGCTTGAAGATGGTTTATTAGATGCCTTGTTATTCTACAGAGGCAAAGCCAAATTAGTTTCCAATTCATTGCAAAAGGGATCCTTCGGCCGTTAAACCATAGGAGGATCAGACTGAATGAGAGAAGGAGATTGTTTCTTCAGAAGGTTTTTTTTTTTTTTTTTTTAAAGTTTTAACCCGATTGAACCCGAATTTTAACTGGGTTTTAAGCGGTTTACCCGAGTTCCAAATTGTACCCGAATTTGAGGGTTATCAACCTGGTAGTAGCTCTGGTTACCGGTTAAATCGGTTCGACCCACCGAATTTCATAACATAGAGCACAAATGTTATCCGCATGTGCCCGCCCTGTTGAGAAAGATTGAACTATTTATGTCGACTGTCATTAACCCTCTAGCTCTGCCCATGGGGGCTGATAATACCTACAATTACTCATCCACCTGCCATGTTTAATGAAGTAATCTACTTACCGTTAGATCTGGATCATCAACTCCAGTATTAATTGACTAATTATTCCTAAATACTAATGACATGTGCACTGCTAAGTGCTAATTACTTTAATTTTGTACATACTCGATATTAGTATTACCACTAGGTTTATTTAAGTGATCTACCGCAAAATACTTCCACAGTCCATGTGTATAATAAACCCATAATAATTTAGGTTTGCAGTTTTCATTATGCAACGTTTTGATTAAACCCATAATGGATGAATAGTAGTTAAATTTTAATTGACTTGTTAAAATTTATATTTCGTGTAGAGTTAAAACATTATACTCTTTACGTCCAGGTTTCATCTTCCCGTGGGCCCAGACAAATTTTGATAAAAAAGTGAATAAAGTATGAGAGATGGTGATAAAGTAGGAAATGGAGTGTATAAAGTATGAGAAATAGTGAATAAAGTAGGAGATATAATGTATAAATTAGGAGAGAGATTTTCCATTTAAGAGATGGGAAGATGAAGTTGGGATGAACCAAAATGGAATGCGGGAAGATGAAACTGGAATGGAGAAATTGTGTTTTTTAGGATTGTATATAGGATGTAATAGTGATGTGATATGTGTATGATGTTTTAATTTTATGTAATTGATTTTAATGTTATTTGATTAGTTTAAAAGTATTATAATAAATGAAAAATAAAGTGAAATAATAAAAGTAGATAAAAAGATAAATTTTAATTCAGCTAATAGTGATTGAAATAGAATGGGTCCCATTCCGACTCAATTAAAATTGCAATCCAAACAAATACTCAATTATGAGTGAGTCTTAATTTTACCGAAAACAGTATAATCATCTCAGTGATGTTAATCTTCACTGTAATTTATGTGTGGCAGAACCATTACTTTTTGGTCTTCAATGTTCCCCACCACCAATTCTTGTGGAACCGCATACCTTATCTTCATTATTCATCACTTAACCACCAAGTCTAATTTCCACACCAGATACAATAATTGCGTTAAAGCAAAGTAACCTTTAAATTATTGTAAATATGCGTGAAACTAATAAATTAGTATTAAATTTCTCTGAGTTATTAAAAAATGTGCGTGAAACCCCTCTAAGTCAATAAATTAGTTCCTGAGTTATTAAAAATGTGCGCGAAACCCCCCTAAGTTATTAAAACATGTGTGTGGAACCCCTCAGCCTTTTTTTTTTACGGCGTGCTCGTGTTAGGTGCGACAATATATGTTGTTTTAGGTTTCTTACTCCAAATTAACGCGATTAGGGGGACTGGACATTCATAGTTTTAGTCTATTATCTTTTGCCATCACGTTTTTTCGTTTACATGACAAATAATTAATTGGTATATGTTGTTGATATGTAGTGGCAATTTTAATTAGTGTTATCTATGGTTGTTATTTATATATCTCAGTGCTATATAATCAGTAGTGTGATCGATTTTTGTTCATTTAATTAGGAAAAAATGTAGAGTTTTACTATTTTTGTAGCTCAAATTTAAGTCATTTTAATATTTTCAAAAATTTGGACTAATGAGTCAAACTACACACAATACGAATTCATCATGTATATTTAGTATTAATGTAAAAGGGGCATTGCAATGACTTTATAAGAATTCATGGAATTTTATGCATATTTTAATAACTATGATTTTTTTTTCATTGATTTGGTGTAAGTTAACATAAATAAACATCTATAATTGTACCTAATAAGAATATACCTCACACACTTTAAAAATAAAGGACGTAGGGTTTGTGATAATTTTTAAGAAGGTACAATTATCGCGCACATTACTAATTCGTCATCCTTTCCTTTTACATAATTCAACCAAATATTGCTGTATCTCTGAAATTTCTGACGGCAGAGCAGATCTCTCCAATAAAACTACTACTACATTTCAACTTCATTTGCATCATCCTCAGCTTTACAACTCCTTTTTCTTCTCACCTAGAAAACATAATTCCTCGAAAATGGCAGCATATGCAGCTCTTTTATCTCTTTCCCAGGTCATTGATCAAACTTTGTTGCAGAGTCAAGAGTATGCTCTCCCTTATAGCAGAGAGCAGATGATTTCTCTGCACGAAGAGCTCGGCCGCTTGCAAGGTCTGCTAGAACATCTTTCAGGCAGATCTCATCCATCCATCGATGCACTTGAAAGCCAAATCAGAGATGCTGCCTACCAACTGGAGGATATCATTGAAGGCGACATAGCCATCATCGATGAAGATGACATTCCGAGATTCTCAGTGGCAAAGATTCCATCTCCAGTAGCAAAAACTCCATCTGCATTCGATAGTTGTGCTAGAAAAATTGGTATACTTCTGGAGGAGGCAATGGCAATGAAGGAAAACAATCTCCAGGTCAAACATACACCAGGAGCAAGTCATCCTTTCACTGCAGAAAGTTCTTCAAGTGGGCCGTCTACTGAAAAGGTGGGTGAAAACGAGCACTGGTCTAAGGAACTTGAAGATCACTGGTCTAGGCTGGATTTCAATCAGAACCTCGAGATCTGGAATCGGATTGTTTCTGGAAGGCGCGAGCTTGAGATTGTTTCCATCACTGGGATGGGAGGAATCGGGAAGACTACTCTTGCTAGAGCTGTTTATCAAAAAACCATGTTTTCTTTCGATATTTGTTTCTGGGTAACTATTTCACAAGAATACAATGTCAAAGAGATTCTTCGTGGGATTCTTTGGCCCTGGCCCTGGGTAACTATTCCATCTGACCAAATAGGCATTCCGGATCTGATGGTGCTCGTGCACAAAAGATTGATCGGCCTTAAATATCTTATCGTGCTTGATGACGTGTGGCATGAAGACGTGTGGGATCAGGTCAAAAGGGCATTACCCGATGACCACACAGGCAGTCGCATCATCTTGACCACGAGGCTGTTAGGTGTAGCCGAGTATGTTGACCATCCTGCTCATGTACATCGAATGAAGCTCCTGAATGAGGACCAGGGTTGGGATCTGCTGCGAGAAAAGGTGGGTGGAAACAAGCACTGGTCTAAGGAACTTGAAGATCTTGGTAGAACAATATCAAGAAACTGCAGAGGACTTCCACTCGCATTAGTTGCAATTGCGGGACTTCTCAAATTGAACATGAGTAGAAATTTTTGGGAAGAAATTGCAGAAAATACAATTGCACCATTGATGAAGGATGATTCGGTACTCAGGGTCCTCTCTTTGAGTTACACCAACTTGCCTCCTCGTTTGAAAGCATGCTTCTTGTATATGGGAGCTTTTCCGGAAGATAGTGAGATCCCAACAAAGGAACTTGTCATGGTATGGACGGCTGAAAGGTTCGTAAAACCAAGTCCATCTAGAGAAATGGAGGATGTTGCAGAGGAATACTTGACGGAACTCGTGGACAGAAGTCTTGTTATGGTGAAGGAGAAGAGTTACAATGGGAGAATAAAAGCTTGCAGCATTATTCACAGTCTCCTACGAGAGTTCTGCTTGAGAAAAGCTAAGGAGGAGAGATTCCTTCACCCTTTCACAGACAAGGACGTGGATGAAGTTACATTCCGCAGGGTAAGTTTCTCTACAAATGATCTTTTATCCCCCCCATGTGATAATTCCAACTTAAAGATCAAGGTGCTGAGGAGAGTGAAAGGCGACCAGAATTTTCTGAATAGCATTCTATGTAGACTGACTAATTTGAGGTACCTTCATTTTGTTTGTGACAACAATATTGATCCACCAATTTTGGTCCCTGAATCAATATTAAATTTAAAAAATCTCGAGACGCTTGTCATAAGCAGCGAAGGATCCCCATGTAACGATGATGGGTACAGATTGGTTTTACCGGTGGAAATCTGGGATATGCCAAGTCTGAGGCATATTATCTTGATGAGTAATAGCTATTTACCATCTCCAGTACCTACCCATGCTTCTCATGTTCTAGAGAGCCTTGAAACTCTAACTGGAGTAGCGGATTTGGATCTGAGTAACAGCATCATCGAACGAGTTCCAAGTCTAAAGAAATTGAAAGTCGAGTACAAGAAAAGCTATGCAATCAATCTTGTCCATCTAGAACGACTAGAAAAGCTTGCGGTTTCTTACGATCTCCATCCTAGCCAGCGAGTGACGGGGTATCTGTTTCCTGTGAATCTGAAGAAGTTAACCTTGGAAGGGACTCGAATTCCTTGGGTGGAGATGTCAGTAGTCGGGTCGTTGCCGAATCTTGAAGTGCTGAAACTGAAGAGGGGGTCCTGTATAGGCAAAGTATGGAAGCCAATGGAAGATGAGTTTGAAAGTTTGAGGTACCTAAAAATGGAAGAATTACTAATCAAGTACTGGATGGCTGATGTGGATCATTTTCCAGGTCTTGAGAAGCTGGTCATTTTGTCATGCTCTTACCTGGAGGAAATTCACCCGAACATTGGGTACATATATTCTCTGGGAAAGCTGATAGTGAAGGGCCGCGCCCGTGTTGATAGATTGGCGAGGGAAATACAGCAGGAACATGTTAAGTTTTGGGGTCGTTTCGAATAATGTGAGAAGTTCAGGGACTGATTTGTTATTATCTGAAGTTAGTTTGTTGAAAGGCGGCAGAAGAAAACGTGTTTCGTTCAGTTTAATGATAATGCGATTTTGTGCCATCCGTCGGATTGAAGTGTTTGTTATGATCCAACTCTTGCTAGTCGGCGCTTATTTCATCATCTTCATCAAATAAAACAGAGCAAGAGAGCTAGCTCAGATCGATCAATTTCCGAGTTCCATTTCGCTTTTTCGCTTTTCCGTGATTGAGAGCGTTGTGTGAGTTGTTGTTGTGAGTATTGTATATCAATTCTAGGCGTATTTCGCTTCAATTCTCTGTAACAAGCTTGTAGTTGAGATACCAAAAGAATCAATAAAATCACCGATTCTCCGTGGATGTAGATTGAAGCGATTCAATCGAACCACGTAAATTCTTTGTGTTCTTTGTGTGATTGCTTATTGGTGTTTGTTTGGTAGTTGATCGATTGTGCGTTTGAATCTTGGATACTTAACAAGTGGCGCCGTCTGTGGGAAATCGGAGGTGATCGGAGAAGTATTCGATTGTTTCATCGCCGTGTGAAGATCAACTATGGGTTCTGCGAAGTTTGATATCGACAAGTTTGTTGGTACGAATGATTTTGCACTATGGCAGGTCAAGATGGAGTCGATTCTGTTGCAACAAGGGGTAGAGAAGGCACTTCTCAAAGTGAACTTCCTAGAATCACATCGATTTGGAATACAAAACTCACACCAAAGCCGTAAGTACAATTCTATTGAAGTTCAGGAGATGAGCAACTACGAGAAGTTGCCAAGGAGAAGACAAATGCAAGCTTGGGAGAAGCTTGATTCATTATATCGTATACGATCATTGGCGTAAGATTATATATGAAGTCTCAATCACTCTTATAAGATGAATGAAGATCGGAGCATTCTTGAACAACTTGCCTCATTCAACAAAACCTTGAATGATTTGGATAATATTGAAGAAACTCCACTGCCTGATGAAGATAAGGCTATAATTCTGCTTAACTCTCTTCCAAAGTCATATGAGAGTATAAGAGATGCTATAGCCTTTACAGGTCAGAAGAAGCTGACATTGGAAGAAGTTCAATGCTTGATAAGGCAAAAAGAAATGCAGAGAAGTCAAGCAAATGGTGGAAATGCATCTGGTGAAGGTCTAATGGTTAGAAACAACTTCCACAAATCAAAGTCTCAGCAGCAGTTTCAGAAAAACAAATTCAACAAGGATGTGAGGAATAGAGCCCCTGCATCTGCTGTAAATGTGAACAAAGAGACAAGAATCTGTCATCACTGTAAGAAACAAGGGCATCTGAAGAAGAACTGTTTTCTATTAAAGAAACAGAAGCTCAATAATCAAGGAAACAGCACTACTCAAGAATATACCAGCAATGCAGTGTTTGATGGAGAGGTTTTGAATGTTACTGATGAACAAGCTAGTGATGAGTGGATTTTGGATTCTGGATGTTCTTTCCACATTTGTCCATATAAGGAATGGTTCTCAAGGTTAGATGCAAGTTATGGAGGCACTGTAATGCTTGGAAATGACATGATCTGCAGCATACAAGGAACAGGTGACATTAAGCTGCAGATGAGTGACAATTCTGTGAAGCTACTCACAGATGTCAGGTATATACCTGAACTCAGAAGAAACTTAATCTCTCTTGGTACTTTAGAGAGCAAAGGTTTCATGTTTAGCTCTGAAAATGGTATGCTTACAGTGTTCAATAAAAATGCTTCTGCTGTTATGAGTGGTGTTAGGAGAAACAAACTATACTACATGAGGTGTAAAGTGATCACAGGTGATGTACATGTAGCTAGTGTGGATGACACTGATTTGTGGCATAAGAGAATGGCTCATGTTAGTGAGAAAGGTCTGCTAGAATTACATAAGAAACAAGTGTTTGACACCAGCAAAGTTGACAAACTAAAGCCCTGTGAGCAATGCATTCTGAGTAAAGCAAAGAGGCAACCCTTTTCAACTGGTAGTCATACAAGTAAAGCACCCCTAGAGTATATTCATTCAGATCTATGGGGACCTGCTTCAGTTCAAACAAATGGAGGTTGCAGATATTTCATGTCTATTATAGATGACTATACTAGGAGAGTGTGGGTTTATGTGCTGAAACATAAAAGTGATGCATTCTCTAAGTTTAAGGAGTGGTGTGCAGAAGTTGAGAATGAGAAGAATCTTAAAGTCAAAATATTGAGGACTGATAATGGCTTAGAGTTTCTATCAAGAGATTTCAACAAATTCTGCAATGAAAAGGGCATAAAGAGGCACAGAACCACACCTGGCACACCACAGCAAAATGGCCTTGTTGAAAGGATGAATAGAACACTTTTGGAGAGAACAAGGTGTATAATGTTTCAGTCTGGTGTACCAAAGTCATTTTGGGGAGAAGCTGTTTCTACAGTATGCTATTTAGTTAACAAAACTCCTTCATCTGCTATTCAAATGAAAACACCAGATGAGCTGTGGTATGGTGGTTTAAAGGATTACTCACACCTGAGAGTGTTTGGTTGCCTGGCATATGTGCATATCAGGCAGGATAAGCTTGACCCCAGGGCACTGAAATGCATCTTTATTGGCTATCCTAAAGGTGTGAAAGGATATAAGCTGTGGTGTATTGAGAAGAAGTCTCAGAAGGTGATGATTAGCAGAGATGTAATGTTTGAGGAATCTGTGTTTCCTTATAAGAATAATGATCAACCTCTCACTACTGATATGCATAGCTTTAAGGATTCTGAGATTGAGGTGGAGCTCATGAAAGTTAATGATCAAATAAGGGAAAATCATGAAGTTGTTAGTGACTTTGATCTACCACAAGGCTTCAGTACTGAATTGCCAGTGAACTCAACTAGCAATGATTCAACTCAGAATTCACTGTGAGGTTAGCATCCCTGAGATCACCTGTTATGAATAATGCACCACAGAGCACAAATAGTACAGCAAGTGCATCTGCAACACAGAGTCAAGCAGCTGAAGTTTCTCAACCTGTGGTGGTAAAAAGGAACTACTCAAGGAGGAAGGTAGCTCTGGGTTCTTGATGAAATAAGAAATTTTCAAATTGGCTAGAGATAGAGAGAAGAGACAGCACAAGCCAACAAACATGTATGGCTTCAGTAATATGGTAGCTTTCTCCCTAAGCACATGTCATGACATTGAATTTCAAGAGCCTCAAGATTTTAAAGAAGCTAGTACTTGTGCTCAGAAGCAAGAATGGTTAGTTGCTATGCAGGAAGAGCTACTATCTCTTGAGAAGAACAAGACTTGGGAATTAGTTGATAAACCTGCTAACAAGAGAATAGTAAGCTGTAAATGGATATATAAGAGGAAAATTGAGGTCAATACCACAGAACAAGTGAGATATAAGGCCAGATTGGTGGCTAGAGGATTCACTCAGAAAGAGGGTGTAGATTATAATGATATATTCTCACCAGTGGTCAAACATACTTCAATAAGGCTTTTACTGAGTATAGTAACTCAATTTGATCTGGAGCTACAACAATTAGATGTTAAAACAGCTTTTCTGCATGGTGATCTTGAAGAAACCATTTATATGGCTCAGCCTGAGGGTTTTGTTCTACCAGAGAATGAAGGTAAGGTATGCCTGCTGAAGAAATCACTATATGGACTTAAACAAAGTCCTGCATAGGTACGTAAAATTCGGTGATTATATGGATGAAATTGGTTTTATCAAATCAATGTTTGGCAATTGTGTGTATCTTAAAAGGAATGAATCTCAAGTCATCAGATATCTCATTGTATGTAGATGATATGTTGATTGCCGCAGAGTGTTGAAGAGTTACAGCAGGTCAAGAAACAACTGGGAAATAGGTTTGAAATGAAAGATTTGGGAAATGCAAGAAGAATTCTTGGTATGGATATCCTCAGGGACAGAAAAGCTGGTACACTTAAGCTGAATCAAGGTGATTACCTGAAGAAGGTTTTGCAGAGGTTTCATATGCATGAATGCAAGTCAAGTAGCATTCCTTTAGCTCAACATTTCAGGCTCTCACCGAACATAGCCTCAAACACCGAAGGTGTGGAGCATATGAGTAAAATCCCTTATGCAAATGCTACTGGAAGTATAATGTATGCAATGGTATGCAGCAGACCAGATATTGCTTATGCAATTAGTGTTACCAGCAGGTATATGTTCAGTCCTGGAGAATATCACTGGGATGCAGTAAAGTGTATACTGAGATATCTTAAGGGATCTCTAGATATTGGGATCAAGTTCTGCAGAGATGATAAGTGGTCTACGATCCTATTTTGGGCTATGTTGATGCGATTATGTCAAATCTTGATAATAGAAGATCTCAACGAGTTATATCTTCTCTTTGTTGGATCACCGTTAGTTGGAAATCAAACTTACAGAATGTAGTTGCCTTGTCAACAACTGAGTCAGAATACATGGCTATTACTGAGGCTGTGAAAGAAGCATTATGGTTGAAAGGCATTGTAAATGAGTTTGGATTAAATCAAGGAGCTGTTACTATCTTGAGTGATAGTCAGAGTGCCATATATCTGTCAAAACATGAAATGTTCCATGAAAGGTCCAAGCACATTGATGTAAGATTGCATTTTGTCAGAGATATCATAGAGAAGAATGAAGTAAAGATAGCAAAGGTGTCTACTGTGGACAATGCAGCAGATATGATGACTAAGCCTCTGATTCCAGCCAAATTCAATCATTGTTTGAGTTTAGTTGGGATTAGAAGTGATTGAAGATCAAGTACAGAGTGCTGTTACCACTGCCAGGTGATTAGGTGGTGGGGAATAAGAGAAAATGAGGTGTGTTGTTGTTGCTGAAGGTTATTCTCAATAAGGTGGAGATTTGTTAAGTTTTGGGGTTGTTTCGAATAATGTGAGAAGTTGTGGACCGATTTGTTATTATCTGAAGTTAGTTTGTTGAAAGGCGTAAGAAAACGTGTTCGTTCGGTTTAATGATAATGCGATTTTGTGCCATCCGTCGGAATGAAGTGTTTGTTATGATCCAACTGCTACAGCTAGTCGAGCAGTAATTTCATCATCATCATCAAATAAAACAGAGCAAGAGAGCAAGCTCGCAGATCAGATCAATATCCGAGTTCCAGATTTCACTTTTTCGTTTTCTCTGTGATTGAGAGCGTTGTGTGAGCTGTTGTTGTGAGTATTGTATATCGAATTCTAGCTGTATTTCGTTTCAATTCTCTGTAACAAGCTTGTAGTTGAGATACCAAAAGAATCAATAAAATCACCGATTCTCCGTGGATGTAGATTGAAGCGATTCAATCGAACCACGTAAATTCTTTGTGTTCTTTGTGTGATTGCTTATTGGTGTTTGTTTGGTAGTTGATCGATTGTGCGTTTGAATCTTGGATACTTAACAGAACAGATGAGATTCGGCAATGAACAACTTGAGGTCACTGTTTTGCGTTAGTTTGGTTCGTAGGATCATTTCAAAATTTACTTGTCTATTTCTCATTTCCCATTAAAAAAATCTATTTTCCTTGAGTTGGAAGAGGTGATGCTGGTGGGTGATGGTTAAATAAAAAGAAATGTGAGAAGGAGGAAACTAGAAAATGAAAGGGTTTAAAATAAGGTCATATTTGGAAGGTAAACTTTGAAAATTAAAAATGGACTAATTTATAATTGTTGAAATGTAAAGTACCTAAATGAGTAATAGGTGTTTATTAGGGGAGCAGATGTAATTTATTGTATTTGCAATCAAACAACTTCTTTAGATGTTACTCCATTGTTCAATACATAAGTTATGTTATGCAGAAAATGTTATATTGAAGGAGTAGTTTTGTAATTACTCCCTCCGTGCCATATTTCCCATTTTAACTTTTCTCGGTCAACATTTTTTAAATTTGACTACGAATCAATCTTCAACGAAAAATGTAAAATGTTCAATTAAATTATATTATGAAACTTTAGGGAGTGAAGTTTCATAATATAATTTTATTAAAAAAATTACATTTGTGATTTAAGTTTAATTCGTAGTCAAAGTTGGAAACGCTTTACTGCAAAAAATCAAAATGGAAAACATCGGACGGCACGGAGTAAGTAGAAGTTTACACAAGGTCAAATTAAGAAGAAGATTTGGGGAAAACATTTTTTAGCTAGTTGTGAGAAACAGAGAATAAAAATGGTGATAGCAAGCAGCATCCATCTCTTCCAACTTGCCTTCTTCCCTACCACTCAGACTCCATTCCTCTCTTTTTTTCCTTCTTTCAACTCTGCAGATGCGATAAGGCACCAAAATATCTCCAACCCAAGCTCAAATCACCAACAATGGCGGAAGCTTCAAGTATCCTCCAAACCACACTCATACCCAATTTCTCCTAAAATCCATCTCACCACACCTTCAAACGACCAAACTCCTTTCCCCCAAGACCAAAAATCCATCAACAATCGATTGATCTGTTACTCTGAATCAGAAATGGCGAAGTCGAAGAATCACACCGCAAAACAACCAGTCCGACAAGGCTCACAGGAACGGCATCAAGAAGCCTAAGCGCCATCGCAACCACTCCACCAAGGGATGGACCTGAAATTTCTGAGGAACCAGAGATATGCAAGGACGCATAACAAGACTGGTGAACAATCTACCGAGCAGGAATAGATTTTGGCAATCTGTTTGTTTTGATGTTTTTGTTGGGAAAAGTGAAGAACAGAAGAAGTGTGGTGAATGTGTTGGTGATTTGGGGTTTAATTGAAGAAGTAGATGGGGGTATTTTAGGTTTTTCAGCAATTATTAATGACGTAATTATGATGTCATAAGCTTTTTCATTTTCCAAAATAGTAATTTTTTTTAATTTCAAAAAGCCAACTTTTTTCGTTGACTGAGTTGACTTACGGAAAAAGTTGATGGCAGGGGTGACTGAGTTTCTTATTTCTATCTTTTTATCTAGAACACGTTTCTTATCTCTATTTCTTTATTGGGCTAACGTTCATAAACTAGTACTTTTTCAGTTGTATTAGTACTTGTAACAACCCGAAAATTCAAGTGACGTTTTACTGTGTTGTAGTACGAACTAACTAGAGCGTACGATTTAGGCTTCTCCAAATTCTCGAACTAAACCATTCAAATTCCCTACTCTAATTATCCCATTTTAATTCCTTTTATGAGAAGACCTTAAAATCCATTTTATTACC
Organism: Plantago major; assembly: GCA_026545765.1. Classification (NCBI taxonomy): domain Eukaryota; kingdom Viridiplantae; phylum Streptophyta; class Magnoliopsida; order Lamiales; family Plantaginaceae; genus Plantago; species Plantago major. The sequence continues at coordinate 3,626,795 of CM048844.1, read as the reverse complement.
ATAATTTACAAGAATTGAAAAGCAAGTGGTGTGAGTGTGTAAAGTGAAAGGAAGAGGAAGTGGATTGTAGTATTAGCTAGCAAGCACTAGCAGTAGTGCTAGCAGAGCACTAGCATTTTTCTTCTTCTGCCTCCCCTTTCTTTCCTTCTTCACGCCACTTTCCTCCTCCACCAAAATTTGTTTGCCACCAACCTTGGCTTCTTCCGTGTTAATGGTTGTCAACATCATGATCAACATTCATTGTATCTTCATATATTCTGATCTACAGCCATCATCACGTACAAATCATCACCATTATATTTTATACACACATCAAACGGAAGAAAAACAGAACACAACCCAGAATTCTTGGCACCATTATACACCCACACAGGTTCATGTGGAAGAACCAGTGTACAAACAGCCACGCCTGCCTTCCTTCTCCTCCACTATTGCCACCACCCATCACCACCGTGCCACCTAGCCGCACCGGAAACCGAAGAACGGGAACAAGAGGAGGGACCGGATTTTAATTGAGGTTGGAGGCGAACGGAATCGTGAAACCAGGGGGGGCGGAACTCGATTTCGTTTTGGACGGATTTGTGTTGTTTTGGACCTGTTTTTAATCGATTTGTGTAGAGGAGTGGATGGGAAATCGATTGGTATTAATCTCGTGTTGGTTTGGATCGAATTGGTGAAGTTTGGAAACTTTCGGAAGTTTCAGGGACTAAACGGAGGTTTTTGGAAAGTTAAAGGACCTCCCTTTTGAGAATTTGAAGGTACCAGGTACCGACATGTAATTTACCAAGTTTAATTCCTTTCAAATCGGTCCCAACAGGTTTCTCTAAATTCATTTAAGTCCCAGCCACCTGTAATGACTACTTTGCCCTTACTCCTCACTTAAATTACCGAATCAGCTATTAATAGGTTTATTTGTTGTTGCAGCGTGTTACTACTAATTGGGCTTAGCCCAGTTGGCTCAGCGCGTGGGTTGGGTTTGTTGTTAAGGTCACGGTTTCGAAACCCCTTGGAGACATATTTTGTATCTTTTTATTTTAAGCCCCGTTTGAGCCCAGAAAATTACCGTATTACCCCTGGACATTGTAGAACCATAATTTTACGCCCTTACACCATTTCTACGTTTTTCCTAGCTCCATAAAATTACCGTTTTGCCCTTGTTACTATAATCCCTCAAGTTTAACCTATAAAACCGTAGTAACGACTAGACGGAGCTTGTGATTGGTCTTCAGACGATTTGTGGGTTAAGGTGACTATTGGAGATTCGAGGTACAAGCTATTGGTTGGTTTTGTGGATCATTAAGCTTAATTTGGATTCGTATCGACCTTGAGGCTAGAACAGAGGGCAAGTTCGTGGCTCGTAGGTGAAGGAATTTGCTACAAGCTAGATTAAAAGATTTTACCAAGGCAAGTTTCTTTAGTTTCATATAGCCTAGGATCGCATAGACAAATGGTTTATAGCATGTTTATACGTATATATATATGTATATATATATATATATATATATGTATATATATATATATATATATATATATATATATATATATATATATATACATACATATATGCCTATATATGATTTCTAACAAGTCATGCTCATATCAAGTTTATAGTTCATGTCATGTTCATGTTTATGTTCTCTAGCAAGTCAAATTTATATATTCTTCCCCAAATTTATATGCAAGCTTCTCGTGCTCATATAGTTTAGGGATTGCATGAATTAAGCCAAATCTTGTTGTTTTGGTGTGATGCCATGGTTATGTGTCACTGGACTCTTTCGTGAAATGATGTACATGTTACATGTGGTATTATATACGTGTGTACTAGTCCATGGCTCAAGCAATGATATCGTGGTCTGTTTAGTCTCTTGTTGATGCAGTTTGTAAATTTGATCATTTCGTATGTGTATTTAAGTTGCGTTTCACCATGTCAGCTTGTTGTTCGCATTCACTTAGGATTCATGCATGTTAGGAGAGATCACTCTAATAAAATGTAGGTCATAGGATTCAAGTTAAAGATCATGTAATAATTAACGGGCTCGTAGGAGAAACCTTAGCACCACGTGGCCCAAGTAAAGTATTCAAGTTATTCATGTTATTCACGGCTGGAAGGGGTACTAGTACTCCGACCGGAAATTCATGTCATGCCATGTATGGCCACCATAGGCGACGGTAGATCCTACGATGCCAAGTGAGCTCGCGATTTAAAGACAAGAATCATGTCAAGTCAAGTAATGTTTAAGAGGTTAAGTCAAGTCAAGTTATGTTAAGGGTCAAGTCATAGGTTAAGTTGCATTGCATTAAGACAAGACTAAAAGATGTAAAAGACGCAAAGATAGAACCCTAGGTCATGGCACGTGCATGAAACTTGCTTAGTCGGTGGTTTGACTAACCCCTTAATTATAAACACTTTTAGGTGATGAACTGGAACTACCTGGAGCAGAGACTGGCTTTCCGAATCAGTGATCATGGCCTACATCAGTTTATCGTCACCATTACTCACTTTTACATAAAATCATGCATCATACTATCACTTAAGAACTTTATTCCTAAGCGCGGTTTGCGCAAGACATTTGCACGTTTAGGCTTCCGCATTTTTATGCTTTATGTTCACGGATTCATGACATGGACGGTTGGCACTTTGTGTGTCCTTTCACGTTTTAAGTTCAATTAAGTTGTAATTCGTCGTTTTTACAAGTTCACGAGTTAGCGCGAATTATATTTTTCATAGTTCGTCGATTAAAATTATGGGCGGTACATAACTAGTCCTTAATTAGTTGTTAATTGGAGTTCCTTTTGTGTTAATGGTGCTTAAACTATTTTTGTTCCTGGTCTTGTGAGAAATAGTGTGTTTTTTCTTAAACTCACTTCACTTGCAGATACACTAAACCAAACACTCATATAATTACAATGCAATTTAAGGACATTTATACTTGAATAAATAGGTAAAATCAACTCCAAAATATCATCCAGAGACAACCAAACATTATACTAGCAAGCAAGAATGATCAATGTTAAAGTACAAATCCAGGTCTAACGGAAATATAATTACCTCAATTCTGATAAATGTGGAATTGCAACAGTGTCATGAGTAAGTGATCATGAGCTGAATTTTCAGTTCATTCCAACAACCCGGTTCGTTGAGGAATTTCGTCGAATATGTACAAATCGAGTGTAAGCGATCTAGACTATCTGCATTCAATCTTACCATATGCCTGCATAAAATCCAATAGATACATCATAAGATTCATATGCTTTCGACAATGAATCATAGCACTGTTTGGACTTTTAGACGGAATGTATTTTACTGATGCCAATGCGCTTAATTAGAAACTTTTTATCTTCAAATATAAAATTAAAAAAAAACACACACACACACTCACATTGAAAACTAATTTGTATTTTAGGGTTCATGTTTTAACATTAATTTATATTAGGGTCCATGTTTTAACATATCAATTCTCTGCTGCAATAAAAATTACTCCAAAATATGATTATGAAAGGAGTGATGTTAAATCGAGATCAATAATACTCGTTAACATCACCACACTACTTCTGCAAAAACTGGTTTCCTTGATCACTTAATTATCATTCAAACTAGTTTTACAAAACTGGTTTGATAACACACTTGCTCAAAGTCTCAAACTGACGTACACTAGCAAATTGTGCATGACAAGTCACAAGCATTAAAGAAGTAAAACAGCTCCTCATCCAGTTTATATCATATCGATGAACACCCGAAAATCAGAAAAGGTTACGCTGATTTCTGTTAATGGGCAGACCTAAAAGAAATCATGATATCATATCGATGAAACATCTCAAACAATATAAGGCGTAATATTATGAAATCATGATATACATAACCAAAGAAAACAAAGATGGTACCTTTTCAAGGAGCTATGAGATGATTAAGTAGTGCTGCCATTAGGATTTGCAGATCAAATTATGAAGAAACTCTCCAACTTTAGAACCTCGAGGTTTGGTAACGATCCAATAAGAGACATGTTCTCTAAGGCCATTACAGTCTCTTCCAAAGACAATCTGTTAGGAAATGACAAATCAATCAATCTTAAGTTGTAATCAGCCTTGATTAGGAATTAGGTTTCTTGATAGTAAGATTGCGTAATCTGGTAATTAAAGCATCGGGAGTCACAACAACGTGGTGTAACATTAAAAAAAACCCGTGGTCTCCTGGTCTTGTTTTACAACATCACACATGTATCATGTTGATATAGGGTGGTTACAATTTACAGTTACAAATCACAAGCAGCTTTTCCATTATTAGCTCTAATAATAATACCTCGAAGCAAATCATTACAATAGCTCTCTTGTTCCACTCTTATGTTCTCCACAGACTCTTCAGCAGCCTCACAATATTCCAGAGCCAATTTCTGTAACGTATAATTTATTTCTCCAATTCCTATCGGAACCTCCTCTTTCAGATAACGACACTCCTTAATAATCAACGTCTCAAGCAGTGGGAAATGTTCACGGTCAGCTCTCCATTCCTTCAAGTATAACATGTGCATTTTGAGGTACTTCAATCGAACAAACTCTCCTTCAATTGGTTCCCATACATTGCCTTCAACCGCAAACGCCTTCAGTTTTAGTACCTCAAGGTTTGGTAACGACCCAATAATGGACATGTTCTCTATGGGTATTTCAGTCATCTTCAAAGACAGTTTCTTCAGCTTATGCGGAAAGGACAGATCCCTCACTTTCATTGTAACATCAGATGCGATAGTGAGCTCTTCCATTTGGTGTAAATGAAGAAGACTACTAAGGTAAAACTCATGAGTTTTATCTTCAGCGATAATATAATCGTAATACAGCTTCAACTTCTTTATATTTGAAAGTTTTGAAGCCATGCTCATCGTCAAATCTGAGTTTGTTACCTTGGTTAGTGTTTGAAGGCTGGAAGAACTGATCTCACTGAGGGTTGGACATGGCAATCTACTTTTCGGGACTAAAATTAGATGTTATGGCATGGTCCTAAAGAAAAAATCTACCTGGACAATGCATAAGTTGTCTCCAGTGCAGATAATATTACACAACTAATAAGAAAGCCAATTAAAAAATTTTGGAATGTGATTGCTAGCTGTAAGAAAACTTATGTGCAAGCAAGATATATCTCCTGGAAATAGATTTAGTTGCAGAATTCCACAATGGAAAGATTCTAGCTACTCATGCATTTTATTTTACAACACCACCAACAACAACAACTTACAACTTTGAAGCAAATCATTGCATCGATTCTTTTTCCGCCTTTATTTCCTCCAGCCTCTCTCGCAGATTTAAAGTTAACAAGAACCAACTAGTAGCTTTTATAATAGTAACTTGAAGCAAATTATTACACAGGCTTTCTTGTTCTGCTTTTATTTCCTCCACCGACTCTTTAGCAGCATCGCAATCATCCAGCACCAATTTCTGTAGTGTATTTATTTCTCCAATTCCTGCTGGAACCTCCTGCAACTGCCAACATGTCTTGATAATTAGCGTCTCAAGCTCTGGAAAATGCTCGCTCCCAGCTCTCCATTCCTCTAACGATAACGATTGCATTTTGAGGTACTTCAGTTGGAGAAACTCTCCTTCAATTGGTTCCCATTCACTTCCAATAACCGATTCCTCTTTCAATTTTAGAACCTCAAGGTTTGGTAACGATCCAATAAGAGACATCTTCTCCACTGGCATTCCAGTACCATTCAAAGACAGTTTCTTCAGGTTTTGCGGAAAGGACAGATCTCTCACTTTCAGCTCTGTACCATCACATTCTACATTGAGCTCTTCCAGTTGGTGTAGAAGAACAAGATTATTAAGGCGAAACACAATTGGAGTCATATTGCTTGTGTAAAACAGCTTCAACTTCTTTAGACTTGAAAGTTTCGCAGCTATGCTCCTGGTCAAATCAAAATCTGTTACCTCACTCAGGGTATGAAGGGCATGTAGGCTGGTGCAACTGATCTGTGTGACTGATGGGCATGGCAATATGCTATTTCGTACTAGAATAAGATGTCTTAGATGTCGCATCTCCCAGATTTCAGATGGCAAATTCAATATGTAGCCATCGTGTTCAGTTAACCAATTTCCGCTAAAAATAAGCGTCTCCAGATTATGTAGCTTGGAAATTGATTCACCAACTAACAGTGGTGGGAGGCCTTCTCCGTCAAGGAAAATGTGAAGGTACCTCAAGTTGGTCAGTTCATAAAGAACACCGAGTTGAGAATTCATAGTAATACGAACTGTGCCCAACACCTTGATTAGATTAAAATGCTGGATAACAGACAACACTTCTTCATCTTCATTGAATCGAAGAGAACGGACATGTCTGTGGTGAACTAGTTCCTCAGTAAAACAATCTGGATCAATACTTGCTCTGCGTAGGTCGTTATTGGCGTACATATCCACCCAAGATGAAGAGCGCATGATATGATGGTAAAATTTCTCTTCGTGTGCTTTTCTTAAGCTCAGATCCCTTAGGACATCGTGAAGGCTGCAGGTTTTGATTCTCCCATCGAGCCTCTTCTTCTGGACCAAAACAAGACTTCTGGCTACAAGCTCCTCCAAGTATTCCTCTGCAACTTCCTCCATTTCTTTAGATCCTCTCGGTTTTAAGAATCCTTCAGACGTCCACAGCCTCACAACTTCCGTGGTTGAAATCTCTTCATCTTCTTCGTAAGATCCCAAGTACAAGAAACATGCTTTTAAATAGGGGGGCAAGTTGGTGTAACTCAAAGCAAGAATACTGAACAAGTTATCATAATTTGCAGTAACTTCTGATTTAGAATCTCTTGCAACTTGTTTCCAATATTCCTCTGACATGTTGAATCTGAGAAGTCCACCAATTGCAACTATTGCAAGTGGTAGTCCCCTGCAGTTTCTTGAGATTGTTCTTCCAAGATCTTCAAGTTCCTCAGACCAATGTGTGTTTTCGCCCACCTTTTCTCGTAACAGATTCCAACTCTGCTCATCATTCAGGAACTGCATTTCATGTACATGAGTCGAAGAGCCAACATACTCAGCTACACCTAACAGCCTCGTGGTTACGATGATGCGACTACCTCTGTTGTCATCGTGGAATGCATTCAAAACACCATCCCATGCCTTTACATCCCACAAGTCATCGAGCACGATAAGAAATGTCCTGCCGATCAATCTCTTATGCAAGAATTCTATCAGTCTCTCATCAGGCGCATTTTGTTGCTCAAGTGGAAGAAGCCCACGAAGAATCTCATTGACGTTGTATTCCTGAGAAACAGTTACCCAAGAACATATATCAAAATGACGCTTCGTGTTTGGATGTTCATAGACAGCTCTAGCAAGAGTTGTCTTCCCGATTCCTCCCATCCCAGTGATGGGAAGGATCTCGAGGTTGGAGCCTCTTCCAAAAATCCTATCAAGTATCTCGTTCTGATTAAAATCCACCTTGGCACTAGGTGGCTCAATTGAAGAACTTCCTTTGGTCAATGGATGACTTGCTCCTGGTGTATCATTGTCCTGGAGATAGTTCTCCTTCATTGCCATTGCCTCCTCCAGAAGGATACCAATTTCTCCAGCACAAATATCAAACGCTGATGGCGTTATTGCCACTGGAGATGGAATTATTGGCACTGTAGATGGAGTCTTTGCCACTGGAGATAGAATTATTTCAATGATATCCTCTAGTTGGTAAGCGACATCTCTGATTCGACTTTCCAGTACATCGATGGATGGGTCATGAGATCTGCCTGAAAGATCTTCTAGCAGATCTTGCAAGAGACCAATCTCTTCATGTAGAGACATCATTTGCTCTCTGCTATAAGGGAGAACATACTTTTTTCCCTGGGACATGGTTAGGTCGATGACCTTGGAAAGAGATACAAGAGCACCATATGCTGCCATTTTTTATGTGTTTTGGAGATAAAAAGAGGAATGTCTTAGGTGAAAGAATGAAACAAAGAAGAGAAATCTGGATTTGCAACAATGTTTTGTTGGGCTGAACACAAAAATGTGGATTGGGCGATGATGCAGAGGAAGTACAAAATTAAGGGGAACAATTAAACAAGCAGGAAATTTGATTGAACCAAGTGAAATGAGATTTGACGAATTCTCTATCATCCAATAATTGGTACTTACAGTGTTATAATAATGGTCTATTAAGCACTAAACAGGCATTATACCCAGCTGTTGACGTCTCTTAATTAGTCTGCTTAACTTATAGTACTATATAATCCACAAGTAGTAAGCTGCAAGTTGTACCATTACAGTGGTATTTGATTCCCAGCCAGTTCACGTTCAAACTTCAAAGTCATGTGAACTTCTTTTAATCTGCTTACTAGTACTCATACAAGCTACAAGCTGTCATTTTGACTTTCATCAATAATTATCAAACTCAACTCACCCACCCCAATTAATTATAACCTGTAAGATTATTACCAGTAGCATGCATATGTTCCAGAGCTGTTACAGCTACCGGAGCTGTGTTTACATGATCTCCGACAAGGGAGTTGTGCCGGGAGTTTATATTTTTACTTGCATAAGGTTTTGTTCCCTATATATAAATCCTAGGATAAGCTCTCTGTGTAAAACTAGTTTCCTTGGTCGTATAAGCAATCAGTTTGGTCACTTAAACGAGTTTTACGGCTTGTTTAAGTGTAAGACTGGTCTGATAACACACCTACTCAAACACTAGCAAGTCGTGCATGACAATCATAAAATAAGTAAAACAGTTCCTCATCCAGTTTATATCATTGATGAACACCCAAAAAACAGAAAAAGGTTACGCTAATTTCTGTTAATGCTCTGCATTGCATGATGATCCCGGCTGCACACAATTTGTAAAATCTCCGTAATACCAGGTTTCTCTTCATGTAAGCATTTTCTCAAACACCTTGTCTAACTACTTTCTAAGCTATACACAGGGCCGGCCTAGAGATTTAGTGGGCCCTGTGCAAAAATTTCAATTTGGGTTCCTAATAATAAAAAATATTGATTATAATAGAAGAAAAAATATTCAAGATATGAAAAATAAAAAAATTACACCATCATGAATTGAAGACAAGACCTTTTGTAAGTTAGATATCAACTTTACCACCTGGAGAAAGATATTTTAATGCTTCATTATTACATGGAAACAAATTTATATATAAACTCAAATTTAAAATTGGGCCCCTCAAAATAGAGTACCGACCGAACATCTGCCAAGACATGCTCTCTGTAGATAATAATACACACATACGATGCATAAATTCTGAAACATCTCAAACAATCTAAGGCGTAATATTATATACTAAAACATAAAAGAGTACTAGATACTATGAGAGACCTTCAAAATATACAAACATATACAATTGGGGAAAACTTGGTTGTTGAAGAAATTTTGCGGGTTTAATTCATGGATCCTGGAGTTCCGGGTTTGGTATTGTTGGATCTTCACACAGGTTATTGGGTCATATAAATAGTCTTTTTTCAGTTTTTTTTTTCCATTTTCATTCCTTTCCTTCTTTCTTCTCTCTCTCTTCCATTTTCTCTCTCTTCCGATCTTCTTTCCAGTAATATCTCCGCCGTCCGGCCACCAATCTTAAATCCGATTGCATATTTGAGTTGCCCATGACCCGATCTACATTTCTATCGGTTTCGTTTTTTCATTTGGTCGACTTTTGAAAACGTTGGCCGGAATTCGAAGCTTTTCCGGTTGTCTTCTCCGGTGAATCTCCGACTACTCAACACACATAAGTCGTTACCTTGTCGTTTCCTCGATTTTCAGGTTTCTTCTCTCGATTCTTCAGCTTTTTCGTTTTTCGTTTGGTTTTGGTGATTTTTAGTAATTTCGCGTAACTGTATATTTCGTGTGTAATTGTTGATATTTTAACTTTAATTGTGGATGTTTGGCCAGTAATTGTTTATGTTTGTGTATTTTCTCTATTTTCAGTTAGTTTTTTCTTTGCTTTTGTTGCGTTTGTTGGTAGATCTTCATTGTAGTGTTCAATTTTGTTTAGGTTTTCACGTAAATTTTGTATGTTTAGTTGTAAATAGATGATGTTGTGGTTTCATTACTTTATGGTTATACTTTATGTAGTATTGCTTTTAAATTGCTTATGTTTTTGTGTGAATTGTGTATGTTCATGTGTAAATAGTTGATGTTTGGTTATATAAACAGATTATGTTCCACATCTTTGATTTCTAGTGCTTATTGGCTAAGTTTGTATATATTCATACTGGAATTGCTTATGTTTAACGGTAAATTGATTATGTTTTATGTTTCATATGTTGAAATATTACTGTTTAGTTTTTTATGTAAATTGTGCATATTTAGCTGTTAATTACTGATGTTTGTGGTTTCATTCCTTTCTTTTATAGAGTTTTTATAGTTCTGTAAAACTGGATGTATGTATTAATAGTTTATGTTTATATTACAATTGTTGATGTTTATGTTGTAAATAGATGATGTTTTAATATTTTGTTTCATCTTTTGAAATTCTTATTTGTTTGGGTTTTTTTGTAAATTGGATATGTCTAGCCATAAATTGTTGATGTTTGTCATTTTTTAGAGATTATGTATTTTGTAAAACTGCTATGTTTTCAGTGTTAATTGTGCATGTTTATACTGTAATTGTTGATATTGAATGTTAAATAGGTGATTTTTGTTGGTGCTTTTTATTTTTTGGTGTTTCGATTTACTTACCACTAATTGCATGTTTATATTGCAATTGTTGATGTCAAAATTCAAATTGTTGATATTTTTGTTGCATATACTAGGTTTTCGTGAAAATGGTGGTCGAATAAAGAAAACGATTGATGATAAAGATGGAGACGTGGATGGAGGAGTCGACGAACAATTCAAGGGTGGTTTTTTTTATTTGCAAAGATGATTGTAGTTTGTAACTTTGAATATAGTGATTTTAAATTTTTTGTATTGTTTTATATGTATGACATTTATTGATTGATAAATGAAATTGATTTCTATGATTATTTATAAGTATTGTGTTTTTTTGGAATAAATAGGTTGTCATCAATAATTTTATGCTAAACATAGACAATTATATATCAAACATAGACAATTTGATTCAAAGTACCAATATGACTGGATGGACACATGAAAGGAGTTGTGTATTGGAAGGAAGAAAAAAAATACGGGTCGACCTAGATCGACCGGGTCAACCCGTGAAAAAATCATGTTGTATAGTTTTATGTATAAATTGTCTATGTTTGTCTATTACGTAGTACTCTCAAGGACTCTTAATATACTGTGGACTCTCTGAGACGGATTCAATATTATAACTCTCCAACCATCTCTTAATAATTAGCGTCTCAAGCTGTGGAAAATGTTCACTTTCAGCTCTCCATTCCATCAAGGAGTATAATCCTTCCATTTTGAGGTACTTCGATTGGACAAACTCTCCTTCAGTTGGTTCCCATACTTCGCCACTAATAGCTTCTTTCTTCAACTTTAGCACCTCAAGGTTTGGTAATGATCCAATACCAGACATGTTCTCCACAATTATACTTTATCGCAGCAACGAGCAAAATAATATAATAAAACTTATGAGCAAGTTATCACCTAGAAATAGATTAATTGCAGAATTCTGCACTTAAATGAATGGTGTATAGTCTGCAGAGTGAGTAAGGGTTGCTTAAAGTAATATCTGTCTCTTGGTTTTATGTTATGTTACAACATCACACATGTATTATGTTACAATCCACAAATTACAAATTAGTAATATGCATAGGATCCTCTAATAATAATAACTTGAAGCAGATGATTACATAGGCTCCCTTGTTCCACTTTTATTTCCTGCACCGACTCTTCAGCATCCTTACAATTCTCCAACACCAATTTCTGCAGCGTATTTATTTCTCCAATTTCAGCTGGAACCTCCCTCAAGTAACGGCACTTCTTAATAATCAGCGTCTCAAGTCGTGGAAAATGTTTGCTTTCAGCTCTCCATTCCCTTAACCATAACATTTTCATTTCAAGGTGCTTCAGTTGAAGAAACTCTCCTTCAATTGGTTCCCATATCATTTCATTAACCGCAAACTTATTCAGTTTTAGAACCTCAAGGTTTGGCAATGATCCAATAAGAGACATCTTCCCCACAGGCATTTTAGTCATATCCAAAGACAATTTCTTCAGCTTAAGCGGAAAGGAGAAATCAGTCACTTTCGCTCTATCACCATGACACATGATATTGAGCTCTTCCAGTTGGTGTAGACGAACAAGATTATTAAGGCGAAAAACATGTTGAATTTCACCTTGAGAGAGGTCAGAAGTGTAAAACAGTTTCAATTTCTTTAGATTTGAAAGTTTTGCAATCATTCTTCTGACCAACTTGAAATTTGTTACCTTGGTTAGCTTTTGAAGGCAAGAACAGCTTATTTGATCATGGGGTGCAGGACACGGCAATGTGCTTCTTCTGGCTAAACGACGATGTGGCAATTTGCTTCCTTCTACTAAAATAAGATGTCTTAGACGTGGCATCTCCCATATTCCAGATGGCAAAATCGTTGTGTAGGCACGAGGACGTCTAGTCATCCGTTTTCTGCTAAAGATAAGCGTCTCGAGATTCTGTAATTGTGATATCGATTCACCAATTGCCAGCGGTCTTGGGAAATTGTAATCATCAACAAAAAGGACAATGTGAAGGTACCTCAAGTTGGTCAGTTCATATAGAATACTTAGTTGAGAATTCCCTCTAATACCAACTCGACCCAACACCCCGATTAACCTTAAATGTCGAATGATAAACTGCAGCACCTCTTCGTAAATAATATAGGATCGAACAGAACGGACATATCTGTGGTGAACTAGTTTCTTAGTAAAACAGTGTGGATAAATACTTACTCTGCGCAGGTTGTTATTCGAGCACCTGTCCACCCAAGATAATGGCCTCGTGATATGATGGGAAAATTTCTCTTCTTGTGCTTTCCTTAAGCTTAGATCCCGTAGGATATCGTGAATGCTGCAAGTTTTGATTCTCCCATCGGGCCTCTTCTTCTTGACCAAAACCAGACTTCTGTCTACAAGCTCCTCCAAGTATTCCTCTGCAACTTCACCCATTTCTTTAGATCCTTTTGGTTTTAAGAAGCCTTCAGCCGTCCATAACCTCACAAGTTCCTCAGTTGAAATCTCATAATCTTCCTCGAAAAGTCCGAAGTACAAGAAGCATGCTTTTAAGTAAGGAGGCAAGCTGGTGTAACTTAAAGCAAGAATACCGAACAAGTGATCATAATTTCCAGCCGTTTCTTCTTTAGTATTTCTTGCAACGCGTTCCCAATATTCTTCTGTCATGTCAAATTTGAGAAGTCCTGCCATTGCAACTACTGCGAGTGGGAGTCCTCTGCAATTTCTAGAGATTGTTCTTCCAAAATCTTCAAGTTCCTTAGACCAATTCTTGTTTCGACCCACCTTCTCCTGCAACAGATTCCAACTCTCCTCATCATTCAGGAACTGCATTTCATGGACATGACTCGAAGAGCCAACATTCTTGGCTACACCTAACAGCCTTGTAGTTAGGATGATGCGACTACCTTTTCTGTCATCATGTAATGCATTCATAACACCATCCCATGCTTTTACATCCCACATGTCATCAAGCACGATAAGATATCTCCGTCCTGTCAATCTTTTGTGCACGCATTCTACCAGTTTCTCATCGGGCTCATTTTGTTTGTCAGATGGAAGAAGCCCCCGGAGAATCTCATTGATGTTGTATTCTTGAGAAACAGTTACCCAAGAACAAATATCAAAATGATTCTTCGTATTTGGATGTTCGTAGACAGTTCTAGCAAGAGTAGTCTTACCAATTCCTCCCATCCCAGTGATTGGAACGATTTCAAGGTTAGAGCCCCTTCCAAAAATCCGATCCATTATCTCGTTCTGATTGAAATCCAACATGGCAGTGGGCTCACGTGAAGAACTTCCTGTAGTGAACGGATGACGTGCTCTTGATGTATTTTTGTCCTGGAGATTGTTTTCCTTCATTGCCATTGCCTCCTCCAGAAGGATATCAATTTCTCTAGCACAACTATCAAATGTGGATGGGGTTGTAATCACGGTTGGAGATTGAGTTGTTGGCACTGGAGATGGAGTCGTTTCTACTGGAGAAGATCGTAAACATAAAAAACTTGAAATCTTTACAAACAAGGAGCTACGAGAGTCATCTTCAACGCTAGGAGTGTCTTCTTCAGCGCTGGGAGTGTCACCTTCAGTGGTGGCAATGTCGCCTTCAATGATATCTTCCAGTTGGTAGGCGACATCTCTTATTCGACTTTCAAGTAAATCGATGGATGGATGATATCTGCCTGAAAGATCTTCTAGATGTTCTTGCAAGCGACCAAGCTCTTCGCGTAGAGACATCATCTGCTCTCTACTGTAAGGGAGAGCATACTCTTGTCTGTGCGAGAGAGTTAGATGAATGACCTTGGAAAGAGATAAAAGAGCTGCATATGCTGCCATTTTCGATGAATTAGGGTTTTAGGAAAGAAGAAGAAGAAGAAGAAGAATTATTTAAAAAACGGGTAAAGCTAGATGATTCAAAATGAAGTTGAATTGCATGGTGAAACAAGAAAACCGAAAAAGAGTTTAACTGGAGAGATCTTATCTACTGCGAGAAATTTCAGAGAGATAGCAATAGGTTGTTGAATCAGTCTAAAGAAGAATAAAACAGTGACTGTAAATCTGCAATTATGTCTAGTGTGGAAATAAGACAATATGAGGAATAGATTTAATCGTCGCCAGCAACGCCCAAAATAATTTTAAATGAAGAAAGTAGCAGGCGACCATATGAGACTTGTAGACAGGTTAGCAGCATTCACAAGAATCTGCAATGGGAGATACTCCATCCGTCTCATTTAGAAAGGTATCATTCGAGTTTGAAATATTTTTTAAAAAAAATTATCACTATGATTTGTGAGTAATTTGTGCTTGAAGTTCGGACATCCTATCCTATGGTAATCTGGACGTAAAAGTAACCAAGATCAGCCATTACTACACCACTAATTAATACTCCATAGTGAAGGGTAACTGACAAACATAAATTACAATGACGTACGATAGCAGGCAGGAGTCAGGACCATATGAGATTGTGACTTTTGAACATATGTGTGAGCTCGTAGCATGATATCTGCCGGAGGAGGCTTAGTATGTTAAGCACACTGGATTGATGAATTGGTCTCCTAGTGGTCAGTACTAGAGCTTGACTAGTGGAAGTTCAGGTTTCAAAATTGATGGTGTTATTCATGGTGTAGCGGAGACACAACTGATAACAAAAAAAGGGTAAATTACATTTTGACCCCTGTATTTTTGTACCCCTTACAA
Source organism: Plantago major (assembly GCA_026545765.1). NCBI lineage: Eukaryota > Viridiplantae > Streptophyta > Magnoliopsida > Lamiales > Plantaginaceae > Plantago > Plantago major. Next base: position 3,611,506 of record CM048844.1, on the reverse strand, counting down.
AAAACTCCCTATATTTACCGATCTTACATTTTGTGTCCTTATAACACCACATTCCCCGATTTTAACATTGATCGTTAGTCAACACCGTCAGTCAACATTTGATTTCGCAGTTTGAATATTGAATCACTAACTGTTAGCACCAGGTGTCTAAATATGTCGGAGCAGCAAGGCATATATGCAGGTACCTCAAGTTGATCAGTTCATATAGAACACTGAGAGGAGATTTCTGATCAGAAATACGAACTGTGCCCAACACTCTGATTAACCTAAGATGTCGAATAATCGAAAGCTCATCTTCATACTTATGGCATTTAAGAGAACGGACATGTATGTGGTAAACAAGTTCCTTGGAAAAGCATTGTGGACCAATACTTGCTCTGCGCAGGTCGTGACTGGAGTACCAATCCATCCAAGATGAAGACATTGTGATACGATGGGAAAATTTCTCCTTGCAAGCTTTTCTTAAGCTGAGCTCCCGTAAGACATCGTGAATGATGCAAGTTTTGATTCTCCCATTGGGCGTCTTCTTCTGGACCAAAATAAGACTTCTGGCTACAAGCTCCTCCAAGTATTCCTCTGCAACCACCTCCATTTCTCTTTTAACATTTGACAAGAAACTCCTTTGGAGTAGGGCAAAACTTAAAATTCATTAAGGGCAAAGTGGTTCATTCACTTGGTACCAAAACTTAATACCATCCTCTTTTATAAGAGACTTATAATAATAAAATAATATATATAATAATAATATAAGAGACTTATAATAATATAACTTTTATATATATATATATATATATATATATATATATATATATATGCGCCTCTTTCAATTTATCTCCGTACTCTACTTGTTTGCGCCATTTTCAATTTCGTTGATCTCTACTCATTCAAATCGGGAAAGAATTATGACGTCATCGGAGTTGAGCAACACATTGCCATTGATGATGGCTAGTGAGAAAGTAGAATCAAACGACGACTTGTTGATGCACATACTGATCCGATTGCCGCTAGGGTTGCTCTACAAGTTCATCTGTGTGTCACATCGCTAGTAGCACTTATTTCCGCAATAACTATGAAGCTAGGCTAAGAAGACAAGACTGCTAGCTTTCATCCAGATAACAAATCCTCCTACCATTGTTCCAAAGAGATGAGACAGACCAGTTCCAGTTCTTCCCGATGAATATATTACCTATTGTTCCGAATCATCACAGCTATGTCCTTCCGTATGTTGACCCTAAGTATGGCGTCTTCTTTGCTTCTTCCAACAGACTTGTCTTAACTGGAATTGTCGACCTTACCCATAACACCTTCTATGTCATGAATCTCGTCACTAGATGGTGCAGCCCTCCATTGCACATACCACAACATCAACCATCGAGCATTCGCCACCTCTATGCCGACTCTATTTTTGGCGGCTATAGTTCTCCAATCATGGCATTGGTTTACGAGCCAGAACATGAACAGGTTTACAGAGTTCTAGCAGTACCAACTCTTCGTTTTCCTGCCAGAGTCTGTCCCATAAAAATTTATTCTTCCAATACTCATGAGTGGACGGACTCAAAACTCAAGGCGGCTAAAAAATTATTTCCCGACTATGAAAGGTATCAGATTGCCTTCAATGGTGTCCTCCATTGGGTTTCAGTTATACCATTTTGTCTCGTGCTTGTAAAGACAAAAGATCTTATCGTCGATGGTGAAAACAATGTCCAGTTGGTCATGCTGCCAGATATTGATGAGCGCACTTTTGAAGCAACAAATTATAACTATTGTAGGTCATCCAGTGATGAGCTCTGGTTTGGTGAAATTGATGATGTGACAAGCAAATGGATGGGAATTTGGCTTCTGCCTGAGCAGCATACCACAAGTACCATATTACCAAATACAAAGTGGATGTTGATGCACACAATCAATCTTGATCCCGTACTTAAGGACTTGGCCCCCTTGCTGCTCCCAACATGCCCTATTTCAAGAAGGAGAAGCATAGGCAGCATCAACGCGAAATCATCTTATCTGAAAAGCTCAAACTGGAAGCATTGATTACCTGGAACGAGGCCACCTTCGCCCTTTTCAGGTTTCGGAATAGTATTATTGAGGACCGTATTCTTCTTTACGATCTGCAGAGCAAGTCCGTTGAGCTAGTTAAATATTGTGGTACTAGTACCTCCGATGCAACTCCAAGGCGTTTTGTGTATCACTGGTACCCCTATATATAGCCTATTACTCTAATATTAAGTACGTACTTTGCTTTTTATTGCAGATTTGCACCTGTGTTACATGTTTTTAGCACTGGAATTGAATTTATTTTGTAAAAAAAAAAAAGGAGTTGGTGGCTGAGGAACGTTCAAAATCTCAGTTTCTTATTTCTATCTTTTTATCTAGAACACGTTTCTTATCTCTATTTCTTTATTAGGATAACGTTCATAAACTAGTACTTTTTCAGTTGTATTAGTAGTTAAGTAGTCCTTAATTAGTTGTTAAGTGGAGTTCCTTTTGTGTTAATGGTGCTTAAACTATTTTTGCTCCTGGACTTGTGAGAAATAGTGTGTTTTTTCTTAGACTCACTTCACTTTCACATACACTAAACCAAAATATCATCCAGAGATAACCAAACATTATACTAGCAAGCAAGAATGATCAATGTTAAAGTACAAATCCAGGTCTAACGGAAATATAATTACCTCAATTCTGATAAATGTGGGATTGCAACAGTGTCATGAGTAAGTGATGATGAGCTGAATTTTCAGTTCATTCCAACAACCCGGTTCGTTGAGGAATTTCGTCGAATATGTACAAATCGAGTGTAAACGATCTAGAATATCTGCATTCAATCTTACCATATGCCTGCATAAATCCAAAAGATACATCATAAGATTCATATGCTTTCAACAATGAATCATAGCACTGTTTGAGCTTTCAGAGGGAATGTATTTCACTGATGCCAATGTGCTTAATTAGAAACTTTTTATCATCAAATATAAAATTAAAAAAAAAACACACACACACACATTGAAAATTAATTTGTATTTTAGGGTTCATGTTTTAACATTAATTTGTATTTTAGGGTCCATGTTTTAACACACCAATTCTCTGCTGCAATAAAAATTACTCCAAAATATGATTATGAAAGGAGTGATGTTAAATCGAGATCAATAATCGTTAACATCACGTTTATATTAAGAAAAAAATTAAAAATAATAAGGGCCCAACCGGGTTCGAACCGGTGACCTATTGATCTGCAGTCAATTGCTCTACCACTGAGCTATAGACCCACATGTTCCCAGTTGCTTCTATTCCCATTAATCATTACCACCAACCCTAATTTTCTCTCCAATTTTCTCCCGCCTCCTCCATCTCTACCACTCTTCTCCCTAATCTCTCTCTACACACAGAAAGAAACTGCTCAGTCATGGTTCTGACGAACGGAATTAAGCTCGCCACTCATCTAATCTCCTCTTACTACGGCGATCTCTGCTCTGTAAGTATCATTTTTCTCAATTTCATCGCTTATTATCGATTGTAGGTTTATAACACCTTTTCTCCGTTTTCGTATGGCAGAAAGTATGCGAATGTTTACTCAGCAGAGGTCCCCTAAACCTAGCTCAGACGGTTCGTTTCACCGAGCTTTCCAGAGAAAATGTCGTCAATTGCTTGCGCGTTTTGATTCACCAGAATTGCGTCCAAGCCTTTTCTCTCACTCAGGAAGGTACTCACTAAATTGTATTGTTGTTCTTTTTCTTTTCGATTTATCACTCGTATGTGCTACATGACATTAAATCCAGCCGAGCACTGTGCGGCCCTTTGCCCTTTTTTAGGGGTGGCTCTCCTATTTTACATCCACAAGGCTCGAACGAGACCTTGCTTAAGTGATCATTGTATAGTTGTTCTGATTGTATTGATCCACACCTTATTTTTTCAGTCTGGTTGATCTTTTTTTGAGCTGATTTGATTAGTTTATTGATTGCTTGAGATAATGCTGTATGCTACAGACTTGAAATTTTGCTTTTCATGTTGTGTGACTATGTAATGTGAGTTTTACCAAACATGAATTTGATTCGTAATGGTGCATGGAATGGATTAATTCGTGATTCGAACCGGTTATTGTCTGCTTAGTGATTTGGAGTTAATAGACTAGTGGAATGGATTGGGAAGAGGCTGTTTCTGTGTTTTTCATGTTTGGACAGTGCGGTTTGTGTCATGAGTTTTGCTTGACAGGAATTCGAATCGGACATTGTGGATCGATTCGTCTAGTGTTAAAAATAATAGGAGGAAATTTGTGACGTGGCCAGTCACTAATTGTTTTTGTGATGATTTGAAATGTAGGTGGATATCAAGAGGCGGATAGGAAAACAACTCAATACATGGCAATATTTGACAACATCATCAACAAATCGAGGGCTGCGAAATTTAAGCAAATTGTATCGGATGAGTTCCCAGAGGTGGGTGGTTGCTTCTTTTCCGTCAATCCTCTCTTGCCCGAGTGCTTTCACATTTGTTTGCTGGTGTGATTTTGTTATATAAGTGTACAATTCTGATTGGATATCTGAGCTGGCTGTGTTGATTGCTCGGGTAATTGATGATAATTTTTTATTGTGCAGTCACCACAGTGCTTAGAAATATTTGAAGGATTGCTTCAACACGGAAGGCTCTCTATGAATCAAATCATTGATAGGAGTGGGGAGACTGCAGGTGAAAAGTTACTTGTTTTGATGTTACTTTACTAAGAGTCTTATAACTCTGATGCTTCCAGACATAGAAGCTTCTGTATTAAGTCTGCGATACCCCCTAGATTTCGCACATGGTAGTGTCTGTATTTTTTTCTCCCTCCAGCTGATACATTGGTGAGAGACAATGGGCTGTGATATATCTAATTGTATTTCAGGTTGTATTCTTTTTATTACTTCGACAAACACATTTATGAACTACGCTCTACATTTTCAAATGCAAAACCTAATGTATCTTGTTGTGTGTCAACTACTTGCTGGGTGTTTATCCTTGACTAAACTGTTGTAAAGAAGTTATTCCATAACTGCTTGTTTGGTAATTTGAACATCTTGCAATGCATATTACAATTTCTTGAGTTTGGAGTTTTGATCTGCACGGGCAGGTAATTCTGATGCCCATGTTACGAAAGAAAACTTCAACAAACTACTGAGTTCAAGATTTGTTGAACGCTGTCCGGACCCTGAACCAGATGCCTCCCCACCTCCTAAAGATGATACCCCTGGACCAAGGCGGGGTTCTACGTCGGCAAAGGTGATTGCTTTACCAACTAGCAGGAGATTATGCCATGCGCTTTAAATATACTCGTATGAGTATTTTTTAATTACATGGGATCTTTGTCGTCATGATCAGATTGTTCTCCTCTGAGTGATGTTTGACTCTATTGGTTTTGAGTTAAGGCAGGAAACTTAATATATAATGGATATTATTTTATGCCTATGTGATTAGCAGAAATGAAGAAAAGGGGCATTTAGTTTTAGTTCATCTGTGCCTTATTTTTCATTTGAAATAAACACAAGTGTGGGCTTTAGACTTTCTAACATACTGTATCATCTAAGAAAATTCTGAGCGCTGGTAACTACTTTACATATAATTCTTACTGCTTCTTCAGTTCATCAGTTTTTCCTTGATACTATTTACTTGTGATTTGATATTCATCTCTCAAATCAGTCTCAGTAACTAAGTTCAGTGACATTAAAGAGGATCAAAAGAATATAGTACTTCAGTTCTCTGGCTATCTAATTTCCTCATTTCTTTTTCTGCTGAAACTTGGTGCAATTGAATTTACTGGTTGACCTTCATTGATATCAGATTGCCGAGGAACGGCTGACCTTAGAGCAGCGTGCTATGGCAGCAGCTGCCCCAATGGAGGCATCAAGATTCTTCATGGAAATGGATGGTCCTTCTGGGGAAAAGGTTGAGGAAAAACCTAAGAGCAAGAAGCTCGGGAAGAAGGTTGGACTAAGAACATTTAACAAATTCCTTTTATTATTGCATTATTTTTGTTAACTATTTGAATTCATTGAGTTATGAATTTCTTGTTTAACAGCGGAAGCAAGATGTTCTGAACTCTGAAGATGGTGTTCTGGACACCGGAAAAAATAAAGAAGTTCTTTGGCGAGTTAATTTTGAAGAATTTATACGGCGTCTAAGACATAAGGTAAAACCTATTTCTTAAATTGTGGCTGTTTTAGCCATGTGCAAAAGCTTTTTCTAGGTACTTATCTGCTAGAACACTCTCCCCACCTTCACTTGAAAGAAGAAAGCATTACTTTCATGTTGTTCGTCTTCTACGTATTTGTTACAGGCATGCATTTCTCATGTTAAAGCGAGGATTAACAATGAGGCTGCCATTGTGTTGAGCGCAATGATTAAGCTAACTAAATTTTCGGACATGGGACTGAAAGCTGAAAGCACAGGTAATAAGTTCATTGTTTCATTTATAGATGGATTTTTTCGCCAGAGTGTGGAGTTTAGACTTTCTAATTAGCTGTACATGGGATATTTTAGACTCCTGTTAATTAAAAAACTGAACATGAAATTGCGTGTTTCATCTGGTGGGTGTAACTCCCTCTTCCTCTGTGCTTGGCCCTCTGAGTTCTGTCTTCTGACAACATTATCCCTGATGCTACTATTATCCTTAATCCTTTACTGACACCTGAAGTATCTCTTTGCAGAGTATCTATCCACAGATGCTATATTCAACAAGATCACAGATGACGATGTTCTTGATATGGACAAAGAACGCATTGAACTTGCACTTGAACAACTTGGGTGTCAAACCATCTCATCTGGGTTAGATGAAACTTATAGTATTGGTAATCGGGCTCTATTTGTTGTACCATTTCTTTGTTGTTGTCAGATGTCATTTATCAACTTGGAAGTCTTTTTATTCTCAAGCTCATTACATACATTTTCACTCTTCCTCACATTACAGATCTGAAGGGCATAATTGAAGGGGCTCAGATTGAAGAAGTGAGTTGTTTTCTTCATATTGACTGGCCTCCATTCTGAAGCTTAGGCCATGTAACATGTTATGTTGATTGCATGGCTATGCAGGTTGAATCTGTGGTATTGAGGAGATATGGAAGAGAAGCCTACAGGATATTCAGGTTATTATCAAAGGCAGGTCGTGTTGTTGAGACAGATAAGGTACGTAGAACATAGAACCTACAAAAATCTCATTCTGGATTGTAAATGATATAAAAAGAAGTAATTTTTATTGTCTCATGTTTGACATAGATCTCTTTCGCTGCAGATCTCAGATACCACATTTATTGACAAGAAAGATAACCTTAAAATTTTATACAAGCTTTGGAAGGATAACTATGTGCAAATGGAGGTAAACTCTTGTAACATTATCCTAAATTCCTAGTTCCTAAAAGCACAGGTGTTAGGATTAGGCACCATTCCCAATTCAGTCTCATGAACATCCATTGTCTACCTATTTTTCACGAACAAATACTCTTTGCAACTTGATTAGTAGATATGACGTAGTTTGAGTAAATTTTGATTCAGCAGCTAATGATGAATGCTTATTATATACTACTTCTGACTTGTTTATTCTTGGTTACTAGCCACTCAATGTGAACTTGCAGCAAAACTCTTGATTTACATTATTGAGGTTTTGAATAATCATGTGTTTGATTTCAGATTTCCCTGTAGGATAAACTCCTACCTAGTTTAATTCAGTCACACCCCATTTGGTTGTTCTGAGTGTCAAATAACATGTTTTGCCATAGAAGCAAGGCTTTAATTTTACCGATGCAAGAAAGGAAGAAAACCGATAGACTGGTGTAATCACAACACAGTGGCCTTCTTAAGAGTAATTGTTTGCCTAGTTCCATCCTAACTTGCAAATATTATAGCTTAGACAAAATACTTTCTGATAACGTCAGCCCTTTGAACGCACTTAGGATAAAGCACAGGAATAACCAAGAAGACCTAATTTGAAATATGATCAAATTCCAATATACCTACAGTTTTGTTGGCAAATTTGCATCTATTCTCTCAAGAGTGTGTGTACACGTGTGTTATGATTTTCGTGAACAAACAAGTTCTCTAGACAGAAATAGGCATAATGGTATATTGGTATTGACATTTGGAATGGATTCAAGTCAAAATATGGTATTGACATTTGGAAGGGATTCAAGTCCATTTATCTTTTTAGAAAGTCCATATGCAAATGATGCTTAAATATGTATCTCTTATTGCAGAAAGTTTTCATGGGTAGTAATTATCCTATTTTGTTGTGGAGAGTAAACAAGAAATCTCTCTGGAAGATTGTTCTTGATGAAATGTTTCACGGTGCTTTGAATTTGCGACTGAGACTTGCACATGAGCAGGAGCGAGGGAAAGAGGTATGTTCAATGAAAAGTTAGCTCCTTGCATTATCTATTTGGACTGGACTCTACAAGTGTTACAGAATATCTCAATGTCCACCCTCTCAGCAGGCGCTGAATATCTATTTGCCTGGTGAAGAGAACATTTTTAGGAATCTAAACAATCATAATATTTACCTTTGGTTTATTAACATTTAAGGCTATACCCTACACTATTGTGTTTAGTAGCAAACATAATAAATAGTTATGTGTCTGTAATTAGACTTCACGGATCCTACCCCCACTGAATTAGTTTATTTGTACCTCACAAGTCTCAGCTTGAGGTGGCACTGTTGTTATCCTCCATTTTTATTCATCATATATGATGTAACATGAAAGTCTATTAATCACACATCAAGCTTTTACCTTTTGTTAACCGTACAAATTGTCAAGTTGCTAACCTGCTGATTTGATCTGTGCTAGGTTCTTCTACTACCCAGGGATAAACTCGTCGGAGAACAAGCTAAAAAATATACGCACTTACAAAGAATCAAGGTTATTTTGGAAACGAATTTGATCGAGCTTGATGATTCTATCATGCTATTTCAAGATTTGTGAATGGTTTGAATTTGCTTCACCTTAGATTGTAACTGCAATTTTGGTTTGTTTACTATGGCTTTGCTAGAGTTTGAAATGAAACAGAATGTTTTAATTTATAGATAGTTCAAGATTACGATTTATTTTCCCATTTTATCAGCCAATCCTCTCAACACTCCCCATTGACTACACAATGAGCCTACCCCTACACAATTGGTTTGTTTGAGCATTTTACTTTAAAATGGATTAGTTCTCTGAATGAGAAACTTGGTGTGTCAAAATGAAGTCATGAAAATGCTCTGCTTCCGAACTGGCTGATAAGCTTCTGACCGACAACCCTAGTACGGCTACAACTATCAGCAGAATTATCTGCCTCGTTTCACCCAGCTTGGTGCTCCCGTGTAGTTTCAGAACAATTGCCTATTGATGTGTTGGGGAGGCTGTATTTTGTTGGTGTGGATCCAAATGGATCTGCAAGCGGCAAGACTGTTTAAACGTATATTGGATGTTTCAAATATCGGCAATACTAATGTCGATACCAGCAGTCGACTGTCAACAGAGTCGAGCAAACGTAGGATCTAACCAAGTAGGTTCATTTGCCAGCAATCAAGTTGCTGTACAAGGTGTTTTGACGCATGGAATCTTTGCTCATGACTGCTAACATGTGATTATTCCTCAATTGCCTATAAAAATATGCCAATTGACATTAACCTAGGTTTATACTTTACAACATGTTGGTGTGCCGTATTTAGCTTTAATTGTTGTACCGTAATTGTATATTATATTAAAACATGAGCCACTATTATTTTGTATCATAAATTAAACCGTAATTTAGCAAGAAAAATACATATGCTGCGATCAAACTGAAGTCCACAAAAGATGCCTACGTGCACGTGATGCAGGAAGTGAGGTGCTGTTCATTTTGTGGCTAAAAGTTTGTACATATAATTAATCAACACTGCTTTTTCCTGTGACTAACCTAAACAAAAAATATTAGACAACAAAAAATTCTCCATCAGCTCATATACATCTGATTAGTTTTCATCATCATCACACACTTGGTAATGGATCAATCGGGAGAAGATGCTGCATTGTATGCCATGGCTACGGGGCTCGCATGCGGTTCCGTGCTCCCGATGGCACTGAAGACAGCTATAGAGCTTGATCTTCTAGAGCTCATTAAGAAATCTGGCCCGGAAGCTACTGTTTCTGCTTCAGAACTAGCTGCTCAGCTTCCGACTAACAACACGAATGCAGCTTCGATGATTGACAGGATCCTCGGCCTCCTCTCTGCCTTCTCGGTCCTGAAATGTAGTAATGAAATGCTACCTGAGAATGGTGGTGTCGAGAGGAAGTACTCGTTGGGGCCTGTGTGCAGGTATCTTACTAAGAACGGAAACGGGGTGTCTGTTGCTCCTGCTGTACTCATGAATCAGGACAAGGTTTTTATGGAGTGCTGGTAAGAGAAGTTTCTCAGAATCATGTATGCATAATGTATGGATGAACAACTTAACAAATGACAATTCTTTTCTCGCAGGTATCACTTGAAAGATGCAATTCTTGAAGGCGGGATCCCGTTCAACAAAGCACATGGCATGAGCGCGTTTGAGTATCCGGCTACAGATTCAAGATTCAACATGATCTTCAATCAAGCTATGTCTAACATGTCTACAATCATTGCAAATGAGATGGTTGAATCATACAAAGGATTCGAAACACTCGGATCCTTGGTGGATGTTGGTGGCGGAATTGGGTCAACTCTGAATGTGATCGTCTCTAAATATCCGTCAATCAAAGGCATCAACTTCGATTTACCCCACGTTGTCAAAGAAGCTCCATCTTATCCTGGTAAGAGGACTCACTTTGTGCCATAAGTGTAAGCAGATACATCAACACGCGTAACTGTACCAATATCATGCAGGGATCGAGCACATAGGTGGCGATATGTTCGTTAGCGTGCCCAAGGCCGACGCCATTTTCATGAAGGTAACTTAAAACAGTCAGCTTCAAGCATAAAAGTGTCTGTTCACTAGGTTTTTCCATGGTGTTACGATAAACAGATTGCAGAGTGAGTAAAATTGAAGTGTATATAATACTAACTACTAAGAGAGACTTTCTTCATGACAGTGGATTTGTCATGACTGGAGTGATGCACACTGTATAAAGCTCTTGAAAAACTGCTACGAGGCAATTCCAGAGAACGGAAAAGTGATTGTTGCTGAACGTATTCTTCCCGAGGATCCAAGCGAGCTGGATTTTCCTATTGGAGCAAGAGCTGATGTGCTCATGATGGCTTACAATCCAGGAGGAAAAGAAAGGACGGAGAAGGAATTCGAGGCCTTGGCGAAAGAAGCCGGATTTGCTGAAGTCCGGAAAGTATGCTGTGCTTGTTCAGTGTGGATCATGGAATTTCATAAATGAATGCCCTTAGTGGAGTTGAAGCACCATAAGAATCTCCTTGTATAAAACTTTATGAATGTTACTGGTAATCTCTTTGCTGTAAACTGTTATATCAAAACTGGATTAGATTGGGACAACCATGGATTTATCATCTCTGTACCACGAAGAATGTATTGTTTGACTTTCCGAAATGAACTTTGAATACAAATTACTCCTAGCCGGAAAAAACTCATCGATAAAATTATACAACTTTACGAGAGTGTATTGGCAAAAGGCAAGAGAAGAATTTTCAGGCATTTGCAAAAGAAGCCGAATATGCTGAAATCCGAAAAATATGTTGCTTTGGTTCAATCTGGATCATGGAACTTCACAAATGGAAGCTTGAGAGAGAGACCTTAATCTAAGAGAGTTGAGTCACCATGAGAACCTCCCTATTTCAAACTTTCAGCTCATGTAATTGATCATCTCTTGCTGTAAGCTTTTTTTTAGCAACCTGCTCAATATATGACATGAATTTGTGATTCTTGTGAGAGATAAACAGTGCACTGCTAGTATAATTCAGTACTCATTTTAGTAACTTGATTCTGATAAAACTTGCAAGTATTGAACTATTCCCCCATTAAAGTTTTTACATGTCTTTTGTGAAGGAAAGAGTGCTACTGTAGCTCAAACTCCATCCATATGCATTTTTTCGTTCAGATTTGCCGTTGTGGTTCCTTCCCACAGCTCTTTTAGTTCCTTCTTCGTCCAGGAGAGGAAGACTACAGGCCCCAATGTTAAAGGTACCTGTATTTATCATCATATCACGTACACGCCAGATGAGTCTCAAAAGTTTCAGAAAATACATTTCCTCGTATGGCTACAGTTCAAGAGATGAGAAGGTAACTTCCATTACAAAGAAACAACAGCATAAAAGATGGCAAAACCGGCCGAATGTCTTAAGGGCCAGTACTTTAAGCTGCTTTGTACAGTAAGAGGGTGTTATAGGAGCTTTTCAAAAGCTGCTTTTCACGGGTTCTAAGCTAATTTGCTATGTTTTTTCAAATATGGCTGTGGCTCAGATTTTTAAAAGCAAAATAACAAGAAACGCAAGCATGGTGCTTTCAGAAGCTGCTGAAGGTGCTTATGTAAGCCACACAAACACTCAGTGAAATACCTTGTATAGAAGGATCGGGTAAGTTTAAACTGTATACCAGAAAATTAAAGATTTAATTTGATCTCAGTGATGCTGTGATATAGACATGGATGTGCACAGCCTGGTTATTTGTCTAGGCACTTAAAAGTATTGAGCATGGCATACGTGAAAGATAATGAAAAGTACGGTGCATATATTACCAAATAGAGAAGTGCCGGTTGGGGTGAGCGCGTTAATATACCAGCTGCTAAGGCGGTTACCAGTCCAATCGCATATCCGCACATAGCATAACGGAAGTACTTGATGCCCCCTTTTGAGGTCTGAACATCATCACTTGTTGTAGAATCCCGAGTTTTTCTATGATCAAAGCAAAGAACCAAAGCTAAAAGCATGGATGGAATAGCCTGCGATTTTAATATGCACGGCAAAGAATGGTCAGGTTGTTTCTTGTTCTGACAGAAATAACAATCCATTCAAATTTTTCAGTAGTATTACACATACGACAAATATCTAGAAAGATTGCAGGTACATGGCTTTAACAGGGAACTAATCATTCAAAGTGATCTATTCAATAATCAATTAAATCGCACTGTTTATCCATAGCAATAGGCCTATGTTTGCAATGGTTGAAGCTTTTTAGAAGTACTTGGACAAAAGTCATCATATTTGTGGATGCTTAATCTTAGAGTTAGAGATAAGAAGCTAAAAGCCAATCCGAATCCACTTCTTCTCCAGATTCTACTAGCGTAAGTGTACAAATTAGAAGCCGGAAGCCTTTGCAAAACCAACTTCCTTTTTGATAAAATAAGCTACAAAAGCTAGTCTGTATAAAAGTTTCAAACACCCACAAACATAGACATGTATAACTGGATTGCATCAAGTTGCATCTGAAAGTTTATTAAAGGTCAACACTTGGAATTGCTTCTATTCCAGAAAGGCATGCATAGTTCATCTGTACAATTGATTTAACTATTCTTTAAGTTGTTAATAATGCTAGTAATTTAACACAAAATACTAAAGAGAAGAGTCAGGTAGCACTGAACTGAGGCTCTACACGAAAAAGATGCACAAGGAGTTATGGAGATCTGACAAGATAAAAAGAACTTCGAGCCATACAATAAAAACACATCTTACCATGTCACCAAGGCCGAGCATCATGTAATCAGACACGGTTTTCCCAGGTACCACACGGCCAAACATATTCCTGGGAAAGACTATTTTCACAGGTAACTCGAGCTTTTTGGTAATTAAATCCAGTCCAGGAAGACTTAAACTATTAGCCACAGTGTGAACTGGATTAGACGCCTGTTGTGTTGCAACTGATACCATAACGTTTGCCCCAAAGAATCTCTCTGAGTAGAAAACCCAGAATATATCATAGACAAACAGACATATAAGGAGCATTGCGCATATCTTGATATTGGGTAATCGAACATGGCTGACAAAAGCTATGCAGAGAGAAATACCCAAAAGATTGTTCAATATCCAGTGCCCTGTAACAAGCCATGTTACGACTAGAGTAATACATATAAACAATAGAAAGGCTTGGATTCGCGTAAACGACTTTGAACAACACTGAGATATATACGGGTCGGATATGCCAAGTTTTAATTTGATCTGAACAATATATGGTGAAAAACAGAAGTACAAGGCTGATACTGAGGCAATTGAGGTAAAACCGGTGAGGATTTGAGAGACAGAAGAAAACAGATAGAACATGAGAAGCAAGCTGCAGGAGCTCATTAATGGAATCATAAGTGCCTGTGAACCATCTAGAGTAATGGAAGCTTCCGAGAGGTCACGATTTTTCTCCATTTCCTTTCCATAAGATAAAGCTCTAGAAGCAGATGCATATGACACTGCTACAGCTGTGAAGATAAGAGTTAATGAAGATGGCTCCAGCAGATAAAGAAGCAACCAGAGTGACTCCATATCCAGTAGACCACGTCTGGCTCGACTAAAAGATGTACAAAGCTTGCACAGGGTGATCAGCTGGAATCCAACTTCAACCCTTTGGCTGTGCAATCTAAAATGTAACTAAAACACTGCAGCTGAAAAGGCCGAATATGAAATCTATAAATGAAGAATTCACTGGATCCTCACATGCCTGCAAAAAATCAGTTTTTACGAATAAGTAATCACACCCTCAGGACAAAACAAAAAATCCAAAGTTTCACTGATGAAAACCATAATCAATGAGTGAACGACAATGGACACAATTAAATCCAAAAAAAAAAATGGATTATCAATGTCTTTTCAGCTACAATCATCAAAATCTTGAAAGCTAAGAACAAATATCGAACTTTTCACACTGATTAAATATCGAAATCGATACGCAATGGCTGACAGACCTAATTCAATAACTAAAACGGGATAAAAATGCTTAATTCTTTCACACTTATACTCTCAATTGGCAAAATTGATCACCAGCCAGACCCAAATTCGCGTCTTTTCAGCTAAAATCATCAAACTGGCGAAAGCCAAGAACAAACATTCCACACAATTCATCATTCTACGTCTAAATTGACAATGAGTTGACTAGTTTAACTGAAAATCAAGAAAAACAACCATCAACATCAATAAATCTTACAGTTAAACACTGACCGCTACGAAAATCACAAAAACATGGATCTTGGCAAAAATAACCCAACAAGATTTCATGCTAAATTATATTTTACCTTTGAAGAAGACGAACAAATTTTTGGAAGCAAAGGTACAGGGTTTCTTCACAAGTGAGAGATGTGAAGTTTGTGATTTTATGCACGGATTCTAAAGTATGGAATTTATTGCTTTCTTTTCATCTCTTGGTCGTTTCCATTTTCGGGTAAGAAGAATTGAGTGAGCTCAGTGACATGAATAATTTGGGCCTTGTTTGAGATTTACGGTGGTAGAGTGGGCTGAGTCAATGGGCTCATGAAAGCCTTTTTATTGGGAAACTTTTTGTAATGGGCCGAATCAAGTAAATAACACAAAAACCCAATTGCTCCCTGGTTGCACTCTTCCCGTCCCGGAGAATACATTACGATTGTCGAATAGTTTTAGGTGAAAATTTGAAGTAAATGATCAAATATAAAAACGTGGCAACCAGTGTACTAATGTATACTCCCTCCGTCCCACGCTAGTTGTTCACTTTTGTCATTTTGAACGTCTCGTTCCAATTGTCCACTTTCACTTTTTTGCCATCTTAAGAAAAGTTATACAAGTTTATATTCCCCACTGCTTCCAATAAAATCAAAAATTAACTTAAACAATCAAACAGGCCCGGCCCAGGCCCTGCGCTGGCAGGGCCCCAATTTTTTGGGGGCCCCAGCCTGGCCAAGCCCATATAGGTAAATAAAAAAAATATAATTTTCTGCACTTGGTAATCGGAACAGCCGAAGAACATAACAACTTTAATTTACTACTCAGTAACTCAAAATAGACGCCACCATCTCTTCTCTATTCTTCATTCTTACTCTTTCTTCTCAAAATATCCTAATTCTTCTCCAACATTTCATTAATTCTCAAATCAATTCTCCTATTTTCTAGCAAAGTACCATTGGACTTGTAATGTATGATTTTTATTATTTTGTTATAATATAATATTTTTTATTTTGTTATTACATGGGGCCCGTTTGGCATTTTCGCACAGGGCCCTCTAAATCTCAGGGTCGGCCCGCAATCAAACTAACACCTCAAAGGTAAGAAAGTACACCCCCACATTTACTATAAAGTGTAATAATATTAGTTTCCTTACTTTGAGTGTCCGAAAGTAAAGTGGACAACTGGCATGGGGCGGAGAGAGTAATATGTATACATGTAACCTTTTTATTCTTTGTTGGTTGTGCGGTAACTTTATTTTCTAGTATTAATATATGAAGTATTGTGGAATCATTAAAAATGACAAATGTATAAAGTTATACGGGGTTAATATAGGTATAATATTTGCTCCTATTGAACTTTCCTACCCCATTCATGCTAAACATTGGAAGTTACTATCTACATGATGATTTCAACCAAACTTTCATGGAATGCATGTGAACTATACGAGATCATGTGAATTGGAAAGATGCATGTATTTAACATTTGATCAGAACCATTGTGTATATCTTTTTCTCGAGAAACTATCCAAATCGAAATCGAATTATATTCGACATAGTATTCTGTATGAGATCTCCATAATCCGAACATAAACCACACAATTACAGGAGGGGTCATACTCATAGCTCAATTAGCCAAAGTACATTTACAATGGAATTTGCCCTGGTAACGGTCCCGATTCATTCCAACAAATCTATTTAGCATCACCAGTGTCTTATAGGCGTTATTAGCCTTGATAACAATCCTAGAAACTATCGCAGATAGGCCATGAACCAGCCAACGAAACATAAGTCACCATAGATAACACGTCATTAGAAAGTACATATGAGATAAGATACCGAACTGAGCAGAGTAATAGTATATGTTTTTAACTTTTGATGCATCATCAATGTTCCTAGAAACTAGCCTCGGGAAAGGCATGTTTGGAAATATATAACATACCATAGTGTATCATTTAGCTTCATGAAAAGTTAAAAATAAAAAATCAAATTGGTGGTTTAAACTTTTTCACATTTTTCACGGGAACTAAAATTACACGAAGCAAGGTACAACCGACAAACCACATTGTACAATCCAGTACTGCCTCTGCATTTTCAGTTACCTTCCAAAAACCACGTGAAATCAAAATAACCCAAGTTCGCTGGATAAGAAGATAACTAAAACACATACAAATCGTAAAACCCAAAATCGATTAACAAAAACCCTCGATTCATCCGATTGATACCACAAATTTCAAATTCACCCAATTTCCAATCGGTTTGCACCTGCATTTCTGCAGATTTTCTGGAAATGAACGCTTTGACTACAACGTCGAGGTTTTGTCCGAGCTCGTTTCAGCTCAAATTGGCTCTGTGCAGGCGGAGATACCCGTTTTCGATCGTGCCGGAGCTTGATCTCCGGAGTTTGAGACGCGTGGTGGTGGTGGTGAGATGTAGTAGCGTCAACGGTGGTGGAGTGGAGCGGCGGAGTTCCGGTTGGATGAAATCGAAAAGCTCGGACGAAAGTTTTGCCGGTTGGTCGAATGATGAATTGGAAGGGGATTTGGATAAGAAGGATTCGAAGCAATCGCTGCTAGGTGAGACTGTCTTTTCTGATCGTTTAGTGTATGTTTGCAGAAACTTATGATTATTGTGAAATGATTGATCGAAGGAGTTCAGCATTTGGTAGTTTAGTGTTTGTTTGCGAAAACTTGAGATTATTGTGAAGTGATTGATTAGAGGAGAATCAGAATCGTTCATCGTTTGGTAGTTTAGTGTCTGTTTGCAAAAACTTAAGATTATTGTGGAGTGATTAATTCGAGCAGAATCAGATTCAGACATCATTTGGTAATCTCGAGCTATTGCCAGCTTGCGAAAAAAAATGATTATTCTGAGTGATTGGGGATAAAACGTAGTAGCTGTTAATTGAATCTGCTGGGTGTTTGCAAATGGTGTGAAAAGTATTGTAAATTGAAAATTTGGATGAATCAGCAAGTTAAGGTGATTATTTAAAGTATTCTAGTAGATTTTTATAAGTCCTCAGAAGCTAGAACCAGTTTTGGAAAGAGAAATTTTAGTGATTCAGCTTCAGGAAAGCTATAATCAGTCTGTGATGATCATGTGCAAAGAGGCGCTTAGTTATCTGGGTGTTAGTAGGAAAAAGGGAGGATGTTTTATAATTTATTGTGTCATTTGGTGAATGTGTGTTGATAACAATTGTTATTTACTTATTTATTTTTTGGTTAGTTTGTGGTCTCTTGTTGGCTAATAACACTTGTGAAGTAGTTTGCTTTCAGGAATAATTGGAGCTGGAGTAGCAGGGGTTGTTCTGGTTGCTGGACTCACTTTTGCTGCTTTATCTATAAGCAATAGAAGCACTTCAAGTGAGTAAATTCGTAGAGTAAGGTGCTAAGTGATTATAATTGTCTGTAGAGGATAGATTCAAAGTGTTGTTGGCAAGTATTTTGAATGCATGCATTGTAATTTCCAGAGGCTAAACAAGAAATGGAGCCATTGACAACTGATCAAGAAAAGTCATTGTCGTATGATAATCACCAAGATGGAGATGAAGCGGAGAAGAGCGAGGAGAAACTTCCCGAGGTGTTGGAAATTGGAAGTCAAGAAAGCAAGACAGGTACAAGCGAGGATCTCTCTTTCAATAAAGAAAATGCTGAAGCTAACAGAAATAAAAATAGTGATGTGGGGCAGTTAACTGAGGATGGTGATGTTGCAAAAAATGGCTACACACAGAATGTTCCTCAAAATGAATCTACGATTGTTGACAGTTCTCCTGGGGTCAGTGAGAAACCTCATGTATCTAATATTACCGATGATTTATTAGCCGTGCCAGGAAACCAGAATATAGATTCAGAAAATCTCAATGTACCAGAAGTAGAGACCATCTTTGATGCCACCTTGGATCCATCTAAAAGTGACATAGATGCTACTTTAGGAGAAGATCTAATCACTGGCATTGCGGTTGGGATATCCAGTAAAGAAATTTCCAACTCGCCATTAGATGATCCTAATGTTGAGGCTTCAGCTAAAAATATGCCCCCTGAAGTGGATTTAGATGCAGTTATGAGATCTACCATTATCCATGAGGAATTTACAGAATCTATGAGCATGCTTCCAGCAGAAGACTCTGAGCCACAAAAGGAGCTTCCAACGTTGCTTATTTCTCAAACTAAAGACGTGATTTCTTCTAACGGAGATGACGCATCCCCAGAAAGGGAAAATTTAACTGGAACTGTATCAAGTGGTTCCCCGGTGCCAAATGCACTCTATCTATCCACAAATGAAACTGATTATAATGATGATAATATTAGCAGAACCTTTTTTGACTCAAAAAATCATGGAAATGTGTTCACTTCAGTAGGCGTGCCCGCCCCATCTGTTGTCTCTGCAGCTCTGCAGAATAATCCCGGAAAGGTTCTGATTCCTGCTGCAGTTGATCAACTTCAGAGTCAGGCCTTATCTGCCCTCCAAGTCTTGAAGGTATATAACATTGTTCTGGCTCCTGCATTCACTATGACATGCACTGTGGATTTGAGTGTTAGCTAGAGAAATTTCAAACACCTGTGTTAGAATTGCATAGCAAATTGTTGTGTTCCCATCAAGTATTATTTTTGCTCGCTTATTAAGTTGAAGAGACTGTATGACCTTCATATGCTTACTAAAACCATTAAAGTAATATGTTTGCTTGTGTATCATCTTTATACTTGCAATCCGTCTTTAATAACGGAATGAGTTTCTGTAAATCCTCGCCCTGTCATTACATATAGTAACTTAGTATTAATATCAATGGATGGTGTTGTATTGAATGTCAAGACGTGCATACTTCTTTTGAAGGAATATTGTTGTTTGAGATAAAACTGAAGTGTTTTACAATCTAGAAGACTAAAGTGAATACTGATAATAACTGCATCGGGTGTTCATAACAAGGTCACAGTATATGTGCTAATTTGATGTTTTTAGCAATCTACAATTCAGCAATACATTTTTTATTTTTAGATATGTTTACTAATATATGATATTCCATTTCTAATCGCGCCAATGTTAGGTGATTGAGGATGATGTCCGACCAGGCGATTTATGTTCTCGCCGAGAGTATGCCCGTTGGTTGGTTTCAGCTAGCAGTGTTCTTTCCAGGTGATGATCTCTCTTTTAACTGAAAGTAACAAAAAGAACTGTGGTTTCCAAAACTAACAAACTTTATTGGAATGTTGAAATTAAAGCTCTAACTTATAACGTTCATTTATTTTCAGGAACACACATTCAAAAGTTTATCCTGCAATGTACATCGAGAATATGTCTGAACTTGCTTTTGATGACATCACACCAGAAGATCCTGATTTCCCATCCATTCAAGGTTGAAATTGACTTTGGATAGCCAGAAAAGTTCTCATTCAGTTAGATGGTTTTCTTTTCCTTTTCTTTCTTCTTTCCTGTGCTAAACCAGTTTGAATGTTGTTCAGGCTTGGCAGAAGCTGGACTCATTGCCAGCAAGCTTTCAAGACATGACATGCAGTCAACAGATGAAGACTCAAGCCCATATTTCTTCTCTCCAGACAGGTACAATGTGTTGCTCACAGTCCACTGTTGTGTTTTTTCTTCACCCCTACTTAGTCAATGAGGCAAATGGGTCACTGCTAATGTTTATACGGCTATTGCCATAGTTCGGTGAAGGTTAGCTTTCACCATGCTTTGTGTGTAGATTTGAATAATCCTCAACATTTGATTTAGTTCAATTCTCTTAATAACTTATTTTCTGTTTACCACTTTACTGGATTCTAGGGCATGGTAGATTCTGTGAATCATAACTCAGCATATTTGACTCCTGAACTCTGTCTGCGCCATATTATTTCAGTGCACTTTATCACACTTGCCAGTGTGGTGGGTTGTGGCAATTTTTAACTATTCGGTTTATTGATCAAAACTGTGCTGCAGCCCCTTATCTCGCCAGGATCTCGTGAGTTGGAGGATGGCCGTGGAGAAAAGACAGATTCCAGCTGCTGACAAAAAGGTCATTATATTTTACTATTTTAGTCTCGTTTTGTAGAATGTGTATATATCACAGATAACTTACATGCCCCCACTTTACTGCAATCAGACCTTGCAGCAGCTATCTGGTTTCATTGATACTGATAAGATTGACCCTGATGCATGGCCTGCACTTGTAGCTGATTTAGCAGCTGGGGAACAGGGTATCATAGCCCTTGCATTTGGTTAGTTTCTCCTTTAGAATGCATCATTAACTCCAAATTCTGTGTACCTTATTCTGAAAGATTAAATGATATGACAGGATATACAAGATTGTTCCAGCCAGATAAGCCCGTGACCAATGCACAAGCTGCTATTGCACTTTCAACAGGTGACGCTTCTGCCATGGTTATCGAGGAACTTGCACGTATTGAAGCTGAATCCATGGCAGAAAAGGCTGTTGCTGCACATAATGCTCTAGTTTCTCAAGTTGAGAAGGATCTCAATGCTAGTTATGAGAAGGAGCTTTCTTTGGAAAAGGAAAAAATCAATGCTGTTCAAAAATTGGCAGAGGAGGCCAGAAGAGAAGTGGAGAGACTGAGGGCGGAGCGAGAGGAAGAAAATATCAGGTTAATGAAGGAGCGTGCTGCTGTAGATTCGGAGATGGAAGTGCTTTCTAGGTTAAGGCGTGAGATGGAAGGACAGCTGCAATCACTCATGACAGATAAACTAGAAATTTCGTATGAAAAGGAAAGGATGAACAAACTTCGTAGAGATTCAGAAAATGAGAATCAGGAGATTTCACGGCTGCAGTATGAACTGGAAGTTGAGCGAAAAGCCTTGTCCATGGCTAGGTAAAACTTTGTCTCTACCTTGGAAATGAAGTTTCTGTGTGGGGATAATGTTTACAGGTTAAAATATTCATTTATGTGATCTTTTATAGGAATTGACCCCCCCCCCCCCCCCCTCCTATCTTTAGTATGAATCTCCATCCGTGGTTTATATTTTTGCATCACATAGTTTCAGAAACGTACAAAATATGTGAATCCGAAATTTGTCATGTGCAAATTGATGAGTGCAGATAAGTGTATCAACTTACTCTCTCCGTGCATTTCCTACTTCAGGACATGGGCTGAGGACGAGGCAAAGAAGGCAAGAGATCAAGCGAAGGCCTTGGAAGAAGCCAGAGATCGTTGGGAGAGACGTGGACTGAAAATTGTGGTTGATGAAGATCTACGTGAAGAAGAAGATGCTGGGATGACATGGGCTGCTGCTGGAAGTCAGCCTGAAGAAATTGTTGAAAGGTCTGAAAGCTTGGTAGACAAACTAAAAGCAATGGCAAGCCAAGTTACCGGAAAGTGCAAAGATACGATAAACAAAATCATTGCAAAGATAGTCGCCTTGGTATCAAATTTCAAGCAAAAGATCGTGGAGCTAAAAGATACTTCCAGATCACGCTTGGATAGCTCGTTACAGGGAGTTCAGCAAAGCTCTGCTGAATTTACTGTGGCCGCCAAGGAAAACATGAAGCGGGTAGCTGGAGATATGAAAGATGGAGTTGAGAGATTATCTCAAAGGTTCAAGACATGATGTCGCCATGTATTTGTTGGTTACTTTACTTTCCAGGTTAATACTCTGCGGCTCTTGACTTGCTACTTTACTGCCCCTTGATCGGTTAATACACCATTATTGAAACGGAAACTGGAATATGAGAAGAAACCGATGGGAGATTGATTACTGGTAATGTGAGTTTTGCTGTAACGTGATAACAGATTGAGGAACTGTAGAATGTAATTTTATCTGTAACAAGTTATATTTCTGAGATCACTACATCAGTTAGTTTTACTCTGATGTGAAATAAACATGATATTTTTTTCAAAAAGGATTTTGGATATATAGCACAAGACTTTTCTCCAGTCTCCTTTGTGCAAGCTTTAGCTATTTTATTTGAATTGGTGGTGTTGGGGAAACGGTGTGATTTAGCTGATCTTATTGCAGATGTAAACTCATATTATTGTAAATCATGCATTGGCTTGTTATTGTTTCCGCTGCAGATATTTGGCAAACACCTAGGTCAGACCGTCAGAGGATTGACATTGTCCTTTCCAGGAGCACATCTCTCCTAGTGAGGGAGTGAACATGATTGTAAACACTTGGCTTGAGTTATTTTTTGGTTCCCTCGTCTCAGTTTAACTTGATTTCTGAAAGATGTGATACGATAGTAAAGTTGGAAATCGGAAATGAGTACAGATAAAATTGCAGTAGCCCGACAGTGAAAGACCACGGGCTTCTGTATTACTTTAGCTTGTCAAAGCCAAAACTCGATTCAGCTAACTTGAACTGAAGCTGCTGATAATGGTGTAATTGCAACGTACAACTTTCTTGACTCGGGTTGAACACTATATGTTTAACACTAGTTTATAACCTCCAAGAGTTTATCTTCGAAATACAGACAGGATTCATTCATATACTATGTGAATAAATTGTAACCAAAACATCAACCACATCAATATAGATCTTGTTTACAGAAGTACTTTTTTCAAGAAATCTTGATTTGCCAATTCTTTTACTTTTACCTTGTCGTATAACAATTAGATGACACAGAAAAAACGACTCATAACATAGACATCATCTATCGTAGCATCGGCAGCATTTATTTTTGGCTAAACGAACAAAATAATAATGATCAACCAGAAAATACAAAAGAATTCAAGCTAAAGTAGGTTGCAAAGCCAAATTGCTCCCGGTTTGAGAATATAAATTGTCAAGAAGGCAGCATACATCAAAGGTAAAGAAAATAGTCTTCTAACAAAATCACATTCATAATCCAGTTCAAAACTTCTATGACAACAATGAACGGTTGGAAATTGTAGTTTACTTCTTTTTCTCATGACCACCACCAGCAGCCCTCATCTTCCTCAGAGCACCAGACATCTCCTCTCTCTTCTTCTTGGCTCTCTTGTGGGTGCCCAACTTTCTCTTAGCGACCTTCAAGGCACGTTTGTCCTTACCAACCTTGAGAAGCTCAGTGATCCTCTTCTCATATGGTGCAAATCCGGCCACCTCTCTGATGAGACTTCTGGCAAAATGGACTCTTTTGCTGGTTTTCTGGATCAATCAGTAAAACAACATGTTATTAAACTACTGATCATAAATTTACAAACATATGGGGACACAAACACAAAATAAGATCATGGACTTATAAAACTTAGACAGCTTCAGCTTCTCAAATATAAATTACTTGTAAAATTCCATACAGCACTCATAGGCCACCTTAACTCCACACTCTACAACACTAATAGGACCCATTTACATGTGATTTGAAAATCTACTAAAAGCACAATACATAAGCAATGAGCAAGACCGACATACCAACATTTCATAAAGTACCACTGTCATTCAAGTGAGCTAAACTAACCAACAATGAAGACTTGCAAGAAATACTTATGCATTACAAGCACCGCTCCACCCCAATTTCAATAAACAATCACACACAGTATTCCAGTAGACAATCTCAATAAACAACATTGAGTTTCAACTCGATAAACCATTCAAAGATAAACTATCTGAAGAAGCCAAATAAACTACATACCTAAAAGCCTCAAATAAATCCTCTAAAAATGATTCGAAATCTACTAATATGCATGATCAATAAAACTTCACCATTAAAAATAACCTCAATCATAGTTATTAGCTTTAGCATTTACAAAAGTGAGATAACACACAAGTGAGCTAACACACTACAAAGACTACCGTACAAGGCTATAATACACACCAAAATAAAGAATTTCACTCGTTCTATTAACCATTTTAACAAACACCAAGAATAGTAGTCCAATAAAGCATTTACAAGCTAAACAACACACAGAATTGCAAAAGGCACAGACTGAAGAAACCTAATAAACAAGCAAATACAGATTCATACAAGCATTACACAATCATATTGAACATTTATAAACTTACCCCCTTCCTCTCAGATGGACGAGGAGCTAACTCCTTGGGCGTAACAACATGCCCTTTCTTCAATCCGACAAAGATGCCGCTGTTTGGCTGCTGTGGAGCCATTACCTACACAAATGGACAGACACTTATTGATCGATCTCTTGAAGGAACAGAAAGTGCAATAAATCGTGATTACATTTCTCCAAGATCGAGATTTGACCAAGCAGAAGAGAAATCAGACGAATAACGATACAGAGATGTTGAATTGAATAGCATATGAAGCAGGTGATTTTACCTTTCTTCTTCAGTTGTCTGCTGCTGAATTCGGTGTGGAATGAGAAGACGAACGAAACTAGGGTTTAGGTTGCTGGTTTTTATATAGGGAGCTTGTTTGCTTTGTTGGGCCGGTTTAATTTGTTTTGGACTTTTGGGCTTCATTGAAAGAGTCGTTCAGGTATAAGCCCATCACCGGCCCACTTCTTTCTGGTTCCACTTCATCATGAGTGATGAAGATTGTCCAAAGCTGATCAACGAGTCGAGCCGTGCTCAAAGACTAAGTTTGTGCCTTGCTAAAAAAAAAAGAAAAAGACTAAATTTGTGCTCGTTTTGTTATTGAGTCGAGTGGCTCAACTCGACAAGGTTCGATTAAACTCGGTTAAATAATATATTTTTAAATTTATATGTAAGCTCGTAGCCGCTCGACTAGGTTCGATTAGGCTCGGTTAAATAATATATTTTTAAATTTATATGTATTCTCAGAAACGAGCTCAACCTCGATTAACGATTGAGTTGAGCGCAATCCTACTAATTGTGACTCGGGTACGAACTCGAAAAAATAATTATTTTTTTAATGAGCCAAGCTTCAAAAATAAGATATTCGACTTTGCTCATTTAACAACACTAATAAGAAATTTTAAGATTTATCCTAGTCTTAATTTACTATTTCATAGCTTCGTATTTTGGATTTGAGTTCTTTCCAGCCCCAGTATAAGTAATTATTGTGAATTTTAAATAAGATTTTGAGGGTGTGTTTCAAGTACTTGAATGTCCTGGAATTTCTCGAAAAGTCTAGCAACATCCTGGCTAACATATGAAGAAATTTTTGAGGAAAAAAATTAGCGTGATCACGAGCATATCAATAATCCAAATTCAATCTTGATTGCATCAGTTTTGTGCGGTTTATAAATCTACCTTAATTATCCAACAATATCAAAATCACTCCGACAAAAGTATCATTACGTATTTTGTGTTGTCCAAAGAACATCTCCACAATAGAAAACTGACGGAAAACCTAGTTCTAAAATAAGGAAAATTAAATGCGTCTTTACCGTAGTAGCCTCACCCTCTCATGGCAAAGTAAGGCCTAACAAACCCTAAAATAAATATCGACAGCTAATTTTGTAGATATGCTTAAAAAGGAGCACGCAAATCACACAATTTATTCAGGCCAAGAAGTCCAATGGCTCACACCGTACCTATTTGAATATCTTCATCACAGGAACCTCCAGGCATAATAAACAGAACACGTTATCTGTGATTTACTAGGACACAAGATTCATGATTAAACATCGGTCCCTGCAAAATGTTTAACGTTAAATCCAACTTTCTCAAACTTCCCCTCCTCACTATTTTCTCTGAATCTGATATACTCTGCACAAATGAAAGGCCTGTACAGTCTTAAGTTTCCTTCCTCCATGAGTTCTTCGGGGCAAATGATCTCCTTTTCATCCTCGAAACACCAGAAGAAAGCAACGGAAAATCGTCTGAGTTTATGTCGCAGGACAACTCTATGTTCCGATGACCTGAACTGCCCATTGCTCCATGCATGCATCAAGTCACCGATGTTCACAACAAGTGTGTTTTCATGAGGACTTATGTCCAGCCAGTTACCTGTTTGAAAACGTAGTATGAGATTTCCGGAGTTAAACGTAGTATGCAGCATATGGATGAGCATTACCTTCTTTAGACTTCACTTGGAGGCCACCAATGTCATCTTGGTAGACTATAGTCAAGCAGCTCATATCCGTGTGCATACCAAGGCCTTCAACTTCTCCTTTACCGGTGCAAACTGGTGGAGAGTAGTTGTTTATTCTTAAATAGCCATGGCAATTTTTGAAGTCAGATAGGAACTTCATCTCCGAATCAGTCCCCAGTGACCTGATTACCATTTCAAGAATCGTTCTTGATAGACGTGTCATTATGCTTCC
Organism: Plantago major; assembly: GCA_026545765.1. Lineage (NCBI taxonomy): Eukaryota > Viridiplantae > Streptophyta > Magnoliopsida > Lamiales > Plantaginaceae > Plantago > Plantago major. The sequence continues at coordinate 3,584,367 of CM048844.1, read as the reverse complement.
ATACTCCTCCAGTATTTCACTATAAAGCAAAGAACACAGGGTCAGTTACGTTGATTGAGTTCAACACATATATTGACATTTAACATGAGGCTATATACATCCCATGTGCTGCAAAATCATGTTCCCTTCATGGTGTTGTACGTAAAGTTCATTCAAAGATGTGTTTCATACACACAGTTGTACATAATACAATGTAGGTAATAATAATTTCTTCTTCACTTCACCTGAATTCAGGATTTTTTTGGTGTAGGATAGCTTCTGAAGAACTCTGTGCAGAAGCAAAAAAAGCAGGCCCAGACACCCGAAGACTCTCATAGAAAGGTGAGGCAATGAAATGAGGAGTATAAGTCTTAATAGATGACGATGGACCAGCATTGCTTTTCACATCTGGAGGAAGATTAAAGATCTTGCTTGACAAAGAATGCAATTGCTGGCATAAACCTTTGGAAACACCGTGATTTGTTATATGAAAAAATCCCCATTCTCTACAAGCTACAGAGAGAGAGGATAGAGTAGATGGGGTAACAGGCTGTGAAATGTCAAAAACAGGAAGTTGTATGGACATAATGAAGATATTGAGAATGTAGTTCTGATCGGTCTGTGGGGTTAATGTATGTAACCTTAAGTAGAAGAACAGATCAGTTGTTAATCATTTACAATAACAAAGTTCACAGAGAATATTACCATGTTCAGAGATGAAGAATCTGCGTTGCAATGGTGCACCATGTCATTGCGTGATGAACATATATGTCCCTACTCCCCACGTTTACGTATTTCGTGGACAGTTATATGTCTGTACCATCATAACGTGGCACGCAGTAGCAGGACATCGGGTTTGCTCACTGCCTTATTCTATTTGACAAAGTGAGGTATGATCTAGCATTCAGGTACCTGAGTCCTCAGGTTATATGCACAAAGGTCAAGTGCATGTACATTCATATTATGTCAATGCAAACTGAATAAATTTAATCGAATTGACATTGCAATTTTTAATAATCAAATCAGGTAACCAGTCAATAACAAGCAGCATATGGGAGGCAAGTATCCATGAATGGTGGAGCTTAGATTTTGACTTGGTAATTATTTTCTTATACATACTAGCAGCCTGTAATGTAAGTATAGACTCTAGACAAAACTGGAACAGAAAATAATCAATATCTCCAGCAAAGAGACCTGTTCCTTTAATACTAAATCACAGCATGTCAGTTTCTGCACCTGGACACATACCTGATGTTAAATATTATAGCCTCAGTTGTTTTCTTTCTACTTCTGTTTTCTGATCTTTTTTCTTCTGTGTACTTTTCAATTTTTTCAACAGTTTCCCGCATGGTTCCTCTTCCCCCGTAATGCGTAATGCCAGTAAATCCAGAACTCAGCATCTATCAAGAAGTTTCTAAATATCTTGAAACATTTAGAGTAAAATTTAAGTAGACTAGGGAGAATGTAACCACATAATCTAGTGAATCGAATTTACATTCAAGGACAAGACTTGTTCATCGTGAACTGTACGCATAAGGCTTTGCCTGATAAGTGATAACGAAAAGGAAATCCTCAAAAGAAAGAGAAGAATAACAACAAGTAGCTATAACGAACTTGCCTAAAATTGACTCGTGTACCATCCAACTGATCCAAGAACCATCCCACCCCACCCCCCCCCCCCCCCCCCCCCCCCCCCCCAAAAAAAAAAAAAAAAGAAAAAAAGAAAAGTAACCAGCATGCAATTCGTGTATCCGGTGCAGTGCACTGCCCTTTATGCAACTGGCAGAGGATTAAGATTTAGCATTAATTGACTAAACTGCTCCTTGTTAACTGGAGATAAAGCAAGGAGCTAGACTATTAATCTATTATTCTTCCCAACAACTCGAGCAATCAAGGCGAACATATTAGCAAGTTTACGTAAGGACTGATCACTTGATCACAAAATATGAACACATATCCACAAAAAAACAGTATCTCCATATGAACTGAACCTACCATGCCTCAACACTCAACAAATCACTATTCCAGTAAAGATTAAATTTTTAACAATCAAAACGAATATTAGAGCCCTTGTGTTAACAAATCATAACCATTCAATTACTTTATGTAATATACCTCTCAAACAAATTACAGCTACTAAAACCAAAAGCTGTTTGTAATCGTACAATTAAACATGAAGCAGTGTAAAGCTAACAAAACCCAGAAAAAAAATACTGATCTTTCTCAGGTAGAATCTGAAGAAGGGTTGTTGGGCTTCCCTATCGAGCAAGAAGTTTTGAAAGCTTGAATTTGAGCTAGACATTTACTCTGATCGCCTTTGTTTTCCTCCAGACACTTCTTCAGTGCTTCAACGTCACACGAAGCCACTTTTTTCGCGCTATCGTTGGTGTTAATTTTGCTGCTTCTCCCAATTTCCTCCATTTTCCTTTTGCTTGATAGTATTGAGATTTTCTGCAAAATCTGTAATTGGGCAAGAAAGAGAGACAGGAGTTGAGGAAGGAGAAGCTCTTTGTGGGCCAATTAGGCCCAATGCCGATTTGTGAAACTAAGGATTCTAAAATGAAAATTGTAGTATGGGAAATTGCATTTTGCGCCCAAAACCTATTTGTATTTGATACACAAGTAAATTCTCAGAGTAAGAACGAAAAAAAAAAAAAAAAAAAAAACATGTTGATCCATTGCATGTGAATTTCATAGATCTATGTCCGATGCAATGAGTTATAGTTTGTATGGTCGTACTTGCCTACTCATATAGTAACTAGTTGATCTAGAGCTAACACGTGCATCAGGCCCTGATTTCTGAAAGCAATGCATTTACCGAACAAAAGTTCGACAAGAATTTTGCATGTTGGTTCGATGATTCGTGATAATTCGACGAGTCGAATCTAGTTCTCATTCAGCTCGATTAAAATATATTTCAGAGACACTACGCATTACTACATGACAATAGAATCACTTGAGTTATTTTGCATATTTTGATCGGATATAAGGCCTTGAAGGGAGCACATGGCGAATTTATAAAAAGCTCAGGGCAACATTGTTAATAAATACATCAACCGAACAACTATATAAAAAAAAATAACTTATGATTGGTGACCTCACAGTTCAAATGCAATGGGAGAGATTGTCTGAGTCAATTGGTAGAATTTATTTATTAAGGATAGAGTTGAGTTCAATAGTTTTTTTTTTTTTTTTTTTTTTTTGCGCTAAGAGTTGTAACGTGCCATGCTAATCCAAATACGGTGCATGTTGATTTAGAGATCGAATTTTATATTTAGGGTTTCACATTTGAAGTTGAAGCTATGTACCCTAAGGGAGCATCATTTATGCACTCATTCCAAAACCATTTGACTTCCACAAATCCGAAACTTACGATCCATCAACTGTGAAATGATGCTTCCGACGTGGAACAAATGATTCATATTTCCACGGTTTCAAAAACATTGAAATATAATCCGGGATGGCCGATTTTACAATTGGCATTACAACTTTGATTATTCAGTTCTCAATTCCGTTTCGTCGGTTCGATTAAATAGAGAACCGATATGATTTGGCATTCGACTCAAACTCAACATGTGTTGAAATTTGAAATGGATGAATATCAACTCAGATTTTTAAAGTTTTATATGTTTGGTATTGTATTGTGATTTTGATATGGCTTAATAGTACATTTCATTTTTGAAGTTTTAAGTATTGAAGCTGACTAATAATAACTCCATTTCAGTTACATAGTGTAGAATCGAGAAACAACCACTACGAAATTTCATAATTCGAGTCGATAGCCAAACACATCGAAAGAATTCGAACAAGAAGCTTGTCATTGTCACCTACACTGAAAAATTGAAATGGCTCCAACCCAGCTCATTTAATTGACCATTGTACCCTCCATCACTGTCATCAGATTTCATTTTTTTGAAAAAACCCAAACGGCTACTGCATTTCATTCACACAATTATCACCATATTTATCTCCCTCTTCTCACAACGCTCCCATTTCCAATCTTCTCCGATAATTTCAGTAGCTTATCTTCCATGGCAGACCAAAGTAGCTCCAAACCTAGCAGGTGCTGGAACAAATTGCGTGTAATCGGAAGAATTAGGGGTTTTACGGACGAAGAGTCGAAATCGTTGAATGCTGATTCCAAAGCTTGGATTACTGTCAGAAATCCTGAACGAAATGATCCATCGGGGAAATCGACTATTTTATTGGAAGCTCAGTCCGCCAGGTAATGGTTTTTTGTTACTTCCTTTGAACTAGGGATTTCCGTATTTGTGTTGATTTGTCTATTAGGGGAATTTTGTACTGTGTAGCTCAGCTTATCTAGAAATGCAGTTGAATTTGTGATACGAAATGGTTTTTTTCCAATCGAATCGACGTTTTAGCTCGAAAAATTGGAGATAGTCTATATCTGTTTGTGTTGTGTTGTTGAGTTGCAGAATATGTATGAAGTGATCGAAATGATGAAGGTAGAATAAATAGGAAATGATCAAGCTGTTGTGTGAATCTAATATTTGGGAATTCTGCTGTAGCAATTGAAGCTTAACTATGTCTCTGATTTTGTTTAATTGTCATGAACCAGTCGAAATAATATGTATGAACTGGACTACTGTTACGGGCAAGAGGAAGAAACTGAACTGATATATTCGAGAGAGCTGAAGCCCTTGATTTCGAAGGGTTTTGATGGCAATAATGTATCTGTCATTGCGCTTGGGGCAAGGGGAAGTGGCAAAACTCATAGTGTCCAGGTTTCTACCCGCTTTTATATTTCTTGTTACAAATCATATATGTTTAATTAGCTCCGTAATCAGCAAACTTAACAATTATCCTTGTTGGCTTATCCATGGCAGGGATCCCAAGAAAACCCCGGTTTAGCAGTGAAGGCAATGTCTGATATACTTGTTATGGCGGGAGAATTAGGGAAGTCGGTTTATGTATCACTCTATGAGCTTACGCATGACCATGCCTATGATGTTTTGGATCCGAAGCATCCAGAGGTCCAAGTAATGGACGATGGTCATGGGAAAATCAATCTTAAGGGGCTGTCAAAGGCAAGAATCTAAGTTGTGATTCATTTGGTTAATTTGATAGTTTTTAGGTTCATTACTTTCACTGGTATAGTAGTATTTGTTACTTATGCGGTTCTTTTTTTTGCAGGTTGCTGTCAAGACAATGTCAGATTTTTATAGTATATACTTCAGTACCAGAAGTGTGCAGAATACCCAGAAAGGACAACTTGATCAGCCACGCAATTACAACCTTAAGGGTTTGATGATACATATATGCGCAGATGGTGAACAGAAAACCAAGCTGGCTAGCAAGATTAATTTTGTTGATCTAGCAGGTTTCTAGCTTTTCTAACCATCCTTTGTGTCGTCGTTAAACACTTTTACTTGAAATGCTCGTGCTCATAACTTTCAACACATTTTGATCAGGATATGAGGATCCTAAAAAGAGTAGTAGTGATGGGATCAAACTTGCTGAAATTAACCGGCGCAATAAGTCTCTCTATGGCTTGTTGAATGTAATTAGTGCCCTCAAAGCCAATGAGCTGCGACTGCCATACAGAGAAAGTAAAATTACCCGGATTTTACAAGACTCGCTTGGTTGTACAAGTCACATATTATTGCTCGCTTGCTTGGTACGACAATCTGTACGCATAAAAGTTTTATTTTCATTGAGCATGTCTTTCTATATTCTACAATTAATGATAATTACGTTTGTTCTTTTTCTCACCATTTTTGGATCTAGAACCCTCTCTTTTGCCAAGACACTATCAGCTCACTATGTTTAGTTTCACGGACATACCGAAGCACCAATCAATTACTGACAGACTCTACCAATAGAGCTCTAAATACAACCAAAGTGAAGGACCTATCATCATTAAAAAGTGGGAGAACGATATCTGCTTCCTTGAGTGCAAAAAAACAGTTTGGCGATAGTTACGCTCGTTCAGAAAAAAAGTCTAGTTCCATCGTGAAAGGAAGGTAAAACTTCTATTTACCAATGCCCAACCAGGTATCAAAGAGAATTATTGTTGTCCCTTGCTAATTTCTCTGATTATTTTCTTCGTCCAGGAAACTATTTAATGGAGAAACACGAATTGGTCCCCGAAAGGTACCGCATGACAGATACAACTCATTGAACATGTTCTCCAGTACTTTTGCATTTTTGTTTCGTATTGAGACTATTTGCACAGACCATCCTAATTGAAAATTGAATGCAGTTGAATAGCCAATCTGCGGATATGTCAGCCCAGAAATCAGGAATACCTCCAGAGCTTGCTTTAGTTGTCTCGCCATTTTCACTGGAAGAGGTACTTTGAGCCAAAGACAATATCCTCCATGATATCCTTGTACTGGATCAACAATATATTCTAACTATTTCACTTTTTTGCTGTAACAGGATCAACCTGTAAAAGCCATTTCAGAAGTCAGCAAAGCCTTAGAATTAGAAGAAGATAAACTTGTTGATGCACCTGGATCTATGCCTGAACCAGATAACACTTTGTTTGAAGCAGCTGTAGACGACAAAGCCATAGTTCTGGCACAAAAGGTAATAAGTTCACCTTAAATGAGAATAAAAGATGATGTGAATTTTAATCTTACCAGGCAGAAATAATTGTGCTCTGGTGGTTCTCTCAGTTTGACAAAGTTTCAGGACAAGAGATCCTTTCCCATACAATTTAGTAACAAGCTTGTCCATAAAGAACTTCTTTTTTATTACTCAGGATGTTCCTCCTCATGATTTCACCAACCATCAAGAAGCTAGCTTTGATAGTAATTTGGATGAAAAGGTGAAACAGAATTCTGAAGCTGGTAATATAACTTATCTACGACTTGTTTTCTTGATATAGAATTAGTTGAATATTTCATTTTGGATCCTTACATGTACTGATATGCTTCAGCTAGCTCATCTGAAGAGGGGAACACTTTGCAGAAGAAGGATGAATTATCATCTCCACCACTAAGCGAAAAAATTAAAGAATTAGCATACAACTTAAAGTCCTTCAGTTCATCTACTCCATACAGGATCAAAATGTCCGAGGAGACAGTAGCACCATACAACAGTCAAGTAGGTCAGAAAGATACTCTAGAACCGCAAACTCCTCTCGTGGAGCGTGGTATACATTGTACTCCTAATGGCACTTTTGGAAATAGGAGTACAGGGGTTAAGGTTTGTAATTGTAATGCTACATCATATTTTAAACATAATACTATGTTGCTTGAAGGACTGACAATATTTGAAATCTTCTTTCCAAATGCAGCACTCCCTCGTTCAAGAGTACCTCAAATTTTTGAACTCGGCTAGCAAGTAAGTTCCTTACTGAGTTGTTTTATTGTCCCTTAATTTCATTGGTGTAAAAATTTGAATCATTATGGAAAAGCAGATCAAAGGGCATCCAAGTAAACGAAAGATATTAACATCTTGGTTGATGTAAAAATTCAAGAGTAAAATATATGTAGCATGAAGTCGATCATGTTTTATCATGCTCATTTTGAAACAATGTCTGAGCTAATGTTCTGAGAGAGAAGTCTGGATTATGCAAGCATTCCTGCTACAACCAATGTCTGGTATTACAGTTATAAGCCCATTTTTGGAAGAGGCTATCTTGCCTCTTAATTAGAAACACAAGAACAAACTTATGCACATTAACTGGACCTTGGAACTGAAATGTATTCACAGTTAAGTATTAATAGCCTGTTCCCATCAATGATGAGACAATGAGTTGGACGTAGCAGGATACTACACCATCTAAGTGGCAACTGATCTCTACACACTATATAGTACTCCTACATGGTAGCTTGAAACTTAGCAAAAACATTGTGAGGTCATGCCCCATTGTCATAAATGAAATGTGCACTTCAAATTTGGATTCGGCATCAACTTCTGTTTACTACATATTCAAAATCTTACTGTAAGAGTGCTCAATATTAATCAATAACCTTTTGTTTTCCTTCTGTAATTTGCAGGGAGGAGTTGAAAGGTCTAAAAGTAAGTTAAATCTTCTTTTCCATTAACTTGGTAGTTCTCTGATGAAAGAAATGATCGATTCTCATATTACATGTCAATGCAGGGCATTGGAGAGAAAAGAGCTACCTACATTCTTGAACTCCGGGAGGAATCTCCAGAGCCATTTAAGAACGTAAGACGTTATACTGATTTAATCTACGTTTGTTACATAATTCATGACTTTTGTATTGCATTTGATGACACAAATGGTGTATTTCACAGCTTGATGACCTACAAAACATGGGCCTTTCAGCTAAGCAGGTATGTATCTAAGATTTGTCTAGTTAACTCGAACTTCTTATGCATCGTATCTCGGTTACTTCAGGTTCATCAATTCTCGTGGTTTCTTTCACAGGTCAAGGGCATGATGAAACAAGTGGCTGGAGAACTTTTCAACTAGGACATAAGCTGAATGATCTGGTTGGCAACATGTTGTTGCTTAGTTTATGTGATGTATACCTGTGTACGTGCAATGTTGCTTTATTTTGTACTTCTTGTCGCGGTTTGTACCGGTGTTTTTATGATATATACAACGTATAATGTGGAAAATTTAATATGCTTGCTTGGTACTCCAGTTGGTTCAAAATTATCTTAAAGTCCATTGACGGACCAGTGAGTCAACTGCAACAAAGACATTATTGTGAGTCTTGTTCTCATATGTATTTAAAAATATTAGTAACATTGAAACTGATTTGAACTTGTTGAACACGTCGAAGAAGAAACAAAACTGGTAAAGGTTAGATAAGCCACTTTTCTGTCTCATCTCAAAACTTTTTCACTGTATAATTAAGAAGTGCCACTTTGCCTATATGTGGCTTTTAAATCTACATGAAGTTTGAACACTAGGCTAGCTAATCTTTCTCCTTTTTTCATACAACAAGATATTCATTCAAACTGTATCCCTATTTAAATGGTTGCCATAGTTTTTGTTATACATCATGATCATGATGAGTAACTCAAATGCATACCCAACTTGAACTAAATTCAAATTAATAATAGTCATTCAATCTGAATCAATATCTAACTTATTATCATTTGTATCATAATCAAATATCCAAATTTCAAATTGTTTTCGTGATACTCCCTCCATTCCAAATAAAACTTTCCATTTTGAATTTGAACGGTCAACTGTCTTCAACTTTGACCACAAATTAATCTTAAAATATAATAATAAATAATTTTAATAAAATCATATAATGAAAATTTAATAATTAAATTTTATTAAATTTTCATTATATGATTTTATTGAATTATTTACTATTATAGTTCAAGAGTAATTTGTGGTCAAAGTCGAAGACAGTTGACCGCAGAATAGTGAACTGAAAAGTTTTATTTGGAACGGAGGTAGTAAAATTTAGACTACCAATATATACTATCAACTCCGTAGGCTTTTAATATACATGATTCATAACGATAAAAACCAGTACTCCAAAATGAGTTCCTTCGGTCCCTTCGTCTTTCCTTGATCCAAGTCCGACTCCTCCCGAGTTTACAGTAAATTGTGAATGTTCATTGGATGTGGTAGTTTGTTTTTCTAATAATGTAATATAATATTTTGTTACACTGTTAAAAATGTCAAATGCGGGACGATGGAGAGTATGCTTGCATATTAGTTCCCTAAAAATATCTACCATGAAATCATAAGAGCTGAAACATCTATCACACATTGACTAAACATAGTCAAGTCAAGTTGATTAGAATAGCTTAGTCATGCAAGTAAAACTACACACCTATTTTCATGAAAAATTTGACCCCGATCGTCTTATAACCGATCTCACTGTAGCAGTGGGATCCACATGAGACTGGTTAGACCGGATTCTAACAAACCTATTTTCACAGACAGAAAAAGAAGAGAAAGTGAAAGGCAAATGACAAAAACACAGTACTAGAATTCTAGTGGAATTTGGAACTTTCTCAACAGCCTTTTCCCAACTCCCACTAGTCCCCTTTTGCTTTCTCACGCAAATTAACAAACACTTGGTGAGCTGTGTACAATTCATTTATCTTCCCCAACAATCCATATTAGGCAGGAAAATGCTTCCTACTCACTCACTGTAAAACCTACCTGTCAAACAATTTTGGGAAAAAAGTGAAATTGAAGCAGTGAACTGAACTACTGATCATGGGTAGTGAAGTGGAAATCGGTGAATTGAACTCGACGGTTTATGTGGCGGTGGGAAAGAATGTGAAGGAGGGGAAAATGTTACTTAATTGGGCGGTGAAGAATTCTGAGGGGATGAATAAATCTCTTGCTCTTTTGCATGTTCATCAGCCCACCAGTTTGGTTTCACTCTGTAAGTTAATTTTGTTACTTGTGTTGGTAATTTGTGTGATTATTGATTGGATTGCTGGGAAGTTTTTTTCCAGCTCAAATACAATAGAAAGGTGGAAGCTTTTTTGGTTTGTTTTCTGGTTTTGTTTTCAGCTCAAGGTTGTGGGAAGTGAATGATTCTTGTGCGTTGAAGCTTTTTTGGTTTGTGTTCTTTTATTGGTTTTTTTGGTACTTGATGTGATTATTGAAAGGATCATGTTTCTAGAATTGAATTAGTAAAGGATGGTCATGTGGTTGTGTGTAAGAAGGGATTGGGAGAAGTTCTTTGACAGATGTCTATTGTATTTCATGGGCTGAGTAATTACTGCTTGAATATGCATACATGTAAGATGTACACGGAGATTGCGACGTGACGTTGGATATGATTATACACTTCAAGGGTGACAAAATTGGTGGTAAATTATTTTGTGGGCTTGTGGAGAAATCAGCAATGCCACGATTTGGAGACTTGAGGCATGGGAGTGGAACCAGCGAAAGACTTGTATTATGGGTCTAGTAATTTATTTATTTATTTATGGAGATTGTGAGGGGATAGCGAATCCATGATCCTGCATTGATATCTGCTTGTCATGTTAGTTGCTCAAACTGTATAGGAACTTTTCTCTTAGTTGTTGGCTTGGATAAATTACTTTGATGTGTCCCTGTTACATCGTGTCGAATGTAGAGCCTGTGCCTCACTATGCATTGTTGCTCTGTCAACATTTCTTTGTCTTTCCTTCTTTACATTCACATTTGGATGCACTTTATACGTGCGAGGAATGGAATCAGATCTGGTTTTTAAGTTGACTTCGCCTCTTCTTTCTCATATGTTTCAGTTAACGTGAAACCTTCAGGAAGCAAGCTTAAGAATCATTTGTCCAAGGCTTGCTTGGAATTGGAACGGCTAAAGATGCAACGACTTATGAACCAGTATCTCGTCTTTCTAACTCAGATGGGGGTATGGGTTTCATTGCATATTGTTGAACTCCAAATGTATTTTGCGTCATTACTAAAAAAAATTCAAGCCTTGAGAAAGTATGTTCTAACTACTACTAGATTTCTATGAAGGCATGAGCTGAATATTGAAAAGATAATCTCTCTTTTTTTCTTTCTTTTTCCCCGCAGATACAGGCTGATACAATTTCAATGGACATGAGCAACATTGAAGAAGGAATTCTGCAACTTGTTGTTCAACATAGAGTAAGATGGCTCGTTATGGGAGCAGCAGAGGAGACATTTTGCACAAAGTACGTATTTCTCTTATTCACTAATATGGTAGTTGCTTGCAAATTAATCTAATCTGTAGAATTTGCACAAGTGTTCTTGTGAACTTCATTTATTGATACTCATCTAGATCGCAGGAAATTATCAATTGTAAACTCCAGTAAAGCTATGGTTATCTACAATAAGGCTCCACCGTCATGTCATATTTCATTTATCTGCAACGGGATCCTAATTCATACGAGGTAACATGATGATTTATTGTGTTAAAATGAAATTTTGCATTTTTGCACTTGATAGTTTATGATGCATCAAGCAAGTGCACAAAGATTTTCCTAAAATCTTGATTGGGAGAATTTGCAAAGGATCTGGCAGAGGAACATGATGATAAGTAATATGATTGATGATTTAACCAGTTGCTGTATTATGGACCTCAAAGTTTACATATCTAGGCTACTCTGTGAGGATTGGTACACTTCTCGATGGATTTTGACCTCTTGATAAATTTGCTGCACTGTTCTGAATCGGGTCTTGTGGTTGCCTGTTTTCCAAAGGATCCTGGCAGAGAAATTCTTGTCCCATTCGAATCAACTCTAGAAGAAATACGTACATTCTATACAATGAACCTGCAACTTAATACTGTCATATAATCAGTCAAAAGTACCCATTTGTCTTCATCGATTATCGCAGTTGCAGCCTTACATATACTATTTCGATTCCATAAAAAAGTTACTGCATTGTTTTTTCCAGTAGAAGAAAGCATCCTAGTTAACTAACAAACTATCTTTTACTTGTCTTCTATAGGCCTAGGGACTCTGACCCTCATTTGACAACTGCCAGGGGTTTGTCTTCTTTGAAGACAAAGTTTGGGACAATATTAGCATGTGATAGCAAAGAAACCACAGATGTCAACACTGACAATGTTCAGTGTGTAAATTTAACTCAGTCAGTAGAAGAGGTCATTGGCACTATGAATACTGCTGCTCTGAATGTAATCCAAACAAGTGGGGATATTTCGTCTTTATTGTTGAAAGTGGATCATTCAGATGATTTACCTTGCTCGTCATCTGATACTTCATCGGTATGTATCTTTTGATTAACTTTTGTATGCCTAGGATGAACTATCTGATCTGGCACACGGATTCTTATGCCCATCTGGTGCACCCAACCAATGAATATTGACAGTATAAATGTCATAATAATATTACAGATTTTGTGTTGTACACTTGTATTTTGTCATCAGAGTTTGTTATATGTCCACACCACCACCTATAAATAGACAGCTGCGTGCATGGCCATTTTCCTAGAACCATCTTACTCTATGTTGAACAACAGAGGGGTGTCTAGAACTTTGAGACTTACATAATACATGAGAAAGTCTAGAAAGTGTTCTTAATGCATGATATCTTGAGATGATTTATGTACATCATGGTGTATGTGTGAAAACCACGAGGATGCATTTCAATTTCATTATAATGTCCAGGGACATGAAATATAGGTAGTGATTCTTCAACTACATGTTCTTGGAGGTTCAATTTGTTCTCTTTGGAGGAAACCCCTGGGACTGATTGTATGTGCTTTATAATATGTATAATTTAACCAGAAGGTGTTGCACAAACAGGAATCCCAGGAAGAACAAACTTCAGATCTGAGTGAAAAACTAGAGAATGAGACCATAGATGCTGAAAACTCAAAACAGATAGCCTTTGAAGGGTCTTTGAGGCGATGGAGAGCCGAAGAAGATGCCTCTGAGGCTGTGCACAAGGTAATTCAATCATTTATTACTTTATTATGTTCTTTGTTGTTCCCGTCTTGTCCTGTCAGCATCAATTTATAGGGTAATGCTGATGCATATGGTCCACTAGGAAATGCCCATAGTCCCCTTTATTCAAATGATCATACTTCCGATAACAGGTGCAAGAATCAAATGGCCTTTCTGTTTCTCTTCGAGATAGTTATCAACCATTTTGGCATGAATTGTGAATGATTTCGGATGAAAAACCAAAATGTAAATAAAACCTAGTATCTTTACTATTCTAAAAGAGAACTACCCAAAGGTAGTTGTTACACCAATCAATTTAATTTTGTCCAATTAAATTAATTTTGACTCCAAATTTCATATATAAAAATAAAGCTAAAAAGAAAAAGAAAAAAGAAGGGAGTTGTAAATCATCTCCCACTACTCCCACCCATTATAATCACCAAAATTTATATTTTCATTAATAATTCATATTACATATATACTTCTATATTATAATTGAATTTATAACTAATTATAAGTTTAAATATATATTGTATTGTTTATGTCATGCATAAATAATTTTAATATGAGACACTCATCTATTTGGTATGGCACGTGAAAATTCACGTGCACAATTTTACTAGTGAGTTTAAACTCCAACCCAAATTTCCCAATTATATTCTCTGTGATTCTTTTTCTTTCTATTTTTATCTATCTATGTGGAGTGTAAGCATTTTAATAGAAGTTGGTGCAGCAAGATTTTGAAATAAGCAGAGACTGTTTTGGCTTTGCCACTTCAGTGGAGCCACATAGAAAATTGAAGGGTTTCTTTGCATGAATTGTTACCATTATGCTTAGACTTATGGTTACATGAATTGTATTATTCTGTTTTTATAGGCTGAAGTTGCTGAAAGTCTTTACCAGGAAGAGAGACGCAGAAATAACAAAATTGAGCAACTTTTGATTAGTCAAAGGCAAGAGATAGAACTGATGAAAACTCAGAAAAGTGAATGTCTAGAGAAAATTCAGTTAATCAAGGACCAGAAGCCTACACTGGAAACACAATTAAGAGAGGCCTGCTGTTCAGAGAAAGAGTTAGAGGGCAAAATAATTCAAGCAGTCAATCTTTTAATAACATTCAAGGAAACAAGGGATAGACTTCAGATAGAGTATGATTCTGTAATTAGAAAACTCAATAAATACAGGATACTACAAACAGAGGATTCTTTAGGAGCATCAGATGTTCATCTTTTTGGAGTATCTTTCTCGGACATCATTGAGGCCACTGAAAATTTTAATCCATCTCAGAGAATTGGGGAAGGAAGATATGGCGCTGTTTTTAAAGGAATCCTTTGCCATGTTAAGGTTGCTATAAAGATGTTGCCCTCTCGTGGTTCTCAAAGTGATGCAGAGTTCAGATATGAGGTTAGTCGTACAAAAATCCCTTCAAGCGGATTTCCATATCAAATTTAACTTTTAGCAATATAATACTGTTATTTGCATCCAGAAGACCAGAACCACTCAAATTCGGCCATCTAAAAATAAATCCCCAAGCTTTAAATCTTGCATTGACCTTTTCTGAAAGAAGCCCAATAATTTTACATGTGACACGTTGTGTGGGTTCTAGTTGTGTCTCAAACAACGTTGAAGGTGGCGAATATGTTCTTCCAAAGCATAGGGGGATACTTTATTCAAGTTACCTGTGAATAAAAAAATTGCATGGAGTTCTTTATATATGGATTATGGAACTATCATCCTGCTGGTCGCTTTCTTTTCCAAACAACATCCTAGTTCTCATGACCCCGATTTGAAATGCAGGTAGAAGTTCTTTCTAGGGTGAGGCATCCAAATCTTGTAGCGCTTATTGGTGCCTGCCCAGAATCCAGGGCACTTATATACGAGTTCATTGAGAATGGCAGCCTTGAAACTTACCTTTCCACCCCAGGAAAAGCTCGTTCACTTCCATGGCAAACTAGGATCAAAATCGCAATTGAATTATGCTCGGCCCTTCTCTTTTTGCATGGCAACAGCAACACTATTTACAGTGTGCATGGAAACTTAAAACCCTCCAACATTCTTCTTGATGTGAATTTTGTTACCAAGATAAGTGGATTTGGTATCCCTGAGTTGGTATCACAAACTGATGATAATACTTTTATTCCCCATGCATGCAATCCTGAAACTGCAGCTTACATGGAACCTAAAGCTCCTGCGTATGACGAGCTTACCCCTGAGTCTGATGTCTACTCATTTGGTATTATACTATTACGAATGTTTACTCGAAGACCAGCTGTGGGGGTAGTAAAGGATGTGAGATGTGCTTTGCAAGGTGGACGGTTGGATGATATATTAGACACATCAGCTGGGGATTGGCCACTTAGACATGTGCAGCAGTTAGCTAATTTGGCCTTGGAGTGCTGTGAAAGGGATCGGGTAGATCGACCGAATCTTGCTTTAGAAGTCTGGCAAGTCTTGGAGCCTATGAGAGAAGTGTGTGACTTATCACAGTTTACTCCTGATTTATCATCAACAGACTCTAAGAGTCAGCGTAAGATACCTTCTCATTTTGTCTGCCCTATCTATCAGGTACAAATCACACTCCACCTTTTGAATTTATGACATCGATCAACTGGCATAGTTTGAAGTATATCCCTTTTTTCTTTCTGAATCTCCAGGAAGTTATGACAGATCCACATATAGCACCGGATGGTTTCACGTATGAGGGAGACGCCATCAAAGGATGGTTTGATAGTGGTCACAAGACTTCTCCAATGACGAATCTGAAGCTTGCGAATTGTGATCTTCTTCCGAACTATGCTCTTTACTATGCAATTCAGGAGTGGCAGCGAAACGCCTAATTACATTTCATACAAACATATGGTACAGAAAAGAATTCAATGCAGTAGTGTAATTGTATGCCCCATATGGCCCTAGGTTCATAATTGGCTTACAGTTACGCCTTTAGCTAGGCATATATGATACCAGTAAAGTTTCCATATACTTTTGGCCCTATCATGGGTAATTGTAATGCTATATGCACAATATATTGCCAAGGTAACCTTTTCTTCTTGATTTTTTTTTCCTATGGTGGGTAATTGTGACTTAGGCTTTGTTCTCTTCGTCGGATCAAAATTTTTCGTTTGAACAGAACTTTTTGTCAGAACATAACTGATCTGAACTGAATTTATTTTAGTATGAAAAACAACCAAGTTGAACTGAATGGAAATGAAATTAACGAGTTTTAAGATGAAGAGAACAAAGAATTATTATCCTAAATTGTTTTTTGTTTCACTTTTACAATTATTTCAGGTCATTTTAGGAATCACATCAAACCAGTCAGTTATACATGCAATTCTTTAGTGCATGTTAAATTCCTTAATTTTCGTACGTACTACAACACTTCAACTCGAACTATATACCATCTCCGAACATTTTCACATTCAATTTCACAATTCTTCAACATAAATTAATCTCCTTACTTTCCATATTCAAACACTTAAACTCAAACTAGCTGATAGTGACCTAATAGGCTCAAGAACTGATATTTGAACAAGTTTACTCATAAAAGTAGGTTTCTTAGCTAAAGAGCCAAGTTTCAAACAGATCTTGCTGATGATTTCCTCTCCTGACTTGATTTACAATAGACAGGTTTTGGCATAGCTAGGTCCTGCAGCATAATGGATTATCTGCACACATTGTATTATGACAACAGACCGAATATAATGCACCAGCGAATAATTTACGCAGCATTCTCATCATCGATTATGAGAAGTAATACAAGGAAAATCAACTTAACACCGAACAGAAAGTGAGGACAATCACAACGAAGCAAAAATCTTGAACTCACAGTTTACTGATCTAGGAAAAAGAGCAACCAAGGATATAATATATATAGAGAGAATAATCAACTAATGTAGCTTGTTAAGCCGCGGCATTAGGCGATACTAAGCTTTGGATGTAGACAGAGGTTCCCATATGGTAAGACACTACTAATTAAAACTCCAGTATCGAATTTTGAAGAGCTAGCAAAATAATAAGCTAGCATATAATTATATGTTGTAAAGATTATTTTATAAGGGACTTATTTAGCATGAACAGGAGAGGTTTCAAGGAAATGCATTTCAAGGTTCCATACCAGCATCTTTTGCTGCTTTAACATCATTAACACAATTGTAATTATGGACCTTCCATTTCAACCATACTTGCCACACTATTTAGAATATGTATTACCAAGGTTCAATATCAAATGTGCACTTTGGAGATTATTTTCGCTTGTATACTACTGACTAGTAGTTTTTTCCACAGATTTTAATCCTACGTACGGTTAGAAATAATCCTGTTCTTGGGAATATAAACCGGAGCAGGAACCGAACTCGTACCATTGTGGGCATTGTTGCTGCAGTTGGTGCAACAGCTTTTCTATTATTCCTTGGATCATACTGTTATGTATACCAGAAGAAAAGAAAGCTGAAAAACTTTGAAGATGAAGGTGGGATTTTTATACCTTGACTGCTAGCTAGTTGAATAATCAACAAACTGTATTGTATCAGTAGCTCATGATTATCTTGACAAATTAAAGAGTAAAGTTTCTATATCAATCTCCAGAGCTACTTGGGATAGATGCACGACCATATACATATACATATGTTGAACTGTGAGCCGCAACAGAAGACTTCAGTCCTGCTAACAAGCTTGGGGAGGGGGGTTTTGGACCTGTTTATAAGGCAAACCGACAAACGCAGTTGAAAATTACAAGTCCTTTTCTAATATGTTCTCTTTATTTGTGACTTGTGAACTTATGTTACAAATTTACTCAAACTGGCAAATAGGGAACACTAGCAGATGGAAGACTCGTGGCTGTTAAACAATTATTAGTGGCGTCGAATCATGGAAAAAGTCTATATCTGCAGTGCGGCACAAGAAATGTTGTACGGATGCTGCATCGAGGGGGTCAAGCGCTTGTTGGTTTATGCTTGAAAATAAGAGTCTTTATCAACTACTATTTGGGATTGGTATGTATGTGTATCAGGTTCATCAGATCATTCATGTCTTTATGTGACTGAAGCTTGCTTTTATATCTCCACTTATATACCATGTTTTCGTGCAGCTAGGGATAATTGTTTATATCTTGACTGGCCAAGACGTTATGACATCTGCTTGGAGTTGCAAAAGGCCTTTCGTATCCTCACGAGGAATCACGACTGAGAATCGTGCATCGTGATGTGAAGGCAAGCAATATTCTGCTTGATTCTGATTTCACTCCATAAATTTCAGATTTTGGGTTGGCCAAGTTGTATGATGACAAAAAGACTCATATAAGTACTAAAGTCGCAGGCACCAGGTATATGATTCACAGTTGAGCTAACGATTTCCGTATCATTTTAACATTATTAGTTAGATCATTTTAAACAGCTATCAAACGTGTGTATTGACAAACGTATGTAACCGTATCGTACAGAGGGTATCTTGCACCAGAGTATGATGTGCTTGGCCATCTTACAGAGAAGGCTGATATATTCAGCTTTGGTGTTGTTCTTGTAGAAATGATCAGTGGAACGTCAAATTGTAACTTGAGTTTGGAGGATGATAACATTTATCTTCTCAAATGGGTACTGCTTTCATATCCTTCATTATAAGTCATCGACATATTATTACACAGACCAAGTTTATGAGTAATATCATATACATAGACCACTCAAACTTTTGCATGTTGATATAGGACATTCACACCACAAGGTCTACATTAAGACGTACAAAATCTTAACATTTGTGTTTGCTTTGCTTTTAGGCCTGGGGCCTTTCATAAAACAACAAAGTAATCGAGTTGGTCGACCAAACTCTGGATGAATTTGATTAGCGAAATGAATGATCAATGTAGGCCTTTTGTGGCCGTAACTAATGCATATGATGCAAACGCAACTCGACCACGCACAACTAGTTATACAATGTTGAGATACATCAACAACGACAACCATAGCTAATACCAATTAAAATTGTCATTACATATCAATAAATTATATTCTTTCCGTCCCACAGAACTTTATACATTTGTCATTGTTAGCTGTACTACAGAACTTCATACATTACAAAAAACGAAAACTACTATGCCCAACAAATAATAAACAATATCAACTTTACACTAAAATTACACCTTTTACCACTAAAAGTACACTTTTTCCACATTTTCTATATTCTATCATTACTTTAATTTTTCGCATAAAACTGCGTGCTAACCCTAATGTATGAAGTTCTCCGGAATGGAGGGAGTAAGATAACAAGAGGTTTCGAGTACATTTCAATAAATCGGGTTTTTTTTTTTTTTTTTTTTTTTGCATTAATATATGGAGTAAGAACACTTAAAGGAACATTAGAAAAAATGGCACGCGATACTCGCGTGCACATAATTATAGTGTAGATCTCGCACCTAATGTTGTGAAAAATAATGGCTAGGAGGTTTTATGCACATGTTTTAATATATTGAGATTTGGTACTAAGGCTCTGTTCTCTTCAACTGAAAACTCATTCGATTCCATTCGATTCCATTCAGATTCGATTTCATATAGTTATATTTTATATTACTGATTCGATTCAATTTAGTTGGTTCAAAGAATTTCAAATTGAAGATACATGCAATTCGTTAACTCTTGGGCCAGAAGTTATTGTGTATTCAACCCATGGAAAATCCCTAAAAATGCGGTCCACGATTTGGGCCTTGTTGTTAGATCAGTAAGTGAATTAGGTTTGGGCCCATGGGATCATATATTACTATTAGGATCAGGATTCAGAGTCTGGAATTAATATATATGAATGCTAAGGAACTCAAAAATTGGTGTCATTCGATTCCATTCCAATGGCGAGCTATATCTCTGAAGATTTGATCTCCGAAATCTTGGTACGACTTCCAGTGAAAGACCTTTTGAGGTTGAGGCTCGTTTCGAAAGCATGGTGCTCTATAATCTCCAGCAAAAAATTCGTCATGATCCTCTTGCCTGCATAGATATCTGGATTTTGAACTCCAGAAATTGTTGGGAAAAACTGGTTACTATTCCTCATGATCCTCTTGCCTGCAGTCCCGTCGTCACACATCTTTGGTTCGTGTCCATAACTCCCAATGGTGAAATTCTGATGCTCAGAGCATCGGAGCCAACCTTAGCTTTCGTGGTTTATGATCCCAAAACGAATTCGTTTACAGAACCTTTTAGAAAGAACGGGTTCGGTCGACTTGAAAGATGTCCCTACTATATGGAAACCTGTGTCTACATCCAAAGCTTAGTATCGCCTCATGTTGCGGCTTATAACAAGATACATTAGTTGATTATTCTCTCTATATATATTATATCCTTGGTTGCTCTTTTTCCTAGATCAGTAAACTGTGAGTTCAAGATTTTTGCTTCGTTGTGATTGTCCTCACTTTTTGTTGAGTGTTAAGTTGATTTTACTTGTATTACTTCTCATAATCGATGATGAGCTGCGTAGATTATTATTCGCTGATGCATTATATTCGGTCTGTGATCAAAACACAATGTGTGCAGATAATACATTCTGCTGCAGGACCTAGCTGTGCCAAAACCTGTCTATTGTAAATCAAGTCAGGAGAAGACATATATACAAGATCTGTTTGAAACTTGGCTCTTATATGAGTAATTTTCTATTCTCTTCATCTTAAAACTCATTAATTTCAATTCAGTTCAGATCCATTCAGCTTAGTTATTTCTTATACTACAATTGATCAGTTCGGTTTAGGTCCATTCAGTTCAGATTAGTTGTTTTTTACTCCCTCTGTCCCAGTTTCACTTACCCGTATTCCGTTTTGGACCGTCTCAAATTCAATTACCAATTACTTTATTAATGTAAACTATCTCTATCTCTCATAAATACTTTATCCACTATTTCTTCTACTTTATTACCATCCCTCTTACTTTATTCACTTTTTTCTTAAAATTTGTGTCCGCTCCCACGGGTAAATGAAACTGGAACGGAGGGAGTATACTTTTTAGTTATTAGTTAATTTTAATTCAATATTTTTTTTTAATTTTTGAATTTATTTTTGCATTATTTAAATTGTAGAGATGGCAGATGATGTGGCGGTCAAAATCGGGACAAAACCATTGACTTTGACGACAGGTCAGCAAAAAGGACTAAGGACGTCAAAATTTGCAAACTATAAGACCAAGAATCACACGACCACCAAACGGGGTACTGCATACGCCATTTTAGGTATACTTTAGGACCAAAATTGACTTTCTCCCTGTGATTATATATATGTTGATAAATGTTAGTCTTTTGCAAAGTTGACTAGTTTTTTTATTAGTAACTAATGATAGAATAATTAAGGATAAGGATTGGAGTGTCAAAAGTTAAGAATTGGACACTTTGAGCGCCCTAGAAACTTGTCTCATTTAAGCCAACAACAGTAGTAGCGAACAAGTTCAACTCATTTACTCATTTAATTTAATCAAAATTGGCAATTGGAATTTGTTTCATGGAGATATTGAACCACATGTTGCAAGTAGTGTGCAACTCTAGCATCAGATCCATGATCATGGAAGTACCAATCCTACTTGGATATAACAATATGGAGTAGTATAATTGTAACTCATTCATACACAAAATTCAGAGGTAGAGTCAGAAATTCAATTCATTTCTAAGTTGTTATTGTATTAGTAGTTGTTAGGGATTTTGTTAGTTTTGGCCCGTAACCTTTGGGCCATTAATGTTACTTAAGAATATTCTTTATGCGGGTTTAGTCCTTGATCATGTCGATAGACCTTCATAGGATATAGCCGTAAGTTGGCTCTGGTGTCAATAGTTTTGTAAGTGTGTCAGCTGGAATTTGTATTGGGTTAGATACTTTACAATTACATAAATGTTTTTACATAGTTCATGAATATTGATCTATTAGATTAATTGACCACCTCATATTATTGCTAACTATGCTAGGGCACTTGAATTTCATGGTGAATATGGGTATGTTACCATGGGTATTATATGGTTTCAATTTGTCTGTTTTAAAATGTAAAGTTTTTCAAAGTGATCTAGATTAACATATATTTAACTATAATATCATGTTACATGCTGATTAGGCCATACAATCAAGCCAAAAAGAGGGATTAAGATGTGGAAAAGTCTGAATGCATGACGGAGGGGGTGGCAATTAATAATACTCCCAACACTTGTTCTTTATGCATGATTTGTGATGCTTACAAATTACAATAGTGATCAAGTGTGTATAATATACAATAGTATCATAAACAACTGAATTTATAGCTGAATTAAACGGAACAATAAATATTATAGTTATAATTTATTTATAAATTTCTCATTATTATTTTACTTAAAAACATTCATTTCGTCCCTCATGCATACTCATCACTAATATAGATATTAGATTCCTTTTAAAACTGTGTACATAATTATATATAATTAAGTTATCTTTATAATTTGCGTGACCAAGTTTTTTTTACAATAAATGTCTTTTATTATATACCTGCTGACTTCTTATGAGTTTGACTCTTTCACACACATTAGGGTGCAACTCACTTCGCTTAAACATTTTGCAGCCTATTGGATGATTATGAGATTTATCATATCTATCCATCCATCCATCCATTATGTAAAGCACAATGGACTAAACCTCACCAGATTCATTCAGTCCTACGTAGAATTTTGTGGAATTAGTTGTATTTTATAGTCAATATATAATTCAATGTTATTTTTTATATGTTGACTGTATATAATTTTTATTAAATCTCATATAACTTTATCTACAAAAAATCGAAAAATATTTTGAACATATATTTGAATTTGCCATGACAATACGAATTCATAGACACCAATCTTGAATACTATTACACCAGATTCATTTAGTCCTACGTGATTGTGTAGAATTAGTTGCATTTTAATTTTAAGATATATTTATCATATTGTGTGTATATATAGTTTTTATTAAATCTCATATAACTTTATCTACAAAAATTTAAAAAATATTTTGAACATATATTTGAATTCATAGACACCAATCTTGAATACTATTACACCAGATTCATTTAGTCCTACGTGGAATTGTGTAGAATTAGTTGCATTTTAACTAGTATATATTTCATTGTTATTTTTTGTATGTTGACTGTATATATAGTTTTTATTAAATCTCATACTATTACACCACTTTACTGATCTCGTCTTTACATCTATGGTTTCTTTGCTATCACATGCTAATAGTGTCCCAAACTTTGTCTTGATGAGGGTCAGAGTCCCTAGGCCTATATAGAAGACAAGTAAAAGATAGTTTGTTAGTTAACGAGGATGATTTCTTCTACTGGCAAAACAATGCAGTAACTTTTTTATGGAATCTAAATAGTACTATATGTAAGGCTGCAACTGCAGTAATCGATGAAGACAAATGTGTACTTTTGACTGATTATATGACAGTATTAAGTTGCAGGCTCATCATATAGAATGTACGCACGTATTTCTTCTAGAACTGATTCGAATGGGACAACCTCTTCCAGGATCCTTTGGAAAACAGGCAACCACAAGACCCGATTCAGAACAGTGCAGCAAATTTATCAAGAGGTCAAAATCCATCGACAAGTGTACCTATCCAGCTCATACAAATTATTTGCAAATAGGTCCCTGAACATTAGGGATATTAGAGATACAAATTATGATAGCATATCATAATCTGTATCGCAAAGAAGAAGAACAACCAAGCTGCAAAAGAAGAATGAAGAAAGAAGAATGAAGAAGTCGCATTTATATACATTACGTTTTATCTTTAAGGAATAACACGATTTGTACATTATGCAATGCCAATTGTACACGGTTGTTAGAATAGTTAGTTAGAGGCTTGAGCTATTTAAACAACTCTTTGTTCTTCTGTCTACACACTTGTTCATTCATTCAATCTTCTCTTCTACTTCTCAGAGAGAATTCGATTTGTAATTTGTTCATACTATCTATACAATTCAGTATTTTCACTTGGTATCATTCGTTGTTCGATTCTAAGATCTTCCGCATTGATTTTGATTCGTTTTCATCGATCAATTTTTTGATTCCTTCAGTTCGTCTTTCATGGAGAATTCAGCTCCTGAGGTTGTTCCTAACATTTCCATCATTCCTAATGGTTCTACTACGATTCGAAATCCAGTTGAAGATTCAACTTCACTGTATTTCTTGCATCCTGTCGATATTGGTATGAGCATTACTTGATAAGTCTTTAATGGCGACAATTATCTTTCTTGGAGCAAAACGGTTATGATGAACTTGAAGGCTAACAACAAAGTTGCATTTGTTAAACAAAGCTGCATTTGTTGAATGCTGAGCCAGATTTATCATCTGCCTGGCATGTATGTTTGCTGCAATTAGGTTGCAATTATACATTTCATCTGTGTTATAAAAGTTCATGAATTATGATTATATCAGTACTATTGTTTTTGTTATGTTCTAGATTTCGTGATTTTGGAATTGCGCATTTTTGTTGAATGCTGAGCCAGATTGGCATGTTTGTTTGCTGGAATTAGGTTGCAATCATATATGATTATACATTTCATCTGCATTATGCAAAATGCTTTTATGAAAAAGACATTGAAATAACCTGTTGCTGTTATTTTGATCCTTCACCAGATTTATCAATGGATGCTCCTCTGACAGTCTATCCTTTGATCAACTATGGCTTCAATAACGGACTACCACACACAGAGTGGATGAGCTTTTGCTGGTGACGCAACAGATCCTGATAACTGCATGGAGGTTTATGGCCTACTTTTGACTCACATTGATCGAAAGCCGTATGTGCTGATGCTGCATGGGAAGTATCTTCCTGGTGGGATGTGCAAGATGCTCCATTCTTCGAATGATGGTAAGAGTTTGGAAAGGACCTTGGAAACTAACTTCTCTTTTCTAAACTCAGAAGAAAGCTTGCTGAGAATGTATATGTCTGACCAACTTGGAAAGGACCTTGGAAACTTTTGATAAATTATGCGACTTTTGTATATAGTGATGCAACTTTTTGATAAATGATGCGACTTTCGTATATAGTGATGCGACTTTGTGATAAATGATGCGACTTTCGTATATAGTGATGCGACTTTGGTAAAACAGTGATGCGACGTTTTGAAAAATGATACAAAAGTGATGCGCGTTTTTGATAAATGATGCGGCTTTGGTACAAAAGTGATGTGACTTTTGTGAAAAATGATGTGACGTTTTGATAAATGCTGCGACTTTTTAAAAGTGATGCGACTTTGGTGAAACGTGATGCGACTTTGGTATATAGTGATGCCACTTTTTGATAAATGATACGACTTTCGTATATAGTGATGCGACTTTGTGATAAATGATGCGACGTTCGGGAGATGTTTAAATTGTCTTAGTAATATTACTTCTTAGCCTATATACTGCTATAGATCTTAATATAATATTATTTTTAATCAAGAAAATATTTTCTTGGTTCATTTGACTCCACGAGTTTTGCCACACACAATTCCCTCGTGGCTGTCCCATTGAAGGATCTTGGGTAAGAAAGATTCTCCATACTTGGAGTTCTTCTAAACGCAATAATGTGTGTGTGTGTGTATATATATATATATATATATATATATAGAACACATAAAAATGTTGCCCAACCAGTTTATACTTCATAAGGTTTTAGTGATAACACAAATGATTTAGAACAACAAGAAGAGGTGATACCATGTGTATCAGGTAGCATAGCGGAAATACAGGTATTCATACTAATGGTAATAATGGGTAAGATTAAGATTATAAAGTACTGTAGCAAAATCAGTTTTTACTGTAGCAATGAAGAAAATAACCAAAATTATACCTGAGATAACTCTGAATTTAACTCTGACTTGAAATTTGATCGGATTACAACTCTGAACTTTGAGATTTGATCAGATTACAGGAATCTGAATATTGCTAAGCTAATATTTTTGGGTGAAATTTTTACAAATACATAGAAGAATCTGGAAGAATACAATACAAAGAAAAAACTATCTGAATACATTTTTTGCTCTGGGATTTCTTTTGTTCTTCGCGTTTTTTTTTCTGCCTTCTTTGTTGCTGATTGTTGCCATAATATAGGGAGAGTCTCTTCCTACTGTGCGGATTTGAAATTGTTGAATTCACATCCGGATGACTCTTTGGAAAAGTTGATTGCAGTTTGTCGGGAATCTTGCTTTGTGCTGATTTCTGATTTTTCTTTGATTGAACAGTCTGTCGTGATTTTGCCTTTCACTTTATCTTTCTTTTCTTTAATTGAGCAGTTTGTCGGGAATATATCTTGTCACTTTCTCTTGTTTTTACCTCTTTGTATGGGAGTAAAAATCCCATAACAATCATCTTCATTGTCTTGTTCAAAATTGACTGAGGAACTTGATTCTTCATCTTCACTTGCAGTTTGTAGAATTGCTTTCATCTCATCCAATGAGCTTGATTGTGCTAATCTTGTTTGAATGGTATTTTTCATCATCATGAATTCTTCATTTTGTTGAACCTTTTCTGGGGAGACAATTTGCTTGCTAAACTTTGGATGAAATTTGAACCATTCCGATATGATGTCCAGTTCCAATGGACTGGTGTCCATTTTGTTCCACCATTTAACTTCTGCTTCTTTTGTTAACCAATATAAATTGGTATTTTCATCATACCAAACATTTTGTAGGATCCTCAAAATCCAAGTCAAATTGAATTCTTTGTAAAATTTGATCATCAGGGGGTATTTGTGAGAACAACTTTATTTTTTGTACCTATCCGAAAAGTACTCAAATGATTTTTGAACTTTGTGGGGGAACATTTCTGGTAATGGTCCAAAATCATGCCACCATGCAAGAAACCAGTTAGGAAGTTCTTCTGGAGGTGGTAGAGTTTTTCCCATTAAAAAGAAATATGACATGGAGTTGACTGCATTTTGTTTGTAGAGGAATTTTGTCCAAGCTTGTATGTAATCAAAATAATTACAAATAAGATGGGGTCTTATCTCTCTCAGAGTATAAGGGTTTCCCTAATCGGCTAAACTAATAACTTTGTTGATGAAAATTTTTCGATAACCAATGGCTGATGAGGTATCTGGATGGTTTTTTGGAACTTTGTTTTGAATATGAAGAGAATTTGTTTGGACTAAGATGTCCTCATAATATTGTTGTTGTTTCTGATGATTTTCATAGATCCTGCAAAATTTGTCGTCTAAGATAAATTGTGAAATGATAGCACCTTGTTCTGCAAATTGTGAGGCATTATCATTATCTAATTGTTTTGGAAAATTTTCTAAAAACCAGTCATCTTCAATGACACATTCTTTGTGAAAGTGTCTTGTGCTTAAATAGGGACAATCTGGCTGGTCATCTCTATTTGAAATTTGGGACTTGGTTTGTGTCAAAGTTTGTTGGGACTTAGTTTGTGTCAAAGTTTGTTTGTAGGTAGGTAATGTGGCTAATTTTGAATGCAGTGGTGGAAATTGTTCAGGCTTATGATATGGTGTTAATGCTATTTTGCTATGAGGTTGAAATTTGTTGGCAATCTGCAGAGATGTCTGTTGCCTTGTTTGTGGAATATTTTGTAATGGTTTTGGTGACAAAGTTTGTTCAGGCTTACTCTGTGCATATTGTGCTAAATTTACCATTGGTCTTTTCCCGGAACTTGTGCTCGCTGCTGCCAATGGTACTAACCTTCTTTCTTCCATCCCTGGAGAAATTCTCTTGTCAAATAATCTGGAATACAATTGTCAGTTCCTTTTATGAATTCTATATCAAAATCAAAAATGGATAAGATAGCTTGCCATCTAGCAAATATTTGTTTTGATGCCAAATTTTGTACATCTTTTGTCAAAACTTCTTTTGCTGCTTTACAATCAATTTTAAGTAAAAAAATTTGGTTTAATAAATCATCTTGAAATTTGTTAATGCATAAGACTATTAAGAGTATCTCTTTCTTAATAGTTGAATAATTTTGTTGTGCTCCTGATCTCCAAGTACCCGAATGATATCTAATAATTGTCTCTTTATTATCAATAATTTGTTTAAGAATACCTCCATACCCTAATTCTGATGCATCTGTTTGCACAATCTTAAGAGTATTAGGGTGGCAAATGGTTAAACAGGGAAGAGTTTTGACTTTTGTTTTTATTTCTCTAACTATCTCAGTATGTTTGTTTGACCAAATTGGCGGGTTCTTTTTCAGTCTTTCAAATAAGGGTTTACAAACTTGTCTTAAATTAGGGTAAAAATCCCCTACATAATTCAAAGCTCCAAGGAACCTTTGCAATTGTGTTTTATCTCTAATTTCATCTGGGAACTTATCTCCAAATTCTAAGGACCGTTGGATGGGTATGATCGTACTTTCATGAATCTGATGTCCTAGAAACCTTATACTTACTTGGAACAATTTTATCTTTCTGGCAGAAACAACCAATCCATTTTCTTTTATGACTTTTAAGAAAATATTTAGATGTTTCCAATGTTGTTCTATGTCCTGGCTATATACTAAAACATCATCTATGTAAACAATTGTAAAAGTAGTGTAAGGAGTGAATATATCATTCATAACTTTTTGAAATTCTGATGGAGCATTTTTTAATCCAAAAGGCATAACATTCCATTCAAATTGTCCAAATGGAACTGTAAATGCTGTTTTGTACTTATCTTTTTCTGAAATTTGTATTTGCCAGAATCCTGACTTCATGTCAAATTTTGAAAATACCTTAGCATTATAAAGTCTCTTGAGTAAATCACTTTTATTTGGAATCGGATATCTAATCCATTTGAGAACTTTGTTCAATGGTTTGTAATTTATAACTAGTCTAGGAGTTCTCGTCAAGTTCAAAGATTCTTTTGTACATAAAATGCGAACATGACCATGGTGATTTGCTAGGCCTAATAATCTTCATTTTTAGTAATCAAATTTCTTTCTTACAGTATTCTAATAATTCCTGGTTCATTTGTATAGGCCTTGCTCTAGTAGGAATTTTATTTTCTTCAAAATCATTTTCATAGGACAAAGTTACAATATGCTTTTTTCTTTCCCAAAAAGCTGTAGGAAACTCTGAACAAATCTCTTTTTCTATTTTCTTTTGATAAAGTAAAATTTGTTGCTGAAGAACTGGGCTTTTAATTTTTTCTTCAATTCTTTTATGACTGAGTTCTTCTTTTAGGTACATAATTTGTTTTTCTTTATTTTTTATTTTTTGAAAAATTCCAGTTTCTTGTAAAAGATTTACATCTCTGGTTGTTACCGGATATTGGAATTGGAAAAGTATTTTCTTTCCTAGGACCGTAGTTCCTACACCTTGGTTATCTACGTGTAAGGGAAATAACATTTGTAAGAATGGGTTTCCTAAAATGACTTTGGTGTTCAAGTTTTTTATTAAAACAAAACTTGCTCGGAAACAAATTCCATCATTGCAAATGTGTGCATTTGAAAGTTTGTAATTTATTTTTTGGTTTGTTGCATCTGCAGTTGATAACCTTTCTTTTGTTTTTTCAAAATATTTTGTCGATTACCGTTCTTGTATGCAATTCATGTCTGCACCACTGTCCATTAAGGCTATTGTTTCTAGGGTAAATGTCCCTATAACAATTTTAATTTTGACATACCATCTCTGGTAGGTAATTTGTGATAGAGCATTTATGAATGATTCTCCATTATTCTTGTTTTCTACATCATCAACTTCGTTGGTAATGCTTTCTTCTTTTAATTCATCTTTTAGTTTTAAAATTAAAATATCTTGTTTTATTTCTTCATTTTCTTGCCTTAATTGTCGTATTTCTGTTTTTACTTCCTTAATCTCTCGTTGAATATCATTAACAGAGATGTTGTTTGTTTTGTGGGAATTGAATGTTTTTATTACATCTTTGAAATCTGTTTTTTGTTTATTTGAAGTAGAAGTTTCTTGTCCTTTTTCTAAAATTATATCTTTTAATTTCTTTAGATAAATATCTTTTTGTTGAGGGTCTTTGACCTGATCAATCATTTCAAATATTAACTCATATTGATTTTGTTTTGTGATTACTAGAAGTTTCTTACTACAATTGCAAACACTTTTTCCCATTTGGTCAGGGAGACAGTAACACGAATCTTCTTCTTCTGAATAATCAGAAGTTTCATCATTATCTGATTGAATCTGATTAAATTGACAATCTTCTTTATCTGTTCCTATTCCTTCTTCATCAGAACTTATTTCAGAAATTATATTTAAAAGCTGATTTTTTAATTGTTAAATCTAAATTAATTCTTGTATCTTTTGCCTTACCTTGCAAGTGTTGGCATAATGTCCAGGTGTCTTACACCTGTGACATATTATTTTGTCTAGAGGGACTCTTTCTTTTTTATAAAATCTTTCTTTTTTCTTATAAAAATTGTTTTTATTATTTGGTTTGTAATCTTGCTTATTGACCTTTTTGTTGGAATGTTTTCTTTTGTAAGTTTTTCTGTCATGGCTATGAATTAGGGGTTTGATTTTATCAAAACCAAACTGTTCGCACCAGCTTCCCAATTGCTTTATACTTTCTATATTTTGTTTCTTTAACTGGGATTTTAATTTTAAATCATTACAAATTTGTAATCCAGTCAGATTTATTTTATTTATAATTTCTCCGTAAGACATCGTTTCTATATTTCCATTGATGTTTTTAATCTTTTCTCTTACCTTTTCTGCAAATAACTTTGGTAATCCTGAAATAAATTTTTCTTTCCAATAATAATTATTCGGATCATCCATTTCATAAATTTTTGTAAGGAAAACATCTTTGTACCATTTGAAATCCTGAAGCTTTCTACATTTTAGATTTTGTAAAATCTCAGTATTTCTTTCACTATACCAATTAGGATCACCAACAAACTGAAGTAAAATTGTGTAAACGAGGGAAGTAACTGCTACAGAAATTTGTCTATCATTATCATCTAGAATTGGTATTCCATTGTCATCTTGTTTAATACTATCTAGTATTACATTTTGTTCTAATGGTGTAAGAGAGTTATCCCACCATCCTTTTAATTGTCCATTAAATCCTAAAATTAAAGTTTTTGCACAATCAACTTGATCCATTCTATTTCCATATATGTTTGATATGACTACCATTTCTTGACAAGTTTTTATAATCTGATATTCTGCTAACCTATCTATATTCCAATCGTAAACTGTTGACCCATTAAAAGTCCTTTGAGTATGTGTTTCTTCTAATTGGATGTCTGGGGGAGTGGGTCTAGGATAGAAATTTTTGTGTTCTACAGGAAAAATATGATTACTATCTTCAGACTCATCACCTGAATGGACATTTTCTAACGATTTTTTTAAAGTATTTAATTTTTCTAAATTCAAATCTCCTAACTTAGAATTTATTTTCCAAGAATCTGCTTACATTAACTTAGGTTTATACTCATTGATTTTAAAAGGAAATCTGTGTATCTGCTTATCCGGTGAGGTATGTTCTTTACTTGAGGATGCTAAATTTGTCTCAATTGGGGATTGGCTACCTAATTTTTTTTCTATACTATCTTCTATTCTTTCTAATTGTTTTCTTAGACAATGTAAACTTATATTAGTGTAATTCCTTTGTTTCATTCCTGACTCATCTTCTTTGTTATCAGTAAGGACTGGTGTACAATCTATGACATCTGCTAAAACCTTTGTTCTTACAGGCTCTAATGGTGGAAATTCATGCGAGACACTTGAGCCATCTTTCTTTGTAAAATAAGATTTTGTTTTGGTTAAAACTGAAAGTTTATCATACTTTTGAAAAAAATAAGTAAAAAATGGTATATGATTTTGTGTAGTAACCATAAATTCATACCAACTGTTTCTTATGATACTCCTTTGTTTTTCAGAGAATGTTTCCATGAACCATTTTCTTTCTTGTTTGTTTTCGTCACTCATAAAATCTTTTTTTATCAAACTTTTATCTATACAAAATTCTTTTGTCAAAACGTATATGCTTGAAAGATTTGGTGAAGTTGGTTTATTTGAAAAAGATCTGTTTTTTGTAAGGGAAATAACATTTGTAAGAATGGGTTTCCTAAAATGACTTTGGTTGTTACTTTTTGAAATTCTGATGGAGCATTTTTTAATCCAAAAGGCATAACATTCCATTCAAATTGTCCAAATGGAACTGTAAATGCTGTTTTGTACCTTTTAATGGGTCAACAGTTTACGAGTGGAATATAGATGGGTTAGCAGAATATCAGATTATAAAAACTTGTCAAGAAATGGTAGTCATATCAAACATATATGGAAATAGAATGGATCAAGTTGATTGTGCAAAAACTATATATATATATATATATATATATATATATATATATATATATATATATATATATATATCGAGAATAGACGTTATTCAATTGATTGTTTTGAACAACACTATGGAGGATCATTGTGCTACATTCCAGATCGTGTCTTTGGTCTTTTTGAGTTGAAGTGTACTGGCTTCGAAAATATCTTGGAGCACGATGGGTATGCAAGACCAGTATGTTTTATGAACCCGGACCCGGACCTGGACCTAGACTATTTGCCGATACCCTTATCTCGCTGGAATATATATGTGAGCTTGGCTGGTGGATAATATTATCGTCTGCATGATTCTCTACTTCACCATTCGTTTTGAAATTTGGATGGTTGGACGTTTGATGAGTCGATTTTACGTCGTCTCATTTGGTATTTTTTACCGTCTTATTGCTATTCTCAAGTATAGTTTTTATGTGTTTTATTTGTATTTTATTACGTTTTCATATTTTGTGTATTTTGTAGGTATTTGGCTAAACCGCGCTAATTGAAGGTAAAATGGTGTATTTTATATGCATCTACAAGATATGGAGTTCCAAGGTCTCGTATGAATGCTAGAAGTGGAGTGGGAAGGCTAAAATACCAAGAATTGGAGTCAAAAGGGGTCAAAATGGCAAAATCGTCCTTCCAGGAAGAACTGGCATCGCCAGGTGGCGAACGCCAGTTCATTGCGGCAACTATTGCGCCTGGCGACGCCAGTAAATCTGTTTTGCCCAGATCACCGTTCTTTTCCCAATTCGTTTAGAATTCATTTTATTTTCTTTCTTCTACTATACATTAATTAGATCAAAACATTCTTAGGGAGACAACATTATTATTATTCTTTTCTTCTTTACTTTCAACCTAGCTAGAACCGATTTTCCAAGGCAATTACCTACCCATTCGTGGAGGTAATTGAACCGTTTTCTCTTGTAATACGACGATTGATTATTGACTGAGAGCATATTCATCATACTTTCCACCAGTTCGATTCAAGTTCTTCAATTCTTACGTATGGTTTGTGACACGATTGAGTAAAATTGTTTCTTATCTCGTTTCTTGATTTTTGGTATTGATTATGTTTAGCGTATGCCGGTTTATGATTCTGATTATGTTTTGTATATGATGTGTGCTTAAGCAGCCTAGTTATGGGGTGGTGACGAATTCAATGCATGCTAGTTAGGGTTCGTGTATTCAATATATATAATATGCGATTTACTCTGTGCTGTTTTGATTAATTGCGTATGCAATATTCCGTTTGATATTCGTTACGTCAAAATCACCCATAGATTAAGCATCTGTTCCTTTTAACCAAAATGTTTTACGTCTTGCTATATCTATTGGTTAGTTGCAAACAGTAATATCTGCATTAGCTTATTAATTGTAGTTTAGTGGAATTGACGACTCACTAATGCTATCCTGTTGAACTTTATACAATTTGTTCATTGTCATGACTCCTCCGTACTTCATGTGATGTAAGGTGTCTACCTAGAAAAGCCTAGAGCAGTGTAATAATCGATAGGACGTGTCCCAGTGATAACTAGAGTAAATTGACATCATTATTGTTGCATGTTTTCTGCTAGCTAGTTTGTTTTATGTCATCACACCATAATTCTCTAATCATATCATCCTCGTTTAGTTTAATCTGTTTTCTAGTTAGATCGCATCGTTGATAGATAATAAGAGTCAATCTGCTGCCGAAGCAAAAAACGACCTTCACTTACTGCTTTCCTTACTGTAATTTTGATACCGGCAATTTGCTTTACTTACTTTTCCGTTGTAATTTTTTTCTATTTGACCATTCGTTTTGAAATGGCTGGCTGGACCTACTGTTTCTTTCCATTACATTTCTGAACCATTACAGTTCTCTATTTCACCACTGGTCTTATATGATTCAA
The DNA here is from genome assembly GCA_026545765.1 of Plantago major. NCBI lineage: Eukaryota > Viridiplantae > Streptophyta > Magnoliopsida > Lamiales > Plantaginaceae > Plantago > Plantago major. Next base: position 3,549,952 of record CM048844.1, on the reverse strand, counting down.
GGAACCTGTCAACTACTTGTGGTTTTTCTATTCTAAGTATGTCATCTTTGTTTTTGGTTGATTTAGATGACTATATTGGTTTTTTTTTTTTCAAATCAAAACTCTTCAAGTCCAACTATATAGTTGATTTAGATGACTATATTGAATTCTTATTTTTTCATAACACGCTCTTGAAGTCCAACCATATACTGTTGTTAACTGATCCCTTACGTAAATTAACTCACTTACTTTCCACAACCAATTCGGGGATTCTCTGATCCCAAGCTAGTTCAAGACCTTGCAACGGACTAGAGATTTCCGTCTCATTAACTGTTTGCTCCATCCACCACGCAAATCCACACCCACTTTCATACACATTGATATAACAATACATGCCTTCAAAATAACACCCAAAATCTTGACCAACAAAAATCATCCAAAATCCATTTACAAAAGGTTTCTAATTGATTATATTTTGCAAAAATAAAAAACAAAACACCTTTTCTTTTTAATGTTAATGTTTCTTTGTTCAATCGTACATGTTAATGTTTTTGTGTTTGTATAAACGAGTTATTTCGATTCTTCTTTATGTTTTATTAATTTTATAAGATTTTTTATTAGTTAGGGGCATTTTAGTCAAAATTACAACTAGTTGGTGTTGCGTTTAGCTGAAACGGTGAAACAGTCCTATCTGATTTTTCTCTCTCCCTGGCAAATTTGTGGACTCTTCTTCTCTCTCTAGCTGTAACTACAGTCGAGCTGTATCAATACGCCGGTTATACGATCAATCGCCGATCTCTGTCCGGTGAGTGAGCTCACTTGTTAATGTCTCCTCAATTACGGTTTTTGCTTTCGAAATTCGCCGACTATTCTTCTTCTATTCACATCTTTCTCATCACCAATCGATTTGCAGACTATGGCCAATCTGGAGGATGTCGATTCCGTAGATCTGATGACGGAACTCCTCCGTCGAATGAAGTGCGCACCCAAACCTGACAAACGCCTCATTCTCGTTGGTATCTTCTTTTCCTTCAATCTCAATTTACATTGATTTTCTTGCGATTATGGACACCAAAATTCGCCTTGTAAGATGCTGACTTTTGGGTTTTTTTTGCTCCTTTTTTCTTAAACTGATTTGGGAATTGTTCAGAAACAGGAAAAAAGTAGTCTTTACTAATATTCAAACTGATTTGGGAAATGTTCAGTAACAGGAACAATGTAGTCTTTACTCTTTACAAATTATTCAAAATTCTATGTAGATTGCTTGAGAGTTTGTGTGAGTACAAGAGTTTGTTAGCTCAAGTAACGAATTGTGAACTGAATTGATCTCCAACTTTAGCTCATTATGTTTGCAAACTTGTTGGGTTCAGTTGTGTTGTGTGTTTATGCTCGGATTTGGTGGCGAATAATACCAATTAGGACAAAGAAGTCATATTTACTGTCGAAGATTACTGCACGGTTTATATAGGAAGTAATTTGTCCACCTGCATTGAGGTTTTAGGATACGTTCTTTCTCAAGAATTTGCGCAATGAGAAGTTCTATGGCCTTCTGAAAATGATTTGAGATTTAGAGTGTGTTCTAGTATTGGTTTTTCTCTAATCTTTGTGCTTTGCAGGTCCACCTGGGTCTGGAAAAGGTACCCAGTCACCGATAATCAAGGATGAATTCTGCTTGTGTCATCTGGCTACTGGCGATATGCTGAGGGCCGCTGTTGCTGCCAAAACTCCCCTCGGGATTAAGGCAAAAGAGGCCATGGAAAAGGTACATTATGTTCTTCTGATAGGATTTAACTTGAGATGAGTGTGCTGTGTGTAGTCTGTATATCTCATCAGACTTGTCTCTCTTGTTCTAATTTTTAGGGAGAGCTTGTTACGGATGATTTGGTTGTGGGAATCATAGATGATGCACTGAAGAAGCCTTCCTGTGCGAAAGGTTTCATTCTTGATGGATTTCCGAGAACAGTTGGCCAAGCGGAGAAGGTAGGAACTGTGTTTTACCAGGAGCATTGCCTTTTGATTTAACATACAATAAGTATGACCTGACCTATTCCTTCAATTCTTACAGCTTGATGAGATGCTTGAAAAACGTGGAACTAGGGTTGACAAAGTTCTTAACTTTGCAATTGATGATGCCATCCTGGAGGAACGAATTACTGGTCGTTGGATTCACCCATTCAGTGGCCGTTCATATCACACAAAGTTCGCACCTCCTAAAGTTCCCGGAGTTGATGATGTAAGAGCAATCTTTTCATTTTTTGTTGATGAAAATATAGTAAGATTAGCAAACCAAAATTATTTTTCTGTGATATCAATCAGTTCAGTTCTTTATCTTAGACGACTGCAGCTGGAGTTTAATGTATTCTTTCATTTATGAAGGTAACTGGGGAGCCGTTAATCCAACGCAAGGATGACACTGCAGCTGTGCTCAAGTCAAGGCTCGAAGCCTTTCATAAGCAAACTGAACCAGTATGCTTCTCTCTCTATCAATTCTTTGATGTTCTCGCTTATATCAAATTGAATGAATTCTTTTTATGCTAATTACTACTATTATTTATGATAGATAAATTAACAGAAAGAAAATATTTGCCTTTTCACCTTTTAATATTTGCATGTATTTCCTTTCTTCGGGAGATAGCTGAATAATAGTCTTGTTGATTTGTTTAGAGTTAGTTCCCATTCTTAGCAACTTAATAATGTTCAAAACCATGTTATTTATATTCTGGTTTGTTGGTAGGGAAAGTCTAGCTTTACCTCGACATGCCATAGATTGTGCTTTATTTTACCAACAATATGACAAAGCAAACAGGTGCTATATACAGCATTCTGCTTCAAGTTGCTAAGTTATGACTAAAAAGCAGATGGGTTTTTGTTTGCACCTAAAGTGGACACTTTAGTTTACATGCTAGACTTTTGTCATCCATACAAAAGAAATTATATTCTTTGTGGCTTGTCTTGGTACTCTGTTTTTGTTATATCATCCTGCAATTCGACTACATAAATAGTGGCATTGAATCACACTGTCACTGTCAAAGCTAATGGCTCTTATTTTGTCCTTTATCATCTGTGAATCCACTTGCAATGTAGTTCTACATATTTTCATCCCCATCTTCGAGTTAATTGAACTTTATCGGTATACCTCTTATACTTTTTAACTTGTCAAGTATGGTAGGTATTTTCTGCATTTGTTAGCATTACATTAGGTTTAATAGACACAAATCTCACAAATTTCTAAAATGTGCAGGTTATCGACTATTATAGCAGGAAAGGCATTGTTGCCAACCTTCCAGCAGAGAAACCACCAAAAGAGGTCACGTCAGAGGTACTGAAGACGCTCTCCTGACAAAAGAGTTTCATTCTTTCCTGACTAAACAATAAACACCACAATCTCTGGCCCTTTGGTCATTGTGTTTTGATTCATTGTTAGATTACAAATGACAAATTTGTGGCATTTTTGCTTGAGGCACTGGTAATACCAGTTGTTACATGACTTATTTTCATGCTCAAGTGACTTATTTTAAATTTTTAATAAACATAGTTCTTGATGGTAGCTGCCTGTTAGAGTGGAACACAATGAGAGATGTAATTTTGTTAGCCACAAGGGCAAAATCGTTCTTCTTAGATCCTCCAAATGATTTCATACTTTGAGATTCTCAGAGCTGAAGATATCCATGCTGCGAGGTGATATGAATCGAATTTTTGTTAACTTGAAAGAAAGTTTATTTACTTGCCAATTTTGAGTTGCAAGTTTATCACTTGACAGGAACGGAAAACATAAGTTTGGCTCATTTGACTATTAGTGAAAATGGTACAGTTTGACTAGCCAAGTGATTTCATATAATTTAGAAAAATCAAGTATTTTACAAGAGGATTCTTCTACTTATCCAGAGCTTACTAATTCTCACAAGTAAATGATCTTGCATCACAGTCGGGGATACAAATAATAAACACATAATCATGCGCCACCATCGGAACAAGAGGACAATGGCTTAACGAGCCAGAATTTGCCAAGATCGGAGCAAATGTGGTCCTTTGTGGACTTGTGGCACATCATATGAATTCACAAGTTGTACAAAATACACATGTTCCTTACATATTTGCATTAGCATGGAATAAAATTATATTATGTTCAATGTTTCTTCGTTTCCATTAAGCATAATAAAAAAAAGAAAAAGAAGAACAATTAATATTGTGGACATTTATAGCTCTTCATCTTCCCTAGGGAAGAACCTATCTCATGAAAGCATGGGTTTTTTCTGGTGAATATGTCGTATACGTTAATGTGGTTATACCAGTAGTAGACATATGTGTATGATCATCACCGGTGTCAGCATGAATGGAACTAGCAATCTAACTCATGAAAGTTGCATCAGTGAACTTCCAGTCCGTCAGGTAGCCATGTCTTGTAGTCACCGATGAGACCTCGATATCCCCGGTAAGCATTGCCACAACACGAGACATTGGAGGGCGTAACCCTGGGGATGCTTGTGTGCACAAAATACCTACATTGACCAGCCTCATCAAAGTAATCCAGAGTTTGGACAATGTCATACCAATGAGACGTGTGTGGGTCAGTAATGAGTATCATTATCGGTCCATGTATAGATCTCGAAATGCAGTGTTCCTGAATAAGGAATCGACTAGTAAGAAATCAATCTAAAATTACAATAACGTGTCTAGTTACCGTACCGTTGCTTTTGAAAATTGTATTTTTCGCAAGATTTATGTTAGTTTTTAAGCTCGTTTGGTTTTTTTTTTTAATTTTTTTTATTTGGAATGTCTATTCGTTGTTGATTTAACGCCTTTATCACTTTATGAATTAGTGTAGTTTTCGAGGTGTTACACATATTCTAACAATCAAATTTATGGTTCATTCATGAGTTGCTTACTTCTCATTGTATCTGAACTACTACAATTAATTACTTTTTGTTTCACTTTTACGATCATTTCGGGTCATTTAACGTATAACTCGTTAATCGTCATACTACTTTTCAACTCGACCACACACCGTCGTTCAACATTTTCACATCCAGTTAACGAATCTTTCTCATAAATTTATTTCCTTCCGCATATTCTCCAACACCTAAACTCAAACTGTAACTCCCACTAAACGTTTCTCCATTTCATTTCCTTACTAAACCACATTATTTCAAACTGGTTATTACTCGTAATTAAACTACCGCGCTCCTATCTTCTATTTCTTCAAGCATGCATACCGCTCTCATGAAAATTGGTATTGTTATTACTTACCTTCCAAATAACACCCCAAATCTTGACCAACAAAATTATTTTACAAAAGGGTTCCTCAATTTTGATAATATTCTAGCAAAAATAAAAAAACAAAACACTTTTCCTTTTTAATTTCCTTTTTCTCATTCATTCTCTTTTCATCACTCCTTTTCTCTTCACCTTCTTCCTTTCCAATCTATATATACCCTCTCTGATTTTTCTCTCTCCAAGGATTTGGCAAATTCGCCGACTCTTCTTCTCTCTCTAGCTGTACCTACACTCGAGCCGTATCAATACGCCGGTTATACGATCAATCTCCGATCTCCGTCTGGTGAGTGAGCTCACCTGTTAATGTTACATCGTAGATCATTTTCCTCAAACCCTAATTACGGTTTTTTGCTTTCGCAATTTACATTCTTGTTTACTTATATACCTCTGATTGTAGCATTAACGGTGAAAATCAATTCGGCATTTGTTGATTGTTTGTACTTGTCAGTGATCCTTTTGAGTTCTGGCAGTGATGTTTTTGCTTTTGCCTGCATTTTTGGCTCTTTTCTGCCAGTGATTGATTTTCCTTTATGCGAATTATGAAGAATTGTTGTATGAGTTTATTTCGGTGTAATGGTGTTTGGTAGGTGTATTGATGTGTTGGAATTGAAATCCATGCAAAACTGGATCTGTTGTTAGCTAAGTTTTCAAGAGTTGAGAATGTAGAATCGGTTATTGATCACATGATTTAGATGTTTGAAGGTATATGCTTGCTTTTTTTTTTTTCTTTTCCTTTTCTCGCTGTTTGAGGTTGTGAATGTAGAACCAGTTGTTGATTACTTGATTTAGATGTTTCAAGATATATGCTTGCCTTTTTTTTTCTTTTTTCTTCTGCTGTTTGAGGTGTGATCACGATGTGTGGATGTGAGGCGCGCATGATAAAATGAATTTGGTGCCTTTTGAAATGCAAACAATGTTTTTATCTGAAAAGAAGGTGTTAGCTCACGTGCAGAAAGGTTTTAGGTAGGGCTTTTGGGATGCTAGCCAGTATTTATTAGATTTCATGCAGTTATGGAAATTGTATCTACTTTTATACTGGAGGACATGCTATTGAAGCTTATTGATTTAAGATTTTGGGCTAACTTTGAATAAATGTTAATGGAAATTCATGTGACGGAGTGGATGGGTTACGTGCGTGAAATGGATATTTATCTGATTTTACCTCGCTTTTATTTTTTTTTTCTTCATATTAACGAATCTATTGAATGATGCATAAAATAGTTGACAGAAGATAAACTAAAGAACATAAACTTTTCTACTCTGTTAGCAAGACCAAACTTGGAAGGCTATTTGAGATTTTTATGATCTTAATCTTATTTATATTTATGGCACTAGCACAGCGTGTAACTAGTATTTTTAAATTACACATATTGCTGCAGAAGTACTGAGAGCTGCTATATAAATAATGCGTGCCCATATAACTGTAACTCCTTTGTAAGTAGTAATCACCAATCATAGTCAATACTTCAAGTACGTACATCTATGAACAAATGCTATCTTTTTTCCAGCTGCTAATCAGACTATATGTCCATAAAACTATGACTCGTTCATAATAAAATGTAGTCTTTTTGTAAAATATGCTATTACTTGTATGATATGGATGCTTCTAGTTAAATTCAATTAATTTCTCAGAATGTTTGCCTATGTTTCTATAATATTAAATTGGTTTCTTATCTAAGATCTTCGCCATTGGGAGTTGCAAGCCTATGCCTGTCGGGACTCTCAGCACAGGTGGAGCTCTCAGTTCAATGATACCAGAAGAAGGGTCAGATGCCCTCGACACTTTGATCAAACAAGCTATCGGCAGGGATCATCTTCTCCCTTTCTCAAGAACTAGTGATAGTCCAGTGCAGTGGATTCAGCTTCTTAATGGCTTGGACCAACCAGGTTCACATCATATTTTGATTTAAGTCATGATACCCAAAGTATTTGTTGAAGTAACTAATGATGGATTGTATCTTATGCCGTAACCGTCTCATTTTGTTGTTCAAAACTTTGTTTTCCATCTGCTGAAAAGGAATGACCTATGTAGTGGAACTTGTGCACGTGCACGTGCCAAGTGGGGCATTGATATGGGGCACAACTATATCTACTTAGATTGCAAAAATAAATGTAAACCAGTATTCTGGCAATGTACACACGTGAACACGATTATATCCATTTGTTGTTCCCAAGCTAAGGCCCAATAGATATTTTTGCAGCTCTCATCAGTTGGGCTACGTGCCAAAGCCCATGGTAGGTAGTCCTTAAAAGAGAAAATCTAGGGCTCTCTTATATCGACCTCAACGTCAAATCTTTTGATATTTATTCTCATTACTTCACTTTACAAGCCAAGCCTGCCGTTCATTTGACCACGGTCACTCACAACCTCACCCTGTCCACTTTAGTTATTCCTGGAAACCTTGGCATCTGTAGCTCCACTCTTTTGGTGGCTAACGATTAAAGCGGGATCACACGGGTGAGAGAGAATTGAAATTTGTTTTACCAAGGTGTGGTTTAGTGAAATGTTTTTTCATGGTTTCTGTTTGTATTCTTAGCTATAAGTTTTTGCCATGTTCCTCTTGGATCCTATATAGGTTGTCTGACATGTATTTGAGTCTAATGTGTAAAAGTTTTGTGCTATTTTTTGTTGGCCTTGCAGATCGGATTTTGATGTTCATTAGTTTATATATATTATATATATATGCTATTACTCCATCTGTTGAGTAGAAAAGTATACATGTCTAAAAATCTGTATATGGAATGTCGGCTTTTACTTGATCTTCTAATTTTTATATCACAGATCTCCACGGCTGGCCATTTTTGACTGCAAGAGTTGAGATGCTGAAGTGCGGGAAGTGTACCCAGCAGTTCTATTCACCAATTAACTACCGGAGACATATTAGAGTGCATAGTCGAATTTTAAATGCCAATACGGTATTTAGCTGTTGAATGCTTCATAAGCACACAGTGATTTTTTGTTGATGATTGGATTGTTATTATGATGGTGTTTGATCTTAAGTTTAAATTTTTTATATTGCTACAATCTCTAAAATCTCATAATTGTGTGCATGTGTAGGAGTGTCGCATAAGCAGGGACACATTGGCTGCATTTTGGGACAAGGTAATCAGATTTCTTGCCCATTTACTATGTTGTCACCTTCTCCATTGTATCCCTGACTATAATTGCTGTTTGGATTGCAGCTGTCATGGGAGGAAGCTGAAGAGTTATTGTCGTTTAAGGGTTTGATGCTAAAGGTGATCTTAACTGCCATTCTTATTTGTTTTGTTATAGTTTGAATTAAGTGCAACCTAAAATCTAAAGAGTCTACTGTCAAGGGAGTTACTCGTTCCGTGCTGTACTGTTATAATGTGTACAGAGTAATGTTTTAGCTCAGTGTGAGCTGTGTGAATCCTTATTTTATTCTCTATATACATTTTTATGTTTATAAATCACCATCCAGGCATGTGGATTGTGGATAACTTTTTTTTTTTTTTTTCCCATTACTATTGCTTGCTACCTAATTTTATTAAAGGTTGGATGACTGTTTCCATATTTCTGTTCAATCCAATTCATTGTAACTACTTGTAATAAGATTTCTTGCAACTTTATAACAGTACTTATCTCGTAGTCAGTTATGAAATAGGTGGTATTCACATCTTGTCGTTTTGAGTTATATGCAGATATAAACTTGATGTGTTTTTGCATTATTCTCTTCAGGAAGTTCCTGGACCAAAAGTTATAGATGCTTTGGCTTCCTCTCTCCGAACATCAGCGATTTGGTCCTTTGCGGAGGCTTATGTGAAGGCCGGATCTACTCTTTTGGTGAGCAGCGCCTTGTTATTAGTTCATAGCACCACCAGGCCAAATAACCCCTGCCTGTTAATGACATCATAGCCTTTGTTTTCATATATTCCTTTATTTTCAGGAAATTATTAAAACAAGGCATTCTGGACTACCAAAAGCATATGAATTGTTTAGGATCCTTGATACTGCTGCTGAGGGAACATTTTTATGTGCTGGCACAGCTGAGTCCGTGGGGAAACATATTTTTGAGGGAGAATCTGTTAATCTCCTGGACTTGAAGAACTTGGTTGCTAGTACTGGCTTCCTTTTTGAACTGCAGCTGGTATTATTCACTTCTACCTATCTCTTATTCAGCCGTGACTATGTTTAGCTCTTATACCTGCCAATTTATGTGTGTTTCATCTTTAACAGAACACTTCTTTTTATTAGTCCTTTCTTCTGGGGCATAGCTCGGAGATCTGTCAAGTGTCATCTTATGTTCCAAATAATTGATCTGACAAGTTATTTCTATTTGTAACAAGGTAAAAGCATGGTTTGCTGAAAAAGATGCTGAGGCTTTAAGATTGCAGAAGCTACTTGTGGAAGAGGAGGAAGCTGCTCAAAAAAGGTAGGTTCTCTAGAACAGTTACTTGCATAGTTGCATATTCAGTTGATGTCTATTCTTGTAGGCAGTTGCATACATATTTAGGTAGATTTGATGTTCTGGACATTGTCATATCAATTTCACTGTTACATCAGTTATAGATAAGATAAGGTTTAGCTTTATCATACATTCTACCAATTGTGAAGCTCTTCATTTTTCTGCGTTTATAATCATATATTTTAATGCCCCCTATTAGGGGGTGTAAGCGTGTGTGTGTGTGTGTATGGTGGGATCTGTGGGGATAGGTGGTGTGCACAACAGTCTTCCGTATCCATAATTAGAGTGCTAAAGGAGCTTTTTTTTCATTACACAATAAATTGAAATATGGTTGTGGTATCAATTCTATAACGTCTGCTGAATAGACTTGAATTCAGTTTTTGCGAGACGATGATGGGTTTGTCCAATATTTTGTCCCAGAGTTTGTTTTTTCCCTTCTCTGATAATTTGTCTTAATATGCATCTAGGCAAGCAGACATTTTGGAGAAGAAAAGACAGAAAAAGCTTCGTCGGAAGGAACACAGAGAGAAGGAGATTTATGACAACTATGAAGTGTCCAATGTTGTTGATTCGTTGGATGCCCCAGTCTCTGCTGGAACTCGTGATCTTTCATTCCCTCTTGATCTCGCTTCTAGTTTACCCAATACACCCTCAAATCAAGATTCTTTATTGGAATCCTTGCAATTTGAATCAGACACAGACATTGAAGCACAACTTCAGCAAATTAGTCAAGATGATACTGGGACCATTGAATCCCAAATTACAACTGGGCCTAGACAGTTGGCCACCAACCGCTGGCAAGTTCCAAAGTCACAACGGATGGGTAGAGGCAGATCCCGACTAGGACAAAATCATCATATGTTTAAACGTGAACTAGCATACCAGCAAGGCCCTTCTAGAAACTGGGCTCAAAAGAACGGAATCCGAGTCTGGACAAAGAAATACAAAGTTGAGGATGATGCAAACAGCTTGAAGCCACCAGTTTTAGAGAAAGAAACCACTCCACAGATCGGACAGCCAGAGTTGACGACACCAGCTTTAGAGAAAGAAACCACTCCACAGATCGAAGAGACCGAGTTGAAGCCACCAGCTTTAGAGGAAGAAGTTACTTCAGAGATCGAAGAGACCGAATTGAAGCCACCCGCTATAGAGGAAGAATCCACTCCAGAGATCGAAGAGGCCGAGTTGAAGCCAGCTGCTTTAGCGGAAGAAGTCACTCTACAGATTAAAGATACCGAGTTGAAGCCACCAGCTTTAGAGGAAGAAGCCACTCCACAGATCGAAGAGACTGAGTTGAAGCCACCTGCTTTAGAGGATAAAACCACTCCACATTTCGAAGAGACCGAGTGTGAGCAGGTGATGATCGGGTCTATTCCTATTGTACTGAAAAGTTGTGTTTCGAAGCAAGAGAAGAATGTTGTAGAAAAGCCAACCAGGGATGATTCTCTTCATCCTGCCCCTAAACGGGTGGCTTCTAAGCAATGGAGGCCCGTGAGCCGTGGTGGAAATAAAAGCTCCTTGCCAGCCAATAAGGATAACAAGAATTTGGAAGGAGGTGCTGTTTTGGATGAGGCTCGTGACCAGAGTTTGTCGGCAGAAAATTGTGTGCTGTCAGAGCCCACCAACAATGACTTCGGTAATGCGGAAGAGCATCTTGTACTGTCAGATGGAGATGTCAAACAAGGAAATTTGCCATTTTGCAGCAAAACTGCCCAAGAATTTTTAGCTAGAAGTATGTCTCTCGTACTTTGCTCAAAAGTTCTTCCTATACTTGTTTTTATAGTTAAATCATATACCTTGTGGTTAAATTTCATCATATTTTATGGTAGCTTGCGTATGTGGAAAAATTTCATGCCCCCACTTACATTTCCCTGTGAAACATATTTTTCATTTACTCCCAAGATATTTTACATGCAGCTGAGTGCATTCATTGCAACTTTCCTGGTGATGTGATGAATAGCAACCACAATGTCTAGATAAACTTGTTTTGGTCAAGCATATCGCTTCTGATATTTCATTGTTCATAGTGCTCATTTTATATGTCTGACACAAATCATTGTATTACGCGTGCAGGGTGGAAAGAAGCCATCTCGGGGGACCATGTGAAGCTAGTGCTTTCCTCACCACCTGAGCCTGGTGGTTCCATTGCAGACTCACATGCATCAACTACCCAGAATCCCAATGTTGTTGGTAATGCAGAGAACAAGGTCGGTAGGAAAGGTAAGGTCAACTATAGGAAAAAGAAGCTGGAAAAGGAACAGCAGAAAGTTATATACATACCGAAACAAAAAGCATAGGATGAAGAAAGATAACAGTATGCACAGTTTGTTTAGTAAAAAAACTTTAAAAGCGGTAGCAGAGGTACCAGTTTTCACCAGTGGTCTTGAGTTAGCCGACAAAATCGGAGTATGATTCTCTCTAGTCGTTTCTGGACAGGATATAGTTTTTCTTTTCATGATTTCTCAGTGGTATATTGCTGTGATATTTTGGGGCTGTATGCTCGCGAATTGGTCAAGGCTGTATGACATCTACCAGATGTCTTCTGCTCTGTGATATAGTTCCGGAGAAAATCCCAGTTGTTACAGTATTGATGAAACTACAGTATTGGTTGAGAAACCCACTGGAAACCACATTCTTTGTTTAGAAAAACGTCTCCTGTTTTTGGAGTTGCTTGTTACAGATTGTTTTCTTGATAATTTGTTCGTTTTATTATGTTTGGTTTTTCGTGGCTTGTGAGTTGTGATATTTGATTTCTGTATGCACGGTGCATGTTTTGTTCCAATATATCATGTTGATCACCATTGTGTGTGAGCAGGGCAGTCTGACCGAGGGAAAATTTTATACACGAGGGGTTTAAACATCAATCTCACCCTTTATAGTGAGACTCTAAAGTGAGAGGGTGAGATCAATGATCAAACCCCTGTCATCTGACAAACCCTCACTCAGGATGGGAGATAATATAGTGTTGTTTGTCGAGACGGTTACATCGGTGATTGATAGTTCGATCATGTCAAGGGACATATTGACATTTGTCAATTATTTTCCGGTGACATTCTAAAACATATATGGATGAAATTATAGGCTTTGTTATTTAAAATAATACTCCTTGCCGTCGAACGTCTTCTGTCGTATGTACCCAAAACTGAAGTCAATCCTAAGTTGTAAGTATATCCATCTTATGTGCTTTAAACTTTACGTCTACTCTAGAGCATGAAGCTACGGGAGTAGAAATTACATAGACCTCAAATGACTGGAAATGTCAGATGCAAAGTTGAGCTGGTTTTGCAGGGCAGTAGACACGTAGTCCTAGTGCTAATCTCACCACACGCCACGTGTACCATGCTAATTTCTTTTCTCCTCCCCAAATTTACTTCCTTTCAGAACCACAACATGCCCCTAACCATCTTCTTCTTCTTCACAACAATACACCAGTTCAAGTTTGATAGACCAGTTCAAGAAAACCAAAAGATGTCAGGTGGAGTTGGACCAACAAGTGATATAAGCCTCCCACAAGAGCCACCGCACGTTGAACCGGAAACCATCTCCAAGAAACCAATCTCCCGCCACCGCACCGGCTTCTCCACTTTCCGGCAGCTCAACGTCCTCGCAATCGCCGTCATCCTCTCCGCCAGCGGCATGGTGACCATCGAAGACTTCGCCTTCGTCGTCTTCTCCATCGCCTACATGTACTTCATCTCCAAGTTCGCCTTCCCGCCAAACTCCCCTGGCTCCACTCCCCTTCTTTTCGGCGAAAACAACGCCGTTTTCTCCCTTTTCTCCGTCTACGTCTTCGTCGGGGTGGTGATCGGGCTGTTCCTCCCAATAGCCTACATTTTTGAAGGGATATTCGAAGGCGACAAGGAAGGGATCAAGGCGGCAGTGCCGCATGTGTTCTTGTTGGCGAGCCAGGTGTTTATGGAAGGGATTTTTGCGGGGAGTTTCTCGGAGCCGATTCGGGTTTTGGTCCCGGTTTTTTACAATGCGAGGCGGGTTCTGACGATTATGGACTGGGTGAGAGGTGAGATGTTCAGTCAGGTGAGTGTGGATGATCATGGTGGGAATGAGATGAGGTTGTATGTTGGAAGGTGCTTGGCCTTGGCAAATTTGGCGTTTTGGAGCTTTAATTTGTTTGGTTTCTTGTTGCCTTTTTACTTGCCTAAGGCTTTCAAGGCTTATTATGGCAAGATTAATAAGGACTAAGTATGGATGTCGCATACTAAATGTCACATTTGATTTGACTAGTCCGTAGTGTTTTTGTTGTAATCTTATCCTCTAGTTGATGGAGAAGCTTTTTTTGTTGCTACCATGAATTAATGTGATTGTTGCAAGTATGTTACTGCAAGTTTGATGAAAACTTGTGCTCGTGATTTTCTAAGAGCTTGGTCCGTCTCTTTCATCTCTAGAAGCTTATGTGGTTTTTAGTTTTCTAAATAAACAAGATAGTTGATTATCTTATTTAGATTTAGAACGTGTTATAAAACTTACTCGAGGTACCTGATACTTAGGTTCAAATAATTCTTGTTTTCTGGCTCAAATACATTGGATATTTCAATCTCCCAGATAATGTGTTCTTCAGGTAAGAAAGAAGCCATTCTAGGAATAAAAGAGCACACCCGGTATAAGTTACACTTTTCAATCACATCTTTGTATCTTACTGTACCCATTTATTTTAATTTTATATAAAAGTACAAGCGTCCTAATATATGAAGTCTTCGGAGCAGATGCATTTTTTTCATTGTGTCAAGCTTCACCTAGCCTTATAAGGCGTGTACATGCCAACGTCCATGTAATATGCATCCGTAAAGGCTACATTTTTTGGTTTTGGTGTAGTTTGTCCTTATATCCGTGCTTACATTGTGTAGCGTTGTCAACCTTTCTCACATATTAAATGTTTATACTTCCTCCATTCATTTATAGGTTTCATTTTACAATTTTTGACGTTCCAAACAAAAGTTTATGTTTTCAATTTTGACAAATCGTCTTTCCACCATCATATTAAAGCATTCAAAAAGTTTGGCGTGGACAATTATTAGAATATTACCTTCATTATTTAAGAATCTATATATATATAAAATACCAGTTTTTATTCCATCCATTTTGTATAGGACTGAAGCAAAGATTCATTCTTATAATTTCTTTCAATATTTTCTATTTTCTAGCCCAAAACAATCGAAAGAATTACAGGTAAGGAAATGAAATCGATTTTTATACTACTTTCCTGAATTCCGCAACAGCCAGCATCCAAGGAAAGAAATACTGAAAAGTAACTATTCTGTACACCAGTAGGATTGTGTCAAATTCGGCATTTATCACTCTCTATTATTGGTAAATTTTTAAAATCTCCAGCCAAATCTTTCAAAACAATATACCTAAAATCATACCAAAGAAATAGGCCATTACATATAGAAAGTCTTCACTCAAAATTAATTGTTGTATTCTATAAGGAAAGTATATACAGCGAATATAATTCACTTAAGATCTTGGTAAATCACACCAAATCTGTTTAAAACTAAATGCTTCAAATTGGTATTTATATAGTCAGAAGATTCATAAACAAGCGTTACAATTTCTTTCCCTACTAATTCAAATTTCAACTCTTCCATCATAAAGATTTGCAGCAAATGGCATAAATTTTGATGCACATATATGTCTGAAACATGGATTAATGATCCTGATCAAATTAGTTTGATGGTGTTAAAACAACGCCTACAAGTGTTAATCGATTCGAGTTCCCGCAGTTCACAACAAACCTCACCGGATTGGTGAGTATGGAATTATCGTTTTGCTCGGAGTCAGTTACGGTCATAGTTTTGATTTTTTGTTTCATATTTTCAATTATTTTTCTATTTGATTCTTTCTGGACAGTTCGCATATTGTCTCATATGAGGTCAGGTAATCTCTCATGCTCTCCATATATGTCATTCGGTTCGTCTTCTCGGATTCATTTCTCTGTCCACTTTTATTCGATCATTTCACACGGATTCATTGTTTAGCGTACGTATGTTGTTCCATTTAAGTAATATAAATGAAATGAAAGTGAACTCAATGTTGCTTGCTTAAACTAGGCAGTATTTTTGTAAGATTCAACTATGTTTTTTGCAAAAATTGGACACTAATTCAATAAAATTTGATCTCACTAGCATATGTATCTCAGAGAAATTTTGCAGAGCATTCCAACTCTTTCACTACGTGCAACTCCTCCTTATATAAAGCCAATTTTTATTCCATCCATTTTGTATAGGACTAAAGCTAATAATGATTCTTAGAATTTTTTTTTCAGTTTTTTGTATTTATTTGGACAAAAAAATCAATGAAAATTACAAACATGGTAATAAATCTTTTCACATTCTGTCTGCTACTTTTCCGCCCCTTGACATCATCAATTTCATTAATTGTTTATCTATTTTAAGTAGTTACAAAGTTCTATTCTCACCTTATTATTGAAAATACACAGTTCAAATTTTATAGGGTTCTTTCATCAGTTTCTTTCCTTGCTTCGTGGTATAGGGTTTCTGCTCTTCGATCAAGATTTGTCACGCCGTTTCCAAGGTAACCATTAATCTTTTCTTATTTGTTCTTCGTCTGTTGAAAAAATTCCGTGTTTTCTCATTGTTTCGAATAGGAGTCCATCACCATACATTTACAGTGCGCAAGAATTGAACATTATGCAGTGAATCTTACTTTGATTTTGTATGTATGTTCTTGCAGTTCCAAAAACAGGATTTCTCCTCCAACAGCGCAATCAAGTGAGCATTAACTTTTAATCTTCATATACTAGGAGTAGTTTTGATTACATATTAAGAATTAAATGTAGAAATCAAATTTAAGCGAAAGAAATGGTAGAACAACTCAGCCTGTGGATTTAAATGACAGATCCAAACTCCGTAACATATCTTTTGTGTTTATGCCAAAGTCGAAATCGAATTCATACCGATCCAAGCTCCGTAACATTTATATGTAATAAATAAGAAATTAGTTTTTATTCAATATACTAGATTAGCAATCCAATTTTACAAACTCTGTATTTCGTGTGTGTAATCTTCGGTTTACAAAATGAGTTCCAAAAGGTCTACACTGAACCAGCCATCGAGGTTATTACAATTACCAACTGAACTACAGCTTGAGATCGTAAAGCATGTTGCAGTTGATAAGCACGAGGGTTATAAATATCGCCGGATTGATAGCGGTTTCTTTACCTTCATAGGAATTATTATTGATAGCGGTTGATTGGTATAGGCTACATTGAGTTATAATATAGATGGAAGTCTTTAAGCCAATCATCATGCACATGATTTATACAAGGTAAATGTGATTAAAACTCTCTTAGTTTCCTACCTTAGTTTCAAAAACATTGATTTTCATCTTTTTTTTATCTTTGTTGCAGTACTTGAAAGACAGCTGGGGATTTGAGAATCTTGGTTATGTTTAAGTTACTGCGCGTTTTCTATCTTGCATCAAGTTACTATGATTTCAGGCACTGTTTGTTTTTCATATTTTATATTTGATGTTGTATGTTGAGAATCAACATTAATGATTCTGGAATCAATAATTTTTGCTTTATGGATTTGTAAATTGGCTTTTAATGGATTGTGTTTAGAGTATTGTTGAGATTGTCTCTGGAAGAATGACGCCAAGCAAGTTTATTGAATATAGATGAACTACATGTCATGCAATCAACTTTGTAAAGCTAATTTCGAGCATCTGTATTTGTTTGAATTTTCGATTTTGAAACTGTATAATTGTTTGTTTATATCAAGTGACTAATTTAAGATAACAAAGGTGTTGGTGTGAAGTTAATGTTCATAAATACCGGGATATTACCGAAAGCTCCAGTCGTTACATTGTCTATTATTATTCCTCTATTTTTCGAGAAAGTGACGAACTCAAGGAGGATCGAGAGTGACTTTTCGTGGCTGTTATCAGCTAGAGACCAGAGAAGTATCAAGTGTAAGATAGAGATGGAATAGACCATTTTTAGACTTCAGTTTTGCTTCAGGTAATTGTAATCTCAAATGTCTTTTTATTTGATTATTGCATTTTCTTCATTACAAAATGATGACAATCTTTCTCGTATATGTAACACATTGCTTGCAGAAATGAGTTCGCTGAAGCAGGACTCTCAATTATTTTAATGAACAACAATATGCTATTGTGAATTCTCTTTCACTTCTCTCCGCGGGCTGAATATATATAGAAGTGACCTTGCTGCATATTCTATCTTTCTTGCCGTGAAGGACTGTTGGCTATATATGTTTGTGTTGGAAACTGAATATAATTCCCATTTCACAATGATAGTTGAAATACCAACATCTCCTTCAGAATCTATGGATGGGTGGCTACATCGAAAGGTTTCATTAAAATCGATTAAGGCGCGGCGATCTTCAAAGCGGATACATCAACAGTCTAGCGAAGGATGACAATGGGTGTACTTTCGTTTGTTATGCGGATCATGAAGCACCATAATTTGCTGCTTCAAAGTTCAAATCAGTGGAGAACTGTGCAAAATTCAAGATGTTAATGTGAATATTGCAAAAGCTTGAAGGGTTGCTTTTTACTGTCTCTATACTCCTTCTGGTCCAATTAAAGGTTCATAGTTTTCCTTATTTAAAGTACCACTACAAACTTCATAGCCCAAATTAAAAATCTTTTTTCACACTAATTAATTCTTTATTATTTCTCTTTTCTACTTTATTATCATTTTCTTCATTCTCTCTCATACTTTATCAACCACTTACTACTTTATCAATATAAAACCCACACAAATCAATATATTATTATTTTCTCTTGATTGAAGAGAAAGTAACTCCCTAGGAAGTTATTATTGGACCGGAGGGAGTAGTATGCTATTGATCTCTATCCATCCATATATTATGTAAAGCAAAAGGGGCTAAATCCCACTAGATTATTAATTCAATTCTACTGGAATTTTGTGAAATTAGTTGTATTTTAGCCAGTATATATTTCATTGTTATTTTTTGTATGTTGTCTACATATATAGTTTTTATTAAATCTCATATAACTTTATCTACAAAACTCCGAAAAATATTTTTGAATTCGTCGTGACAAGACGAATTGATAGACACCAATCTTGAGTGGTATATTTTCAAGAAATCATTTTATTCATTAAAATAAAATGTAAATTTATTTTTGAATTCGTCGTGACAAGACGAATCCATAGACACCAATCTTGAGTAGTATTATTTCAAAAATCATTTTATTCATTAAAATAAAATATAAATTTATTTTTGAATTCGTCATGACAAGACGAATCCATAGACACCAATCTTGAGTAGTATTATTTCAAGAAATAATTTTATTCATTAAAATAAAATATAAATTTATTAAATAAGATAAAATGAATTAATGGAAATTTAAAAATAGAGTATTTATTAAATAAATTCAATCTACGTGAATTTTTTTTGGAATTAGTTGCATTTTGAAATATTATTTATTTTTGTATGTTGGCTGCATATATAGTTTTTATTAAATCTAATATAAATATATTCTACAAAACTCCGAAAAATATTGTGAATATATATTTGAATTCACAGTGACAAGACGAATCTATAGACACCATTCCAGATGATTATTATTAGTTAAATAAATTATTTTATTCACTAAATAAAATATATATTTATTAAAGAAGATAAAATGAAATAATGGAATTTAAAAAATAGAGCATTTATTAAATATTTAATACTCCATCCATCTATTTAACAAGAAATTAATAGATATTTAGATTTTCAGTTATAAATTTTGATTCTACGGTTGAGCAAAGTCCGAATAGGGGGGCGAGAATTTTGTTCCATGATGTTTTGCCAGGTTAAACGTGAGGCTAATGTTTTAGCGCTCAGATTATCAGTTGGGTGTTCTTATATAATGTAACTAGAACGTAAGCGTGTCATTCTGGCATCTAATTACAAATAATAATAAAAGTATATGAAGGTAAGTGCAATCGTTGTTTCTGATAATGAATTGTCTTTTTTAGTTGAATTAAGATTTTGGATAGTGCGAATTGATCTGCTCCAATTTGATTAAAGAAGATGGAGAAGAAATTTTGGTTATCGTTGTTTTTTTTCTTCAATGATGAATTGATTTTGTTGGAGTTCGATTAAGGTTTTGATTTTATTGTAGATGACATATTGAGATTTTTTAATGATGAATTTATTCTGTTGGGGTTGATTTAGGGCTTGAAATTTAATTAAAGAAGACAAATTGAGTTTTTTTAATGATGAATTGATTTTGTTGGAGTTGCGTTAGGGCTTAGAATTAGAATGAATAAAACATATTGGTTTTTTGTAATTAAAGTCTAATTTACATGCGTATCACAAATCGGTTCAATTTAACTTAAATTAATTCTTCAATATATATATATATATATATATATATAGATAGATATATATATATACCTATATATATATAGATATATATATATATATATATATATATATATATATATATATATATATATATATATATATACATATATATACATATACATATATATACATATACATATATGTATGTATATACATACATACATACATACATACATACATACATACATACATACATACATACATACATACATACATACATACATACATACATACATATATATATATATATATATATATATATATATATATATATATATATATATATATATATATATATATATATATAACACAGTACGTGTGTTAAGGGCTTTTATATAAACCAATGAATCTGTGATTGAAAAAAAATAAGAGAAAATATTGAAAAATAATAAATAAAAGTGAGAAACTTACGTCAATGGGATTCGAACCCTGCACCTTCTACTGAAACAATGACACATGTACGTACCAGATTCAAATTGAATTAGTAAGATTTTAAATTGAATTACAAATTTAGTGAAACTTTTTGAATTATTATACTACTTTGAATATACTGTAATATATAAAGTTGATGGGCTAAATCCACCAGATTCATTCAAATTCTAGCCATCCAACGTGAAATGTTGATACGGTTGAGCAGAGTCCGAATAGGGGGACGTATTAGTATTGTTGCTAGGGATCATGAGGGCAATGTTATTGCTTGGTATTTTTTTTTTTAATGTCTTATGGTTGTTGAAAATACAGAAGGTTGGCCAGCCAAATTAAGAACAAAATTTGTTCGAGATTTTGAGTAGCAACATGTAGTAATTGAAAGGGATTGTTCTTTGGTGATTAGATCACTTAAATCGACAAATTTTAGCTTTGCCCCTTTATTTCACTTTTCAAAGAAATTCAGGTATTTGATGGAGAATTAAGCTTTGCCAGGTTAAACGTGAGGGTAACGTTTTACCACATATATTATCGGTGTTCTGATAATGATGTTGGTTTGGTATATTTGTATTATCCACACCAAGATCGTTTTAGCATATATTGTTATAGTGGTATATATGTTACTAGACATGTTTTTTTTCAGTTCCAGGATATAGAAGAGATACACATGAGCTAATTGGTGGTGTGTTTATCTTTACATGTCTATCAACAACATTTTACACGTGAAGACTTTCAAGTTCCATTTATTTATGTATAAGATTTGATCGGTAGGATGAGGTATAAGGGTTCTCTTCTCTACGGTCTCCAGGAAGAAATTTGGTTCTATCCAAATTAATTCAACTGTCTTGAAATAATGATGTTCAGGTCCGGTCTAGCATATACTCGAACCCGTTCCACACCTTTGTTACAAGACCCGAGCACAATATTTTATGGTTAAGTTAGTAAAAAGTGGGGGAAGAGAAACCCCATTCGATCTTCTCTCTACTTTCTTGATCCATAACGAGCCTAGGGATCTAATACTCTCTAGGTAGGGAAACTCAATTCGATCTTCTCTCTACTTTCTTGATTTCAGTTTTTTAGATTATAAAATTACAAAACAATATATAATCAGGGTAAATTTATTTTTGATGTCAAGTTAATGCGTATCAAGGTTGTGTTACCTGCGCATGAATCCAGATAGGAGGACCGTATTGATTGTGTTGTATACTTTTGTATTTTATTTTGATTCCGTTTGAGGGATAGATTTTTTTGTAAAAATAACATGTACCTGTTACTAATTAATAAGTCGGGTATGGTAGAACCCTATTTTTACATTCTCTATAGTTAACATAAATAAACACTCAATGATATAATATTGGATGAAGAATGTCTACCGACCGACACCACGACCAACGTTGTCTACAAGGAATTTTGACTATCTTATTTTCTCGATTAATTTATTTAATCATCACATATTTATTTCTTATTAAAAGTAAACTATACCGTGGCATCGCCACGGGTTAGTACTAGTTAATAAAGTAAAACAAACTATACTATTTTATTTAAAATGTAGTTGGTCCTTATCTTTATATGGTTGACAATAAAAGTAAATGAGAACCTTGTCCTGAATTTGAGAAAGTGCTTTATAAACCGGGGTAATTTACTTTGAACTCACGAATCTTCAGGGTTGAGGTTCAACCGGACCGGTTGGATTACACGGATTCGATCCACACCTCTGATAAGGGTAAAACCGTAAAAGGGCAATGTAAAAAACTACTGGGAGTGAAAAGAAAATGTATTGCAAAAGAATGAAACCTCAACTCGGTGGAAAATGGATACCCACGCATTAGCAAAATTCAGTATCCATTCATCATAATCATCAGCAATGAATGCTCTTCAATCTTCCATGCAATGCAGTCCATACTTGTCACTTTAAATCCAATTTACCAGTTTCAAACCTTAACCTTTTCTACCTAAAAAAGCAACCTTTATTGTTTTACCAATTCAACATCTTTTAATTCTTGTTTTACCATATTTGTGTATGATTCCCATTTCTTATTTCAGTCCAAGAATCATTTTCTCTTATAAAAATCCAATCTTTCTGCCATCTTTGCTTAATCCGAATCCCAAAAGTTGTAAGTTTTCAGTTTTACCGGATATGTGGCTGTTCAAGAAAAAAGGTCCTTCTGGGTTCTCTTCCGCTTCTACTGCTGAGGATGTTACCGATGGAATTGACGGCTCTGGCCTCACCGCCATTGTTACAGGTAATTAACCATACGAGAGCCGGTATCTAGATAAATTATCAATAGATTTATGGCTATGCTATTAAAATATATGCGTTTTGATTGTCTTGAGAATATATGTCCGTCACCAGATAAGTCGTTTTTGTGTTAAGCTATTTTTAGTTTTCTTTAATAATCTTTTGTTTTTGTTTATCAGAGACTGGGTTAATTCTGGTAATCAGTTTCTTGAGCTTTTGATTACTCTGCTGGTGTTGATTAAATGATTCTGTTTTTAGACAAGGAAAAGAAAATTATTCTATAAAGCACATGGATGATGAATGAATGAATTCTTGATTTCAGATTGTTTGATTGTTGTGTATTCATTCTTGTTGTGTGACATACGTACATTTTAGCATGATTTTGTGTTTATGTGAAAGCTGGACCTTTAAATTTTACATGTACGGAAATGTTACTGGTTGTTCAAAGAACTATTCAGAGTTCCTAGAGCTCCTCGTAAGGCTTGTTGGAAAACCTGTTGTCGGACTTGACTTGATTAATCCATTTTGCTGTTCAAACTGAAACGTTTTGTTTTAGGAATTGTATAGGTGGTTTGAAAGCTAAATAGTATATTTAATAGTTAATACTAGACCTTTATTCAGAGAGCTGTGAAATTAATGTTATTTTATTTGGTAGGTAGTGGGTACTGTTTGGGTAAGTACCTGTTTGCAACAGATTATTGGAAACTTAATGTAGCTTATTTGTAGAGAAGTTGTTTGGTAAGAGCTGCCACGGAGTACTGATCATCTCTTGCTTAAAATACTTTAAATTAAGCTGACATTTTATTTAGGTGATGCTCAGAAAATCACATGAAAAATCTATTTAATGCACATTTTTTAAACAAAATACTTAACAGATTCTCTTAGAATACACTTTTATCGGATTATGATTCATCTAGTCACTACACAATAATACATATTTTTGCAAACATATAGTAAACTGGAGGTCATGGGTTCAAATCTGGTAGAGATTTGGGGAAGGATACTCGGAAAATTATCTGCTCTGTCCTAACATTTGGATGATTGTGACATTGCTAGAGCTTATAATCTTGAGTATCTGTTGTATGATCCAAACTATATGACAAAATTACCTGGCCTTTTTTTGGATATGCCTTGCTTATTTGTTTACAATTATAGGGGCGTCAAGTGGTATTGGTTCTGAAACTGCACGTGTTCTGGCTCTTCGTGGTGTGCACGTTGTGATGGGAGTGAGAAACATGACTGCTGGAAATCAAGTTAAGGAGTCAATTGTTAAGGAAATCCCTGCTGCCAAAGTTGATGCCATGGAGTTAGATTTGAATTCATTGGCATCTGTTAGAAAGTTTGCGTC
The DNA here is from genome assembly GCA_026545765.1 of Plantago major. Lineage (NCBI taxonomy): Eukaryota > Viridiplantae > Streptophyta > Magnoliopsida > Lamiales > Plantaginaceae > Plantago > Plantago major. Next base: position 3,525,880 of record CM048844.1, on the reverse strand, counting down.
TGACTTTACGGCCTCAGACCGTCCCCTGAACATTATGATGTAAGTAGAGCTCAGAGCCAAAACTACACATGGTGGATCGAAAATTATGTTCTAGATTTCTGCTTCAACAAGTAAATATTATAGAACGTTTTCGTGATTTTTTAGGTAATTTCTGTGAGAATTTGGATTTGGGAGTAAGTGAAAGATTGTAATGTATGTACGAATTCCAATGAATCAAAGAAATGTATAGTTATTTCTGATAAAAGTCTGTAGAGAATTTAACTTCATGCATCTTCAAAAGTTGTATATTCTAGCTCTGTCATTTCTAACATTTGATGTTTCTTTTTCTGCTGTTAGTAACAATGCCGGAGTGATGGCACCTCCATTCATGCTATCCAAGGACAATATTGAGATGCAGTTTGCTACGAACCACTTGGGTATTTAGCTTCTTCCGAATATGGTTCCGCATATTTTTATAAAGTACAACAGATGATGATATAATACACCATAAATCTAAATTTAAAGTTGAGCCATGATCATTTACTCTGTCACTTGTAAAGTTGTAATTGTATATGGCACTCTTATCTGCTTTGCAGGTCACTTTCTTTTAACCCATCTGTTACTAGACAAAATGAAGAAAACGGCCCGTGAGACGAAAAGGGAGGGAAGGATTGTGAATGTTTCCTCTGAAGCTCACATGATTTCATATAAAGAAGGCATTCGCTTTGACAAAATTAATGATGAAAAAGAGTATGCCATCAGTTTTCCTTTCAAGCATCTTGAATATGTATACTTTCCGATGTGTCCGTTACTCACACGGATTGAGATTGTATTCATCTTCTTGTCATGGTTCAGCATGTAATTTTATTTTCCATGTGCAGATACAAGAGGTGGGCTGCATATGGCCAATCAAAACTTGCTAATATACTTCATGCTAATGAATTGACGCGACGATTGAAGGTATTAGAGAGTAGATGTACAAAAACTTGGTCTTTTGTTGATTTTAGCTCATGGCTTGTAGATATGTACTTCTTGTCCTGCTAGATGAGCTTATGCAGGATGTGTTTTGGTTATCCTTGAATAGGAAGATGGTGCAAACATAACTGCGAACTCACTTCATCCTGGAATAATCAAGACCAATCTTTTCCGGCATTATGGTGTATTAGATGGTAATTTCGGTTCCTTTCAAGGCAAGCTTATAAGTTTAGAATTGATAACCACTTAGTGGAAGATGTTTCGATCTCTTTTAATTGGTAAACTAGGGGTGTCAAGTAGTGTTATGATCCAAGAATTGTTCATACTACAATGATTATTTAGAAGTTCCATACCATACCTTGTTGTCTTACAACTAAGGAATTGGTGACATTTTGCTTCATTACTACGGTGCTAAATTCTAAAACATACATGCTTCCTACCTTGAATCTAATTTGTTGTACTAATACAGCAACTTAGGTGATACTAACTGCAAATGCTTCTCAAAATCAATTTTTTTCGACTCAAAGTTGATGGTTCTTGCTTTAAGTACTAAGAAGTTGCTAGTAGTGTGTGAGCAATTTTTTGAGAAGCTGATTATTTGTACAAAAAATTTCGAGTAATAAAGATTGTGGATCAATCCATTTACTTGAAGCAGCCAAAAACATGCTTCAAAAACATATTGTTAACTCGCTTCACACGTGCTTCTTTTCTAGAGAGTTTGTGAATAGAGCTTAAAATATCAAAAACTACATTTCTGTTGCGTTTATCAAAAGTTCAGAAAGTGCCTCTGAGAAGCATTTGCCAACGCTCCCTCACTATGTGTGGCATCTAGAGACGGTTAACTGATCCTCGTGCTAATGTTTGCTATACTGGAGCAAGATCTTACTTGGTGTATGTTTTTCATGATGCAGGTCTTGTTAATACTCTTGGGAATTTGCTGCTTAAAAATGTTCAACAGGTATGCAGTGCATTCAAGCTCATTTTCACTTACATGGTTAAGATACTCAAAATCATCGAACATAGAAATTCATTCTTCATATATTCGTCATGATAATTGTCTAGCGTCACTTGTGAACCCAATCTACACACAATAGTAATCAACAATTCTTGATTGCCTGCTGAATTTTTCCCACTTTCTTGCTTTCGTCTGTTTGGTTCAGGGCGCTTCAACCACTTGTTACGTGGCATTGCATCCAAATCTGAAGGGTATTGGTGGTGAATACTTTTCAGACAACAATGTAGCCAAAGCTACGCCAACTGCTGGAAACAAAGATTTGGCAAGAAAACTCTGGGATTTCAGCATGGAGTTGATCAAGAAATGATTGTCGGTTTATCTATCAAATGCAACTCCGTTAACCTTATAGAAATTTGTTCTTGAATAAGAATCTATCTGCATTAGGCCAGATAGAAACTCTTTCCTTTTCTTTACATATTTTGAGGCCCATTCCGGTTCTCGATACTGTTCGGTTCGGTTTCCAGTACAGTACGGTTTGGTATACTGTTAAAGAAATGAACACCCATACTCGATACCATTCAGACATTCTTTGTTGTTTATCATAATCTTTGATCGAATCTATTGTTAAACATGGCTCAAATTCAGGATCCTAGGTAACATTTTGATCAAATCTTATCTCCAATGTTTGCTTGGTCGGGATGCTAGAATTTGAGAATACGCTATACACACGTTCCAAAAACTAACCGAACCGAAATGTGACGATTAAAGAATTCGAAACGTACCTCGAAATTGAGATCTCACGATCATCGTAGGACCCTCGATGTGGATAGTCTTCTCCCAATATCCCCTGTTTTGTTATACCCAAAGGTTCATAAGCTCGAGCCATTCTTCTTCTACACAGAATCAAAAACTATTCAATTGTTGATAATGTGGCTATTTAGCAGAAAAGGGGCTTCTGGATTTTCAGCTACATCAACAGCAGAGGAAGTTACTCAAGGAATTGATGCCTCTTCTCTTACCGCCATTGTTACAGGCTTGTCTCTTTCCTCTGTTTTGTGTATTTCTTTATGTAGATGCAACTCTGTATCAGCCGAATCGCAATAATCGGAATGTTAACAGACCTTAAATGACGAACATGGTTTCTGTTTTAGTGCATAAAACTTCATATCTCTGTGAGGCATATTGTCGAACACCTTGCGAACACAACTTAAATCGCCATCATTTATTCTAAAAATGGCTCATCAGTGAATCTGGTGAGTGCTTATGTGATTTCTGAGAATCACCAAAATAGCTGCTTCAAAAAAATCGTTTCTTTTTCACTTTCATTGCTTTAAGCTGGAGATGATCATTCCCTCTATTGCGACACCTCTTCCAATGATTTTGTTGCACATACGCAGTACTCGATTTTTTGACAATGTATGGAACGATTGAATTGAAATTTGAGCATATCAGTGTTGCTATGTTTACAGGAGCTTCAAGTGGTATTGGAGCGGAAACCTCAAGAGTACTTGCACTTCGTGGCGCTCGTGTCATCATGGCTGTCCGGAACTTATCTGCCGGACATGAGGTCAAAGAAGCAATCATAAAACAAATTCCGGCTGCAAAAGTTGATGCTATGGAGTTGGATCTCACTTCAATGGCATCGATAAGGAGCTTTGCTTCCAAGTTCAAATCTTTGGACCTTCCCCTGAATTTGCTCATGTAAGACAGCCACTGATTAGATGTAAAGTATCAGTTTTTCTGTGCTTTGATTCACTTTACTCGTCTGTAGCAACAATGCAGGAGTGATGGCAACTCCATTCATGCTTTCAAGGGACAACATAGAGATGCAGTTTGCCACGAACCATGTTGGTAAGAGACTAAGAGTCCTTACATACAGGATTCGGCATAAATTGTTGCTTGCGCTTGGATGGGATGCGGATGCTTGATTTCCTAAGCATTTTCATCTTGCAGGACATTTCCTTTTGACGAATCTTATGTTGGATACCATGAAGAAAACCGCGATTGAAAGTAGTCAAGAAGGTAGAATTGTGAATGTCTCGTCCCGAAGGCACAAGTGTTCATACCCTGAAGGGATCCGCTTCGATAAAATTAATGATCAATCAGAGTAATCTCATCTACCCTCTTTTCTATATAGTATACTGATATTAGTATGAAGCTCTTGGTGTATCTTAAGTCTTGGAAAATATTTGATGTTCTGATGCACAGGTACAACAGTCTATCTGCATATGGCCAGTCGAAGCTTGCAAATGTTCTCCATGCTAATGAACTGTCTAAACGTTTAGTGGTACTGTAACGATTTGCCCATCTGTTAATATTCAAGATTGAAAGCGAAACTCCTTAACCGGTTGTTTCATTGCAGGAAGAGAAGGTCAAGATAACAGCTAATTCACTCCATCCAGGTGGAATTGCAACTAACCTCTTCCGTCACCACAGTTTCGTAAATGGTAACGTCACCCCGATTCCGTACTGCGTGTTTCAACTGCAATTGACAACAAATATCATGTTTCTGGAGTTCACACTTTTTTCATTTGCTAATGCAGGCCTTATTGATGCTCTTGGTAAGCATGTCATGAAAAATGTTCAGCAGGTTTGTTTCTTTCCTTCAGTCTCCCATCTTGAAGATTTGCTTCTGTGTATCCTATCATAATTTTTTACTACAAATTACATGTTCGTACACGCAGGGAGCAGCGACGACTTGTTACGTGGCATTGCATCCAGATGTCAAAGGCATGACCGGAAAGTATTACGCAGACAGTAACTTGGCCGAGACAAGCCCACTAGCTAAAGATAATGCACTGGCCAAAAGATTATGGGACTTTACATTAGGGCTTACAGAACAATGTAAAGAACAGTGAGGTCTTCAAAAGCTTACTAAACTAAGAACATTTGTAATGGATGTGTGATTATTTTGAGAGTAACATTCTTTTAGCAATTTGTCTATAAAAAAGCATATGCAAGTTAGACAGCAGTTAATAGGAAAATTTGGCCAAGGATACAGTGAGGGGCGCGAACACCAGTGTCTAACAAACCAGTTTATCTGTTTATGTCAAAAGCTAGATTCACCTTGGCCAGTGTCAGTAAATACATTCAGGTTTATCATTGGCAACCATCCTTCACTGTTCATTTCAACATGTTTCTGTACAACTACAGCAGTTGTTGCATACTTCAAAGCAATAAACAAAAAAAAGCAGGTCTGCACCTCTTTATTGTACAGGCTTACTCTTTTTTCCCCCACCTATCCAACAATGTAAATATACATTTTCCAGTAACCAATAAAGATTAGATAGCATCAGCTCAACAACACCACCTGGTGCTACCAGAACCCAGGACAAAAATTTACCTTTCTCTACCGGACTTTGAATCGGCTAGGTCTCAAATCGAATCTACAACACACTATACAAGCCAGGCCATGTCGTTAACGCTGTTGAATGGCTCTTTTGCATCTCAATAAGTGGTTTGAATGGGCATCCCTCGCAAAAATACACAGTTGATGTTCCGGAACTTGTGGGGAGACGGTGAAAAGCTTGCTTTCTTGCCCCTGTCAGACTATGATACAAGCAAAGCTATACTCCTGTCAAATCAAGAGATGGACCGGACATAACAGGATCCTTTGTATATTGTCCATCGTAAAGTTCTACATTAGTAGCCCTTTTATACTGAGCGCCTTGAAGAATGTCAGGATCCCAGTACGACGGACTATTAGTGCAAGGACTAGGCGGGCGTTTTCTCATGTTACCAAAACCTTCTTGTAATAACATAGATTTGTTATGAAATGGGATGGAGCCAAATCCACCAGTTAGAGGTGTGGACGAGCCGGATGTTGCATGGGGGCTAGATATTGGCGAAGGAGACATCCAGCCACTGAGGTGCTGCTGAGGGGGTGACCGTGAATATAGAAGGGGGCTGCCGATTGGAGATACCGGACATGATATGTTTCTTGGAATGTAAAAATCACTGGAGATACGGAGGGAAAAAGAAAACAAGAGAAAGCTGAAAATCAGAACCATTTGAAATCACACTAGAAGTGTCCATAAATTATTCATATGCATGCATTTTGGCTACCCATTTGCATTCACACCCCTTGACTTTTGTGTCGTACAGTATATAGCAGTGTACGTGCAAGCAAGTACTTTTAACAGTACGAGGCATATTCAAAGAAAATGTCAAGTATGATGGGTATATAAGTAAGTTTCAAACTTCAAGGAGAATAACTCGAATGAGCATAGATGCAAAACTTCAAATACTCCATGTAATTTTCCCATCTTTCTTAGTCATTTCTCATAAACAGGAAGCAGTGATGACTGAATGCTCTCTCAAAGCTGAAAGAATCCCGAAACTATAATCCAAACGTGGTAAATGAAGTGCTACATTTACGTGGTGAAAGTTGTGTGGAACAAGGGAAAGAGAGAAGCAAATTGTTAATACATCACATTCAGAGAGAGAGAGAGGGAGAAAGGGAGACAAACCTTGAATATAAACTTGATTTTGACACCCTAGATGAGTGGATAGCAAGTCCCTCTGCATCCGACTGTTGAAGACTTTTTGCTGGACTAATGCCCTGTAGAAAATCATGGACAACATTATCAGTGGTACAGAGAGGCAATTACAATACATGGGATAAATTGCACGTCTGTAACTTGTGGTATGTACACAACATGCAAATGCTCAATCTTTGGCGGATACCGCACAGTCCAAGGAAGGATAATCGCTGGTAGGTAGGTGCAACTTAAGAAGATTAAAATATTCTTGAGGATTGAGATTGGCAAAGAATACGAGATAGTACCATGGATTTCACAGAATTTATCACAGCTGGATGATTTGGAGAAGCGGAACATGAAACTTGTTTCTCCATAGGGGCTGCACATTTCACAAAAGGGTGCTCAAGTAGCCAATCAGCTGTAGGACGACGAAGAGGATCCCGCTGCAAGCACAACTTAATGAAGTCCTTCCCTTCATCTGAGAGGTAATCTGGAATTGTCGGAAGCTCCTTACTGTTTCCAATTTTGAACATAGCAGCAACCTTAAAATCCAAGCACAAAAGCATCAGATACACAGCCAGTAAATGATAACATTGTAAAGGTCCTCCAGAATATTTATCACGAAGAAATAAGCTCATGCAACCGACAAGCATATTTAGTGTGTGTGTGGTCGAATTACTGCTATCACCCCTGAACCAGTATACGGCCAATTGCAGGGTGTAACTGTAATCACCTAACAGTTATTTCTGAATTAAAGAGAGTAAAGTACAAACCCCTTCATATTGGCTCCAAGGTGGTTTTGAAGTAGCCATTTCTAAGACGGTGCATCCGAGACTCCATATATCAACAGCTAGACCAGGTCCGCTCGTGTTTCTGATAACCTAACAGAAGCGCAGAGATTTTATTGGGCAGCTGAAAAGCAAGTCTTTATGGTACAAGGTAACATACATAAAGTGACTAACCTCGGGTGCCATCCAATAGGGGCTACCCTTGAATGATAATGGACAAGATTGCCCTGCAATCTGTAAAACCATAAATATGTCACATAACCTCAGAACAGTACTGGACATGTAATTCCAGGAAAGATAAAGGAAGGGCTTGCAAATTGTCCAGGCCCTGAGGGACTATTTTGCAGAACATTAATTACAATCAGACTAATCTCGTAACATGTGGGGATGCCTAGGTGAGATAATAAAATAATCCATGATCAGCAATCAGATCAATAGAACTCCTGTAATTTATTCGTTACTTTTACTGAAATTTAAGGAAAATTGCACACTTACATGTTTTGCCATGCCAAAGTCAGCCAGCTTAACACGGCCATTTGGATCCACTAGTATATTGGCCCCTTTAATATCTCTGTAAAACATGCGACGTTTTACATGCACGGTGAAGTATATTTTTAATAAACGACAATCAAGAGAGAGAGCAAAAATATGACCCAAAATCACATTTACCTGTGAACAGTCTTCTTAGCATGTAAATATGCAAGCCCAGACAAAATTTGTTGTGTGTAACTACGGATGGCAGATTCTCCTAGTTTTCCATAATCTTGTAGAATTTTATGGATTGAACCACCAGACACATATTCCAGATAGATATACAATTTATCATCCACCTGATAAATGATATTGATTCAGGATCAGTTGGGGGGGAAATTGCAACGTCCTAATTGTAAATATCGAGCAATTAACCATCAGATCTCAAAACTAAATCAGAAGCAAGGCCTCGGATAGAAGTTTTGGACAGAGATCCAGAAAGATTAGAAAGACTACTTAAAGTCACCATATAATAATTAATAGAATGAGCTAGAGGCTATAAATTACCGATTCAGATCCATAATATTGCACAATATTGGGATGCGTTAAGCGACTCAAAAGAGCAATCTCCTGTAGGAACATTTATATCAGTATTCAGTAAAAAGCTTCTCAGTGTGAACATAAATAAATAAGTGAAACATGTATGCTTGCAAATTAAACAACTTTTATATGAGCTACTCCTAAATCAAAGGCCAGTAAACTCACTTGTCCTAATTGCTTTGCGCTTTCTTTCGACTTTGCATCATCAGCAAATAATGTAACCTCCTTCATAGCACACATTTCACCAGTTTCACTAGTATAAGCAGAAACAGACATTTCAGATATAAGTCCATGAAATAAACAAGTCGAAAAACATAACATTCCAACCCCGTCATTTACTTTGTGAATCATATAGAAAGTACATATTACGAAAGAAAACTAGAAAATTATATCAAGAAATGGCAGCTTATAAAAACAACAGTAGACAGAGCCTAAAGATACAAGACAACTACATCAGAAACAGAGAAGATGATTGCATTTACTAACCTATTAAAACCAACATAGACATGACCAAACGTGCCTCGACCAAGCAACTTCCCCTTTTTCCAACGCGAACCAGGGCTTGCTAGACTTTCCGCTCTTGCAGGACTACGCGGTACTGAAGGTGATGCCAAAGCTGAATTTGGATGAGAGAAGGGTGATGGACTGGATATTATTATGGGAGGAAGGGGCAAACGGTGACTTTGTTGTTTTGCATCATCAGGCCAATAGCCCTGGGATTCAGAACCCCCAGCTCTAGGATGAATTGGCGTTACAGCACCACTGTGTATTCTGGAACTGGGCCCAGGACTCGTCATTCTAGGACTTGGAATGGGAGAGTACTCGGGGCTCCCTCTACTTGGCTGCTGCTGCGAAAATAGTGCTGACATATCTCCCATTGAATTATGCCCAGAAGTTTGACCTGAGCCAGGACTAGAGCATTGGCCAGATCCAAGGGAGGGTAGATCTGGATAAATTTTTCCAGTAGCAGAAGCAGAATTCAGAATTTGCTCGTGACCAGAAACTCTCATGGGACTTCTTGAGGGGCTACACATCGAGCTATCTGGAGCACTATAAAAGGCACCATGATGTGGTACCTGTAGATTTGTCACCTGACTACTCAAAGGTCGTCTTCGAGGAGGGGAAATGATGTTTTTATTGGAGGAAAGCTTCACCGGTGCTGGTGAGAACATTGAGAGAACAGGAGCGTGATCCTTCATGGACCTTCGGAGGAAGAATCAAAAGCCTCGTATCAGCACATTTATATACAGCTTTAGCACAATTATAGTAAAAACAAAATAATAAGAACAGGTATTAAAAAGGGATATATATTCTCAGCCCCCCTGCATGTAGCTGTTCTTCAACGTCTACTTCCAAGAGTTGAGAAGTTGCATAACCCCTTATCTTTCGAGTATGATTACAGGTAATATCCTATTGTGACAAAGACTTCTTACATATAACACCCTAAATATTACTCCACACAATTTTCAAGAACCAAGGCATTCCATGGATATTTGGCACATGTGCAGGGGGTACGTAAATCAACTAACAGATGTACTTATTCACATCATTATAGAACTTCTTACCTTGGAGGGCTGCCTGCAGGAGTTTTTCTGGCAATATCAAAGTCATTTACTAGAGGACTACGTTGACATGAGTCAGTTGGGTCATCACTCTCAGTTGAACTCTCACAGGAAGCAGTAACAACTTCCCCTTCGAGATCGGAAGGGTCCCTCCTCTGGCGCATGCATGCAGGTCTGGGGAGAAGAAACGATGAAGGCTTAGAAACCCTTTCAGTATTGGACTTACTCGCTTCACTTATTCCAGAATCCGAGCGGCTTGTTTCAATAGGATGCACGCCTGGCAGGGGAAGTGGTTGAGCTTTAGTCCTTTCCGCAAAACTTTGGCATCGTGCTACATGTTTCGAAGGCGACGGGGACCTAGACTCTGCTCGTGACTGAGACCCTCTTTCTGAAACAATGTCACTAGAACGCCTTCTAGATCCTCTTGATCTACTGGAAGATTTACTTTCAGAACTCCTAAATTTCTTATGCAATGTGTCAATAAGACTTCCACTCGTTGCCTTCTTTTTCGCTTCTTTCGGAGATGACTTCCTCCACCACATCGGCATATTTTCTGACAAATAAATATTTAAAAGTCTCAATTACACACGCTCAAAGAAAACAATTTACACAACCATAATAATATCCAAACCCATCCGAAAACCATCACAATTATTCCCTTCCACAAGAAGGGATGGAACACTTACCTTAGCCAATATCCACACTTACTAAGTAGAAACACAATCTTCAAGCCATCATTGCCCAAATCTAAACAACTAACCGACTCCGGAAAACTAAAGAACTACACAATTTATCGCAACCGAACTTACCAGTTACCACCATCCACCATGTCAACAACACAAAATTTGCAGGACAAGAAAATTAAAACTCATTTCTCTACTCCTCGGTTAATCATCCATCTCCAACAAAAATCCTTCAATCTCGACACCAATTCTACTCACTCCGATCCACTCATCACCGATCAGCCGAGAAAAAACCCCATTTCCAACCACAAAAGGTAAGATTCAACTTAACTCCACTCACTCTTCCACTCAAGCTCAATTCACACCTCAACAAAATTGATCAACTAAGAAACAAGACAACTACTGATCTCTGAGCAACAAACTAAAGCAACAGCATTTAACAGAGGCTTAGCTCTTCACAAAAACAGATCTACAAACAGTTCACAAAAACAGCAACCAAATGATTTGAAGTGAAATCAATCACAGTAAACTCACCTCAAGTTCGTAGCTCTTCACATCTCACGAGCAACACACAGCTCAATTGTTCTGCAAAAACGACTGGTTTTCAGCAAATCCCCAAAATGCTTAGAAACTACGCCGTATTGTGAGAAATCAGATTTTCGTAGAAGAGCAAAGGAGACAGACACAAGAGCGTTATTATCGTAATTATTACATTTATCATCCTTACAGAAAGAAAAAAAAAGGACAATTATATAATCTTTTTTTATGTGGAATAATTGTGAATATAACAATATAATAATATAATGCATAATGCTCCTTTTTTCCTTTTTATACCCGTTTGTTCTTGACTCGTACTTTTGTTTTTCGTGATTCATTCGTAGAATGTATGTATATATGGTGAAGTATTATATAACATAGTTTAGCCTATTCACACACGTTGATTTTTTTTGATTGTTAATGTAAATTGGTTTTAATATAATTTAAGGGTTGAAATTGACATATAATTTTCCACAACATGGTACGACTGAAAATGACATGGAATTTAAAGAGTCTATTTTGTCAACTATATGGAATACATTTTGCTATAAATTATTGTTTTTGATATGCAATTAGTGGCTTTGATTATTTTGAGAGATAAAAGTGTCAATAAATTTGGACTACATGAGGTAACAAAATGTAAATTTAGTATTCATTGATTAGTTGACAGTTTCAGTTTCAGAAACTGCTTGTTGAAATATCCGTCATGCTCATGCAAACAAGAATGGGTAATTTAAATTTAAGCCACAAGGATTAGGCATAATTGCACAATTACTTTTAAGATTTAACGGTTGTAGAAAGATTTATGTGGACAAGCATGGTTGCCATTTTGTCAAATCGGTTAATGAACTTCGGGTCAAAGTGGGTATACGCATATGATGAACCAATTTGGTTGTTTGGATCTTTATATCTAAATATATACAAATTATTTTTCTGAAAGAAAGCATTTATCCACATAAACCGGTGTATGAACTTTTGGAAGCACAAAAATGCGTCCATTTTTCAAAACCGTAGTCTTGATACTGCTGGTACTATTTCTGAGATCAAACATTTATATATTATTCTTTATAGAACTGAGACTGATAAAGGCTTAAGGGAGTTCTGTACTCGAGCCTTGAGTAGCTAGTTTTGATTCTATGTGTCTTTATGTGAGATTAGTCTCTTTGTATTGCCTGGATCGTTTCTGATCGGCCTGTACGTACTTGTTTTGGGAATAGAATATTTTCTTGCTCAAAAAAAAAAAAAAGAAAGAAAGAAAACGTTTTATACTTAGAAGTGACTTGGAGTTTGGATGAGTGCTACCCTTATGTACATAGTTGTTGAATGGGCGTGTAATAGTTGTAAATATATCTCACATATACGTTATAAATAATACGTACCTCAAACAACTTGTAAGTACGATACTTTTCACTGACAGTGTTATTATTCCTTGACTATCACTTTCCTCATAAAGTGCATTCGATTAACTTTTTTTCGCAAAACAATGGGTTCTAGAAGCCATGAAATAGTTAAGTATCATATTGATAGATCCAAATGATTATAAAGGAAAAGATGTAACTAACCGACCACTAATTGGTCGAGAATCGACCCTTTAAGTCAACGCGTTCACTCTTGACGTGGGTAAATTTTTGTAAAAGGCCTGATTTTTTAAAATATTATGAAGGATCATATTCCTCCAATACAAGTGTTTGGCATGCTCACATAGATTATACTTGTCTAATGTGGTCTTTACTATTGTATAGAAAAATCAAACATTTTACTACACTTGTTCGACGATAATGTGCGTCTTCTCATACATCATTTATTATGTCACTCGATATTAACCGAGTATGAAGACCACTTGTGTAGAAACATGTAGAATAAATTAATAGAGGGGTAGATACTAAAACACAATTTTCAAAATGGCTCAATCACTACCGCGTCAAAAAGGCTTGTCCTAATGTGTTAGTAAGCATTACATTTGGACAAAGACAAGCACAAATGGAACATATACATATACCATGTGTAGCTAAATAGGAAGATTAGTAGCAAAACTTAAACATCACCAAAAGATATAGTCCATTATTTGTTTGGACACGAAGATATACCAAAATCCATTCAGGGGGGAATGAATTTAGGTAGTGCATTTATGGCAAAGAGTGGTCATTTTATCTTTCGGAAAATGAAATATATGTGCCTTACTTATAAACCCCACAAATAATGTGACACTTCAGTTTGTAACTATGTGATATAAAATCTACAAACTTTAACTCTTTGTTAGGCAGCTTGTCCTTCTTGCTTACTTTTCCTTTGATTCATCTCCTCATGCTGCCTTACTAAACTACTAACAATTTCATGGAAGTTCCGCGGAATGTGGAAGTTTGGGATACAATCCAAAATCGAACATGAAAACTCTCTCCATACGGGTTTTAAAAGGGTTCTTTTATCTTTTTCCAGTCATTCGGTAAATTCTAACATTTTAAAGAGTTTTTACATGTTTCAAGTGGTAACATTTAATAGTTTTAAAATCTCAATTACAAATTTGGATGGAGCATGTATGGACCGGCCTGTAAAGGTCCTAGCTGGAGCCTTCTCGAAATGGGCCAACGATACCTTCTGGCTAGCGGCCTTGTAGCTCAACTAATGGGCCTTTTGGTCTTGATAGGACCATTTTTAAAGTAGCCCAGATGGACTTGGTTGGCACCGACCTGTTCTATACCCCTGGCCTTTTAAATTATGATTACAAAAAGTTTTGTGAATGGGTGTTAAACTATAAAACATCACAAATGAAGCATACAATATTTGAAACTAAACATCTGAAAATGTGATGTTGATCCGTCTATCGGAGAGATGGTCTCAAGCTGCTGCTTCTTTACCGGACAAAGTTTTCATTACCTATGTATCAAGTGTAGAAGAAATTTTACACCAAGAGAACTTGTTAGATCATATAATTGCAGCAACTTAACAGTTTACACTTCTAAAATTCAGAATTTGTGTTCTTGCTAATCCCTTCTTTTCTATTGCCTGCACATACATGTACAACATAGATTCTCAGAGTGAGAGGTATCAATGTATCATCATCTTATGAGGAGCAAACCAATAGCAGTCACAATAAGAGTTGAGGGAACTCCGAACTTGAGATGGCTCCAGAACGATAAGTTGAAGCTTAAGTGCGGAGCACGGCGAGCCTGTTCACACACAATCAAATTGGCTGCTGAACCCAGGAGCGAAAGGTTTCCAGCTACTGTACTCACCCATGCTAAAATGAGCCACGCTTTCTTCTCGCTTTGAGGTGATATTGCTGCAGCTGAAGCTGCCACCCGAGCTCCGAGCAGCAGAACTGCAACGAGTCATGCAAACGTCAACATTTGTAGCTACTAGAAGCACCTAAGGAGATGTTTCTGGCTTCTGCTATTACACCTTATAAAGATCAAGCAGAGTGCATATTCGCAGAAAGGAAGCGAAGAAGCCTAGCTGTTTGGTCCATACCATCATACAGTGTGACAGATACTGTGTTACATATAGCCGCACAAGATTGCATTATCTTTTAAATGTAGACTTCAGTTTAACCATCATCCAGCAGTACAAGAAAATCGAACAGCTAATGTATTTTCTATCACATTCACACTCTACACGAGAACAGATAGAAGCATACAAGGAATCTTAGGCACTGGGAACGAACCTGTAGGAACGTTAGAGGCAACATTCGAGAGGACGAGTATAACTACTGCTAAAACTGCTATTCCACCAATATGGTCAATTTGTGCATAAGGTTCCATGAATTCCCATACAGTGCTCGGAATCCCAGTTTTGTTGAAGCCACTTACTGTGATAAACATTCCACAAAAGAATATCAAAAGTGAATATGATACCTGCACGAAGGACAAACGGTATAATTAATAACTGATAAATAATCATTTCTATTAGAAAGATATGCCATACAGAATTTACCTTTTCTAAAGAGGGCCGAGCATCTTTAAAGTCAAGAACAACAAGAGCAAGGGCGGCTGTAATCGCAGTCCACGACATATTCAGACCAAGGAGCAACGAGACCAACATCCCTAAAGTTACGAGATAAACGCATGTTTTCCATAACAACCTCTTCCATTTCTTGGAGAAACTGATTTTTTCTTCTGCAAACTCGATGGAACTGTCATGTTCGACTCCATTTGTCCTCTTTGACGGTACATTCCCTGTAGTTCCTGTTTCTTTTGAAGCATCCAAAATTCGCATTGATTTGGATCCCGGACTATGAGCATTTTGAATCTCGCTCTCGCTAAAATACCCACGGATACTTTCCATCACAGCATGATTCGTGTCACCATTTGGGGATCCTTTAATGCTATTACTCTCAGTCATATAGCTCCGGTTCCTTAGTGTCGACTCAAGTTGAATGGCATGATCGTTCAATTCTTGAGAATTTACGGACGAGAGATGCGACATAGTAGCAGGTGAAAACTGATGAGCTGTTACATCATCTTCACCAACAACTTCTGAAGCGGCATCTTCTACATCCTTTTGAACAGATAATACCTTCCAATACATGCATAGGAGGATTGCCGCATTGACGAAAATACCTGCAAGCATAGCAGGAAGAATGCCAAACAAAAATGTTCCGAAACTTATCTTACTCTGAACAGCTATAACCAAGTTCTGAGGATTTCCAATTGGAGTTGCTGCTGATCCTATATTTGCACTAGAGGCAAGTGCTAATAAAAAGGGTTGAGGTGGGAGATTCTGTTGCCTTGCGATTTTCAATACGAATTCGGTCAACACAACGCAAGACGTGTCGTTGGTGAAAAATGCGCTCGAAATAGCAGAAATCAAGCAAATTCGGCAAAGCAAGTCTTTAGCTCCCTTGCTCCTGTAAGATAACAATTTACCCAAGTACTTAAACATGTCGGCTCGTTCAAGATAGACACTAACAACCATGGTCCCGAAAAGTAAACCGAGTATGGGAAGATCAATGGCTGCGTATGCTTCATCGGGCGTCATGACTTGAAACAGTACCATAAGCATACCCCCGAGAAGGGATCCAGCAGTTCGTCCGATTGGTAGAAATGGGACGGCTGGAAATACAGCTAATACCCAGAATATAGCAAAGGCAGTCGACCCAAGAACCACTTTTACTGTAGGGGCCATTGCCATGATTCACAGCTTAGTCGAACCGAAACGCCTTTTCTTGTTTAAAACACCACAGGCAACTAGTACTCCTCCATGGTGGATTTTCACATAAAGCACACTTTGCTCATGGTTGGGACGTAAAACAAAACCTTACAGAGATTTAATCTTGAGCAACTCCGAGAGTAAATTCAGTTTCCTGTAAAAAATCATTAAGCAAAAGACCATGTAAATCTAACATGTATAGCACATGAACCATCAAGGCCATCTTAAACAATATTGAATGGGAAAATAAACCAGCCACAATACAACAGTGAAGCTTTCATATCGCAGGTATTCGGAATCACAATCCTATTGATGAGAGCTTGAATGTGTTCACAACACACCTCTACTAAGGGCAGCTAACAAAACATCATTTTTTTATGAACCATTATCTATTCATTTAGGCCTCTAGAACAGGGGAAAAACCCATAATGTTCAAGAACCTCAACAAGAAATCGAGCAATCCATCACTCTTCAATTCAAACAGCACAATACTCATACTGCATGATAAATCCAAATTCTTGTGAAGGTCAAGATTTAAGAAAAATGATATCCCTCCCACCTCAAGTACTCACCTTATTTACGCGTAATGAGATTTTCTTATTACTCAGAAAATTCTAATCTTTTACGAGACTCACTCCATTGTAAACAAGATATTCAATTTCAATCCTCATTCTATTGAGACCTAAAGAACAGATTAAGTGGCCTAGTGTTAGTGTCCAAGAAATTGTACAATTCAATGATTCATCATCACAATAAGATCATTTCTAAGTAAAAACAGATAAAGATTCATCAAATCCAAATGCGATACAACATAAACATGAATAAATGTCAAGAAAACGAATTCAATAGAAGAATCAAACAGTAAATGAGGGGGAAAAAATCGTGGAATTAGCAGAATCACCTCAAAAGCTGCAACTTGAGCCTTTTTTCCAGTGGAATTGGGCCCAAAAAGATTGGAACTTTAAAAGGTTACGAAATCACTGTTTACATGATTTGTTTACCATTTGTTGATGACATATATTGGGAACGTATTCAGCCAGTTTGGATTGTACTAAGATTACAAATTTATGACAGAAAAAGTTGATTTATAAGAAGCAGTGGAATACGTGGCTTCAGCTTTACCATGGGACACACAAACATTTCGTGGCCACGTCAGACAGGAACTTGTTAGGTCTTACATGACTCATCTGTCATATTGGCCAGCTCAGTTCTCTTCTGTTAGACATTTGATCTTACGTGGATAATAATCGATTCGGAATTTAAACCGGGTAAAGTTCTCTGTAACGAAGGGAGTAGGAGGGTGGAGGGTGTTTTCACATTCGAACGTACTCGACTTTGTTGAAATCCTTTGAAACGTTTTTTAATTACTAACTGATGTCTGCTAAGTGCTAACGAATTTGAGTTGGTAATTAAGAAATTTGAGTCTGGGTAAAATTTTGAAGTATAGTCTTGGAATATTAAAATTGATGTATAGAAAACTATCAGCTGAAAAGGACATATTAATTGACTTAGATTAGTCACGTTAGAGTTGTTTATCAGTAATCGCATTCTTTTCATTTCAATTTTTATGTCCTGATTTGATGGGGAAAAGAATTCAAATCTGAACGAACTAGATGTGGTACGTTGTTTATAAATTCTTTTTTATATAGTGATCTCGGGAAAAATTAATTCTGCCACCCCCACTATAGCTACTGAGCCCAATGATACTTGACTTTGTTGGACTCCTTTAAAACTTTATTACTAATTCTGCATTTTCAATGTAAATTTCTTGAACTAAATGAATCGAATCGAATCAACTAAACTAACCGAATTGTAGATAAAATATATAAACAAAACCGAATCGAATCGAATCGAATTGAATCGAATCGAATCAACGAGTTTTAAGTTGAAAATAACATAGCCTAAATGTTGTTGCCTTGGTTATAACGATTTGATTCACTTAACAGGACATAAAGTTGGCAAGGAATTTGAGTTCGTGTGGGTAATATTTTGAACTATAGTCTTGGAAAACTATCAGCTGAAAATGACATACAATTGTTGGACCAAATTAGTTACGTTAGAATGGTTTATCATTAATCATGATTTGATGAGGGAAAATTTTCAAACTTGAATGGACTAGATGTGATACGTGGCTTGTTTATAAACCCTTTGTTACATAGTAATCTCGGGAAAAATCAAACTTTGGCACTCTGACTATAGCTAGTGGGCCTGACTAGCTATAAACATCAATCTTGATATTCCCTCCGGTTCATTAAGAGCTTTCTAAGTTCTCACTTTCTCTTCAATTAAGAAAATTGTGATAAAAAATAGTTTGTGAGATGTATTATATTAGTAAAGTTGTAAGTGGGTGATAAAGTAAGAGAGAGATTGAATAAAATGATGATAAAGTATGAAATAATAAAGAATTAGTTAGTGGGATAAAATTTTTCCATTTATGGGGCTAGGAAGTTTTTAATGGAACTCCAAAAAAGGAAAGTTAGGAAGTTACTAATGGAACGGAGGGAGTATTTGATGATTTAATGAGAAGGAATCTTAATCTTGATTATCTAACTAGAAAATGGTGAACAATGTCAACTTTGGATGTGAAGGATCCGTAGTTTGCTTGGAGCCACCTAGTTCAAGGAAGCTATCTCTCAATAACTAATTCATATAAATACAACAAGTTGCTTTCTTAAGACAAAAATTAATCAGAAATCATTTTTAATCCAATTCTTGCTTTCTGAAAACTGCAAGGCCAAATCAAATGCAAAGCCTTCCATCAATTATTGCAATGGTTACATGAGCTGTACTCCAATGTGAAATCGTCTGTCTCTAACATGCATTGCTTCAACCCACAAACAAAGGAAAATAATTTCAATTTTATAAAGTTTGATAATTGATGCATTATATGAAATAGACTCCAAAAAAAAAGAGCCTTTCTTAGTTGGTGGTGCTTTGTTTTTCTCATTTTCTCTCCATAGTTAAAACTTAGAAGTAAAAGAATTCGGAGTAAATCATGACATGTGTGAAATTTATTCGAAACGCTTCAAGATATAGACAGGAACAAGGAATAATGACGTATGTAAAATGATACCGGTAAGCAATAAAAAGTACAGAAATCAAATAACCATTTTAAAATGGATATGTTTGTAAAAGTTAATTTGCAAAATATTTTCAATATGGTGTATCCAAAAATGACAGATTGGCCAAACTGTACTGATTGCAACAAGACAATGGGATCTCTTATTGAAACCAAACCAAAAACTGGGGCCAACCACATTTATTTCCACATACAGCACATTATCTCTATTATTTTTATTTTTATTTTTTATTTAATAATAATTTCTTAAGATGGTGAAGCACAGTTAAACATTAAATTGCCAGATCCTATTTCTTTTGCCTATTGTAGACAAAAATCAGGTTTAACTGACACCAGAGTACATTCAGAATAAGTTTCTCCTTTTGGTTTCTTTTAGTTGCTATATTCTCTGCATCTGTGACTGTCATCAGAAACTAACACAGGAGTATACATTATGGGCATTTCTTGTTCCTGTACATTTACAAAAAAAAAAAAAAAAAAAAAAAAAAAAACTGGAAAATGGAAAATGTGCTAATGAACTCATCAGACAACAGGCAGGAGAAAGACCGAGTAGCTAGATAACTTATTGTGTATAATACTGGGAAGTTTAATCACAACATCTATACGCAAAAATACATTTACCGTATACATCTAAATATATTTTTTTTAAAAGGCTCGATAGTACTCTATGATGCAGTATCTTGAAGTACCTTTCGGTGAACAGCAGGCCGTAGAATCTAAATTCACATGACTAATCAAGAAGTTGGCAACTTTATAGCATTGAGTTCTATAAGTTTCATGCTGAGAGCAAGATATATATATAGTACACATGTTTGGATTAACTGACCCCTGGCTGCAGCATTGGAAAGAAAGTCCAGTTATCCTGAGGGCCTAATTCTTTCCCGGTCGCCTTGTCCTTAGTCCACCACTCACAGTCGATTGTGGATTTATCCGAGACCTCTTCTCCCTTGGGATTGTTGAAGTTGAAATCCTTGCTTGAACCTAAAGAAATTGTACGGTGCTTCTGGATAAAGTCTTCGTGTGCCTCATCTAAGGCCGTCCCAAGAACATCAGTGACGTTTCCCAGATTTCTCTCTGTTCCAAAACTATCTACATGTATTGTTGCTGCTAGATCCTGCTCGTTTGTGCTTTCTCCTATTGCCTCAAGTGCATGAGGAGGCTCCCTTATTGTGCAAGTTGGGATATCCTCGCCCATAATTTCGAATGAGACTCTATGATCCACCAGAATGTCATCAGCTGAGTGACCTGAGTTGGCAAATGAAGCAACTTCCGGAAGGTTACCATCCTGAGAAGTGGGTTCTCCGCCGTTTGGCGTCAATGTTCCGGAACCTAGCCTCGAAATTCCACCATTCGGTGTCATATTTCCAGAACCTAGCCTCGACATCCCACCATTTGGGGTTGAAGTTCCGGTACCCATTCTCGACCCCCAACCATTTGGCGTCAATGATCCGGATCCGACTCTCGAGCCCCACTTGTAATTTGTGAAGTGTTCGTAGCCAATATATTTGGGAGCTTTATCGGGGTAAGGTGAAGATGTTCCAGAAGTGGAAACAGCCGAGCCAGGCGATTTAGTATTCCCCCCGGGACTTCCGGGGTATTGATAAGGTTGGAATTCGTAATTGGAGAACGAGTACTTGAGATTAGTACCACTATTTCTCCGGTTTCGAGCCAATGAAGATGATAAAAGTTCGGCAAAAGGAACTTCGGGGGAAGAAGGTGTTGTCATTTGGATTGGCTCGGGTGGGGGAGTGAAATTAGCGGTTGATGGTTCAGTATTGTAAGTGGAGAAAACTGGTGGTGAAACTAATTGGGTTTCGTGGGCATAAGGCCCAATCGTGTACATTGGAGCCGTTCGGCCTGGAGAGTAGGCATGAACAGAAAGGGAAGCAAGGGAAAGTACACCAGCGGCAGGTGATTGAGTACCGGAGGGGGGAACAGAAGGGAGAAAAGAAGCCGGGGATGAGGGAGGAGCTATGAATGGCAGAACTATGGTTGTGGAAGAGTTTCGGCTTTCCGTGACAGGAGCTACAGAAGCTTGTATGGAGGGTTCAGCGATAAGAACAGCATGGCCGATTCTTTTACTGTTTTTTTGAGAACCAAAACACCAGTAGAGACTCAGGCAGCTTCCCCATCTTCTCTTCTGCATAAAATTATACAAGCTCACCAATTAGCACACACGGCTTCTCAGTAATGCACAGAGAACTTCACTACTCAATTCGAGTTAAACAAAACTAAGGAACTGAACAAACAGATATCAAAATCATTACTGGCTTTTTTAGCGTTTGTTAACTTAGCAACTCTGCATTCGCTGTAATATCTATATCATCATTACTGTAAACACACAATGCATCAGTGAGGTTGATCCTAAACCCCATAATATATCAAAAGTAGCCAGAGTTTCTCATAATATTCTGCTCAAGTCCAGTAGTATCATTAGGTATTAACAATCAAGGCAACAAACAAAGATCAAATTATTCATTAACTTCTTGTTCAGTTCAACTCTGACAGGAACCAAAAAGCTAGAGCACGATTTCGCATAAATATCACAATTTGCTTCTATAAACTACTGGACTTGGCTTCCGGTGATGATTCTTTCAAAATCTTGGTACCCTTCATCCCATTTTCCATTTCCCAGACGATAAGCCTACATCTTTGATCAATTTTCTCCCATCAGGTCCCAAAAGCTAGCAGATGTCTGCAGTGCCTTAAATTGTATTCGCCTAATACTAAAAATACTAGAATGCACATCAAATAGCAAGCTAATTAGCTATCCTCAACAGAACAAATCATCCTTCTTCTACAACAGCTCACAAACAGAATCAAGGGACTTCCTCAATTTTCAGAAGGAAAAAAAGAAAAAAGAAAAACAATAGGACCACTAGAAGTCCTAAATCAGTGTAAATGAGCACAATTGTGCTACAAAAGTTGCCCAGTACATATACTTCTAAACAGAGGATCCCAAACTATGAAGTCTGATCTTTCTGCTAAAAGCAAATTCACAATTCAACTTTTATGAGCCAAAAGAAAGTCAACAATTACACCACATAAAAACTGAAGCTACACATACATAAAATTGAAAGTTACATCATAAAAAGCTAATCTTGCAATTTGTAATCATGAATACAAGGTCAAAATAACTGCCAAGACTCCACCTTTTTCACTTGGGGAAAGTAAAAAGTTCTTTCTAGCTCCTCTAGTGAACTTTCCAAGTCAATTATTGCCAAGAAAAAAAGCTACTCCTACTAACCATCCAATTCCAAACTACTCATAACAAACTTAAATCCCACAAAAAGCAAATTCAAACTTCCATTTCCTAATTCCCTTTCGATCTAACCGACCCAAAACAAGAAACAGAACCAAAACCAAAAACCCAGATTGAATATGCAAAAAAGTTCAAGTCTTGGGCATATTCACCTGAACAGAAGAGGGTTGGACTCTGCTTTCCGCCGTAACTATGGCAGTTGCGGCGGCATTTACAGTGTCGACGCTGTTCTGCACGGCGCCGCCGCCGCTCATGGCTGCGAAATTCAGCTCCGGCGAGATGGATTACACGGCGAGAAGTCAATCAGGTGAGCTGAGAGAGAGGAGAGGAGAAGAGAAAAAAGGAAGAGAAGGATTTGGTTATTGCAAGGCCTACGCAAGATCACATGGCTTTTGTTCTAAAGACATGAGGTTAATACAAGACATGATTATTCTAATAATATTGAAATACTTTTAAATAAATGGTGGCCTTTATAAGTGTAGGATCAAACAACCCACAAATTATTATTCATTTTGCTTTTTTTATGCTTTGTTTTCTTCCATTTGGTTCCTACCTCACTTTTTCTTTCTATTTCTTTTTTCAATTTCTGATAATAATAGCTATACGGAAAGTGAATATATGTGATTTATGTTTTTTAAGTATGAGCCTGTTGCAATATAATGCGGGCTTAACTTAATTTATATAATATTTACCTTGTAGGTTATGACATAAGCATGTGTAGTTTACGCAATGCGCACCCGAATGGTAGTAACTGTGAGTTACCTACATCATCCAAAAGAATTTGGAGGACCGGATCAACCTCACATATTTAGTTACAGACTACATGTTTAACTATAAAATCACACGGTTAGAAATGTTGGTAATGCAGGTATAACGTACATTTCTTTAACACATAGTGTTAGAAGTTAAACATATAATGTTTGTAGTTATATATCTGATTTGATTCGGCCTCTCCATGATACTGTTATTTTGTTGTAAAATTAACATTTAAATTATTTATTAAAATGAGGTAGAAAATGTATAAAGTTCTACGTGATGGAGTAATTTTAACTCGAACTCAAATAAAAGATAATTGCCTTGCATAAAATGTAATTTAGGCATTTCTTAGGTACAAAAGAGGATAACAACCTTACAACGAGAAGGGGGACCTTGTTGGTGCGACCGACCAATTACGTATTATTTGCGACATGATCATTCCACGTTATTATGGGCAAATGGGTAATAAATATATTATTACAAATTATATTAAGTTGTTTATTGTAACCCCAAAAGAATGGCTTCTCTCTAGCTGTGAGTATTTTGTAATTATGTGGAATGTGGGATGTAGCAAGCACATAAAGAAAATAAGTAGGTGCAACTAAATAACAATTAGTTAGAGGTGGTTAAAGGGGTTGTTTCGTATTATATTTCACATTTAATTTTAAATTTGTAGGTTTATGTGAAGTGTAGTTTAAAAGTTATTGGTCATGCATGCCTCATTCAACAAGAGGTTCATCAGAATACGTGTAACTCTACGTTATTTTCAAGTGAAAACTCATTCAGTTCAGTTCTGCTTAGTTATATTTTATACTCCCTCCATTTCAGAAAAAGTGTTACATTTTGACTTTGACCAATTGTTTTCGACTGATTATTAATTACTCATAAACGATAATAGTAAATAATTTAATAAAATCATATAATAAAAATTTAATTACTAAATTTTCATTATATAATTTTAATAATTTATTTATTAGTATCGTTTAAGAGTAAATTGTGGTTAAACTTAGATAATAATTGGCCAGAAACGAATAATTTTTTTGAAATGGAGATTACAATTCGTCAAAGAATTTCAATTGAAAATAACAGAGCCTAAAAGATTGTAGTGTTGATATTTTAGGTTCTAGATAATCGAGGTGTTTTCCAAAAATATTGTTTTTTGGAATGAAACAAGAGGTCTTTAGTTTGCGGGTTGTTTAAAATCAGTATGATAATCGTGAAGTATTAGCAGAGTGTTAGGCATGGCACTCAAGTTGATTTTTCCAATTTTTTTACGTTTCGTCCTCCACTACAATTTACAATTCATAGCATGTCATATAATTCAATTTACTCTAAAACAACCATTTACAAAGTACATTTTTTGTCTGTAAAATTATATTATTTTTTAATCATCTATACTTAGTTTAACCTGAAATTACACGTAAAAGTTAATGTACAAAGTTACTCGGGGCGGATAGGGTAAAATTTAGGGGCCTTTCTTTCTCCTTGAAAATTTGCACGTGCGGAGAAGCATCCATAGTGAGCAAGTGACTTAAAGCCACTTGTGATAGAAAATGACTTGTTTTTGGAAATTTTACCGTCGTTTGCCCTTTATTTTACCCACCTTTGCACGGGTAGTTATTTCGATAATGATACCAGTGAAATTCCAATCAATAATCAAAAGTATTACTGTATTATTATTATTATATCTTTACTATTCTAAAAGAGAACTACCCAAAGGTAGTTGTTACACCAATCAATTTAATTTTGACTTCAAATTTCACCTATAAAAATAAAGCTAAAAAGGAAAATAAAAAAAGAAGGGAATTTGCACATCATTCCTCACTACTTCCACCATTATAATCACCAAAAATTATATTTTTATTAATTACTCATATAATTAACATATATTATAAGTTTAAATATATATATTATAATTTTTATGTCATGCATATTTGAATTTTAATATGGGACTCATTTATTTGGCACGTGCACAATTTTACTAGTATATATATAAGGGGACAACTATTTGAGTTGTGCAATTGAGTATATAATTTAAGTAAAATTGTACTCAAATGTAATATATATGTAAATTAGACTTTAATTACAAAAAAACCAACATGTATTATCTAATTTAATTTCAAGGCCTAATTCAATCACAACAAAATCAATTTATTATAGAAAAAAACTCAATTTGTCTTATTTAATTAAATTTCAAGTCGTAATTTCCCTAACAAAATCAATTCATCATTAAAAAACAACCATAACAAATCTTTCTTCTCCGATTTCTTCAATTAAATTAAAACATATCAATTCGCACTAATTCAAAACTCCCATTCAACTCGAAAAAAGGTTATTTACCATTGTATACTTCTTCCATTATTCGTAATTAAGTGCCATAACGCATGTTCTCACGTACTAGTAGTAATATATATGTATATTGTTAATGTCATATAGTAATAATTAGATTTCTAATCTATCTACATAGCTCACAAAAGCCTTTCTGTTAGCAATAAAGCTACAGCTTTATTTGCCTTTTTGTGTAACAAACTAACCTTTTCCACACGAGCAGTTCACAACCATACCAGAGCTTCCAATTTCTTTATAATCATTATTATTATCTCAAGAATGAATAAAGAAAGTAAAAAAGCAAAGAGGATAATGTTTTTTATACTTCTTTTTTCTCTCTGTGAATTTTGAAATGAAAATAAAAGGTAATTAATCTGATTCTGGCAAGATTAACTAAATGTGATTAATCCACTGTGGGATCCACGTATATACCTCCATCATATATTAAAATAGAACAAATAATAACAATAATGCATATTTAAACATTACCTCACCGGATATTTATTTACAAAATGATCCCCATCTTATGTGGGGTGATGGTTTTGGGCCTACAAGACAAAAGTTCAACCAGCATGTCACATGTTCAAGTAGGTAGTAGTTCATCTCTAATAATAGCTTCAGTATATTTTACGAGAACCGTTTCACCTAGATACCAAATCAACATCGTATAGCTACTAGCTACAGACGTTGCATGTTTAATTATAATCATCTCATATTTAAAAATGCATATAATGAAAGTATAAATCAGATTTACTAACATGAACATACGATGTTTGTAGTTAAATATGTGATATTGAGTTGGCATCTCGTAAAAGTTTGTAATATATTGATGATTTTAAGTAATAGGTTAGAATAAAACAAACTTTATTGGTTATGATTAGATTAAACATAAAAATTAATGGTCAAAATATATTAGTTTTTATGTAAATACCTTATGTTTTAACTTTTAACACATATGGTCTAGTTTTTAACAATATTTGTCTAGTTTTTCATGTTATATCTTTCTGTTTTGTAGTTATGTTGAACTGTCTAGTTTTAGTATGTATTGTCTAGTTTTTATGTAAGTTGAAAAAGTTAGAAGCAAAGAAAGCTGCTGGTGAAAAAGCTTCTCAAGTATCTAACAGACCTGCTGCTAAGAGACCTGCTGCTGATGAAGATTTTGAAGAGGGTGGA
This sequence comes from Plantago major, assembly GCA_026545765.1. Lineage (NCBI taxonomy): Eukaryota > Viridiplantae > Streptophyta > Magnoliopsida > Lamiales > Plantaginaceae > Plantago > Plantago major. The sequence continues at coordinate 3,499,106 of CM048844.1, read as the reverse complement.
TTGGATGATTTGAAGAATAATGCTTTGAAGAAACTAAAACAATCGAAGAAAAATTAGTGTCTAGTTTTTACAACATATTGTCTAGTTTTGTAACTGAATTGTCTAGCTTTGTAAATGAATTGTCTAGTTTTATTACTTATTCATAAATTTACTCAGTGAAACATAATTGTCTAGTTTTTACATTATATTGTATAGTTTTTACATTGTACTTGACCCGTTTTTAATGAATCCGGGTCAAAAGATCCGCGAAAAACCATAAAAAACCCAAGTCGAGAAAAAGGTATAATTGTCTAGTTTTAACATTTAAAGGGGACTTTCGGAACTTTCTTATATATAGGGGTCTTTCGCAAGACGGACTCTAAAATGTATTCTTATAGGTGTATGACATTATATCATAAGTCCATGATCGAATGTTTTCATCTAATCAGGCAATCCATTTAAGACCACACTCAGAGCCCAGCCCAGAAGAACATCCCTATGGCCCAAATCCTATCCTCATGTACATAACTCATAAGCTGCCCGATCCAGGCTAGTTTTTTTTCTTTTTTCTCTCAATAATCCCATATTTATATACTCCATTCGGATTACGATATTTGATAAACCAACTAACGAATAACTCCATCCGCAGAAATACAAAACTCTAACAGAAATAAGACTCTATTATATTTTGAAGGAAATTATATTATTGTGACTCGATCACATATCCCAACGACTTATACTCATGCCTCCAGCTTCAACTTTTTTTAAATTACAATTTGCAACTATATATAATTTTTTTTTGTGTGATTGTAACAGTAATGCATCATGTGAAGTTATATGAAAGAACCAAATATATAGGAGCAATGTGAACCATTACTTGACGATTTCTTATATACTCCTCTGTTGTCTTTAAATTTTATTTTTTATTTTTATTTTTTTCCAATAAATAATAATCAACTTTGACTACGAATTACTTTAAAACTATAATATTAAAAATTTAACAAAATTATACAACAAAAGTTTAAGAAGTAATATTTCATAATATAATTTTATTTTGTAATAAAACCTTATATATTAATATTAATTAATGGTGAAACATGATTATGGTTGACCGAAAAAGTCAAATGATAAAGCCAACCGGAGAGAGTATTTTGATGTAAGCTAGCTAGAGTGTATGTGTGGAATTATCTGGAATTGGACTATCTGGAGCACGTTGCCCATTCCAATAATACGCCTTCCCTAGATCTTCTCCATTCTTGTTGATGAAATAAATTGCATCAGGCCTAGCTGCCCAGGTGCAATGATCTGCACACAAATTCCTTGCCAGTTTCTCATTGAAAACGTCAAAACTTAAACTATTAGAATTCCACGTAACTTGACACCAGAACAACGTAGTTCCAGAAAAAGTGCCGCAAAAATCAATGTCACTCTGGCCATTGTAATTAAGGGTATGTTGACCGAGATCGTCATCTTTGGATTTGCAGTGAATCGTCACTGGAGCCGAGTTTGGGATCTGGTTGGTTATATAAACGTGATAATGTGAAAATAAAAAGCACGAACGTGCAGATACATTATAAACGTTGGATGTTATGAATAAAACAAGGAAAAGTGTAGCTATGGTGTCAATTCTTGACTTGGAAGAAGAAGACATATTTGTGAAAGTGAAATGTGAACTAATCTGAATGTCACTTTTTTTCAAGTCCTTTTATAGATAGAAAAAGGAACATACAATTAGGGAAAATTAACTACTATTAGGAAAGTGATATTTATTCTCATTTATCACGTCAAATTTTCAGGAAACTGATTAATTTTTCCTATTTCCTACCTACCATTCATCCATTCATATATTATATATTATGTAAATCACAATAAGCACAATGGTCTAAACCTCACCAGATTCATTCAGTCCTACGTAGAATTTTATGGAATTAGTTGTATTTTAGTCAGTATATATTTTATTGTTAATTTTGGTATATTGACTATATATATATATATATATATATATATATATATATATATATATATATATATATATATATATAGGTTTTATTAAATCTCATATAACTTTCTCTACAAAAATCCAAAAAATGTTTTGAACATATATTTGAATTCGCCATGACAATACGAATCCATAGACACCAATCTTGAATAGTACTATTATTTAAATAAATAATTTTATTTATTAAATAAAATATAAATTTATTAAATAAGATAAAATGAATGAATGAAAATTTAAAAATAGAGTATTTAACTAATGTTTAACGTGAGGCTAATGTTTTAGCGCTCAGATTATCAGTTGGGTGTTCTTATATAATATAATATATAAAGTTGATGGGGTAAATCCGCAAGATTCATTCAAATTCCAGCCATCCTATGTGAAATTTTCATACGGTTGAGCAGAGTCCGAATAAGGGGACGTATTAGTGTTGTTACTAGGGATCAAGAGGGCATGAATAGTATTGCTTGGTGAAATTTTTTATGTCTTATGGTTGCTGAAAATGCGAAAGGTTGGACAACCAAATTAAGAACAAAATTTGTTCGAGATTTTGAGTGGCAATATGTAGTAATTGAAAGGTATTGTTTTTTGGTGATTAAATCTCTTAAATCGATAAATTTTAGCTTTGCCCTTTTGTTTCACTTTTCAAGGAAATTTAGGTATTTGATGGAGAATAGGTTTTGCCAAGTTAAACCTGAGGGTAACGTTTTAGCACATAGATTATCAGTTGGGTGTTCTTATGATGATAAGAAACCAGCAAGATTGAACTAGTACAGAGACATCACCAAAATAAGAACTAACCAATGCAAAAAATGAAGAGCAATCCCAAAACAAACAATTAGGGGAGAACCACCAAGTAAACACTACCACTGCAGCCTTTAGATTAGATACCACACCCGATGGGAAAATTGACCACTCCCGTCGTCTAGTATGTCACGACCCCGAAGCGTCGAGCCAAGAGTTGGGGAGTGAAATCAAAACCGAAGTGGAGGAATGTCAATCGAGCAAGAAGAAAGAAAAGATTGACGATGATCCACTAAGGCCACAAGGTGAGTATAAAAAGATAAGGAGCAGGGGTGATACCTGAAGAATAAACCCCAGTTGCAATCAGAAACACCTAAACAGAGAGAACCGTCACCAAATCAATAAATCTGTTGAGATCTTCTAAAGCTCCAAGTTGAGCACCCCTTTGGGACATAGTTCCTAGTCCACATAATTGTAAGAGAGAGCCACCAAATTTTTAGTTTTTTACCATGACCAAGTGTTGAACATTATCAAATCGCAGATTTCCCGGCATGAGGTACGAGTTCCGTTGAAAAATACCTCAATCCTCGCTTTCCAGATGTACCAAACGCAGCTATGCCAGAACACATTCCAGATTTCTTTGCTCTTATGGCGCACAAACTCTAATGATACGTTTTAAAGGAGATGGGGGAAGAATGTCCGGGTGCAGAATTTTTAGCTGCTGATTTATTGGAGATGAATGGCTGTGATTTAGGGTTTGTTCTCTTAATTTGAAATTCCATTAATTTCAGTTCAGATCAGTTCAAATCAGATTTGCTTAGTTGAATAGTTCAGTTCAGACGAAGAAAACAAAGCCTTAATCTGGGTATGGAGCAAGAAGGGAAAAAAAGTTAAGTTCGTTTTAGTATAAATTGGTCTGGTTATCATCTTTAACACATATGTAGTATTTACACTTTCACAATTTTCTATCTTCTGCAATCGTTCTCGATTAGAAGCTAGGGTCTTCACAATAATTGTTTTCTATATTCACATATTGTCATATTTCTTTCGGAGTACAAGACTCTATTGGAAAAAACACAAGACTCCATTCAGAGAAATAAAACCCCATCGGAGGAAAATCATGTCATTGTGACTCAATCACAAGCCCCGGCCAACACCTTATACCTATACCTCCGGCTTTACTTCTTTTAGATCATAAATCACAACCACTCAACAATAATTTACTCTTTTTTGTGTAAACAAGATATTGTAACATTAATGTATATATCATGAGAATTGAGAAGCGATATGAAGAACCAAATTTGTTATTAATTAAACAATATAATAAGAGTGGGAAAATTTTGTTTAAAAATGTAAACACTTTTACAAATCGTGTTTATTTTCTTCTTAGTTTCATAGTCATTTCATTCGGTTGCGTCGTTTGTGAAGAGATGCACTGCTTGATCACAAACTGATGTGTATATCAATAGATAGAAACCGCAGTCTCATATTTCCAACCATATCTTCTTCATCTCGGTCTTGTCGAACTCAGGCTAACCTTCTCACTATTTCAAGCTAATGCTCAATTCAAACGGATAATTCGAGGTTCGTGACGATGACGACTTGGCCATGGAGATTTTCAGCTTGCTGCATATGAAGAAGCCTTTCAGCAATTCGGACAAGGTATAGTTTTCTCAGTCACTTGTAATTTACAGTTGAAGACCAGAGAAACTTAATTCTTCTAATCATATATCTAACAGATATGGAACTGCAGAGCGTTGCAGTCTGACTAATCGATGCTGATATGTTTTTTAACATTAAGTTATACTCCCTCCAATTTTTAAGTCTGAGTATCCTGAAAGACGGTCTCTAGATAATTTATATTATCGATGTTATCAATCAAAACACCTATGTTCTTAACATTGATGTTTTTTTCATATTACACCAAGACTTATTTAATTAACAACATAGATGTTTTAATTAATAACATGGATGATTTTATTGACAACATAGTCCGTCTCTAGATAAGTTATCTAAAGACCGTCTCTCACGAGACTTTGTGTATTTTTAAAGGTTTAATTTTTGATATTTCGGGAGTTTTTTAAAGGTTAACGATTCATTTTTTGAAAATCCACTATCTATACTTATTATTTTTTTAAACAATTTCTTTCATATTTTATCTATTCTCTCACTTACTTTTCCTATTTTTCATCTTACTTTTTACCACTTATTTAATATTTTATTCAATTTTATTAAAATTTACACAAAACCAAAAGGTAAAACTTGTAAAAGAATGAAGTAAGTATTAGAAAGTTGAGTTCTTTGGACTCCTAATCCCATTCTTGTGCATATATCTCTGATAAAGTTTCGGAGATAACTACGTTTATTGGGTAATTCTCTGTGAATTCATGAACATTCTTTTGGCTGCCAGGTATTTGATTATATTCCCAACAGAACCAAGGCATAGTAAAAGTGTAATAGATGAAGCCACGACCCTTGTCAACATCATATCATCTTTGAACTTTCTTCCCCAGTTGAAAACCTGCTCGAATTTAGACTAAACGTATTGCCTGGGTGCAGCAACATGTTCCATGTTGAAGTTCATTTTTGAAGTTATCTTTGATTGGATAACTTAGATCAAGACGGTCCTTTTCCCGTGAAATATCACAATATGCATTCAGATTTATTTCGGAAAACCATTGTTAGTCTTAAGTTGAAGTTATTATGCCTGGCAGTAGTGGCTGCTAGGTGTAACACTAAAGAAGCTATGGCCAGATTCAACTTAACTCAAATTATCACCTTTGAGATGCTGTTAAGGCCTATGTTTTTGCTATTAGTTTTGCGAAATAAAAAAAGAAGCTTTCTTCGCTGTTTGATGTATGAGTTTATGGCTTAGAGATGATGCTTCTCATATTTTTCCATACCTAGATCACCCGCTGGTTTGGTCTTGTTCATAGCTCCAATATTTCAATGTTCATCCAACGGCCTTGTGCTTTCCAATCTAAGTCGAACGTGCACGCATCAATTGGTTCAGAAATGGAATATATTTCGCATAATGAAAAGAGGAACGAGGGACTTCGAAGAAGACAAATATAGATATCCTCGACTTGTGCATAAGGAGATGGTAATACATACGAGGAGCATGAACGAGTCGATTAATTCTAGATATAGCTCAAGGTTCTGTGTTGTTGTATATTTAAGGTGAAAATGTTGACAGTGGCATATTTGAGGTCCTTTGGTATATGTTAAGAAACAGTATATGCTTATGTAATCCCATTTCTATTATGTCACAATCTTTTGCAAATTAGAGGAATTCAAAGTGTTAGAGGGATTAGAGGTCAAACACTAATTAAACTATTACAAGTAATCTAGTCTAAGATTCGCCTCCTACTTGAAGTCCGAAGCAGTACCTGTCCGAGCTTGAATACCTGAAAGGACTAAGTGGGGGGTTAAAAAGGGTTACCCGGATTGCGTATGTCAATCCGGTAAGAGACTTTACTTAAGAGAGAGTTGGGAGCTCTCAATGTAATAGTTATGAGGAAGGTTATGATATTGGAAACTTTATCACTTCTTTCGTACCTTAAGGTCTTGGACCTTGTGCTATATTTATAGTTATCATAGGTTATGAGGTGACTCATAAGAGGATGCCAAGTGTAAGGTGTGGATTCAAGCACATCGACATTCATTTGGCCCATGGCCCAACAGTATGTTATAGTCCAATACCGTGTATTGGGCCTGGGAGGATAAATCGGTCATTTCCCTACCGAGAGCGCTGTTCCGCCTGTTGGGTCCGTGTAAGTCCTTAGGATACAACTGTCTGCTTGATTGATCTATCCTCAATTAACTCTGGATGTCCGAGCCGAGAGTCTCACGGAAGTATCTCAGTGGTTCCAGTATACGTTTGGTCTTACTGCAAAGGTGGCGTCCGAGAGGCTATCTCATCCGGTTCGTTGGACATCTTTGTACTGACTCAGTCAGGTTTAGAAGTCCTTTTCCCAGCTAGCTCGGATTAGCCGTGAGGGTGTAGTGACTTTAGCGTACTGGTTGATTCACTAGGACGGACCATACGAGGTCGGACCAGTACTGAATCACTACAAGAATAACCGAATTTAGGGACGGATTTAGGGACGGATAAAATCCGTCCCTAGCTTAGGGACGAATCGGTGGTGTTTAGGGACGGACTAGGGACGGATAGGCCTATCCGTCCCTAGTCCGTCTCTAGTCCGTCCCTAAATAGGGACGGATGAGTAATCCGTCCCTATTTAGGGATGGATAGAATTATCCGTCTCTAAATTTAGAGACGGATAATTCTATCCGTCCCTAATTCGTTGAAAAAAAAAAAAAAAAAAAAAATTAGGGACGGATAGATCTATCCGTCCCTAATACTATCAAAAACCCTAATAAACTCTCTTCCTCCCACACTCACTAACCACTCCTTCTCCTTCTCTCCTTCTCTCCCACTCCACCACCACCACTCCGGCCGTCCACCACCGTTCGACCACCACTCCACCACCACGGGCTCTCCGTCTTCCACCACTCCACCACCTCCACCCACCACTGCCTCCGTCCACCACCACTCCACCACCACCCACCCAACAACCACCTCCCTCCTTCCTCCACCACCACCACTCCACTGCCTCTGTCCGCCACCACCACCACTCTGGCCGTCCACCACTGTTCGACCACCACTCCACCACCACGGGCTCTCCGTCCTCCACCACCTCCACCACCACTCCACCACCTCACCACCACTCCACCACCTCACCACCACTGCCTCCGTCCACCACCACTCCACCACCCTTCCTCCACCACCACCCACCCAACAACCACCTCCCTCCTTCCTCCACCACCACCACCACTCCACCTTGCCAGTATCACTTGCCTCCAGAACCTCCACTCTCCGCCTCAGATCTCATCACCACCACTGTCGTGCCGTCCACCACCAGATTCGACTTCCTCCGTTCAAGATGCAAAGATCCAGATCTAGTTTTTTTTTTTAATTTTCTCTTATTAATTTTGTAATTTCATCTTTGTATTAATTATTAAATTGTATATTGTATTATTGAATAATGAATATTGAATCTTGTATGAAATTTTCGATTTAGTGTATCATTGTTGGTTTATTTGTATTGTATATTTGTATAAAATTGTCGGTTTATCCGTATTGAATATTCGTATATAATTATCGGTTTATTTGTATTGAATAAAATTATCGGTTTATCCGTATTGAATATTCGTATAAAATTATCGAAATATTCGTATTAAAAATAAAAAAAAAAACTATTTAGGGACGGATATTTATCCGTCCCTAAAGGGTCTTTGACCATTAGGGACGGATAATCCGTCCCTATTTGGTTAGAGACGCCCGTTTTAAGGACGGGCGTCTCTATCCGTCCCTAAATCCGTCCCTAACGGTTTAGGGACGAATCGGCAGGGGTTTAGGGACGGATAAATCCGTCACTAAACTTGATTTTTTTTGTAGTGAATTGGCTATTAAACCGTGATGCGCTCTAGGACACGCTCTATGGCGCCCTTAACGGATTGGACATATATCCGTATCAACACAAAGTAGGTCGAACGAACATGCATCGAAGATAGTGGAAAGTTGTGGCGCATAGGGTCACTTCTGATTTTCAGAGCATAGGGCCGACGTTGGGTTACCCTCGTTTTCCTCCTACATTTAAATCATACCATAATTTATAGTATTATTCATTTAACTAATTCCCAGCCGGGAAATTTTGATAAATAACAAGTCTACAGGAGTGCAAGGACAAAATACCCCATTTACCACCGAGGATGTCCCAAAGTTCGGATTCAATATTAAAGCCCTTGAATGTTTAGATATGGTAAACTGCAAAGTCTTTCTGCCTAGAATGGAATCCCTCGTAAGTTATGGGAGCCAATTTGCATAATTAACCACTACTCGTATATAACTCTTATGCTATATAACAGTCTTATGCCAACAGTTTTGCACCCAAAAATTGTATACATGTTGGACTTAGAACTACCAATGCAAATAATATTGAAGTTTATACTTTTATCACTTATTTTCATTGCTGCTGGATTCGAAACCAGATGATTAGAATAAAAGCTTTCTCCCCTTCGGCTGAAAACTCATTAATTTCAGTTCAGTTCACAATCATTCAGTTTAGTTCAATTCTGCTTAGTTATTTTTTATACCACAAATAAATTCAGTTCAGCCGAAAAGAACATATCCTTAATTGTCTAAATTATGCATGTGTATCTCTTTGAAAACAAGCCACGGGCGCGGTGTTTCAATTCTAGTAGTAATATATATATAGAGTAATGTGAATCATTACCTACATTGCAGCTGAATAAGAAAAATGCGTTTCGAACGACATATTCAGAGTGTTTGATTACAAACTCGAATTGAATTTGATGCATTTTCTATTTATATAGTCATAGTCTATGTGTCGAATTACTTGGAATCGGACTATTTGGAGCACGTTACCCATTCCAATCATACGCCATTCCTATCTCTATTCCACGCCTGTCGATGAAATAAATTCCGTCGGGTCTAGCTTCCCAATTGCAATGATTTGCACATAACTTCTCAGCGAGAATCTCATTGAAAACGTCAAAACTTAAACTATTAGAATTCCACGTAACTTGACACCAGAACAACGTAGTTCCAGAAAAAGTGCCGCAAAAATCAATGTCACTCTGGCCATTGTAATTAAGGGTATGTTGACCGAGATCGTCATCTTTGGATTTGCAGTGAATCGTCACTGGAGCCGAGTTTGGGATCTTGTTGGTTATATAAACGTGATAATGTGAAAATAAGAAGCACGAGCGTGCGGATACATTATAAACGTTGGACACTATGATCAATAAAACAAGGAAAAGTGTAGCTATGGTGTCAATTCTTGACTTGGAACAAGCCATCTTTGTGAAGTGAAATGTGAATTAATCTGAATTTATTTTTTTTTGCAAGTCCCTTTATAGAGTTAAAAATTATGAAGAAAAGGAACATAATAATGATTAGGGAAAATTAAATATTAGTACTTAGGAAAGTAATATTCATTCTAATTAGTAATTTCAGGAAACTAATGATTTATTCCTATTCCCTACCATAATGATAGATATTTGCACATTGATTAAGAAATTAAATGCAATAGATTTAGTAACTAACAGCTAAAATATCATACATTGAAACCTTTATCATGTATTATATTTTAGTCTATGAACTTAATTAGGCACAGAAGTGCAAAAGTGATTAGTAAGACCACTTTGAATGGAAATTTTTTAGGGTGTCAAACTATCTAAAATCCCTAAAAATTACTTTAATGGGTTTTCCATAAGCTATTGAACAATATAGTCTATATATTTGGACTACTAATTAGTAGTTTTATAAGAAGCCCACGTCTCAATTGTGATCGAGGGAGATTGTATCAATGTTATCCGCTTGTTACAATCGGCTGTCCCTTGTTTGTCACTAGCAGGAGTTTATCTTGATTCCATTCGAGCTTTATCTTTGTCGTTTGAGTATATTTCTTTTTTCCTTTACGCCTAGACTTGGCAACTCTCTAGTTTATCCATTCACATAAAAGTTTTATGTAATATAAGACCTATTTTTTGAGCTACTACCATTGTGAGTATGATAACAATAATGATTCTATGGGGATTATCAAATAAATAATAATATAAGGCTCTGTTATTTTCAACTGAAAACTCATTCGATTCCATTCAAATTGCCTTCGATTCGATTCATTAAATTCATATTATTATTATTATTGTTGTTGTTGTTGTTGTTGTTAATAATAATAATAATAATAATAATAATAATAATAATAATAATAATAATAATAATAATATTATTATTATTATTATTAATATTAATATTATTTTATCATTTATTTACACACCCGATCTTTTGTACGAGGAAAATAAGAAAATTTATCCAATTGAGTTATTTTCAACTTTTTTTCTTTCTTTCTTTTTAATACGACTTTTAGTAGATCAATGAAATAAAGAGTATAGTTACAATTTGAACTAACAAAAAATCTACATGTTCAAAAACTCCAAAACAAGTTAAACCAAACCAAAAATCGGACCAAACTTTATAAAAATAATATTATATATCACAAATATTGAAAAATGGCATTTATTCCTCTATATTATCTTCCTAAGCTCTATATTATCTTCCTCGCTCTATATTGCACGGAATAGAGCGCCAAATTCTCAATGTCATCTCCTTGCACCACTTTCATCGCTTTCTTTCCTTGCGGGTTCAATAAATCATTATCCACTCCACCTTGGACATTGATATCATGTTGCAAAGCGGTATTTCAAGTTTACATGCGCATAAAATTATCTGAGTGAAGGTCGAACAATCACGTATATTTGATATGTGTCTTCCATTTGAGGCATCGTATAAAGTACCTTCCACGCGGTTGGTTTTAAAGTTTGTTATACAATAATAAATAAAAATGTAAAATGACAGAAAAAAGAGTAGGAAGAATGTGAGAAAGATGACAAAAATAATATATTTTTTTAATTGTGATTATATATACCATCATATAATTGTTATTATTATTACACAATAATTTCTTGATTCGATTAGTTTCGATTCGATTCGATTCAGTTCCATTCGATTCATCATCCATTCGATTCGAAGAATTTCAGTTGAAAAGATAAGAGACTAAATCTCTCCAAAAAGTTCAACCATAGTGGGCTAATATATAAAAATGAACTTATAAAATATATATATAGTAAGTGCACCTATAATTTAGGACACCTAAATAGGAAGAGTGATCAATTTTTTTCTATGCCAAAATGTACTTTCAAAAAATATTTTTTAGGTTAAACAACTCCTGAATAATTTCAAAATTAAACATAAATTCGAACTTCGTTAGTTTCAAACTTATAGACCTCTTACCGTTAATTTTATTTGGATGAAAGGACGAAAAACCCTCTTAAAAAATCCATCACCAATATAATTATTTTAAAAGTTTGCCAATTTAATAATTAGTAAAGCTGAGGTTAACGAGGGGACTAGGGCAAAGAAATTAAAACCTTGAGCTCGAGGACGTAGTTATCCAATTTTCAACATAATTTAGGAGTAATTCACCGTCAGAATTCGGCACACAAACACGAATATACGTTTTTAAATGACACCGAGGAAGCTAGTAACCAAAATTTTGGAAGAAATTCAAACTTGACTTATTGTACTAACTCTTTTAGTGCTTTGTTTGCATTTTGTTTGGGATTTACCCCCTGATCTTCAAGGTCAGCGCCCCTGCTCGTGACTTTCTGATGTACTAATAGCTGAAGACTCTAGGTGTACTTTTCCATATCATTTAATTAAGTAATGAAATCTCCTTTAAAAAAATAAAAAATTAATGTCTAGTTAATTGCAAATAGTTGTTGTTTTCTAAATATTAGTACAAATTAAATTGTAATTTTTCTTGATAATTTAGAAAAAGTCCGAATGAATGAGGTGTAATGTTCAAAAGTCATCACCTTCTCCATTGTAAATTTGTAATCTATGATTCTATGTGCTGCAGAACCATTGTTTTGGTACTTGTTACTCTAAAGTCTATCACATATATATGGTCCTCCTCCTAATGTTGAAATGTTCCTCCACAAGAACAACAGCTTACCTCATCTTGATTATTCATCGACATGATCAACTGAAAAGTATACCGGATTTGGTACAAACTAATCTTAAGACACTGTGATCCGTGTGCCTAGAACACCGAATTCTCACAAGTCTTTTTTTTACTGATTCAACCAAACATTGCTATCTCTCAAAACTTCCTCACAGCAAATCTCTTCTTACACTCTTTTCCTTCGTTCACCATACATTTCAACTTCATTTGCATCATCCTGAGCTTTACACCTTCTTTTGCTTACCTGAAACGCATAATAATTCATCGAAAATGGCAGCATATGGAGCTCTTTTATCTCTTTCTAAGGTCATTGACCTAACACTGTCTCATGAACAAGAGCATGTTCTCCCTTATAGCAGAGAGCAGATGATGTCTCTGCACGAAGAGCTCGGCCGCTTGCAAGGTCTGCTAGAACATCTTGCAGGCAGATCTCATCCATCCATCGATGTACTTGAAAGCCGAATCAGAGATGCTGCCTACCAACTGGAGGATATCATTGAAGGCGACATTGCCATCATCGATGAAGATGACATTCCGAGCTCCTTGTGTGAAAAATTTACAGGTTTATTATGCATGAGATTATTCTCAGTGGCAAAGATTCCATCTCCAGTAGCAAAAACTCCATCTGCATTCGATAGTTGTGCTAGAAAAATTGGTATACTTCTGGAGGAGGCAATGGCAATGAAGGAAAACAATCTCCAGGTCAAACATACACCAGGAGCAAGTCATCCTTTCACTGCAGAAAGTTCTTCAAGTGAGCCGTCTACTGCAAAGCTGGATTTCAATCAGAATGAGATAATGGATCGGATTTTTGGAAGAGGCTCCAACCTCGAGATTGTTCCCATCACTGGGATGGGAGGGATCGGCAAGACCACTCTTGCTAGAGCTATTTACGAACATCTAAACACCAAGCGTCATTTTGATATTTGTTTATGGGTAACAGTTTCTCAAGCATACAATGTCAAAGAGATTCTCCGTGGGCTTCTTCCATCTGACCTACAAGATGTGCCTGATGATAGACTGATAGAGTTCGTGTACAAAAGATTGATAGGCCGCACATTTCTTATCGTACTGGATGACATGTGGGATGTCAAAGCATGGGATGGTGTCAGGAATGCATTTTACGATGACAACAAAGGCAGTCGCATCATCTTAACCACGAGGCGGTTAGACGTGGCTGCTTATGTTGCTTCTTCAAGTCATGTACATGAAATGCAGTTCCTGAATGACGAGCAAAGTTGGGATCTTTTACTAGAAAAGGTGGGTGGAAACGATCTCTGGTCTAAAGAACTTGAAGATCTTGGAAGAACAATTTCAAGAAACTGCAGAGGACTTCCATTGGCAGTAGTTGCAATGGCAGGTCTTCTCAAATTCAACATGACAGAAGATTATTGGAAACAAGTTGCAAGAGATACTGAACCAGAAACAATTGCAAATAATTACGATAACTTGTCTGATATTCTTGCTTTGAGTTACACAAACTTGCCTCCTTACTTAAAATCATGCTTCTTGTATTTCGGACTTTTCGATGAAGATTATGAGATTGCAACGGAGGAACTTGTGAGGTTATGGACAGCTGAAGGATTCTTAAAACCAAGAGGATCTAAAGAAATGGAGGTGGTTGCAGAAGAATACTTGGAGGAGCTTGTAGCCAGAAGTCTTGTTTTCGTCAAGAAGAAACTGCTCGGTGGGAGAATCAAAACTTGCAGCGTTCACGATGTCGTACGGGATCTGAGCTTAAGAAAAGCACGCGAAGAAAACTTTTGCCATCATATCACACGGCCTTCATCATGGATGGATAGGTTCTCTTCCAATAACGGCCTGCGCAGAGCAAGTATTAGTCAAGAATGTTATATTAAGGAACTCGTTCACCACAGACATGTCCGTTCTCTTCCACATGGCAAGTCTTATAATGAGGTGATGTCTGTTTCCGTTATACGCCATTGTAGGTTAATCAGGGTGTTGGGCAAAGTTCTTATTGCTGAGGATTCTCAACTTAGTAATCTATATCAACTGACCAACTTGAGGTACCTTCACATTTTTCTTTTAAGTTATGATTCCCAAACACCGTTGGCAATTGGTGAATCAATATCAGAATTATGCCATCTGGAGACGCTTATTTTTAGCGGAACATGGCCGAGTAGCTCTCATGACTACAAATTGGTTTTTCCATCTGGAATCTGGGAGATGCCACGTCTAAAACATCTTATTTTGCCCAAAGAAAGCAGACTGCCATGTCCAGCAGTACTCAGCGAGATCAGTTGTTCTGGCCTTCAAACGCTAACCGTGGTAACAAATTTTGATTTGATCAGGAGCATGACTGGAAAACTTTCACACCTAAAGAAGATGAAGCTATTTTACAATTGTTATATGAATGGGGATATAACTTATGAGTTTCGCCTTAATAATCTTGTTCATCTACACCAACTGGAAGAGCTCGATGTCGAAGTAAAAGGTAATCCTGAAGTGACTGATTTTTCCTTTCCGCATAAGCTGAAGAAACTGTCTTTGTGGGGCACTCAATTGCCTGTGGAGAAGATGTCTCTTATTGGATCATTACCAAACCTTGAGGTTCTAAAACTGAAGTCATTTGCGGTTAGTGGAAATGAATGGGAACCAATTGAAGAGGAGTTTCTTCAATTGAAGTACCTCGAGATGTATTTCTTAGGTTTGAGAGAATGGAGAGCTCGAAGCGAACATTTTCCACAGCTTGAGACGCTGAAGATTAAGTGGTGTCGTCATTTGAAGGAGGTTCCAGCAGGAATTGGAGACATAAATACGCTGCAGAAATTGGTCCTGGAAGATTGCAAGGCTGCTGAACAGTCGGTGAAGGAAATTAAAGCGGAACAAGAAAGCCTATGTAATGATTTGCTTCATGTTATTATTATTAATAGATTTGATTGAGAATAATTTGTAATTTGTGGATTGTAACATATATAATACATGTGTGATTGGTAACTCTGCAGACTAGATACCATTTAGTTGCAGATTTCTGCTATTAAATCTATATATTTCCAGGTGGAAGATAACTTGTTCATAAGTTTTGTAATTGGTTTTCTTGCTTTACTGATCTAAAAAAAACAAAAATTGAGTAATTTTTAATAGTTGTACAATATTATCAGCAATGAGCAGCTTATGCATTGGATTTAATTAGGCCTTAATTTGTACATGTTTGATTCTTCCTTTAGGGCCGGCTACATATAGTCTTGTGGATACTATTACTAAACATCTGTAATGTTCTAAAGTCACATATAGTCTTGCTACGTACCTTATCTTCAGTGTCAAACCTTCAACTCTCGATCCAAAGCTCTGTAACAACTCAGCAATGATGGACTCCAAACATCAAGCATGAAATCACACAAATCGAATGAATAACAGAGAACACAAACCTTATGTGGTTCAGCTATAGAAATAGCTAGCACATTCTTTTGTTTTATAGTGCTGCAATTAGCCTTCTTTTGTTTATGCCTAGCTAGTCGTCTAGCAGGCATTGCACTAATTATGCAAACACGAGTCGAACTTGGGCCTGCACAATGGTTTGTTGGAGCATAAATGTGGAGATCAAAACTCATTCAACAAAATTATATCAGGCTGCTGCTTAGTAAACTTGGGTACGAATTTTGTTCTTCAGCCTTATCTCTATAGTGCCTAGCTAGAGACTGTAAAGTTAAGCCTGACTTCTTCCAAACTGCTATAAATTGGAATTGTAGACTTGTAGAGCTGTATAGTATGTGTAATGTCTTAGATTTCTTCTCTGTCGATGAAATTCATCAACCATTGCATTGTCTCAATGAACTGAGGATCATCGTCATCATCAGCTCCTTCATTGTGCCATAATTGAAATTAATATTTAGTTCCGCGCTCAATTTAAATTTTGAATGTAAGAATTTCTTGTTTGCTGTATTCTTTGTTTGTATCTGGAGATACATTGGAGCTGATTTGTACATAGAAACTCAGCTTCTTTTTACTTATTCTCTGTTATGCTTTAGCTGCAGCGCTTGTTCTGCCTTTCTTTGAGTTTTTCCATTTATGTACAGAGTGTGGTGGCATAAAGTGAACACTCAACTTTTATAGTATTGATCAAGATCAACTTTCTTAGGATATGTTTACCACTATCTGAAGCTTTTCAATCCATTCAATCCAGATACAAACAAACAATACTAATAAAAAGCTCGTTAGGTGAACACGCAGCTTCTTAAATCAGCTAGCTGATCAGCTACCCAAACCCAAGTTAGTTTTTTTTTTTAAAAACTCATTATTTTTTTCATTCCGAAAATATCCTGACCTAAATTAAAAAAAGTAAAAACCACCAGTTTTATTATTATCTTGCTTAGTTACTTTTTCCTTTTGTAGACCACATGCAATGTCATTAATAATCGACTTATATTTTATATTGTTAGAACCTTTGTTATACATTTTGTGTACTTGTTTGCAATTAGCATAAGGATTAATGCATCCCCATCTCTTTAAAATGCATACACGTAGTACACATCAATTAATAATTTTTTTCCTTACTAAGTTAGAATGCTCAACGAATATTTCTTTCAACTTCTGATATTTTTTTATGATGTTATTAAAGTGACGGTGAAAGTACATTGAATATATATTAGAATAATTAGACAAAAATGTAATGTAATATAAAAAAATATAGACTAATAATACGATGATAAATGTTAAAGAAAATAAAATAAGAGTAATGCACTTTTATGTCATTTTACAAAAATACCAGCTAGCTTATCAGTTAATTTGTTAAACACCACATTAAAATCAGCTAGTTAATCAGCTACCTATTCAGCTATCAGCTAGTTAATCAGCTAATGGCTGGTAAGCTACCAGTTAGCTTTTCAGTTAATTTTGCTAGACGGACCCAATAATAATGTATTATGAAAAATTTAACAAATCAACAAACACAATTGCTCTCGATAAGTTAAGAAATTCATCGACTCTTCATATCTTTCCTTTAATTTGCATCCAAATGTAGTCAGATTCTTCAGGTTCTGACTTCTGATTTGCATTGGATTTAATTAGGCCTTCGTGTTTGATTCTTCCTTTAGCGTGCGTTTGGTACTATGTAGAACGGTTCTTATAGAACCTGGTGCAAACAATGTTTTGGCTTGGGCCCGCAAAATCGGCTCAAGAATGGGCAAGTCTTGTGGATACTACCTTCTAAGAGTCTCAATGATCTATAAGTTTCAAAAGTGATCATTATTGGAGTATTAATATAAATGACTATATTCCACACCTCTCTATAAGTTCGAGTTTTTAGATGAGATGGAATTCTATCATGGTATCAGAGCCTCTGGCTCACGCCCAACCTGAGTTCGAATCTCCACGGAGACAATCTCCGCCCCATATTAAATTTCCACTCGAATGGCCTCCCCAAAGAGGTTGAAATCGGTCACGAGTGCGGGGGAGTATTGGAGTATTAATATAAATGACTATATTCCACACCTCTCTATAAGTTCGAGGTGCTGCTGCCTGCTGCTACCTTGTTCATTGTAATTTATGTTTGACAGTACCATTATATTTTGGTAGTTGTGGCTCTAAAGTCTATCACATATGGTCCTTCTCCTTATCTTGAATGTTCCTCAACTACCAATACTTATTTCCACACAAGAACAACAGCTACATTATCTTGATTACTCATCAACCATGAACTACACCACACCAGACATATATAACATAATAATTGCGTTCACTGTTCTTTTTACCCAAATCAACCAAACATTGCTATTAAGTTGGGCCAAAGGACTTCTTAAGGGAGAATGTTCCACCTTATATGTTGTTTGCATGATCTACTCACAAGTGATGGATCTTCTAACAATTGATGTATCTCTAAAATTTCTCACTGCAGATCTCTTTTTCTGTTTTTCTTCTTTCACCAGACATTTCAACTTCATCTGGATTTGATAGTTGTGCCAGAGAAATTGGTATCTTTGTGGAGGAGGCAATGGCAATGAAGGAAAAAAATCTCCAGGACAAAAATACATCAGGAGTACGTCATCCGTTCACTACAGGAAGTTCGCCAAGTGAGCCACCTACTGCCAAGTTGGATTTCAATCAGAACGAGATAATGGATCGCATTTTTGGAAGAGGCTCCAACCTCGAAATCGTTCCAATCACTGGGATGGGAGGAATTGGCAAGACTACTCTTGCTAGAGCGGTCTACGAACATCCAAACACCAAGAGTCATTTTGATATTTGGTTTTGGGTAACTGTTTCTCAGAATATAGCGTCAACGACATTCTTCGTGGGCTTCTTCCACGCGAGCAACAAAATGCGCCTGATGAGAGACTGATAGAATTTGTGCACCAGGGATTAATAGGCAGGACATTTCTAATCGTGCTCGATGACATGTGGGATGTAAAAGCATGGGATGGTGTTATGAATCCATTCCACGGTGGCAATAAAGGTAGTTGCATCATCGTAACCACGAGGCTGTCAGGTGTAGCTAAGTATGTTGGCTCTTCGAGTCATGTACATGAAATGCAGTTCCTAAAGGACGAGCAGTGTTGGAGTCTGTTGCGAGAAAAGGTGGGTGGAAACGAACTCTGGTCTAAAGAACTTGAAGATCTTGGAAGAACAATTTCAAGAAACTGCAGAGGACTTCCGCTGGCAGTAGTTGCAATGGCAGGTCTCCTCAAATTCAACATGACGGAAGAATATTGGGAACAAGTTGCAAGAGATACTAAGTCAGAAAAGGCTTCAAAATACGATCACTTGTTCGGTATTCTGGCTTTGAGTTACACCAACTTGCCTCATTACTTGAAAGCATGTTTCTTGTATTTTGGACTTTTCAAGGAAGACTATGAGATTCGAACGGAGGAACTTGTGAGGTTATGGACAGCTGAAGGATTCTTAAAACCAAGAGAATCTGAAGAAATGGAGGAAGTTGCGGAGAAATACTTGGAGGAGCTTGTCGCCAGAAGTCTAGTTTTGGTCGGTAAGAAGAGGATCGATGGGAGAACCAAAACATGTATCATTCATGATATGCTATGGCAGCTGAGCTTAAGAAAAGCACACGAAGAGAAATTTTATCATCATATTTTGCTCTCTTCATCTTGGATGGATAGGTACTCCAATAACGACCTACGCAGAGCAAGTATTGTTCCAGGCTGTTTTACTGAGGATCTAGTTCACCACACACATATCCGTTCTCTTCGACTCGATGACTATGAACATGTGTTGTCTGTTGTCCGGCATTTTAGGTTAATCAGGATATTGGGCATAGTTGGTATTACTGAGAAGTATCAACTCAGTGTTCTATATCAACTGACAAACTTGAGGTACCTTCACATTTTCCTTTTGAGTGATGATTATCAACCACCCTTGGCGATTGGTGAATCAATATCAAACTTACAAAATCTTGAGTCGCTTATTTTTAGTGGATCATGGCAGACTCACTTTCGGGACTACAAATTGCTTTTGCCATATGAAATATGGGAGATGCAACGTCTAAAACATCTTATTTTAGTAGAAGGAAGCAAATTGGCATGTCCAGCACTCAGCGAGATCAGTTGTTCTGGCCTTCAAATGCTAACTGGGGTAACAAATCTTGATCTGACTAGGAGCATCACTGCAAAACTTTCAAATCTGCAGAAGTTGGAGCTGTTATATGATGGAGATCTCGCTGGTGGTCTAAAGACGTTTGGCCTTCATAATCTTGTTCATCTTCACCAACTTGAAGATCTCGTTGTCAATTGTTTGCATTCTTATGTGAAAGTGACTGATTTATCATTTCCGCATAAGCTGAAGAAACTGTCTTTGAAACTGACTAACATGCCCGTGGAGAACATGTCTCGTATTGGATCATTGCCAAACCTTGAAGTTTTAAAACTAAAGGTGTTTTCTATTCGAGGCGATGAATGGGAACCAATTGATGGGGAGTTTCGTCAATTGAAGTACCTCAAAATGGATTGCTTACAGTTGATGGAATGGAGAGCTGAAAGCGAACATGTTCCACAGCTTGATACGCTAATTATTAAGGACTGTAATAATTTGAAGGAGGTTCCAGTTGGAATTGGAGAAATCAATACGCTGCAGAAATTGGTTCTGGTAGATTGCCGTGCTGCTGAAGAGTCCGTGAAGGTGTAATTAATGTTTTTCTAGATTATTCATACATACAATCTATCACACCCCGCAAATGTTTATAGATTATGTAGTAGAATAATCTAGAAGTAGACACATAGTAGAATTAGTATTCTAGTTAGAATAGACTTAGGCTTAAAATTCCTCTCATTGTATTGTATAAATAGATTGTTATGAATGAACTTCAAGGGAAATATTATCTTACATGGTATCAAGTTCCGCTGCCACATTCATCGATTTCCTCTCTTGTGCAAATCGATCATAATTTACTTCCCTCCTCTGATCCGGTTCTGTCCTCACGTCAGAACTGCGTCCATTGTTCCTGCCTCACGCAGCAACAATTCAACAAATTCCCTTCGATCTGCTCTTGTCGGATCGATCTCCTGTCTTGCAGCCTCCACGCCGAATCTTCTCTTCTTGATTCTGTTGGCCGCCACCATGACAGGACACGATAGCGCTGACGGATCTTCCCCCCAGGCTGCGGCAACACCAGCAAGGTCCTTCCACCCTGCTCTTGCCGTCTCCAACATCAAAAATCACGTCTCCGTGGTTCTTGAACTCGAGAATTCTCAGTATGGCACATGGGCTGAACTTTTTAAAATTCACGCTCGCTCCAATCGAGTTCTCCATCACATCATCCCTCCTCCTGCCGGCAAGAACCTTCCCCCGCCCAAAACAGATGAGGAGATTGAGCTGTGGTCGACCATTGACGCCACGGTTCTTCAATGGATTTATTCGACCATCTCTAATGACTTATTGAACACCATCATTGAGCCGGATGCTACAGCTATGGAAGCCTGGAATCGCTTGAAAGATATCTTTCAAGATCATCAAACCTCTCGAGCGGTGATTCTCGAACAAGAATTTACATCAACTCGACTGGAAGACTTTCCTTCTGCTTCTGCTTATTGCCAGCGTCTCAAGAGTCTTGCGGATCAACTCAAGAATGTTGGTGCTACTGTTGCTGATACTAGACTTGTTCTTCAGCTCGTCTCAGGTCTCTCTGAACCTTTCAAAGGGGTTGGTACTCAAATTCGTCATGCAAAACCGCTTCCCTCCTTCTCTCAGGCCCGGTCTTCCCTTTGTCTTGAAGAACGAGAGCTTGCAGCTATGTCGGTGAATACTTCTGGCTCCGTGTTGATCGCATCTAGTGATTCTCCTCCACCTGCTCCGCTGGCTTCTTCCAGTCGACAACCTCGCAACAAAACCGGTAAGAAAAATACAGGTAACAAGCGCGGGGGTGGACAACATCGCAGCCAAGGTAACACGCAGCGGCACAACTCTGCCCCACCATCACAGGTTGCACCACCCGGACATTGGCAGTGGGTTCCTCAGCCTTATTACGCTGCCCCACCCATTCTACCCGACCATCGCTTGTCGCTGCTCAGCTCCCATCCTACCACCAGTAGACTCCATCATGCCGCGGGCGTGACCCCGCCGCATCAAGCCTTCTCGGCTACTCCCTCTCCTCCGGGTTATTATGCCTATACAGATGTCAATGCAGCTATGCAAAATATGGCTGTCAATCCACAGGATCCAACTTGGTACATGGATACTGGCGCTACATCGCATATGACATCTTCAAAAGGTACGCTCTCGTCTTATTTTAATTCGAGCACTCATCATTCTGGTATTATCGTTGGTAATGGTCATTCGATTCCTGTTAGTGGCTTTGGTCATACATCCTTGCCTTCCCCATCTCATCCTCTCCACTTGAAAAACGTTTTACACTCTCCCCAGTTAATTAATATCAGCACGTAAATTTACTACTGATAACTCTGTGTCGGTAGAGTTTGACCCCATTGGTTTTTCTGTGAAGGACTTTCGGACGGGGATACCCATAATGAGATGCAATAGCCAGGGAGACCTTTACCCACTAACCACCACTAGCCAAAATCGCCAGCACCCACCCACTGTGTTAATTGCGGACTCTTTTCAACTTTGGCATGCTCGGTTAGGACATCCCGGGAAACATGAGCTAGATTCACTTAGATTAGCCAAACGCATTCACATGCTAACTCTTGCTTTCTAGCGTTTGTCGTTCTTGTGTACTTGGCAAACATGTTCAATTGCCTTTTATTCTTACATTACCAAAACATTGTCACCTTTTGATATTATACATAGTGATGTGGACATCCCTGCTTTGAGTTCTTTGGTCATCGATATTATGTTCTGTTTTTGGATGATTATTCGAATTTCTTATGGACCTTTCCCTTAGCAAAAAAATCTGATGTTTTCTCCAAATTCTACACCCTTCATAACCATCTATTTACTCAATTCGGATGTCGCATTAAAAATATTCAATGTGACAATGGGGGTGAATATGATAATAAAGTGTTTCGCAATTTTTGCAATGATAATGGTCTTTCTTTTCGACTATCTTGCCCTCATACTTCTTCTCAGAATGGTAAAGCTGAACGAAAAATACGCTCCATAAATAATATCATTCGCACCTTGCTTGCACACGCATCTCTTCCACCTTCGTTTTGGCATCATGCTTTACAGATGGCTACACATATTCTTAACATTCTACCCAGCAAGCTTTTGCATAACACATCTCCTTTACAAAAGCTATACTCCCAGCTACCCTCTTACTCTCATCTCCGGGTTTTTGGGTGTTTATGTTATCCACTTGTGCCATCCACCACTATCCATAAACTTCAACCTAGAGCTACTCCTTGTGTCTTCTTGGGTTATCCTAGTGATCATCGTGGGTATAAATGTTATGATATTTCCTCCAGAAAAATCATTATATCTCGACATGTGATTTTTGATGAGCATACATTCCCCTTTTCCAATATGCACAAGCCGGTTTCCTCTACATATGATTCTTTGGATAATGGTTTCTCTCCCCATGGGATTACCCAACTTGCTCCCCTTGTCCTTCTGGATCGCGCCATCGGGCAACGTAATTGCATCACCCAGCCCAAACGCAACTGCCCAAAGACTATACCACTCTCACGGCCTGATTCGGAAAACAGGCCACCGCCCCTACAAAGCCCAATCCCTTTAGCCTCTCCTCTGGCCCAACAATCCCCTCCCGTCCGGTCCCCTTCTCCCGACCCATGCACTGGTCATCGGCCTCCGGTCCACACTCATCGTATTCCAAGCCCTTCTCGGATGGTTACACGTAGTCAGCATGGTATTTTTAAACCCTCTGTTCCCTTGGATTTACATACCACTGTTAGCAAATCGCCCATTCCCCGCACTCCGGTGAATGCTTTACGTGATCCAAATTGGAAAATGGCCATGAATGATGAATATGATGCTCTTATTAAAAATAAGACGTGGGTATTAGTACCTCGTCCACCGCATGCTAATATTATTCGTTCTATGTGGATATTTGCTCATAAATTCAACTCTGATGGTTCTTTTGCGAGGCATAAGGCTCGTCTTGTCGGTGATGGTAAAACTCAACAGGTCGGGATTGATTGTGGTGAGACATTCAGTCCGGTGGTCAAACCAGCTACAATTCGTACTGTTCTCAGCCTTTCTTTATCCAAGAAGTGGCCAATTCATCAACTCGATGTTAAGAATGCATTCCTGCATGGTGACCTCAAAGAAACAGTCTATATGCATCAACCTATGGGATTTCGTGATCCTGCTCATCCTGATTATGTATGCTTGCTACGCAAATCATTGTATGGTCTTAAACAGGCTCCGAGGGCTTGGTATAAGCGCTTTGCGGATTATGTCTCTTCCCTTGGTTTTGTGAACAGTAAGTGTGACAATTCATTGTTTATCTACAAACACGGTTCCAATATGGCGTATATCCTACTTTATGTTGATGATATTGTTCTAACTACTTCTTCGGATTCGCTTCGGTGTGAGATTATGCGTCAATTGGCTACGGAGTTTGCAATGAAGGATCTTGGCCCCTTGAATTATTTTTTGGGTATTTCCGTTACCCGACATGCTAATGGGATGTTTCTATCTCAACGTACGTATGCTGAAGAGATAATCGAGCGTGCAGGTATGGCTTCCTGCAAATCGGCCTTAACACCGGTCGACACGCAACCGAAACTCGGTCATCGCTCGGGTTCTTTATATTCTGATCCCACACAGTATCGCCAGTTAGCAGGTGCTCTTCAGTACTTGACTTTTACTCGCCCAGATATCTCATATGCTGTTCAGCAGGTCTGCTTACATATGCATTCTCCACATGACGATCACATGCATGCACTCAAGCGTATTTTACGCTATCTTCAGGGCACACTCGAGTATGGTCTTCATCTCTATCCCTCTTCAGTTTCCACACTCATCTCCTACACTGATGCAGATTGGGGAGGATGTCCGGATACTCGTCGTTCGACATCTGGGTATTGTGTGTTCCTCGGTGATAACTTGGTTTCATGGTCTAGCAAACGTCAGCCGACGTTGTCTCGTTCGATCTTTGAAAGGTATATGGCGTCGCAAATGTGGTTTCGAGTCATGTTGCCGCAATCTTCTGCTTGAACTGCAGAATCCTATTCATAAGGCTACAATTGTATACTGTGACAATGTTAGTGCAGTATATCTTTCCGGAAATCCGGTTCAGCATCAACGAACCAAGCATATTGAGATGGATATACACTTTGTTCGGGAACAAGTCGCTCGTGGACAGGTTCGGGTTTTACATGTTCCATCTCGGTATCAGATTGCGGATATCTTCACCAAAGGACTTCCACGAATTTTATGTGATGACTTTAGGGACAGTCTAAGTGTTCGCAAGCCTCCCGCTTCGACTGCGGGGGTGTGATAGATTATGTATGTAGTAGAATAATCTAGAAGTAGACACATAGTAGAATTAGTATTCTAGTTAGAATAGACTTAGGCTTAAAATTCCTCTCTATTGTATTGTATAAATAGCATTGTTATGAATGAACTTCCCCAAGGGAAATATTATCTTACAGAAGGAAATAAAAGCTGAACAAGAGAGCCTATGTAATGATTTGCTTCAAGTTATTATTAGAAATTCTTCTTTGAGGTTCTGGGATAAGGCGCAATACTAAGGATGATTGCTGGATGATTGCAAGGTTTCTGAAGAGTCGGTGGAGGAAATAAAGCGGAACAAGAGAGTCTACGTAATGACTTGCTTCAAGTTATTATTATTAGATCAAAGTGACTCAGATTTTATATGTAATCTGTAAATTGTAACCACCCTTAATATAGGAACATAATACATGCTCCTTCACTTGCAGCTGCCGTTCGTGTTAATGTAGCCTTATCTGCTATCAAATCCCCGTTCTGTATGGATTCTGAAATCAACCAAGCCATTGCAGTAAAGAAGCAGCATTTGTGCTCAGCTCAAAAATGATGCAAACGAAGCAAATTCTCCGAATCTGAGCACAACACTACTACTACTACTACTAATTGCTCTGGAGTTCATGCATCTCTGTATCTAACCAATAGGCCGAAATCAGATTACTCTATAGTGCTAGTGCTGCAATTACCTTCGCTTGTTTACGCCCACAAGGCAGTGCACACTGCAAACACGAGCCGAACTTGATCCTGAACAATGGTTATTGGAGCATAAATGTGGAGATCAAAACTCATTCAACCAAATTAAGGTTGCTGCTTAGTAAACTTAATTGGGTACAACTTTTGTTCTTCAGCATCATCTATAGTTCCTATAGATTATGTAAAGTTGAGCCTGGCCTTCTTCCAAACTGCTATAAATTGGACAGAACTTATATATAGACTTTTAATATATGTTCTGTTCTGTTTTGAGCTGTATAGTTTGTGTAATGTCTCAGATTTCTTCTTTGTATATTTAGGCAATTTCGGCTAGATTTATACTTCAACTGTAAGAATTTCTTGTTTGCTGTAATGTTTTGTTTGTATCTGGATACATCGGAGCTGATTTGTACATAGTTTGGCATGAAGTGAACACTCAACTTTTATAGTCTATATTTCTACTGCCACATCTCTCATGCTTAAAATTACCGTATGTGTTTACTGTCGAACTTTTGACTACGAATTAATAAATACCGCAAAATGTATTTTTCTAATATATTTTTTTAAATCTCTTTAACGACATACTGTAGTTTTGGAAGTACTGGTACGTGTTAACTATTACAATGAAGATGGATAAATAAAATGCATCTATAAAAATACACAAAGTCTTAGACACGGTTTATTGATAACTTATCTAGATATGGATTCATTTATCAAGAAAACCATCTACTATGTTATAAATCAAAACGACTATGTTGTTAACGAATGAGTATTTTTTAATACGAAAAACTACTTAATGTCACATGGACATCTTGATTGGTAACATCCCTGATTTTTTGATAACATAGGTCCGTCTCTCTCAGGAGCTAGACTTACTCTAATGATGTATATTTGACACTTGCATCAGAAGGTCTCTTGCCAAAATTGTTATCATCATGTGTCCCATCCCATTTATACCACCTCCCTCCATCGTTGCCATCCATGTCGATGAGATGAATTCCATCAGGGTTCATCTCCCAAGTGTACATAGTTGCCCCTAGAGTCTCCCCTAAATCCTTATTGTAAATATCAAAAGTGAAGCTGTTAGATTTCCATTTAAACTCACACCAGAATTTTGTTTGACGAAGAACATCTAAACAAAATTCGATGTCACTTTGACCTTTGAAATAAAGTGTATGTGGACCGATATCATCGTCTTTGGATCTGCAGTGGTGTGTAGCCGGAGCAGAGTTTGAAATGTTGTTGGTTATATAAATGTGACAATGTTCAGAAATGCAGGAGCGTGCGGATACGCCATAAACGTTGGATATTATGAAGAAAACCAAAAGAACTGTAGCTATGGTGTCAATTCTTGACTTGGGACTAGTCATCTTGTGAAGTGAAATGTGAGTGATGTTTAATATTCATGCGTGTCGAGTCCTTTTATAGGGTTAAAAGTTGAAAATTATGAATAAGGTATTAAACGAGGGGAGATTAAATCCTATATCTAGGGAAATATGAAATAATTTTTATATAAGTTTACGTGTGTGTGTGACATCCAAACTTTTAGGAAATTAATTAACTACTCTCTCCGTACTAAAAATGATGTATAGATTTGGATTTGAACCTTAATTTTAAGAAAATGTAATAAATTTGATCAATTGAAGCATAGTAATTTACTTTCTCCGTTGTTTTAGAAACATTCACATTGTACCGATATGACACTTTTTAGAAACATTTACGTTACTTTTACTACAATCCATTATTTTTACTTATTAATTATTTACACATTGTCTTCAATAATTAGCGGGTTTCAATATTTACAAGGTTTTAAAAATAAAAATCTTAGGTTTCTTTCTTTTCATATTTGTTTTTTCTTTGGTATGCTTGATGTAACATGGCTTCTTTGATTTTTGTTGGACTTTCTAATTCTATAACCTATAGTCTCATATAATACGAGCTCAAAAATCTGTATTAATTGTTAAAAAAAGCAAATAATCGTTTCTTCCTTTTCTGATCTAGTGCAGCACTGCAGCTTAATTCGTCAGTTGATTTTTTAAATCTTTTCTAACATAGAAAAGCGTCATTCCTACAAGATATTATATATGCTTATAGCTAGTAACATCATAAGCAAAATTTAATGAGTAACAGATTTCCTTATAGTAGTATTGGGAATAGTAATGTGTCGTTACAACACTTATGAGACACTTTCTCTATTTGATACATTTAGAGAGTGTGTGTCGAATTTGGAGGAATAACCGGACTATGTGGAGCGAGTGTCCCATTCCAATAATACGCCATCCCTAGATCTCTGTCCTTACTGTTTAGGACATAGATTCCGTCGGGTTTCATTACCCAAGTGCACTTATCCGAGCAGAAAAGCAATGATATCCTCGAGTTGAAAATATCGAAACTTAAGCTGTTCTTATTCCATGTAATGTGACACCAGAATAACGTACGGCCATGTATGGCGCCACAAAATTCAATGTCACTCGTTTGATTGTTATAAAGCGTACGTAGACCGAGATCGTCGTCTTTGGATCGGCAGTGATGTGTTATTGGAGCCGAGTTTGGGATCTTGTTAGTTAGGTAAACATGATAATGTGAAAGAAAGCACGACCGTGCGGATACTTCATATATGATGAAGAAAAGAAGAAAAAATGTTGCTATGGTGTCAATTCTTGACATCTTGTGAAGTGAAAAATATGTGAGAAATCTTGATCTCATTCATTCTTTCAAGTCATTTTATAGCATTAAAATTAGGGCAGGTCAAAGTTTATGATCAATAAAAGGAATGTAAGAATTATACCAATTGGCTAGGGAAATTATTTAGTCTAGTAAAATAATTTTGTTTCTAAATTTAATTTCTTCTAAAAATGATACAAATATTTGACTTTCCACATTAATTAAGGAAATGCTATAGATTTGGTCAATAACTTAATTATGGGTAGATAAAAAAGTTACTATATCCTACCAAATCATTATAATATGTTCCATATTCTAAAAATTTGTGGGAATAATTAGAAAAACTCATCCGACTAGCTTTTTTTTTAGAATGAAGTTTACGAGTATTATTAGTGGGTAAGATGGTCCAGTAAAGGCTCAAATAAGCCCATGCGATGAGAAGAGAAAAGCAGAATTATCCCACATCAATAGATAGCACAAAAGAGAAGCAGTATATCAAGAGTTGAGCAAGGGTACATGTCACGACCTTACTTGAACAGGATCTGTTCTATAGGATCGTACCTCTGCATCCTTGATTTCTAAGGAGACGGAGACCCAAGCCTAGTGGATGAACTATGGCTGCTCGACCAGAGCGTGATTAACAGCCCCATTTGGTTCGATACGAGCCACTCGGTGTAGTAGAGGATCGTTCTTGGTTCAGCCACGGCTGACCGGAATGGTCTTGCAGCTGTCTGATAGGCTTCTTCCCCTTTTGGGCACTCAGCCAAATTAAACGTTTACTTCGCTTAGGGAAAAATTTCATAGCTACATGAACTTATTTCACCACTTCACAAAACATATTTAGATAATGCGTCTACAACAATATTTTTCAATGGATGAGATAAAAACGAAAACGCTTAGGGAAAAAATTCGTAGCTACATGAACTTATTTCACCTCTTAACAAAACATATCTACATGAACTTATTTCACCACTTAACAAAACATATTTAGATAATGCGTCTACTACAATATTTTTCAATGGATGAGATAAAAACGGAAACGCTTAGGGAAACAAATTCGTAGCTACATGAACTTATTTCACCACTTCACAAAACATATTTAGATAATGCGTCTACAACAATATTTTTCAATGGATGAGATAAAAACGAAAACGCTTAGGGAAAAAATTCGTAGCTACATGAACTTATTTCACCACTTCACAAAACATATTTAGATAATGCGTCTACAACAATATTTTTCAATGGATGAGATAAAAACGAAAACGCTTAGGGAAAAAATTCGTAGCTACATGAACTTATTTCACCTCTTAACAAAACATATCTACATGAACTTATTTCACCACTTAACAAAACATATTTAGATAATGCGTCTACTACAATATTTTTCAATGGATGAGATAAAAACGGAAACGCTTAGGGAAACAAATTCGTAGCTACATGAACTTATTTCACCACTTCACAAAACATATTTAGATAATGCGTCTACAACAATATTTTTCAATGGATGAGATAAAAACGAAAACGCTTAGGGAAAAAATTTGTAGCTACATGAACTTATTTCACCACTTCACAAAACATATTTAGATAATGCGTCTATAACAATATTTTTCTTCTGACGCTTTCATTATCATATAAGTAGCTACAATGAAGGTGGTGGATTCGTCGGAATCGGACTATGTGGAGCGCGTGTCCCATCCCAATTATACGCCATCCCAAGATCATATCCGGAGCTGTTGATGAAATAAATTCCATCAGACCTCGCTTCCCAAGTGCACTTATTCGAGCATAGATGCTTTCCAATGACCTGGTTGAACACATCGAAACTCAAGCTGTTAGAATTCCATGTAACGTGACACCAGAACAACGTAGTTGCACCAAAGTTTTGGCAAAAATCAATGTCACTCTGGTCATTGTAGTGAAGTGTATGTCGACCAAGATCATCGTCTTTGGATTTGCAGTGGATCGTAACCGGAGCAGCGTTCGGTATCGTGTTTTTTAGATAAACGTGGTAATGTCCAAGAATGCATGTGCGTGCGGATACGTCTACGATGTTGGATGTAAGTATTATGATGAAAACAAGGAAAAGTGTGTTGCTATTAGAAAAAGACATCTTGTGATTGTAAAGTGAAATGTGATTGATCTTGTTTTCATTTCCGTGAAGTGGTTTTATAGCATATGAGAATAAATTTCGACAAGATCGAATTAAGGAAGATCGATGAAAATGGAACAAAATTAGGGGTAATTAAATCCAGATTTTGATTCTTAAAAAAAAAAAAAAATCCAGATTTTGAGGAGACTGATTACTTTCTATCGATCTCCCAAAATTATGGTAAGATACATTTGAATTTTGACCTTGATTTTTTAAACGTGCACTCATTTAGATGCCAAGATTTTATACTTTTAAAAGGTGCACTAATTTGGACCTTGATTTTAAGAATGTGCACTGAATTTAGAAGCCAAAAGTTTCTATTTTGGCCATGGATTTTGATAATTAGTGTGATCGTAAATTTTGGGGACGTGAAAAGGAATAGGTAACGCTTGCTTATTTAGAGCATGTATTTTAATTTTCATGGAATCTCCGTCCCCGAAATAATTTTTCCGCTTCAATTTGTTGACATATTTGATAAAAATTAATCTCAAATCAAATAATAAATTATTAAAAAATCGTAAAAGGTGGTTCAGTTGGTTAAAAGTAATTAAAATGTGATTTGTGCCTTCTCAACGCCATTCAAATACATAAATAAATAAAATGATATATTAGAAAAAATATAGAGCAGTATGATTAACACATTTTCATAATGTAATTTTTTTAATTATTTTCATATTTCCAGTAAGCTTAGTAGAGTTGTTATGCGTATAAAGTCTTACGGGGAATTGTCGGCTTGTTAAGGTCCGGACTGGGCTCGTTTGATAGGTGTTTGAGCCTATATTGATGCTTGTTTCGTTATTGAATCGAGTCTTGCCCCCTCATTATTTTTAATTCACATACGTATTTGATAACGAGCCCGACTAAAACACAAATCAGATGAGCCGAGTTTGAGCTTAATTTATATATGCGAGAGGAAGTCAAATTCAAAAGGTTAGCTCGATTTGCTTAAGTCAAGCCAAATTTAAGACCAATTAGAACTCTGAGTTTGAGACTTGAGGAATGCAATACTCAACTCGGGTGACATTCATGACACAACTCGAGTTTGATGATTTTCCATTAATTCATGCTTCTTAATTTTTTACTATTTATAAGCTGACTTCTCCATGACTTACAGTTTGACCAGTACGGTTCTACACAAAGCTAGCTTTTAGGTTCAGGCCTGAATAGTTTAATGAAGGGAAAATTACAAAATGGTGTAATCCTAAATATTTTCTACTAATTGGTGATACATAATATCTTTACTAGTACAATTTAGTGTTTATATATTTAATTTCAAATATGCCCTCTAACTAAATACTAAATATAGTATCTATTTAATCTTCAATCATCTATTAGAATCTGTCAAGCACCATCAAAATAAACGATCATTCTTATTTAACATTATTTAATTGCAAGCATCATTTAGCATTATATTGCAAGTATCATCCAATATGAAACAAGCATCATATTATACTGCAATCATCATTTAGCATTATATTACAAACATTCAATACGAAACAAACATCATATTAGTACTGCAAGCATCATTTAGCATTAAATTACAAGCATCATATGATACAAGCCTCCAAAACGAAACAAGCATCATATTAGTTACACAGGCACGATTGATACATCAAAGTATCAAGCATCATTATTCAATAGTTACAACATGCATCAAGCATCATTAAGAAAGCATCCAAATTTTAATGGGGAAAACAAAAATAACTCAAGGCAAT
Organism: Plantago major; assembly: GCA_026545765.1. NCBI lineage: Eukaryota > Viridiplantae > Streptophyta > Magnoliopsida > Lamiales > Plantaginaceae > Plantago > Plantago major. The sequence continues at coordinate 3,466,724 of CM048844.1, read as the reverse complement.
CCACTAATTGAACACATGCCAATAGAATTAAGTTAAGCAGGTACGATGTCAATAAGAAAACATGAACATTAAAAAAAATGGAGGATGTAGGAAGCTAGAAGGTTGATTATCAATCAGCAGATGCTTGCTTGTTTCAACTGCCGTCTGGCGTGTGAACGTGTTGATAATTGTGTGTTTTGAATTAGTATTTTAATTTAGTTTCCTATAAATAAGGGATAGATTTTTATCAATAATAATGGTGTATTTAATTTCAAATTTACTAAAAATAATAAAATCATTAATTTGTAGAAAGTTTATCACCAATTTACCAATCTGTAGTAAGTTTTTTTTTTATATATATATAACTAAAGTGTAATAAGTTTTTGAAAGTTACACTTGTAAATTATTCTTTTAATCAACTTTATTACACTCACCTCACCTTGTACATGTTCGATGAAATTCCTCAACGAACTCCATTGTTGAAATCAACTGAAAATGCAGCTCCTCATCATCATCAGCTACTCATGACACTGTTGCAAGCCCACAATTATCAAAATTCCGGTAATTATTGTTCCCTTTAGCCCTGGATTTATATATAACGTTTGGTTGTGGCTGATATCTTAGAGTTGATTATAACTATAAATTCAAGTTTGTTTATTACTCCTATTTCGTATTCTTGAGCTTTAGGCATTTAGTATAGAGCTTTTTGTTTGTCTTTTGGGTTTCTTATTTTTTTCTATGATTTATTACGTAGGAGTATATGTTTCCTTACATCTGTAAGGCCTCTGTAAATCATCCTCTGCTAAGAAAGTATGTGACCGAGTTTTATATAGTGATGGTAAGAATCTTAAGCTGTATCTTTTGGATTTTATGTAGGCCATATAATATGGTGGCTTAAAGTAAACTCTCAGCTTTGTTACTCTATTCTTGTATAATAAACCATCATTCCTGCAACCTCGTCACGTTCTATTTCAAGTCTCAACTGTGCATTACTTCTCCTTGTGAAGTTCCAGTCTTTTCTATATATGTAACATACAAGGAACTTTATGGGTGTGCTTATTGTTTTCTTGCCAGAAATTCGATCTTTCTTGTTGTTCTTTGAATCTTCATTGAACTGTATGAAGATATTCTACCCCTTTGAGAAAGATAGAATGATCAATTCCCCGCGGATATTTGTCTTCCTAACCTCACAAGTTTGAATTTTTACAATGTTCGGATCCTGAATGAGAGCTCAAACACTAACAACCTTATTATATGCTTTCCCAGTTCTCAAAACATTGTGATTGGAGTGTTGCAAATGGTTGAAAGTGAGCTTGTGGAAATCCATGCAGCAGAACTAACTAGATTCGATTCTTACGGTGTGTGTGACCTGCTGAAGATGTCTTCATTTTTATAAGAGCAATATACACAATTAGGATAATTGAGGTATCGATCCATGGATTCTCCTTTTCAATTAACCAAAGAAAGAAGAAATGTTAGAACTATTACAAAAATAAATTTTTGGGGTATGTTTATTAGAATTTTAGTGCTTCGATATTGTTTATAAAAATTTGAAAGTTTTGAGTCACACGTGTAATAAATAAAAAATTGCATTTACAAATAAATGGTTTATTCATCAATGAATGGGGGCATATTTCGATTATTTTACTAAAGTCAATATAAAAAAGAGAAAGTTATCCTTTAGTGTAATATTTTAAATATTAGGGACCTAAACGTTCAAGCACTATCTTAAAAGGGTGATAGATGTAAATCCCCCTCTGTAATTATTCCTTTAATCAACTTTACACTCATCTTGTACCTGTTGGATGAAATTCCTCAACGAACTCCATTGTTGAAATCAACTGAAAATGCAGCTCCTCATCATCATCAGCTACCCATGACACTGTTGCAAGCCCACATTTATCAAAATTCAGGTAATTATTGTTTCCTTTAGCCCTGGATTTATATATAACGTTTGGTTGTGGCTGATATCTTAGAGTTGATTATAACTATAAATTCAAGTTTGTTTATTACTCCTATTTCGTATTCTTGAGCTTTAGGCATTTAGTATAGAGCTTCTTTGTTTGTCTTTTGGGTTTCTTATTTTTTTCTATGATTTATTACGTAGGAGTATATGATTCCTTACATCTCTAAGGCCTCTGTAAATCATCCCCTGCTAAGAAAGTATGTGACCGAGTTTTACACAGTGATGGTAAGAATCTTAAGCTGTATCTTTTGGATTTTATGTAGGCCATATAATATGGTGGCTTAAAGTAAACTCTCAGCTTTGTTACTCTATTCTTGTATAATAAACCATCATTCCTGCAACTTCGTCACGTTCTATTTCAAGTCTCAACTGTGCATTACTTCTCCTTGTGAAGTTCCAGTCTTTTCTATGTAACATATATATACAAGGAACTTTATGGGTGTGCATTATTGTCTTCTTGCCAGAAATTCGATCTTTCTTGTTGTTCTTTGAATCTTCATTGAACTGTATGAAGATATTCTACCCCTTTGAGAAAGATAGAATGATCAATTCCCCGCGGATATTTGTCTTCCTAACCTCACAAGTTTGAATTTTTACAATGTTCGGATCCTGAATGAGAGCTCAAACACTAACCACCTTATTATATGCTTTCCCAGTTCTCAAAACATTGTGATTGGAGTGTTGCAAATGGTTGAAAGTGAGCTTGTGGAAATCCATGCAGCAGAACTAACTAGATTTGATAAAAATGTGATCTTTCTTGTAAAGTGAGCTTTCCCAGTTCTCCTTGTAAAGTTCCAGTCTTTTTTGTGTAACATACAAGTGGGGAACTTGAACTTGTTGGAAAGGATTAGAATGAACGGGTATTATTGTCGCTTTGATAAAAATGTGATCTTTCTTGCTTTTAGTGTATGAAGAAATTTCTTCTCCTTGGATGAAAACCAGAATGATAATTTCCAGGCATGATATTATAAATTTCAGGTTGGTTCTGTAATTATGAGCGGAAGCAATATAATCAAGCTGTTTCGGGTCTGAGTGAGAAATTTCCAAGTATTCATCTTGCTAATGATGAAGATCGCCTTAGCAGTTTACCTGACTCCATTATAAGTTGCATTTTGTCCCGCCTGCTCTTAAAGGATGCTGTACGCACTAGTGTTCTGTCAAAAGATTGGGAGCATAAGTGGACCTTAATCGACAATTTTGAGATTAGTCAGCGTGACAGGCAGGCGACAAATTTTGTCAACTTTGTGGAAAGAATACTTCTTCATGCGCAAGATATAAGATGTTTTCAGCTCATTTACCACAGCATCATCAGCCACATAAGAGTTAGTAGGAAGAGGCACACTAGCAGAAACAGAAACACTAGCATTACCAACACTAGACCCCTGTTGATGTCCAACATTAAGCCCCCTTTGACACCTGACCAAACATATGACATTTAATACAATGTAAGGGTTTAAATTCATAAATGACTCTTTGTTTAATGACAGAGCCATCAGGACCTTTCAACATGATAAACTCCTTAGGAGGACGTCTAGCATCAATTTCAACCATAATACGAGCATATGAAAGACAAATCTTATCATTAGTAAGCTTGTCAATACCAAAAGGCTTACCTAACATACTGGCGATTTTCCCTAACATATGTGTCATCCAAAACTGTAAATCTAAGTCAGGTAACTTTATCCAAACAGGTAGAAACTGTAAGCTAGAGGCATCAAGCTTCATACCTGGTTTCCACTGTCGAAGAAGAAGCGGAAACTTACCATTGGACCATTCACAGTCCAAGGACCACCATGAAGAACCTTGAGCATATCTGCCTCAGTTTCAAACCGAAACAAACAAATTCCACGATCCGTCATGCTGATAGCAGGAACAACCTTCCAGTACGTACGAGCATAGTACTCCATAGCTCTGTAAATAGGCTTCTGACCAATCAATGTACCAATCAGCGAAAACTTCCAATAGCTAATCCCCTCATGAACATCCTGCTCACTGTATTCTAGCGTATCAGGATCAGTTGGAGGAGTAAAATCCAAAGGAATGCTATTCTCCGGTAACCGATTACCAGCAAACAGAGCATTGAATTTTCGAACAGGTAATCGTTTGTTACCCAAGTCTCGCGCAATAGGACGATTAACCTGTAACTGCCGATCAACCATCGGAGGTATCACAGGTGGATTACCCTGTAGAGGCCACAGATTAGCCATCGGAGACAACATCCGATTGAACAAGATCAGAAGGAATCAAATCCGCTTGAACCTCTAAACCAAAATCCTACAAACCAGCAACATCACCATCATCTTCCAAAATTGATTCGTCCTCAATACCGTAATCCTCCAAATCAGTTGCAATCTCTCTCGAATTGCTTGGCTTACTCCTAGACGGAGTCTTCTTACCTCTTCTCTTCTTCTTATGGCTATTTAATGAGGGCTGAGGTAAGATCATTGCACTTTCTTGAAATGTGTATGCATAATGCACGGTACTTGTATTGTGGATGCAATATATTTTTCTGCACACATGTTTGTCTTCAAAATACAATACCTTATGCGCTATAGTCAGACTCAGCAGACCCCTTATAAAATTATGCACTAACACCAGAAGCATTTTAGTAGTCTACCCATTATAATTTGTACGTCTCTTGAGTTAGCCGTGCATTATAAATAATATGAACCGAATCTTGTGTCACAGGAATGGTGCTACTGTAATAATCAAGTAAGTAGAAACCAAAGTACCATATCGTCAAGTTGTATTATCTTGGAAAATCCTCCCAACCACTGATGTAGATTTCTAGTTTCGGACGAGAAGTTGTTTTCCTGGCTGCCCAAGAAGTACAACAGAGAGTTGTAGTGGGTCTAACTTTTATTCTACAGAAAAGAAAAGCAAAATTAAATGATAGACATTAAAGTTGGGTGCTCTGACTGTCACACTCAATTAAGCTCCCTAAAGTCACACTCAGTGACGTTAAATCAAGATCAATTTTTTTCGGGCGGGCTGCATCCCAGTACATAACTTGGCCTAAAGTTTGTATTAGGTACGTACTCTTTTTATCTCTCGTTTTCAACTACGAAAGTAATCCTAGCTGTTAATACCTAACTAGACATGTACTGTTTGGTCAGATTCTTGTCTTCAAAAGAGAAGGAAGTCACGTGATGTACTTCTAAGCATAGATCTCTATCCATTTGTATCCACACATTAAGTCAAGAAGAAAACCCGGCACGGCTTCAAGGTTTTTTGCCGGCTAAGTGTTCACATTTGCCAAAATTTGAAACTTGGGGACAAATTATATACTCCCGCGGCTCCTAATGTTCAGTTTTGACTTTTTCAAAGCCAATAAAATTCAACTTTGACTACGAATAACTCTCGAGCTGTAGTGTAAATTATTTTTAATTATTATTTTATATAATGAAAATTTAATCCTATAAGTCCGATTTTGATTTTTTCAAAGTCTCATTAGAGACGAGCTCTAGATTATTTATCTAGAGACGGCTTATGTTATCAATAAAACTATCAATGTTATTAATCAAAACGTTTGTTAACGAAATAAGTCTTGTTGTAATATTAAAAAATACTAATACTGAGAACATAAGTGTTTTGATTAATAACATCGATGAATTTACTAACAATATAGGTCCGTATCTAAATAAATTATTTGAAGACCGTCTCTCAATATACTTTACTCCTTGTGCTTGTCTTGTTTTATTTTTAATTTTTCCATTTTCTGGGAATTTTAGATCTTCCAAATGTTATTAGTATCATTATTTAATGGTTTAGTCTCATTTGTTCGCCTCTGCTACTATAAATTACAGCCTCCCATATGAATTCATGGCTTTAAGGAATTGCCCCTTGCACAAAAAACTTATTCTGCACTATGCAATTATCATAACTACATCTCAAAGATATGATACAACAGCCAGTATAGAGGCCACACAGCCCATATTCTAACACTCCGTGCCAAACAAATTGTACGTATGGTCCATTTAAATAAACTCATGTGTCAAATTTTTAGTAAAACAACATGCAGCTAGTTTGAAATGAAATCGTAGCACACTAGCATGGTCCAAAAAAATGGACCAACAAGTTTATAATTATGGCTAAATTTACTTTTTTGGCGCCACCAACCGTAAAACCAATATTCAAGTGAATTTGACCAAATAAATTGCATTTGAAATAATGGCTATGCTCCTAAAATTGAAATGAAATTGTAGAAGGATCCTAAATAATGGCATCACACATAAATTTATCCATACAAGATTCATTTTTGTATGGGAGATGAAAAAAAATGGCCCACTATCACATATAAAACAACAGAAGGCGAAGATTTCAGCCACTTAATAAGCTCATCTGCATTTTTACACGTCCAACTTGCTACTAAAAATTGGAACATCTTTACTATTGAGGGAGCACTTGGAGGTTGAAGCAGCCGGCCTAACTGTTGAAGAAAGTAGAAGCATGTTGTAGTACTCAGCCTGACTCTTGAGGGAGCACTTGGAGTTTCACTTGATCTCGAAGGTATACTTTTTAGGCGCGCTTGACGACCACGAAATCCTTTCTCAAATAAAGAGAAAAGAAGCCATGTTGTGAAAATATAGTATATAAAAGGACTAGCAAATGTTTTCCCAGGAGTAAAAATGTAAAAAAAGGGATACATAATATATACAAACAAGGTAGGGCTATCCTACAGGACTTGAATACCAGTGATGTAAGTACATGAAAATAGAGAGTTTCATCCTATTTGCAGTACTTCTTGAGCCATAATCCAATGTTGAGGAAGCTCTCAAAGTCAGACGGTGGCCTGCAAAGACAGAAACATGCTGATCAGATTCCTATAATGAACTGTAGCAATGGAATCTATCTGAACACTACATAAGCAGCTTACTTGTCGATGCTATGTATGTCTTTCAGAAACACGATCACCTTAGTCCCGACTCCTTTTTCCTTCAATGCCCGCGCGTACTGCATCGGGGAAGTATGAAAACAATTACAAAGCCACAATGATATGATGATGAACTCAGTTCCTACAGCTATTCTTAACACAATCAATGATAGTTCAAGATGTTCTGTTTAGATAAAATTATATATAAGCTGCAAATCCCATCCTAATACTACTCACTATTTCAATCAAACATACAGAGAGTGAGGTTTGAAGTCAGCAACAAAGTCAGACTATGATGATGCGAAGTCTTACTTGTATTCCATTCGAAACTGGTACACGAAGATCCTGGGCACCTAGAAGGAAGAGCGTAGGAGTTTTGACGTGTAACAGTACATGGAGATTTGGACTCATGAGATGGAAGAGAGTCTTGGTAACAATTAATACTCCTAATGAACATCTGGATTCAAGTCCTGAAGCAAGCCTAGAATCACTCTCCTGATTAGTGTTTACTTGATAGCTAAACAAGGCATGTATTATAACTAGAATTGAGCAAAGAGAATTAGGAAAAGAGATGATGAAAAAAAATTCTAAATCATAAAAAGCACAATCTAAGCTATAAAACCTCTTCACAATTTCTCTGTCCATCATGTATGATACTATCATAGATACATCCAGAATAACTAATGTACTTGATAATTACATGAGCAGATAATCCAATAAGCCTTACATGTATTATACTAGAATTGAGCAAAGGAAATCTGGAAAAAAGCGGATAAAACAAGACTATATGTCTGAATTTTCACCTTCAGACAATTTAAACAGCTTGAGTATACATGAAATCAATACTAAGAATCTCACATAGTAAGTGAAAGGGAAAAAAGTTATGTGACCCACCAAATCATAGCTACTCGCCGATAAAAATAAGGACCTGAAACAACTAGTCACCGGATTCTGGCAAAGTTTACCTTATGATAACAGGCCCAAAGCCAAAACTACGATTGCGAAAGCATGCGATTTGATACAATGAATCCATGTACAGTATATGAAAAAACATTTTTGATAGTAGATTGAAGAACGCCTAACCTTGAAACAACTGGACCAATTTCCTGAAATTGGCACCCTCCATTGAGTTGATGTGGGCAATAGAATCACCAGCACTGATGATGAGGTTTAGTATGGGAGAAGAAGCGTGTCCATGGCGGCTCCATTAATTTGCCCAAATCAATTTAGGGCGTACTGTATTGGAGAGTGAATTTAGGACTACAAATTTTTTTTCATTTTTTATTTGCTACAATAAAGAAATATTTATCGTCTAAGTCGGCAAAAAGAAATTGTTTAGGAAACTCACGTGACATTGCTCGGGGGCCTACCCATCTACTGCAAACATAGCTCGTTTCTCAATATCCAGTACGAAATGGAGTTAAAAACGATTGAATTGTATCTGAATGTAACGAGTAAAAAAAGGACGTACCTAGTACAAACCACAGGCCAGAATCTGTACTGGAATGTAGTTTTCTCAATTTTTTTCTGGCTCCGGATCCTCTCACCCTAATGGTACTACATCTCCTCCTCCAACTCATGGATGATTGACATGTATCCATTTAACCAACTCACTCTAAATTTTAAGTTTTAATATAGAATGTTATAAATTAGCATTTGTGCATCTATCTATACAAAAGGAAAGAAGATTCCTGATGTAATAAATGGAAATAAATCATGATTTGACCAAAATATTTGTGTCGTTATTCCATCATGTCTAAAATGAACAGAAGTCCATGGAAGTAAATTATAAAATCAATACAAGACCATGCACGCCTTTTTTTTTTTTTTTTTCCAATTCAAAATGTGTAGATAATGATTTATTTTAACTATCAGAATAATAAACATTTAAAAATAATAAATTATCTATTGAGGTGTTTAAAATATGAGGTGTCTATTCTTAAACCTCTTGATGAAGTTTCAAACGTTTACTTATAACTATTAACTTAATATGAGGTGTCTATCCTCCACCCACCACGGCACCACAACCAGATCCAAACCACCAAATCCACCACCATCCTCCACCGCACCACCACCCTCCGACCACTTCCGGAATCGAACAATAATTTTTAAAATAATTTGAATTTAAAATTTAAAAAATAATGTGAATTTTAAAAAAAAATTAAAAATCCATCTCTAAAATAGCCAGAATTTAAAAAAAAATTCTATTAGAGACGGATATTTATCCGTCTCTAACGACTTTTTAGAGACGGATAAATATCCGTCTCTAACTAGAGACGGATACTTTATCCATCAGTGAAACACTGTCAGGCACACGAAATTCTTGTGGATGCTAACCTTTTAAAAGTATCAGTGACCTGTGTCTTTATTCATCAGCCATGAACCACCAAGTCTTGTTTCCACACTAGACATAATATTTGCATTCACTGTTTTTATCTTCTCTAAAATTCAGATCTCTCCAATTGAACTCTCTTTTGTTGTTTTTCTTCTTTCACCATACATTTGAACTTCATTTGCATCATCCTCAGCTAGTCAGCTTTAGCCTTTTTTCTTCTCCTTCTTCAACTTCATCCCTAAAACATTCCTATTATTCATCGGAAATGGCAGCATATGGTGCTCTTGTATCTCTTTCCAAGGTCATTGACCTAACTCTATCCCAGGAACAAGAGTATGTTCACCCTTATAGCAGAGAGCAGATGATGTCTCTACACGAACAGATCCGTCTCTTGCAAGATCTGCTAGAGCATCTTCCAGGCAGATCTCACCCATCAATCGATGTACTGGAAAGTCGAATCAGAGATGCCTCGTACCGACTCGAGGATATCATCGAATATCACAATTACATCATTCAATATGACGTTCACAGTCACAGATCCTGGTTTGAAAAATTAAAAAGTTCTATCATGCGATTTTTGCCAGTAGCAATAACTTCATTCTCATTTTGTCGTTGTGCTAGAGAAATTGGTATTCTTCTGGAGGAAGCAATGGAATTGAAGGAACACAATCTCCAGGACAAAGATACATCTGGAGCAAGTCATCCTTTGACTACAACAAGTTCTTCAAGTGAGCCGCCTACTGCCAAGCTGGATTTCAATCAGAACGAGATAATGGATTGGATTTTTGGAAGAAGCTCCAACCTTGAGATCATTCCGATCACTGGGATGGGAGGAATTGGCAAGACTACTCTTGCTAGAACTGTCTACGAGCATCCAACCATGAAGCATCATTTTGATATTTGTTCTTGGGTAACTGTTTCTCAAGAATACAGCGTCAATGAGATTCTCCGTGGGCTTCTATCACATGAGCAACAAAACACGCCTGATGGGAGACTGGTAGAATTTGCGCACAAGAGATTGATAGGCAGGAAATTTCTTATTGTGCTCGATGACATGTGGGATGTAAAAGCATGGGATGGTGTTAAGAATGCGTTCTACGATGATAGAAAAGGTAGTCGCATCATCGTAACCACAAGGTTGTTAGATGTGGCTGCTTATGTTGCCTCTTCGGGTCATGTACATGAAATGCAGTATCTGAAGGATGAGCAGAGTTGGAATCTGTTACGAGAAAAGGTGGGTGGAAACGAACTCTGGTCTAAGGAACTTGAAGATCTTGGGAGAATAATTTCAAGAAACTGCAGAGGACTCCCGCTCGCAGTAGTTACAATGGCAGGACTTCTCAAATTCAACATGACAGGAGAGTATTGGAAACAAGTTGCAAGCGATACTAAATCAGAAACGGTTGGAAGTGACGATCAATTTTTCGGAATTCTTGCTTTGAGTTACACCAACTTGCCTCATTACTTAAAAGCATGCTTCTTGTATTTCGGAATTTTCAGGGAAGACTATGAGATTCCAACTGAAGAACTCGTGAGGTTATGGGCAGCCGAAGGATTCTTAAAACCGAGAGGATCTAAAGAAATGGAGGAAGTTGCAGAGGAATACTTGGAGGAGCTTGTAGCCAGAAGTCTTGTTTTGGTCAGTAATAAGAGGCTTGATGGGAGAATCAAAACATGCATCATTCACGATGTGCTATGGGAGTTGAGCTTAAGAAAAGCACACGAAGAGAAATTTTATCGTCATATCATACTATTTTCATCTTGGTTGGATACGTACTCCAATAACGACCTACGCAGAGTAAGTGTCGATCCAGACTGTTTTACTGAGGATCTAGTTCACCACACGCATATCCGTTCTCTCCGACTCGATGACTATGAACATGTGTTGTCTGTTATCCGACATTTTAGGTTAATCAGGGTATTGGGCAATGTTGGTATTACTGAGAAATATCAACTCAGTTTTCTATATCAACTGACAAACTTGAGGTACCTTCACATTTTCCTTTTGGGTGATGGTTATCAACCACCCTTGGCGATTGGTGAATCAATATCAAACTTACGAAATCTCGAGTCGCTTATCTTTAGCGGATCATGGCAGACTCACTTTCGGGACTACAAATTGCTTTTGCCATATGAAATATGGGAGATGCCACGTCTAAGACATCTTATTTTAGTAGAAGGGAGCAAATTGGCATGTCTAGCACTCAGCGAGATCAGTTGTTGTGGCCTTCAGACACTAACCAAGGTAACAAATTTCGATTTGATCTGGTGCATGACTGCAAAACTTTCAAATCTGAAGAAGTTGAAGCTGTTATATGACAAAGATCTCACTGGTGGTCTAAAGACGTTTCGCCTTTATAATCTTGTTCATCTTCACCAACTTGAAGATCTCGTTGTCAATTGTTTGCATTCTTATGTGAAAGTGACTGATTTATCATTTCCCCATAAGCTGAAGAAACTGTCTTTGAAACGGACTAACATGCCCGTGGAGAACATGTCTCGCATTGGATCATTGCCAAACCTTGAAGTTCTAAAACTAAAGGTGTTTTCTATTCAAGGCGATGAATGGGAACCAATTGATGGGGAGTTTCGTCAATTGAAGTACCTCAAAATGGATTGCTTACAGTTGATGGAATGGAGAGCTGAAAGCGAACATTTTCCACAGCTTGATACGCTAATTATTAAGGAATGTAATAATTTGAAGGAGGTTCCAGTTGGAATTGGAGAAATCAATACGCTGCAGAAATTGGTTCTGGTAGATTGCCGTGCTGCTGAAGAGTCCGTGAAGGAAATAAAAGCTGAACAAGAGAGCCTATGTAATGATTTGCTTCAAGTTATTATTAGAAATTATTCTTTGTGGTTCTGGGATAAGGCGCAATACTAAGGATGATTGCTGGATGATTGCAAGGTTTCTGAAGAGTCGGTGGAGGAAATAAAGCGGAACAAGAGAGTCTACGTAATGACTTGCTTCAAGTTATTATTATTAGATCAAAGTGACTCAGAAATTATATGTAATCTGTAAATTGTAACCACCCTTAATATAGGAACATAATACATGCTCCTTCACTTGCAGCCGCCGTTCGTGTTAATGTAGCCTTATCTGCTATCAAATCCCCGTTCTGTATGGATTCTGAAATCAAGCAAACCATTGCAGTAAAGAAGCAGCATTTGTGCTCAGCTCAAGAATGATGCAAACGAAGCAAATTCTCCGAATCTGAGCACAACACTACTACTACCAATTGCTCTGGAGTTCATGCATCTCTGTATCTAACCAATAGGCCGAAATCAGATTACTCTATAGTGCTAGTGCTGCAATTACCTTCGCTTGTTTACGCCCACAAGGCAGTGCACACTGCAAACACGAGCCGAACTTGATCCTGAACAATGGTTATTGGAGCATAAATGTGGAGATCAAAACTCATTCAACCAAATTAAGGTTGCTGCTTAGTAAACTTAATTGGGTACAACTTTTGTTCTTCAACATCATCTATAGTTCCTATAGATTATGTAAAGTTGAGCCTGGCCTTCTTCCAAACTGCTATAAATTGGACAGAACTTATATATAGACTTTTAATATATGTTCTGTTCTGTTTTGAGCTGTATAGTTTGTGTAATGTCTCAGATTTCTTCTTTGTGTATTTAGGCAATTTCGGCTAGATTTATACTTCAACTGTAAGAATTTCTTGTTTGCTGTAATGTTTTGTTTGTATCTGGATACATCGGAGCTGATTTGTACATAGTTTGGCATGAAGTGAACACTCAACTTTTATAGTCTATATTTCTACTGCCACATCTCTCATGCTGTTAGAATTCCATGTAACGAGACACCAGAACAACGTAGTTGCACCAAAGTTTTGGCAAAAATCAATGTCACTCTGGTCATTGTAGTGAAGTGTATGTCAGACCAAGATCATCGTCTTTGGATTTGCAGTGGATCGTAACCGGAGCAGCGTTCGGTATCGTGTTTTTTAGATAAACGTGGTAATGTCCAAGAATGCATGTGCGTGCGGATACGTCTACGATGTTGGATGTAAGTATTATGATGAAAACAAGGAAAAGTGTGTTGCTATTAGAAAAAGACATCTTGTGATTGTGAAGTGAAATGTGATTGATCTTGTATTCATTTCCGTGAAGTGGTTTTATAGCATATGAGAATAAATTTCGACAAGATCGAATTAAGGAAGATCGATGAAAATGGAACAAAATTAGGGGTAATTAAATCCAGATTTTGATTTAAAAAAAAAAAAAAAAAAAAACAGATTTTGAGGAGACTGAATGTTTACTTTCTATCGATCTCCCAAAATTATGGTAAGATACATTTGAATTTTGACCTTGATTTTTTAAACGTGCACTCATTTAGATGCCAAGATTTTATACTTTTAAAAAGTGCACTAATTTGGACCTTGATTTTAAGAATGTGCACATAATTTAGAAGCCAAAAGTTTCTATTTTGGCCATGGATTTTGATAATTAGCGTGAGCGTAAATTTGGGGACGTGAAAAGGAATAGGTAACGCTTGCTTATTTAGAGCATGTATTTTAATTTTCATGGAATTTCTGTCCCCGAAATAATTTTTCCGCTTCAATTTGTTGACATATTTGATAAAAATTAATCTCAAATCAAATAATAAATTATTAAAAAAATCGTGAAGGATGGTTCACTTGGTTAAAAGTAATTAAAATGTGATTTGTGCCTTCTCAACGCCATATAAATAGATAAATAAATAAAATGATATATTAGAAAAAATATAGAGTAGTATGATTAACACATTTTCATAATGTAATTTTTTAATTATTTTCATATTTCCAGTAAGCTTAGCAGAGTTGTTATGCGTGTAAAGTCTTACGGGGAATTGTCGGCTTGTTAAGGTCCGGGCTGGGCTCGTTTGATAGGTGTTTGAGCCTATATTGGTGCTTGTTTCGTTATTGAGTCGAGTCTTGTCCCCTCATTATTTTTAATTCACATACGTATTTGATAACGAGTCCGACTAAAACACAAATCAGATGAGCCGAGTTCGAGCTTAATTTATATATGCGAGAGGAAGTCAAATTCAAAAAGTTAGCTCGATTTGCTTATAAGTCAAGCCGAATTTAAGACCAATTAGAACTCTGAGTTTGAGGAATGCAATACTCGACTCGGTTGACATTCATGACACAACTCGAGTTTGATGATTTTCCGTTAATTCATGCTTCTTAATTTTTTACTATTTATAAGCTGATTTCTCCATGACTTACTGTTTGACCAGTACGGGTTCTACACAAAGCTAGCTTTTAGGTTCAGGCCTGAATAGTTTTAGTATGGGACAATTAGTGTCATACCCTAATCTTTTCTACTAATTAGTGATATATAATATATTTATTACAATTTAATGTCTATATATATAATTTCAAATATGCCCTCTAACTAAATACTAAATATAGTATATATTTAATCTTCAATCATATATTAGAATCTGTCAAACACCATCAAAATAAACGATCATTCCTATTTAACATCATTTAATTGCAAGCATCATTTAGTATTATATTACAAGCATCATCCAATACGAAACAAACATCATATTATACTGCAAGCATCATATTACACTACAAGCATCATTTAGCATTATATTACAAGCATTCAATACGAAACAAGCATCCAGTACGAAACAAGCATCATATTAGTATTACAAACATCATTTAGCATTGAATTACAAGCATCATATTAGTACTGCAAGCATCATTTAGCATTAAATTACAAGCATCATATAATACAAGCCTTCAAAATGAAACAAGCATCACATTAGTTACACAGACACCATTGATACATTAAAGTATCAAGCATCATTCTTCAATAGTTATAACATGCATCAAGCATCATTAAGAAAGCATTCAAATTTAAATGAGGAAAACAAAAATAACTCAATGTAACCTACTAATTGAACACATGCCAATAGAATTAAGTTAATGAGGTACGATGTCAATAAGGAAACATGAACATAAAAAAAAAAAAAAAAAAAAAAAAAAAAAAAAAACATGATAATGGAGGATGTAGGAAGCTAGAAGGTTGATTATTGTGATGATGATGCTTGCATCAATCAGCAGATGCTTGTATCAATTAACAGATGCTTGCTTGTTTCAACTGGCGTCCGGCGTGTGAATGTATTGATAATGGTGTGTTTTGAATTTGTATTTTGATTTAGTTTCCTATAAATAAGGGATTGATTCATCACAAAGTCTCATAAGAGACGGTTTTTAGATAACTTATCCAAAGACGACTTATGTTATCAATAAAAATATCCATGTTATTAATCAAAACGTCTATGTTGTTAATGACATAAGTCTTGTTCTAATATGAAAAAACACCAATGTTAAGAACATAGGTGTTTTGATTAATAATATCAATGATTTTCTTGACAATATAGGTTCGTCCCTAAATAAATTATTTATCTCTAGATAAATTATTTAAACACCGTCTCTCAGGAGACTTACTCTTTATTTTTATCAATAATGGTGTATTTAATTTCAAATTTACTAAAAATAATAAAATCACTAATTTGTAGGAAGTTTATCAACAATTTGTAGAATTTTTTTTTTTTTTTATGTATAATTAAAGTGTAAGAAGTTTTTGAAAATTACACTAATTTACTAATTTGTAATTAGGGCGATTTACATCTGACACCCTTTTAAAATAGTCACTGAACACTTAGGTTCCTAATGTTTGAAATATTACGTTGAATGACAAAATATGACTTATGAAATATAAGTATTTACAACAAAGGATAAAAGTCAACTCTCATCATTAACATTACAATTTTACCCTTTCATTTTTACTTTTCTTTCCAATTACATTTTATTAAGCAGTTGGCTCAAAAATTCCAATATTAGTAAACCAACCCCGAACTTTTAATTATATTTTTAATTGCAACCCTACTTCTTTCTCAAATTAAAAAAATTAAAACATACATGGAGCTTCCGATTCTAAGCTCCCTCTGTCACCAATAAGATGAAAAGGAGATCTGATGAATACTTGTAGAAGGAATATAAATTCTATTGTATTTAGAGCCAAACTAAACAAAAATACCAAAAGCAATTTGCACATTCTAAACTATAGATGTCTTCATTTTTATAAGAGCAATATACACAATTAGGATAATTGAGGTATCGATCCATGGATTCTCCTTTTCAATTAACCAAAGAAAGAAGAAATGTTAGAACTATTACAAAAATAATTTTTTGGGGTATGTTTATTAGAATTTTAGTGCTTCGATATTGTTTATAAAAATTTGAAAGTTTTGAGTCACACGTGTAATAAATAAAAAATTGCATTTACAAATAAATGGTTTATTCATCAATGAATGGGGGCATATTTCGATTATTTTACTAAAGTCAACATAAAAAAGAGAAAGTTATCCTTTAGTGTAATATTTTAAATATTAGGGACCTAAACGTTCAAGCACTATCTTAAAAGGGTGATAGATGTAAATCCCCCTCTGTAATTATTCCTTTAATCAACTTTACACTCATCTTGTACCTGTTGGATGAAATTCCTCAACGAACTCCATTGTTGAAATCAACTGAAAATGCAGCTCCTCATCATCATCAGCTACCCATGACACTGTTGCAAGCCCACATTTATCAAAATTCAGGTAATTATTGTTTCCTTTAGCCCTGGATTTATATATAACGTTTGGTTGTGGCTGATATCTTAGAGTTGATTATAACTATAAATTCAAGTTTGTTTATTACTCCTATTTCGTATTCTTGAGCTTTAGGCATTTAGTATAGAGCTTCTTTGTTTGTCTTTTGGGTTTCTTATTTTTTTCTATGATTTATTACGTAGGAGTATATGATTCCTTACATCTCTAAGGCCTCTGTAAATCATCCCCTGCTAAGAAAGTATGTGACCGAGTTTTACACAGTGATGGTAAGAATCTTAAGCTGTATCTTTTGGATTTTATGTAGGCCATATAATATGGTGGCTTAAAGTAAACTCTCAGCTTTGTTACTCTATTCTTGTATAATAAACCATCATTCCTGCAACTTCGTCACGTTCTATTTCAAGTCTCAACTTTGCATTACTTCTCCTTGTGAAGTTCCAGTCTTTTCTATGTAACATATATATACAAGGAACTTTATGGGTGTGCATTATTGTCTTCTTGCCAGAAATTCGATCTTTCTTGTTGTTCTTTGAATCTTCATTGAACTGTATGAAGATATTCTACCCCTTTGAGAAAGATAGAATGATCAATTCCCCGCGGATATTTGTCTTCCTAACCTCACAAGTTTGAATTTTTACAATGTTCGGATCCTGAATGAGAGCTCAAACACTAACCACCTTATTATATGCTTTCCCAGTTCTCAAAACATTGTGATTGGAGTGTTGCAAATGGTTGAAAGTGAGCTTGTGGAAATCCATGCAGCAGAACTAACTAGATTCGATTCTTACGGTGTGTGTGACCTGCTGAAGCTGATTATGGCTATTCAATCAGTGCTGAGGTAAGATCTTTGCACTTTCTCCAATGTGTATGCGTAATGCATGTTACGTGTATTTTGGATGCAATATACTTTTTCTGCACAATTCTACTAATGTTTTTTCTTCAAAACACAAAGCCATAGTCGTAGTGCTATATTCAGACCACTTATAAAATTATGCACTGACACTAGAAACATTTGAGCAGTCTACCAGTTATATATGAACATCTCTTGAGTTTGCCGTGTATAGTTAATGATCGTGTTGCAGAAATGATGCTACTGTAATAATCAAGTAAGATCGAGGTTGTACCATAATTTAAGCTAGCAAGTAGTAAACAAAGTACCATATCGTCAAATTGTAATATCTGGGAAAATCCTCCCAGTCACTCTGGCTTCCGTTTTCTCTTACTTGTGTCAATAAATCTCGCCCTACTCCAGTGTTTGGTGAGTAGTAAGGATATTATAGGTGATGGCACTCAAATTTCTAGCTTTTGAATGAGAAGTAGTTTTTGGGCTGCCCAAAAAGTATTGGATTCTTTTTATTTTTTCTAAAGGCAATAAGTTCCAATTTATGGAGCTTCTCTGTTTGCTTTTTTGGATTTCTTTTATGTATATGATTCCTTACATCTTTTATTCCTCTATGAATCATCCCCTGGTAAAAAAGCATATGACCCGACTGTTGCAGACTTTATGCTAATGGAGATGTAGTGATGGTATGAATCTTATATTATGCTGTATGTTTTCGATTTTATGTAGGCCGTATATATATTGTGCTTAAAGTAGACTATCAGCTTTGATACGCAAACTTGTACCATACTTTTTAAATGGGACAGAGGGAGTATGTTTCATTGTAGATACTTTAGCTGCGTATTTGCATTTGATTTAATTAGGCCTTGCGTTCTGTTTGATTCTTCCTTTTAGCGTGCATTTGGTACCAGTTAGAACGGTTCTATCGAACCTGGCACACAAAATCGGCCCAAGAATGGACAGGGTTTGGTGTATTCTAAGTACTAATCTTTCTAAAAGTGTAAATGATCTGTAATGTTCTAAAGTCTATATCATATGGACATATATGGTCCTCCTTATCTTCAGTGTTCCTCATCATCCACCTTTCCAGAATAGCTACCCTTATCTTCATCATTCATCAATTAACAACCAAGTCTTATTCCACTGGTTTGTTATCCTTGCTTTTTACTGATCAACCAAATATTGCTATCTCTCTAAAATTTCTTACAGCACCCGAAGTCTCTTTCCTGATTTCCTTCTCTCACCATACATTTCAACTTAATTTCCATCATCCTGAGCTCTCCTCCTCTTCTTACCTAAAACTCGTATTCCTACAATGGCAGCATATGCAGCTCTTGTATCTCTTTCCAAGGTCATTGATCTAACCCTGTCCCAGAAACGAGAGTACGGTCTCTTTTATAGCACAGAGCAGATGATGATTCTACATGAAGAGATCGGTCGCCTGCAAAATCTGCTAGAAGATCTTTCAAGCAGATCTCATCCACCCATTGATGAATTTGAAAGTCGAATCAGAGATGTTTCCTACAAGCTGGAGGATATCATTGAAGATGGTGAAGACGGCATTGAAGATTACACTCCCAGCTCCTTCTTTGTGAAGTTTACAAGCTTTTTATGCATGCGATCTTCTCCAGTAGCGAAGGCTCAATCCCCAGTGGCAATAACTCCATCCTCGTTTGCTGGTTGTGCTAGAGAAATTCATATCCTTCTAGAGGAGACAATGGAAATGAAAGAAAACAATCTCCAGTTCAAACATACATCAGGAGCAAGTCATCCTTTGACCACAAGAAGTTCTTCAAGTGAGGCGCCTACTGCCAAGCTAGCTTTCAATCAGAACGAGATAATGGATTGGATTTTTGGAAGAGGCTCTAACCTCAAGATCGTTCCCATCACTGGGATGGGAGGAATTGGGAAGACTACTCTTGCTAGAGCTGTCTACGAACATCCAAACACTAAGCGTCATTTCGATATTTGTTCCTGGGTAGCTGTTTCTCAAGGATACAATGTCAAAGAGATTCTTCATGGGCTTCTTCCATCGGACCAACAAAATGAGCCTGATGGTAGACTGATAGAGTGTGTGCATAAAAGATTGATTGGCCGGAGATTTCTTATCGTGCTTGATGACATGTGGGATGTAAAAGCATGGGATGGTGTCAAGAATGCATTTTATGATGATAACAAAGGCAGTCGCATCATTGTAACTACGAGGCTGTTAGATGTGGCTGCATATGTTGGCTCTTCGAGTCATATACATGAAATGCAGTTCCTGAAGGATGAGCAGAGTTGGGATCTGTTGCAAGAAAAAATGGGCAGAAACATGCATTGGTCTAATAAACTTGAAGATCTTGGAAGAACAATTTCAAGAAACTGCAGAGGACTTCCGCTGGCAGTAGTTGCAATGGCAGGACTTCTCAAATTCAACATGACAGAAGAATATTGGAAACAAGTTGCAAGAGATACTACATCAGAAATGGCTGCAATTGACGATCAATTGTTCAGTATTCTTGCTTTAAGTTACACCAACTTACCTCCTTACTTAAAAGCATGCTTCCTGTATTTCGGACTTTTCAGGGAAGACTATGAGATTCGAACCGAGGAACTTGTGAGGTTATGGGCAGCCGAAGGATTCTTAAAACCTAGAGGATCTAAAGAAATGGAGGAAGTTGCAGAGGAATACTTGGAGGAGCTTGTAGCCAGAAGCCTTGTTTTGGTCCAGAAGAAGAAGCCTGATGGGAGAATCAAAACTTGCAGCATTCACGATGTCCTACGGGATCTGAGTTTAAGAAGAGCACACAAAGAGAAATTTTACCTTCATATCACGCACTCTTCTCCTTTGAGGGACAGATATTCCAATTATGACCTGCGCAGAGCAAGTATTGATTCATATTGTTTTCCCAGGGAACTAGTTTGCCACAGACATGTCCGTTCTCTTCGATACGATCAGAATGAAGACGTGTTGGATGTCATTATAGCTTTTAGTTTAATCAGGGTGTTGGGTAAAGTTTGTATTACTGAGGAACTTCAACTCGACAATCTATATTACCTGACCAACTTGAAGTACCTTCACATTCACCTTTCTTCCGGAAGATTGGAACGACCACCACTAACGGTTGGTGAATCAATATCCGAACTACAAAATCTTGAGACGCTTGTTTTTAGTGGAGATTGGCTGACTGAGTTTGGTGCCAGCACATTGGTTTTGCCAGCTGGAATATGGGAGATGCGATGCCTAAGACATCTTAATTTAGTCAAAGGAAGCAGATTGCTACGTCCAGCACTCAAGGAGATCAGATGTTCCAGCCTTCAAACACTAACCGAGGTAAACAATTTGGTTTTGAACGGGAGCGTGACTGCAATACTTTCAAACCTGAGGAAGTTGAAGCTGACTTACGATTATTTTATCACTCAAGATACAACTTATGTGTATCGCTTTAATAATCTTGTTCATCTGCACCAACTGGAAGAGCTCAATGTTGTATGTGATGATGCTAGCGTGAAAGTGACTGATTTTTCCTTTCCGCATAAGCTAAAGAAGTTGTCTTTGAAAGGGACAAATATGTCTGCAGAGAACATGTCTCTTATTGGATCTTCACAAAACCTTGAGGTTCTAAAACTGAAGCACCATGCATTTGAAGGCAAGGAATGGGAACCAATTGAAGGGGAGTTTGTACAGTTGAAGTACCTCAAAATGGAAAGATTACGGTTAGAGGAGTGGAGAGCTGACAGCGAACATTTTCCACAGCTTGAGAAACTAGTTATAAAGAGATGTAAGCTGCTGAAGGAGGTTCCGGCAGGAATTGGAGAAATAAATACGCTACAGAAATTGGTGCTTGAAGATTGCAAGGCTGCTGAAGAGTCGGTGGAGGTCATAAAAGCGGAACAAGAGAGCCTATGTAATGATTTGCTTCAGGTTATTATTATTAGAAAGAGGTGATGAATGAAATTAAAGTAAAGTTACCTGTAATATATGTAAATTACGACTCAAAATAACTGTAATTTTTCTTAAAGCAGCACATTAACTGGTAATATTATTGATCAGGCATGCATCATGGATTAATCTGAGTACAGAGTATGTAGAGTAAAGAAGAAGCATTTGTAATCAAGAATGATGCAAATACGGGTTGAACTTAAGCCTCACAACGATTATTGGAGCATAAATGTGGAAATCAAAACTCATTCAGCAAAATGAAGGCTGCAGCTTAGTATACTTGGTTACAACTTTTGTTCTTCAGCCTTATCTATAGTGCCTAGACCCGAGAAGCAAGGACTCATCCCGTTCATTTCAGACCAGACCGGTAAGGGAGAAAGAAGGGGAACAGGAAATGTAAAGTCGAGCCTGATCTTCTTCCAAACTGCTATCAATTGGACAAGACTTGTAGAGTTTTGATTTTCTGTTTCTGTTTTGAACTGTTCAGTAGGTGTAATGCCTTAGATTTCTTCTCTGCTCGACCAAATTTGTCAACCGTTGCGTTGTCTCATTGAACTGAAGGACTATCATCATCAACTTCTTCATGCAACTCATATGGTACCACTACGGTTTTCAACAAAGCTAACTTTTCAGTTTCAGGTAAGGAGAAAGTTTGACTTTCTCTACACTAACTTGTGTATTCGACGAAATTCCTCAACGAACTCCAGCAGGAATTGGAGAAATCAAAACACTACAGAAATTGGTTCTTGAAGATTGCTGGGCTGCTCAAGAATCAGTGGAGGAAATAAAAACCGAACAAGAGAGCCTATGTAATGATTTGCTTCATGTTATTATTGCCAGGAGCTGATTGAGAAATAATTTGTATTTAAATTGTAACATAAGTGTTAAGTATTCGAACCAAGATCGCAATAAAACCAATCAACTACTTGACAAATAAAATCACCAATCAAAGCAATAAAACACAAGCACAATTTAACGTGGTTCGATTGAATAAATCCAATCTACGTCCACGGAGAATCAACGAATTTTATTACTCCACAACCTTCCTCGAACCAGCTAAGTTACAGAGAAATTGACCCAGAATTACGTCCCGAATTCTACTACACAATCCTCACAACTACAGCTAATAATCACTATTCTAAACACGAAGAATAGCCCATCAATCGAAGAGATTATCAGCTTGCTCTGTTTGTTGTTCTTAAATAAGAAAACAGAGAGTCGAACAAGAATAGGAAAACTGCCAGAAGGAATTTGAGCCGTTGATCTCTAACCGTCATAAGTGATCTGATGGCTAGCAAGAAAACTTGTTTTTACTTACTCATTTACTATTACGTTTTCTTCTTTGATTTGGTTTAGGAAACCAACAGCACTTCTTCCAATTTTCAATCAAGTCCCTGTGCTTCCAAAACATTTCATTCCAGTCCCTGTAAATCTGAAATCTTCGAAACACACCCCAAACTTCACAATCTCCACCTTGTTGAGAAGATAACAAGAGTAACTTCATTCATCTCACTTTCTCTTTATCAGTATCATCCTTTGATGGACAATAGCTCCAGCACACAGTGCTGGCATCCCTCAATACTTTGAGACGCCAACTAAATTCAAACAATGTAAGAACTTAGTTGGATTTAACACCTTTGTCAACATATCTGCAGCATTCTCTAATGTTGACACCTTCTCAATCTTTACTTCACCTTTATCCATGATGTCTCTGACAAAATGCAACCTCACATCAATGTGTTTGGATCTCTCATGAAACATCTCATGCTTGGACAAGTATATAGCACTTTGACTGTCACTAAGTATGGTTACAGCTCCTTGTTGCAGACCAAACTCATTGATAATTCCCTTCAACCATAAACCTTCCTTCACAGCCTCAGTTATTGCCATGTACTCAGACTCAGTGGTTGATAATGCAACCACACTTTGCAGATTAGATTTCCAGCTTATAGTTGATCCAAACAAGGTGAATACATATCCAGATTGAGATCTTTTGTTATCAAGATTTGCTGCATAATCTGCATCCACATATCCTAGTATAGGATCATGTAACCACTTGTCATTCTTGCAGAATTTTATCCCAATATCTGTAGTTCCTCTCAGATATCTCAGTATGTTCTTTACAGCATTCCAATGATGTTCTCCAGGATTAAACATGTATCTACTTGTAACACTTATCCCATAAGCAACATCTGGCCTGCTGCAAACCATAGCATACATTATGCTACCAATGGCATTTGCATATGGGATCTTGTTCATATGCTCCACCTGCTCCTGTGTTGTAGGACTATTCTCCAGTGATAGTCTAAAGTGTTGAGCCAATGGAATGCTGCTAGGTTTGCATTCCTGCATATGAAACCTCTGAAGTACCCTCCTCAAGTAGTCACCTTGATTTAACTTCAATACTCCAGCTTTTCTATCTCTGTAGATATCCATCCCAAGAATCCTCCTTGCATTGCCAAGGTCTTTCATCTCAAACTTATTACTAAGTTGGTTTTTCACTTGCTGCAACTCATCCATGCTACTACTAGCAATCAACATGTCATCTACATACAGGAGTAGATATGTAATGACATTTGCACCCTCTTTCTTCAAGTACACACAGCTATCATATGCAGATTTAATGAAACCAATTTCTTCCATATACTCACTGAACTTCCCGTACCACTGCCTGGGGCTTTGTTTTAATCCATAGAGAGATTTCTTCAGTAAACACACCTTTTCTTTATTCTCTGGTAGAATAAATCCTTCAGGCTGTGACATATAGATGGTTTCTTCAAGATCACCATGCAGCAATGCTGTTTTAACATCCAGTTGTTGTAGCTCTAAGTTAAATTGAGTTACAATACTCAATAGAATTCTTATAGAGGTATGCTTGACTACTGGAGAGAATATATCATTGTAATCCACTCCCTCCTTCTGAGTAAATCCTCTAGCAACTAGCCTTGCCTTGTACCTCACTTGTTCTGTATTTGTAACTTCAACCTTTCTCTTGTAAATCCATTTACAGCTTACTATCCTCTTGTTCTGTGGTTTTTGAACCAATTCCCATGTCTTGTTCTTCTCAAGAGATAGCAACTCCTCCTGCATAGCAACCATCCATTCTTGCTTATTCACTCCTGTACTTGCTTCTGTGAAGTTTTGAGGCTCTTGATATTCAATATCATGACAAGTACTTAGTGAATATGCCACCATGTTGCTAAAACCATACATATTCGTAGGTTTAGACTGTCTCCTCTCTCTATCTCTTGTCAGCTGGAAGTTTCTGATTTCTTTTGTAACTGGTACCACATTCCTCCTTGTGTGGTTTCTTTTCTCAGTAGCTGGTTGTGTAACTTCTGGAGCTTGTTGTTCCTGTGTAGAAATGCTGGTTGTGGTAGTTGGACTAGTATTAATCCTGGTATGAGATCTCTGTGATGTATTACTCCTCATAGGTGAGCTTTGTGATGCTTCAACTCCAGTTGAGTTGTTAGGCTGATCACTTGCATCTTCTTGAACATGAGAATCACTCACCACTTCGTGGTTTTCTTTAACTTGATCATTTATTCTCATAAGCTCCACCTCAATCTCAGAATCTTCAAACTCCTTCATACCAGTTTCCAGGTGATGATCAATGTTCTTGTATGGGAACACATCTTCTTCAAACATTACATCCCTGCTTATAACTACCTTCTGAGCATTCTTCTCAATACACCACAGCTTGTATCCCTTCACACCCTTAGGGTAGCCCAAGAAAATGCATTTTAATGCCCTTGGCTCAAGTTTGTCCTGCCTGACATGTACATATGCTAGACAACTGAATACTCTTAAGTGTGAGTATTCCTTTACAGCTCCATACCACAATTCATCAGGAGTTTTCATCTGTATGGCTGATGATGGAGTTTTATTTATTAAGTAACACACAGTAGTTACAGCTTCACCCCAGAAGGACTTAGGAACTCCAGCTTGAAACATGATGCATCTTGTTCTTTCTAGAAGAGTTCTATTCATCCTCTCAACTAAACCATTTTGTTGAGGAGTACCAGGTATTGTTATGTGTCTCTTAATACCTTTATCCATGCAGAACTTGTTGAATTCCCTTGATAAAAATTCTAAACCATTATCAGTTCTCAACACTTCAACTTTCAAGCCCTTTTCCAGCGACCTCTGCACACCACTCTTTGAATCTAGAGAATGCATCACTCTTGTTCCTCAGCACATACACCCACACTCTCCTGGTGTAGTCATCTATCAGTGAAAGGAAATATCTACCTCCACCTTTTGTCTGCACTTTTGCAGGTCCCCATAGATCTGCATGTATGTAATCTAGGGGAGCACTACTGGTATGTATATACGGTTGGGAAGGTCCTTTAGCTTTTCCCATAATACATTGCTCCAGATTTTCAGCTTCTCAATCTTGCTTGTAAATACACCTTCTTCTGCAACTCAATCAACCCCTTCTCACTTACATGTGCCATTCTCCTGTGCCATAGCTCAGTATCATCCATACTAGCTACTGATACATCACCAATAATCACCCTACACCTCATATAGTAGAGCTTATTCCTCCTTATGCCACTTAGGGGTGTTCAAAAATACCGAAAAAACCGAAACACCGAACCGAAACCGAACCGAAAAACCAAACCGATAACAAAGGGTTCGGTTTTCGGTTTGCTATTTTTAAGCAAATCGGTTTTCGGTACAATACCGAAAATTACCGAAACCGAACCGAAAACCGAAATTCTTAAAAAATCCAAATATTCTTACATTGTCGAAAAAGTATGGCCTTATTTCATTGAGTATTGCATTATTTATTAAAGCAAAAATTATACATTACTAACATAAAATAACAAGAATGCAATGTTTATGCATTGCTCACATGTTACAGTAATTAAGTTTGATAAAACAAACTACTACTTCTTCTAGTCTAACTACTGTGAGCTTATTTTCATGCAAATATTTTTCATGTAGGGAGGTTATTAAAACAAATATTGAAACGTAACGAGGTTATTTTTTCATTTTTAAAATAATTTTTCGGTATTTTCGGTTTTTACCGTACCGTTACCGAAATTTTCGGTATGGTACCGAACCGAAAAATAAATTCGATTCGGTTTTCGGTTTTCATAATTTTTGCAATTTCGGTTTTCGGTTCGGTTCGGTATACCGTTACCGAAATGAACACCCCTAATGCCACTCATGACAGCAGATGCATCCTTATTATACACAGTAAGCACACCATTCTCTGAGCTAAATCTATATCCTTTCTGCTCTAATGTACCAATAGAGATTAGATTTCTTCTGAGCTCAGGAATATACCTGACATCTGTGAGTATCTTCAAAGATTCATCATCCATTCTGAGCTTTATGTCACCAACACCTTGAATGTTGCATACCATATCATTCCCCAGCATAATTGTGCCTCCATAGCTAACATCCAACTTGGTAAACCACTCCTTATATGGACAGATATGGAATGTGCATCCAGAATCAAGAATCCATTCACCATTGGCTTGATCTGTGATATTTAACACTCCTCCTGGGATATTTATCACCTCATTTGTGATATTTAACACTCCTCCTGGGATATTTATCACCTCATCTGTGATATTTAACACATCCCCATCATACTCAATATTTCCCGCAAACTCATGGGAAGTACTCTTTCCACCTTTATTGTCCTTTTGTTTCTTTAACAAGAAACAATTTTTCTTTAGGTGGCCAGGTTTCTTGCAGTGATGACAAATCCTGGTTTCCTTGTTTGAAAAACCACCACCAACTGGTGCTTTACCCTTGTTCTTCTGGTACTGTGGTTGAAACTTAGGGTTGTAGTTATTGTTCCTGACCATGAGACCCTCACCAGATGCCTCTACCTTAGCTGTCTCCTTTTGTTGCTCCTTCTGCCTGATTAAACATTGAACTTCCTCCAATGTAACCTTCTTTTGGCCTGTGAATGCAATTGCATCCCTGATGCTCTCATAAGACTTAGGTAGAGAATTAAGCAAAATTATTGCTTTATCTTCATCAGGAAGCTTTGAATCTTCAATGCTATCAATCTCATCCAGAGTTTTGTTGAACTTAGCCAGTTGCTCAAGAATGTTCCTATCTGGATCCATCCTGTAAGAATACAGTTGTGATTTCATAAATAATCTCCTAGCTAAAGATCGTGTTTGATACAACGATTCTAACTTCTTCCACATATCAACTGCAGTTTTCTCCTTAGCAACCTCCCTTAATGGTTCATCACCCAAACTCAATATGATTATGCTTCTGGCCTTCCCTGAAAGAATCTTTAATTCTTGGTCTTTAATTGTTTCAGGAACTTCACTACGAGGCAACAATGCCATCTCCACGCCTTGCTGAGTCAAGATAGCCTCCATCTTGATCTTCCACAATGCAAAATCGTTTGCACCTGTAAACTTGTCAATGTCAAACCTTGTTGAACCCATAGTTGATCACAACTCCGCAATCACTGATCGAACACAGCTCCTTTTTCTTCCCACAGACGTCGCCACTTGTTAAGTATTCGAACCAAGATCGCAATAAAACCAATCAACTACTTGACAAATAAAATCACCAATCAAAGCAATAAAACACAAGCACAATTTAACGTGGTTCGATTGAATAAATCCAATCTACGTCCACGGAGAATCAACGAATTTTATTACTCCACAACCTTCCTCGAACCCGGCTAATTACAGAGAAATTGACCCAGAATTACGTCCCGAATTCTACTACACAATCCTCACAACTACAGCTAATAATCACTATTCTAAACACGAAGAATAGCCCATCAATCGAAGAGATTATCAGCTTGCTCTGTTTGTTGTTCTTAAATAAGAAAACAGAGAGTCGAACAAGAATAGGAAAACTGCCAGAAGGAATTTGAGCCGTTGATCTCTAACCGTCATAAGTGATCTGATGGCTAGCAAGAAAACGTGTTTTTACTTACTCCTTTACTATTACGTTTTCTTCTTTGATTTGGTTTAGGAAACCAACAGCACTTCTTCCAATTTTCAATCAAGTCCCTGTGCTTCCAAAACATTTCGTTCCAGTCCCTGTAAATCTGAAATCTTCGAAACACACCCCAAACTTCACAATAAGAAGTGTAGGAAAAGTACACTAACATTAAAGAAGCCATTCCACTATTTTGCAACCAAACATGTGCCTTCAATTTCAGTTCACCAAGAAGCCAATCAACCAAACAAAAAGTATGCCAAGATCAAACCAATATGAAAACCCAACTTATAGAATTTAAATAGTGAACCGGAATGGATTTTTGTCTTCATCCATATACGGTACCAAATGGAGCGTAACAGAGCAAAATCAGATAACACTGTATCAGAAAGAAAAATAAGATACAGCACTTAATTAAGTTGTTGATTTGAGGCAAATTTTTGTTCCATATGATGATCATCCAAATAGTCCTAGTAATCATCATCATCTCCTCCTCCTCCTCCATTGTCATCATCATCATCTCCTCCTCCATTGTCATCATCATCATCTCCTCCATTGTCATCATCATCATCTCCTCCATTGTCATCATCATCATCTCCTCCATTGTCATCATCATCCTCTGACTTGTCAGAGGCGTCGTCCTCAGACTCATCCGCGAGAGCATGAAATCCCTCTGTCAGGGCTATTCCACCCAACACCCCTGCCACCGCACCTACTGCCAATCCCGTTCCCATTCCCCCAAACTTACTCTCCTTCTTCTCCTTCTTCTCCTCTTCCACCACATACCCTTGCTGCCCACCATCATACCCACCCTGCACGTATCCAGGTTGCCCGTAACTAGGCTGACCATATCCAGGCTGCGCGTAGGTGCCCTGCCCGTAACTCGGTGGAGCTCCATAGGAAGAAGGATACCCTGCTGGTGGAGGTGCACCGTAAGGAACCCCATACGGAGACTGGTAAGGATCAGCAGCCCCACGGTAGCGCTGCGGCTCACGCACAACGACCTTGACTTCCACCTTTTAGATAACAAAAATGATATAGTATAATATAGTAATTAGGACATGAATATTGATCATGTTGACTGCTTCACACTGATTACTTTTAACATCTGAAAAACTCAGATCCAATACAAACAACATCTTCAGTAGCTTCTAGTTATGAGATCCAAGTTCCAGATTTTAGATCAATGCAATTCTATCACATCATATAAACGCGAATTTAGATAACAAAAATGATATAGTATAATATAGTAATTAGGACACGAATATTGATCATGTTGACTGCTTCACACTGATTACTTTTAACATCTGAAAAACTCAGATCCAATACAAACAACATCTTCAGTAGCTTCTAGTTATGAGATCCAAGTTCCAGATTTTAGATCAATGCAATTCTATCACATCATATAAACGCGAATTTAGATAACAAAAATGATCTAGTATAATATAGTAATTAGGACACGAATATTGATCATGTTGACTGCTTCACACTGATTACTTTTAACATCTGAAAAACTCAGATCCAATACAAACAACATCTTCAGTAGCTTCTAGTTATGAGATCCAAGATCCAGATTTTAGATCAATGCAATTCTATCACACCATATAAACGCGAATTTAGATAACAAAAATGATATAGTATAATATAGTAATTAGGACACGAATATTGATCATGTTGACTGCTTCACACTGATTACTTTTAACATCTGAAAAACTCAGATCCAATACAAACAACATCTTCAGTAGCTTCTAGTTATGAGATCCAAGATCCAGATTTTAGATCAATGCAATTCTATCACACCATATAAACGCGAATTTAGATAACAAAAATGATATAGTATAATATAGTAATTAGGACACGAATATTGATCATGTTGACTGCTTCACACTGATTACTTTTAACATCTGAAAAACTCAGATCCAATACAAACAACATCTTCAGTAGCTTCTAGTTATGAGATCCAAGATCCAGATTTTAGATCAATGCAATTCTATCACACCATATAAACGCGAATTTATAAATCTTAAATCGTGTTATCCAGATCTTACCTTCCCATGTGGCCTGCCGGAAGGGCGCTTCAGATCGAGCTTCCTCTCGGCTCGGGTTTCCAGCCCAACATCATCGACTACGTCAACAAGTTTCAGCTTAGCCGAGCCGATCAGAGGCTTGGTATCCTCACCTGATCCAGCATGGACAATGTCCACGCGGAGTGTTGACTCCTCGATCGGAGTGGTGAACGGAATTGTAAGCTTCTCGTCCCAGTAGGGGCACGTATCGCCTTCCTCGTCGATATGGCTGGATACCTTGTTGTTCGGGTCGATCCAGACGACAGCGTACGGTTTGAGGCTGCCGTAGCGCCAGTTTACGTTCTTGAGGTCCTTGGCTGAGGTTATGGTTAGTTCTACTTCGTATCTAGAAGCCATTTTTTCAGAACTTCTGGTGGTTCCGATGAAGGATTTTTGGTGTTTCTGGAATGTGATGATGGATGAGAAACAGAGGATTGTGTTTTGGAGTGTTTATGTAGTGAAAATGAAAATTAAAGTATTGATTGTTTTGCCAATCTGCTATTGGATCTTGAGACTATCTTGAACGTTCTGTTTCATATGTGAAAAGACACTTTTCCCCCTTTGAAATCATTTTGCAAGCTTACTCTATAGTTGATTTAGTATATATTACAAGACTATCAAGAATGTTCTCTTTGAATTAGGGATGATCATAAAATCTTAAATTCGAAAATTCAATCCAAAAATTTAAAAATTTGATCCGATCCGATGTATTCGGATCGGATTACGGATTATAATATTTTAAATTCGAAGATTTTCGAATTGATCTGAAAATTCGAATTAATTAATTAATATATATATATATATATATATATATATATATAATCCGAATTAATTAATATATATATTTTTTTTTTCTCCCCCTTATTCAGCCATACAAAATACTTAGAATTCTGGGAAGTTGAATTTTGGTTGTTGGAAATATGCACTTTATATTTTTACTTCAAAGAATGTAATCGACTAGTCGTTATTTTAGAACATGAACTCCAAACTTTTCGTATTTGTTGTTTTGGACTTGAAGTAAACTTGTGAACTTTATTTTGTTTATTTTGAATGTGGAACTACTGAACTGGTATTTAATTTGGCTACGAAATGCTATTTCAGTTTTTTATTTTTTAATTAAAGTTCGGATTATTCGGATTAAATCTAATTCAATACGAACTTTTTCGGATTAATCCGAAATCCGATCCGATCGTTCGGATTGAGACTTTAGTGGTCGGAAACTTCAGATTTATCCGAACTTCGGATCGGATTAATACGAACGTGCACACCTAGTTTGAATTGTTGCACATATGTGAAAAGACACTTTCCCCCCTTGAAAATCAGTTTGCTAACCTTTGAAGCTTACTCTATAGTCGGTTTAGTATATATATTAGATCATGTTGTAGGGTTGTATAAAAAAACAATCTATAATCTTCCTTACTAGTTTTGTGCAATTTGTCAACTTTTTTGGCGTTAGGCATTTAATCCCTAATATACTAAAGTACCTTAGATTGTTGAGATATGACTTAGTCTAAGCAATGTTTATGTTAGTTGATAATTAGACTTATATTTTGAACTAGGTCTAATTTAGGTAGGTGTGTAAATATGTTTAGGAAAACCCACAAAGGCTGAAGTGGGCCCTTCTACGTTTTCAAGTTAGCATATCCTAGTTTTAAATGTTTAAATTTTTCATTTTTGTTGCAGTTTGTCCTGAAATTTAAATTTTAAAATAACGTTTTTGTACCTTCAGGATTTCGTTTATGATTTCGACCTTAATAATCGATGAAACTTTAAGTTCATTTTCTTAAGGGTTAGATGATTATTTCTACACCATCAATTAATCATGTTACATCATTATATATCAACGATTAAAGGATTATAAACATGTTAACCGATTCGGTACGGAGAGATTGAATAAATTAGAAAATAGTTACATTGATTTTTTTATTTATCGTTGAAGGTAAGGGGTGGAAAAGAAGAAGGGTACGTTTGTGGAAAAGTAGATTTGAATGAGTTGATGTTTCGGTGGTGGAAAAGAAGAAGAATAGGTGATAGGATGGTTTCCTTCCCTACTAGTAAAACCCAAAACAAAGAATAAAAATGAAGGAATTAGCTTTTAGATTTTCTCTAGCTTCAAGTAACATCGTGAACATTGACGATTGAACACTATTTTACTATAACACGTGGAACATATCAATATGAAACTTCAAATCTAATAAGTTTATTGGATAGCGATTAAAATCTAATAGATTTTTAGTTGATTTTAACCAGATTTACATAATTTTAATCGTGAACCACTCATTCAATAATAGTTTTTGCACAACTTGATAATTGGACCTGCAGTGTGATGAATACAACTTGTCAAATTGATGTCAAACAAGGGAAAAGCAGAATTAATGCCTCCTCTTTTTCTTCTTCTCATTCTGGACAGGACATATCTCTTCAAAGGAATATTCCTAATCTTTCGATTATTTATTTTTATACGCGGCTATTACACGCATTTATTGAAATTAATTAGTGTGTAGTCAAAGCATCGTTCCTTGCTCTATTTTTTAATTAGAATGTTCTTTATAACCACCCAACCAACCCAACGTCAAAATATTTTAATTAAACAATTAATTTTTATCTCATTCATATACTCAACCTTCCAACCACAGCAACAAAATGTAATTTATCCATGACCCCCACCAATACAACCAATTCAATAAATATAATTATTCTTTTCATTATTATCATAAAATAATTATAATAAATCTAATTAAATATAATAATCATATATAATATTAAAAAAAATTAACTTAAATTGAAAAATTAAAATACAAGGTGATGTAGCAATTTAAGACTACAATACTAAATTACATGAAAAAAAAACCCAAGTTGACATTAGGGCTACATCTTCAAGAGCTCCCAATTCACGGATACATTGGTTGAGTTCGTTTCAACTTCGGGTTCAGTGTTATTTTGAGTAATCGAAAATAATTTGTATTTGAGATATGAAGTAGTTGATATAAATAGATTTTTCAGATGTGTGAAAATTGTAGTAATATTGATTTTTTTCTATGAATTTTGATTTATTTTTTATTTTTTTTTGAAAAGATAATAAAAAGTTAATAAAATAAATAAAGAAATCTAGAAAAAGAGGTCCGTGCTGGTTGATTGATGGCGCCCATAACCTAATTATTATTTTTTTAAAAAAGAGGTCCGTGCTGAGTTATTAAATTTTGTTTTTATAATGGATGATGCCAAGAAAACACAAAGGAAGGAAAAACCACATTTGATGAGTTTTGTTTTTTCTGGCGATTCATTTCCACCTAGCCTTCTTTGGATTTTCAATTGCTGGGTTTGAATTAAGGGGTGTCATGGCCGGAAATAGGTCTAGTCGGAGACTTCTGAAGGGCAGGGAGTGCAGGAAACAAAAAAAAGAAGAACAACAAAGATGGAATCAAATTGGGACGATTCTAAATTAGCTAGGGTTCTTAGAAAAATAAATTGGGGGAAGAAGAATGTTGTTTTCTGTTTGTGGAAGAATTACGTTTGTGAGTAATAAACTAATCAAAAAAATTTGTGATTTTAAATTTATAGTAAATTATTTTTAAAGGATAAATATACGTTATGATCATTTTTGTACAATCAAATTTACAAAATTTGTCATTGTAAAATTTACTAGTAGAATGAACGGTTTAAGATTAATTACAACTTAAGATAATATTTGTACAAACGATTTAACGGTTGTGGATAAGTACAATTGTGATGGGCGTACGTTAAGCCGTACAAATGGAGTCGGACCTTAGAAGCGCCCAAGAATTGTTTATAGTTTAATTAGATGATTCATCAGATAAATAACTCCTACCGCTAGTAATATACACGGTGTTGGATTTCGATTTGAAACTCGACTTAGTTGAGTTTTAGAGTTGAGAAATAGTAACTCAACTTTTAAAAGTTTTTCGTATGGTATTAAATTGTAATGCTGATAGAGTGTAGTATGATACTCGAGTTTTGAAGTTATAAATAGTCACTTAATTGTAGCAGGATAGTATAGAGTGGAAAAACAAACACAAAAAGTTGATAAAACTAAACTTGAGTTTTAAGACAAACACAGAGATACATATATGTGATGTACGGTAAAATTCACATGTATCAGACTCGAATGGATATGTATGTGTGTTGTATTTGTGTTCACATACTTGGCACGCCATGTAATGAGTTCCAATGCAAAAGGATCTTCTAAATGAAAAATAAATTAAACACGCTATATGTTTTCATAAAGCACATTATTTTCTTTGTGTGTGATGTACGATTTATTAGATATTAGGGGCATAACAACATGTACACCATTTCACATAGCATGTGAACCCCACACATGGATCCTTCGCGTTCTAGTATTTAAAAATGTGTGTTGGAATATGTAAGAGAATTATGTATTGACATTAGTAAGGATATTTTTGTGGTTAAACTCGATGTAATCCATCTTTTTTCTTCAAACATAAAATGATCAAGTAATTTCAAGGTTAAGTTGGCGATGAAGATGCACTCATAGTATTTTAGATTATGTATAGTTTTGTAGTTGTTAATAAATCAATTTAAAATTACCTATATTGAATCGTAATCATTAACAATTCGAGTGGAGTCAAATTTGGATATTGTGGAGAGTAGTAGAGGTTTGGATTTTTCCTAGGGTAAGGGAATAGTGACAAATGGTCATACGGATTACGGAGGAGATTCTTCCATAGACCGGGTTTATGAGTAAGTTGCAGACCTTGTAGATCACAATAAACAATCACTTGGGAAATGAATTTAAAATTATTTTTCAAGTCATGTGATTTATTGGGACAATTTAAACCGGATCTATGTAAGAATTTTTCGGGGTGGATACTGTCATAACCTCAGAGTCAGTGGGCAGTGATTGGAGAGGATGTGGTTTTCAGGAGGGCATTTTGGGAAATCCGAGGTGGTCAAATAAACCGGTGTTACATGTGACATGTGTTACTTAAAATAATTAATTGGTTAAACTCACCATCACTTCTTTTAATCCATCATCATAATCCTTTTCTAGCTAGTTAAACCTTTTCTTAATTCAAAAGTATTGTGAGGTTCTTTTCCTCTCGACAATATAACAACCTTGTTTAGGAGATGTACATATAACTAACAACTAATTTATAAGTTCTTATTTCTCTCATATGTCACGAGAGGGGTGATCAGGAAATCAATGTAAGGGAATTAGTTTACATCTTTCAGAAACATCGGGCTTTCAGATCATATATAATCACTTTATGGGGGAATTGAACGAATCTTACCGCTCACAGTTCATCTCGTATTAAATTGTACACGCGTCAGATATCCCAGATATGTTGAACAAGAAATCGCATTTATTAACTCCACTCGCATTAAATTGACCCACGGTTGATCTAATTCTCATAGAAGTTAAAATGAGCCAACAAGTGAAAAAACACCAATCGGTCAAATGAAATTTGTTAGGTGTCAAGATGACGCTAAAGTTGAATCACACCGCCGATCATATCTATATTCATACTTGACAGACGACTCAAGTGATTGAAATGATCAACATGTAACATGGATCTCGTTAAACCAAATATAAACCCATCTCAAACGGGCATAAAATTCCAATTGATTCACTAGCATAGTAAAATCAATAGATCTTCATACAAGTGCTTGGTAATATATTTGTTTAGTCCAGCTAATGAAGATTAAGTAGATTCCAAAGGCTAATTCCACCGACACTCGCTGAGCAAGCAAAAAGAAGTACATATATGTGCGTAGTCAAATTCTGACATTGGGCTGCTCAAGTGGAGTTCAGATTAGATACCAATCGTTTGTTCTTGGCTGGCTGCAATGCCACATGAAGCTGAGGTGAGATGCATTAATTATTGCAATTCTGATGAAAAGAGTCCAAGTGTCTACCTTTATAAAAGGACCTAATTAAATATTATATAGTTAACTGCTGTAATTAACTATCGGCCTGGTAAGTTTAATCTTAATAATTGAGTTTACATTTATCCCTTCAGTTCTTCATTTCAGTTTGTTTAACGTAATTGTTCAAAAATTAACTTACATTATCAAGAGAACATATATAGAAAAACATTTATATCTGAGTGTTACTCGAATTTACATAAAAAGAAATTGAGAAAAATGAATAAAATGATGGTAGAAAATTGTTCGATAATAATACCGTAACAGATAAGTTATAAGTTCTTATTTCTCTCATGATTCAGGAGGGGGGTGGTCAGAAAATCAATGTAACGAAATTAGGTTACATCTCTCCGAAACATCGGGCTTCAGATCATATGTAATCACTTTATGGGGGAATGGAACGAATCTCCCCCTCTCACAGTTCATCTCGTATTAAATTGTACACGCGTCAGATCTCCTGGATAGGTTGAACAAGAAATCACATTTATTAACTCCACTCGCATTAGATTGACCCACGATTGATCTGATTCTCATAGAAGTTAAAATGAGCCAATAAGTGATAAAAATGCCAATCGGTCAAATGAAATTTGTTGGGTGTCAAGATGACGCTAAAGTTGAATCACACCGCCGATCATATCTACCCTCATACCTGACAGACGACTCAAGTGGTCGAAATGATCAACGAGTAACATGGATCTCATTAAACCAAATACAAACCCATCTCGAACGGGCATAAAATTTCAACTATTGATTCACTATCATAGTAAAATTACTTGCCACTTGCCTCTTGTAGGCATAGGGTGTAGGGGTGTTACTATTAGAGTGGTTGGAAATCCGTGTATGACTAATTCTTAAATTACTTGTCACTTGACTACTTGTGAGCATAGTGATGAGGGGTGTGATTAGTATAGTATCCAAGGGGTCTCGAAAGAACCTATGACCGAGACTTGCTTTGATAAAAGGCATAGGGTGTAAGGGCGTCGGCAAATATAGGGTTGCTCGGGTTTTGGAAATATGGTTCTTGGACTCTATCCCCGGAGTATTGCACTTGTGAAGGATTTGACAGTGATGATTGTTTCTCGGAAACAATGCTGAATGGAAGGATTTATTATTGGTGAAGAAGCATGTTACCTGTAATGTACAAGCTTGTGGGAAGCTTTGACTATGTATTTGAAGACAAAAGTGAAAGAAATTATCAGGTTTTGGTGTAAGGAAGGCTGAATAGTTGAATGATTGAATCTCGCCTCTACTCCGTAATTAGTGTGATGTATGGTTTTGATTGGAGCATTCCCTATGCTCGTGTAAAACTCTACTTTATCTCGTTATTAATATATTTTTCCATTTAAAAAAAAATCAATAGATCTTCATACAAGTGCTTGGTAATATATTTGTTTAGTCCAACTAATGAAGATCAAAGTAAAGTAGGATTTTTTACCGATTCATACAGATTCACCGTTCTTTTTGCATCAACCAAACACTTGTTTCGGAACTTACCAGTAACAAACATTCCTTACCGATAGATGAAAGGCATGTACTGGGAGGTAAGTGAAAAAGTGGGGAAAAGGTTGGACCACATTAGCCATGAGACATTTTCATAAATTACAAAGATGGACCGCACATGAGTGGAGATGGGGTCAATTTTCAATTTTGGAGACTTCATTACTTCAAAATTTTGACGCCCTCTCCAAGATATTAGGTTTTAAATTCACACATCCACATTGCCAAATAAACCATTTAACCTAAATTTAAGAAATGTCGAAGCAAAAAACCATTTAACCGAGATCTGAAAAAGTTCCTAATCCAAAGGCTAATTCCACCAACACTCAAAAAGCAAAAAGAAGTACATATATGTGCGTAGTCAAATTCTGAGATTGGGCTGCTCAAGTGGGGTTCAGATTATTGATACCAATTGTTTGTTCTTGGCTGGATGTAATTCCACATAAATTATGAAATGGCCAAACTTTTGTAAGTTTCGATAAGCAAAATTTAATATAATTTCGAAATCGATCGAGTTAATATATCGAATTTCGAGTAAATTTTGTTATTCGAACTCGATCATGAAGCTTTATTTGGTCGTAATCAAACCTTTAAAAAACTCGAAATTTAATTTCGAAATTTCGAAACTGACAAAGCTCGACTGAAAAGTTCGAAATTCAATACTATTCAAAAAGCTCGAATTTAATAAATACTGTTCGAATAACTCGTCGAGCTTTTGAGCCGAATACTCCAATATTCGAGCTCGAGCTCAAAACTTTTTCGAGTTATAATTAAAGCTCGAACAAACCGAGCTTTTTTCGAATCGAGATCGAATATCTGGAAAAAAAGCTCGAACAGCCTAATGCCACATGAAGCTGAGGTGGAGATGCATTAATTATTGCAATTCTGATGAAAAGAGTCCGTGTCTACCTTTATTAAAGGGCCTAATTAAATATTAGTATATAGTTAACTGCTGTAATTAACTATCGGCCTGGTAAGTTTAATCTTAATCATTGATTTTACATTTATCCCTTCAGTTCTTCATTTCAGTTTGTTTAACGTAATTGTTCAAAAATTAACTTACATTATCAAGAGAACATATTGATAATACTTGGTATAACAATACAACTTTCTTATTATCACTCTTGTTCATGTATGTTGCTTCTATTTACATGCAACTAGTTTTATGTGGGTTTTTTTATTGGGTGAAATTAATCCAGTAACCTCTTTTAGATTGTTTAATTACACTTGTATACCAGTTAGTTCAACAATAACATATAGGTCAATTTTTTCATTTTTTCGTTGACCAAAGGAATGACACGAAACATGGACTTATTTTGTTCATTTGAAAAGGTATCACATATTTCCTCCTAATTCAACTTAAATCCTTTATCTTCCAACGTTTTTTGTTAAGTCCGTAATTTATTGTTTAATACCATTAATTAAAACTTCTAGGGGCCTTTTATAATTTTAATAATATAATTATAATTTTTTAAAAAGCTTATGGACTTAATTACAAAACCAGAAAAAAAATTGCGCAAAATTGAAATTAATTAAAAGTTTATCTTAGAAATTATAAAAAGGGAAAAAAATAAATATTAAAAGCTCCACAGGTGGCACACCGGAGCTGCTTAGGTGGAGCTGTGCAACACGATCTGAAGCAGTCATCACAGCTCCGGTGGAGCTGTTTCAACAACTCCGGTCGGGAGCTGCCTTCACGATGGGAGCTATTCAACAGCTTCGATCTGGAGCTGTCACAGCTCCGGAGCAGCTCCGGTGGAGTTTAACTCCCAAATATTTTTTTTTCTTAAAAAAATTTCATTTTATTTTATATATCTTTTTTATTAGTTTGTTGAATATTGTATTATTATAAGTTTTAAATATAATTTGAATTTGGAATAAATATATAATTTGTTATAAGTTAGGGTGTAACTTGCAATTTACAGTAAAAATTTGTAAAGGGTTGTGTTTTGACAAATTTAAATTTAAATTAATTTGTTATAAGTTAGGGTGTAACTTGCAATGTGCCTAGAATATGCTTTGAGTGATTTTTATTAATATATTCGTAAATTAAATAAGTATTAGATACTTTATACACTTATTATAAATAAAAAATTTTATAGTTAAAATTGACACGGGTTAGAAAAAAAATCCTAGCTCCGCCCCTGGTTAAAAGTAACGAACTTATGGAGTTCTATGGCAGGGGAGGGACATGGGAAGAGTATAAT
This sequence comes from Plantago major, assembly GCA_026545765.1. Taxonomy (NCBI): domain Eukaryota; kingdom Viridiplantae; phylum Streptophyta; class Magnoliopsida; order Lamiales; family Plantaginaceae; genus Plantago; species Plantago major. Next base: position 3,426,556 of record CM048844.1, on the reverse strand, counting down.
ACAAATTTTCGGACCTGCATTAGTGAAAAGCCTGATGGACATATTGTATAAGTATAACGTTTAAAAAAAATATTAATAATATTTTATGAATAAATATTTTATATTATTTTTATATGTAGGTATAAAATCGATGTTTCAAGTAAACATTAATATTCTTCCTAATTATAAATATAATTTTTGCCAGCCCATTTTAATCATTTTATTTATAAATACGGTAACCTAAGAGAATTGGTCAAAAAATTGTTAGATAACATATAAATACGGCATATGGACCATCTTCTTTATTTAACACTAATTTGAATAATTACCAAACGTTTATTCATTGATTAAATTAGTACAGTATAAGAAAGGTTGAATAATTATCAAACGTTTAGTTAACTATAGTTATGCTAACTATAATATTTAATTAGATCATTTAAGAAAGGTTGGACTCTATTCTTCATAATTGCAATTAATACATCTCCACCTCAGCTTCCTGGCACTGGCATTACAGCGAGCCAAGAAGAAATCCCAATGGGAACGTTGGCCGACCTTCAAGCAGACAAATTATAAGGCTAATTTATATGTTTTGTCTTAACACTAACCTACTAATTACATCATTAATCGTACTTTAGTCCCAAATATTTTTTTTGGAACGATGCAACGCATCTTATTGATACCAAAAAACAAAGTACGTACATTTAGGGGCTGACTGAAAGCCGTCCAAGCCCAAAACTATGCCATAACTAGTAAACATAGATAAACTCACAAAAAACTAAGCTAAACGACTGATCACTGCCGCAGCCCTCCTGTTGCTACATCGCAAGGTTGTGGTGTATTCAATCGCCTAGTAGCATGTGTATCCAGCTCCCGGTTCTGGAAGATCTTCTCATTTCGTGTTTGTCAAATATGATAGAACTTTTCTGCCAGAAAGACCCGGAAAACAGTTGCCTTGCCACCATTGCCCTTAGACATTCGCCTGAACCATGTAATCATATGCTGCCAATTCGTGATGTGGGGATGGGAGAGTCGCAGCCAAGTCAACCCGCCTTGAAAGATTCTATAAGTGATCGGACATTGGAAGAATAGATGTTCTATCGACTCTGTTCCATCGCAAAAGCTGCAATTACCGTCCGTATGGATGCCAAAGAAAGCGAGACGGTCCTTCGTCGCTAGCCTTCCATGCTAGCTAGCCAAAGATGAAAACCGCCTTTAGTCTTGCGTAGTTACGGATGATTAAGTCACACCACTCGACTCTGCTTGAGTTACCCCGTAAGAACTTGTAGATGGCCCGTGTGGAGAACTTCAGGGCAGTAATTTGAGTATTCCATTCCTGTGTATCCTGGATAACATCACGAACACGGAGGATCGCTTTAATGATCGTGGAGCTGCAAGCCGGCACCCTCCAATCCTCCATCTCTTGGTGTTTTATTAACTATGAATCCATCGCACCCATAGAGAGTCCGCCTTTGTTTGAATTTTCCACAGAAGTTTTGAGATGAGGGCTGAATTCCACACCTGAAGATTTATGATATTCAAGCCTCCACAATACCTAGGGGCGCAGACTTACTTCCATAACACAAGAGCCTTGTGATAGTTACCATCTTTGCCGCTCCAAAGAAAGCTTCGACAAATGCATTGGATGTGGTCTAATACAGCTTTCGGGAAAGGAAAAACCTGTACCCAGTATGCAACAATGGTTGTGATTACACTCTTTATGAGTTGTTCCCGACCAGCATAGCTCAAAAGTCTCGTCGTCCAGTGCTTCATGCGACCCAGAATACGATCAAGGAGAGGTTGATACCGCTGGATGGATAGTCTTCGATGGGAGAGGGGCACTCCAAGGTAACGTACTGGGAGGGAACCAGCAACAAAACCGGAGACGGTCAGAAGGTGCTGCTGTTCCGTAGTTGAGAGGCCACCGAAGAAGACTTTCGTCTTCGCACGATTGGCCTGTAACCTGTGTTTTGAAACTCGGGCCCGGACGTTGACCCGGCCTACCTACTGTAGGAGGTTCAACCGGGTCAACCTATAAAAAATATTTTTAAAAATAAAATATAATGTATGCCTTAAAAATTCAACATATACATTTTTTACCTAAAAAAAAGATAGAAAACATTGCATAAACGATATATGCCTCAATTCCAAACACAAAGTCACCATAACTCCATAACATTGAGTTCAAAATAACAAATAACATTAAAGCACGGGAGAAGAACGGGAGAAGAATGAGCCGCAAAAAAGGAAAAGGAAGAAGACTGAAAAGGAAAAGGAACTGAGCGATTAGAGCTTTTGTTGTGATTGGGGTTTTTTGAATTTTTTTTTTAGAAATCGGTTGGAACCGGGTTTTTACTAAAACCCGATTTTTTCCGATTTTGGGGGGTTTTCGGCCCAGACCCCCTCCGAGTCGTGGTTGAACCGGGTCGACCCGGAACGACCCGTCGGTTTTCATAACATAGCCTGTGACCCGCTTGCCTCAAGAAATGATGAAGTTGCTGCATCATTAATTGGATCGATCGTTCATCACCTCGCATAAAGAGCATTAGATCATCCGCAAAGCAAAGATTAGTAATATGCAGTTTATCACACTTTGGGTGAAAATTGAAATCTGGCACTGCTTGTAATTTCTGTAGACAACGGTGCAGGTATTCCATGACTAGGACAAATAGAAAAGGCGAGATCAGATCACCCTATCTCAATCCCCGACGAGCTTTAAGTAGCTTTGAAGGAACACCATTAATGACATACCTGTACGATACCGTCCTGGCACAACACATAATCCATTTCACGAAAGGCAGAGGGAATCCAAGCTCCTTCATAATCACCTCTAAAGCATCACAATCCACCGTATCATAAGCCTTGTGCAGGTCCATCTGTACCATACAACGAGGGGAGATGCCTTTCCTATTGTACCCCCTCACAAGTTCCTGCGCTAGTAAGATATTGTCCTGAATAATCTTCCCCGGTAGAAAAGCAGACTGACTCTCATCAACAATGCTATTAATCACACTTCCTAGCCGATTTGTGAGGATTTTTGATATAATCTTGTTGATGGTCGTACAACAAGCAATCGGACGCATCTCCTTTACCCTAGTAGCCACAGGTAATTTAGGAATCATCGTCACCAAAGTACAATTCAGGGCGGGAAAGAGAGCTGATGTGTCGAAGAAGTCTTGCACTGCCGCATATACATCGGCTTGGATTCTTGCCATGATCGTTTGAAGAAGCAAGCATTAAATCCATCAATGCCAGGTGCTCTCAGGTCCCCAATATCTTTCAATGCCTTATCAATTTCTTCATGTGTGACTGGTTGCAGATGAGACAACCTCTCCTCCTGACTCAGTCTGGGTCCTGATCGAATAGTCCCCACATCTACCCCCGCTTGCCGCGACGGAATGCTGCCTACAAGGTGCGAGTAGAAAGACAGAACCTCTTTCTCAATATCCAGGTCATTGTATAGAATTCGCCCATCTTCCGTCTCAAGGCGGTGAATACCAACCCGTCTGTTCTTTTCTCTGACCTGTGCATGGAAGAAGGCTGAATTTCCATCACCATGCTTAATCCAATCCACCTTCAATTTTTGCCGTAGCACCTGTTCCTCAATGTCTAGTCACTTCTCGAGCTCCAAAGTAGCATCTTTAATCTGATGAATTAGCACTGGACAAAAACGGTTTGTTCGAAGATCTTCCTGGAGCTGCAAAAGTCGATCCCGTGCATGAGTAGTATGCTGATCCGCCCTCCTCGCATCTCTACTCAAAGTCTTCATAATCGGTTGTAGTCTCTTTAACTTGATCCAGAGTCATTCCAGAGGTCGAAAAGGAGCCAAACCTCTCCAGGACCGAGCCACCGCAGGGAGAAAGCCCTCAAACTGAGTGGTGGCATTTAAAAACTTGAAAGTCGTCTTCTTAACTCTGGTAGGAATATAGTTCCTGAAGCGCAAAGGTGAGTGATCTGATACACCCGGGGCAAGGATTTTCAATTCCACATGTGGGTTCTCCTGGAACCACTCGTCATTACCAATAGCTCTATCAATATGAGAGTAGATGATTCCATGTTCATGTTTATTTGACCAGGTAAAGCGATCCCCTACCGTAGGCAGCTCAAATAACCCCACCTCATCCATCATCTCTGCCAAATCCTTGTATTCAGAAGTCGTCACAGGGTTTCCTCCAATGCGATCACCAATCGTCAACACATTGTTGAAATCCCCTACACAAATCCATGGTTCCTGAATGCCATTTGCTAGTTGTCGAATATCTTGTCAAAGTCGAAGTCCCTGCTGCAATTGATTAAGGGCATAGATGAAAGTGACAATTCCTCTATCCGTACCATTCTCATCAAACCAACGACAGTGCACAAGTTGATCCGTGGAGCTCAGGAGATCCACTCTAACCCGTGAAGGGTCCCATACCACCCAGATACGTCCCAAAACATGTGCTGAATAATTATCCCAGTAGTTCCATCTAGTTCCCAGACGTTTTCGTATGCGATCCTTGTTTTCCTCCTTTACTCTAGTTTCCAGTAAGCCTGCTATGCTTATATTCCAATCATGGAGACGGGAGCCAATCTCCTTATGTTTAGCAAGCTTGTTTAGCCCCCTTACGTTCCAGGCTATCATTGAACGCGGTTCTGGCCGTCGCCAGAACCAATCTCCAAATTAGAGAAACCATTGCGAGTCTCCGGTGGTGCTGCCTGACTAGCTCCTCCCCTGTCAACATCCACATATCGACGTGGCGATCCCCGTCGGCTAGAAACCAGAGACCACTCCTCATCCTGATCCGCACCAGAAGCCTTAACATTACTAGGCCAAGACTCGCCAAAGTTGTTGAGCTCCGATTCTGGCGATTGAAAGCAACCGCAATCTGCCTACCCGTGGGCATCCATGCTTTTCCCGAGCCAGACCCCGGCCCCATGACTTTCCGAGACTGCTGCTCCACAGGTTTGCGCGCACTCTTTTTCCCTTCCCCACATGTATGACCTACCTTTTGACACTTCTGGCAGAACAGGGGCTTCCACTCATATTCAACTGCTTGTTTTGTCAAGTTACCTTGCTTATCCTTGATCACTATCGAACTTCGCAGTTCCTGTGTTATGTCTACCTCAATTAGGATCCTTGCATAGGAGATCCTAAGTTTCTTCGCAGTACACTCATCAGTGAATTTTGGTTCTCCGATGATACTCGCTATCTTACTCAAACTCTTTGCTCCCCAGAGATACAAAGGAAGCTAAGGGAATTTAACCCATATATGTGCAACTCGGAGCATATCTTCTTTGAGCTCAAAATTCCTGGTCCAAGGACGTAAAATCATCGGTCTCCCGTATATGTAATATGGTCCCCCCGCATCAACATGTTCCTTGTCTTCCTCTGTCTTAAATCTAATGATGAAGAATCCATCTTCATTATAGTACAGGTCTGGTAGAGTGACGAAGTTCCACACCTTAACCATAAAGTTCTTAACGGCATTCATAGAGAGTGAATTATATGTGACATACATAATAAGGGAGTTTTTCCAGAACTCCAATTCTTCCTGTATGTCCTCATCTTCAATTTCAATATCAACCTCTCCCTCAGTCACCGGAGGAGGGGAATATACAATGGTCATACCACGATCTGGAGCTCGATTCCCCCGTATAATATCAACCCAAGGTGTGGATGTATGTGGGGCGGGATCAAAATTAACCAAGGGGGCAAAACCGCCCTCTGACTACTTTTCTGTTCAAATCGAGCATCGCTCGAGATCCAAGCTAACTTGCAGCGATTTGCCGTTATTTGCAGAATCAAGCACCAATCGACGTACTGTCCGATTGATGCTCATGGCACCGCCAATTCGCCCTGGGCTGCGATCAATTCGGATTCAGATTAGGGTTTTTCGATTGCAAACCAATTTGCGGATTATCCAGAGATTTCGTTGCAGATGATGGAGAAGAAGCTTGGGTTGTTGCGGTAGTCACCGGAATTTTCCGTGGTCGACCGACCGGACGCTTTGCCGCGGGTTCCGCAAGTGGCACCATCTTCTTCTTTTTCGCCATCCTCAATCTGGAACCTTCCGATATTAGTCCCAACTATTTTCCCCACCACAAATTAACTCTATAGTTTCTCATCTAATTAGAGATAATTAACTTCGTTTTCTAATTGCAAGTCTACTGACAGTTGCAGTCTTACATTGGAGTGGTTTCAACTCCCAAAGATAATGTCAGGGTTAGATACTCCCGAATGTACACACAATCTTTGTGGTATAGGTTTATAAGAGTTATATTCACCCCGTCCCAGACCAAATGTTTCATTTTGACTTTTTACAGTTAATATTTTTCAACTTTAACTCCGATTTAATCTTAAATCGTAAATACAAAATGTTCAATTAAATCATATAATGAAACTTTACTTTTAAAATTTTAATTATATAATTTAATTGAACATTTTCCGGCTGATGAGTAAGGCTCTGTTCTCTTCAACTGTAATTTTCTGAACTGAACTAAACTGAACTGAAACTGAAACAAACTGAACTGAACTGAAGAAATTATTTTGTAATAATAATAACAGTTATATGATGATATATATATAATCACAATTAAAAAAACACATATTATTTTTGTCATTTTTCTCACACTTTTCCTACTCTTTTTCTGTCACTTTACCTTTTTATTTATTATTGTATAACAAACTTTAAAACTAACTGCGTGGAAAACAATATGAGAATGATAACTCGATTAAAACCGAATTTTAATCATCGTACAAACTGTCTTTATCTAGTTTTTTTTTAATCGGTGAAATTTATTACAACTTGAAAACGTTTACAAGGGCATGGACAATGTTCGGCAAATAAAATAATTAAAAGCTTAACCAAAATCACTAGTCCATAAACCATGACCAATTATAAGTACCCCGATGTAAGATATCATATTCCAGACTTTAAGAAGAAAAGAGTTCTTAAAGGGATGTCTGAGCATTTGAAAGACTTGTAGAGTTTGGTTTGACTTTGGTTTGGCTTAACTTATTTTTAATTTGTTAAGTTTGAGAAAAAACTCAACGTTAGCTTCTGAGTTTAATTCTATTGTTCTGATATCTTCCAACAAAAGAATATGTAGATTTTTTGTTAGAGATGTACGTACAGAGTATGTGAACCAGATTGTATGGTACTCTCAGGTTCCAGTAGTTTCTTATCTTAACTCACATTTTACGGTAGAAAAGAAGGGTACTTCAAATTGTAACTATACTCTTTATTTCATTGATCTACTAAAAGTCTTATTGAAAAGAAAGAAAGAAAAAAAGTTGAAAATAACTCAATTGGATAAATTTTCTTATTTTTCTCGTACAAAAGATCGGGTGTGTAAATAAATGATAAAATAATAATAATAATAATAATAATAATAATATTATTATTATTATTATTATTATTATTATTAACAACAACAACAACAACAACAACAACAACAACAATAATAATAATAATATGAATTTAATGAACTGAACTAAAGGCAATTTGGCCCAATCGAATCGAATGGAATCGAATGGAAGTGAATCGGGCAAGTGAACTGAATGAGTTTTCAGTTGAAGAGAACAGAGCCTAAATGCACCCTATTTATAGTGGCGAGCTCTGGGGACAGACCCTCTGACATCCCGAAGTTTGGTCGGCTTAGCGAGATGATGACACGTGGTCTCGGCGTAATCAGGCGCGTTTAAGCTATGCTAGGATGAATGACGTGTCTTAGTTTTGGCCCAGCAACCTTGTACACCGGGCACTATACTGGTGGCGGTCTTTGAGGAGTAGATAGGTCATCGGACTGTAGATAAGCTGACTCAGATAGCGGGGTCGGACCTCTCCACTTCCGGTCTTGGTCATCCTGACAAAATGTGATGATGACAGAAGGTTGGAAGTCGGTATGTGATAGTTCCTCAGGCGGACTATCATACGGACGACGGACTCTCCCTGTCTTCTAGGAAAACTTCGAAATGTCTTTAGATCGTCCTTAAATCGTGCTGCGTCGTGAGTTTGGTGGCGGACTTAAAGGTGCACATCACTTTTGTTTTTTGGTCCTTTATTATGTTGATTCTTTTTAGCTCTAATTTTTGTGAAATGAAAACAAGTTCTCAATTTTTCTTCATCGAGTTGAGTAAGATTTGATATGCTCGTACGGTTCAATAATTTTCTATTGGACCCGATAATGTATGGTTATCCTGGATGCTCACTTTTCAATTGAAAACTGCATTGTTGAATTGAAAAAGTTAGAAAACAGTCCGAGGAAAATAATTGCAAGGGCGGGCTCCTGGACCATAATAGGTTAGGGGCCTGAGGACTTACTAGCTAGGGATAACTTTGGTTCGTGTTTGGATAGGCGAGATGTTGCAGGGATTTTCTAGAGCATCTTCACATATGGTCGAAGTGATCGAGTTCATTTGGTAAGGATTATAGCCTTCTCTTTTATACCGTTCGGGCATCCGGCCCCTGGGGAAAATGGATATTTATTATGTCTTGTTCCTGCAAGTATTTTTTATTGATAATGTGCGGTACTACTCTTGATACAGTACTTCGTCATGCATAACCCTTTCGGTTAGGCTTATCCAATTAACCTTGATATATCTTGTGTCACCTGATATTGATCCGATCTCCTCGTATCATTATTCTTTATCAGACTAGCCATAAATCTTGTTCATTGTTTCGATATTTCACCAGCCTTTCTTCATATGTTCCTATTAATCATCCATTCGCTTGTGCTTGTACTTGTTTAACCTCCTCGTTCGTTTGTTCATGACCTTTGTTATTGATTCTTATAAACCTTGTATAAGTTGGTCATCTCATGATCATCTTAGTTCATTTGAAATCCATATTACTCTTTGAAACCTCTTATCTTGTATCTCCTATCATTTCCTTGCTCGTTAACCCCTTGTTTATTTGACAATCAATTCCTAAACCCATTTCTCTCTGTTTCGAGTGTCCTCACTCATATTCATGTCTTGTCCTTTTCATCATTTCCTTCTTTTTGCCTGTATTAATTATGCCATCACTTCCATTGTTTTTTTTGGATATTTCTATGTCCATGATTTCCTTATCCAGTTGTTCCCATGATGACTTTCATTTTAAGCAGTCCTGTTTCATGTCCTATTGATCATATTGCCCTCTTTCTTTGGATTCCTTGTATCTTTCCTTGACCAATTGTAACCTTACTCTTTATCATATATATATATTGCCCCCACATTGTCTTTCCTTTCTACTCTGATCATGCTGACATGACAGATGTATCCTTGTACCTATTTGTACAATTGTAATCTTCTATTCTGACCACTCATGATGAAATCATGATTCATATGTTCCTCTTCTTGACATTGTTGACCAATCGGTCTAGTGTTGTGTACATGAAATCATATTGATATACCTATTCGAGTTCAGGTTCTGTTTTTTTGATATTGTTCTCTTTCAGAGATGATAACGAGCATACGTGATTATGAGTTACAGATCTTGATTTGAATTCGATTCGGGCCCAGGACTGTAAGTGGGTGGCTACCGAGCGAGACGGACCGGCGGTTAAGGTCATCTCTTGCAGATCCCCAATCCCCAGACTCCGAATACTACCGGTGGTTGGTGTGTTCCGTGATCTGGTATAGCATGAACCTCGACATGCTTGATCTTGTTTATTTGCGACGTCGCGCCTCGATGGAGTAATAAGGTAGTCTATATGTTCGGGAGTTTTATGGTTGGTATCTGGTTCGTACTCGTATCATCATCTGGTTCCACATTGAAATCTATGTTTCATTTTTGCATGCCATTCAATTCTTATTATTTCTTTGATGCCGTGTTACCTTTAAACCTTACTAAGTCATCAAAGACTTACTCCTTTCATTCTTCTTCTGTCCATATTTCCTCAGGTGCAGAACTTAAGGAGAATTTGTTGATTATTGGAGAAATTAGGATAATTATTGGGCATCTGACTTGATGGAGATTAGTTTAATGATGTATGTTGCCAAGATGGGTCCACATTGAGGTGTAAAGAATGTTAAAAGAATAATTTCAGGTAGAGTACATGGCTTTTCATTTCTTGGGTTTTAGTCCGTTCCTGCAACTTCTGACAGATAAGAGATGGTCTGGTAGGAAGGGGTGCGGGTGTACCGAGCCATGGAGCAGGTGCTTGTATGGGCGTCACAGGTGGTATCAGAGCATTAGGTCGATGCACTCAAAATTTGTGGTTTTAGTGCTCTGAGAACCATAAGTATATTATATTAACAAAGCCATGATTAAGATCGATTAATTTGTTTACGTGATAGTCTTGGGGACTAATGAAATGAGTACCATCATTTCTACTACTCTGGGATGCAAGAGTATAGTATGCAGATGATTGACATGAATGAGATACAAATGATTATGGTTGAAGGAATTCCATATATGGTGATTGATCCATAGTCAAGGATATCAAAGATAATTGGTAGGAAGGAATTCCATAAGTTATGATCCTTTCGGATGGTTCTATAGGCTAGTGTACTTTTATCCCTATGAGTTGTACCATTTCATTCGGTTGATTTATGTTGGATGAAATATAGGTTAGTATTCACATAAAACATTATCGAGAACGACGAAGTTCACCGCCTCTTGGTTGAGAAAGCAAGGTACTAATACATCCTAGGCTAGACACAACCATATTTTTATGTTCGAGAGGTATAGCAACGATTTGGATCGACATTATCGGATGTCACTTACGAAAGAGCCTATGTTAGCGACCACCTTAAAGATCGTTGTCCTGTAGCCATTAGTTATGTTTTAGAAATACGAGAAGCACAATGAAGCCCGTCAAAATCATTAAATATGTATTTTAAGTTTTAAATTTCTTTTGTTTATATATGATAAATTATTTTTCGGATTTGCTAATTGATTAGTGTAGAATAGTCTTTGATGTTCATTGTTACTTGTATTGTGTTTGTTCTTGTTGATTTTAGTTGAAAAATGTTTAATTGTCTTGGCTTCTACATACAAATTTAGTATTGCTGGTCTTTTAAGGAAGTATGTTATATTTCATTTTGATAATTTATGCGCTGAAATATTATGTTTAAAGCTCTATTTGTGCAAATATGTTTTATACAATGGATTTGGTTGTCTACACAATTCATCTATGTAATTTACCTTGCTGGAAATTGAGCTGTAGGAGTTAGAATTAATTACCATGTTCGGTAGATAACTTGTTATATTTCTAAAATAGAAGTAGTTTCAAACAAAGAGCCGAGTATATACTTATGAGTTTTCATGTTCGTCACTGCCGATCTGAGTTCTTGTCTTACAAAAAATTCTTAAAGTAAGTTTGAAGTTTTCTAATTTAAATTCTGAAATTCGAAGTGAAATATAAATCTTCATATCATTTTGTTATTATGTATACATGTATTTTATGTAAATATCTTGTCTTCAGTTAAACCATTTTTTTTTCTGTTCTTGTTCGTCTTATATGGCAACGTGAGTTCTATAAAAATTGTTACTTGATTAATGTGATATTATTTTAAATTATCTTGCCAAGGTTTTTGGAGACTAATGAATGGTCCTGTTGACTTAAAATTTTTATTTTTTATGAACATGTTATATTAAGTTCTATCTTTAAAAAAAAAAATTGATATTTTGTAAATAATTTGGAACAAGTTAGATGCCGCTAGATAAATCGAGCTCCATTAGAATAAAACATTGTTATTTGTTGATATACTCTTATCTTCGGAAGTTTTCAAGCTTAAACCATTTTCATGAAAGTTTTGCATGTTTAAAACATGAGACTGGTCATGTTCTCAAGTAGTTTTGCAAACCTTGTTGTTATTTTAAATTATACGCCATCCCTAGATCATATCCGGAGCTGTTGATGAAATAAATTCCATCAGACCTCGCTTCCCAAGTGCACTTATTCGAGCATAGATGCTTTCCAATGACCTGGTTGAACACATCGAAACTCAAGCTGTTAGAATTCCATGTAACGTGACACCAGAACAACGTAGTTCGACCAAAGTTTTGGCAAAAATCAATGCCACTCTGGTCATTATAGTAAAGTGTATGTCGACCAAGATCATCGTCTTTGGATTTGCAGTGGATCGTAACCGGAGCAGCGTTCGGTATCGTGTTTTTTAGATAAACGTGGTAATGTCCAAGAATGCATGTGCGTGCGGATACGTCTACGATGTTGGATGTAAGTATTATGATGAAAACAAGGAAAAGTGTGTTGCTATTAGAAAAAGACATCTTGTGATTGTGAAGTGAAATGTGATTGATCTTGTTTTCATTTCCGTGAAGTGATTTTATAGCATATGAGAATAAGTTTCGACAAGATCGAATTAAGGAAGATCGATGAAAATGGAACAAAATTAGGGGTAATTAAATCCAGATTTTGATTAAAAAAAAAAAAAAAAGAAAAAGAAAAAGAAAGAAGATTTTGAGGAGACTGATTATTTACTTTCTATCGATCTCCCAAAATTATGGTTAGATACATTTGAATTTTGACCTTGATTTTTTAAACGTGGACTCATTTAGACTCTGTTTAGCAAAACTAATGGTAGTTAGGTAATTTGGAAATTAGTCATTGTAAAAATTATTTTAAATGTAGGCGTTTAGCAAATTAGCTGAAAAGCTAGATGTTTTGTAAAATGACATAAAAGGGCATTACTCTTATTTTTTTTTGTCTTTAACCTTTCTTATTGTATTATTAGTCTATAGTTTTTTAAATAATAATATATCATATTTTGTCCAATAATTATAATATATATTTAATGTATTTTACATCGCCACTTTAATAACATCATCAAAATTATCAGAAGTTGAAAGAAATAATCGTTGAGCATTTTAACTTAGTAATAAAAAAAAATCAGTAATTGATGTGTATAGAATTACTAGGTGATAATGTTGAGTGCATGATATATAGAATTCGTTGCTTGGTAATATGGTTGTTTTTTACTTCTTATTTTATTTAGTCTAATTTAGGTTAATTTGGGTAGGGATATTTTCGGAATAAAAATATAAGAAGCTCCTTCTTTTTCAAAAAAGCTAGTCAAGGAAGTTTTTTCAAATTAAATTTTCAATTTTGGAAAAAAGTTCACGTTCACGTGAATTTTTTATTAGTCGATAGTCAAAAAAAATTAACCTGGAAAGTTTAGAAATGTAACCTTAGATGCCAAGATTTTATACTTTTAAAAAGTGCACTAATTTGGACCTTGATTTTAAGAATGTGCACAGAATTTAGAAGCCAAAAGTTTCTATTTTGGCCATGGATTTTGATAATTAGTGTGAGCGTAAATTTTTGGGACGTGAAAAGGAATAGGTAACGCTTGCTTATTTAGAGCATGTATTTTAATTTTCATGCAATCTCCATCCCCGAAATAATTTTTCCGCTTCAATTTGTTGACATATTTGATAAAAATTAATATCAAATCAAATAATAAATTATTAAAAAATCATAAAGGATGGTTCAGTTGATTAAAAGTAATTAAAATGTGATTTGTGCCTTCTAAACGCCATTCAAATACATAAATAAATAAAATGATATATTAGAACAAATATAGAGCAGTATGATTAACACATTTTCATAATGTAATTTTTTAGTTATTTTCATATTTCCAGTAAGCTTAGCAGAGTTGTTATGTTTGTAAAGTCTTACAGGGAATTGTCGGCTTGTTAAGGTCCGGGCTGGGCTCGTTTGATAGGTGTTTGTTTCGTTATTGAGTCGAGTCTTGCCCCCTCATTATTTTTAATTCACATACGTATTTGATAACGAGCCCGACTAAAATACAAATCAGATGAGCCGAGTTCGAGCTTAATTTATATATGCGAGAGGAAGTCAAATTCAAAACGTTAGCTAGATTTGCTTATAAGTCAAGCCGAATATGAGTTTGAGGAATACAATACTCGACTCGGTTGACATTCATGACACAACTCGAGTTTGATGATTTTCCGTTAATTCATGCTTCTTAATGTTTTACTATTTATAAGCTGATTTCTCCATGCCTTACAGTTTGACCAGTACGGTTCTACGCAAAGCTAGCTTTTAGGTTCAGGCCTGAATAGTTTTATTATGCGACAATTACAAATTGGTATCATCCTTGATTTTTTTTTACTAATCAGTGATACATAATATATTTACTACAATTTAGTGTCTATATATATAATTCCAAATATGTCATCTAACTAAATACTAAATATAGTATATATTTAATCTTCAATCATCTATTAGAATTTGTCAAGCACCATCAAAATAAACGATCGTTCTTATTTAACATCATTTAATTGCAAGCATCATTTAGCATTATATTACAAGCATCATCAAATACGAAACAAACAAAATATTATACTGCAAGCATCATATTACACTGCAAGCATCATTTAGCATTATATTACAAGCATTCAATACGAAAAAAGCATTCAGTATGAAACAAGCATCATATTAGTACTACAAGCATCATTTAGTATTAAATTACAAGCTTCATTTTAGTACTGCAAACATCATTTAGTATTAAATTACAAGCATCATATAATACAAGCCTACAAAACGAAACAAGCATCATATTAGTTACACAGACACCATTTATACATCAAAGTATCAAGCATTATTCTTCAATAGTTACAACATGCATCAAGCATCATTAAGAAAGCATCCAGATTTGAATGAGGAAAACAAAAATAACTCAATGTAACACACTAATTGCACACATGTCAATAGAATTAAGTTAAGGAGGTACGATGTCAATAAGGAAACATGAACATAAAAAAAAATGATAATGGAGGATGCAGGAAGCTAAAAGGTTGATTATTGTGATAATGATGCTTGCATCAATCAGCAGATGTTTGTATCAATTAGCAGATGCTTGCTTGTTTCAACTGGCGTTCGGCGTGTGAATGTGTTGATAATGGTGTGTTTTGAATTAGTATTTTGATTTAGTTTCCTATAAATAAGGGATTGATTTATCACAAAGTCAAATAAGAGACGGTCTCTAGATAACTTATCCAAAGACGACTTATGTTATCAATAAAAACATCCATGTTATTAATCAAAACGTCTATGTTGTTAATGACATAAGTCTTGTTGTAATATGAAAAAACACCAATGTTATGAACATATGTGTTTTGATTAATAATATCAATGATTTTCTTGACAATATAGGTTCGTCTCTAGATAAATTATTTAAACACCGTCTCTTAGGAGACTTACTCTTTATTTTTATCAATAATGGTGTATTTAATTTCAAATTTACTAAAAATAATAAAATCACTAATTTGTAGGAAGTTTATCACCAATTTGAAGGAAGTTTTTTTTTTTTTATGTATAACTAAAGTGTAAGAAGTTTTTGAAAATTACACTAATTTACTAATTTGTAATTAGGGCGATTTACATCTGACGAGTGTAAGAAGTTTTTGAAAATTACACTAATTTGTAATTAGGGCGATTTACATCTGACGACACCCTTTTAATATAATCACAGAACACTTAGGTCCCTAATGTTTGAAATATTACGTTGAAGGACAAAATATGACTTATGAAATATAAGTATTTACAACAAAGCACAAAAGTCAACTCTCATCAATTACATTACAATTTTACCCTTTCATTTTTACTTTTCTTTCCAATTTCATGTATCATTTTATTAAGCAGTTGGCTCAAAAATTTCAATTTTAGTAAACCAACCCCGAACTTTTAATTATATTTTTAATTGCAACCCTACTTCTTTCTCAAATTAAAAAAATTAAAATATACATGGAGCTTCCGATTCTAAGCTCCCTCTGTCACCAATAAGATGAAAAGGAGATCTGATGAATACTTGTAGAAGGAATATAAATTATATTGTATTTAAAGTCAAACTAAACAAAAATACCAAAAGCAATTCGCACCGTCTAAACTATAGATGTCTTAATTTTTATAAGAGCAATATACACAATTAGGATAATTGAGATATCGATCCATGGATTCTCCTTTTCGATTAACCAAAGAAAGAAGAAATGTTAGAACTATTACAAAAATAAATTTTTGGGGTATGTTTATTAGAATTTTAGTGCTTCAATATTGTTTATAAAAATTTGAAAGTTTTGAGTCACACGTGTAATAAATAAAAAATTACATTTACAAATAAATGGTTTATTCATTAATGAATGGGGGCATATTTCGACTATTTTACGAAAGTCAACATAAAAAAGAGAAAGTTGTCCTTTAGTGTAATATTTTAAATATTAGGGACCTAAACGTTAAACACTATCTGAAAAGGGTGATAGATGCCCCCTCTGTAATTATTCCTTTAATCAACTTTACACTCACCTTGTTCCTGTTCGATGAAATTCCTCAACGAACTCCATTGTTGAAATCAACTGAAAATGCAGCTCCTCATCATCATCAGCTACCCATGACACTGTTGCAAGCCCACATTTATCAAAATTCAGGTAATTATTGTTTCCTTTAGCCCTGGATTAATATATAACGTTTGGTTGTGGCTGATATCTTAGAGTTGATTATAACTATAAATTCAAGTTTGTTTATTACTCCTATTTCGTATTCTTGAGCTTTAGGCATTTAGTATAGAGCTTCTTTGTTTGTCTTTTGGGTTTTTTTATTTTTTTCTATGATTTATTACGTAGGAGTATATGATTCCTTACATCTCTAAGGCCTCTGTAAATCATCCCCTGCTAAGAAAGTATGTGACCGAGTTTTCTATAGTGATGGTAAGAATCTTAAGCTGTATCTTTTGGATTTTATGTAGGCCATATAATATGGTGGCTTAAAGTAAACTCTCAGCTTTGTTTCTGAAGGCAATAAGTTTCAATTTATGGAGCTTCTCTGTTTGCTTTTTTGGATTTCTTTTATGTATATGATTCCTTACATCTTTTATTCCTCTATGAATCATCCCCTGGTAAAAAAGCATATGAACCGACTGTTGCAGACTTTATGTAGGCCGTATATATATTGTGCTTAAAGTAGACTATCAGCTTTGATACCCAAACTTGTACCATACTTTTTAAATGAGACAGAGGGAGTATGTTTCATTGTAGATACTTTAGCTGCGTATTTGCATTTGATTTAATTAGGCCTTGCTTTCTGTTTGATTCTTCCTTTAGCGTGCATTTGGTACCAGTTAGAACGGTTCTATCGAACCTGGCACACAAAATCGGCTCAAGAATGGACAGGGTTTGGTGTATTCTAAGTACTAATCTTTCTAAAAGTGTAAATGATCTGTAATGTTCTAAAGTCCATATCATATGGAAATATATGGTCCTCCTTATCTTTCAGTGTTCCTCATCATCCACCTTTCCAGAATAGCTATCCTTACCTTCATCATTCATCAATTAACAACCAAGTCTTATTTCCACTGGTTTGTTATCCTTGCTTTTTACTGATCAACCAAACATTGCTATCTCTTTCCTGATTTCCTTCTCTCACCATACATTTCAACTTAACTTCCATCATCCTGAGCACTCCTCTTCTTACCTAAAACTCGTATTCCTACAATGGCAGCATATGCAGCTCTTGTATCTCTTTCCAAGGTTATTGATCTAACCCTGTCCCAGAAACGAGAGTACGGTCTCTTTTATAGCACAGAGCAGATGATGATTCTACATGAAGAGATCGGTCGCCTGCAAAATCTGCTAGAAGATCTTTCCTACAAGCTGGAGGATATCATTGAAGATGGTGAAGACAGCATTGAAGATTACACTCCCAGCTCCTTCTTTGTGAAGTTTACAAGCTTTTTATGCATGCGATCTTCTCCAGTAGCGAAGGCTCAATCCCCAGTGGCAATAACTCCATCCTCGTTTGCTGGTTGTGCTAGAGAAATTCATATCCTTCTAGAGGAGACAATGGAAATGAAAGAGACCAATCTCCAGTACAAACATACATCAGGAGCAAGTCATCCTTTGACCACAAGAAGTTCTTCAAGTGAGGCGCCTACTGCCAAGCTAGCTTTCAATCAGAACGAGATAATGGATTGGATTTTTGGAAGAGGGTCTAACCTCAAGATCGTTCCCATCACTGGGATGGGAGGAATTGGGAAGACTATCTTGCTAGAGCTGTCTACGAACATCCAAACACTAAGCGTCATTTCGGACCAACAAAATGAGCCTGATGGTAGACTGATAGAGTGTGTGCATAAAAGATTGATTGGCCGGAGATTTCTTATCGTGCTTGATGACATGTGGGATGTAAAAGCATGGGATGGTGTCAAGAATGCATTTTACGATGATAACAAAGGCAGTCGCATCATTGTAACTACGAGGCTGTTAGATGTGGCTGCATATGTTGGCTCTTCGAGTCATATACATGAAATGCAGTTCCTGAAGGATGAGCAGAGTTGGGATCTGTTGCAAGAAAAAATGGGCAGAAACATCCATTGGTCTAATAAACTTGAAGATCTTGGAAGAACAATTTCAAGAAACTGCAGAGGACTTCCGCTGGCAGTAGTTGCAATGGCAGGACTTCTCAAATTCAACATGACAGAAGAATATTGGAAACAAGTTGCAAGAGATACTACATCAGAAATGGCTGCAATTGACGATCAATTGTTCAGTATTCTTGCTTTAAGTTACACCAACTTACCTCCTTACTTAAAAGCATGCTTCCTGTATTTCGGACTTTTCAGGGAAGACTGTGAGATTCGAACCGAGGAACTTGTGAGGTTATGGGCAGCCGAAGGATTCTTAAAACCTAGAGGATCTAAAGAAATGGAGGAAGTTGCAGAGGAATACTTGGAGGAGCTTGTAGCCAGAAGCCTTGTTTTGGTCCAGAAGAAGAAGCCTGATGGGAGAATCAAAACTTGCAGCATTCACGATGTCCTACGGGATCTGAGTTTAAGAAGAGCACACAAAGAGAAATTTTACCTTCATATCACGCACTCTTCTCCTTTGAGGGACAGATATTCCAATTATGACCTGCGCAGAGCAAGTATTGATTCATATTGTTTTCCCAGGGAACTAGTTTGCCACAGACATGTCCGTTCTCTTCGATACGATCAGAATGAAGACGTGTTGGATGTCATTATAGCTTTTAGTTTAATCAGGGTGTTGGGTAAAGTTTGTATTACTGAGGAACTTCAACTCGACAATCTATATTACCTGACCAACTTGAAGTACCTTCACATTCACCTTTCTTCCGGAAGATTGGAACGACCACCACTAACGGTTGGTGAATCAATATCCGAACTACAAAATCTTGAGACGCTTGTTTTTAGTGGAGATTGGCTGACTGAGTTTGGTGCCAGCACATTGGTTTTGCCAGCTGGAATATGGGAGATGCGATGCCTAAGACATCTTAATTTAGTCAAAGGAAGCAGATTGCTACGTCCAGCACTCAAGGAGATCAGATGTTCCAGCCTTCAAACACTAACCGAGGTAAACAATTTGGTTTTGAACGGGAGCGTGACTGCAAAACTTTCAAACCTGAGGAAGTTGAAGCTGAGGTAAACAATTTGGTTTCAGACCAGACCGGAAAGGGAGAAAGAAGGGGAACAGGAAATGTAAAGTCGAGCCTGATCTTCTTCCAAACTGCTATCAATTGGACAAGACTTGTAGAGTTTTGATTTTCTGTTTCTGTTTTGAACTGTTCCGTAGGTGTAATGCCTTAGATTTCTTCTCTGCTCGACCAAATTTGTCAACCGTTGCGTTGTCTCATTGAACTGAAGGACTATGATCATCAACTTCTTCATGCAACTCATATGGTACCACTACGGTTTTCAACAAAGCTAACTTTTCAGTTTCAGGTAAGGAGAAAGTTTGACTTTCTCTACACTAACTTGTGTATTCGACGAAATTCCTCAACGAACTCCATTGTTAGAATCAGCTGAAAGTTCAGCTCCTCATCATTGTCACCTACTCATGACACTGTTGCAAGTTCACATTTATTAGAATTCAGGTAATTATATATCCTTTAGACCTGGATTTGTACTTTTAACAGTAATTGTCTTTGGAATGGACTCAAATGCCTGTGGAGAACATGTCTTTTGTCGGATCATTACCAAACCTTGAGGTTCTAAAACTGAAACGGGAAGCGGTTAGTGGAAATGAATGGGAACCAATTGAAGGAGAGTTTGTTCAACTGAAGTACCTCCAAATGCAAAGGTTACGCTTCAAGGAATGGCGAGCAGAAAGCAAACATTTTCCATAGCTTGAGACCCTAATTATTAAGAGATGTTGGCTGTTGGAGGAGATTCCAGCAGGAATTGGAGAAATCAAAACACTACAGAAATTGGTTCTTGAAGATTGCTGGGCTGCTGAAGAATCAGTGGAGGAAATAAAAACCGAACAAGAGAGCCTATGTAATGATTTGCTTCATGTTATTATTGCCAGAAGTTGATTGAGAAATAATTTGTATGTAAATTGTAACATAAGACAAGTGTAGAACTATATTCATTTCTTGAACTGATATGGATTTACTACTCATGTTGACTGTCAATTGCTGTGTAATGCATCTATGTAACCAATATGATAGGCACATTACTACTATAACAGAGCAAAATCAGATAACACTGTATCAGAAAGAAAAACAAGGTACGTACATCACTTAACAAGTTCTTCATGAATTCTCACATTTCTCACAGGCAAACTTTGTCCGATATCATCTAAATAGTCCTAGTAATCGTCATCTCCTCCATTGTAATCATACCCCGAATCATCCTCCACCTTGTCAGCCACGTCGTCCTCAAACTTATCCTCTAGAGCATCAAATCCCTCCGTCAGGGCTATTCCGCCCAACACCCCTGCCACCGCGCCTACTGCCAATCCCGTTCCCATCCCCCCAAACTTACTCTTCTTCTTCTCCTCTTCCACCACATACTCCTGCTGCCCCCTATCGTACCCACCCTGCACGTATCCAGGTTGCCCGTAACTAGGCT
Organism: Plantago major; assembly: GCA_026545765.1. Lineage (NCBI taxonomy): Eukaryota > Viridiplantae > Streptophyta > Magnoliopsida > Lamiales > Plantaginaceae > Plantago > Plantago major. The sequence continues at coordinate 3,405,768 of CM048844.1, read as the reverse complement.
GACCATATGCACCCTGCCCATATCCAGGCTGCACGTATGCACCCTGCCCATATCCAGGCTGCACGTATGCACCCTGCTCATATCCAGGCTGCGCGTAGGTGCCCTGCCCGTAACTCGGTGGAGCTCCATAGGAAGAAGGATACCCTGCTGGTGGAGCCGCATAAGCCGGAGGTGCACCGTAAGGAACTCCATACGTCGATTGGTAAGGATCAGCCCCACGGTAGCGCTGCGGCTCACGCACAACGACCTTGACTTCCACCTTTTAAATAACAAAAATGATATAATTAGGACATGAATATTGATCATGTTGACTGCTTCTATATGAGAGTATGTCACACTGATTACTTTTAACATCTGAAAATCTCAGATCGAATACAACATCTTCAGTAGTTTCTAGTTATGAGATACTTTGGCAAACGTTCATATCCAAGTTCGAGATTTTATATGAAATGCAATTCTATCACACCATATAAACGCGAATTTATAAATCTTAAAGCGTGTTATCCAGGTCTTACCTTCCCATGCGGCCTGCCGGAAGGGCGCTTCAGCTCGAGCTTCCTCTCGGCTCGGGTTTCCAACCCAACATCATCGACTACATCAACAAGTTTCAGCTTAGCCGAGCCGATCAGAGGCTTGGTATCCTCACCTGCTCCAGCATGGACAATGTCCACGTGGAGTGTGGACTCCTCGATCGGAGTGGTGAACGGAATTGTAAGCTTCTCGTCCCAGTAGGGGCACGTATCGCCTTCCTCGTCAATATGGCTGGATAGCTTGTTGTTCGGGTCAATCCAGACGACAGCGTAAGGTTTGAGGCTGCCGTGGCGCCAGTTTACGTTCTTGAGGTCCTTGGCTGAGGTTATGGTTAGTTCTACTTCGTATCTGGAAGCCATGTTTGTGTTCTCGTGGTTCTGGTGAAGGATTTTTGGGAAGAATATATGGTGTTTCTGGAATATGATGGAGAAACAGAGGATTGTGTTTTGGAGCGTTTATATAGTGAAAGTGAAAAGGATTGTTTTGCTAATTTGCTATTGGATTTTGAGACTATCTGGAACGTGCGGTTTGAATTGTTGCACATATGTGAAAAGACACTTTTCCCCCTTGAAAATCATTTTGCTAACCTTTGAAGCTTAGGCTTTGTTATCTTCAACTGAAATTTACTGAACTGAATTGTAGTATAAAATATAACTAAGCAGAACTGAAATGAACTGAACTGAATGGAACTGAACTGAACTGAATGAATTTTCAGTTGAAAAGAACAAAGCCTTACTCTATAGTCGTCGGTTTAGTATATATTACATCATGTTATAGTGTCTTGCCATATCCTGATTTATCATGGATAAAACAATCTATAATCTACCTTACTAGTTTTGTGCAATTTGTCAACTTTTTTGGGGTTAGGCATTTAATCCCTAATCTACTAAAGTACCTTAGATTGTTGAGATATGACTTAGTCTAAGCAATGTTTATGGTAGTTGATAATTAGACTTATTTTTTGAACTAGGTCTAATTTAGGTGTGTAAATATGTTAGGAAAACTCACAAGGCTGAAGTGGGCCTTTCTACGTTTTCAAATTAGCATATTCTAGTTTTAAATGTTTAAATTTTTCATTTTTTGTTGCAGTTTGCCCCGAAATTTAAATTTTAAAATAACGTTTTTGTACCTTCAAGATTTTGTTTATGAGTTCGACCTTAATAATCGATGAAACTTTAAGTTCATTTTCTTAAGGGTGAGATGATTATTTATATATCATCAATTCATCATGTTGCATCATTATATATCAACGATTAAGGGATTATAAACGTGTTAACAAATTCGGTACGGAGAGATTGAATAAAATAGAAAATAGTTTCTTAGATTTTTTATTTATCGTTGAAGGTAAGGGGTGGAAAAGAAGAAGGGTAGGTTTGGGAAATGCAATTTGAATGAGTTGATGTCTAGGAAGTATTATTGGAGGAGGATTATTCAAGGTGGTAATAAGTGAGGAAGGTGATAGGATGGTTTCCTTCCCTACTAGTAAAACCCAAAGCAAAGAATAAAAAGAAAGGAATTAGCTTTTAAATTTTCTCTAGATACATTTCAAGTAACATTGTGAACATTGACGATTGAACACTATTTTACTATAACACGTGGAACATATCAATATGAAACTTCAAATCTAATAGATTTATTGGATAGCGATTAAAATTTAATAGATTTTTAGTTGATTTTAACCAGATTTATATGATTTTAATCGTTAACCAATCATTCAATAATAGTTTTTGCACAACTTGATAATTGGACGTGCAGTGTGATGAATACAACTTGTCAAATTGATGTCAAACAAGGGAAAAGCAGAATTAATGACTCCTCTTTTTCTTCTTCACATTCTGGACAGGACATATCTCTTCAAAGGAATATTCCTAATCTTTCGATTGTTTATTTTTATACGCGGCTATTACACGCATTTCTTCTTTAGAGAATGCAAACTAATCTTTACACTTTTGGACCTTTTGCACGAAATGTATATTTATGTATCATGTATATTTAGCCTCCTCCTTAGCTCACAAGTAATGATACGTTAAATAAAAATCGGATAATAATTTTGATATAGTGTAAGTTTCCGAGAGAACGATATTGTGTTAATTTGAACCTTCGACTTCATCTCTTTGCGCACATTTTGTATTTATTCCTATACATGAATGTCGACTGGTCTGATCGAATGAGGATATGTCTAACCTTTTGCATCAAGTGGCATATATTCTGGCCAAGAAAGCAAGTGCTCAAGATACATATGGGGACTAGTGAATTCGTCATCCAATGGAACCTCTCTTTTGGCATGTAAAGTGGACTAAAAATCTGGACCTATGTCAACCTTGGTTAAACATTGTACTTAGAAGTGACTTGATCAAGAGTCAAGACTACCTCTTGTGTGTGATATAAGCGTACACGTAATGTTGATGTGCAATTCTAATACTATTATCTATTGAATTTAGTTTTATCATAAAGAATAACTAAAAAGTTGATGGAGTTTTGAAACTCCGTTAATGTGAAAAATCAGGATTAAGATTCTTTTAATTTTTTTCTTGAATTGTAATATTGTTAAGGTATAGTAGATTAGTTTCGATTTCTAAAGTTTGATTTCACGGATATTTTTGTCAAATATTGTATTTAAAATATTACAGGGTCTAACTTGCAATTCCTACGACCGGCAAAACTGAAAATCCAACAATGCTTGTAACTTCCGATCAATTTTTTGGTCAAGAGTATACAAATTGGAAGGTTGATGGTATTTGTAATTGTGTGTTCAAATGGAATAAGGCAGTTTTAGCGTGAAAAAAACTGAAGCCTCACATTGTGAGTATGCTTTCAGAATTTAGACAAATCGAAATATAGGTTAACTGGAACATTTGACACCAAATATTTTTAAAAAGACTATCATGGGTTGATACAATGTTGTAATTCAAAGAGAATTGAGTTAATAGTATGATGTTGTAAGTTGTAACTCAGCGATCCTGAGTTAATATAGTGTCGCAACTCTGTTTGAATTAAAATTTTGAGACGGGTATCGGACTACGAGGAACTCAAATATTCACGTAAAGGGATCAAACAATACCTGGAACTTGGATCAGACGCAGGGCCATCAACTTCTGAAAGCTCAAGTTTCGTGGAGGCCCACGTTTCGTTCATTCAGTTTGGCCCACTTCAGAAACATTAAGCCCAAGTTAATTTGTTCACCATTCATTCAGATTTAGTCATTAAAAAGCTTATAACGTGGTTGATTATTTCAGGGATTTTAAATTAAATTGGATAAGTTTGAAGTTTTTGGAAATTTGAATTGGAAACCTCTACAAAAAATTATTCTAAAAGTTAAAATTTACAATTTCGTGAATAACCATCATAGTACTCCCTCCACTACATTAGAAACTTTCCGTTTTTCCATTTTGTGCGATTCATTAAAAACTTTTCATTTCCTTTTATGAAAACCCACTATACCCATTATTAATATTTTAATCACTCTCTTTCATACTTTATTAATTCTCTTTCTTACTTTTTACCATACACTTATTACTTTATCTATATAAAACATTTTTTAATCAAACTTTTTAAAAATTGTGCAAAAAGTAAATAGCAAGAGATCTATGGAACGGATGGAGTATTTGCATGTGGAAATCAAATGTAACAACTTACATAGAATGGAGTTCTTGGATAGCCTTTTACTCCTTATTACAATGAAACCTGATGAACCTTCATAACGTTTCATATTTCATGTTCAATTAAAAGTTTTCTAACCCACAAAATAGAAGTTCTGATTTCACTTATCAAATGGAGGGAGTATAAATCGGTAAAGCGTAACACTAATTTGTATGACTTGGTTAAGAGATTTATTTGCAAGTGAGTCCGTAAATGTCACACTAAATTAAATAGTATGTGGATGAAATAGAAATTAATTCCTTACTTAGAAAAGTTAGGTGGTGGGTGGTCTCACAATCATAAATAATAGCGGTCTCTAATTACTTTTTTTTTTTTTCTTTTTTAGCATATATGATATATATTTCATGAAAAAATATTCAAGATACATGGGGGCTTATGAATTTACGGTGGTCTCAAATACTCGTCCTCTTCAACCTCCCTACTTAATCTCCCCTTGATCTCGAGAACTATATGGAGTTGCTGAGTGACACCGTGGAGTGTGGACTTTCTCTATTCGAGGTAAACTCAGTCTCAACTTCTCAACATTATTGCGTTCGGGAAAAATTACAAAAACCTCCCTTGTGTAATGCGAACATCATAAAGATTGCTCTGAAATTTGTATATATCACTCTAAAACAAACAATGCAAGAAGAGACATCAATATTTTATTTACTTCCTCCGTCCCTGGAATAGTATCTCACTTTTAACTTTTTGCAGTCAAACTTTTTCAACTTTGACTGTGAATTAATCTTAAACCGCAAATATAAAATGTTCAATTAAAGTGCACTTCTTCATGTAAAAGATATAAAATGTTTTCATCTCGTAATTTCCAGAGAGTGCAGCAAGAGTCGGGTACCATCGCTGATATCTGCTGCATTGACACGCGAAATTGAGAGACTTAGACTTAGATATGAAATCCTTGCGGAAGGTGAATATGGCTATTCAATCAAATTAATTGGAGCAGACAAGCTTGAGAAGTTTGAATCTACTTGTCATTTACCAGATGAGGCTATTGTGACTGGATCACGAGTTCTAGATGCATATTTCGCTAACAGTGGTCCGACTGATGATGATGTTGACGAGTTTTCTAGAAAGAAAGGATTACAAGTCCTGAGGCTTTTAAAAGAATTATCTAGTCTAAGGAAACTGGTATTAACGAATTCCATGGTTGAGGTAAGATCTTTGCACTTTCTCCAACCGGAAAGCATGTTATTGCATTGTGAACGCATGTGTTATTTGTGCGCGATTCTATTAGTTACCATTTCTATGTGTCTTATATACTCTTATATGCCTATATATATTCAGAATTTCAAAATCCTTAGAGAAGCATTTGAGCAGTTTACCAATTATACTTCAATATGTGCTTCTGTTGAGTTAGCAGCATGATTTAACAACAGTAAGCTGTAAGTAGTAAGCCATAGTGTACATTTGGTTCAAGTTGGAATATCTTGTGTTGCCTCTCACCTAGAAGAAGTCCTATTTATGTACGATAAATTTAAGAATCCAGAATATAGTTGTTGTCCGGTGCATTTACATGCAATGTGTGTGACCATTTTTGGTCCAAAATGGTTTCTTCGCCATTTTACTAATTTCATACATTTTCCATATTGCTCGAGCTTATGTTCACATTTGATCATCTAAGTGCTTAGATCATTGATCAAGCATAAATCTTGCACTATAAATAGGCTAGCTTATGAGATGATATAATATAACACTCTCATATATCATCACAAGCCATTACACAAACACTTATCCCATATTCCTCATTTTTCATTTCACTTGTATTCTCTACTTTCATTTGGGTGCGAGTATAAACCCGTAAAGATTTGTTTTACAAGTAGTTGAGGAATTTCTTGTACTCCCAATACCATTATAGTGGAAATTTTGGCTCTCTCGCCGATGGTTTTTTACCTCTATTTACGGAGGGTTTTTCTACCTTAAAATTCTCGGTGTTCATTTATACTGTCTTTATTAATTTCTCTATATCGTTGGTGGAATTTATAAGCTTCCGCACTCTGGTACCACAACAATAGTCTAGCAAGGTTTTTGCTCAAGAATGGTAAGAATCTCAAGAAACTTCATGTGTCAAATGACGAGCTTGCGAGTGATGGTATTCTGAAGGAGCTTTCTGCATTTCCTAAAGTTTCTACCTGCTTGACAATTTGTACTCCTTCATTCTTTGAAGCATGGAAACTAAGTTAGGCTATGTTCTCTTCAACTGCAATTTTCTAAACTGAATTGTAGTATAAAATATAACTAAGCAGAACTGAACTGAACTAAATAAGTTTTCAGTTGAAGAGAACAGAGCCTTACTAGATACCGTGTATGGCAGCCAAGCGTGACTGCATACGCAAGTCGAACTTAATCCTAAACAATGGTTATCGAAACTAACCGTTCATGTTTTGTTCTGGGTAATGATTCAACCTTCATGCTATGTCAGGTTGAGCTTGAACCATTTCTGCTACCTAATTTTGTTTAGCCTGGATCTTTAATTTTGTGTCCTCTTTTGGGCCGGATAGTTGGTTTAATCTATGTTTATCTTTTGGGCTTACTTTGGACTTTATCTCAATATCTGCTGGAATTGGCAAAGTAAGCAAGTGTATGCTACATTATTTGCTTAATATTCGACCGACTTATGTTGTTAGTTCGACAATTCGCAATTATACACTATGAACAAATGAGATTTCCAAGGGTAAAGGGTTTTTAAATGATACTTACACAAAGACAAGTACTGGCCCTGAGAAAAGTTAGTTCACTAGTAATCGTGACGGCTTAAAATGTCGAACTTCAATTGCTGCTTAGTGGTTAGATTACACACTTAGTGTGTAAGTGTGGGATTCACATTTTTGCATATGCATTCGATTAAAAAACGAGGATGAAATGAACAATATGACACAGTATGGTGAACCATTCTTCAAAGAATTTATGTGTTGTGTATTCAGTGCAATATGACAATGATGGGAAGACAAAATTCTTTAAGGATTCATTTGGTTTGTATGAAAATGAGAAGAAAAAAAAATAGTAGGGATAACTATTGTTTTTTCACAATTTGGTATCTATTGGAAAATTCTGAAAATTATAAAAATGTCTTTATCATATATACCCATCCACAAAATAAGAAAATAAGAAAAGTTGATTATTTTCTTGGAAAAATCTTATTTTCCTTTATTTTTTTTCTTATTAAACAAACAAATAGAAAAAGTAGGCATCTTGAGCAATGCAAAGAACGACAAAATAGTATTCACATAAGTTAAAGAAATTTAACAATATTATGATTAGTGGGGATAATTAACTTGATTAACAAAACTTCCAAAATGAAAACTGATAAATAGGAAGAGCTAAAATTAAAGTATTATTCCCCCTATACAAAATGGAAAATATTTGACACTAACTCTTGGTAGAGAGATTCCTATGGTATTACTTCCTCCGTCCTGAAAATAACTCTCAATTTTTGTCATTTTTACATCTAAAAACAAAACTTCTCATTCTCATATATATATATTCAAAAGTAAACCACTAACATTATTTTATTCTATCTCCAACTTTAAAAATTAATTTGGTGACCCACTAATATTATTATATGTAAAAATAATATATACCTTATTTTCCCACCACAAAAGTAAACGTGAAGCTGAGACAGAGGAAGTAAATTAATTAGTCACATTTTAATTCAATTAATTTGGATCCTTTTAAGTCTATATTATGCAAAAATTAGCTGTAGCTAGATGATTGAGTACATGCTAAGTTAGTATTATGTAGGTGTTTAGTAAATTAATTAGTTAATAAGTTGGTGGATTTTTAAAATATAGTAAATAATGATAAGCTAAATTAGCAAAATTATCTGATAAGTTAGGCTCTGTTCTTTTCAACTGAAATTTACTGAACTGAATTGAATTGTAGTATATAAAATATAACTAAGCAGAACTAAACTGAACTGAACTGAATGGAACTGAACTAAATGAGTTTTAAGTTGAAAAGAACAGAGTCTTAGCTTATAACCTACAACTTAGTGTTAATGGAGGCTTAGTTTAGTTAAATTAGCCCACAAGTTAGCTGATAAATTAGTTGATAAGTGATTAACTAGATAGCAAATGATTAGACAATTTATTTGTAACTATTTCTTTCGTTTCGGGAATAGCTTCCCATTTTACCATTTTTTGTATCACAACCAAAACTTCCAATTACCAATGTCAACCACTACTTCGACTTTAACATTAAATATATTCAAAAGTAAACCCACTAAAATTATTTTTTCCTACTTTAAACTTTAATATTCAATTTGAGGGATACACTGGCATTTTTTTGTCTAAGAATAATACATACCTTATTTTCTCAACTATAAAAGTAAATGAAAAGTTATTATCGGGACAACGAAAGTACAATATATAAAAAATAAATCATCTAATCTCACTTGTTTAATAAGCTACTTGAACAAGATTATCCGATCATCTAATTTGTCAACTACTCTAAATGTACACGTAACATGGATATTGCGAAAATTAGGCTATGTTCTTTTCGTCTGAACTGTACTATAGTAATTATAAAAAACAATTTAACTGAACTGAACTGAATTAAACTGAATGAATCTGAATTGAAATTAATGAGTTTTAAATTAAGATAAGATCTAAATAACGCCCTTATTTGAACTGCACGGATTTCAATGAAAGACATGCTTCCCAAATCCGAACCATTAGAGCCCCATTTCTCCTATCTCTTTGTTTAGCCGAGCTTTCTGTCAATTCCTCCATTCTCGATTTCTTGTCTTTCTCATTTCCAACTTCTTCTTCTGATCCGATCCGATACGATCCCATTTATCACTCTCACTCAGCTACTCGTCTTGTTCAACCTCCGATTTCATCTGTGGACTATTCGAGGTAAACTCGTGTTTATGTTTATGCATCTGTGTCTGGGTTTAGTGAAATCGTTCAACAGAGGTAGTAATTTTGTAGTTTTTTTTGTGTATTTTGAACAGATCAAGTGTTTGATTATGTTTTCATCCGTTTGCAGCTGAAATTGAACTTTGTTGATTACTTTATGTACGATCCTGTTTATGCATTGGCCTTTTTCTTCGAAGCTGATTATTGGTAGTAATTCTCAAGAATTCCAACAAGGATTGAAGGATAGTGCTTGCTAAAAATGATTTTGGCATAAAGTTAACTTTGGTAGTGATGAGATGTATTTTAGTGTGTGGTATGTTTTGGATTCATGTACATAGTTTTGTTGTTACTCTCAGTTTCAATAGTCTAGTATTTTTGTACTAGTATAAATCACATTCCTGCAACTTTTTTGGTTCAATTTCAAGTCTCAATTGTGCATTACTGATTTACTTGATTACTTCTCCTTATAAAGTTCCAGTCTTTTTTTGTGTAGCATACAAGTGGGCAACTTGAACTTGTTGGAATTGGAAAGGATTAAAATGAACGAGTATTATTGTCTCTTTGATAAACATGTGATCTTTCTTTCTTTATTCTCGTTTTCTTCTTCGAGTGTATGAAGAAATTTTACTCCTTGGATGACAAACAGAATGATACTTTCCAGGCATGATTTTTTTAAATTTCAGGTTGGTTCTGTAATTATGAGCGGAAGCAATCAAGTTGTTTCGGATCTCAGTCAGAAATTTTGAAGTGTTGATCTTGCTAATGATGAAGATTGCATTAGCAGTTTACCTGATGCAATTATCTGTTGCATTTTGTCCTGCCTGCCCTTGAAGGATGCAGTCCGCACTAGTGTTCTGTCAAAAGATTGGGAGTGCAAGTGGAGCTTACTTGACAGTTTTGAAATTGATCGCGGTAAAGGGCAGGAAACAAATTTTGTTAACTTTGTGGAAAGAGTACTTCTTCATGCACATGATAAAGATGTTTTAATCTCATTATAATTTCCGGAGAGTGCAACACGAGTCGGTTAGCATTGTGGATATCTGCTGCATTGAGATGCAAAATTGAGAGACTTACGTTCATGGTACCATTTGGGGGCGAAAATTAAGGTGAACGAAATGGATCATTACGACGTCTGCTTTCTCAATAACAGTTCATTGAAAGAAGTCAATTTCTATTCTCCGGGGATCCATTTCGCCGCAGAGATTTGCCTTCCTAACCTCACAACTTTGGAGTTTCACAATGTCAGGATCGTGAATCAAAGCTCAAACACTAACCACCTTAAATATACTTTCCCAGTTCTTAAAACTATGATCTTGAAGTCTTGCGAATGGTTGGAAGTGAAGCTTGTAGAAATCCAAGCCCAGAACTTACTACATTTGTTTCTTCCTGTAAGCACGAGGAAATCCCTGTTGAAGGTGAATATGGCTATTCAATTAGATTAATTGGAGCAGACAAGCTTGAGAAGTTTCAATCTACTCGTCATTTACCAGATGAGGTTATTGTGACTGGATCACGAGTTGTAGATGCAGCTTTAAGATACAGTGGTCTAACTGATGATGATTTTGAAGAGTTTTCTCTAAAGAAAGGATTACAAGTCCTGAGGCTTTTAAAAGAATTCTCTAGTCTAAGGAAACTGGAGTTAACGAATTCCATGGTTGAGGTAAGATCTTTGCACTTTCTCCAACCAAAAGCATGCTACTGTATTGTGAACGAAAGATATATTTCTGCAATATCTATTAGTTTCCGTTTTTCTTCAAATCGCTATGTGTCTTAAATGCTATATTCAAAATTTCAGAATCCTTATGAATGCACTAACACCAGAGAAGCATTTAAGTAGTTTGCCGATTATAATCTGTATTGCTCGAGTTATAAGAATCATATATTATGTTGCAGAAATAGTTTGTACCTGTTATCAATGGGTTTTATCTCCATGTACCTGATGTATGTTTAGTTCAAGTTTGGCAAGTATAGGATTTGGATGAGATGTCCTGAAGGTATAAAAAAAATGCGGATCACCAATTAGGTGTTCGAAGAAATACTCAAGAGATCTTTTGTGTTTATCTCATGTATGCTTCCCTGATCGATGTGGTGTTTTCTCCAGTTTTTTAATTGATGTTTCAATCGCTCTATTTTTATTTATTTTTAAAGTTAAATCTTCATGAGGACTGTTGAATGCATGTTTCAAAAAACGATGTTAAAATGAAGCTCAAACAATATAATAAGAGTCAATGTTGGTGAAAATTTGAACAAACGTAAAACACTTATTCAAATCGTGTTTCACATACTCTTTCTTCTCCTCTATATTTATCGGTCCCTAGAAGACGGTGCTTATCATCTGGTTCGGTGTTTCTGAAATATGAACTGATGTGAAATTGTGAACATTGATTTTCATGAATTGTTGCCATTCTTCTTCAACACGTCTGTTTTACCATTTATTAGCTTTCCTAAAATTTTCAGAATCATTCCGCCTCTTACGCTTCTCCAGCGGCATACACATTTTACTCCATCTATTTATTTCAAATGATATCATGATACCATCCTTCATTCTCTTCTGATGTTTTGCCCTTTGTCCCATTTTGAACTGAAACGGAGCAGATGAGATGAGATCGACCTATGCCTTTTATGAGTATGCTATTTATGTGATGAGTTTGAGATTTAACATTTTCTTACATATTTTCCGGTAACTACCCAATTGTCTCCTTTAACTGTTGTTTTAAAGTAATTCTAATGCTGTATTATGCATTAGCATCTTTACTATTTTGAAGTTAGGTGTATTTTGGTGTCTGATTTCCATGTAGTACTTACAACTTGCAAGTTACATCTGGATCATTGCATTGTTGTTTCTGTATGATATTAGTTGATCACTTCATTGATAATTGCATTATCTTGCATTGATGAAGATTCTAGAAATGGGATGATGGTTAAAAATTTCTTGAAAGTTAATAGCATCAAATAGTTTGGTATTAGTATGGCTTAATGGCTATTACTCCTAAGATGGGGTAACAAAATTTTGCTTTTTTTTTTTCTTTTGTTCTTGAGCTTGTTTTTGGTTTTACTGACTTCCCTGTTCTAAGTAATATTTTAGTGGCTTTGTGAAAGTGATTGAAAAGATTAAAAGTACACAACTATTCAGTGAATTCCAACTTTTTGCAATCTTATTTGATTTTTTTTTCCTCTTGCCCGGACAAGGCTATGATGAACTGGAGACAGCAGTTTCCTCTTGCAAGATTGGTGAAGCTGACTCAACTACATATGAAAATGCCTGTTGGTAGTGAAGGATTACTCGGGCTACTCCACACAGCACCATACCTGAAATATCTGTACATAGAAGTGTACAGAGAGGTACGCATGTATCTTTATATGCCCTTTTGTCTTCGGTTTGCATAACAAGAATGTGGGAATAAGGCTTTATTGTTTCTTGCCAGGAATCTTGTGATCATTACGATTATGATGAGGTGGAATCCGTGTCATCATGTGTTGTCTCTCACTTAGAAGAAGTCATGTTTTCTTACTTTGAAGTTGAGGATCCAGGATATGACCTAGCAAGGTTTTTGCTCAAGAATGGTAAGAATCGCAAGAGACTTCAGGTGGTAAGTGTCGAACTTGAGAGTGATGATGATATTCTGGAGAAGCTTTCTGCATTTCCTAGAATTTCTACCTGCTTGACAATTAGCACTCCTTCATTCTTGGAAGCTGTAACGGAACTTAAGGCATGGTGGTATACCGTTAGGTAGGAAATGGGAACCATGGGACAGGTGCCGTGTATTGAATGCAAGCACGACTGCATATGCAAGTCGAACTTAATCCTAAACAAGTGTTACTGAAGCTAGCTACTCACTCATGTTTTGTTCTGTGTAATTGAAGTTCAGTCCAGAAGACTATGTAAGGTTAAGCTTGAACCATTTCTGCTACCTAATTTATCAAGCTGGATGTTTAATTTTGTTTCCCCATTTGGCCGGATAGTTGGAAAGACTATGTAAGGTTAAGCTACTCATTCATGTTTTGTGTCCCCATTTACTGGAATTGGAAGCAAGTGAATGTGTATGTGAATGTGTATGCTTAATTTTCTACTGTTGTTGGTTTGACAATTCGAGCAATGTATACACTATGAGCATGGTATGAGATTTCTGAAAGTCTACGGGGATTTAAAAATATACTCATACAAAGATAAAAGCAGTACTTTTTTGTACTTTTTTGTATTGACCCGGGGAAAATTTACGAGTAACTGAGACGACTCAAAACATCGAATTTTGATTAATTAGTGGTTTGATCATTACTATAAATAGTGTGGGATGTGTATTTACATTTAACATTTTTGCGAGTGCATTTACTTAAAATACTGAGGATGAAGTTCAATACTTGTGATAATAAGGTATGATGACCCATTCTTCAAAGAATTTGTGTTTGTGTATTCTTAAATTAAAAGTGCAATATGACAATGATGGAAAGAACAAAACAAAACAAAACAAAAAAAAAAAAAAAAAAAAAAAAGCAAGTAGACATCTTGAGCAATGCAAAGAATAACAAAATATTCATAAGTTAAAGAAATTTAATATTATGATTAGTGGGATAATAATTAGATTGATTAAGGAAGCTTCCAAAATGAAAATAAAACAAGTAGGAAGAGCTAAAATTAAAGTATTATTCCCCATATAAAATATAACAAAATTTGACACGGCATTAAATTAATTAAACACATTTTAATTTAATGAATTTGGATTTTTGACTTGTTCTCCTTTCGTATTACTATTAACTAATAAATATTCCTACGCTTTAATGTTAATTTATTACTTTATTTTATTAGATAGTACACTATATAAATTGTATGAGCACATTTTTTCAGCAACTAACCCTCACCGTCCGATTCTCGATCTGACAAAGGAAAACGAGATCCTCCGTCCGTTGATCGGAAAACATAAGTATAATTTTCTCTATAAATGAAGAAACATGCACTTTTTTTTTTTTTTTTTTTTAGATAAAGAAACATGCACTTCATGTGGTGTCATTTCAACTTTGATTAATCGAAGAGAATAATTTTTCGGTGCATATCAAATTATTGCTGAATGAGAGGAGGACGCACTTTGTATGTATATAAAGTGTTATTATTGCGGTTGGGAGCCGAGCATCGTTGTCGCGAGTCTGGTATTCAATTCAAATTGAGTTATCGAGTTAATAATTAGTAATTCAAGTCGAATAATGTAGTTAAGAAACAAACACAAAAAGTTGATAAAAACAACTTAAGTAATCGACTAATGAAGTCTCGAAATCAGCTAGGCCATGGTTTCAGTCAGATCGACTCGTGAAGTCTCGATTTCGCAGGTAATCGAGTCAAGCTTGACTATGTTTTGTGCTCCTGAGTTAAGTTTGTGTTGATGAAACTTGGTAAAGTTGGTTCTTTTAGTCCAGTCTAAATTTATTTATTATAGAGTATGTAAGGCAATTTAACATTTTTGCTTTTTCATTATTTAAATTAATCTTTTAGATCTCGCCTCGGCTTATTGAATAAAGTAATTGAGTCGAATAGCATTCGTTTATTAGAGCTTGAACAAATTAGATTGAATGAGTTATCTCAACGGCTCAACCTAATCCGTTACAATTAGGTAAGGAGGAACAGTGTGGGGTACATAAAAGTTGTATAAGCCTAGATTATATTTTTGTGATAATTAGGTAAAAATAAGCATTAGGTAGTAATTTGTAATTGTAGAGCAGGATGCTGTTTGGTGGAGGCAATAAAAATATGTGGATACGGACATGAGCACAATTAAGCAAATTAATGCATAATTGGGTGGTTCACGTGAATCTGTGGCATATACACCCTTCGGCAAAATTGCAACATCCTACTTTACTTTTTAAAAAATGGAACTTCTCGTATCTTAAATACAAAATCAATATTCTACTGATCTATTCTATTCATTCTCTTATACTTTATTTACAAACACACTCGTCAATACTTTTACTCATAATTCAGTGTTACATTTTCTGAATTATGCTAATTATTTATATAGTTTAATATCAAAACTCATGTCACAGACTCTTGGACTCTGGACGGAGGGAGTATAACATGGTATGAATATGATGTTATTATACAAGATGTGATGAATAAGATAAAACCGTGATTTTTTTTCTCTATCTAAAAACGTAGTAGAAATTTATAGTTACAAGTCGGAAAATACTTGTATTGACTAAGGCTGGCTCCAACGGCAGTTTGATGGAGAGTTTGATACTCCATCAAACGTTTCCTACTTGCTCCACCCATGGTTTGATGGAGTTTTCTATCAAACCCGTTTGAAAATTACATACGGGTTTGATGGAGTTGAAACCTCCTTTTTCCTTTTTTTTATTTTAATTTTTTGTTTCATTTTGCTTTTCTTTCCCTTTTTCTCCTTTTTCATTTTCATTCTATTTCACATTTTATTTGGTAAATTATATATAGAATACTAATTGTAAATTTTAATATATTCGAATTCACTAAAAAACGAACTTACATAAAATATATTCAAATATTGTAATTTTTTAATTTTAATTTTTTATTATTTTAATTAATTAACGAAATTAAAAATAAATAAGAAGTATGAATTATGAAGTTTTAAAAGAAATGAAAAAAGAATAGTATGGTTTAAAAAGAAATGAGAAAAGAAAATTGAAAAAGTGAGTATGATAGAGTTTGAGGGTTGTAGATGGAGAGTTTTGTTGGGTTTGTTGTTAGTTGAATGGTGACGTGACAGTTTGATAGAGTTTGAGGGTTGGAGATAGTCTAATTCTATTAGATTGAGTAGTAAATGATCATCATGTCTTGTACAAATTACTTCTACACAGTATATTGAAGAATTTTACCAAGTCGGCAAAACCATTTACCAACTAGAGAGAGGAAAAAGATGCAATGGTGGATTTCAAACCTTAAAAGAGTGAATTATGATTTAACCAGAATCCAGTGGGGGCAGAATGCCCAAATTTATTGCGTCAATTAAATCCTCAAGTTGGTCAGTGCTAAAGTGAATAAAAAGTGGTGGGATAGTATTTGATGTTAGGATCTTTTCTTTTCAGGCCACAATATTATGAATGCGATCAACACCATATGGGTGCTGATTTAATTCACCCACCAATTTCCGCCCACCAGTATTACTGGTGTGTTTTTTCAACCAGACGATTCCGTAGACGATTACTCGTCTAATAGAGATAGAATTAGGCTCTGTTCTTTTCAACTGAAATTTACTAAACTGAACTGAATTGAACTGAACTGAATTGTAGTATAAAATATAACTAAGCAGAATGGAACTGAATGAGTTTTCAGTTGAAAATAACAGAGCCTTAGTTTATGAATGTATTATGTGGAGAATTTGTACAGTGCTGATGTCATTTAAAAAGGAGCCTCATCGGCACACAATCTATTGTAAACTATAAAAGTCAAGTAAATTACACAATATACCATCAAATAGAATATCAAATAGAATAAAGTTGAATAAGATGAATGTGTATGAACATATATACAACTTTATGTTGAATTGTATTCGAATTAATGGGATGGAATAAGAATCAATCACTTATTCATTAATCACTGTTTTCGAGTGAGTCTCATGAATGATGAGGATCCCTTTCAGATTTTGTAACATGTGCTACAGTGTTTTACTTCCTTTCCACTCGAGTTAGAATAAGTATTGTTTATGACATCACTATACCATCCGGATAGCATGTATTGGCATTAGAACTATCATCATTAATAGAAGATCATAATGATACTCCTGGTTAAAAAATACTCCCTCAATTTCAGAGAAATTGTTACAATTTTTCGTTTTCGGCGTTTCACTAAAAGTGTTACAATTTCTATTTATGAAAATTAGTTAAATAATAAAACTCCCTACCTTTCACTTATATTACAATATAACACTCAGTTAATCTCTAATAATCAGGGAACCACTTGTAATTTCTACTTTTTCTTAAAATTGGTGCAAATCCAAATTGTAATACTTTTTCTGAAATGGTGGGAGTAATAAATAATACGGAATCGAACCACACAGACGCGAATCGTTAGTCTATATCGACTTTAAATAGTATGTCAAACTGTTTATAATTGATTTTTTATTATTAATTTATATGATTTCTTAAAAATAAGACAAACCTTGCATTAATTTTACTCAAGAAATAAATTAAATCAATCTCCCATCCTTACTCTTTGATTAGGTACACAAAAAAAAATGGTAAAATAGTGATAACAGAAAATCGTATGGTTAGGCAAATGTACGTTAATGGCTTGATTTGTCAACTTTTAATTTGAAGAAGCGACACGATATACGCAACTAACAGGGCCCTCATATATATGTAGCTTTTCTTCTAATCTTTTGCTTGGTTGGATCCCTTAGAAAAAGGAGAATTGATTCTTCTTCATGTATGCATGAAAACAAATAGATATTTTTAGCTATTACCGTGGTTGGTTTAATGCATTGGCGTTTATCGTGTCTAGTTGAGTATTTATTCCTTAAATTAATCTCGAATTGTAATGAGCACAAACTTAACTCAACTCGTTAATAAAACCGACTTATTTTTCAAACTCGAGCTCGACTCATTTGAATCGTTAGTTGATCAAGTTCGTTATTAAAAATATATTATATATTTGATGAGTCTAGACGAGTATCAACGAAACAAGACCTACTTGGCCTTACAATAAAACGTGCACCAAATTAGGTTCAAGTTCTACTCGAACACCTTATCGTACGAGTCGAGCCCTAGGTAACAACTCTAGTTTAATGTATTATGGAAACTAAAAATATCCAAACGTCGAAACGTCTCGATCTTTCATTTTATTTCAAATAAAATGAAGATAGAATTCATAACTGTTTTAAATATTTTGTACTTCATACAATTTTTTTTCACCTTATTCGAAATCAAAGATTTTGATCTATGATGATGTGCCAACTGTATATTTGTATTGACGGTATGATCCAAGAATCTAACACATATTCAAACAAAAATAAATATATTAGTGGGTCCAAAATCACAAAGATGGAAAGTAAATTCCAAAACTTTATACGTTAACAATGTATAACGATGTGTGATTGTGATTGTTTGGGGCTCTTTAATTTTCACGCATTATTATTGTCAATTTGTTCCACGTATTTATTTAAATCAATTTTGTAACATTGTTTAGAAAAATCACCAATTTTAATTTTGTGAAAACGTGACCATGAAGCTGGCTGGAAGAATCTTCAATTTGCCTTCGCAATTTCCGCCCATAACTCCATAAGCAATTGTTTTAGATTATTTCCCTTTTTTTTTTCGGGATTGGATTAAGTAACTTAGAACCACGATTATTTGTTCAAGTGAAAGAAGACACTTAAATAAGGTTTCGAGTTCGAACATTGTGAACGTAAAAGACGATTGGAAGATCCGACCCTAAAAGTGAACTCGATTGTCGACCGTGATCGGCTAATTAGTTGCACGTCTCTCCATCTTTTTATCGCTGATGGTCACATATGAGAATTCTTTTTCCACATCTACCTAATTAGCAAGTTAATTACATTTGCATGATCTATAATTCACTGGTCGATCTGAGATTCACCATGTGCATAGAAATTTTCGGATAAACATGCATGAGTGAAGGTATCCAAATGCTAAAATATCATAATCGTTACCAAACACTTGTTGCACACGAAAAATAGACACTGTAGTACTTATACACACTGTTTGTGTGAACTCCAGAAAGAAATGCCACGTTTTCGTCTCTTTTTGAATGTATCAAATTAATTACAGTGTAAGATAGTTTAAACAATTGATTAAATATCTTGGAAGAAAAAAGACGATTAATTTATATATTGAAGCATACATTATATAAATTATATATGTTACATTTGCGAGTTAGTAAAGAGTAATGAACTAGAAAGTATTTTCTTACTTCTTCCTTTTCAAATAATCATTCATATTTTGAGTTTTTACGATCGATCAATTTTAATTTTAACATTGTTCTTAAATTATAATGATAATATCTTAAGTTAAAGCATACAATTAATTTTCATTATAATTACGAATTTCTTGAATTTTCCATGCATAATGTATTTAATTGACCGGATTTCAATTGAATTTTAACTGATAAAAATTAACTAGTAAATTCTAATCGAGTTGTGAAAAATTGCGTTTGGAATTGAGTTAAACTTTTACGGGTAAAATTTGTGGAAAATAGTGTCTGAGAGAGATAAAGTGGAGATTGTAATTGATTCCACTAAATTAAAATTTATATTAGTTAATCGAATACTCAATTTTAATGGACGCTTAATGGCGCGACAAACACCTGATTTATCCGGTTTAACTGATAACCTTAACCCGAGAACTGGTACACTACTAGCTAGATACTAACTCCCAATTTTCGTTTACGTTTTTTTTTTGCTCAATTGACTTTGAAACGATTCTTTCATATGATACTTCTAATGGATTTTTGAAAAATATATAATAAAAATTTAAAATGTAATATTTAATAATATGAATTTTTAAATTTTTTTTACCAACATTATTTATGAGTAATTCGCATACGAAGTTTGTAAGCGTTGACCAGAAAAAGTCAAACGGGTAAATGAAACTGGAACGGAGTGAGTATTAGAGTAATAGACAAATGTATGAATGGAATTTCCACGTGCATTTGTGTCCTTCACCCAACCTTTCTCGACATTTCTATCAATCATCGTATAAAGTCAACCCGGAGGCGCGTGAACAACACGAACATAAAGCTTCAACCGGTTACCGAATAAACCGGTTAAGAAGCTGGAGAGTAAGTAGACGTGTAATAAACTGGTGTGGGGTCCACTTCAGGACTTTGCTGTCGTCATTTC
Organism: Plantago major; assembly: GCA_026545765.1. Classification (NCBI taxonomy): domain Eukaryota; kingdom Viridiplantae; phylum Streptophyta; class Magnoliopsida; order Lamiales; family Plantaginaceae; genus Plantago; species Plantago major. Next base: position 3,385,907 of record CM048844.1, on the reverse strand, counting down.
CTCGGAGAATGTCTTCATAAGCTGCTGTTCCGATATCGAACTGCTTATTGTAGTATTGCAGTATTATTTCATTCTCCGTCATGCCATTCTGATTTTACTTCTTCCTTCCGTCTCCGTAAAATATGTACACTTTAAATCGACACAATTATTGATTAAAATGAAATAAAGTAGTGATCGCATGGCAAAATGTTAGAGATAAATAGGTTATTTGACTAACGATTAAAATTGCGTAAATCAAGTGAAAATAATTACTTTTAGCTTTTTTTAATAAGATTTTCAATCGTTATCAAAATAGTTGCAGGGTGATTTAAAAAAATTAATAAGTGCATATAGTGAATATAATTTAATAAATTGTTAAGCTTTAAAAAAGAAATGATTAAAATGACAAATTGTATTTATAGTGAAATAGAGGGAACGTACCTCATTTTTTCGGTGCAACTTCTTTCTAGACATCTCCAAATGCCTCGATGTTCCTTTTCTTTTTTTTCTTTTTTTTCTTTTCTCCAGTTGGGAAACTAGCATCTGGCCCCTCTAATATTTGACGTTTGCACATATGTTATTTAAATATTGGATACCTAAAGTTTTAATCCAATGCAATTTGCCCCGTAAGATTTGTATGCGTGCACCCTTTAAACTTCTAATTTGGTGCATTGAATTCATTAAGCTAGATTTTACTATCATTTCCAAGGGGAATTGTAGTGAAACTTGAATTTCAAATGGGCAAACTAGGTTAAGTATATGATGCACCTGACTCGTGATGTTTTGTGTATTGTAATTGTACAGTCTAACACATAAAATACTCGGTACAAGTGTGATACAACACATTAAAGTATCGTGATGTACAACATCGTAATGTTTAGCATTAAAAAAAAGAAGCAAATTTCTACGTGCACTTCTATTGATAACTAAAGTTTTATTTCTAACAAATAACATGAAGTATTTGAAAATGATGGCTCTACGTATAACAAGAGTAGGATGTGCTTTGTTTGGGTCACCTAAACTCTAGCAAAACCAAAGTTACATCCGTTAAGTGTAAGTACGGTTGTATGAGAGACTTACCTCGACTACATTTTCCTAATCACGTGCGAAATGTTCTAATGATTTGGTGTAACGTGTATGACTACATTATCCTACCGGTTTTGGTAATGTTTCTATCTCCCAACTAATATCATCCCAATGTTTATGTATCGTTTTAGGGTAAAGTTGTGAAATTATATCTTACAAAATTAAATGATAAATTACAAGTACTCTTCCACAATTAATTAAGGGGAATGATCTAGTGTTCCGTGGGAAGGCAGGAGATACTTGTTTGATGAAGAAGAGTTGGAGCAATATGGAGAATTGTTTTTGCACCACACAATTGGTTGGGTAGTTGTGATATTAAGTCGTATTAATAAGGGATAAAGTATGGGCAAAGGGTGGAGCAAGTTAGTTATCATGTCAATGTTTCATCTCATCGATGAAAAAGGTGTCTTATTTTTCACATTTGGTTAAACAAAATACATAGTAGTACGTCATACCTGTGAACCCATGGCGATATGTGTTATCATTTCAATTGAAATCGCTTTTAATCTAATTGATTGAAATATTGTTAATAAAAATGTTCCATGTTTAAATCTTCTTAGTTGAGTTTTAAGAAAAGACCCTTACAACACATCACTAGTGGGTGATTGTAAGAATGCAAGCTCTATGCCAAATTTATGTTACAAATGAATGATTCATCTATAACTATGAACAAACATTGTGTCATGCATGGATCGCATTGTGTGTTGTTTACTTGTATGGACTTGATATGCATTGTGTTATTTGCTCGTCTTTATTTGGCTATATTACCATACTCGTGTCATGGGGTTATAGTTTGCGTTTCAGAGATGGATAGTTTCGAGTGACGTATCCGCATACTTTGTATATTACCATTATCGTGGCAAGAGCTCTGTATTCACATGTTGCTTAACTGGTATAAACATGTTGTTTGGTATAGAGTTAAAGAAAAATTTTAGTTGATTAATAGTAAATGAGTTAAATGTGAGTTATAAAAAATGGTGTTTGGAATAGAGTTAAAAACTTGTAGGGTTGTTATATAGGGTGTGTAAGAATAAAGTGATGTGTGTAAAAAGGAAGTGATATTTTTAAGGTTATTTGATTGGTTTAAATGTTGTTTGATTGGTTTATGATTGTTAGTTTGATAGAAAAAATAAAGAGGAAGTAAAATTAGGGTATAACGAAAATGATGATTGTTTAGCCTGAAATGCTATGCTACAATCGTGTTAAAATCTCAAAATATGCGTGTCTGGCACTCATCTATTGACTCTTAGGCACACTATTTAAATGTGTTTGTTAACCTTGAACTGATTATTATTACTCACATAAGAAGTTAAAAATATACTACACTCCTACCATATAAGTTGATTGTGAACAGTGCAGTACATGAAGAATAAAAGCTTCAACTATAAATCTAGTAGTTCAAGTATGAATGAATTATGCTAGAAGAATCTTTTAGAAGTTGTTAGAATTTTCAATTCATCAATTGTATTTCTCCCAAAAACATTTATTACTTGCTTATTAATTAAATTATAAAAAATAGGACATCTTTTTTTAGGTACGTGACAAACATCACATATTTTAATTACGAATATCATATAAAAACATTTAGTTGTAAAAAATCACAAGGGGTTAAAATCTTGATTTGAGGAAAATTTTAAGTGTTTTTAATCAGGTTTCCTTGGTTTTAGTCGCATGTAAAACAGTGTATGTATTTTATAGACACGATGTCTGACATTAAACATATACAGTTCGAAGTTAAACATGCGACACTTATCTATATGTCGGAAACACTACATCTCGAAAATCTGTATCTATATGTCTAATTCCAAGCAAAGTATATCTCGCAACAAACATCATATGTCTAATTTCAAACAATATGTGTTTAATTAAACCTAAATGATACTGTATTTAGTATATGCATTTTTGAACATGTATAAATTGTTTGGCATGAGACTTTAACTATTATTTTAACGAACCATAGCATATGAATATCAACTCGATTTTATCGAGTAGAATAATGAGTTAACGTAATTTTTAGTTGTATGTTAAATATGAAAAATGTTGAATATTGACTTAACATAATTTTTACTTGCTTGATAATCAATAGAGTAATTTGTTCTTTAACATGTGATGTTTGTAACAAGATACTTGATACGAGTTTCGGGATATTTAGACCACTCCCAATGGGAGTGGTCTTAGAGCCGGCCGTGGTGCTGGTGGTCACAGAATCACCTTGTTAAGGCTAATTCAGACACCCACTGATTGGCCCTCACAATTTGGGAAGCCCGTAGGGCCCACCCGCCTTTTTTTTTAATTTTTAAAATTAATTTATAAAGTAATATTAAATAAAAAAATACCCCAACGGCTATATGTTTTCGAGATCTATAAATACAAACCATTCACAACTCACTTCACTACACCTCAATTTCCTCTCATCTTCCACTTCTTAAACTCAAAACGCTAAAATGTCTACTCCCAACTCCCAGAATTCGAACTCCACTCCAAACTCAACTTCACCAAACCCATTTGACCATCCGACATACATATGGCTCACTCAACAAGGAATGTGGGATAAAATACCGGCATTTCTAAATGAGTTTTATGGTGTCACTCCCAACTCCCAAATTCCCATCTCACCCAAAGACCAACCGGAACCTTCATTCTACGATACGACCGGATGCTACAATCCATACAACCTAGACTCTTCAACTTATCCAGCCGGTTACTCACAGCCAATCCCGGAGTCTGTTCCGGAGACTCAACCGGAACCTACGACAAAAGGGAAAGGAAGGAAACCTCGCAAGCTCTTGGAAAAAGGCGTCTCAACCATGGGAAAGAGGAAGAAAAGGATGGGTCAAGGAATTCGTTCTCTGAAGAGGAGGATCGTGCTCTCATCCAGATTTTCATGTCGTTAAGTGAGGATCCCGTGAAAGCCACCAACCGCACGTATACTTCGATGTTTGTGGAAGTTCAGGAAATTTGGGAGCAAAACATTAGAGATGGCCATCCTCTTACCGGTCTCACACCTCGAACTGCAAATTCACTACGTGATAGGTGGACTCGGATGAAAGAAGATGTAAACCACTTTGTCTCAGCTTATGATGATGCGGAAAGATGTGTTGGAGATAAAAGCGGTTACAATGACGATGATGTGATCAACATGGCCAAAATGCTACACAAACAGGGGCAGTGCAGTAAGTTTAATAACATGCATTGTTGGAAAGCAATGAGGCACTATCCGCAGTGGCAATCTCACATGAATTTCACCAGTGCAGCCGGGGTGAAATATGCCAGGGCGCAACCTCGGGCATATGGTGGTGGATCAGTTGACGAGGCTATCAATGTTGATGTTAGTTGTGGGAGCGGTACCAAAAGGGGTTTGGACTACAATGATGATGGGAGCGAAATTGCATCAAAGCGCCCTATGGGTCGTGATAAGGCAAAGGCCTTCCAAAATGAGGGGGTTCGAGTGGAACCTCGATGATGGACGGTTTGAATGAATCCTTCCAAGGCATGAATACAATTGAGGAGAAGAGCCTTGAGCTTGAAATGAGGAAGATTGAGGAAAGGAAGCAAGCTGAGGCGCGGAGGCTTGAGTTTGAGGAGAGGAAGCTTGAAGTGATGCGAATGAAGGCGGAGAAGAAGTCTGAGGATACGAGAATGCTTGCTGAGAGTCAACATGAAGCTGCTACGTTGGGGAAGTACCAAATGATGATCGAGCTCCAAAACAAGTACGACAACTTGACACCGATGGAGCATGCTATCCTGCAGAAGCTGATGTCCGAGTTCGGAATGTGATTCCTTCTATGTTTGTTGTTGTGTGCTTTCATTTATTTTCAAGTAGGATTTCAATATTGTATGATGTTGTGTGTTTTCAATTTCAATCATGTATTAGGATTGTAATGTTGTGATGTTGTATCCGTATGATTTCAATAAACGAGTTTTAAGAACGACTATATTTTTCAATCTCAATAAATTATAAAACGAGTTTTAAGAATCCAATTTGAGTAATTTCAACTTCTGAACACTCTTATAATATGTTAAGCAAGTTAAAAAAATACGAAAAAAATTAAAAACTACTATTCACGATCGTAGCACGACCTGTTGAACTTTTTTTTTTTCTGCAGTGGTCGTTAAATCAGCCTTAGCTCACGACCGCCACTATTTACGGACTTAATCGACGACCCATTGGGACTTGGGAGTGGCCTTAGGTGGCTTATCGCAGTATTGTTTGTGAATATCGGCAGTTACAAAGCTAACAACTTTCTGAGTTTCTTAGCACTATATTCACATCATGACTTGACATGATTAGATTCTTCTTATTCTAATCTCACGAAACCCGCGTGTCACTCACGTGACGTATGCAGCGCGTTTATCTCAGCGGCTTTGCCACTAAATCTGAGCCGTTGATCATCCCAAAAACGAAGAGCAGACGCAATGATCTACGGCTGGGAACGGTGACAAGCGTTCAGGATCTCTGGTAATTTGACAGCATTTTTCTTTCGTTTGTTTTCAAATTTTAAAATTGGTTGTACTACTGCAAATCCACCAAACCGGGGGTAATTTTTTTAACCACCTGGACTCCACATACAGTTGCACTAGGATGTGTTTGGCTTATGAATTGAGCTCAACTCTAGTTTTTATCTACTGAGTTCGTATGTTAATACGATATACAAGATAAGTATAACTACGATGTTATGAAATGACATAAGTACATTAATATAAATAATGTAGAAGAATTTGAATGAATCAAAACTTAAGCACACAATTTCATACGCGGAGATAGATAGTAGTAATCAGAATTGAAAATACCAATTGTAAAATTATCTTTTTGTATTCACTATTTTGATATCAGTATGATACTAATATCTAGATAAAGTTTGAATTCCATGAATTAGGTAGAAAATATGGCTACAATTAGATAGATTTGGGGTTATTTTTATTACTATTTAATGCACAACAGATATATCATGGCTGTTGATTTTAAATTCAAAATTCACATTCTAATTATTTTCAATTACCTTTTTAAAATATGTTACTACCATACCAAATATATTGATACTGCTATGAAAAACGAGAAAATAGGAAGAATGAAATCAGTAGTACGAATAGAACATGGGTTGACCAGTGACCTTCACACTTCGATGCTAGTTTGACATGTAAATTATTATAGTTTTATTTTTTATATATATAATTGAACAAATATTGAGTATTTAATTTAAGTTAAATGTTTCGTAATATATATGTAAATTAACTTTAATTATAAAAAACCAACATGTTTTATTCATTCTAATTATAAGCTCTAATGCAACTTTAACAAAACCAATTCATCATTAAAAAAAAATTTCAATTTGTCTTTTCCAATTAAATTTCAAATCCCAAATCAAATCCAACATAATCAATCCATCATTAAAAACTAGCATTTATGTAACACACTACGTGTGTTAAGGGTTTTTATATAAACCAATGAATCTGTGATTTTTAAAAATATTTAAAAATAATAAATAAAAGGGAGAAACTTACGCCAATGAGATTCGAACCCTGCACCGTCTACTTAAGCAATGACACATGTACGTACCAAATTTTAATTAAATAAGTAAGATCAACGAATGAGATTTAAATTGAATTATAAACTTAGTGAAACTTTCTGAATTATTATACTATAACTTTGAAATCGCAATCCTTCTTCTCCAATTAAATTCAAAGTCCTAATTCAACCCCAACAAAAATCAATTTATCATAAAAAAAAAGAACAACAATAACGATAACCAATATTTCTTCCCCATCATCTTTAATTAAATTGAAACAGATCAAATCTCAATAACCCAAACCATAATTCAACTCGAAAAATGACAATTTATTATCAGAAACAACGATAGTATGTACCTTCATATATTTTTATATTATTTGTAACTAGATGTCATAATACACGCACGCGTATGTTCTGTCGTTCTAGTTACATTATAATTTCAAACTGTTAAAACCAAAAATATTGATTTAAGACGCATTGAAAAAAATTATTGAAACTTCTTTACATATAAAAATTATTCGTGCCACGTTTTGAAACTGAAAAGTAAGATAAAACTACATTAACGAAATCTACCAACCAAACGAATCCAAACACCAAACCATCGGTTTCCTTCCACGTGTCGGATACAACACGTAAAGGCTCTAAAACGCGGCAAAGTAATTTCAACTCGGCAAACACGCAAACCAAATATTCAAACACAAAACAGTCCTCCTTCATCCCCATCTTCAAATAACCGCGTAAAACAAAACCTAAATGAACGCGGCAAAATATCCCAAAAACTGTTTGTCATTAGACTAATAACTATGTCAAATCAATATTCACGAGTTTTTATATTTTTCATATAATTTAAAAAACCCTATTAAATCACTACTTCACTCGCATATAGTCGGATTACTATTTATTTGTTAATCTCCCTCCATTCACCAAAAACTCCAACCAACATACTTACTCAAAATTACCAACACCAACCAAACACGCCCTCCTCGATTTCCAATCTCCCTCTCTTAAATTGCCAACCATCTCATTCCAATGCTCCCAAATCCATCCTTTCTCTCTCTAAAAACCAGAAAGAGAAAACTTTTACCCTTTTCTCCCAAATGCAGAATCCACCTTTCCACTGTTAAAAAACCAACCACCACACAACCACCATGTCTTCCGGTGACTTCTTCGGCAGATCCACCAACATGAACAACACCAACACAAACAATCCTTTCATCTTCAACACAAACAGCCTCCTCACCAGCTCACAGCAGCCTCAGCACCAGCAATATCCGTTCCGTTCGCCTCTTTCCGGTCTGTTACCCGACCCTGCTGCACAGATCCGCCGCCCTGATCTCATCGGAAAACGGTCTCTCTCCGATTACCAGCAGAGCCAGCAGAATTTGGCTTTCTATCTCAGAAACGTGAAGCAGAGGCCTAATTCGAATTACCAGCAGCATCCTTCTCCGATTTCGACTCTCTCTCCAGTTGATTTCTCTCCGGTTTCTTCGAATTCTATCGGCTCTGGTTACGGATTTCCGATTGTGAATCAGAATCGGTTCTCGAATTTGCCGAGAAACGTTGTTAATAATGTGTTCTCCTTGCCTAATTTGCCGAATTGGAACAATTCGGGTATGGTGTTACATGGTCAGGTGCAGGTTCAGGATAAGCAGATGGAGAAGAAGACGATGATGGATAACCACCTTCTGGAGCTAGAAAAACAGCTTTTAGGAGATGAAGAAGAGGACAATGGAGAAACTGTTTCTGTTGTAACTAACACAAACAGTGAATGGTCAGAGACGATCCAGAGCCTCATGAAAAGTCCGACCCGAAACAACAACAACAGTAACAATCCAATTACTCCATCTCCTACCTCATCCTCTTCCTCGTGTTCTTCAACCTCAGCTTCTCCTCCTGTATGTTTAAAGCAGTCGATGATCGATGCCGCTACAGCTGTGTGCGACGGAAAGCCGGAGGTGGCGAGTGAAATACTCACGCGCCTCCAGCAAGTGGCGAATTCAAAAGGGACTTCAGAGCAGAGGCTCGCGTGTTACATGGTTACCGCTCTAAAGTCGCGCGTAAGCGACACGCGCAATGCGGAGTGGTCGACTGCTCTTCATTCGAAAGAGCACAGTTTCTCGACGCAAATGTTGTATGAAGTGTCACCGTGTTTCAAGCTCGGGTTCATGGCGGCTAATTTGGCTATACTGGAAGCGGCTTCGGAGAACGGTTTTCGGAAAATTCACGTCGTTGATTTCGATATCGGGCAAGGCGGGCAGTACATGCATTTGCTCCACGCGCTTGCTTCTGCGAACAAGGGTAACGAATCGAGGACGGAGCTGAGGATTACGAGTTTTTCGGGTTTTGGAGAGGAGAAGATGAGAGCAATTGGAGATGTTTTGAAGTCATTAGCTCAGAAAGTTGGAATTTGTTTCAATTTCGACGTGAAGAATTTGAATGTGAGTGAGTTGAGCCGTGATAAATTGGGAGTGGAAGGTGATGAAGCACTGGTGGTGAACTTCGCGTTCAAGCTGTATAAACTCCCCGATGAGAGCGTTACGACGGAGAATCTCCGTGACGAACTTTTACGGCGCGTGAAGGGGTTGTCACCGGTTGTTATGACTGTTGTGGAGCAGGAAATGAATTGCAACACTGCTCCATTAACCACGCGCGTGAAGGACGCGTGGGATCACTACGGGGCGTTGTTCGAGTCGTTGGACAAGACGATCGCTAGGGACAACGCGGACCGTGTCAAGATCGAGGAAGGACTCGGTCGGAAGCTGGCGAACTCGGTAGCGTGTGAGGGGAGGGAGCGCGTGGAGAGGTGCGAGGTGTTCGGCAAGTGGCGGGCCCGGATGAGTATGGCCGGGTTCCAGCCGCGTTTGATGAGTCAACTCGTGAGTGACTCGCTGAAGGTGAAGCTGAACTCGGGGACACGTGGCAACCCGGGTTTTAGTGTGGAGGAGAAATCTGGTGGGATATGCTTTGGGTGGATGGGACGGACGATTACTGTCGCGTCTGCTTGGCGTTGATTAGTTAATTAATTAATTGCTCTTTTTAGATTAATTAATTAGTATTTTCGTTAATGTATTTTGCATAATTGTAGTAGTAAGTACAAGTGGTTTTCTTTAACGTTTTTGTATGGAGACGAATGTTGACCCACCAAAATAGAACAATTAATAAACGGCGTTGTCTGTTTGATTCCTTAAAAAGTTCCCCTCTATATTATTCTGTTTTTGAATTTAGTGGCTTCTGTTAGGTGTTTGCTTGCATTTATTGTTGCTTAAATCTTACATCAGTGAGTTAGAATTTACGGTTCGACTTGCATAACAGTCCTAGTCTTGAGGATGCTGATTTGTTCCATGTTAAATGATACGTTTGAGCGCCACCATGTGGTGCCTTGCTAGTTGCTAATCATTTCACATCGACTTCATTAGACAAACGTAGTCTCAACGTGATTCATTGTGGAACTGGATGACAATTTTAGTTAGAGAATACTGGTTTGTTCCACGTTACATGGTAGTATGATTAAGCGCTACCTTGCGGTGTCTTGCGGTTCGTTTCATTTGGACTGAATTAGACAAATGAAGTCGCGGCATGATTTGTTGTGTCGGCTTGCATAACAATTTTAGTCTGGAGAACACTATTTTGAATCATAGTTATTCCATAAAGTGTGATTATAAATGGTATATTTGACTCTTAGAATGTGTAGCTAGAGGACTATTTTATTTCATGCTAAATGATATATTTGACTGTTAGAATGTGTTTTTACACTTTCACTAGGATTACCATAACATAATTATGTTAATATTTATGTCACTAGTTTATGATGATGGTTGAAATAGGCAACTCTTTTACTAGATACAATGCATTTAGCATGGTGTTAGCTGGCAATCTAGAAATTAAGTGATGTACTTAAAATGATATAGGACACTACTAGGAAAGGTTATTAGTAATATTTATCAGAGTACTTCAAATAAATGAGCTATTTTTCAACATGTTACTAACTTCAAGATATATTTGGACAAAGTGATAAATTTGTGAATAGTGGATTAATAGTAGTATCTGAAACAACTAAATATAGGAAAATATATATTGTTAATGATAGATGTACCTTATTTGTAATGATTCACAAATTCAAATTTCATTTTTGAATCATAATTATTCCATAAGGTGTGATTATAAATGGGACCTACATACATATTTAAGGGAATACTTTAAAGTACAACTTAATGTGGAATTGTGATTATTGTTCATCTACACATGGCCATCTTGAAGACCATACCATAGCCATACTAGCTTTACAAAACACATTACTGCACTATAGTAATAGTGCTATCTGAGATTGTAGTAAATAATAAAATTAATGCATATTGGATCCACATGGTATATGTAATCTTGAAAAGTTTAGAACAATTGCGATATAGCATACGCGTTCGCTAATACGTTCAGACTAACTGTCACACCGTGCAAGTAAGAAATGTAATATGGGGTCAGTCAGGGTGTCATGAGTCACCTATTTTGATTCATTAGATTAAAATTTTAACGGTGAAGATCGAATAATCTGTTATCTTTCGCACTAAGTGTTGCCATGGGGTGTCACTCGTGTCGCATAAGATGTTGCGCTACGTGTTGATCTAACTGCCTACGTCGCTTTAAATTATTTAAATATATTTAAAAAAAAATTTCTTGAAATATTAAAAAATCAAAATCAAAATTTTAAAATCAAAATTAAATCAAAATCAATAATCAAAATTAAATCACCTATCTTCTTCCCCACCACCAACACCACCACCAGCCACCACACCGCCACCACAACTCACTAGAATCCATGGCGGAATGGAAGCTCCGACAGTGGTTTTGGTGGCGGTGTGTGGTGTTGGTGGTGGGGAAGAAGATGGGCGTTGGTGTTGGTGGCGGTGGTGGTGGGTGGTGGTGGATTGGGGAAGAAGATGGGTGGTGGGGAAGGAGGGTTAAAATTTTAATAAGTAAAATTTTTGGGAGAAGTTAATAGTTTCAAAAAAATTAAAAAAAAAAAAAAGCGGTTGAAGGCGATACAGAACAATGGTTGAGGGCGACACCGAGTAACGGTTTAGGGCGATACAGAGCAACGGACACGTGTCAAATGTCGACACATTGACTGACAATAGTCAGGGCGACACTTTGACTGACGGTAGAAAACCTGATGTAACATTGTGTCCCAAGGCCAAACTTACCCATTCATACAAAGTCATATCGTCAGTAGTTCTATCAATTAGTCTAGATATAGCACAAACTGAAAGGTATTGAACATGAACACATTTATACATTCTAAAATTTATCAAAAATACTAAACACGGTCTTAATTTGCGAATTAGAGAAAGCTCAATATACAAAAAGAGCAAGTTTGTTTATTTGATTAATCTTTTCTATAATCTAGTTTCATTTTACCTTTTGAGGCAAAGACGTTGATTAAGCAAAGAGTTCGGTGATGGTTTGAGGCAGTTTGTAGTTGGGTAAGGTACGTCATACGTGTATCATTGTCATTAGTTAGGGTTAATAAAGTAATTTAATATATTCTCTACCACTTATTTCAAGTTCCGATCCCATTCTTCTCATATTCTTCAATTTCTTTCATTGAATGGTGGACTTTTAATGGTGTATTGCGAGTTCACGTGCTCTTGGAGATAATTTCAACACTTATCTTTTTCTTTATCTTTTGTCCTTGTAATTAGAGTAAATATGCTAATCTGCCTACATTTGTAGGGGGTCTAAGGGCATCTGACATTAGATGGTCCTAGAAGTTAAAAGAATCCTTGTAAAAGGAGAAATATAGGGGATGTTTGAAATACATTTCGAGCAGTTGTTTGTTAGAAGAGTCCAATTTGACATATAGTAACTGAATGGTAGTTGCGTTGGATCATAAGTCCATGCCAAACAACTTGATAACGTCATCCAATATCTTTTTGTACTTGATAAAACCTACTCACAAATTATTATAAGTAACGAAAGATATGTAAACTGGCAAACTGCATTGGAAACTCCCTGATTCGGACAATATCATTCGCTAATTGTGTGTCTAAGTTAGCCAAACCTAACTCGACCTGATCAAAATCATAAGAAGTAGAACACAAATTTAATCCCAATGTCCCAGGTAAGCAGGCTAATGCAACTGGGTCGAATACGTAAGACACCTACTAACAATTCTGTTATAGTGGGATTCGAAGTTGTGATTAATAGGATATTGATATCCCTCTTCAACAAATTGATTCACGTCACCCGCTTGATCGTCAATTTTTTTAATTAACACCATTTGCCACCTAACATATTACCAAAGGAAACTGTCGAAAGTCCCTTATGTCAACTAGCACAAGTTTCCTTACATTATTCATTCCCATCTGCTGGTTAAGTTTGGTGCAAAGTGTAAATTGAAAACAAACACACATTGACTTCATGGCTGCTAGCCTGCTATAAAAAATTGTGACTAGTGTGGCATTACATTTTGTCTTAACAATGATGGAAATAGTAAAATAATTGTTACATACCTATCAGTTCTTGTTAATAACAGGGTAAAAAATGTACCAATTTCGCACTCTTATAGCACTCATGTCACATTTAAACTATGCAAAAAACGACACTTTCTATATCATATGCCCTAATAGTAAATCGGAAAGTAATAAAACGAGCTATTACATTTACAAGGTGTGGAATCGATTACTATGTGAATTGAGAAATTGAATGATGGAAGTTTGAGAAAGATTGCCAGCAAAAGTTAAGAAAAGTGAATTCAGAACATGAAAGTAACCATGATGATTGTTGGTTGTGGAAATTAATGTCGGAAGTTTTGATGGGTTGCGTATTAATTGTCATTAAAGGATAAACTTAATGATATGCACAAATGTGCTGTTGGGAGTCTTGTGCATGTAAGGACCGACTAATGTAGCCTTGCCTCAAGCCACAAGTTCAAATAGTGTGCATGTTTTACATGTTACTAATCAGTTGCTAGACACATTAGTCATTGCCAAATTCTCTTACTTGATTTAATCTCTAATTTGACTCTCATCTAAATGTTGAATTTATGATGTGACCTAGTTTTTTATATTAATTTTTTTTCCGGATATCCCGTTAGAGGGAAGAAAATAAGACCACCACAAGCTAAGAAACTAATTACGGAGCGATTGAGTTTACGTAACTCGGTACATGAATTAACAACCAGTTGCGACTTGTAAGTCTTGTGACATTCATCCAGATACACAAGAAGCCCGGGGGGGGGGGGGGGGGGGGGTTGTCTCACAATGTTATTGGGCTTCCATATTTTGCTATAGCATTCTCAACATGATGAAAATCTTTCAACATAGTTGGGTGGTGCCCCATTGTGTGTGGATCCTGCATACGGGATACCTAGATGTTCGCCCTAATAATATGTCATGTGCTGAACATCTAATGCCGACCTGAAAATAAAAAATTCCAAGTTTAACTCATTAGAAATATGTGACAATGGTTATTGTAATGATCCGAATAACTGAGCCCGAGTCCAATTTAGACTATCTCTGGGCTTTGACATCAGAGTCCAATGAAGGCCCAAATACATCTACAATGGCCTTGGATAATTCATAATTCCATATTTAGGCAATAAATTCGACCGTTAGACCTTTACCGCTCGCCTATAAAAAGGACAAATTCCCAAATTGCAGAGCCATTTCCATTTCCATTCCACATAGCCGTTGAATTCGAAGAAAGTGACGAGAAAACTATTCTAATATCTGAATTTTACAGAGAAATCAAAGCAAGAACACTTCACGAAACCAAAAGGATTTCACAAGAAAGGTTGCAGGAAATTTCATGTGAGTTTTCTCTCATTATCCCTAATCTTTTCCTTGTAATTCTGTCGAAATTTACATAGTCGAATTTATATTCCTGTCTATGCGAACTTTTTTCTTTATGATTTTGGAGTTTGACCTTGGAATGTGATGTGATTTGTATTTAGATTGCTCTGTAAGACTGATTCGTGGTGTGATGTAGGATTTTAATTTTTTAGGTTTTTTAGGGCATAGTTTTCGATTAAAGAGTGCATTTGGGAATTAATTTCGTGCAATAGTTGATGCTAATGGGTTCAGGAAGATACATTGTTTCCGATTAGATTCTTTTTCCCCCTTTTATTTTTTTGTATGTAGTGCCTAGGGTTTCGGTTTTAGCCTTTTAGGTATAGAGTAATTTGACTGATTTATCTGTAATTGCATTGATTATAGATTGTAAATGGAGTTATGATTGATTTAGTTTCGTGATTTTAGTAGATAAATACCGACGGATGCCACTTACAAGAACCGTCTTAGCTTAGCGCACGTAAAATTGGCAGTATATTTATCTTATAAACTGCCATCTGCCAGCTTCTCGAGTTCCAAGAACTGTCTTAGATCACATAGAATAGGCGATGTGATCCTCTTATAAATTGCCAACTTCTTGAAGTGATTTATGATGTTCAGTTTGGTGCTCATCCTTTATTTTGGAGATTGTAGAACCTGTATGATGAAATTTGGGATCAAAGTTGAATATCCATATCGATTAGTAAATTAGAGTGGGAACTGATTGTTGATAGAAAACGAATGGCTTTGTCAATTGTTTCCTAACATGGTACATGGCTTTTCTTTAAAGACGATCTAGATTGACTGCAAACATGGTAAATGTTAACTTATTGTCACATGTCACGTATCAGTGGGACTTGTGACTCTACTACTCCGATCAGTCATTTGTTTCACGTGTCACTACTCACTTGTGTTCTGCTTACTTGTTAAACACGTGTAGCTGTATTTCCGATTTCTAATTTTTGAAGTCTGGTGCTCTATTATTTCAGATTGTAATATATTTTACTCAAGCAAGGACATGGCAACTTCAACGCATCGCTTCATCCAGGATCAGAACTTGAGCAGCCTTTACAATGGTATCCAGCAAATACCCCACATTCTGCAAATAATAACATGTTAATTAATACTCCTATTCGCCATGCAACTTAATTTCTTTGAATTGGTTTCTTATGCAGGTGTGGCTTCTTCAGGAAAGACTAATGTAGCTAAACCGGTTAAGAAAGGAGGGGGGCTTGGGGCTAGGAAGGCTCTAAATGACATATCAAACGCGAGAAACGCTAACATGCCCCAAACAAAGAAACAGAACCCGTCAAATACCATTACTATTGAGAAAGACCCAAGTGCTGGTAGGGGGTTCTCTAAGGTATCTGAGAAAGGAAAAGTTGGTGGCCGAAAGGCACTTGGTGACCTTACAAACTCAGTCAAGCCAGCTCCACAGCCAGCTCTGAAAGCGGGCCGGAAGTTGGAAACTGTTTCTGAGAATGTTCCTAGTTGTATAGCTGATGAGAGGTTTCTGCACAATCATCATGAATGTATCAAAGCTCAAAGTAAGGCTCCTGACATTGACTATTTCTTGAAGTCAACTGGACTAAATAAGAGTAAGCAACTCTGAACTTGGATGCTAGTTTGTCAATATCTCTTTTGCATTTGCATTTCTTGGTTTACTTAATGAACTACAAACATTTTTGCTCTCAGGTGTTTCAGCCTCAAGGGGATTTCTGTCTCCACCAGAGAAGGTAGCCTTTTTTATATATTTGTATTTCCATTTTGTGATCAGTCAATGCTATAATGTGGCATCTAATCTTTGGTATAACAGTATGAAGGTTATACGAGGCATCTGGAAATGGAAGAGCTGCCAGAACTGCTGTTCACTGATGAAGCTGATTGGTGCAAGAAATCTGAGCTTCTTGGGTACTTGTCTCCTGCTTGTCGATCCCCCAAGTCTCCAAAACTATCACGCACGAGCTGGGGAGAGGATAATGTTTGTGATCTGATGGTGATTGCGACTCCTTAAGTGCTGCTGAATCTCGTTGAAGCAATCATTCACTACTACTAGTATCTGTTTTTGGTATTTTGACATTGGTGACATAGATTATCTGATGATAATCACCTGTCGTAGCAGTAGTACTGTGATATAAGGCAAAAACTAGTTGTAGGTAGTTGGTCTAATTGGCTGCTGAATGACTTGGGGATGCTATTCCCCCACATGTTTTGTATTCAGCTAGCATATGTTCATATGCTGTCTTAGCGTTGTTGCAGTCATTGTAGAATAAAGATTGTTTTTCAGTGTCACCTGATTTTGAATGTTGCAAATTCGTAATCAGTTTATACGTCTCCATTCATTTGTCACGATTGTTCCAAATATAACAAAACTTGATCTCTATCTAACATCACTCTTTTATTATCGTAAAAATTAAATAAGGACCGAGAATTAATAAGCCTGTGTCATAGTGAACAAGATGAAAATTTATGAAATACAAGGTATTTAGAATTGTTTAGGATTCCAAGTCCATTTCATCTCGGTGGAGCAAAAAACTGTAACCAATATTTCTCATTCCGTTTCGGTGAGATTTAGAAATGTGAATCTTACTTAATCTGCAAGGATTAAAATGTTTTACGGGGGGAGAGAATTTGGAAAATGTGAGGGTTAAATGAGTAAATATGATGAATATTCAATTTAGCAACTAAATCCAAGAGAAATGGAGATTTTCAATTGAGTACTCAAACAAACCCTTCACATAAACCTCATCTTCTCCAATACCACAACACCACCAAAAATGGGCGCCCTGAGACTGCCCTCACTCAGCTCCCTTTCATCCGCAGCCTCCGCCGCCTTTCCTCGCCGGAACCCCCACCGCCACGTCCGTCTTCCGATCCGGCGAGCTAATTTCTCCGTCAGCAGCAGCAGCAGCAGCACTGTTCCAGCCGAAGTCGACAGCAGCTCAGCTCAGCCGAAAACTCAGCTGGAAAAGGAGCGAGGAATCACTCCTAGATCGCAGGATTTCAATGCGTGGTACTTAGATATCATTGCCAATGCTGAGCTCGCTGATTATGGACCTGTTCGTGGCACCATGGTCATTCGTCCGTACGGTTATGCTATTTGGGAAGCGATTCAGGTTGATTGAGAGTAGCTGTTGATTTTTGTTGTCGATTTTTAGGTGATTGATTGAGTTGGATTGGGGATGATGTTTGATTTTGTGCAGGATTACTTGAATGTGAAGTTTAAGGAGACTGGGCATAGTAACATGTATTTTCCTCAGGTGAGACATTCACTCACTCATTCATGATTCATCATTTGCTCTGATTGTGATCTGTTTGGAATGAGGTAGTATGATAAAAGTATGACGAGTATTGAATCGAGCAAATTGTTTATTGTTATATTGGTGATGGTGAATGAACAGCATGTGTTTATGTTGCGTTTTCGAGTTTGCCGTATGATTTGTGTTCCTTTTGAGTGCGAGTCAGTTAATTTAGTTAAGAGTTTTCTAGCAGTAGAATTCAGGTTTAGCTATAAAAGTCGGGAGATGCAACATTTTACTGTTCTCATCTGTTGATAAAAATGAACTTACTCTGCATTATCCCTGCATTCATTGAAATATTCTTGAGTTTTACTTGTCATGAACAGATATATAATTTTTTATTTTTCTGATGGTAGTTTACGTGTGATTGCTTGTGCAGTTTATACCATACTCGTTCATTGAGAAAGAAGCTAGCCATGTTGAAGGTTTTAGTCCAGAATTAGCGGTTGTGACAATAGGAGGAGGAAAGGAGCTTGAAGAAAAGCTCGTGGTACACAAATCTGTCATAATCTTTCTGTCCTTGGTTTAAAGAATTTTTTTTTCCTCTATAAAGTTATTGTATGAATCTGAATAATACAACCTGAGTGTACCTTTTGATGTTGCACTTCTTGAGGTTCTGGCAGGTTCGACCGACAAGTGAAACAATAGTGAACCACATGTTCACTCAATGGATTCATAGTTATCGTGATCTTCCACTTATGATCAATCAAGTATGTGATTCTGACTCCATTTGTCGTGTCAGCTTGTTATAGGAAATTTCTTACTGATTTTTGCTGTTTGTATGTTGCAGTGGGCCAATGTCACTAGGTGGGAGATGCGGACAAAACCGTTTGTGAGAACACTTGAATTCCTTTGGCAGGAGGGGCACACAGCCCATTCAACTCCTGAAGAAGCAGAAAAAGAGGTGCGTGATCCATTTAGCTCACATAGAACTGTTTAGACGGGCTGTAAGTCTTCGTTTGACCAAATATGCTTCTGAATTGCAGGCATTACAGATGATTGGTGTCTATACCAAATTCGCTTATGAACAAGCTGCAATTCCTGTCATTGCAGGTCGCAAGTCAAAGTTGGAAACCTTCGCAGGGGCTGCGAGGACCTATACAATTGAAGCAATGATGGGTGATCGGAAGGCTTTGCAGGCTGGAACAAGCCATAACCTTGGGCAGAATTTTTCTCGCGCATTTAATACACAGGTTCTTGACATATCCTGTCAAAAACTTTTATTACCTCTTACAATCTGCATCTTACATTTTCAACCAGTGTTTTGCATGTACTTTCTACAGGTTCATCTAATGTTCACCCTATTTTCTTCCTCTTTTCAACTTTAGTAGCATGGTATAAGGCTAGACTTTAGATTGGTCTTTAACATCACGTGATGACCAATAGAAAGTTAGTATCTATGAAGTGCTGCATATATTTCCTTCAATTTTTTTCTTGTCTTAGTTCTTCTGTGTGATTATATTTCTTAAATCGTACTGGATTGTTGGCTTATACAGTTCACTGATGAAAATGGACAAAGGGAACACGTATGGCAAACATCATGGGCTGTTAGTACCAGGTTTGTTGGTGGTATAATTATGACCCACGGAGATGACACTGGGTTGCTGCTTCCTCCAAATTTAGCACCTGTACAGGTAATATAAATATATATTGCAATTAAGATAAGATATGAAAATTGGAATCCCTCATTGTTATGTGTATTGCCGATGTGCTGTCTTCATAAATTATTAGTTAATCTGTTAGTTTGCCTTAAATTTCATCATGTTATATTCTGAAATTTATGCCGTTATAGATATCTCAAATATAAAAATTAGCTAAGAATACATATGGAAATATATTGAACAACCACACTTTTTTAAGAACCCGTTAATATGAATGATGGAATGTGCAACTAGAGCAATAGGAAAGGAATGTGGATCGTAAGATGGTAAGAAATTCCACTCAAGGGAGAAATCAATTCATTTTGAAATAAGTAGCGTTCCGACCAAAAGGGCAAGCTTCTAACTGCAAAACCACCTGTTTCACTTGAAAACTTTTTTGACTGCCGTTGTGCTAATTCTATCTATCGGAACATTACTTTGTATAAAAATACTCATGCTGGATTGTCTCATTGTTCTGTACTGTTTTGTTACCTGGTCGACTATAAATTTTATGCATATATGTATAGATTTTGGGCTTTAAGCGTTTAACTAATTGCGGTTTGCTACCAGGTCATAATAGTCCCAATATGGAAAAAACCTACGGAGATGAACGAAGTTCTGAATGCTACTTCATCCGTCAAACAAATTCTTCATGCTGCTGGAATCAAAGTTAAAGTTGATGCATCCGAGCAAAGGACACCTGGTTGGAAATTCAATTTTTGGGAAATGAAGGTGCATTTTACTACTCCATTTCTATTGTGCTTCTGCCCTTTGCCTTTTCTGTGTTGCCTTTCCCTGTTAGGCTGTTACTATGAGAGCCGTAACAATCTCATATAAAGGACCATAACTTTAATCATGAATTGAAGTAAAATTGTAAGAAAGCACTTAGCTGTTAAGTTTGTGTTAGGATTGAAGAGAACCATGGGTCTACTCTCACCCAGTCCACAAACTAGGTGTTTTATCTCCATACCTGCTACATGCAATCAAGAAAACCATGGACAAGTGCCAACATGAAAAAATAAAAACATCCTCGGCCCTTCCTACCCTGCCAATGTCTGAAAACTTCTTGTTTTCTATCACCAAGTTTTATTCCAATTTCAATGATGCTGGCATGTTCTGTTTGGATAAAGCATGGTTTGAAAAGAGCTCTTCATGGATCTTCAAGAAGGCATACAAATGTTTCTTTCATGCTTATAAAACCTTTTCAGCTATAATAACGTTATAACTTGAGATCATCCGACTTACTGATTATGACTATTTCTTTGGAGTGTTATGAAGTTTTGTTTTGTATAGGGTGTCCCTTTGAGGATTGAAATCGGACCACGAGATGTTGCCAGTGGAACTGTGGTGGTTTCTAGAAGAGATATTCCTGGGAAACAAGGAAAAACTTTTGGCATATCCATGGAATCATCAACTTTGATTAACTATGTAAAGGACAAGCTGGAAGAAGTTCAATCCTCTCTTCTGAAGGCAGCAATATTGTTCCGTGATAGGTAAGTTTCACCTTGAAGTTCTTGAATGTGCCAACAATATATATACTACTAGTCTTTTATTGGTTATATGAGCCCATTTAGAAAGATATGTTGGCTTCCAACCAATGAGACCTCTGGTATGTGAGCCTTTAGCTGGACTAAAATATATCTGCATGTTCTATCCTAATTACCGAAGATAGTAAAGTTGGCTGATTTGGAGTCTTATACCTTGTTGCATATTGCAAGAACTTGATTTATTTTACCACGTTTCAAAATGTAAAAGCGTTGAAGGATACACCATTTCTCTTTTTATTAGTATGAGGGATTCATCTTGGTACTTCTGATGATTTAACATGCCATGTTTTCCATTTCAGTAACATTGTGGACGTGAGTTCATACTCAGAACTTAAAGAGGCAATAGCCGAAGGCAAATGGGCTAGGGGTCCTTGGTCAGCCAGGTATACACTCTAATTTGCAAAATATTATCACTCCCATCTCTTACATATTTATTCTTCTCGATGCCTGTTTCACCGTAACGACACATGATGATTGTAATCGTACAGTGACAAAGAGGAGCAAAAGGTGAAAGAAGAAACTGGAGCAACTATCCGATGTTTCCCCTTCGAACAACCACCCGGGACAAAGAAATGCTTGATGACAGGCAGTCCGGCTGATGAAGTCGCGATTTTTGCAAAATCTTACTAATTCTAGGGTACGAACGTAATCTCTTTCCTAGATAGTCGTAGAGGAGAATTGACTATTTATCTGTTGTACATTAGAGAAGCAAAGTAGAAAAACTGCAAGTTGATTTCTCCAACTGTAAATGCTACTTGTTGCTATTGGACTACAATTTGTGAACTGGCTTCTTTTGTTTTGTATGTCATGAAAATCAATGTCGACTGCACTGGTGACTACTAATACCGACATGGTAAGTCGATAATCACATATCTGCATTATCATGTGAGTTTTTACGAAACGAAATTGTAAGGTTATTGTCTTATTAACGTTTACCGAACATAATAATTATTATATTAAATCATTTATTTTGGTTAACAAGATTTTTTTTTTTTTTTGAGAAAAAGAAATTTTATATATATATAAAATTGGAAGAGAGCATAAGCTCAATACAGGAAGAATTCAGAATACAGATAAAGAACAAAACCTCCAAAAGTGAGAGAAACAGAAAAAACTAGGTGACTTCACTAAAATCAAAAGGAAGAGAATTAGCCTCCCGACGAATATGACGGATTTGGACATCAGAAAAGTTAGCCAGTTCAAGCTGTAAATCTGAGTAAATGGCGCCATTTGCAGCTAGAGAAGCTTCAGGTGACTTCAGATTTTTAACAACTTGTAGAGCATCACCTTCTAGCATCAACTTCAGATTAAATTATCACTACAAGTTATAACAATTTGGTATTTTTGCAAACTATAAATATCACAATATTCGGTAGTGACTGATATTTATAACTCTCAAATGTTGAATAGTAAAGTTGACTATACTGCTACAATGATCTACGCGTATTTATTGTGTTATTGTGTTGAACTTAAATATTACTTCCTCCATTTCAGAGAAACTATTACATTTTCGATTCCATTAATCGTTTTGATTAATAATTACTTATAAACGATAATAGTAAATAATTTAATAAAATCATATAATAAAAATTTAATTACTAAATTTTCATTATATAATTTTAATAATTTATTTTTTAATATCGTTTAAGAAAGAATTAATCATGAGATAATGACCGCATGATAAGAAATGTAACAATTTTTCTGAAATGGAGGGATTACTATGGAATATGGCATGAATGTTATGGAAGAATCTTTCCGTGAAAAAATGCATTAAACGAAGATTGGCAATTTTCATTTAATAACCAATTTATTTATCATAAATTGGAAGAAAAACTTGGAGCCGCTACCCTTTATTAAATCTCAAGGTCACGTAATAGGATGTAAATCACATAATTCATATAATGATAGGACACGGTGACATACTAAAATTTAGATGACATTAATTAATTTCAAATTCTAATTCTATTATTGAGTTCGAACCTGTGATCAAAATGTTTATTTTGAGATCAATAACGTAAGAAGCATACATGTTAACTATCTTGGCTTAAGGTTGTAGTTAGGTCATGAAAAGTCGGCCATATGTCTGCTGCTCTGGAGTTTTTGTTTAACTATTTGTGTCCACAATACAAAATCGTGGGGAAGAGAGAATTAATTATAATTGGGTTATAATTAAGATGTAGGTAACACGCAAAGACTCTTCCTTTCAAAAATTGCCATTAGCTGAAATTAGGTGGAACTTGAGGTTTTAGTATTGTACTTATATTTTAAATAACATCTAATTCTAGAGTCAGGATATTCGTGTTAGTATGGTAGATCTGGTTTTATTTACTAAATTTACTAGTGGTTAAAAAGTCTACTATAGTAGAAGGTTATTCGTGTGATTTACATTATATTGAAATTTAATATGCACGGATGCGTGAATGGTGAAAGTCGATTTCTACGCATTTTTACTTTTTGCACTCTAATATATTGCCACATTCAGACCAATAATCAATTGGTTTATCATCATCCCCAGTATTATTATTGTTATAGATCAAGTGCACTACAAGTGATATGCTAACCTCACTAATATTGAGTATATAATTATCAAGTTTCAAATTTTGGATCGTTATACAATTATAAGTTCAGGTGGTTTTGTACATCTTTGACATGGGAGGTTGTTTATATTAGCTTCTAAACCCCTATTCTTGTATCACTTGTGATGTGTACGAAAAATATGAAGGTATGTAACTGAATGAAATTATATCGGAGTCGATTTAAAATTATATGTAACATTTAGTTTTTTTTATTTTCATGCCACATTCAATATATATCACATCATAAATCGAACAAATCATTTCAATTCATCCAAATAAAAATAAAGAAAGCTTTTAAATTGAGAGAAATTAAATTCGAGTAGATCTTTAGATCTAAACCTTGAGTCCATTTCCATTCACATGGCCTACTCCACTACCAAATCCCCATCAATAGAGAAACATTATTCACATTTTAATACTTTTCCTCGAAAAATAAAAATTCCAATATTATCATTTTTAATTAGGGCACCAAAGGGCATTTTAGTCATACCACTCACATAAACAAGGTCAAATGCGTCACTGAAGCCAGCTGAAATACGTGGTGGATTCAGTTCTGTGAAGCTCATCATCTCTTTTCTCTTCTCTTCTCTTCTCTTCTCTTGTCACACAAAACCTAAAAAAATTCTCAAAACCAAAAAACTCCATCATTTCATCAAACGACCTGATTGACTGCAATTCCTCAATCGTCGCGAAACGTAATTGTCACAATACGTAATCCTAATCAGACGAATCAATCGCTCACTCGAACGAAACAACAACGTCCATGTTGTTCGCCGTCCATTGATCCAATATCGCCGGAGCAATTTATCTAACACACCATCAGTTTGACTGGAATTGGAGCTGACGAATTCGGAAAAACCTAACGATTTGAAGGAGTTTTGTTTGACATTATTCGTGTGAGCATCAGATGAGGATTGCTGTGGATTTGATTGCTGGTGGATTTTCGTTTTTGTAATGTTTGCAGGTATATGCAATAGCAACCCTAGTTTGGTTCATGTTTTGAGCTTTGTGGTGTGTTCTGTTTGTTTTTGTTGTTGATGATGATGGTGATGATGATGATGATCAGCTTATTAATGTTGTCATGATGGTGGTTTTTGTTGTTATTATTGAGTTCGGGGTTTTATTCTGTAGATCTGAGGTTTCTAAATATATCTAGGGTTTCCATTTCCTGCTTGTGCTCTGTTTAAAACCCTAATTTCATCTATGGGCATGATATGGCTTAGATCAGAAGGTTTTTAGTCTTTTAGTTTGATTTTGATAATGTTTATGTATTTGTATGGAATTTGTTAACATAACTTAGCCGGATATTGATTTGTTCACTTCTATAGCTTCAGTTTAAGATTCTGTGGTAGATCCTTCAAGTGTTTCTCAATGTATGTTGCTTTTTTTCCCCTCTTTTGGTTCCTTTTAAGTCGATAAGTACCAAAATTGGATTAATTTTGAGTTTGACGAATACGATGAGCAATCTTTGTATATTTATGTTGCCTTTGTGACTCTTTCAGTCTTTAATTTGTTGTGGTTATGGCAGATGGAATTGAGGCTTTGCTTGATTTGTACGGACTCTGTTTTGTGCATCTTGAGTTGAATTTGTCTCTGGATAAGATATGTTAAAGCTGGTGTTATTTATGGTAAATCATAATTGGTTTCATCATCCCTGGTTTTGTGCTAAATTTTGATCTTCTGTCGTAGTGTGAAGATTTTTTGCTAGCTATTTGATTGGGTAGATGTAGAAGAAGATGGAGATGAATACATGTGATGTTAATTACTTGGATGCGGATTCCCTTTTGCCACCTAGAAAACGGCTGCTAGCAGGTCTGAAGAGACAGACTTCTGATGTTAATTCCCCTGGCCCATCAACTTCTAATGGTACTGGGAGTGATTATGACCCCCGACTAAGTGATCTCGTGAGGTCTCACTTGAGTAACCCTAATCTTTCAAATGAGCAGATTGTGGAAGCCTCTGAGAGCGCTGCTTTAGAAGCTGCAAATATTGCTAAGGCTGCAAGAGCTAAAGCTGAAGAGAAGGCTGCAAAAGCAGCTGTAGCTGTGGCTGCTGCCAAGAATGCTTTGGATTTTCTTGCTACGTTATCAGAGGAAACCTCTAGCAAAGAAAAGTCTCCCAAAAAGAACAAGATGAAGAAGCATATGCCTGTCCAGGCATTGTACAATAAGAAAAAAGGTTATACAAATGGTAAGACGGATGAAGAAGTTGCCCGTAATTTGCACAGGGTGATCAACAGTTCCCCAAGAATTTCTAAGAATTCAGGCCCTGATTTGAAGAATCAGAAGCATAAAAGGGTGAAGAATTCTACTTCTGGGAATATGAACAATGGCGTTCTCATTGCAGAAGGGATCCGGACCGAAAAAATTACAAGCAGTGGTAATGGTATAGTTGGAGTAAATGGTGAAGGTCCAGTGAAGGAGGTAGACATGATTGTGGTAGATTTGAACGGATCAAAGTCCGACAGAGGTGACAATTTGAGTTCGATTAGTGGGGAAAAGCATCTGCCCATTAAAGCAGATAACCTGAAGTTAGTAAATGGTGTTTCCATTGAGTCATTGGATAGTGATGGTAAAAAGAAGGGCAAAATGAAGCAGAAAAAATTGCCATTAAGTGTTTGCAGTTTTAGAGATCAAACCAGCCCTAAAGATGACTTGAAATCTAGAGATGAACAGCCTTTGTTTTCTGTGGGGACTTCTGGCGATTGTTTGACCCCTGTTGAGAGGAAAACCATGTGGAAGTGCCAATCATTCAAGGCACCAGCCTCCGTTAAGCAAAATAAAGTTATGCAGTCATAGTGTTCATAGTGAAATTCAAGCAACGTGAGGCTATCATCAAAGGCGGCACTAGCCAAGGTAGTTGAAGGTTGTGTTTTTTTGGTTTACATAAGAACTCTTGATTACTTTCTTTCATTTCCTGATTGTGAGTACTATATATTATAATTTGCTGTATATTTGAACTGGACGATTGCTTCCAAATGTCTGTCTGTTGTCTGTCGAGTATATTGCTGCCTGTTTATTCAAAAGCAGAGCTGCAATGGAGGTGTCTATGATGTCGTATCCATCTCGGGATAACATCTGTCTAGGTGTCCTTTATTTTTCTATTTGCAATTCTCGAGGATTTATAGATGTTGAGCATGCACAATGATGAAATCCTGTAACTTAATGCCCTCATCAGGCATCCTGAAGCTCATGGGAGCATGAACTTTTGAAACTTGTAGCATTACTTGTAGATTATTTTCTGTCCTGCTTTACTCTGTGCCAGTTGACCAGTTCATTATACTATTCATTTTACAGTTATTTGATTGATCTTTATTCAATGGTTACATGCTGTTTTTATAACCTTGCCATAACAAGCTAGTAGGCAGGTCTGCGAAAATATTGAAATCTGAAATAGAATCGTTAGTTCTTAGGCGTATAGTCTCACCCTATTTGTATGCATTTTCTGTCTTTTTTCGGAGTTGATGTGCGTATTTGATAAAGCTTAGGTATAAATAGGTTTCTTCTTCAGCCTCAATATGTCTTCTGGTACTTGAATAGCTTATCAACCCCCTTTCACCTCCTCTCCTTGATCTTGTTTCTACTTAAAGGCAGTAGCCCACCCTTTACTCTTTTTCCTCTATGAAGTTATGATTAAACATGGTTTATCACCCTCCGTCCTACCAAAAAAATTAACGGCTCTCTACGTCCTCAGGTCCACTCTTTTTCCTCTATGAAATTATGATTAAACATCGTTTATTACCTTCCGTCCTACCAAAAAAAATAACGGCTCTACTTCCTCTGGTCCGCTAAATACAATCACTGCCCGCCTCCTGTTTTATTCAATAACGAGCTAACAAGAACACCGTATCAGAGAATTGTAGAGTAGCAATTTAGGCTCGAGTCTAAAACTCACAAGGAGAAGGGAATATGGCTGAAAAGATGTAAAGGACAAAAGTTGATCCGAATCAGACAGGCCTGAGCCTGATAATGTTTTTATCCTGTTTTGGGTTTGCATCAATTGTTTGTGTATCAAATTGGGTCCAGATTCATCATCCACCTAACTTTTTGTTCCCTTTTTACTGTGCCATAGTGTTTCCCACATTCTTGTTTCTTAACCAGTGATGGAAACCTAAATTCCACTATAAGAGTTTGTCCAGAAACCAAATCCAGTAACTGCTTATGTGAGTGCTCTTTGTGCTTTTCTGCTATTGAAAGCACTTCAAACAGTGTTTCTGTTTTCAGTTTCTGCAATTCTCATGTTACGATTTCGATCCAGGAATCTCTACTCTGAATCTCATGTCTTTCACCAATTAGTGTTCCGTCCATGAATCTCTCCACAGTACGGGACTTTTGAATGAGATGAAATTCAGCAAGGTTCAACATGTTTTGACAAATATCCAAGTCCAAAGGTCCAATAATTGAGTCCCATAATAATTCATATAATTGACAAAATTCACAAGTACACTATTAAATTGTCCAGCTGATGCACTTCTCCCGAAGAGATTGAGTCCGTGAGTAAGTGGAGTGTTCAGGGTGCTAACTAATATAAATTGATCAATTATACTTTTTCTTCCACCGGGTATTTGATGTGTGTTTAATCTGTTCAAGCACTATTGAAGCCTGGATGGTGAAGTTCCCGAGTCATGTTTACGTCTACAAGGCTGGAACTCAAATCTGCTCAAGTATTCTCAAGTCCCTCGACAATCGTGGTAATAAGATTTGGTAAGTGGGTAGCTTTCACACTCTTGGTCCCCTGAGAAGTGGAAAGAAAGATTTAGTGGCTGGCTTGGTTGTATAATTGGTGAATCTCCACTGGAAGGAAGAATAATGTTTGATGGTGATCACATGGTTTAGTGTTAACAGCACATGCTGATTAAGTAGACCACGTGGCAATTAGTGAACCGTGTCTTACTCCTTAGATGGTTTTGGACAGACTTAGACTGGAAATAATGTATTAATTAATACTCCTTGGTCGTAGTTTCAAATCAAATGACACATATTATGTTTAGTAAATATTACATTTATATATTTTCAGTATAATTACACATATGTTACATTTCCTTTTTAGTATAATGTCACATTGAAGTATTTGGGTCCACCAATACAATTTAAACTTTATCCCTACATTTCTCAAATTTGATTATCATAACCAATGTCATTTAATTTGAAACGGAGACTATAGTCGATTTTTAATCGATTTGATGATTGTGCTGGTGTTTGTGAAAATTGGTTACTACTATAATATAGTACTATGTGTCACCAGGTGTTACCTGAACTGTATAATTGATTTTAGTGAGATCATGTCGTGTTAGTTTGATGATTGGGGTGAAATATACTAATGTTTCAGTAAATCTTTCTAACATGGACAAACCAGTCCAGTCATGTATGCACATGATCTAGCACAAATAGAGAGATCCTTTTCTCATGGTCTTATTTTGCTACTTTCATTTTACTTTTGACTATCGATTTTCATGGCGTGACATTAGGATCAGTTATTAATCAATAGTCAATTTTATCATCCCGCACAAACTCTCTATTTACAGTTTTGATGGACTCAAATAATATCCTTACAAGTCACAATAAACTTAAATTTATAGCTTTATCAACCCACATAATGGAATAATGAAAAGTTTTATTGGAATGTTGAGAAAATCTGTTTTATCAAAATGTCTAGCTATTACCCCAACTATTACCCCTTCATCTCAAATCAAATGACAAGTTTAGTCTGAGCATGGAGATTGAGTGGAATTGATAAGAGTAATTTTAAGGGATATTTAGTATATTGCACATGGACAAAATTTAGCAAAAGCAATAAAAATATAAAATTAACATTTATAGTGGAAATGTAAGTATATAATCAAATATGAGTCATTCATTTGTGACAGGATGATAACTAATAAGTACTTCTAATCAAATAAGCGATCTTATCAGTTCATCGTTCAACCATTTTATAAGTCAATATGTCGGTTACTATGCTCTTTATAGTAGGTTGCATTTAGTATCAGTTGATAATCACATCAATTAAATTAGTGATCTTATCAGCTCTCCATTATGTGGTACATGAACTAGTCATTTCATTAGGTATCAACCAACTTATCTACCCGTCTTGCTAAAAGACGACTCTGCACAGAGAAAATTATGGCCCGAACTTTTCAGATCTATGTTTATGAACATTTCGGGTGCGGAATCTCTTCTTGGTTTGGTTGGTGTATTTGTACACAGAATACAATGTTGGTTTTGTCATCTGAGTTGGAAGTGACTCTTGAGATTCTTCAACAACCACTTCAAATGAGTCGATGAATTTAAGTTAAAATTGTCAATTGACTACGGTTTAGTGTCCATCCATTGAATTGAATGAATTAGGAAAAAAATATCAAGAAGAGGAGAAAAATAGTGCAAGTAGCAGCTAATATTCCCTTTGGAATTTAGTGTTGCAATTTTGACTTTAAGCACAATTGGGTGGGGCCCACGTTAGTATGATGGCATAATTTAACTCAACTCTGTGTGTGTGTGAGGTTTATATGGTGTGCGTGGGGCTCTCTTGAATTAAAGCAAAACGCGTTTTCATTTTTGTGATATGAATAAAATGGACAAAACCAAATTGCAACTTTCACCTTTTCTTTTTTTTCCACCCCTCTTGTTTGCTATACTTGGATAGTTGGATTGGTAGCGTGGGCATGTTCACCAAGTGTTGTTGTCGGGTTTGGGTTTTGTCTACCGTGTCGCATGTTGTAGTGCCCCCGATGCTTTAAATGTTGTACCATAATTATATCATATGCAGTATATGTTGTACTATACAACACACCAAAGCATCAAGAGTCACTACATCATGTGGCACGGTAGAGGAAACCTTGTTGCCATTAGAGGGTTTCATTTGGTCATTAGTATGGCTTTTATTACTCCTCCATCCCAAAACACTTTCTCATTTTCGTATAGTTTTAGATAAAAAAAAAAGTAAATAATATAGCGTAGAAAAAAGTTTGACAAAATGTACTTTTAGGTGCAAATATATAATTTTAGTGTAAAAGTAATAGTTTTAATGATTTGTTGGGTGTAGGGGTAGTTTTTTTATTTCTTTGTAATGTATGAAACTCTATGTCACACTTAAAATTGAAAATGTATGAGGGACGAAAGTAATATAAGTAGTTCGTAGACTAACCAGTAAACCTATTGGTAGTTAGCATGTTTTATTTAAAATATGTAATGTTTACAATAATGCTGGTTCTATATATCGTCGATTAGTAGCGAAGAGGAACGCTTGTTCCGTCAAATTTGGTTTGAAAAGGTTCATCAATTGGATTGGTCGTCATAAGAAGACAATTCACGGTTCATATGCTCGAAATAAAGAATAATAAACGGAGGTCATAGATTTATTTAGGTGTTGATACACTGTTTATCGCAAAAAGTTTGAATTTTTTTCATAAGCTATCTGATGCACATTACCAAATAGGCTAACTTATAGTATAAATGCTAACTAACTGTGTGTTATGGGTACGAATAACTAACTTTTTTTTTTTTTTATAAAAATCAATTTTCATTAATGCTACTATGGTAGTAGTAAATTGTTCTAGGTAGTTTATTAGTTCTTGACTTGGCTTAGAATCAAAGTAAAACTATATTTTAAGGCATCAAGGCATCTTTATTCCCCTCCAGTAAAATTCACTTTGAGGATTTGGGATTTGGAGATAGAAATGGCATCACGGCCTCACATTGTCCATCTGCAAATTTTAACATCACATCATTACACTTATCATCTTATCTGCAATTTTCATTCACATTCTTTCCTCTTTTTCCTACTCAAATCACATCCACTCAACAAAACTAAACTAGTCAACACAAATACAACCTTAGTTACATATATTGATATAATCCTCATCCAAATTTTGTAAACTATTAACTATGCAAGTGGAGCCACACTCTCATAGTGTTTGCTTCCGAAGTAGTCACAAGTGAAAAATTATTAGTACTATATATTTTAGTTAGGTTTAGTTGTTTATAATTATATCATATTATTGCATTACATACATGAGACAACTTATTTGATTACTTTAATTTGAAACGAATTGAACAATGCAGATGAACGTTTGGAGGCTGGTTAACTCCTTCAAGTAACAATTTTTTTGTTCGATACAAATAAAAGGGTAAGAAAAAAAACTATTTTTGTCGGCCTACTAACCTATACATGTTTCTTATAATGATGGTATATAGTTTAAAATAGGTCTAAATGCTTGGTCCAATAAATAAACGAGAAGATGCATATATTTACTCATTCACCTCTTTATATGCACATTATATAAAATATGTGTACATTATCAAACCTTATATATTTGATATACATCTATCAAATATATCGAGAGAAAATAGGTAGAAATGAGTGGTGTGATTTCTTTCACAATAAATCAAAGTTTACGTACAATGTGTTTGAATTAGCAAAATAAGGTTATTTGGAGTTTTGAGTTAGATGAAATTTGCATGATAGAATTGTACTTCTAATAGAGTTGACATACAAAATTGTATGCAAATTAAAATTCCTAGACCTATACTCTAGTGGCATTTGAATGCCAATTTTACCCTTTGTATACCACTTCTCTATATTAACTTCTTTTTTTTTCAAAAAAATTATTTCCTTTGTTTATAAATATTTTGGAATTTGATCATTTAGAAGTATAATTATGTTGACGGAAAATACCTTGATCTTGCGACTTTGCCTGAATTCGTTTTTTCTTGAGGAAGACGTTAGCACAGACTTTTGCAATCAATTTTATACAAACATAACTTGTGATTTTTTCTATTAATTGATCAGATCAATTCAAAGTCACCATTATTATCACCTAATAACCGTAAAGATGCATCAAAAGCTCTGCAAATGATATCTGATCTAATATTGTAAAAAACCTAGTCTAGTAATAGAATTACAAAATCACTTGTAGTTTTAATCATGTCAAGTATAATCTAATGATCAGTGATGAAAATCATTTTCGCCCAATGAAAGCAACGAAAACTTCCTCTAGGACGCAAGTTTATCATGTAATAGATACACCACTCCACATGATTTTCAACACGTTTACTTTATCTGACAACCAATTAAAGTTCGTACAGACGTTGAAAACAATTCTGACTCAAATGTCCACATTAAGAACATTGATTGCACAGTGTAAATCCGTTACTGCATGTCGATGCAGTGTTCATTGACCCTCGTTTAATATATTGTTCAACCAACACGTATTCACTTTCAATTCATAACACGACTGAGTTATTATGTCAGAAGCAAACAACGTAATCAAAGCTAATTCATCAATACGTCGTGATTTTTTTTTATAATTCGTTGATACTATACGTCCATCATACGACTCGAACCTAGAAAAAAGTCATGTCATAAGTACAAGAATTTTCCCTATTCTAGAGCGAGAGTCAATATTTAAAAATAAAGTGATGAAATTATTTTCAAATATTTGTGATTCAAGTGAAAAACTAATATTTCGCCTGAAATAAATATGAATGATTTAAGTGTATTGATAACCGCTTTTAAATATATGTACGGTTTGAATATATTTATAATGTGTGAAATTAAATGTATAACGATTCTGAAGAATTTGTTTTATTAGAACAAAAAGATTGTTTTTTCAATCCTTATAAATCATCACATAGAAACTAATGGAATATTTTGTAGAAACAAACTACTCCCTCCGTCCCGGTTTCATATTCCGGCGGGTCAGGGCACAAGATTTAAGAAAAAAGTGAATAAAGTAGGAGAGATGGTGATAAAGTAGGAAAGAGAGTGAATAAAGTGTGATAGGTAGTGAATCAAGTAGAAGAGATAGTGTATAAAGTAAGATAGAGACTTTTCATTTAAGGGATGGAAAAATGAAGTTGGAACGGCCCAAAACGGAATGTGGGAAGATGAAACTGGGATGGAGGGAGTAAAACATAAAAATTTAGAGGAGAAGATTACATTTTGAATTAAATTTACAAACTTTTTTTTAAAGGCTATTATTTGCATACATATATAATGGGCCTCAAACATTTTTGAGGCCCATGTGCGGAAGTCCTCCTCGCAGATGTCCAGATCCGACCCTGATTATAGGAACTAGTAAACTTATCACTTTAAATACAAAAAAAAAAAAAAAAAAAGAAAATCAATTTATTAAAATCGGAAACTAGTACTGAATTCCATGGCAATATTAAATTAGGCACTATAATAATAATAATTATTTTTGCCAATGTTGTAATTATAGGAACTAGTAAAACTTATCCTTTAAATAAACCAAAAATCAAAAAATACAATTTATGAAAGCAGGAAAGTAGTAATCAATTCCATGGCCATATGGCCATATTTAGGCACTGCAATAATAGATTTTGACCAGAATTATAAAAATGAAATCATCTTAATATTAGTAACCTTTATCTCCTAATAAGAATGATTTCTAAATTAATGATTTGTTTTATAAAACAGGAAACTAACACTCAATTCCATGACGATATTTAGGAACTGTAATAATAAGTTTTGACCAGAATTATAAAAATGAAATCATCTCAATATTAGTAACCTCTATCTACTAATATGCTTGATTTATAAATTACTGAATTACTTTAATTAAAATGATACTCCCTCCATCTCATAGAAAGTGTTACATTTTGACCGGTCAACTGTCTTGTAGTTTGATCACAAATTACTCATAAACAATAATAGTAAATAATTTAATAAAATCATATAATAAAAATTTAATTACTAAATTTTCATTATATAATTTTAATAATTTATTTATTAATATTGTTTAAGAGTAAATTGTGGTCAAACGTGAAGACAGTTGACTGCATAATAGTAAAATGTAACACTTTTTCTGAAATGGAGGTAGTATTTCCTAAAAATTATTAGATTTATTTTCCATTTTTTGGAATTATAAATATTATCCTGGATCTGATTGATCGAACGAGAGAAGGAGAAGATTGACCTAATTAAGGTGCTGACTCAGTAGCAGAGTAAATACTTACCATCCGAGGGGTATTTCCGTCACAAGGGCATAATTGTTTAGGGTAGTTTCGGTAGAGACGTTTGTATAAATAGGAGATGAAACCAGTTCTCTTCTCCAAATAATACACATCTTCTTCTTCTTCTGTCTGTAAACCTAAAGAAACTTCGAGTAATCATCATCGGGCGGTCAATAATCATTGTGTGGCCTATAGATCTGACGGAAGCTAGCTATTCAACAACACTCGTTGATTAGGTTTTGCTTTTGCGGCGGCGAGAGGCGGAGCATTGATTTTTGATTCTTAGTGTTTCGATTTGACGGAGTTCTTCGAATCAGGCTGTGGATTTGGACGGACGGACGGACGGACAACTGGAAGGAGAGTCATCGAGGAAACGAACGAACGAACGAACCAAAAAGTACGGTTAATTGTACTGCTCAATTGATTGATTGATATATGTGAGTTGATTTGGAATTTTGGATCTCGTCGCCTGTGAATTAATTCATAGAATGCGTGTTTGTTACATGAAAATCGGAAGTTTCTGCACGAGAGTGAGAGATCTCTCAGGTGAATTGATGATGATTGAATTGGAGGTTTATTGGAGATCTCTCTTTGTTTTTATGAAAAAAAAAAAAAAGAAAAAAAAGAGCTCCGTTGATGAGAGATCGGCTCTATTTCTTCAATAATTGATAGAGATCTGTGGAATGTTTCGTCGATTTTTCGATGCAAGCAATGCCTGATAGATCTAAAATCTGTAGATATTATCTCAAGGATAAATCTGCTTTGCTTTTATCTGGATGAATTGTGAAGACGTGCTTGCAAAAAAGCCCTATTAGATTCTTTGCTCTTTTCGTAGTTAAACTCCTCAAGGATGCAAGGTATCAGAGATGTGAGTCGATGTGAGCATCCTTTATTGAATTCTTAAGTTTCTATGAGCTTGAGTTTTCATCTGCTTGTTTGCTTATGACGACGGAGATTCTCATGTTAGGTCTACCTGTGATTTATTGGCTCAATTTGTCTACTTGAATCGTTGCTATCGTCTGTATGGAGTCACTCAATCTTAGATTTGTTCTTACATATGGGGATTATTTTTTCCTGATAATTAAGCATCTTTTACTATGACAGATTGGCTTAATTGGGAGAGTGGAGCTCGGTTTTAGATCTGAAAGAAGACGCACTGAAGTAATACAGATATTTTGCTGATGTTCTAGGAAGATGCGAAGCGCTGCGAGTCTCGAAATTATGAATTCGATCAGTCCGGAGTTAAATTGGAAGTCTGTGACCAAAGGACGGCGGACTAGGAAGGCTGTTGCGAGAAGTTTCAAGAGTGTTTCGAAAGAAGGGATTATTAGCCCCAAAAGGGTTGGAGATTTTTCAGGATCCGATTCGGATAAGGTGTGTATCTGATTGTTTGGTTCTTTTTTATAGTTAAATGGTTCCTTGTTATGCTGATTAGCAGTACACTAAACGTTCTCATATGCTATGTTTATAATCAGATTGCTGTTGAGAAATCTGAGCAACCGAACTCTGGTAAATCAGAGCATGTTCCTATCAAGAAAAGGAGACGTATTCCTAGGTCTGCATCACCTAAGCCAAGTTCTTTACCAGCTTCTGAAGGTCAGGATCAACTTTTACATTCAGATTTCGCCTCGTTCACCAAATTGCAACTGGAAGGAATCGATGAATTGGCAAAAGCTAAATCTGGTAAGAGATTATCTGATGGAACCTTCTTTAAGCAAGTAGAGGAGGAAAATTACTCCGGGGACTTCTCTGGTATTGAGCTTCTCGCCGCTGCTGCAAGCATGGAGGATTCTGATGATAATAATGCTAGTAAGGAGGATCATGTTGAAGATAATTCAATTCGTGGAAGCTCTGATACTTCCACTGTTGTTACACCAGCTGAAGTAGATTTGAAATGTAACGAGTCAGTAAAATCGTTGAGTACTACAACACCGAGTGGAGATAGTGCCAACTGTTTACCAGTTTTGAAGAAATGCAATGCTGCTTCTCAGAGTTCGTCTGGAACTATGAATGTTGGTACTTCTCCAACTTGTATTTCTTCTATAGTGGATCGGCGGTTTTGGGATTTGAACACTGATATGGATGAATGGAGTGTACCAGCTGAAGTTGCTGAGATGAAGTGTTCGGAGGATGATAAAATTTCGAATCCAGGTTTCATAGGAGTTGAATCTTCCATTCCGAAGAGTGAAGAAAAATCAGGCGGTACACCCGATAGAACCTCTTGCACTGAGTCAACGGGTCTCCAGGAACATGTGCTGGAACCAGTAAAGAATTCTGATTCTAGTGTCTGTAGAGACACTTCTAGCCAAGCAACTGAGAAATGCGTTAACAAGATCAACTCAAATACGGTTACATGCAGTGATGCTGACATGAAAACTAAAGATGTGAAGATGCCTGGTTCCCAGATTGTTTTCTCAGGAAAAGATGCCGAAGATTTTCGAAAGAGTTCTGAATCACTTGGTAATTCAACTTCTTTGATGAACTCTGTTGGCTATACTACCTGTAAAAGAGAGTATGGTGACAGTTACAATATTGATTCTGATGACGTGAAACGTTGTACTCCTGTATCAAAATCTGAATATTTCCTTGCAGCAGGTACCTGCATTAAAGATGAAAAGAGTGTGGGAGTTTCTGATTCCATGGTTCTAAATGATGATAGCTTTATTGCTGCGTCTGCGAAAACTGAGTCTCATTCCCAACAGGATGAGCTTCTTGCCAAGGATAAGCTTGTTGCCAAGCATGAGGACAATGGCCTTCCTAATGAAGTATCCGAGAAGATGGTGTTGGAGGACTCTTGCAATAGTTATAGTGCTCGAGCACAATATGGACGCCATGTTACTAGTCTTGGAAAGATGGATGTTGATGCTCGTCCTGAATCTCCGTATGAAGATGGAGAGTTGAGGTTGTCACTTTCCTGGGAGGATAATGATGTGGAGGCTGAGTGTGTTGACTATGAATCAGATGGAAGAAATGGAGTGGACTCTGATGCTGGTGATGACCTGCGATCTGATGTAGTTGAAGGTGGCTGTGAGGTTTCTCATGGCACTGAAGGCAGAATTTCAATGATGAAAAGATCTGTAGCAGGGAATAGGGAAAAGAGCGACTTGGCTAAACATCCTCTGAGAAGGAATTTCTCGAGAGATGAGTCCAATAGAGTTGAGACATGTGGCAAGAAAGAATCAGATGGAGGATCTGGTACTACAGTTGAACAGGGATTGGAAATGGTTATGAATGAAAATAATGATGCTAGGAATAGAAGAGATTTGACTAGGCGGACAGATGCAGATGATATCAAGGGTCTTATGGGTGAATATGCATCAAGGATGGTAAGGGGAAAGCTTCAATCCCGCACTGGAGGACGGTCATCCTTGGAGGCAGCTGATGCCAAGGACCTCTTTACACAGCAATTCAGGTATGTATCACACATTAGTTCTAGGCTCCCTTGTCATGCTATTAGAAATAATTGGTTTCTTACGTTTTTGTATTTGTCATATGTTTCAGATCACGCCGAATCAGTGGTTTTCGTGAGAGAGATGGAAGTCCTGAAAAATATGTGGGTAGATATAGACCAGCTACATTTAGAAATGAAAGAGATGGTGTTGATCAATGGTCGAACTGGGGTTCGAAAGGCCGCTTTAACACAACTCATCATGAAACCGTGGAAGATCGCAATGGCCCCAGACCTAGAAGAAATTTTACTGGTGAGGTGGCAGCAGAGAAGTATGATGGGTTGGACTTTCATGAGCAGAGGCAACCTGCAGATTATTTGTCAAGGGGTTTGCACAGGCACATAGTTAGGAGATCACCTGTGGAGCGGGAGGCTGGCTTTAACACTCACAAAAGGGAGCTTCCGACGCACAGATATACCAACTTTAGAGGCAGAGGAAGGGGACATTATCCACGGAATGCCAGTAGAGATTTTGGGGAGGATTATGAACCTAGGCCTCACAGTGGTGCAGCACCTGCTCGTTTCTCTAGGATGCCTAGAAGGGAACGGAGCTTTTCTCCAGATCCTGTTAGAGATGCTCATGTGCCTTTTGCTCGGAGGAGATCTCGTTCAAGATCTAAATCACGTTCACCCCGGCCATGGCATTCTTACAGAGATGGTAACTTCAACAGAAGGCCCAGCGGATCTCCAGAATTTAGATCTGAGGCTAGAGTCGAAAGAGTGAGGGCTCCTTTCCACAAACCCAACTTTGCCTCTGAATACAGAGAAGGTTACATGTCTCCTCCGAGAGGCCGCTTTTCCCCTCAGCGCAATTCCCGCTGGGTTGATGGTCCTAGTTTTGGGGAAAACCATTTCAAGCGCCGAAGATCACCTACTGGAGTCTTCAGAAATAACAATCAAAACTTTAATTCTGTCAATTCTTCTGGTCGGGTGAAGTCAGATGAGTACTTTAGGCCCATGAATCGTCCCAGAAGACCTGCTTTTATGGACAATGATGGTAGGGAGAGTAAATTTGACACTAATTATGATGATCGGAAGCTTGAAGACAGAGAGGAGATGCGTCGTGTAAAGCCTCGCGAGGATGGTGGTAACTTCAGGCGGTTTCATCATGATATGATTAATGATTTTGAGACAAACGACTCAAATAACGAGGAAGTCATTCGAAGGCCTGCCCCAGTTGATTTGCCTCAGGTTCAGTCTGTTAGGGAGGATAAGAAAGAGTTTGAAATCTGATTTGACAGTTCTTCTCTGTTAGTAGTAGATTATGACCGGAAGCCGTCCACCAAGAAGCGAAAAGACTGGCATTTTGTTCATGTGCTCCTTTCCTCTTGTGGTTGATGGTTGTTAGATAGGATCTTTTTAGTATTTGTAAGGCTGTTAGTTTTTTGATATTAGTCAATCTTCCTGATTACTGATATTTTGTTGATTAGTTCTTTTATATTTTGGTAGTGAAGTCTTACTTGTATCTCTGGCCAGCTTTGTTATTCTTCTTTATAAATGCATCATCTTTTGAAAGAATTGGTTTGGGATTTCTTCTGTGTGCAGCTTTCTAGAGTAAGCATTAAATTCTGTAAATATGAACTGTTTCTGTTCTCCAGCTCTTTATTTGTCTGCACATGCTACTGAAGATCATCACACACATCTCTAGATAATGTACTGCACTTTGTTACACCTACAAAGTGGACATTAACTGTCTTCTGTAGCAATGAAGAGAAGCTGATGAACTCAGGAAAGAGAGTTTCAGGGTTTAGCATGGATGATCAATGGAGTTCGAGATGGCAAGGATTCAGTTATTCTGAATATTACCTGAAGAAAATTTGAATCTTCTAGCAAGTGCAACGTTGTTTTTTTTTTTTTTGTTGCAATTTTCTATGTATTATTGAAGACGATAAAAAAGGATTCACGGGGATTTATAAGAACCCGTGTATAATTCCACATCAGTAAAAGACCAAAAGCGAACTAATACTAAAAACAATAAAGTGAATTAGTATCCAAAATACATAAACCAAACTAAGTACTCCAGTTTTTCCACAATCCATGAAGAGAGTCATTTCTACATCCAAAAAATCATTCTGCGTTCCAAACCAAACTTGTTGTAAGTCTATTCTATTAAACAATATCATAAACAAAGTCATTGTCTTTTGTCAAATATTTTGATTTCTTTCCTGTCAAAGCTTTCAAGTGGAGTATCTCACTTCTTCTTCCCACAGTCTCCTGACAATTAACGTCTCCATGTGTAACACTAGCAGATTGGGAGACACCATTTGAAAGCTTTGACAGGAAAGAAACTTGGAACAATTTGACGTCACCGTCTAATGACACTGCTTACCTTAGATAAAGGCTCATCCGAACTTGAAAGAAATCCTTCGTAGTAATCTAATTCTCCAACAAAAGTTTCATCAATAAAATCTTCATTAGTTTTACCTTTTTCATTCTTAGAATCATCACTTTCTTTGTCACTTTCACTCAAAGAATCATGAAAAATGACACTTTCTTCAAGAAGTACAAGGCCCGGTGATGAGTATGGAGGATGCAAAGTGGGAGACGGAGTCACTTGAGAATTCTCGAAACCATCATCGTCCCCTCTTTTTTCAACAAGAGGTAAGAAAGGATTTTTGTCCGCAACAACAGGGGAGGGGATGAGGGGAGTACTTTGACCTCCTCCTCGATCCAAAGCACCTCCTCCATTTCTACAACCTCCACTCATTGGATGTGCCAAAGTGAAACCTTCTTCTTCCATAACCTTCTCTTTTTCCAAGTTCTTTCTTTGTTCCTCATTCTTTACAAACTCAACACCATCTCCTTCACCCAAGATCTGATCATGCAATTTTTCTTTGCATAACTCAGGAAATTTGATCCTAAAAAGGTCTTCACAATGCCCCAATCTACAACAATGGTTACAATAATGGTGCTTCTTGTCAAACTCTATTTTCAATTCCAACACCTCTCCTAGAAACTCAACCAATATGCTTTCAATTAGAGGTTATCAAGACGACTTCTACAAGCTGTAGTCGTGTCCACCTTGAAAGGTTTACCAACCATACTAGCATTATCAAATAAAGCTTTAGCATTGAAAAACATGATGGGGAGATTTTTAACGCCATGGTTTTTAGCGGGGACCATAAGATAAAGCTACTTGCAGTCAGAGAGGGATAACCGGAAAAAAGGACAGGAAAGACGGTAGCGTGAGGCCGGAGAAAGGGGACGGGCTGCGAATGCAACAAAGAGAGGATGAGAGAGGAGGAAGGAAGAGGAACCTAGTAACGACTAACAAAGGGGCAGAGGATCAAAAGTTAGTTGATTGGATTATCTTTTTTATTAATGTTCTTGTTCCATTTTCTTTGTGTATACGGTTGGAGATGAGATGCTGTGTTCGTTGCACTAGTTTCTTTAAGTAGGACTGTAGAATATTAGTCAGTGTATCTTGTATTGTGTGAATCTCAAATGGAAATATAATATAATATAATATATATCGGAATATACATTATCCAAGGTCTCTGACTTGGTTACATCTGTGTATGAATCTCCGAAGAGAATCAGAACACTATCCCATTTTGTAATACTACTGCTGTGTGCTGTGATGGCGACTCTTTTGATTCTGATATGTTCACTACGTATGTGCATTTCCTACTCTAAGCTGTGATAAGGTAATTTCAGGGTTTGCAGTTTCATGGATTCTACCAATCAAAGCTGAAAGATTCATATTGCAGGTTCTTGGCGACGCCAGAAGAACAAATTGCCGCTACATCCTGCCTCATCTTCTTTGGGCCGCTAACCAGGACACTGACACTGGGTTCTTCGCACTCTGATAGTATTTCTGGTTCAGGATGTTTGATACTTGTAAGACCTACAGGTATACAATCAATACATTGCTCACAATTAGCCTCAAGTTTATAAATACTTACTTTCAAAATCAGGCCTTTCCCCATAGTTTACTGCAGTAATATGCGGCAATGTCTGCAGTGGAGGGCTTTCTAATTCTCTATCAACCTCGTATGGGCACGAATCTGACACAGGAGATGCCACTGGTGTTGGGGTTTCTGCACTTTGAATCTGTGTTGCACCTGTAGAGCTGTGTCTCTTGCTCGAAATAAAAGCTACACTTGCAGCAATCAGCACTGACAAACTCAGAAACAACACACTGATACCTGATCTCACAGGAAAAGAATAATTGTTGACGTTCTGATCATTTTGACGCGTGATATGAGCAAGTATGCCAATTAGGATAAGAAATATGAGGAAAGAAGATGAAATTATAGCTCCAAGCCAAAGCCAGCTGTTTTCTCCCAGAACTGCAGAAACTGGCCTATCCAGAATTCTTGGTTTGAACCATATCATTCTGGGTTGTTTTTGGATGTCTGTTGAGTTATCTTTATCTCTCGTGATGTATG
Source organism: Plantago major (assembly GCA_026545765.1). Taxonomy (NCBI): domain Eukaryota; kingdom Viridiplantae; phylum Streptophyta; class Magnoliopsida; order Lamiales; family Plantaginaceae; genus Plantago; species Plantago major. The sequence goes on along the minus strand of CM048844.1, from coordinate 3,343,642 downwards.
CTTGAATTTGTAACTTCAGGTGGGAAATCTCGAAGGTAGATCCTGAAACTGGTAGGAGAAGATCCAACATTGTGAGATCCGTAGATCTCTTGAAAACGGCCACAAGGAGAATTCTCGGGATCTTGCTATCCGTTGTTTTAGACAAGAAAATGGCTTCCCTGATTATAGAAATAAACGGAGTGACTCCACTGCCTCCACTCACCATTACCAGCATGTCATGCCTGTCCATGGTGAAAAGGTACACTTAGAAGTTAGAACTATGATAATCCTTGACATGATATGGTAACATGATTCATAAACTTGTGCACAACTATGCCAGTTTGTTGTCCGAATTTTTGAAATACATACTGTTAGACCCTTAAAATCATATAATGAGGTTTGTATCTCAGTAAATCTTCAGCTGTACACTCGTGAGTAAATTTTGGCCGGAACTATTTCTGTGTGGAATTTGAGGTTTGGCTGATTATCATAAACTCACATAAACAGTGAACTGGATGGATGTGCGTATGGTCCTTCGACATGGAGTTCGAGATGATTCATTGGACCTGAGGATGAGAGTTTTTCGTAAAGCTTTTGAGACCAGCCTCCTTCACTTTTTACGACGATGCTAAGTCTATCAGGATTCAAGTTACTACTGGAGGTAATAGTGAAAGGATGCCATTGGAGTTTAGCTATACTTTTCACGTTGATGAACATGATGCTTGATGGACTGTAATCCAATTCTGGCACCACAAAAATGAAGCATCAGGTTTTGCTTTCAGTTTCTTTATTGTTTAGTTGATTTTTGAGACTCACTTGGATCTTTAGCGAAATTCAGCTCCACTGCTTGGCAGGGTAAAACACGAGCAGAAACCAAGCGAACCGTTTGCTGTGATTGCAAGAATCTCAGATATCGATCTATCAGGAAGAGGTAAAAACCAGGGAGCATAATGCAACCGTAAGAGAATCCAACATGGAAAACAAAGAATACTAGGAAAACGATATACAGATGATGTGTGTAGAAGAAGAGTTCAAAGATTTTTCGCCTGATAAGAGGCAAGCTGGTAATCCACATTGCTAGTCCAGAGAGCAAAGCCAGTTCTCCAGCCAAATTTGAGATTCCAACTCCATCCCATTGCAGCATCTTCAAGACTCAATATAAAATGCTGAGCACTACCATTTTATGTGTAACAGTTGTCAGAAGGCTGATTGAAAATGCAAAGGCTTTTATGTACCTTTGAGATCTGATTTGTATTCGCCCAATAGATAGTGTAACATAAGCCATGCGCTGTGAAGAAGGTTAAAACAGCATGGCCAAGCCAAATGTGATACTTTACACTAGCCTCTGAAGTAAGTCCAACTAAACGCAGGATGGATGATACTCGAGTCACTGGGAAGAAGAGGAACGTCAAGCATATGTTCCCGACTAGGCCAAGCATGAGGGCCGTGCTGTCTAGCTTAACTTCCCACCTAGTCCAGTTAAACAGATTGGATATCTCAACCTTTCGTGGCTGAGAGTTGATATATCTCATTGAAAGGTAATAGTGAATGTTTTGATGGAAAAAATTAGATGTATTAATCAGAGTTGATATAAATATTTGTCTTACACAAACTCGCCCATATTTGATGCAGATTTTCTGGTGATATTGTTGAACATGGCATGCACATAGGCTGAAATTGACCAAACCAAGAGGATGACAAACATCAATAGGAAGGATAATTCTGTCCAAGAGACGATTCCGAGAGGGCCCCTTATAAATACAGGATGTCTCCATGCCGAAAAATGTGAACCCTTAGCTATCCTGTCAACGAAGGGCATAAGGTGAGTTTATCTTGGGAAATTCTTGCCTAGGCCAAGTAGACAGTACGCCAAATTCATGTGAATTGCTTAAAGTCTTTGTTTTCTATAGGTGCCTGTAAAATTGATATCTTTGCTTACCTGTTGCCAGTGTTATCAATGTACTTGTCCAGATGAAGATGTAGACATCCCAGTACAGCAATAAGCAGAACAGGGAAAGTGTACATAAGAATATTTGTGCCTGCAATAAGGCCGGAAAAATTGTACTGAGTGCCAGAAACCAGCTTGAAATTTAAAGTTCTTGATGAAGACAAGAGAAGTTTTTGCCTGCTGTGGTACGACAGTATGGCAGTTTAAGTTGAGAAATCGAACCTTGTTGCCCAAAGTAGGCCGAATCAGCTTTAGCATGAATTGCAGGCAACCAATGCAGCCAGAATATATTTGTTGGCATCATTATCCATAGCAGAAGATACCCCAAAAAGATCACCAAAACAAGTAGCTTTATCGCGAGCTGAACGATGTTCGCGTGTTCATAAATCTTCCTTTTCATGTCACTCGCGATCATGGTATGACGATATAGTATTTCCCGATGCTGAGTCCTGTATACATGCAAGCTTACTTGTATTGCTGTTTATATAGACAGAAAGAACAGCCTGAAAGTTATATTGTTTTGAAGTGAGAGACTAACTTTTTAACTTCTATTGCAGTCTGCTTACACTTGAGAAGCAGCTGGTTTGCCAAGATTATGGTTCATTGGCGTGCAACATCCTCCCTGCAGTTGACTTTGAAGAAGCCTATGTTAATTTGTTGTTCGACCTGGTGCTGTAAACGTGTTAAGTGTAAAACTCTTCTAACATGTATTTTTGGCCACTTTATATCCAGGGACGGAACCAAGAGGGGTATAGTGTGGAGTCCCCCGAACGTCTGGAATAATCACGCATATATGGTCTATAGATAATTTGCCCACCTCCCGAATATCGAATAATCTTGGAGACGTGGTTTTTTCACTTTGTAATACTCTTGGATGTATATATTATATATAGTGATTTGTGCTGAGGAGATTCTGCTTGTACTTGTAAAATCGACTCTTTACAATTTTATATGCTTGAACGTCCGGTTCAATTCCAGTCCCCAATTAGTGTTCTTTTAAGGTTATTAGTCTGTTCAACAACGATATATCTCCATTTTGTTTTCTCAAACATAATAGCTTCCAATTTCGGATTGAAACTGTTGTTTCACTGGTACATTGAATCGTGGGAGCAGGGAGCACATATAGTCAGACTGTGCTCCGAGTCGAAAGAATGCATATTAAGGAAATGCCCATCTGTTCGCTTTGTAAAAGAATGGACATAATACACCAAGAGCTTGAAGAAAGCAATTTGTGAAGATCCTGTGAGTGTACACAATTGAAACACAAGCAGAGAACAGAAGTCAAGCCACGAGTACTCTAGGTATAATTTCATTAATCAAACAAACATAAAGCAAAAGTATCAAACTGCAACAGAGCTAAAAACCGAAGTTCGGTCATGTAAATATTACAACTCCAAATCTGATGAAAAGAACTGAGCAGACAACACTTCAGTCATATACACAATCATGAAAAGGAAAAGTAAATCTAGTGCAGCACAACTCAAACCAAACGACTGAACGTCGTCTCTTCTACCCTCTTAACATATGATTGAAGCAATAAGCGTCAACTCGCGCGTCATCGGCTATTTTAAGTGACGAAACAGCCTGAGCAGCAAGATTATCGATTGACAAACCAACAGATGCAAAACCTTCACCAAAATATTGAGGGTAGAAGTCTCTTCTCACAGGCTCATACAAGTCAGAACTTTCCATGTGACTTGACATGTGCCTGTATTTGTAAGTATCAGAGCATCCCATAAGTCCATATGAATACTTTGAAAAATCTTCATAGGCATCCGGTGGACCATGATCCCATGAGGTGGGCCCCTCAACCATCTTCGTTACATCGTCTGAGTCTTCACCAAGTAGGACATGCAGCGCAACTGACTCGGCTACTGCAGCCCCTTCGGAATCAAGCCTATCCTGTTCTTCTTTCTTTTTCTGCTTCTTTTTTTCAAGTTCAGAAATAATGGCTGCAGATGTAGCTAATGCCTTCTCCAAGCGCCTCTTTTTCTTTTCAGCTTGTCTCATGCGATCTAACTCATGCTTCACTTGCTTTTTCTTGGCTTTCGCAAAGCCAGCTGTTATTTTTACACACTCCATGGTATCCCTTACTATACTCTCTTTCGTTTAATTCCTCACAGTTTTTAAGAAAAGTTACCTAAGATATAGTATATATTAACTAACAAACTTACTCTAGTTTCTTTTCGAAGAGTTATTGGATGATTAAAAGAAATTAAAACTTAAAGAAGTTAAAAGTATGAGATTGATACCTACACCCACTCAGGTCTGAAGGAGTACCTCATTTTACGCACACTACACTCCCAAAAAGAAATAACAGGACAAAGAAGAAGTGAGAATTGATAGGAGCTATTATATCCCATTAATCCTCCAATTCTATCAAAACTCTTGCAACTCATTTCACTCTAAATAGTTATGATGAAATCACCAGATATTTTTAGCTACCCACCCTTAGAGACGCTCATATGACCTTCCCCTCCTGCAATAAAGATGAATACAGATTAATATACAAGCAACAACTAAAGTCTGACAATAACTCAAGTAACGCATCTTAAGATAAATAAGGATCTCTATCAGAAGCATCTACACACAAATCCATGAAAACTACTGTCATGGAATCACACATAAGACCAAATGTGAGAGATCTGACAAAATTTACCAAACTCAACCAGCCATTAAACTGCATGCTAGATGGCATAGTCTGGTTACTAAAATTCCAAGTCATGATAGTATCTAACAGGGAGATCATATGTCATAACTAAGTCAAATGAACCATCATTCCATTATAGAAGGATTCCAATCGCATGATTATTTTAATCTATATGCTTAAAATCTCAATTCCACCAGATGATTATGTCAGATAGCGTATAAGACGCAAGTCAGCTATATTATCAGTCGATGGTAGATAATTGAAAGCATTCTCACCAAATTCTAAGTAACATAGATACGCATCAAATCGATTATCGTAGAAACTAATTCATCATAAAACTACAAGCTTCAGATACATGTAAATCAGTCAGAAGCTGATCTAATCTAATAACTTAGCATCCATAAGTTCCCAAACCTAAACACTTAAAACACAATTCCAGCATACAATTATGAATCATATCATGGACAATCAAGCATCAGATCACATAAATCACACAGAAAACCATAACTAATTCACTCAAATCACCACTCAACAAATTCCAGAAACACATGTTCATCAAATTCACAATCTGCGAAACCTACAGATCAGCGCTATGGATAATTCAATCGGAAGCTGATCTAATAACTAGGTAAGCCAAAATTCCCAATTAATCAACTCATGATCCGATAGATACTCCAAATCTCAATTATATCAATCAACTAACGAATCATTTAATGGATTAGCAACAATCGGAACATAGAGATCACACAGAAAAACCAGAGATTGATGGAATAGATCGAAAAGATAGGAATTAAAACAGGAAGAGTGAAAAGTAAGCAAACCTGATTGGATCGGAGAGAAAGAAGAAGGTTTCAGCTTGAATTGAGTGAGAATTAGATCATGAAAATGGATTTATGGAGAGAGTATTTGGTGGATCTGCAATTGGTGTGGTGTGGCTTGGCTTGTGTGTGAAAGAGAGATGAGAATTGACTGTAATAGAAAGAGAAAGGAAATGAGATTTAGATGAGATGGAGATGAAGAAGAAGAAGAAGAAGAAAACTACAAATTGTATTGGATTGGACAATGTTGGACACGTGTTACAAACAGACTGATCCATAAACCCGGCCCACTATAACGTCGTGAAATTTTGGTAAGAAGCTGACAGATTGTCACTCTGAATCAATGGGCTGGATCGAACCATCGATATAAATATCTCACGGTCGATTCTCGTCTTGTAATCCACGTCAACGGTCGTTATGTCTGATCGATCTAATGAGTTTTACGTACCAGTACGCACAACATATACTCCTGATACAGTATAAGGTATCAAAATTAAAAAATGTTGAAGTTGCAAGCTTAGTAATATCTCTCATTCTTTCATGCCACGATTATGATTTCTAACGATGTTTGTGTTTTCTATGTTATAGTATTATAGAATATTATTCCACGTATTACAACTTACGAGGGACTTGCAGTATAGTATAAAGAACACGTATATCTACAGGTAGAAATGCTCTTGTGCGATAAGTATCGAGTTGGTAAAGATGCTTGAGCTAGTTGGTGAAGATAGAAAATGTGTCATAATAGTTTTAACATTCTCATGTGGAGATTGCCCACTAATCTTTGATGAAATAAAGATTCAATGTTGATCGAAGTGATACAAGAATTAAAGGTATGCGATAGAAAATTAAAGGTATGTGTGATTAGTTGTACAAAGTCTCATGTGGTAGTGGTACTAACGACTTCTATGAGATGCCTACGCCACGAGGCCGGCTGGACTTCATAATATGATTATTTGTACAAAGTATCATGTGACAAATTGAAGAATTGATCCAATGATTGTTCTATGTTTGACACTATCGCATGTTGTAGCAAAGAATATAAATCACTCACTTACATGTACTATGTACTATTAGAGAGATGCACTTTGGCAACTTTTCTATAGTGTGTCGGGAGATTGAGGTGGATTTGGGGAATATTGGGCAGGCCGAAATGAATTTATGGTGGAATGTGGCCAATAAGAACTAGCCCATTCTTACTGGGTTTTCATGTTACAACATTAACTGAATTGGTACGCTTGTTATGCTAAGTACTTGGCAGGTGCCAGTAGATATGGGCTTCGAGTCCGACGAGTTACCCAATTGCAAACTGAAAAATGTACTAATAATACTCCATTTAATCCCATTTATCATAAATCCTCTTCTTTAACATATTTAGTTAGATTCCATTCAAATCAACAAACTCATCAAGTCCAAAGTTAAATTGTTAGTCACCTTTACAAGGAATGAGATAAAAAATCTTATGTAAGTTAAAAGTCAGCCTCTCTCTATTATCCTTTCTCGTGAAATATCATATTTTACCACTATATTTACCTAAACAAATCAATTAATCTTACATTTAACATTTTCGTATTCCCAAATACGAACTCAGCTACTGTACGATAAAACTGTTCCTAGTACTTTCATTTATGTTATTTAACCAATTCGCAAACGAGACTTAATGCCACCGACAATAAGTAGCCTTATATCTTCGTTCATCTATGTTCTCTGATAGTTTTTTTTAAACTAGTGAATAATTTGTATACCGCAACACGACTTCCCGTTTCAAACATCGAAGACGTTGGATTAACGGCAAAAGAGTCGGAGTAATAAAATCAATACAAACCCGAGTTTCATACGTAAGTTATTTTAAAAAGAAAAGAGAAAAGGAAAAATGAAAAGTAGTAGTAATAATTTAGCCAAAAGTCACCCAACCAAACACGCCCTTAACCTACAGTAGCTAATCTGCTTCATCTTCCTCATCTCAGCTCACTCACTCTCTCACAAACCTAACCCCATTTTCCAGCCACCGTGCCGGAAAATCACATTCCGGCGAATATCCAGCCATGATTCTCCTCCAACCTCTAACAGATCCAAAATCCTCCCCATTCCAATTCTCCCTCCGCAGAACCACACTCAAACACTCCAAACCCAAACCCTTTGCAGTCCGCTCCCTTCTCCAGTACAATCGGAAGCCTCAGCTCTCCGGCGAAACTCCCCGAGTAGTCGTCATCACCTCCGGCAAAGGCGGCGTCGGAAAAACCACCACCACCGCCAACATCGGCCTCTCCCTCGCCCGTCTCGGCTTCTCCGCCGTCGCAATCGACGCTGACGTCGGCTTACGCAACCTCGATCTTCTCCTAGGTCTCGAGAATCGCGTCAATTACACCGTCGTTGAGGTTCTTAATGGCGATTGTCGCCTTGACCAGGCTCTGGTTCGCGATAAGCGCTGGTCGAATTTTGAGCTTTTGTGCATTTCGAAACCTAGGTCGAAATTGCCCCTAGGATTTGGGGGAAAAGCGCTGATTTGGTTGGTTGATGCTTTGAAGAGCAGGGAGGAAGGTGCTCCGGATTTTATTTTGATTGACTGTCCGGCTGGGATCGATGCGGGGTTTATTACGGCGATTACGCCTGCGAATGAGGCGGTTTTGGTGACAACGCCGGATATTACGGCGTTGAGAGATGCCGATAGGGTTACGGGGCTGTTGGAGTGTGATGGGATTAGGGATATTAAGATGATTGTGAATAGGGTGAGGACGGATTTGATTAAAGGGGAGGATATGATGTCGGTTTTGGATGTGCAGGAGATGCTGGGGTTGCCTTTGTTGGGGGTTATTCCGGAGGATTCGGAGGTGATTAGAAGCACGAATAGAGGGTATCCTTTGGTTTTGAATAAGCCGCCGGCTCTGGCAGGGTTGGCATTTGAGCAGGCAGCTTGGAGGTTGGTGGAGCAGGATAGTATGAAGGCTGTGATGATGGAGGAGGAGCCGAAGAAACGTGGGTTTTTCTCGTTTTTTGGAAGGTAGAGTATTATTTACATGATGATGATGCCAATGCAGCTTAAGTTTTTTGGAGGAGTCATTGCAGGTGTATAGTAGTAAGTTAAGGTTTGTCATTCTTTCCGTTTGTTTGGTTATTGCGCCACGTATCTTGCTTTGAAGAAAGCTACTGTTCTTGGATCTTCAATAGGATTTTGTACTTCTAGTTGTGGTATTAGTGTATCAGTTGTAGAAGCAAATTTACTTTTTGGGCGAATTAATATGTGGATTGGAGAAAGAGGTGGATTTTGTTTCTAATGCACTTCATGCTTTTGTTGTTACATTTGCTCTATCTATTTCCATTGTTTCATGCATAAATTAGTCACTATTGAAGTTTTCTTCCTTGAGTAGTTGATTCTGTCAACACATTGATATTTGGAACTACGATTCAATTGCTTAACCACTGCAGTTTCCGGTGGTTAAGCACAATTCTAAATGTCTGACTTCCTTGGTACTAATCAATTGCTTTTCACATAGATGATAGGTGTTACTATCTTCATGTCTAGAAGTTGTTCTTTGATGGTCTGCAGTCAATTTGTGGTGTTTTTTGAATTCCTTTTCTCGCAATTGCACATCTACTTTACATTTTTGCTTTCTGCAAATCGATGTTGATGAAATACTCATGACTCAAAATGTAGCTGATATATGCAGTCTGTTACTGATATGTTCATCCTTATTGCTATTATCAGGCTATCCTTCTATCAGGTTTGTCCTGATGAAGCTTCAATCTTTTTCGTTAAGGCTTCATGAGTCATTTTCTGTTATCTTAGCATGTCCTGTAACAGCTAGTTGACACTTAGATTTGCTGAAGCCTGTTTTTTTCCCAGAGTTTTTACACTAGCCCACAGTTCACACATGCATCCTCTTTTGTATTTATCATTGAATCCTTTGCTTAGAGTGATAGGTGGTGGAAGAATGATGCTCTTACTCAAGACATATGACTTGTTCTCCACCACAAGGTCTAATAGACCCGGTCTATATACACGAATTTTCCCATATGGTTGGTTAGCTCATTAGTTGATCATGGTTGGGATTGACCCTTGTACTGTTTAGCTATTACAAAGGAGCAACATAAGTACTTATGATGGAAGTAAGCATCCAATGAGATATTACAACATGGCAACTCTCTAGTAAAGGAAACTTTCACGCGTTTTAGTTTTGTTTAGATTCTTGTTTCTATCTTTGGTTGTATGATGAATCTGAGTTCTTCTCTGATCCAAAATACCTAGTAGAGTATTAACCAGTTTTATACGGAAGCTTTGTACTAAAATTGTACTTTTGTCCATTCAAAAGGACAGGAGTATAGGAAAAGAAAAAAACACAATTCCTCCTTGTTTGAACCTGTTTGAAATCCGAGTTCGATAATTGACTCCAAGGATACCTGATAAGATGACTAATAAGGTTAGAATATAACATGTGGTTTAACCGTAATAAACACATTCACCTACGTCATACTATGATATTGGTACTCTTCCAAAGTCGCAATGGTAGTAAACCAGCAAATTACAGTCACAGCTTCTAGCCTAATTCCGTTTCAGGTTTTGCATGTACTTGTAGTTGAGTTTGTACAATACTCAATTATAATCTGCTCCAACTCAACTATCATTTTATTTTTACTTGCATTAATCTATTTATACACCCTATATAACATGTAACAACGTATAAAGACTACTATTTTTTCGACCCAACTACAATCATTTATCAGTTTAAAAACTCTATTACAATCTACCAGATCGAACTATAAGCATTAGCTTTCACTAGAAATAAAGAAAAAGAGAAATCCAAATTGAAATCTATATTGTGCTTCATATAATTGGCCGAAATAACTGCAGAATGACGTGAGATTAGTTGGATACAAATCAAACTAATCTTGTCAAAAAAAAAAACATGGCTTCTAGCAACGTGTCCAAATATTACATCCTTACATAACATTATTGCTTTATTTAAGGATTACTTTTTCTATTATAATGCAAACATGAAGTGGATGACCCCCACTAATTGGATGACATAAAAAAGTGTAAGAAGATTTTGGTCTGTGGAATGGATTAGCCGAAAGGTTAACACGTGTAGTAAATAAAATGAATTCGTTAGGCAAATTATGAGAAGCTAATAGGGTGGAAGGACCTTTCATCTTATATTTTTTCACTATTTAAGTTGACTATCAAGATGTATATTTTTACATTAAAAAACATGCATTATTCCTTCATTCAAATGTGTTTGAATAATCCTTGATTTAGTGGCTAATCTACAAGCTGTCGTGTCGTCTGTCGTGTTTGAGGTTGAACCGTGTTGATCTTTTTCCAATTTCATGCATCTCCTTCCTACTCCTTCCGTCGGAAAGGAGTTGTTCAGTTTTAATATTTTTATCAATAAACTTATGCTTTAACTATAAATTAATTTTAACTTGATTGAATATTTTACTTAAAATTAACTCGTTGTCAATGTTAATGATTATTGGCTGAAAAAAAGTTGAACTTTTTTGAAACGGAGCATATATATGTTAATAAAATATTCACACTAGAACTTTGGTATTAAACGTGTTTGGTGGGAATTGGTTTTATGATGTAAAATTCACTAGGAAAATGACCTGCTTTGTGGCTTCATTATTCAACACTTCATGATTTTTCTTCCATTTTCATGTAAGTACAAAGAATGATGTATAATGCTTGAAGCAATAGTAGATTACTAAGCCAATCTTTCTCCTCTTGCTTTTACGTGCACAACTTCTTAAGCAGCCCAAAATGGCATTTCCAATTTGACCAGTAAGCATTAGACTAATATCATCTAATGTATTGATAAACTTTTACTACTTCTAAGCAAATGATCCCAAATATCTACTCCAAAAAATAAGAAAAGACGACCAAAATATGTACATATTTCAAGATTTATCCGAATTTTTATACAGCTTGATTCTTCTACTGATTTCCCTATCTAGCTCTTCCAGCCCTCCAACTTCTTCAAGTTCCTATACCAACAAAATCAGACATAGAAACTTAAAAATGAGAATGCATGGAAGTTGACTTTCCTTAAATTCATCAAAACTGGAGTATAGTAGTATATACAATGCACAAACCTTAGGTCCAAGGAACAGTCCATAGGGAACTCCGTCGAACTTCTCCGAATGATGCAGCTGAAATGTCGGCATCAAAAGTTAATACGATTACGATTGTATATAACATGTTACAATTATGCGCCAATGAATAATACCTGATGAGCTGATGCAACTTTTCTAAGATATGGCACATCTGCGATAGGCCCTACAGGAAATCTCCTGTGGACGAGCCCATCATGGACGAACATGTAAGCCATCCCAAACACTGTTATCCCAAGACCCTGTATCAAGTAATAAAACCGGAAATATTGTTTAGTAATGCTTGCGATGAGGGACTATGCACGCATGATCTATGTAGAAAACGACCTCGTTTGAGGACGGAAGGCGAATGGAACTAGGGAAATTGTATGTACTTACAGCACCAAAGCAGAGACCAGGGACAAGGCCTTTGTATAAGGAACCGTAGTAGAGAAGGGCAATTGCCGGAACAGCGTTAATTATCGCAAATATGTCATTTAGCTCAAATGGACCTTCCCTTGGTTTATGATGAGACTGCAATTAAACCAAAATAATAAATAAATAAAATAACAAATATTAAATTGACAAATTCGCCAAGGTTTCAGAAAAGCTTGACTTTTAGGTGACCACAAGAGAACAAGGGTCCAGGAAATCTTGGTTCATTGTACTCATTTATTACTACAAGAATAAATAAATATCTGGACACTTTCATAGGGACAATTTATCATATTACATCAGTAACAATATAGGCGTTTATATTTCATTGAATTGTTTACTTTACTATTTTATGAAACCTCAGATTATTCTACGGATTGTTTGATTCCAAATTGGAATTGATAAAACTCAATTTCAATCGAGTTTTCAATTACAGTTTCTAGCCAAACTCTTTCGATGAGACTGATGAAAATTGGAAAAGTTTAACATAAAACGGATTAAATTAGATGAACAAACAAACCTCATGCATGTTCCATAAAGATGCGTGCCAAAGAGCCTTATGGGCCCATCTCGCCCAATACTCCATTCCAACCTGAAAATATAAAATTAGGCATCAATATACTAGTTAGAAAATAAAATTAAGAAAGCGACATGCTATGTCGAAAAGAACAAATTGCAAATTTGCAACTCAGGAACATGGGATTGCCACCGCCCTGCAAAAAAAATCACTTTGAAGGTGCTGGCCAATATTCCTCCACCAAGTTCTACTTATCAACCATGTTCGTAATCAATGTGACATTCAGTTTGATACGGAAGAAATGAGTTGATAATATAGATTGTGTAGTGAGTTGATATCTTACCAGTAAGGCAGGCAAGATTTTATGAAAATATTCGTAAGTTACACAAAGGTTTTTAAAAAGTTACTTTTACACATTGTTAATTCACTTAATTGTGTCGTCTCATCTGCATTTCTAAAGAAATTCGTGAACTTATCGACTTGAGCACCAATAAAACGAATTGAACGCTAACAAAATCAATTTACAGCTTGTTAAATGCAAAACTAATTTTACGAGAAACATAATTTACAACTTACAGCAGCACCAAAAGCGAGAGCAAATGTACAGAACATTTCTGCATAGGGTACCTCTCCACCCTGCATGATGAACAAGATTTAAATCAATTTTCTAGTTAGCTATGTTTTTTTTAATTTTTAATATGAAATCTACATTACTTATGGTCAACTTATAAGTTGAACATCAATTAATGATAATATCTCAGTCCTCACGTGGCTTGTCAAAACTCAAAACCTTCTCTTCTACACTGAAAATGTAGAGATCAACTTTTGTTATATAGAAATCACTCGGTTTCATACTAGTGAAGAGCTAAATATTAATTATTCAAATCGACCTAGAAAACAAGATTAATCTCCATATAACAAATTATGCTCTCGATTTAACACTAGTCGAAAAAGGTTGAGACTCATACCTCCATTTGCCAGGAGAATCGATAGTAAACAGCTAAAACCGCCATAGAACTGATCCCCAAGCTCGACATAACCGCCGCAACCAGATAAGTCGCCCTCTCCGACTTCTTCCTCGCCACTTTCTCCGCCACACGCGCCGCCGTAGAATCAATCACATCCTCAATTTCATCTTCCGATTCACTGATTTTCTCATCCTTCACCACGAAACAAATCGTATGGTCACGATTGTTGCTCCTTCTGAGCAAATTGAAGCTGCAGAGCTTCGAAACGGAGCTTTGAGGTAGTGAATTGGGCGATTTGGACCGGGCGGAGGGGAATGGGATGAGATTGCAGTGGACGAGGATTGGTGAGGAGATTCTGGCGGCCATTGACGGTGGTTTGCGGCGGAGAGGAGGTGGAGGAAAGGGGATTTTGGTGGTGTTTGAATTTATTGGTGGTGTTTGAATTGATGGTAGTTAGGCTTTACATTTACATATCAGTGTGTCATGTGTTTGGGATGTGTTTGTGGGACTATGGGCTATCTATATACTAATCCAAAATAGAAAAGAAAAATGGAAATGGAAAGGGAAAAGAGATTTTTAAAAATCTTGGGATTCGTGACGGGATTAGGGGGAAAAAATTATCAGATGTAATACCTCATGGTGCTTTAATGTGTTGTACAGTATAACATTTAATGTATATGGTATAAACTTTAAAGTATGAGGAGGTTGTGCAGCATGCGGTAAGGAAGAAGAAATCACATACATGTGTAATGGTCCAACCACTAATTACTGATGTCTTAATTATTATCCATGAACGCACGAAAAAACTCCAATGTGGATCATCAATTCCAACAATCTTTAAGAGCAATCACGTTTAAACTTAAAGTTATTATGAAAGGTAAATTTGTACCATGTAAGTATGCATATGACTCACATTACCAATTCTTTACACGATAAATATTGGTTTTTTTGAATGTGAAATTGATTATTAGCGTGAAGGTTAGAAGATATATACATAGTGACCTTTTGGTGACTTTAGAAGCAAACTTCTGAGGGTACTAGGCTCTAGTTATTGGTTTATCGTTGTCCTAAACGGTCCGATCACACAAACAAATATATAGAGCAAAACCGTATGTAGTTACATGATAAAGCTGCACTAATGGTTGGATACGAAAAATAGTTACTCTTAATTTAGACAAAAACATTGGACATTTAAGATGTAGGTTGTCCAAATAGAGTTAGATGGTATATAAGGGACGGAGGGAGTATGTCCTTATCCCACGTTGATTGTGAGCAATTAGTTACTCCCTCCGTCCCAGACCAAATGTCTCATTTAGATTTTTCGCAGTCAACATTTTTTAACTTTGACTACGATTTAATTTTAAATATAAAATATTTAATTAAATTATATAATGAAACTTTAGTAGTGGAAAACTTATTCCGAAGTAGGCACATTTTGTTTGTGGAGAGTGAATAGCTATTCAATTGTCATCGAGAAGCTTACACATATCATGTCCATGGATCACATTTTAATCTAATTTATCATCATCAATAAGGTAAAATAACAAAAAAAAGGGCCATGTAGTTATCTGGGCGTCAAATCATAAAAAAGACTATATTGGACCAGTTCTATTGACGACATCCAACCAGTGCACACCAAATTCAGCCGCGTTAAATTGGCCACGACATCTTTCTTTCAAATGGTAACAAACAAGATTTTATATTTGGTTTACCATCACTAGCTCACTACGTCCCGAACTAAATATTGTAGTTTTAAACACGAAAAAGTGTATATATACAATAAATACTGAAAGTTAAGTGTACATGGGTGTAAAGTATTT
The DNA here is from genome assembly GCA_026545765.1 of Plantago major. Lineage (NCBI taxonomy): Eukaryota > Viridiplantae > Streptophyta > Magnoliopsida > Lamiales > Plantaginaceae > Plantago > Plantago major. The sequence continues at coordinate 3,328,420 of CM048844.1, read as the reverse complement.
TATTAACTAAAAAGAAAGATTACATCTGTAGTATACTGGAACACATGATCGAATAAGCGAATCTTAGTGTGCATGTGCGTAGTTGAGTAGTATATCGAAAATCAGTTGTTTCTTCTTATAAGAAGGATTCATTGCTTATTTTATGTGTTTGGTTTATGTAGTTCCATTTATGTTTACCAAAGTACTGCCCATATGCACAGTGGTCCAGTTCCCAGCAGAAGGATTCAATGTAATTAGGTTATGTTACCAAACTTTTTCCACAATTCATATGTTCTGTTGAGATCTGGTATTTTCATGGAGACAGCTGCATAAAGGCACAATTAAGAATTCTCTATGGACATACGCAAACTCTTCCCGGTCACATTTCTGAGTCAAGAACTAATATAAATGAGTAAATTCCACCCCGGAACTTATCACAAGTTTGAGCTTTGTTTGTTTGGAATTTGAATTCTATAAATCACATCTTAATAATGACGTATAAACAATATTGTACTACTATTACCACAATAGAGAGGGGCATACTGCATTTCAATAAAGCACAATTTGTATGAAGGGAGTGTACGACGATAATTGTGATGTACTCCCTCTGCCCAAGAAATAGTTTCATATTTCATTTTCTTGGGCTTTTGTCTGATATATACGTTGGACACAAATTAATCTTTAAGTATATGAAAAGCTGTAATAATAAAATTGTAATTAAGAATGTCCAGAACATTGTATGCGGACATTTGGCCCGTTATGGAGCCCGAGGCCAAGACACTGGACTTGGACTATTTTAACATAGTGCATGCATGTGTTCATGACGTGGGCTTTAAAAACCAGCTAACAAATCAAATTGGTAGGTCACTAGGCTCTGTTATTTTCAACTTAAAACTCATTCAGTTCAGTTCAGTTTTGCTTAGTTATATTTTATACTACAATTCAGTTCAGTTTAGTTCAGTAAATTTCAGTTGAAAAGAACAGAGCCTTAGCCCACAAAAGAGGGAAATAAAGGATAAAATACTTAAACTCCGCAAATTTTCATCAAATTTAGATACTCAAAATTTTACATACGTGTGAATTTTAGTTATTTATATTAATTATCGAATAGTATAATATCTCGAACCTCCTCGGAAACTCATTAGACATCTTTTATATCTCATGACAAAAATGATATTGAATGGTAATTACTGAGTATAAAACACAAATTCAACAATGTACAAATTACAATAAACTGCACTAAGCGGAGTATATGAAGCATGCAAAATTGCAAATTACATAAGGTAAAATAGGGCGAATTACATAAGGTACCCCTTAAATTCGAGCTAATTACAAATTCATCCCTCGATCTCAAACAATTACATTCAAGTCCAAAATCTATATTTTGAGTTGACCAACTAAAATTTAAATGGAAATGAAAATGAATTAGACTCAATTGCAATATACAAGTTTCATTTTACTACACATTATACTCAAATATTTTATAAATTACATTATTTACTCAAATCATTCTCCCTAAAATTTATAATTTCACAAAATAACCCCCCACCATCTTCCACTACCTCTAACCACCATTTCCACCACCTCCAACTTCCATCTTCCTCCCACCTTCAGAAAAAAGTTCTTCCCCCCACCTTAAAAAAAGCTCAGATTTGGTCCGTCAATGTAGAATTACTCCCTACTGTCAATTATTATGAATTACTCCCTACTGTCGAGATATCCTTAGCTTCCATGGCGGAAGTTCTGCCATGGCAAAATCTCTGAGTTTCCGCCATTGAAGCTCTGCCTTTCGGTTGTGGTGGTCTCCGAATATGGTGGTGGTGTTGTGATTTGTGGTGGTGGGGAAGAAGATGGTTGGTGGTGGTGAGTAAGATGGTGGTTGGAAGTGGCAGGGAAGAATGAGGTGGTGATGTGGTGGGGAAGAAGAAGGGTAGAAATTTTAATAAGTAATTTTTTTGTGGTTTTTTTCTAATAAGAAATTGTAAGTGTTGGGTGTATTTTAGAATAAAATAAAACTAATGTAATTATTGAATTATAAAGAAAATATAAAATAGATGAAAAAGTTGACTTTTGGGTTTGAATGTAATTTTTAAATTCCGTCTTTGTTAAATTTGAACGAATATGTAATAATTCAAATTCGGAAGACCAAAGTGACAAGTGGGCAAATTTAACGGATAGTATTTGTAATTTTCCCGGCAAAATAACATTGCTTCTTGGCATAGAAGTAACAAAATAGGCAAAAATCTGTTTCTAATATCCAAAATGCTTACGTCGTTGTCTCTGATATATACTCTACAATGTTGTGTCCAATTTGAGGTACTCCGGCACAAAGATCAGTACAGAAACCGGATTTTTTTTAAATCTTCCAGTCCCAAAATGGGCACTCTGGCCTTGGTGGATATGTTCGGAAATGAGAATCTGAAAAGATTAACACAAGTAACATGCATGACAGCATATGTACTACACTCCCATCAATTTGGCTGTGATTCCATATGTGCATTTGAAATAGACATATCTCCAACCCTTTTAAACACTAACACTCCGATGGCACCCTAAAATCCCGTGGTGAAACCACTTATCACGACTCCATAAAACCATATTCTCTCGGCTTTGTCGTCTTCACTTTCGCCATCCTGATTTTCCACATTTGGATAATCCGATGATTTGTCCTCATGACATTTCTTTGTCAGAGGAGCTCCACATAGTCCATGATTGCCCTCATATATAGAAGCGTCTTCAAGAGTATGCAACTGATGTCCTGTTGGGATCTCTCATATAGATTGTTATTTGAAAGATCAAGAGATTCGATAAATTCATGTCCTCATTTCGCTGCGGAATGTTCCCTTGCAAATGGTTATGTGACAAGTTCATAAAACGCAAGGCGACAAATCTGGTTTGGTTTAGTGGAATTACTGCGACCACGCTATTGTTTGAAAGACCCATATACACTACATACATCAGGGTAGTATAATACTCTAACACCACTTCTTTAACTACCAGTTGCATACTACACCACAAGGATGAGTCAAAAATGGAATTATACGATACCATACCTAACAAGTTGCCAATGCAATCTGGAATATTTCCAGTGAACATGTTATTCGCAAGGTCCAATATTTGTAGTCTTGATAATTGGCATAGCTTGGAAGGAACAGTAGCACATAACTCGTTACTAAGTCTAACCACTTTCAAATTGAGCAGATAGTCTCCAATCGATTTGGGAACTTTCCTTGAAAATGAGTTCTCTGTGATATCTAAAACTTCCAAACGAGTGCAGTTTCTCAGCTTATGAGGAAGTTCTCCTGAAAATTGATTGTTGCTCAATCGTAGTCGTTCCAATGAGTAAGCTCCACCAGTTGAGTTCGGGACAAAACCTGGAAGCTGGTTTCTTGAGACATCCAGAGTTACCAGTTCGGTGCAATTTCCGAGTATAGAAGAAAACTCTCCTGTAAAGCCGTTGTTTCCCAGGTGTAGTGCCGACAACAAGCAAGCATCACCAATCGAGTTTGGGATGACACTGGAAAGATTATTTGATGACAGAAACAAACCGTACAACATGTTTAAGTTTACCTGGCACTTTGGTAGACTGCCTGATAAGTTTCCTCGCAGGACCGGGTCTGGACATGTGCAAGGAGGCATTACTCCTAGAAAACTTTATAAGTTTACTCTTCTAGAGTCATTATTTAATAATTCCTACATTTAGTATGTTTTTATAAAATTAAATTAGTTTCTATACGATGATTTATAAGGGTTGAAAAACGATCATTCTGAATTAATTGAAACAAATTATTTCAAAATATTTACCCATTTAATGTTAAACATTATAAAACTCACTTAAATAATTCATACTCCCTTCCTCTCGCTATGCTTGTTTTACTTTCCTTTTATGGTTGTCCCGTTAATATTGTATCGTAGCCAAAATAGTAAAATAATAAACCCAACTAATGGAGTTGGGGATAACAATTAAAAGATTGAATTAGCATAAGACACCGACACAAGTGAGAGTGGTATATGGTAGATTACTTTGCAGACCCGAAAATTGAATTAGCATGTAAAAAGATGAATCCTTACCACAACCAAATCAACTGACAAGACCTCGAAAGCCCCATGCTGATTTGCGGGCAGAACGGTCCAACCGGCTCCCGATGATGCAGCGGTGTTCCACTTTTCTTCCATGATGGGGGTTAGTGCACTGTCCACTTATCTGACTCAATCCTACGCTCATTAAACCAGCGCATCATCTGAGTTCGAATGCAATCAAGCATAAACATAACTGGCAGGGACCTAGCCCCAACTATCCAACTGTTGAAAGATTCGACAGAATTACTGTGAGTTCTCCATATTTGTGCACCCCTAGTGCGAATGCTACTGCCCACTTGTCACGTGGGAGGCCATCAATGAACCTCTTTGTCTTCCCCCCCAATTAACTTCCGGATGGCTATGTTGTATAAGTGCTCCGTGGGTGCATAGGCAGCGTCCTTCAGGAGTTTGCATAGATAACCCCTGAAAATCTCCGAATACTTCTTTGCAGCATACATGCATTTCAGATTCTTCATCAGATGGTACAGACAGTAAAAATGCTGTGGGTTTTCGTACACATCTTTGAATGCATGGAACAAACCGCCAGACCTGTCGGATATGTACATTACCTCCCTTTCATGCTGGACATGTGTCTTCAATTTGTTCAAGAACCAGGTCCAATTCTCAAAATTTTCACTAGAAACAATGGCGAAAGCAACCGGAAAAAGGCCTGGCAGTTTTGGTTAAGAGTGAGCATAAATGCATGCACATATTTAAAAGCATTTTCACCAAAATCCGATTCATATATGACCAACACCCTTTCGAAATAAAGCAGAATAGTCAACCAACATATTTGTTCATATATGACCCAGTGATAATGTGTAATTTCAAAGGACGAAATCAATTAATCTGACATATTTATTTTTTAACGGAAATCCACATATTAACAATTGCATATATACGAAAGCGATATAGTACAGATACTACAAAAACAAAGCTGAATAATAACTCATATTGTACAAGAAAGACGTATAAATCTAAGCCAGGCATTATGTACGAAATCCACTGAAGTTCAACTTAAAAATTAGATATGTAAAAAAGGAAAAAATGAGTACTGATTGAGACTTTAAAAAAAGATGTATAAATCAAAGGGCATAACCAATTGAGTGAAATATTGTGCAATTGCATGAACAATATCCTATACAGAACATTCATATCCAAAGGGGGGGGGGGGGGGGAAGGAACAACTATTTAAAAGCGCGAGTGGTTAAAAGAGTAATACCATTGTTGCTGTCCTTGGCAGTGGCAGCAAGGAGTGTACCCTTGTACCTTGACTTCATGAAGGTTCCATCCACAAACACAACATGCTTGCATTGAATGTAACAAACATTCTCTGGAACCTGTTTTCTTTAGGTTCAGTTTCAAGTGTCACAACGCTGCCAGGATTGGTTCGCAATATAGCATCTGAATACCACCTTAGCTCATCGAACGAATCATTGTAGGATCTAAACAGCTTGGCCATAGCGACCTCAACGCCCCCTCCATCTCTTCTCGTATTTAATGTGGAACCCCCAGTAGTGTTGAATATCAAACTGGATATCAATAGCTGGCATGGTAGGTGTCGCCCTGATTGTTTCAGTGATAATCCCACCTAGCAGTTGCTGGCCCAGCCTTTTTATGTCCATCCGGATCAGTGACATCGAGCATGAGTGGATAAGCTGGGCTTCCCTGATAAAGAATGTCTCTGTGACCCTGGACAGGGAACCTCTAACACTCCACGTGCATCCAGTCGATTCCATGTTCTTACACTTCGCCGTGACGTAATATGAGTCGTTCCTAGTGTAGTCGAAAAGGAAACCCCTCTTAGCAACATACTTCACAAGCTTCATCCTAAATTATGCCACCCCACCAATGAACTCTTGGCCAACTTGCAATTTGCAGATCTTAGAAGTGGTGGTTCCACCACAGGATTCACTTGGTATATTGGCATCGTAGTCGTAGCACCCTCATAAATCTATCTCTGCTTTGCCTAGCAACACGATCAGCTTTCGCCTGTGTTGCGGCTGTTCTCTTTCTCTTAGATGGGCAAACAGGTTCATCCCATATATACATGAACTGGCATAGTCTGCGGAGGAATTCTATCAGAAGGTGCACCCCGACTTTCTGAATTATTAGGGTTCGCCTCCGGCGCATGTTACTTTTACACTAGCCCCAGTACACTAGCCTTCGACAATAGATTGCGCGCCCCATAACCGCAAACTAAAAATAACAAACCCAACCGAACGCTAAAAGAAGCGTTTAATGTACAACTCCATTACAACGCCACAAACGTGCCCAACCAAACTAACGAGCCCGATCGAAATCCTCGCAAGCCGACTCCAATAGTGTAACATAACATGCGCCCAAACAATTAAATTCAAATATTAAATCCACAAAATTAAGACCGTATGTTGCCCGAGCGGAGATAGACTGCGTCCCCCATAATCGCAAACTCAAAATAGCAAATATCTCGGAAAAATGTACGCCACACAATGAAATTAAAAAATTAAATCTCGATGGATATTATATTGTACACACAACTAACATGCATATTCTACTTTGCCATCATCGTCAAGCCAGTAGCAAAATTACAAATTGAACGTAACGCTTAAAAAACACTTAATGTACAATTTAATTATTACGCCACAAACTAGCCCAGTCAAAGTAACGAGCTCGATCAGAAACCCCACAAGCTCGACCCCGATAGGGTAAAATAACATGCGCTCCATAATTGCAAACTCAAAATAGCTAATGTGGCGTTCAGTCTATTTTCAGTCGAACAACGTACATGCTCAATTTTATAGATTTAATATTTTAATTTCACTGTTATATGTTGTCTACAATTTTTTAGATTTTTGCTATTTTGAATTTGCAATTTTGGGATGCCTAATCTATTTCCACTCAAACACCAGACAGGCTCATTTTTATAGATTTAACAATTTCATTTGACCGGGCTCGTTAGTTACGTCGTCTTTGAGTTTCTTGGGTGCGCATCCTATTTCCACTAAGGCACCACACGGGATCTTTTGTAGATTTAATATTTTAATTTGACCGGGCTCGTTGGTGGAGTCGTAATTAACTAAATGTCTTCTTCTTTTTTTTTGCCTTAGCGTTAGGTTGAATTTGTAATTTTTAGCATGTTATTTTCCACTAGCCCCGTACATTGACCTATTTTTACTCGGGCACTGGACGGGCTCACTTCTATAGATTTTAATATTTTCAATTTCATTGTTTGGGCGCATGTTATTTTACACTATCCCCGGACGGTGTGGGTTGTTTTTGCTAGAATAGTTCTGTGAGCTTTTCGACCGGGCTCGTTAGTTTCAACGGGCGCGGTGGTGGCGTTGAAATTAGCTTGCACATTAAATGTTTTTTATTTCCTTACCGTTACATTGAGTTTGTTATTTTAATTTCATTGTTTTGGTGGGTTGTTAGCATATAGAAAATGGGGGGGGGGGGGGGAGAATTTATCAGATTTTTGGCGTTATGAATGTATTTGGGTGACAAATTAATGTCATCGGAACCATAAGAATTAAATTGGTGTGGCTACACGCTGATATAGGGGTTCAGTCTTTTACAGACCTATGGATATCCTAGTTTAAGTAGGTTTTGTAGCTAAATGAATGGGCAACAAAAGGATACGGGTTTTCATTGATTTATTTTCAGACAACGTACTGGATATTGAGCTCCCCCGAATTTTATATTTCAACGTGTGTAATTTGGACTATATGATTCCATATTTACAATTCATAAAATTTAATTTGTAAGAAAGTTTGTGTTGACTGTGCTGGACGAGTGGAAGGGTTCTTGGATTTTGTATATATATAAAGCCAGAGGATCGATTCCTGCAATTGACATTTAATTTTTATTTTTTTTGATTTTTTTTTTCTGTGCTGTTTGAATGCTGGAATAACTAATATGTGGGGAGGAGTAAGTTTTGAATCTTGAATTGATTAGTTAATAAAAAGACGAATTGAGCCAAATCACAGTACTTTCGCGCATTAAATGCGTCTGCACACCAACAAGTCTCCAACAGTAGCCTACACATGAGCTATAAGGAGCAGGGAGGTTACAAAATTGAGTTAATCTTGATAAATATGTATTGGGCCAGGATGGAACTAAAATGGGCTTTGCTGATGCAAAGAGGTGGACTGCAGACCAATAAACGTATTAATTAATTTCTTAGTCTGATCTAGTCTCTACTCTACCTAAGAATTCAGATCCCCAAACTTTCCCAAGTCGTCTTCTTCCTCAGCCCTAATTCTCCTCCTTACGCTTTCCCTTTTCTTTTCCATCCAATGAAATATTTCATGATCTTAATTGCTCCAAAAATCTTTTCGAAAATCAGATGTTTATTTTTTGTTAACTTTTGTTTCAATCTTGTCGTTTTCTGTCTGAAAAGGGAAGTTGCCGTGCCTCTGTTGCGTTGCTACCTTTGGCTGATCTTTACCCGTTTTATGCATTACTGTCTTGATTTTTCCTGCTGTTGCAGAAGCTGAACTGTTTTCACTCTTTCACCGTTTCAATTCATATACCCGTACAATTCAGAGTCGTTTTCACACAAGAGTTTTCCCTAATTAGCTATATTTGTGTAATTTTTTAGAATATGATTTATGCGATGATAACTTTTTGTTTAGTGTTAACTAGTATTCTGATCTTGATTATCTTTCATTTCTACTTGCTCGCTTCACTCCATCTTTTGATTCGGGTCTTGTTATATAATCGTAACACCACTCGCTCTCACCGATGCAGAGAGAGCGAGCGAGTGGTGCTCCGATTTTTTAACAGATTTGATATTTTTTGGCTGAATTATCAGTTGGATTACTCATCATGCTCAGATTCTCAGGTAATTTTATTATAAAGTCCTAATTGTTACTTCCTCAATTTCATTTAGAGTGTTACAATTTGACCTCTTCTCGCTCAACTATTTTCGATTTTGAGCACAAATTAATTCTAAACTATAATAGTAAATAAATGATATAATGAAGTCATATAATGAAAAAATTCAAGATTTAGAGTAATTTTTGGTCAGATAAAAAAGATTTGACCGAAAAAGTCCAATTGTAACAATTAAATGAAATGGAGGGAGTATATGTTTTTGTCTTTTTTGAATAGCAGTGGACCGTTTGGTGTGGTTACACTTGATTTGGGTTCAACACATTTAGGTTCAGTCCAGTACACTTCTCCAGTTTTTAATTGTTTCACTTCATTAGTGAAAATATTTCACAAGTTGTACTATAGTGCCTGAATACTCATATGTGAAACTATAACTGCACAATACAACATTAGGGTTGATCAACTATTAGCACAAAACTAGCTATACTTTATTTTATCACATAACTAGATCTCATTTACAACTAGAGGTACTAATTTTATATAAAAATACCATCTCTACTTAAATTTCATCACATGACTTGCTTATATCGTAAAATCTTGATCATGCATTACAAACTAATAGTGTGATAGCTTCAATACTATGGTAAAAGAATTTTAAAGATGAAGAAACATGTTAAATATAAAGCAACATATTAGACTTGATTAGCTGTTACAAACCGGTTAATTACCTACATCATTAGATTGAATTTTTTATGAAGCATGTGAAGGGGAATAAGTAGATTATGAAATTTAGTGATTGAGGTTTAGAATGACAATAGTATTATTATTACAAGAGGAGTCGTGTTGAATCAAGAATTGAGGTTGTAACAAAAAATGTTGTGTTTAGCAAGTATAAATGTGATAATAGCTTAAAAGTAGTTATCTGATACAATAAAAGTATAGGCAGTTTTTTTGTGAAAAAGTTGAAAAATAGAGCTACGTATGTGGAATTATGTAATTTATGGTATTATCAATATCACCTATTTTTTTGAACCAGCAATACAAGTTTATTGGTTTTAAAATGATAGAATTGTGCTCTACTCAATTTATTTTTACTGCACTAGGTACTTTTGTTTATGTCACATATATTCTTTTTGGGCTCGTTTACATTTAGTTGGATTTGATTTTCCATAAACTTCAAGTAAGCTTGTAGTTTTAATCACCCTTTATGTTTCAAGTCAAATAAGCTTGTAGGATCAAGTAACACACTAAAAGAATATATTTATTTTGTTTGTATACATTAAGTTGGCAAACCCCTTTATTTCTCAAGTTCAAAATATGCAGTTTAGCTGATGTGGAGGCCTCAAGGTTTCATATATTGAATTTCAGTTAAATACAAATTTAAAACCCTAGAATCCCCAAACCTTAGTCAACATCATATAAAACCCTTCCCCCTTTACATTGGAGGGAGACAGCAGCAGCCCAACAGTTTGTCTCCTGGTAATTTCTCAAACATCATCCTAATTCTCAATACAAATGTGTTGTAGTTACTACTATGTTCTGTGTTGGTGTATGTTCATATGTTGTTACTGTTCATTCTCTATGTACTCATGAACTGAATCGTGTACTACTATTAGCTATTCTGTGTTAGCTACAATTATGCTTTGTGGATCTGACTAAGCTCAATTTCTTCATATTACATGATTTCTTGATATTTCTAAATGCTAAAGTATGGCTTTGTATACTAAATCCTGCATTTATCTATCTATCTATGTTTGCTAGCTTCAAAATCTCATTTTCTTGCCTTTTTCCTGTTGGATTTGGATTTTGATTTGGCTACCTTGATTCAGGATGAGCTAAAGTTTGTCTTACAAGATTGAGCTGAACTTCATTTACTTCACTGATCCAAGATTCGGGGATTATTTTTCAAATCATTTTTTTCAGTAACAAGCTTTCCTTAAATATAAGACAAAAAAATGAGAAATCCAAAGACGGATCAAAAGATCTTTACAATGATATTAAAAGCTTGCCCCCAGAAAAGTCAGATTTTCCCTTTGACTCAGAGTTCTGCCAGTTTTTTTTTTCTCGAATACAAGACTTCTGTTCATACTCTATGACCTGTTATTATTTTTTTTTATAATAGTCTTTCTTTTCTTTTCTTCAATACTCCAAAGTCTTCTCATCATTATGGAAGAATCGCGGAGCAACTTTATTTGGTTTTCGGTAGCTTTTATTTTGAAATTGCGCTTACAAGATCAATTTTGATCTGCATTTTTTTATTTTAATGGGAAGATTTTATAGTAGATTAAATGATTTAAGGAGAAGTAGGAATAGTTTACTTTCCTAAAGTCAGGTAATTGAGCACTTTCCAGCTAACTTTCGAGGTCAATATCTCAGGTTCTAGCACCATTGTGAGATGGCACCAAAAAAAAAGTCAGGAAACAAAACTGTTTATCCTCCGGAGGTAGATGCTACTGATATTTTTTCGCATCCGTTTCACAAGGAGTTCTTCAAGGTGAATGTCGTTTAGTGTATGCATGTTTTAAATTTTCCAGCATTCATTATATTCATTAGTGTATATATGTTTTATCCCTCCCATCGTTCACTTAACTGAATATTCACTTATTATTTTTTTTTTTTGTGTATTCAAAGGGTACACAAGCTGGTTGGTTCTTCAAGAAAGTACTCTATGCCATAAAGAATCAGGGTAAATGCAGTAAGTAACCCGCAATTCAAATATGCTTTGTTTATCACTAGACATATTATAGAACTCGGACTTCAAGGGTTACCTAAATTAGATTTTGCCTAAATATGAATTGCTTTTGTTGGATAGATTGCTGCATTTCTTGTGTTGTGTGTGGAATTGTAGCAGCTTGTTACGCCATTGAAAAGAGGATAGAGAGACCTGAAGAAGAGATCAAACTACCTGAGTTGGCAATTCAAGAATTGATTGACTGCCTCGTGTGTGAAACTGCAACAGAGGACGATAGAGGGTGCCTTTTTCTCACTTTCACACAAGCATACAGATACATAAAAGATGACGGCGTGTTTGAAGAGTGCATTTATGGAGGGTATAAAGGACGGCGATGTCCGTGCTTGTGTTGTTCAGATTCAAAGGTATGGTATCTTCTTCTCTTTATATCATAGCAATCCTATGCATATGGACTCATTTTGTTGCTGCACTTCTCTTTGTGCACCATTCTAAGTGAAAATATGCCTCCCACCCTAGCTTTGAGATCCGAGTAGACGTATGGAATTATTTATTCTAGCATGGGACAAATATCAAGTCTTGTTTGAATAAATTAATTACCAGTTATACTCCTGCACTTTTAATGAAGATAGAGAAGAGAATTTGTAAATGACAGATTATTATCAATCTTATGCGACAAGTATACATCTAAAATATGATATGGAACATGCGAAAAAGGTTTTGAAATGACCGAGGCAAACTGAGAAATAAAATTTTATGGAACTTGATATTTGAGATGATAAATGTGACTCCTTAATATTTCATGCTTAATTTGAATGATTCCATTATATGGCATGTTGCATTGTTTTTGGATAAAATCATCAGAGTTTGTAGAAGTATCATGTAAAAGCACCAAAGTGGGAATAATGCGATTTTCATATAAGAAACTTGTACAATTCGAAAAGAGCAGTACATGCCATATAAGATTGATAATACTATAGTTAGAGCAGTCTGTTGTGATTGACATTTATAGTAGAATTAGTGTCTCCTTTTTCTTAATTCATAGTGATTGATGCCCGGTCTATTATTTTTGTTCATATTGGATAATTAATATTATACTTTTTCTTTGAAGGAGCAAAAGGGCAAGGGGAAGGGGAAAAAGGGATCGAAGGGGAAGGGGTCGAAGGGGAAGGGGTTGAAGGGTCGCAAAATGCATATAAGAGATTGGGAGTTTATTCCGTGGAATCAAGATCCTACTGAAGAACTTATGAAAAGGCCATTGGCGGCATATGTTATAGTAGATGATGATTTTGTGAATCACAACAAAGAAAAAGGGAAGGTAATTATACTTCTAATATTCCATATGTTAAATTTATTCTAACTAATATCTCGTATTTCTCCATATTGCATGGTTTTAATTTGTTTTTTGCTAGTAATATTATTATGGAAAATTACATCTTTGTGTGCTTTTCAAACTTCTTTTCACTTTATTATTGTTTGGGTAATTCTTTAGATCATATTTGCCTTTTTTTGTCTTTATGTTTTCTTATTGGTTTGCAGGAGATGTACAAGGCTGCTCAGTACGTGCAAATGAAGGATGAAGATTTTAATGATGAAGCCGACCTTCATGCGGTTATGGTTATTGATTGGGGATGGAATTCCGATGGCACAAAGTTTTACATCATTCAGAATAGCTGGGGGTACGATTGGGGATTTTTCGGGCTTGCAAAAGTGCATGAGAATGCATTGCACAAGTTCAACTACCCTATCGGTATGTATTTCACGGATGAGTAAGTGTATGGGATTGATTTGTTTGATGGACTAATGTAACTTGAATTATTTCTTCTGTTATTTGGGCAGTACTACATTATTCTAGTCACAAATGCATATGCATTTGACTTATTAGGTCGTCCTTAATATTCTCATTACCCTATCGGTATGAATTTCATAGATTAGTAAGTTCATGAGATTGATTTGTTTGATGGAGTGATGTAACTTGAATTATTTGTTCTGTTATTTGGGCAGTACTACATTATTCTAGTCACAAACGCTGCATTTGACTTATTAGGTTGTCCTTAATATGCTCCCTGTGTACTTATTTGGGGTGGCTCCCATGTCACAACCTCTGTAGATGAAGTTCAAGCATATGCAAATTGTTCTCTGGTATCTCTCTAAAAGTTAAATAGCAAGAGAAGTGGTACAGAAACTGGGGCTATGGAAGACATATCTAAATATTCACCCTTAAGGCCTTAACTATCAAATTGCACCAGATTCGCTGGAAAGTTAATATTTCAGAAATTTCCTTTGTCACATTTTATGCTCATCAAGTAGTATTTGATTAAAGCATTCCAGAGATTGACATACAAACAAATCAATTTCCATTGTAACTAACTGGTAAATCCTTTCCAATGAGATACTTCCGTTTTAAATATTTCACTACGGTTACGTCCGATTTGAGTGTTAAATGAATATGCCCCGTCCAATTGAGGTATTCCGACATGTCTTGCCAGAAACTTGGTTTGGGCACATCCCTAGTGTATGACATGTAATAATAGATAAATAAATAATATTAATTGTTGAAAAAAGAGGATACATGTTGCCTTATGGTTTATTCTCGTAATTTTTTGAATAGATTATAAATTAAAACTTCAATTCTAGAAATATATGATAATGATCAGATTGTAACCCGTGTTGCAATTACCCTTCAATGATTTTTTAAAATATTTCTTCAATATCTGCAACTTTTTTTGTGAAGTGATAATCAATCTATCAAAATTTTAAGAAAAATAAAAGTACCAATTCTTTAATTTTATATTCTGAAAATTATTAAATGGGACACGTGTTAGTTAATGAGTGGCTACAAAAGATAAAAAGAAGAATAAAATAACATGATGACCATAGGACATGTAAACTAGTGACATGCGTGGATGACTAACTATAGTACACCCACATTGTATTAATGATTTTAGATTTAATCTAACCCTACATATTTTATTAGTAATGCGACTAGGAATTTTATAATCCACTAGTTGCATAATATTTAAAAGGGTCATTAACATATAGACCCCCTCTATTATGTTTTAATTACAAATTCATACCCTATATTTGAACAATTACATCCACACCCATAATTGTTGATCACCATTAAAATTTTATTTTTCTAAAAAAAGAAAAAGGAGAATAAATAGTACAATAAAACTAGTAAAATTGTAAGTTTTATTATAGTACACCCCCATATGTTTTTAAAGTCAACAAAACATATCAAATTCTCAATTTTGTTCATATTATCATCCGAATATTATGAACAAAATTATTTAGAAAAATATGATCGGAGCTCCAGTCACCGGATTGAAGATCCGGCCAGAGCTTCCACATTCGAGCTTCCATGGAAGCTCCGAATAGATCTGGAGCTTCTATGAAAGCTTTGTATGGAGCTTCCATTTTAATAATAATAAAAATGAACGAAGGAGCTCGGACAGAGCTTCCATGGTGGTGGCTCGTGGCGTTGGTGAAGATTCCATGGTGGTTGTTCATGGTGGTGGTGAAGAAGGGTGGAGGAGATGGTGTTGGAAATGCTAGAAGTAATGGGAGGAGTTTCTGAGAAGAATGAAAAATTGGGGGTTTAAAATGTGAGTAAGTAAATAATTAAATAAAATGAATAAAAATAAACGAGAATAAAGACAATGGTAAAATTAAAAAAAAGGGAATCTTTAACTTTTTTGAATATATATTCAATTATTTGAAAAATGCAGGGGTGGCTTTTGTAATTGATGAAATTGCAGGTATCAATATGAAAAGTGGCTATCTTGGATGGTTTTGTAATTTTTTGATATTTAAAAGTTATTTAGGGGAAATTATGTTTCATAC
Source organism: Plantago major (assembly GCA_026545765.1). Lineage (NCBI taxonomy): Eukaryota > Viridiplantae > Streptophyta > Magnoliopsida > Lamiales > Plantaginaceae > Plantago > Plantago major. Next base: position 3,313,011 of record CM048844.1, on the reverse strand, counting down.
CCCTTAAATTTGGACCAATTACAGTTTAGTCCATTTTATTCAAATAATTACAAATACACCCAAAACCCCATTTTGAGTTGAACAGAAATAAAATAAATGGAAAATAAAATTAGTTGGACTTGGTTGCAATTTACAATCTACAATTTACTACACATTTGACTCTAATATTTTATAAATTGCAACAATGATTTAATATTATTATAAATTAAACCCCAATAAAATTAATTTTTCAAAACAAAAACAATTTTTTGTTTTCTTCTTCCTCCTCCTCCATCTTCTTCTTCCTTCTTAAGAAAAACTCCGACCGGAGCTGTAAAACAGCTCCAGATCGAGCTGTTTGTAGCTCTGATTTGGAGCTGTTTGACAGCTCCGTCTGAGCTATGTAATTCAGCTCCACCAGAGCAGTACATAGCTCCGATCGGAGCTTTTTTTTTAGAAGAAGAAGGTTTTTTTTTCTTTTTCTTGAAGAAGATGAAGAAGGGAGGAAGGAGGTGGTGGAAATGGTGGTTAGAGGTGTTGGTGGAAATGGTGGTTAGAGGTGTTGGTGGAAATGGTGGTTGGAGATGCTGGGTAGTAATCTTGAATAATAAAAAATGTAGGGCTTTGTTTGTGAGTGTTAAAAAATGTTTGGGTTTATTTTGCAATAAGGGAGAATTAATGAATTATTAATTATAAATAAAAGATAAAATGGGTGAAAAAGTTGACTTTTGGGCCTATCTGTAATTGTTTGAATAAAAGGGACTACAGTGACAAGAGGCTATATTGTAGGGGTGATATATGTAATTTCCCTATTTAAAAATATTATAAGGATGAATTGCATACATACCCCTCATTACTTTGACTTAACAAAGCATACCCAAAATCAATTTAAAACCGAACCTCCATTAATCATACAATTACCAAACATCTCCATTTCATTAAAAAAAATTAATTAATAAAAATGACCTCATAAAAAAGGGTTATGAAAATTTCAAAAAACGATTTCTCAAAATTATGGAATTGGGACATGTTTCACAATCTGATAATTTTCAGGTTTTTCTAAAATAGTACAAGAATAAACCACAAGACACAAGTCAACATGTGTCCCCATTTTCAAGAAGCTAGAGTCTTGAAAAATGTAAGATTTTCCTAAAAGATAAGAAAGCCAAGGTTATTTTGTATTTTTTGCGGTTTTTTGGGTTTTAGCGGTCTGATCGACCGAGTTTTTTAAAAAAACGTCGAGTCACACATTTTTTTGTTATGATTTTTAATAGATTATGTTATGGTTTTAATTTGTTAGCATTGAAAGTTTTAGTTATAATTTTAACGTATTTCGTTAATGTTTTAAGAGATGATGTGATAGTTTTAATGCGTTAGTATTGTATGTTTCAATTATAATTTTAACCTCTTTTGTTAATTTTTTAAGAGATGGTGTGATGGTTTTAAGGAACTACATGATAATTTTTCAGATTGATTGTTATAGTTTTAAGTGACATTCTAATATAATTAAACCACCATTAAACAAGTCTAAAAGTTTCAGGGATGCCACTAAAACATCAACAAACGAGCTTAAAATAAACTACTTGAAATATTCAGTCATTACAATACTGAAACATCTATTCTCATAAAAAAATTACAATAAACATTTTTGTTCGTGCTTGTTGCTTCCATACTGCAGTGACACATTTGAGAGACCTATCATAAAACTTGATGTCATCGTCACCACTTGTTTAAAACATTCACTAACTGGGTAAAAACCATAATAACTCTCATCAAAATTATCACATTGGTGTTTAAAAACAAAGAAGGAATATGCAGCACAAGCTAAAAACAGTAATTTTGATGGCTAAAAATCATAATAGTGCATCTTGAAACCATAATAAAGCAGGAACATGCATCACAAGCTAAAAATAGTAATATTGATACATAAAACATAACTTTGCCTCTTAAAATTATGACAAAACATTTGCAAAAAAATCAAATCATAGATATTTCTCAGAAGCTAAAACACTAGCGTTGATGCTTAAAACTACAACAATAGATTTTAAAACTATAAAATATGCGCTCAAATCAATAAGAGGCAAAAATATTCAACATAAGCTAAATATAGCGACATTAATGTTTAAAACCATAACATTGCACATTAAAACTATAACAATGCCTATTAAAACTATAACAAATCACCATCATCCAACACAACTATAAAAATAAGAATGCCTCTTAAAGCTAAAAACATTAACATTGATGTTTAAAACCATAACAATAACAATGCCTTTTAAAACAATAAGAACGCCTCTTAAAACTATAAAATAGCATTTGCAAAAAAGTCAAATCATAAATATTTCACCAGAGGTTAAAAACAATAACATTGCAGCTTAAAACTACAACAGTAGATATTGAAACTATAACATATGAGCCAAAACAATAACGGTCATAAACATTAAACACAAGTTAAAACCATAACAATGATATTTAAAACTATATCATCACCTCTTCAAACCATAACAAAACACCAATAACATAATTGCAAAATAATTTGATTACTCACTGTACGAATTTCAAATCTGGAGACATCAGTAAAATCAAATGGTAGTGACATGAACCTTCCAAAAATGGCCTTATTCACGATGAAGTAAATCATATTCATATTCAAAATATTTCTATGCCTCTATGTGGAAAAACTAAGACAAGGTAGGGAGAGATCATACGTGTCTAAATTTCCTTCATAACTGCACTTACCAAATAGTAGGAGATCTATTCATCATCATCATTTAGTTCATAACAACACTTACCAAATACGTGCCAGAGGAGCCCAGAACAGATCTATTCATCATCATCATCTCCAAACCCCTTCCCAAAAGGCGCTAAAGTCGAGGAAGAATCCACCACCGTCCTCCGCCCCCTCCCGAAGAAGAAAGCCTCCTGTCGCCTCTACCTCGAATTCGATACCCTTACGGAATCCTCCGATAAGCCTCTCCGCAAGTATGCCGACTTCATCCTGATGTTCGCCGTGCTCGATGATCGGAGTTACCCGTCTTCTTCTGAAACTGATGTTCACGGCTATAAATAGGGAGTCGGTCTGGTTCATTTTAGGCGGCCGGTTGGCTTGAAAACCTCGTGTTTGGTTAATTACCCGTTTTTGGCATTGATCCCGATTTTCCTATTGTATATAAAAGTCTTACCTTATAGTATACTTACTCTTTCAAGAATTAATATTGTTTATTTTGTTATTTATAATTACATGTCATACACTAGGCACGTGTCCGAACTAATCTTCCGCCAAGACGTGTTATCGTCAGAGTATCTCAATTGACGGGGCACATCCAATGGTAACCAAATCGGTCGAAGTCACCGTGGAGTACCTAGAACAAAAGTGCGTCTATGTAGAATATCCTTTTCGGATTTTCACCTTGTGCTCACTCTTTTTTTTTTTTTTTTTTTTAAATGTTAGGGAGTGGAAGTGGTCATAGGGCCGCCGTGTGGCAGCAACTTATCCTCTTACCAGCTAATTAAGTTTACTATCAATATCAATGATAGAGCTTTTTAGATGGTCTTGTAATCATTTTTTAATGAACAAAACTTCATTGGTGGTTGTGGACACAAAATTTGATGGGTTTTGGATAGGTTTTGGACTTGGGGATATTGGCATCCAAAACCCAATTCAGTTCTACTGCATAAATTAAATACATTAGATTGTTAAAGTAATAATAAAATACTTTAAAAAGTGAATAATAGTGTATTTTTAGTGCCAATACACATAATTTTTTATTTGATATGATTTATTATTTGTTGGATGCAAGTCATATTTTAGTAATGTATGAAACTTTGTGATACGGTTAAAAATGATAAATGTATGAAATTTTACAGGAGAAGCTTATAAAAACTTGAAAGACTTTTGAAGATTATGGGCCGTTTAAAGCTCTAAAAATCATTCCACTGGACTCTCTGAAGTATAGCTACCAACATCTTATATAATATAGAGCCTAGCATTTGCATTAAAATAAATACTTAGAATTCGCAATCAGGAATCCAAACCACCCATCATCATCCATCACAAGCATTACATATACAACATGCCTAACTGCCTGAGACAAAATCATAGAAAACACAGGTCGCCGAGTACACAACTTTTCCAGCATGAAGCTTCATATTTTGAATCCGTTGCTGCAGTATTTCAAACATGACAAAGACAATGTTAAAATGGAACTTCATATTGTAAAGTTCAAGTTGAATCATACCAAATACAGTAATGTGTACCATATATAAAGGCAACATAGAGATGTTGAGTAGTTTAGATGTGAACTCAGGTACAACTACTTTCAGTATCAGATAGCCACAGAACCAAGTTTTAAATAAAAACCCATATGGTAAATAATAATTAAATTCCGCAGGGTTCCATGTCCGCGTTTGCAGAGGAAGTTTTTTACGTAAATATTCATTTCTAAAATTTCCAAGAGGCACTACACTACACTAACATAAATATAAAGAGAATCCACACATTCAATAGTTCCCCACAAGTTAATGTAGTATGTTTATCGTAATCTAAAATAAAGCTATTGTCCAGAATGTACAACATTATCATACATAGTATATGGAAATAATACAAGAAAAGAGTAATCAACATTCAAGAGTTTCACAAAAATATGCAACTAAATGAAAACAAAAGTCAAGGAGAGGCGGTTCAAGATATTACGGCATTAATGCCCTTCCAAGTGAAGAAAAATAAAAAAATGCAACAGGTTCAATTATTTTAGCAGTTCACACCATGATTAATGATTGCGACGCTGATGCTTAATTTCTACTTTCCAGTGCATTAATAGTAGTCAAAAAGAGCTATCCTACTCCACGAAATGATTTAAAAGCTATGAAGCACTGGATACGAGAAAGAGGCCAGGATATGCCAAAATCCAAAAATGCAGTGTACATTACATGGGGTATCTGTTCAAATTTTATGTATAATTTTTAATATATAAATAAATACTATATCCACAAATTGGACTGAAACACAATTTTGTGGCACACTATTGTACCCAAAGCAGAATTATGGGTATAAGGGCCTGCTATCATATTTCCAATCATTCAATCCTAAATCAAAAAACCAGCAGCAAGAAAAACAATCGGGTAACATGGGTCGACCTCAACCAGAACAATGAAGAGGCAAGGTCAGAAGAATCCAATTTATGAAAGAAAAAGGTAAGAAGAAAAGTCTGTTTTCGGATCTAGGTAAATTTCAACCCATCTATATTAGTAATAAAAGAGATGTGTCGTTCACGTGTCGGGATCCAGCCTCATATATCATGTATTGGCGCTTTCTAGTTTGATGGTTATGCTTAATTTCTACTTTCCCATGCATTAATAACTGTAAAAAAGAGCTTTCCTACTCCTTGAAAATCTTTGAAAAAAAATTATTATTATTATTTTAACAAAAGCAGACCCGACATTTCAGTTTCCTTTTCTTCGGTTTCCACGGGTTTGGGTGTGTGTGTACGCATACCCACATACACACATGCACTGTCCTGAAACACGTGCTAGGGCTGTCAACCTGCTTATTAGAGCCTAACAGTAGTAAACATCTACTCAAAGCAGAGAGTCGTAGAAGATAGTGAAGATAGTACAGAATGATTCAAGTGTCAGTCTACATATGATGCTACCGAATTACCCAGGGCATACCACTATAGCATGCAATTTGTAATTCCTTTACCATGTTGCTGTTGCTGCTAATGTTTTTTGCAAAAATAAACGAGTTACTAAAAGAGCTTAATCATGGACATTTGGCAGCATATAGTTAATTAATTAAATGCAAGATTACTTTGACAATTGAGGAGGGATTTTTTTTCACCATCTGGCCTCAAGTCCAACATTACTAAACTACAATAATCACTTTCAGATCAAACAAGTCTAGAAACACACCATTGATAAAACCATACATTGACTTGTGAAAAGATCTGTAAAATTCTTACATAAAGGCCTCCCATATATCACTAGTTGGAATCAATTTAGCACGATAGAGTTTACTAAAAGAAAATATGAGTCCCAACTTAAAGTGGAGGAAACATTTTTTTCCTTTTTCATATGGTCTATATATCATCACATTAGTCAATGGAACTGAAATTCTTTTGTATGCACATATAATAGCTTCAGTTTAGTCTCTTTATACTCACACTAATTGTTTCCTCATTTGTCATTCATTCCATGAATGCGATTTGAATTTCATGAGATGTATCAATCTTCCGATTTCTAAGTAGCACATATCAAGCATCCGGATGCTGCCGGTCTTGTACGTAGAAATGTAACAAACAGGCACGTTGCACACCATAAAGTGCCAGAACAATATTATGCATGAATTAGGTAGCAGCAGCAGCAAAAATATAGTAATACCTTGAGTGAGACATGATCAGTTACGTAGGCTTAAGCCTGCAAAATTCAACTTCGGGATCCTCATCATCAGCAATCATGTTGACCCACATTAAAGCTTGAAAGGTCTTGCGAGCATCAATGTTATTATCGCTTCCAGCAGCATCCATACCCACATCGGTTGCAGTGAAGGTCAGGTAGTAGGTAAAATAATTAGAAATAGTCACATTAGTTTTCACAAATTGCACATCACCATAGCTAGTTCCCTGAAAAGAAAAAAAAATGGTTAGAAAATACTAGCAGTTAAGCCATGGAGTAGTTAAAGAAAGAAGCAAATGGAGGGGTCGGTGAGTCAGTCGGACATAAAGAAAGATAGATGTTTTCATTCATACATTTTTCTCATTGTAGTCCTCAATAGCCCACTCAGCCAGGTCATTGTAATAGGCATCAGGCTTCTTAAAGTCTCTAAGAATATAATGTGGAATTATCCTAGTGAGTGGAATTCGAAATCCAGGAAAATTGTCAACGTCAAATCCCTGCAAAGGAATAATGTTAAAGGTTAAGCTGGTGAGTTGGCACACAAAACATCTGCATATCATCATGTAATGTAATGTAATATTCAGTCAGTCACAGGATAAAAACAGAACAATCGAATCTGTAGTGACCATATCATATTATAGTGATAAATACTAATTTAGATTGAAATTTGAAGACGAAGATATAAATAATAAACAGTAATAGTATAGTCTAGACTAGAACAGATAATGATATTAAGTACGATAATAAGATGCTTACATTGCTGTCTTCAACCTCCTTGAGATATCTGCGTAATTTGGGCAGCTTTTCTTTTATGGTTTTCTCCTTGTCGAAGGGTATGCCTGGCCAGATTTCAAAATAATCCAGCAGCTCCTCGTCGGTCAGCTGAGATGCCTTCCTCCTCGGCTTAAGCTTAGGCTCTTCATCTTCATCAGATTCTCCATCTTCTTCTTCTTCTTCTTCCTCATCAGATTCTCCATCTTCTTCTTCTTCTTCTTCTTCTTCTTCCTCATCTTCTTCTTCTTCATTATCAGCTGCTTCTTCCAAATTATCATCCACCTTGATCTTCTTCAATTGCGGTTCAGATGAAACGATCGAATCATCGGATGAATTTGTTTTGTCAGATGAAGAATCATCGTCAACGGCAGTGATTGGCTGAAGAATATTTGGTGGAATCTCCTGCATAGCTGCTGATGGTAACTCAGATCGACAACGAAACCCTAATTTATACACCAGATTGGTTTTTTGTTTTTGGGATTTTTCGATAGCGGAAGGAGCGGTGATTAGGTTTTGGTTTGCTGGACCAGCTATATATCATCAATATCAATACTAATATTAAAAAAATACTTTTTTTATCTAAGACTCTTACCAAAATATATTATTCCACTTTTGCCCTTAAATAATTAATGAACTACTTTATTATGCTATGTTCTTTTCGTATAAAGAGATTTGTTGTGCAAAAGACAACTAAAAAGAATTGAAATGAACTGAACTTAATAATTTTTCAGATGAAAAGAATATAGCATAAAACTCATCATACATGAAAACAGAAGTTGAAATTTGAAAACAGATCTAAAATAAATCGCGTAGAAAACAGTTCAAATATTTTGCGTTATTTCTGCAATGCTCTCAACATATGGCTACAATGTTTCTGAAGCTGTATGACTACAAAGTTAAGTATCATGCCATTACTATTATAAACTATGTATGAAATGTTCTGGGTCATGACTACAATGTTCATGGAAATGCCTATAATGTTTTCATAATTATGTCGTATGCAAAATGTTATAACTATAGGTTGGGAAATAAATGTTGTTGGTTATACCCTCTATATTAGTGCTTATATAATCAATGTTATCACTTATATAGCCTATGTTCATCATGTGTTTAACTGTTTTGTTCTCATCAACGTATTTGGGATCAACTGATTGCAGAGGTTATTTCATTGCAATGATGAGATTGTCAAATAATAAGGACTTTGTACATAGAAGATCATCACAAAAATGATGGAGATAACAATGCAACCAATGACATAGTTGACGAGGCAAATGAATAACCTGAGGAAACTCAAAATGTGATAAAAATAAAAGTCCATGTATTAGTTTATGTTGTCTATTTGATATTCAAACAATGTTCTTACATATTCATATGTGTGAAACTCCATATATTACGATTTTGAGAAATGTTTTTCCGTATTTGTGTAATGTTCTTATCTATTTGGGTAATGTTCTTATTTATATGAGTAATGTCCAGAGTATAATGTTCTTATTTAGATGTTCCAAGAGATGATTATTCAAAATGAATTCAGAGATTGAATCGACGTTACATTGAAGTGAGTTGTCACCAAGGTTGAGTGCAACAAGGGTCGTTGATTTGGCAAGGAGGAGCTGATTGCAAGAATTATACATATTGTGTGAAAGATCAAGGACTTTTAGCGAAGTCATGTTTTCAAGAAAGCAAGGAAGTTCTCCATGAAACATAAAGTTCAAACCAAGGTACTCAATATTTATGAGTGTGGAATTTACACAAGCATGTTGAAGGTTTGTATTATCGAGTCTACTTGATGAGAAACGTAGATCTACAAGAAAAGGAAGCATATTGAGTACCTTAAGCAAATTGTGCGTTGGACTTAGGTCCACCCCACTCATATTAAGATGCCTGAGCAAGGAAAGATGGGACACCCATGTAAAATCATCGACAATCAATTGATTATAACTGAGATCAAGCACACTCAACAATGATAGATTGCCTAGTTGATGAGGAACGACATAACTAAAGTTCGAACAAGAGAGACTAAGATGTTGCATTTGGCTCATTGACCCGAGAAACGAGGGGATAAAGGCAAGGTGAAAATCATTCCCACTTAAATCTAGAAAACTCAAATGTTCTAAATTCAAAATGGAATAATCGAGTTTTTCACTGTGCAACATGTTCACATAAAGAGAACACTTGCAGCGATTATACTGATTTCGGAGATCAAGACGGATAACATGACATGATGTGTTATCACACTCGACGCCTTGCCATTCACAACAATCAGTGCTAGTATTCCATGATGACAATCTGTTGGAAGGATCAGAAAGGCTAGCCTTGAACCTCAAAAGAGCACTCCTTTCGCTTGAAATACAACGAAAACTCGCATCTGCTTCTTCTCCCGAGCATCGAATCGGTATCTCTGCAACTAGAAACACTGTTAAAATGAGAAAAGTGGAATGGATTTTACCCATGGTGAATATATCCAAGATAAATTGTAGACTGAAAGTTAATAGTATTGGAATATTAATATAAATAGAATTGAGGCATATATATATGTAATGTGCGTATGTATTTGAGATATACTGTAATGGCTGCTTTAATATATGGTGAGGCACATAAGATAATTGTCTCGAGAAACTTCGGAGTTAGGATTAGCTACCCTAGAATAGTTGAAATAGCCTCTAAAAAAAGGATAGTTTTAAATGGCTGTGAGTCTGTATCTTAGGACTCTGTATTTCACTCACTTGTCCATTTAATAAGTCAATTTACAAACGTACACACTTACGTGACAATGAAATCATAGTAGTATTTTACTTTCATATAATTCAATACATAGGAAATATATATAAAATAGTAGTATGTGACATAGACGTAAGTAAGGTTGAAACATTACGAGAGTATTTTTTTATCATAAATAAATTATATAACCGTGTTAATGACACCTTAAATTACTTGTCACTTATTTACTTAAGTAGAGGGTAGAGATGTGTTTCTATAACTACATCTTAAATTAATTAAATTCACTAATTAGCTGACCGTAGTAAAGATTGAATCACAATTATCATTATTCGTTTGGAACTTGTCTTGGCTTGGAAAAGTAGTAAACTGTTGTACAGTGAATGTTTTTAAGAGGTCATAGGTAGAGTTGAGACTAGATCACTAGAAGCACACATCTTAGTTGTGATTTGAATCCAGTATTGATACTTACGCTTGTGTGTTTGGTTAAAATGCTTTGTCAATATTCAATTGCCGCTAAAACAATAAAAAGCCTCGTTCTCATTTGAGCACTTATGATTTAAAAAATTATATTTAAATTAAAAATTTCAAACCAAATATTTTTCCACGATAATTCTTTAAACAATATAATAAGTCTCTTATTATCCTGTTAATTAACCCAAAAAAAAAAAAAATCCCTTTCGCGTACTGTTACAGACAAATCCATCTTCTTTTTTCACCCACAACGATTTAAAAAATTATATTTAAATTAAAAAATTCAAACCAAATATTTTCCACGATAACTAGTACTAACCCGTGGCGATGCCACGGTATAGTTTACTTTTAATTTTTTTTTTTCTTGAATGAAACATCCAAGCTTCCATGGAAGCTCATTTTTTAGCTTCCATGGGAGCTCATTTTCAAGCTGCCTTTGAGCTCCATGGGAGCTCGATTTCAGCTTCCATGGAAGCCCTTTTTTGAGCTTCCATGGAAGCTCTAACCGGGCCATCAAAGTTCCGGTCATTTTCTTATAAAATTAGTTTTGAAATGGATTGGGGGTGTTTGATTAATGGAGAGTTTGTTTTAAATTGTTCTTGGGTATCTTTTGTTAATTTTAAAACATAAAAAATGTATAATTAATTCAACGTTATAATATGCAATCAATTATGCAACTCATTATGTGACTATGCAATGCCTTGTCGCATTAATAAAAAACGATGGGTTGATATTAAATCTAAAAGTGATATAATGGTTTAGAATGTAGTACTGAGAATAGTACAAAGCGAGTGTCCTATTATTAGCCATCCCCTTATAAGATTTTATGATTTTTATTCTTGTAAGTTTAGATTAGTTTAGTAGTTGCCGTTAGAGTATATAATATACTTCATCAACTTCTATCTATTATACCAAAATGAATTTGAAGATGTACACTCAAATATATTCTAATGAGAACTACTATGATTTAGATAAGTATAGTATCTAATATTCTCCTACTTTTTTATACATGGACCATCACTTCCACAATACAAATTGCGACTTATACGTAAAAAAAAAAAAAAAAAATCAGAAAAAAGAAGAGTATGTCTTATGAGAGACGGTCTTATAGAGAGACTAAAAAAGACGGACAAACGTTACAGTTATATCCAAAAACAATAGAGGTTTTACTTAGAATATCGGTAATATAAATATACATAAAAATGATATAAAATGTTCACACATAAAACAATACTGATATTGTTTAAAACATTATACATATAATTAAGAACATCAATCCGTCTCTTAGGTCTCTCACTAATACACGTCACTCCCAAAATTTTGTGAAAAAAGAAATAAAGAAAATTGAATTTTCTTTATTAATACCAACTGGTAATCGATCTCGGGCATGAGGAGAGAAAAGGATCAATGATTTGTATATAGGTAGGTTTAATATTGCAAAATAGTTAGTCGTTGATATATTTATATTATTATCGAAAATTTACTTAAGGTCATAAACGTTTAATTGTAAAAAAACATACAAATCTCTCAAAAAATTAATTCATAATTAAAATTCATAAACAACTAAGTTTATCACTTACTTATCAGCTTAATGGGCTTATTTTTTTCAATAAGCATGTTACATGAACGCCTAACTGGTATAACTGATTTAATATTTTGTCCATGGAGTTTTTAAAAAATAAAGCTAGTTGATTTGTCTTTATGTACTATAGTTAGCAAATCTTCTAGCTTATCACCAAACTAATTTGCTCCTCCAACAAAATCAATTATATATCATCTACCAACTAATTTATATATCAACAACAAATGCATCATGTTAATTTAATGTCTTAAATGAGATATACCAAAAGTTTTCTTATATCTATTTTTTTTTTTGCTGAGCAGAAAACAAAATATTTATATTTTAAATAATAGGACAAAAAACATAGTTGTGTGATATAACTATTTATTTATTTTAAAATTTTGAATTATAACGATATCACTCTCATATATTTCCTGAACTGTCAAATTTTGTTCCTGCTCTTGCATCACTCCCAATTTTGAATCTCCTTCTATTATCTTGCTATTATATTGTTAACAAAGTGCTTTTTCTTTTTTGGTTTATGAAAATTTTGTTCATTTATTCTTACGTAAATACCCCAATTCTTAAATAATAATTTTATTCCTATTTGTCCATATACTTTTGTTCATCTGACTTTAATTAAGGACCTCTGGGTAGGGCTTGAAGATTTAGAGGAGAGGGGCGGCATGAACCGATTTCCGCTACATCAGAGTAAAATCAGCAACACACCCTTCACTGCAGGCATGCTAATCTCCCAGAACCTCTGCTCCTTATCAGATTATTCTCTATTAGACTTGACAACCGATCTGATTATGTGGAACTTAGTATGTCGAATGAAGTAAGTATCCATTTTGATCCATAACATGTTTCATGTCCATGTATTTTGTGTACACATGAGCTGATTATAGAAACATCACCAGGAACACCACGATGATGCGATGCTTCACACAACACCTTGAACTATTTTCTTAAGATCTGCAAATTGAGCAACAAAGTACATAATCTCTTGTACATGCATCAACACGCGATGCATAACATGTACATTCTCCCATTACCCCAAGTTTGTTTATAAATAAAATCAGTTTATCGCGATAAGCAGAAAGTTTAAGAATTTTATCACAGGTAATACATGAAAATTATATATTGTAATTATTAATGTTGATTATCCTGTGAATAACAAAAGTAACGTGCAAAATATTGATTTATGTCACGAAATTTAGTACCATGGTTGTAACAGCAAGTAGGCCTCTTTAAAACAATTCAACTTTCCTTCTAATTAACTAAGGCTGGCAGGATGAATTGATTTGCCTCAAATAGAGATATAATGCATCAATCTCTAACAAAATTAATGGAGTAACATATCAAAATTGATACTTACCTGGGCTTTTCTATTTTCAGACCGGCTTCGTACCAACCTAAATACAGGTTTTCGTTATATGTTTGCTACGTGGCATTGGTACAATATTGCAATTTACATTATATTTAATTATATTATAATTCTATAATATGAATTTACAAATATATCCCTATTAAATTAATTAAATAAAGTAAATTACATTTCATTATATACAAAATTGAACAACAGTTTCACAAATATCAATCAAACCCCAAGATCCACGGATTTCATCATCGCCCAGATCCACAGCATCACCTTCATACATTCATTGTTCGTTATTATCGTTCATCCCTCCCCTCCTGTCCCAAGGTCCAAACCCAAAGATTGCATCGTCTCGTCTACGAAGGTCTGAAGGTCTTAAGGTTTGAGGTCTCTGGCTCCATATATCTCTTTTTGCTGAGAAGTTGGAGAAGCTGAGCTTTACTGAAATCAAATGGGAGTTTCGGGAATTTAGTCGAGTGAAAAAGTTGGTGAATTATAGTCTACTTTCCCTATATTAATGCCTTAAATCATTAAGCCATAAGCTGCTGGGAACAAATTTGGGGAGTTCTTTTTTTTTCGTCCAATTTTTACTCCTCTCATTGTCCATCCAAGTTGTTGTTCACGTTAATTAATTGGTTAATTAATTGATTCATGTTGTTATCAAAATTGCACAGTATATGTTTGAGAGGAAGAATTGCAATTATTGTTAATTTTGTTTATTAATAATAAAGGTTGTATAAGTAATTCTACAACATTGAAATTATTTATTACATAAGGGTATTATAGTCAATTTGTATTTTTTTTGGATTTTTAATTATTAAAAAAATAAATTATAATCAGTCATACCCAAAAAAATTATTGAGAAATGACTTCGAACCAAAACGGATGGATGAGATTAAATTGAATGCCACGTGGCGAACATCTAATGGAGACCTACGTTTAGAATTGATGAATGACACGAGAATATATAATTTTTTTGTAATATTTTGATGAAATAAATTGAAATAAAACCAAGAAATTATGTCATTGATTTGGAGCAAGTGTTCTTTACATAAGTTTGAGAATAAGCAGACTAAATGAGCAAGAAACTTGGAAGACAGTCGTGTGCGGCTAGAACGTGTTGAGGCATCAACAAAATCTATTGGAAGTTTAAATTTCATAATGAATTCAGGAGGTGAGCTAATACAGGACGAAGTAGAACTGAAAGGGGTATTTATATATGTTGCATGCGTTGTTCTCGAATTGTTTAGGGTTTACAGCGAAAATCTTGGCACACTTTTAGGCAGACTAAATGATACTACAAATTAATGATTACCTAAAATGAACATTGCAATTAAATAAATGCCTAGAAGTTACGGAATAGAGGGTAGCTTAAATAAGAATAGATTTCTTTCCTTGTAAGTGTTTTTTTCGAATTATTTAGTCAAATAAATAACAAAAAATGAAAGAAATTCTAAGATTCAATCTTGACTTTAGTTCTATACAAAATCGTTGGAATAAAAACTGGTCTTTATATAATATATATATAGATAGAATCCTACCTTGTAAGTAATACATTACATGACATAACTTTAAGTGGTTACCTCCTAATGACTTTCCAAAAACATTTTCGGTCTTGAGGTCCTTTATAAGCTGGTCCAACTTCATCTTGAAGACGCGACTCAATATATCAGGTCTATCCTCGGATCTTAGACCCTTAGACTCAACCAAGCGCGTGATCTCGGGCCATTTCGGATTACATGTGAATGTGATGGAGAGTTCAGGATATCCCATACTCTTGCAGATGGCCATGGTGTCTTGGAAATTCTGGACCATATACCTGGGACCTCCAACAAATGAAGATGGCAAGACCACACGTTTACTAACTCGATCATTAGGATCTATATCACCCGTTCTAATGGCATCATCAAGTGACTTATAGTTTTCAAATCTTAATAACTTTTGGTTCCTCAAGACGAATGAAAGCCTCTGTGATTCCATCATCATATAACCATCTACAATGAATTGCTGTAACAACTTCCGACTTAGTAGAATGGTTTGTGGCTCATTAGCACGATCAAATATCATGTATGCCAAAAACTCCTTGATAGTAACCTTGTGCCTAACACCTTTTGACCTATCAGTGTGCAAAATCTCAGTATGATATCCATCTTCGCCATATGGAAAAAGAAGTGGATATTGCATAGGAAGGTAGCTTGGGTGCCATTTCGAGATTCGTTTAAAGTCACCGTGTTTTGTCTCAATTATGATATCACGTGGATCCATGTCATACTCATCATTTCCTTCAAACGGATATTTATAATGATAGTTAGTTGACAAAATAAAAAGGGGCCATACATAAATATGTAAAAAGCTTGTCTAAATATAAGTTACAGTGAATAATACCAACAATTAATGCAGCAACTTCAGAACATGTAGGTAGATTATACATACGTCCATCACGTGATCTTCACTATCGAGAGCCGAGAGCTTTGAGTTCGCCTTTCTTATAAGCAATATAGATTCAGAACACCGAGGTTAATTGTCTGGGACACTTCAGCTGAATGTTATAAGAAGCGCCATGCTCTTCGAACTCTGATTTGGAGAACCACATTGGCTGAAAGGAACCAAGTGATGCCAATATACTTCCCCCCTATACATACACTGAATCTTCTTTCCGTAGCATTTCCGCTTGCCAACACTTTGACTCTTGCCAAATTAGGAGACTCCTCCAGTAAATCTTTCTCAAGACGTTCTTTTAATACATGAAATCTGGATGTCCCCTTACATGACCTAGTAAAATTGAAGTCTTTCAAA
This sequence comes from Plantago major, assembly GCA_026545765.1. Classification (NCBI taxonomy): domain Eukaryota; kingdom Viridiplantae; phylum Streptophyta; class Magnoliopsida; order Lamiales; family Plantaginaceae; genus Plantago; species Plantago major. The sequence goes on along the minus strand of CM048844.1, from coordinate 3,296,941 downwards.
AGCCAAATGCTCAAAAACGTCCGCTAGCTTGAATTCAATGAGTTTATATGATGTTTTATATATAAATGAATTAAAGTAGTTTATCAAATGCTTTGATAAAAATTGTTTCACCACCAACATTCAGATGTATGCTTCTATGCTTCAGGATTTTTGGCATTCAGACAAAAGTTTTCCATTGTATCACTGCACATCAACACAATGATCTAAGAAATCATGTCTTGTGCTTCTGTCAATACTGTTGAAGGGTAGCTGCTTGTAGGCCGTCAAGTTATCAATCAACATTATGTACATACATACCCAGTCAGCAAACAAACAGAGCGTAAGTATTTCCAAATGCAAAATACTCAAGTTTAGAAACTCTTTCGTATGATAAATTATGTACACTCATTTGTCTGATAAGTTACACATGAAAAGACCAAATATGGGCATGATCTTGAACTACAAAACTTCAACACACGAAATGGAACAGTCCATAAAAGTGTTATGCAAGTCGATCCATCTCACCTATTTTGATCTTCATATCCGGATATCATCGACAATTTAGAACGATAATTCATCCAGTAGGAACATCTCGAAGTATTTAGAAATAAGTTCAATAAATATCATTCGCTCAAGAATCATGGAGAGAAAAAACAATTCCAATAAAAATTCTAATGCAAACATTGTCACAATCAAAATAGCACTACCAGATTCTTCGTGAAAAAATAGGAAAGGGAAAATAAACAAATCCATCAATGCCTTGGTTTTGCAATAAAATTGCAGAATCGTATTGTGGCTTATATATAGCTTAAGATAAATTCAACTATTTCTCCTTCTTCGATATTTTGATCGCTTCGGTTGCCGATTATCCTTCTAATGTAGACTTTGGTTCACAATTACTGAATGTGTCAGTCAAATTCCTTTTGTGAGTTGTAGAGCACTTTTACTTAATTAGTTTAACTCCTCAAAACATTAATAGAATGCTTGTGCATTAGTAGAACACTTTTATCATAGCAGTTCGATCGTCCCCGCAAAACTTCAATCTTTTTAATTTTAAGCATTTCATAAAGCTTCATACGTTAATAAAAATGAAAATTAACTCATATACATAACAAATAATTCAAAATGTTAATTTTATAATAAAATTACAACTTTGCTAATAGAAGTATACACTTTGGCACATTTTCATGTATTGCCATTAATTTTAATTTTTTCACCTAAAACATTACGCTGATTTTAATGTATGAAGTTTACTGGCGGTGGAATACTGATTGTACCTACTTCCCAACAAAATAAGTTTTCATAATTGTATTTGTACTATACTCACTTTGTTTCACGTAACTTTATAAAAAAAGTGATGAGCATCGGTACATGAAAGTTACTCATAAACTAAATACACATCCAACGTTTCACACCAACATACAGTAAATTGTGAAAGGAAAACAAATGAAAATCCATTTGTCAACATCATGAAACTTTTGGGCTTGGTGTCTTATAAGTTTATGAAAGATAAATCTAATTGTACATTGTACAACTACATACTGCATAAATAACTCTTCCAGAACATTATCTAGATATTTATTCGGAAATCCGAGTTGAAGTTATTCAATATTTTGAACCAATATAGATCAAAATTGGAGAAACTATCTGAAGCCCAAATTGGAAACTGATATGTACCTCGAAGCAACCATTGAAACCTTTCTCTTGCGAACTACTTCTGAGTTCTAGATTTCATTGCTTCAAAAATCTCTGATGATAACCGCAACTTGAATCTTATAATTAAAGGGTGACCCATTTTCTCCTTCTTCGATTCTTCTTCTTCTTCCTTTCTGCTCGAAAGCCCGGTGCAATTTACAACTTCTGTTTAGCAGAGGAGGCTCACGTCATTATATGGTTAGTTCTCCTAGAATTGTGGGATTTTTTTAAATTGCACTTTTGAAATTCCTAATATCTATATTTAGCCATATTTGTTTAGATTTTGTTTTGAATCGGATATGTAGAAACTAAATAATGTATAATAACTATGTTTAGGTTATGTATCCCATATAAATAGGGAAGTTTACAAACTAATTATATTCTTATGTTTACTTTCGTTACTAAGTTGACCTAGTTACATCAAATATAAGTAGATTGAAAAATAAAAAATGATTAGATTACTTAACCCATAAAAATAGGGAAGCTTTAAAACCTCTTCTTTCAAATTAGGCGTCTGTTGGTAAGGAAGCCGATATTCTTCTGTTTACTTTCGTAACTAAGTTGACCTAGTTACATCAAATATAAGTGGATTAAAAATGATTAGATTACTTAACCCATAAAAATAGGGAAGCTTTAAAACTACTTATTTGTTTCAAATATTAGTGAATTATAAATGAATTGTTTTTGCTTCGTTTTGCCACCTAGAATTTTTACATACGTGGTATAGCTCTCCTTCCATTTTCATCATCACTTTTATCACATATATATATATATAGATTCTTTAAACAATATAATAAGTCTATTATTGTCCTGGTAATTAACCCAAAAAAAAGAAAAAATCCCTTCCGCGTACTGATACATACAAATTCCTTTCTTCTTTCACCCATAGCTTTCCCACGCCAAGTCGTTCTGTTCTGCGCTTGTTTGCCGGACTTTCACGGTCGTTTTCCGATCTTCTCCGCTCCTACGATCAGCCTTGCGATTCTCTCTTCCTTGGTCGACCAATTACACAAATGTCAGTAAGTTTTTGCCTTGTTTGCCACGCTCTCATCATCTCATTTTTGGTCTGTAATCTCCGGTTGAGCTCGAACTGTTAGATCCATGAAGAATTGCGTATCTTCCCGGAACACAACAGGAACCCACAACTTCGAAAACAAATCTACTTGCCGTCGTGTTTTTCGTGTAGTCTCCGGTTGGTTTCGACAAAATGCCACAAAGGCAGTTTCCTTTTCTTGCGCCCAATGGCACTTGCATGCTCGTGTATCAGTTGTGTGCATTGTGTATGTTCACTTACGTCTGCTGCAGCCTGAACCATTGCGTCCCTTGCTAGGAATATAAATAGCACCACAACTTAGCTTGCCCATAAATCTTCAGTAAATAAAATTAGATAACCATCGCTAACTGCTGCAATTTCCTTCTCCACATCTTCGTTCATTTCCTCTCACTCATCTGCGGTGCCCTTGAATGATCTAACTCTCTCACTTTATATCTATGAAATCTCCAGGTACACAGGGGAATCCCTTACTCCCCTTTTACAATTTTTCTTTGCAAGTCTCATTTCATATCCTGAACTTCAGTTTGGCCTAACTGTCTAAATGATTGCTCAGAGGAAGCCCGTGCAGCGAAAAATTTTAGGAGCAGGCAAGCGAGGGCTCTTTAGGACTCCTCAGCAGCGGGCCAATGATCGCTCTTCTGCAAATCAACGGTACCTTCGGCGAAAATTGAATGCAGGTAGTTATACATCTTTCTTTTTGACTTATTGTTCAGCACTAACTTATCACGTGGATTAGCTTATTTTTGTAGTTACCTTGTTACGTGAACGTCTAGCAAGTAGATTATAAGTTTGTTGATTTGAAAGCTGGCCTAAATAAGTAGAAATTTCCCAACCAAGTCGATTATTGGTGAGAGACAATGCTGTCAGAGATCGAATCTACGTTGTACGCAAACATAAACAATGAGTTACTAAAAGCTAATTGTCATGAGATCAATCTTTTGATTTCTAAGTAGTACATATCAAACTATACATTTGATCCGGATGCTGCCAGTCTTGACAAACAGGCAAAACTGGCGTTGTTCCTTAATCAAGTCTCACATGCTAGATCCCATAAGAGTATTAGTTAGCAGCAGCGGCAGAAATATAGTAGTAATACCTTGAGTGAGACATGATCAGTTACGTAGATTTAAGCCTGCAAAATTCAACTTCAGGATCCTGATCAACTTCAATCATGTTGACCAACATTAAAGCTTGAAAAGTCTTGCGAGCATCAATGTTATCATCGCTTCCAGCAGCATCCATACCCACATCGGTTGCAGTGAAGGTCAGGTAGTAGGTAAAATAATTAGAAATAGTCACATTAGTTTTCACAAATTGCACATCACCATAGCTAGTTCCCTGAAAAGAAAGAAAAATGGTTAGAAAATACTAGCAGTTAAGCCATGGAGTAGTTAAAGAAAGAAGCAAATGGAGGGGTCGGTCAGTCAGTCGGACTTGAAGAAAGATAGATGTTTTCATTCATACATTTTTCTCATTGTAGTCCTCAATAGCCCACTCAGCCAGGTCAATGTAATAGGCATCGGGCTTCTTAAAGTCTGTAAGAATATGATGTGGAATTATACGAGTGAGTCCACTGAGTGGTACGTGAAATCCAGGAAAATTGTCAACATCAAATCCCTGCAAAGGATTAATGTTAAAGGTTAAGCTGGTGAATTGGCACACAAAACATCTGCATATCATCATGTAATGTAATACTCAGTCAGTCACAGGATAAAAACAAAACAATCGAATCAATGTCCGTGAATGATTGTTTATAGTGATAAATACTAATTTAGATTGAAATTTGAAGACGAAGATCTAATAAACAGTAATAGTATAGTCTACATTAGAACAGATAATGGTATTAAGTAAGATAATAAGATGCTTACATTGCTGTCTTCAACTTCCTTGAGATATCTGCGTAATTTGGGCAGCTTTTCTTTGATGGTTTTCTCCTTGTCGAAGGGTATGCCTGGCCAAATTTGAAAACAATCCAGCAGCTCCTCGTCGGTCAGCTGAGATAACTTCCTCTTCGGCTTAAGCTTAGGCTCTTCATCTTCATCTTCTTCATCATCTTCAGATTCTCCATCTTCTTCTTCTTCTTCATTATCAGCTGCTTTTTCTTCTTCTTCTTCTTCTTCCAAATTATCATCCACATTGATCTTCTTCAATTGCGGTTCAGATGAATTTGTTTTGTCAGATGATGAATCATCGGATGAATTTTTTTTGTCAGATGAAGAATCATCATCAACGATTGGCTGAGGAATATTTGGTGGAATCTCCTGCATAGCTGCTGCTGCTGGTAACTCAGATCGAGGAGGAAAGGAAACCCTAATTTATACACCGGATTGGTTTTTAGTTTTGGGATTTTTCAATAGCGGTGATTAGGTTTTGGACTAGTTTAACATAGTGCATGCATGTGTTCATGACGTGGGCTTTAAAAACTAGCTAACAAATGGATTAGATCACTTAGCCCACAAAAGAGGGAAATAAAGGATAAAATACTTAAACTCCGTAAATTTTCATCAAAGTTAGATGCTCAAAATTTTACAGAATTACATGAAATATAGTCATTTATATATTAACTAGCATTACGTGTGTTAAGGGTTTTTATATAAACCAATGAATATGTGATTTTTGAAAACATTTAAAAATAATAAATAAAAGGGATAAACTTATGTCAATGAGATTCGAACCCTGCACCTTCACTTAAAGAATGACACATACACGTACCATATTCAAATTGAATAACCAACATCAATGGATAAGATTTAAATTGAATTATAAATTTAGTGAAACTTTATGAATTATTATACTACTTTGAATTTGAATTATTGAATAGTATGCCTATTTTGAACATCCTCGGAAACATATTATTGAACGGTAAATACCAAGTAACACAATCCATCACCATTTATTCACAAGCTCATGATTATCAAACAAACACAACATTGTACAATAAACTGCACTAATCAAAGTAATACGCAAATTACATAGAGTAAATTACCATTTCATCTTACTCCCTCCCCTCTAAAGAAATCTTTTCATTTTAACTTTAATCGGTCAACTGTTTTCGACTTTGACCGCAAATTACTCTTAAACTATAATAGTAAATAATTTAATAAAATTATATAATGAAAATTTAATAATTATATTTTTATTATATAATTTTATTAAATTATTTACTATTATAGTTAAATAATTAATCAATCGAAACGATTATTGTAATAGTAAAATGAAAAGATTTTTTTGAAATGGAGGTAGTATCATCACAAAATAGGATGAATTAAAGAATGCTACAACGTCGTTTTGATACTCTCGCAATTTGGGAGTACTCCGGATTAATCGGATCAATGCATACACCGGGTTTTTTTTTGATTTTCCAGTCCCAAATTGGGTACTCTGGCCTTGGTAGATATGCTCGAAAATGAGCATCTAAAAAGATCAACACAACAAATGACATACATGGTAACATATACTCACTCCATTTTAGAGAAAGTGTTACATTTTGATTTTGTCATTGTCTTGAGTTTAATATAATTACTCATACGATAATAATAAATAATTTAATAAAATCATATAATAAAAATGTAATTACTAAATTTTCATTATATAATTTTAATAATTTATTTATTAATATCGTTTAAGAGTAAATTGTGGTAATTGAAAACGATTAATAAGAAACGTAAATGTTTTTCTGAAATTCAGTAGAATTACACTCCAATCAATCTGGCTATGATGCCATATGTGAATTTAAAATAGACATATCTCCAAGACTCCAACATCTTTTGAACACCAACACTTCTACATACGGCACGCCAAAATCTCATGGAGAAACCACTTATCACGACTCCATAAATCCAAATTCTTTTTCTTCTTATTTTTTTTCCATTGAGACTTTCCTTGATAATTTTCTCAATGAAAACATGAAATCTAATGACGGGATCGGACTTTTTAATTAACCATCATGAATTACAAGCAAGTATATTCGGAAAACTCACGAGAATGAATTACAACATGAGACTATACTAACCTATATATTAAGCACATAAATTACACTTAAACAACACATGGCTTCTTGGTATAGAAGCAGCAAATTCAATTCATCAAAACAACATGAAGAATAGCCCGTATCACTACTGTGTTCCCAAAATCCTAGATGTGATGCCTATATGTCATATGTGAATTTGAAATAGATATATCTCCACCTCTCGAACATCAACACTCCAATCGCACTCCAAAATCCCGTGGCAAAACCACTTACCACGAATCCATAAAACCGCATCCTCTTGAATCTGGAAACTCAACTCGGTCCAAATTTAACAAGACTCCGTCGGAGGCCGTAATTCTAATTGGAAAGGAGGTACCCAATTACGTCTCACATCAAGTTTAAAGGGGTTGTTGCCTACCTCGATAACTTTCAACTTTGAGAGTTTGGAGAAGTGAGACTCAGTAATCGTACCATTCAAGTAATTATTATACAAAGAAAGGTATTCAAGATTCGAGAGTTGGCCTAAAGAAACGGGAACTTCTCCACTTAATTGATTATAGGCGAGAGACAATGTGATCATAGCACTCAAATTTCCTATGGATGTTGGAATTGGACCGTTGATGTGGTTAAATCCAAGATGGAGATATTCGAGATTCCTTAGTTTACCAATCTCTTCAGGTAATTGACCATAAAACTTATTATGCCCTAATAGAAGATACATCAATTTGTGGCCTGCATATCCTGATAAATTCAGGAAGAGCTTCGAAATGTCTCCATTACAAGAATTATTATAGAGGGACAGATGTTCCAAGTGATGATTATTCAAAATGAATTCAGAGATTGAATCGACGTTACATTGAAGTGAGTTGTCACCAAGGTTGAGTGCAGCAAGGTTCGTCGATTTGGCAAGGAGGAGCTGATTGCAAGAATTATACTTATTGTGTGAAAGATCAAGGACTTTTAGCGAAGTCATGTTTTCAAGAAAGCAAGGAAGTTCTCCATGAAACATATTATGGTTCAAACCAAGGTACTCAATATTTCCTAGTGTGGAATTTACACAAGCATGTTGAAGGTTTGTATTATCGAGTCTACTTGATGAGAAACGTAGATCTACAAGAAAAGGAAGCATATTGAGTACCTTAAGCAAATCGTACGTTGGACTTAAGTCCACCCCACTCATATTAAGATGCCTGAGCAAGGAAAGATGGGACACCCATGTGAAATCATCGACAATCAATTGATTATAACTGAGATCAAGCACACTCAACAATGACAGATTGCCTAGTTGATGAGGAACGACATAACTAAAGTTCGAAAAAGAGAGACTAAGATGTTGCATTTGGCTCATTGACCCGAGAAACGAGGGGATAAAGGCAAGGTGAAAATCATTCCCACTTAAATCTAGAAAACTCAAATGTTCTAAATCCAAAATGGAAGAATCGAGTTTTTCACTGTGCAACATATTCGCATAAAGAGGACAATTGCAGCGATTATACTGATTTCGGAGATCAAGACGGATAACATGAGATGATGTGTTATCACACTCGACGCCTTGCCATTCACAACAATCAGTGCTAGTATTCCATGATGACAATCTATTGGAAGGATCAGAAAGGCTAGCCTTGAACCTCAAAAGAGCACTCCTTTCGCTTGAAATACAACGAAAACTCGCATCCGCTTCTTCTCCCGAGCATTGAATCGGTATCTCTGCAACTAGAAACACTGTTAAAATGAGAAAAGTGGAATGGATTTTACCCATGGCGAATATATCCAAGATAAATTGTAGACTGAAAATTAATGGAATTGAGGCATATATATGTAATGTGCGTATGTATTTGAGATATACTGTAATGGCTGCTTTAATATATAGTGAGGCACATAAGATAATTGTGTCTCGAGAAACTTCGGAGTTAGGATTAGCTACCTTCTAGAATAGTTGAAATAGCCTCTAAAAAAAGGATAGTTTTAAATGGCTGTAAGTCTGTATCTTAGCACTCTGTATTTCACCCACTTGTCCATTCAATCTAATTTTTCCAGTCAAACATATGCCGCATAGACTTGAGTTGAGGTCAAGTTTGAGCACCTGAAAAGTCAATTTACAAACGTACACACTTACGTGACAATGAAATTATAGTAGTATTTTACTTTCATACTCCCTCCGTCCCGGGTTGATCTTCCCGTGGCCCCTGACACGAGTTTTAAGAGAAAAGTGAATAAAGTAGGAGTAATAGTGATAAAGTAGGAAAGATAGTGTATAAAGTAGGAGTAATAGTGAATAAAGTATGAGAGATAGTGAATAAAGTAGGAGAAATAGTGTATAAAGTAGGAGAGTATAATTCAATTCATAGGAAATATATATAAAATAGTATTATGTGACATAGACGTAAGGTAAGGTTGAAACATTACGAGAGTACTTTTTTATCATAAATAAATTATATAACCGTATTAATGACACTTTAAATTACTTGTCACTTGTTTACTTCTAAGTACATGGTAGAGATGGTAGAGGTGTGTTTCTATAACTACATCTTAAATTAAGTAATTAACTGACCGTAGTAAAGATTGAATCACAATTATCATTATTCGTTTGGAACTTGTCTTGGCTTGGAAAAGTAGTAAACTGTTGTACAGTGAATGTTTTTAAGAGGTCATAGGTAGAGTTGAGACTAGATCACTAGAAGCACACATCTTAGTTGTGATTTGAATCCAATGTTGATACTTATGCTTGTATGTTTGGTTAAAATGCTTTGTCAATATTCAATTGCAGCTAAAACAATAAAAAGCCTCGTTCTCATTTGAGCACTTACGATTTAAAAAATTATATTTAAATTCCAAATTTCAAACGAAATATTTTTCCACAATAAGTCTCTTATTATTCTGTTAATTAACAAAAAAAAAAAATCTCTTTCGCGTCCTGTTACAGACAGATCCATCTTCTTCTTTCACCACAGCGATTAAAAAAATTATATTTAAATTAAAAAATTCAAACCAAATATTTTTCCACGATAATTGTTTAAACAATATAATAAGTATATTATTGTACTGTTAATTAACCCAAAAAAAGAAAAAATCCCTTTCGCGTACTGATACAGACAAATCCGTCTTCTTCTTTCATCCACAGCTTTCCCACGCCAAGTCGTTCTGTTCTGCGCTTGTTTGCCGGCCTTTCACCGTCGTTTTCCGATCTTCTCTGCTCCTACGATCAGCCTTGCGATTCTCTCTTCCTTGGTCGACCAATTACACAAATGTCAGTAAGTTTTTGCCTTGTTTGCCACGCTCTCATCATCTCTTTTTTGGTATGTAATCTCCGGTTGAGCTCGAACTGTTCAATCCATGAAGAATTGCGTCTCTTCCCGGAACACAACAGAAACCCACAACTTCGAAAACAAATCTACTCGCCGTCATGTTTTTCGTGTAGTCTCCGGTTGGCTTCGACAAAATGCCACAAAGGCCGTTTCCTTTTCTTGCGCCCAATGGCACTTGCATGACACCTCTTGCATGCTCGTGTATCAGTTATGTGCATTGTGTATGTTCACTTACGTCTGCTGCAGCCTGAACCATTGCGTCCCTTGCTAGGAATATAAATAGCACCACAACTTAGCTTGCCCATAAATCTTCAGTAAATAAAATTAGATAACCATCGCTAACTGCTGCAATTTCCTTCTCCACATCTTCGTTCATTTCCTCTCACTCATCTGCGGTGCCCTTGAATGATCTAACTCTCTCACTTTATATCTATGAAATCTCCAGGTACACAGGGGAATCCCTTACTCCCTTTTTACAATTTTTCTTTACAAGTCTCATTTCATATCCTGAACTTCAGTTTGGCCTAACTGTCTAAATGATTGCTCAGAGGAAGCCCGTGCGGCGAAAAATTTTAGGAGCAAGCAAGCGAGGGCTCTTTAGGACTCCTCAGCAGCGGGCCAATGATTGCTCTTCTGCAAATCAACGGTACCTTCGGCGAAAATTGAATGCAGGTAGTTATACATCTTTCTTTTTGACTTATTGTTCAGCCGTCCGATTAACGTGTACATAAATGATGTTTCCTGCTGCAGTGAGGTTCCTGTCTAATAGACTTGGTTACTGTTTTTTAGTCTATCTTTAAGCCTTATGTGCACTTTGTTTATGTTGGCTATTTAGTTTTGCCTCTTTTAGGATCACTTTTGGATGTATGTTTGAGCGAGGATTTGCGATTGAAGGGGATTGTAGCAGTTTATGGTGTTAACTGCAAGAAATCAGTATGGTATCTGTGTTTCGTACTTCTTGATTCTTATTGATATGAGTTTGTTTGTAGTACTACTGACTAACAGGTGTTTCTTGTTGATATTTGTGTGATCATGACACTGAGATTTCGACCTTTCTTGCATATTTCAGAGTGGTGTTGAGTTGGCGAAGTTTCAGACAATTGTGAATGGCTAAAATGTTCTGAAAGTGAAGTATAAAATTGAGGGGACGAGGCTATACAATTTGATGCTCTACATACTAGCTAGCCATGTAAGTGATTTACAAAAAAATTCGTCTGTCCACTTATTTATTTATTTATTTATTTTTATTTTTTTTCTGGCCTAAGATGCTCAAGTTAGATTGGGCCTGGATTTTAGGGGGGCATGCTGGTATCTTTTGGCTATTGAGAGGCAATCAGATTGCTGGGGAAATACTTGTGACCTTTAGAGTCCAGATTGTCAGTACAGATACTAAAAGCTAATTGTCATGAGATCAATCTTTTGATTTCTAAGTAGTACATATCAAACTATACATTTGATCCGGATGCTGCCAGTCTTGACAAACAGGCAAAACTGGCGTTGTTCCTTAATCAAGTCTCACATGCTAGATCCCATAGAGTATTATTTAGCAGCATCGGCAGAAATATAGTATTACTGTAATACCTTGAGTGAGACATGATCAGTTACGTAGGTTTAAGCCTGCAAAATTCAACTTCGGGATCCTGATCATCTTTAATCATGTTGACCAACATTAAAGCTTGAAAGGTCTTGCGAGCATCAATGTTATCATCGCTTCCAGCAGCATCCATACCCACATCGGTTGCAGTGAAGGTCAGGTAGTAGGTAAAATAATTAGAAATAGTCACATTAGTTTTCACAAATTGCACATCACCATAGCTAGTTCCCTGAAAAGAAAAAAAAATGGTTAGAAAATACTAGCAGTTAAGCCATGGAGTAGTTAAAGAAAGAAGCAAATGGAGGGGTCGGTCAGTCAGTTGGACTTGAAGAAAGATAGATGTTTTCATTCATACATTTTTCTCATTGTAGTCCTCAATAGCCCACTCAGCCAGGTCAATGTAATAGGCATCGGGCTTCTTAAAGTCTGTAAGAATATGATGTGAAATTATACGAGTGAGTCCACTGAGTGGTACGTGAAATCCAGGAAAATTGTCAACATCAAATCCCTGCAAAGGATTAATGTTAAAGGTTAAGCTGGTGAATTGGCACACAAAACATCTGCATATCATCATGTAATGTAATACTCAGTCAGTCGGACTTGAAGAAAGATAGATGTTTTCATTCATACATTTTTCTCATTGTAGTCCTCAATAGCCCACTCAGCCAGGTCAATGTAATAGGCATCGGGCTTCTTAAAGTCTGTAAGAATATGATGTGGAATTATACGAGTGAGTCCACTGAGTGGTACTTGAAATCCAGGAAAATTGTCAACATCAAATCCCTGCAAAGGAATAATGTTAAAGGTTAAGCTGGTGAATTGGCACACAAAACATCTGCATATCATATCATATTATAGTGATAAATACTAATTTAGATTGAAATTTGAAGACGAAGATATAAATAATAAACAGTAATAGTATAGTCTAGACTAGAACAGATAATGGTATTAAGTAAGATAATAAGATGCTTACATTGCTGTCTTCAACTTCCTTGAGATATCTGCGTAATTTGGGCAGCTTTTCTTTTCTGGTTTTCTCCTTGTCGAAGGGAAAGCCTGGGTAGATTTCAAAATAATCCAGCAGCTCCTCGTCGGTCAGCTCATATGCCTTCCTCTTCGGCTTAAGCATAGGCTCTTCATCTTCATCTTCATCTTCATCAGATTCTCCATCTTCATCTTCTTCATCATCATCAGATTCTCCATCTCCATCTTCTTGTTCTTCATTATCAGCTGCTTTTTCTTCTTCTTCTTCTTCCAAATTATCATCCACCTTGATCTTCTTCAATTGCGGTTCAGATGAAACGATCGAATCATCGGATGAATGTGGTTTGTCGAGAAAATGGCACGAATGGTCCCAAAGTTTGGGGGTATTGGCGTACGCAGTGCACCGTTTGGGGGTTTTGGCAAACTTGGTCATGCTTTTCAAAAAATTTGGCGCAAATGGGACTTTTCGTCATTTTTTGACTTTGGCTGCTGACATGTCAAACATTTATGTCATTTGGACTGCCACCTGGGCTGAATTAAATGAAATGGAAAATGAAAATTATAACAGAAAATGGAAAAAAATCAAAAGAAAATAGAGAAAATAGAAATTAAATTATAAAATTAAAAAAAAGAAAAGAAAAACAGTAAAGTAAAACATAAACTGAAATAAGAAAGAAAAGAAAAACATAAAATGACCATCTCTCAGAACAGCCAGTTCGACTTTCTCTCTGAAAATTGGAGCAAAATTCTGGCGATTTGCTCTTGATTGTTGATGACGAAGATGATTTCTGAACGTCCGAAGATGATTTCTGAACGTCCTTGTCATTTGCTCAACATACCCGCTCCAGTTCATGGTAAGTAAAAGCTAGGGTTTATCGATTTTGGTACTTTCAGTGGTCCCTTCCGTTTTTTGATCGTTTTCTACTTTAATTCTTTACGAATGGAGATGGACCCCATGTTGGTAGGTTTGTGTGCATTGATTCTTTGTGTCTAACCACTGAGACTTTATGTTGCTTTCTGTTACTGTTTGGCTTTGTTAATTGGATTCGATTTTGTCTCGTATTGTCTTGTTGTATGTATTATATTGATTCCCACCTAAAAAACTGCTACCTTTGCATCTGCAGCTCGTGCTAAACACTGTTTCACAGTTGTGTTACATTATGGAGGAGCTTTTGTGACAAGGGAACAAAAAGTGTTATATGAGGGTGGAAAAGTCAAGAAATATGACTACTTTCAAATGAAGAACTTGACTTTCCAACTGGTAAGTGCTTATTGTGATGACTTAAGTGTGAAGGTAGTTAAGAAAATTTATGTAAAGATTCCAGATGGTTGGTTGTATATTGGATCAAATGCAGACTTGAAAAAAGCATGTAAGGAATATGCTTTCAATAGAGAGTTTCATTTATGGATTGATGGTGAGGTTGTTGCAAATGAAGTGTCAGATGATGATGTTGAAAATGATGAGACTGGACAGAGTATTGATGAGACTGAAAAGGGTAGTATTGGTGGTGATATGAACATATCAGATCATGAGGTAGATATTGAATCTGATTTGAGTGGATATAACTCCTTGTCTGACAGTGATTTCAATGGAGTAAATTGTGAGTTGAATATGGAATCTGATGATGAGGACTATAGTGAGTTTGTTTCTAGTAAAGTGGTGGATTGTACTGATGAACTTAGTGATGCTGGTATTGATCCATTACTACTTCAAATTGGTTTGACAAGAAGCCCAATCTAAGTTGAATGTGAACTTATCACAAGGTGTTGGGGCTATTGACGGAGTAGTGGTAGTGGAGAGGTAGTGGTATTGGGCTAAGGGCGGGCATGGTGGAAAGGGTGGTGTTGGGCTAAGAGGCCGGATAGAGGTGGTGGTGTTGGGACAAAATCTGGGCCTGGTGGAGGAAGTGGTAGTGGACACAAGCCTGCTGCAAAATCAAATGAAAGTGAGAATGAGGACAGTGACAATAACTATAGCTCTGACAGTGAGAATGTTGTTCTTGATAGTGATGAGGATTTTGACTCTGCATTGGACTCAGATGGGAGTGATCCTGAAAGGCCAGCTAACAGACCAAAAAGGGTCCCTTTTAGGCCAAAGGATGAGTATGATCCCCAATTTGCATTGGGCCAAATCTTCCCAAGCAAAGATGTCTTAAGAGATTCCATTCATGCTCATGCTGTGAAAACAATGCATAATCTAAAGGTGATGTGGTTATTGGTTGCTACTAATTCTCTAAGTTTACATTGTAATTTATTCATGTCTAACCTTTCTTCTTGTGTTCTGCAGATCAAGAAAAATGATGGGATCAGACTCTATGCCAAGTGTGAGGATGCAGATGATTGCACTTGGGTGATTAGAGGCAGAATACTTCAGGCCCATAACACATATCAGATAAGATTCTACAACCCTCAACATACATGTGCTCCCAGTTATGAGGTAAAAAACTTGACTTCTAACTATCTAGCAAAGAGATTCTTGAACTGGTTTAGAACTGAGGAGGGTAGATCAATTGAAGGATTTAGGCTAGATGCACAAGCTGAACTAGGGGTAGATATTACTTTTGATCAGGCTAGGAGAGGGAGAGAAAAAGCAATCAAGTTATTGCAGGGTGATCCAGATGCCCAATATGCTAAGTTGTTTGACTATGCTGCTGAGTTAAGAAGATCCAATACTGGGTCAACTGTTCTTATTGATACAGATGAGGCTGGTGAGTTTAGATACTTTTATGTGTGTTTTTGCTGCTTTGAAGCAAGGTTTTAAGAGGTGTAGGCCAATATTTGGTGTAGATGGGTGTCATCTAAGCTATCCTGCCAAAGGTATATTGTTGACTTGTATTGGTGTGGATCGAATAATAAACCATACCACATGGCTTGGCGTGAGTGGGAAGGAGGATAAAGCAACATGGAACTGGTTTTTCAGTGTTATTAAGGATGACCTTGACTTGACCCCTTCTACTGACTACACCCTGATAAGTGACAAACAAAAGGGATTGATCTTGGCATTTGAGGAGGAATTTAGTGGTGGAACACATAGGTTTTGCATTAGGCATATGTGGAAGAACTTCTATCATGCAGGCTTCAAGGGTGAAGGGTTTAGAGATGCATTGTACAAGGCTTCTAATGCAACAACTGAAGGTGATTTTTTAAAGGCAATTTAGGAGTTGAATGAGTTGGACCCTAAGGCGGTTGGTGGCTTAATGACAAGGAGCCAAGGCATTGGAGCAAGGCTTTCTTCAACATACTTCCTACTTGTGACATGACACTGAATAACTAGTGTGAATCTTTCAACAAGGTGTTGCTACCTACCAGGGACAAGCCAATTATCACAATGCTAGAATGGATGAGAGAGTACATGATGTCTAGGTTGCAGAAAACCAGGGATAAGGCAAAGAAGAAGTGGCGTAACAAGAGACTTTGCCTCTTATTAACAAGCTCATGCAAGAACATGTATGCAGACTTAAGTATGTGCGAGCAAGAAATCGATGACAATCACTATCGGTTTTGCATGCTTTATGTCTTACAATTACTTCTAACTATTTAGCAATATTATGCATGCTTTATGTCTTACAATCATTTTTTCTTGATATGATATAGGTGAGGAGATAAAGGAAGTGGCATGTACAATGTTGATTTTCGGATAAGACTTGTACATGTAGGAAGTAACAATCGGGATTCCATGTCTCCATACCATAAGTGCCATGTCTAGGGCCAAGAAGATGCATACATATTTGTAGATGATTGCTACACTGTTGATAGGTATATAACTTATACATGTTTGTTTATGGATTGCTGGTTTAATAACACCATTAAGTTTGTTAATAATTGTTGATGATTGCTAAACCTTACACCATATCACTTGTACATTGTTGATAGGTATATTAGTGTGTATGAGAGTGCAATCTATGGTATTAATGGTGCTGACTTGTGGGATAAGTCATTTGTCATTCCTCCATTGCCACCTGGTTTTGGCAAAACCAAACAAGTAGGCAGGCCACAAAAGGAAAGAAGAAAAGGTGGTGTTGAAGATAGAGGCAAAAAGAAGGGCAAGAAAGCAAACAGGTATAGGTTGTATCAACCTAAGGGGACTGCAAGGTGTGGAAATTGTGGACAGTGTGGTCATAATAAGAGGAGGTGTGGAAAGACAAGAGCACAAGGTGGTGTTGAAGGTGATGAGGCTGACAATGAAAGTGGTGATGGAGCTAGAAATGGTGATGAAAATGACAATGCTGCTGCAAGTGGTGATGAAAATGACAATGATGTTGCAAGTGGTGATGGAAGTGGCAGTGATTCTGATGGTGATGATATGCTTGATGCTTTTGGGGATGTTGCAGATGACTTATTGTTCAGTCAGCTAACACAAGAAGACATTGAAGGTTCTAAAGTTAAAAAGGTAACTTATATTGGTTTATTGGTTTTCTGCATTGTAGTGACATTTAATAGCTACTAACTAGGCCAAGTCTTGCATTCATACAGGGAAAACAAGTTAGAAGCCAAGGTGAGGACATGATTGATCTTGGACAGCTACGTGAGGACATGACTGATCTTGGACAGCTGACACAAGCTTCACAAGTACCTCCAGTTGAGTATAATAGAAAAAGAAAGGCTGGGAAGGGCATAGTCATGAATGACCAACAAAAAACTGTAAGCATTTGAAGAGAAGTTTAAAGTTAAAATATGCATCTTTTTATTGTACAAGGGTGCCTAATTTGATATATGATGGAACTCATATAGGTGATGGAGATGATTTCCAACAAGCCAATGAAAGATGCCCCTTCCATGTACAAGCAACTACATCCAGATGTCTCAGAAGATGGAACATTTACCAAGAATGGAAGGAAATATGTGCATCTGCAAAATCTAAAAGATGTGATGAAGAATAAGGGAAAAGGCAAGCTTCAATGATTTCTGTTGATCTCAGTTGTGTTGCTTTGATTTGGGAAGTGTACTTGACTATTTTGTCTGTTGGATTGTGTCTATCTATTTCATGTTCTGTAATGGATCAATGGATACTTAGTGCTTGTTTAGTTGTCTTGAACAATGTTGTGTTTTGTCGTTGACTAAGTTTATGTCAAAAATGATGTGTTTCAACGGCTTGGTTTAATCAGAATCAATGTATTTTGGCGATGATATCTTGTTCCTTTTTTTCAACGGATAATTAGTGCTTGTTTACTGTTTTACTAAGTTTTACTGTAAAAATTGTTTTGCTTCATGTTTTACTGTTTTTCCTTTTTTTTTTAATTGCTATTTTCTTTAAATTTATTCATGTTTTATTTTTTTCCTTTTTTTAATTTTTAATATAATTTCTATTTTCTTTTTATTTATTCATGTTTTACTGTTTTTCTTTTCTTTTTTTCAATTTTATAATTTAATTTCTATTTTCTTTTGATTTTTTTCCATTTTATGTTATAATTTCCATTTTCCATTTAATTCGGTCCAGGTGGCAGTCCAAATCGCCATTGACTTGCTGACATGTTTGACATGTCAGCAGTCAAAATCAAAAAATGACGAAAAGTCCCATTCGCGCCAATTTTTTTGAAAAGTAGGATCAAGTTTGCCAAAACCCCCAAACGGTGCACTGCGTACGCCAATACCCCCAAACTTTGGGACCATTCGTGTCATTTTCTCGTGGTTTGTCAGATGAAGAATCATCGTCAACGATTGGCTGAGGAATATTTGGTGGAATCTCCTGCATAGCTGCTGCTGCTGCTGGTAACTCAGATCGAGGAGGAAACCCTAATTTATATTATACACGGGATTGGTTTTTTGTTTTTGGGATTTTTCAATAGCTTTGATGGACCAGCTATATATATCATTAATATCAATACTAATATTAAAAAAAAAACTTTTTGACGTAAGACTATCATTTTTTTTTTTTTTTTGAAAGAAAGAACATGTCTTATTAACATCCAAAAAACAAAGTACGTACATTTAAGGGCTGACAAAGAAACGTCCAAGCCCAACACCATAAATTGCAAATTCTAACTAGTGACAAAACAAGCTAAATCCTAAGATAAAAACTCTCCACAAGAGCTGCTGCCTTTCCAGATTTGCATCGCCATTTTACAGCCTGTGTAATCGAATCCAGTAGTACTGGGGTGTCATAAGTCCTGTGCTGGAAGATTATGCCATTTCTTGCAGTCCAGATATGGTAGAAAACCTCCGCAATTAAGGATCTAAACACGTACGCCCGACTCCCCTTCCCCCGAGCTTTGGTGCGCATCCAGCTAAGTAGTTGCTGCCAATTATGGATTGGGGGATGTGAGACCAACATCCAAGTCAATGCTTCTTTCATAATCACATAAGTAATGGGGCACATGAAGAATAGGTGATCTATAGTTTCCACATCCCCGCCGAAAGCACAAGTCCCATCCGTATCAATGCCAAAGAATGCAAGTCGATCCTTCGTAGCTAAGCGTCGATGGAGGGCTAACCATAGTATAAATCTCGCTTTCGGCCTAGCCGGGTTTCTCGTAATCAAGTCACACCATTCGATCCGTGTATGGCAGCCCCTAAAGACTTGGTACATTTTCCGAGTCGAGAATCTGCTATCAACTAGCTACGCTTGCCACTCCTGCTTGTCCTGTATAGTCTCCCGTACCTTTATTATAGCTTTGATGATCGATGAGCTACAAGTAGGCATAATCCATTCCTCCACCGGTTGTTGTTTTATATAATAGCTATGAATCCATCTAACCCACAATGAATCGGCCTTGGTTTGGATCTTCCATAGGATTTTGCAGAGAAGGGCTTTATTCCACTCGGGTAAAGATATAATATTCAATCCGCCACAGCTTCTTGGGGCACAAACCTGATTCCATGAAACTAAAGCTTTCCTATAATTACCATCCTTACCACTCCAGAGAAAGCTACGGCAAATACGCTCGATATGGTCAAGCACTTTCTTAGGTAGGGGGGAAACTGTAACTAGTAGGAAGTGATACAGGTAATTACACTTCGTATCAGTTGCTCCCTGCCGGCATAGCTCAAAAGTCGAGTTGTCCAATGTTGCACTCTATCCAAGATACGGTTTATGAGGGGTTGATATTGGGTTACTGCCAGTTTTTTATCGGATAAAGGCACCCCAAGATATCGAACCGGCAGAGTACCCGCACAAAAGCCCGTGGCCGCCAGTATATGATGCCGTACTGCAGCCGAGCAGCCTCCACAATATATCTTTGTCTTTGTCATGTTTGCTCTCAAACCCGTAGCCACAGAGAAACAACGGAATTGTTGCATCATTAAATTTACCGAGTCCACATCCCCTCGCATAAATAACATCAAGTCATCGTCAAAGTAGAGATTAGTGATATGCAACCTCTCACACTTCGGGTGGAAGTTAAAATATGCCACCTCTCGCAGTTTTGTAAACATCGATGCAAGTACTCCATAACTAATACAAAAAGATATGGGGATAGAGGGTTACCTTGTCGAAGACCTCGCCGTGCTTTAAGTAGCCTTGACGGCACTCAATTAATAGAATATCTATAGGAGACAGTCGTCACGCAGCACATAATCCAGCTTACAAACTGAGCCGACAAGCCTAATTAATTCTTTCATGATAACTTCCAGAGCTCCCCATTCCACTGTATCATAAGCCTTATTCTTGTCCATTTGTATCATAAATCTTGGAGAGATACCCTTCTGACCATACCCCTTCACAAGTTCATGTGCAAGTAGGATGTTATCCTGGATAACCTTTCCCGAGAGAAACGCAGACTGACAATCATCCACAATGCTATTTATGACATGTCCTAACCGAGACGTGAGGATCTTTGAAATAATTTTATAAACTGTAGTGCAACAAGCAATCGGTCTCATGTCTTTAACCTTTAATGCCTCCGGGGTCTTTGGGATCAAGGTGACTAATGTGCAATTCAAGGCTGGGTAAAGCGTCGAGGTTTCAAAGAAATCCATAACTCCATCATATACATCATTGTTGACCGTGTTCCAAGCCTTTTTGAAGAAATAAGCATTGAAGCCATCAATTCCCGGAGCTTTTAGATCACCAATATCTCTAAGGGCTGCATCAATTTCACATCTAGTGATGGGCTGCACAAGCTGCTCACGTTCCCGGCAGCCAAGTCTAGGTCCTGAGCGAATAGCCCCTAAATCAATCCCCTCCCTTCTCGAAGACGTCTAACCCACCAAACATGTGTAGAAATTCAACACTTCCGCCTCAATATCCGCCTCACGGGTAAGGATCAGACCCTCATCTGTCTCCAATCGACGAATACCATTCCGTCGATGTTTCTCTTTAACATGCGCATGAAAGAAAGAGGTGTTGTTATCCCCAATTTTATCCAATCAATCTTTGATATTTGTCTCATAATATGTTCATCGATATCAATCCACTTTTCGAGTGCGATCGAATCCTCCTTGACTTGGTGTATCAGGACCGAATTGAATATGTCCAGTTGTAGTGCTTGCTGCCGCCGATCCAGCTGCTCACGCAGTTTAGTGATGCGTTCATCAGCCCCCCCCCCCGAACTCGTTTGTTTAGCCTCTGCATTACCGGTTGTAGTTGTTTCAATTTACCCCATAAGCGCTGTTGAGGAGAAAGGAAACAGGCGCCCCTCCATGAATTCGCCACAATAGCGGAGAAATCAATAAAGTTGGCAGTACAATTTAGAAATCTAAAAACCGAGCGTCGAGTTTGGGTCATCAAGTAATTTATGACACGCAGAGGAGAGTGATCAGATAACCCCGGTGTTAGAATCTCAATATCCACATTCGGGCTTGCTTTAAACCATTCAACATTCCCAATAGCTCTATCTATGCGAGAGTAGATTGTGCCATCTTCATGCTTGTTAGACCATGTAAACCATTCACCCGTCGTAGGTAATTCAAATAATCCAATCTCGTCCATCAAATCGACAAGGTCTTTATATTCATGCTCCGTAACAGGGTTGCCCCTAATTCGGTCCCCAGCACCAAGTACATTGTTAAAGTCCCCAATACATATCCATTGCTCATGAATATGTTATTCCACTTTTAACCTTGAAGAATTAATAAACTACTTCCTCCTTTCTTTTTTTTTTTTTTATAAAACTTTTCATTTTGACTTTGACCAGTCAACTGTCTCCGACTTTGGCCACAAATTACTCTTAAACGATAATAGTAAATAATTTAATAAAATCATATAATGAAAATTTAATTAAATTATTAAATTTAACTAAATTTTCATTATATAATTTTATTAAATTATTTACTATTATAGTTTGAGAGTAATTAAAGATCAAAGTCGTAGACAATTGACCGCAGAGTATTAAAATGACAAGTTTTATAAATAATGGAGGGAGTATTAGGCTAATATATGTTCTCTTCGTATAAAGAGAACTGAAGTGAATTTATTTATAAGTGTAAAAAACAGCTAAGACGAATTGAATTGAACTGAAATTAATGCGTTTTCAGATGGAGAACATAGCCTAAAACTCATTATGTATGAACGTAAATTAAAAAAAAAATTAATAATCGTGCATGAACATAAATTAAACAAATTTAATACTATATTCGTTGAACCAAACTAATAGTAAAACTATGTATGGTGAAAAAGATATAGTAAAACTTACTAGGGGACTTCTACTATTCCAACTCTTGGCATTGCAATATTAATGCTTCAACCAACACACTTTTAACTTCAATTACTTTTTCATCTTTCAATGGATTTTAATAATTCTTGCTAAGTGTCTTATACTGCTACTATAGTAGATTATATACACGTTGAAGGAAACTTCATTTTCAACGTATGGACCCCATTTAATTGAGTATCAGAATCATGGACAAACCTCTTTCGTAACTAAAATTCTAACACAAAATTCATAAAAGTTTCTCCAAGTAAACATTATGACACAATCCTGAATTAAAATTGTAGTAGTAGTATATATTTTAATTATAATTAAAATAACTATTCCACAATAAATGTACTTAGATATCTAAAAGATATAACAATCCTTTTTAAATATAATTTCACAAATCTCCCCAGATACGTGCTTTAAATAACTTACCTACAGATCGACTAATGTTATTAAAAAAAATTATCCATTTTATTAATAAAAACATACTATATGTTGTTAATAAAATATATATTTTTGCATATGAGCTAGAAATCATTAAACGTTGACAACATAGACTTGATTAATACTACCATAAATGATTTTCTAAATAATATAGGTCCTACTTTAAATAATTTATATAGACATCATGAAGACTGAAGAGTCTCTGATGAGACTTACTCATATAATTTAGAAGACACTTATAAATTAATTTGTGGAAATGTTTTTAACTTTCTAAAGGTCATGATAAAGTTTCGAAACATTTTGGGGCGATTTTGCAAATTTTCTAAAATCAAATGAAAAGACTTCTTCCATTTCCGGGGCAATAACGCAAGCTTGAGTAGTTTTAGGATGAACGGTTATATTAAGAGAAAGACTTCACCTTCGCAAATGATAATCTAATTGTAAATTAAAACACAAGTCCCTACCGTAGTAGAGGGTATCTAATTCTCAAATGACGATCCTTCACGTTTTCTGAAACTTTGGACCTGGTCCTGTAACTACAAACAAGTTTCGAAACCTTAATTACACAATCCATTCATCAAATCTGCGTTCTAAAGTTCTGCCTTTATCATCATAAATCATGGTCCGTTCAAGATTCGTCATACAAGATGATAGATTAATTAATTTCAAACTTGAGCTTCCATTAATAGCGGCTGTTTATATTGATGAGTATACTGGAAATGAAACAAGGGGAGGGGAATGTTGTAGGAAGTGTAATTTTGTAAATGAATATTGATTGAGGGACAATTCATTATCTAACTTTTTTTAAGTGGATGTGCTCTTATTTCTACTAACTGTCAGGCAGCTCACCGACTGAGGTTCGTGAGATAAAAGAGTTCGCGGACTGGTTGTTGAAGGTTGGCGATGGTGAAGTTGGTGACACGAATGATGGTGAGGTGGAATTCAAATTGCCTGATGATATACTCATTCGTGATGCATCTGATCCATTAGATGCTATTGTGAAGTACATATCCTTCAATTCTAGACCATGTGGGTGATGGCCATTCTAGCTCCAACTAATGAGGTTGTACAGGAAGTCAATGAATATGTCATGTCCCTACTACCTGGGGATGCCACCGAGTTCTTGAGCTCAGATAGCATATGTCCTGACGAAGATGACATAGTTAATAGAGAAGATGTCTACTCAGTCGAGTTCCTTAACACGATTAAGACATCTGGTATACCGAACCATGTCATTCGACTGGAGGAAGGTTGTCCAATTATGCTCCTCAGGAATGTAGACAAAGCGGATGAATTGTGTAATGGCACGAGGCTAATTGTTACTAAAATCGGGAATCGTGTCATACAAGCTAAGAAGATACATGGGGAGAATGCAGACCATAAGGTATTGATTGCACGAATGGTTCTCACACCATCTGATCTTACCAAGTTTCCTATCAGATTCCAGCGAGGACAATTCCCGATATCTGTTTGTTATGCCATGACAATCAATAAGAGTCAAGGTCAGTCTTTAAATCATGTTGGCCTATATCTACCGAAGCATGTATTCAGCCACGGTCAGTTATATGTTGCCTTTTCGAGAGTCACGAACAGAAAATGGCTCAAGGTGTTGGCTTTAGATGAAGATGGAAAGCCCACCGATAGAACGATCAACGTCGTTTACAAGGAGATTTTTTAAAAATCTTTGAGGTATGTGATGTGCTTTAAATTTTAATAACGTATTCTAACTTGGAATCAATATATACTTATTCATAATTACATATTGGCATATTATATGCAGATAAACAAACTTTGTTTGGACATGGAATGGATGAGCAGCGCACGGTTACATTCATATGTCCCCGGAATGCTGTAGGATACTTAGTATTATGTTTAAGGTTATTGTACTTTACCGTTTTTTGAATGTCTCTCGGTGTTTCGTTTTATTTTGAAGTTTGATCTTATGTTCTTATATTCAAAGCAAATCATCTCGTGGCATCGCCACGAGTTAGTACTAGTTTTGTAAATGAATATTGATTGAGGGACAATTCAAACAAATTTTGATGATTCTAGTATAAATCCATACTTGATGTTCCATCTTTACCCTTAAAGGTTATTTTGTAGTCAAATTTACAAAAAAAAAGAGTAATTTAAATTTAAAATATCATTTATTACATTAGCATACCCTTTTAATATGCCTTTACATTCAATTGATTATCTCAATTAAATGGAAAAATTGTAGAATTGATATAGATTTTATCAATTTTATTATTTTGCATATATTGCACATTGTTTTAATGCAAATTTTCTGACCTCACTTAAAAAGAATGTAAATGTCTAATTGTATTGATATATGTATGTTTCTATACCAACATATGTCAGTTACGGAAAAGATCTATATGTAGTTTAGTATTTAACGATAGACATATGTTAGTATTGCCACTAACATATGTCTGAAATGGGTACTGATATGTGTCTACATGTCTCATATTTTGAACATGTCCGTTAATAATACAGACATATGTATGTATTGACACTAATATATGTATGAAATAATATTGATATGTGTCAACAGTTACATTTACATTTACTCCAGCTTAATTAATATTTTCATAATAAATTTTGTATCTGACATTGAATAAGGGTATGATTGTCTTTTCATATTTATCAATAATCAATCCAAATGGTACTGATATGTGTTTACAAGTCTCAGATGTTGAACATGTACGTTAATAATACAAACATATGTATGTATTGACACTAACATATGTATAAAATAATATTGATATGTGTCAACAGTTACATTTTACATTACTCCAGCTTAATTAATGTCTTCATAATAAATTTCATAATTGACATTGAATAAGGGTATGATTGTTTTTTCATATTTATCAATAATCAATTCTAAACACACATTTAACAATGTTGTACCAGAATCAACAGCAAAAAAGTGTGTTGTGTCTTAATCAATTCTTTACTCCAAAGTTGTACTACTTTCTAATTTGGCCATGAAACAAACCAATAGTTTATTTGTTTCTTCATGAAATAAACCCTGTTTGTTTGAAGGTAATTATTAGTGCAACTAATTATTAATCAAGTTTTTTTAATACAATATTACAATTACAATTCTTAGTCTTGGATCAATTTATCATCAATATAATCTCTAATCTCTATACGGAGAAAATAATCACCCATTTCGGGGATCGAACCTGTGACCTATTGGGTACGAAGTGTTTCAACTTGTCACTCACCTACAAACGATTTCACATTATTAATCAAGTTAATAATCACTCATAATTTGAAAATTTCCCCAACTTGGGATACCTAGAAACATAATACTTAAAAACAACATGGAAAATGGATAAAAAGAAAATCATCATTAAATAACCATCATGATCGACAATTTTATTCGCAATTAAGCTCGCTAGTGCGAATTACAACAAATTATAATAATCTATTTATTAATCACACAAATTACACTTAAACAACATGGCATCTCGGTATAGAAATATCATATTAATACATCAAGCAACATGAGCATAATAGTCTATATCCCTAACTACTATATTCCCAAAATTCTGGCTATGATCCCATCTGTGAATTTGAAATAGACATATCTCCAACCTCTTTTGAACACCAACACTCCAATGGCACCCCAAAATCCCGTAGCGAATCCAGTTATCACTACTCCACAAAACCATATTCTATCAGTTTTGTCGTCTTCATCGTCAACATCATCATCATCTGCATTCCGGGCATTTGATGATCCGTCACTGTGACATTTCTTTGGTAACGGAACTCCACAGAGTCCAGGGTTGCCCTCGTATATCGAAGTGTCTTCCAGAGTTTGCAACTGATGTCCTGTTGGGATCTCTCCTGTCAAATTGTTATGCGACAAGTTCAAACTGTTCAAAAAATTCAATTCAGATAAGCTCCCAGGAATGTTTCCGGAAAGATTGTTGTTGGAAAGATCAAGAGATTCCAATGACTTCATATCTCCAATTCGTTGTGGAATGTGACCGTGCAAATGATTATGAGATAAGTTCAAAACATGCAAAGCGGCAAGCCTGGTTAGCTCCGTAGGAATTTCTCCGACCAGATTATTGTTTGAAAGATCTGCATATACTACATACCCTAGCGTCGAACGGTACTCCATTACCACACCTTTAATCACCAGCTGCAGACTATTCCTTGTGAATGACTCAGGGCTAGAAATGTACACTACCATCTGTGTGAAATTGTCAAAACAATGTGGAATGTTTCCGTTCAACTCATTATCTGCAAGGTCCAATATTTGCAGTCCTGATAGTTGACAAAGCTGAGATGAAATTGTACCATAGAACTCATTACCACTTAGTCGAAGCACGTTCAAGTTCAACAAGTAATCTCCAATCCATTTGAGCGCATCCCCTGAAATTGAGTTCCCACCAATATCTAGAACTTTTAGCTGAGTGCAGTTTCGTAGAGTACGAGGGAGTTCTCCTGTGAACCTGTTGTCGCTCAATTGTAGCCATTCCAGTGAGTAAGCTTCACCAATGGAGTCTGGGATAACACCTGAAAGTCGATTTGATGATAATGACAGAGAACTCAACATGTTTAGCATTGCCCAGCATTTCGGTAGATCACCGACTAAACTATTTCCGGACAAATCTAAACTTTGCAAAAATTTCATCTGACACAGTGAATCAGGAATTGTTCCATCGATAGAATTATGGGAGAGATCTAAACTAGACAAAGATTCTATTTGACTTAATGAATTAGGAATCGCTCCAACGATGGAATTGTGGGATAGATCTAAATCGTACAAATTCATGTACGAAAGCCAAACTGGGAGAGTTCCCGAAATGCTAGAGTTGGACATGACAAGATAATCAACCTCCTTTTGACTCCGAAGCCACTGTGGAAACTCGCCTCCAACAATCTCACAAGACCACATCATAAGCCGTCGTAATTGGAAAGGAGGTATCCAATTACTTCTCACACCAAGTTTTAAAGGTCTGTTTCCTATCACGAGATATTTCAACTTGGTGAGTTTGGAGAAGTGAGACTCAGTAATCGTACCATTCAAGTCATTGTCAAGCAGATAAAGGGACTCAAGGTTTGAGAGTTGGCTTAAAGAAACAGGAACTTCGCCACTTAATTGATTATATGAAAGAGACAATGAGATCAAGGCACTCAAATTCCCTATGGATGTTGGAATTGGACCGCTGATGAGGTTTTGAAAAAGATAAAGATAATTGAGATTCATTATTTCACCAATCTCTTCAGGTAATTGACCATAAAAATTATTACTAGATAAATCTAGATACTCCAGTTTATGGCCCCCGTACCCTGACAAGTTTAGGAAAATCTTTGAAATGTCTCCATGGCAAGAGTTATTATCGAGGGACAGATATTCCAAGAAATGCTTATCCGAAATGAATTCAGAGATTGAGTTGACATTACACTGAAGTGAGTTGTAACCAAGGTTGAGTGTAGCAAGGTTCGTTAATTTGGCAAGGTGGGGCTGATTGCAAGAATTATACTTATTGAATGAAAGATCAAGGTATTTTAGTGAAGTCATATTTTCAAGAAAGCAAGGAAGTTCTCCATGAAAAGAGTTATTTTTTA
Source organism: Plantago major (assembly GCA_026545765.1). Classification (NCBI taxonomy): domain Eukaryota; kingdom Viridiplantae; phylum Streptophyta; class Magnoliopsida; order Lamiales; family Plantaginaceae; genus Plantago; species Plantago major. The sequence goes on along the minus strand of CM048844.1, from coordinate 3,268,755 downwards.
AATCAAGGTACTCAATACGAGTGAGTGTGGAATTTACACAAGCATGTTGTAGGTTTCTATTCTCGAGTCTACTTGATGCGAAACGTAGATCTACAACAAAAGGAAGCATATTGAGTACCTTAAGCAAATCGCCCGTTGGACTTAGGTCCACCCTGCTCATATTAAGATGTCTAAGCAAGGAAAGATTGGATACCCAAGTGAAATCATCAACAATCAGTTGATAATTATCACTAAGATCAAGCACACTCAATTGTGAAAGATTGCCTAGCTGATGAGGAATGAACCCACTGAAGTTTGCATTAGAGAGAACAAGATGTTGCATTTGGCTCATTGACCCGAGAAATGTGGGGATAAAGCTAAGGTGGAAATCATTTCCGCTCAAGTCTAGGAAACTCAACTGTTTCAAATCGAAAATGGAAGGGTCGAGTTTTTCACCATGCAACATGTTGGCAGAAGAAGAAGAATATGAGTCACCATACCTCTCATTTTGGAGATCAAGACCTATAACATGTCCTAGCGTGTTATCACACTTGACGCCTTGCCATTCGCAACAAGAAGTGCTAGTATTCCACGACGACAATCTGTTGGAAGGATCGAAAAGGCTAGCCTTGAACTTCAAAAGAGCATTGCTTTCCCTTAAAACACAACCAAAACTTGAATCTGCTTCTTCTCCCGAGCATCGAATCAGCAAGTCTGCAACTAGAAACACCGAAAAAATGAGAGAGGTGGAATAGATCTTCACCATAGGGAATATTATATCCACGACAAATTATAGACTGAAACTTAAGAGATCGAATTGAGGCATATATAATATATGTAATGTGGGTATGTATTTGAGATATAATGTAACGTGAATGGCTGCTTTAATATATAGTGAGGCAAATCATATTTTCTCATTGTGTTATCACATAACATTAATATAACATATGGAAGTCAAGTCTGGGCATTTGAAAGTCCAGTTAGACAAAGAACTGGATCGAAATTAGAACCATACGCTCCAAATTTCATTTAATTCTTCATTAGATTTACATAATAATCCCCAAGCTTAATTATTGCATCAGATAAATACTACGCACTCTGAGTATATTTTATTTATCTTTTACATATCATTCGGAAAATACTACTACGTACTACTTCCTCATGCGTCCAGTGTTTAACTTTTAACTTTTGCGATTAGCAATCTTCTTTATTCTAATTAAACTTAAACTACAAATGTAAATTTTTTAATAAAATTATATTATGAAACTTCACTCCCTAAAGTTTCATAATATAATTTAATTGAACATTTTACATTTTTCATTGAAGATTGATTCGTAGTCAAATTTGGAAATAGTTGACCGAGAAAAGTCGAAATGGTAAACATCGGACGGGACGGAGGAAGTACAAAATAAAAATGGGTCAATTAACATCACTTTATATCAAAGGAAGGTACATTCTGTAAGTTGTACTTCTACATATTGTATGTCAGCTGTAACAAATTTACTAGAAATAGAGTGGCTAGACAAAACAAGTTGAGTTAGTCTCTCTTATTTTCAACCTTCATTCGATTCGATTCGATTCGATTCGATTTCGTCTTGATTCATTTCGTCTTCAGTTTAGTTCAGTTCATTAAATTCATATTATTATTGTTGTTGTTGTTGTTGTTGTTAATAATAATAATAATAATATTATTATTAATATTATTTTATCATTTATTTACACACCCGATCTTTTGTACGAGGAAAATAAGAAAATTTATCCAATTGAGTTATTTTCAACTTTTTTTCTTTCTTTCTTTTTAATACGACTTTTAATAGATCAATAAAATAAAGAGTATAGTTACAATTTGAACTAACAAAAAATCTACATGTTCAAAAACTCCAAAACAAGTTAAACCAAACCAAAAATCGGACCAAACTTTATAAAAATAATATTATATATCACAAATATTGAAAAATGGCATTTATTCCTCTATATTATCTTCCTCGGGCTCTATATTGCCTGGAATAGAGCGTCAAATTCTCAATGTCATCTCCTTGCGCACCCTGTTCATCGTTTCTTTCCTTGTCGGGTTCAATAAATCATTATCCACTCCACCTTGGACATTGATATCATGTTGCAAAACTGGTATTTCAAGTTTACACATGCGCATAAAATTATGCAGAGTGAAGGTAGCAACAATCACGTATATTTGATATGCGTCTTCCATTTGAGGCATCGTATAAAGTACCTTCCACGCGGTTGGTTTTAAAGTTTGTTATACAATAATAAATAAAAATGTAAAATGACAGAAAAAAGAGTAGGAAGAATGTGAGAAAGATGACAAAAATAATATATTTTTTTAATTGTGATTATATATACCATCATATAATTGTTATTATTATTACATAATAATTTCTTGATTCGATTCGATTAGTTTGATTTGATTCGATTCGGTTCATTCGATTCGATTGATTCGATTCCATTCGATTCGATTCGATTCGAAGAATTTCATTTGAAAATAAGAGCCTTAGACTACTGTTATTTTCAACTTCACTCATTCGATTCGATTCGATTCAAGAATTTCAATTAAAAATAACATAGTCTAGCTTTTGAGAATGATTGTTTTTTTTATAGACATTACGTTTAATCTCGTCTCCCGTGTCGCGTAAATCTTTTGGATCTAATTTTTACCTGTTGCATTAATAGCTGGACCTTTAAAGTAGTTAGGGCAATCTGTATTTAATTCACTTGTTCATTCAATCAATTTTTCCAAGCCAAAGTCAAGTATAAGCACCGACAAAGTCTTTGCGTGACGATGAAATTATATTGTTCAGTAAATCATCGATGTTTTTAAACATAATTTCTATAATGTTAACAAAAAATTACATTTTATATATGAAAATTACAAATGTTCTTAATTAAATTCCCTAAATTTTTAGTAACAATTCTAATGTTTTCTGTTATTTTTTATATTTATTATAAATGATCCTCAATTGACTTAATATATACTAAAATGATCAATTACATATTCCACCCACGTAAGATGGTCGTTCTCATCTAAATACCCATTAGATCATTAAGAGGGGTACTGGATGTAATTTATCCATATGAAATAATACTAATATCGGACATAAACACAAGATTGAAACATTACCGAGTGTATTCTTTTATTATAAATGGCACCTCTTATAAACATCGCGTCCTCATTTTAGCCCTAAAGATTTCAACAATTATATTTAAATTAATAAAGTCTCACGAAATACTTTTTCTCGACACATTTTTGACACTATATAATTTATAAAGTAATTTGTGGAGTGGTTTTAAACTTTTCACATGGTCATAATAAAGTCTTAAAATACTCAGGGGGCGATTTTATAAATTTTTTAAAAACAAAATCAAAAGACTTCTTCAAAGTCTGGGGTGATAACACAACATTGAGTAGTTCTAGGGTGACCTGGTATATTAAGAGAAATCGGAGTACTATACTTTGCAATTAGATTATCTAATTGTAAATTACAACACAAGTCCCCACAGTGCATCTAATTCTCAAAAGATGTTGTATCAAAACGGTTATTTCCAAATTAGTCCAAGTGTTATGCCTTGTGAACCTTGCTAAAGAACTTTAGTAAACTACATTAGGAAACCTTCCTGAAGAACCTGAAATAAGAGGTAGGAGGTTAGACCATTTTAGGTCGGTTTGACTCAGACAAACCGGACTTTAGATTTAACGTATTGAGGAGGATGACCGAGTCAAATTCGGGCCTATTAATTTAGATTTGTAGAGATAGAAATATTGCAATTGAATACTTACCTCCAAATGAGGGAGATGTCATCCTATTTATAGGAGATGGTCTAAGAGGCATGTACGTATGTCCAATCAAATATTGACACGTGGACGCCGGCCCAATCAGATCATGACACGTGGTCGTTGACTCATGGTGGCGGTTGAAGGTCACGCGTCGGAGCCTCTTCACCAAGTAAGGTCGGGATCTCAGGGTCGGATTCCCTAGGATCGGTTCCTTAATTTATAGGTGAAAAGTTATATTAAGTTTTCCTCTCCTAATGTTGAGTAAAAAGCCGACTGCAGATTCCAACTAGCAGTTATGTACTGAAGCCTAGAACTGTTTCAGTATTTTGTTATTTCACTCGTCCCTTCAATCAAAATTTTCAAGCCAAACATATGCATGCCTCATAGACTTTAGTTGAGGATTGAGTACCTAAAAAGTCAAGTTCCAAATGGACTAGTTATACGCGACAACGAAATTATAGTAATAGTTTCATATAATGCAATAAATAGGAAATATATATATTGAAAATAATAATAACTGACATAAACGCAAGGTTGAAATATCACGAGTATATTCTTTTATTATAAATGACTCCTCTAATAAAAACTTCGCTCTCATTTGAACCCCCATAATTTCAACAATTATATCTAAATCCAAAAGGTCTCATATAATACCTTTTCACGACACATTTTTTGACACTATGTAGATTTAATGTAATTATTCAAATTTTAGGAGCCATGTGTAATTAGATAATTTATCCAGAATTTTATCCTATGGATAAACCTTTAAAAAATAATTTAAGATCGTTCCTAATTGTTCTCTAGATTTCCTTTGACTCAACCTATAAATATTTCCACTACTTTAATGTGGAAAAAACTTTATATAAATCACTAATAAAGTAAGGCTATGTTCTCTTCGTCTGCAAACTCATTCAGTTCAGTTCAAATCCGTTCAGTTCAGTTCTACTTAGTTATATTTTATACTACTATATTAATTCAGTTCAGTTCAGTTTCATTCAGTTCAGTTCAGTTCGGTTCAGTGTAGCCTAAGTCTTCTGAAAGATCGTCTCTAGATAAAGTATAAAGGGACGTACCTAAATATTTTCAAGAAAATCATCGATGCTATTAATCAAACACCTATTTTCTCAACATTGGTGTTTTTCATATTAAAACAAGATTGATCTCGTTAACAACATATATATTTTGACCAATAATATGGATGATTTTATTGATAATATAAGTCGTCTCTATATAAGTTATTTACAGACTGTCTCTCATTAGAATTTCTGCACCAACTATAGTATATACTTAAAATTATTCCATCACTTACCTTTATATTTAAATTTTATAGAAGAAAAACCCAAAGGGTCAAGGTACTCGGGTTTCTTTTACTTGAAAAGCTAACAAAAATGTCAAAATTTAATTATAATAATTGCAAATATCCAAGATTTAGCAAAGGAAATCTTCTTTATTAAACTTCCTACCTAATTAATTAATCATTCTTACTACTTTTTCGTCATTGGCGGTTACAGGCATAATGGTATGAATCCATTTTCGCACATAATCATTACCTGGAGGGACTGTGTGAATTTTTAAGGATCCTTTTTTAATTTATTTAGATTACAATGATTCAATTTAGTACACTTTTTGCTGTATAAATATCTCCAGTTTTCACAATAGTCTCATCAATTTCTAATTGTCATACCATCAAGAAAATGTTTTCATCCAAGAAATCCCATGTGAGTACTTGTAATTTTTTTACTCTTTTTTGGTTGGTAAAATGTTTAGTTTGTTTGCTCAGAAATCATCAGTTTTCATGTTTCTTCAATTTTTACTCTTTTTTTTTTTTTTTGGTTGGTAAGATGTTGAGTTTTTATTTACTTAGAAGTCATCAATTTTCATGATTCTTCGAAGTGTCAATTTTCACTCTTTATTTGGCTGGTAAAATGTTGAGTTTTTTACTTAAAAACATTCAGTTTTCATTGTTTCTTCAAACTGTCAGTTTTTACTCCTTCTTGGTTGGTAAAATGGTGATTTTTTCAGGTTATGGAGAAGATTTTGATCTGCTTTGTACTGGGATTGCTCTGCCTGAATGTAGCTGCAGCATGTTCAGAACACATGTCTAAGAGCCATCAGAAAGTCAAATACGCGGCGATAAATTGCCGGAAGCACACTGCATATTTGACAGATTTTGGAGCAGTAGGAGATGGGAAAACCTCAAACACTGCTGCATTTAAGTCTGCCATAGCTAAGCTGAGCAAGGTCGCCTCAGACGGTGGTGCACAACTCATTGTTCCTCCGGGAAAATGGCTAACAGGGTCATTTAGCCTCATTAGTAACCATTTCACACTTTACATTGACCACAAGGCTGTTCTTCTTGGCTCCGAGGTTGTACCTTGTCCAATCCAGTAGAAAATCTTATGTTGTGTGAAAAGTTTTATGAAAGACTAATGCTTGTTGTGATGTTTTTGGGGGTATCAGGATGAAGCAGATTATCCGATCCTTGATCCGTTGCCTTCTTATGGACAAGGAAGAGACGGTGGAAAAAGGTTTGCCAGTCTTATTTTCGGAACAAACCTTACTGATGTAGTCATTACAGGTAGAGCGCGCCCTGGAATTTTCATAACAGGCAACTGTTCTTGGGTGCCTCTGAGGCAGAAAACGATATGATTGTTGCGAAGTTGCAATTAAGGATTTTCTTTGCTTACTGATCTTGTCAGGTGGGAATGGAACAATTGACGGACAAGGCGAGATATGGTGGGAGAAATTCAAGCAGAAGAAGCTCAAGAACTCTCGGCCATACTTGATTGAGCTTATGCACTCAAATCAGGTCCAGATTTCTGATTTGACATTGACAAATTCTCCTTCATGGCATGTCCATCCTGTTTACTGCAGGTATTTAAATCGCTGTTATCCTGTACCGTTTCAATTAAATGTTCCATGAACTGTATCTCAGGTTCCCAGATATGGTGTTATATTCGGTATATATAGTACATGAGTGACAGTTCAATAGGAAAATTCTCAATTTCTTACCGAGAACCACCACTTGCGGACATGTTTCGTTGTATCGATTTTATCTTGTGTGACAAATGTACAGGGATGTAATAGTTGAAAGGCTGACAATCATTGCGCCGGTGACAGTTCCAAATACAGATGGGATCAATCCAGGTTTTGCATTCTTCCAGTTTCTCTAGATTTCAATTCTTCATTTTAGTCTAAAGACAAAAAGAATCTTCAACAAGAAATTTACGATCCAATTTTACCTGTTTTCTGCAGATTCGTGTGTAAACACGCGCATACACGACAACTACATTGTCTCCGGAGATGACTGTATAGCTGTAAAGAGTGGTTGGGACGAATATGGAATAAAATACGGAAAGCCTACAGAACACCTTAGCATAAAAAAACTCACTTGCATTTCACCCAAAAGTGCTGTAATAGCCCTTGGCAGCGAAATGTCAGGAGGAATCCAAGACGTTCGTGCAGAGGAAATTACTGCTATTAATTCAGAATCAGCCGTCCGTATCAAGACAGCCATAGGACGTGGGGCTTATGTCAAGGACATATTCGTCAGAAACATGAACTTGGAGACAATGAAGTATGTTTTCTGGATGACAGGGGACTACGGCAGTCACCCGGGTTCTGGTTTTGATCCGAAAGCACTTCCAGTGATTAAAAACATAAACTTTGGGAATGTCAATGCGAAAAATGTTACTATTGTCGGAGAGCTTGCTGGAATCGAAGGTGATCCTTTTACCGGGATTTGCATTTCTAACTCGACCATTGAGGTGTTCAAGAAAAAAGAATGGGAGATCGAATATTTTGAAGAGCTGAGTGTAAAGAAAGCAAAGTTGCCATGGAACTGTACGTATATTCAAGGAGTTTCTAGTCAGGTGACCCCGAAGCCTTGTGATCTTTTACCTGAGAAACATGTGCCTTGCAGTTTTCCACATGATCAGCTGGATATTGAAACTGTTGTGCTGAAAACTTGTTCTCGTTAGGCTGTTGGTGAAAGCCTTTGTTAAGAACAGGGCGTGCCGTTACATTAATTGCTCAAAGAAGATATTGTAAGTTGTAACTGCTTCAGTAAATTTATAGAGGAAGATTTTAACTTCCAATCATTCTGTTAGAAAACAAGAAATTCTAATGGAAGATTGGCTTTAAAGTCTATGTTAACTGTATATTTTATCAGCATAGATGTTAGATTGAACATTTAGAAATGAGAATTTGAAAAGAGTGACAGAGCAAACAACATGAATTACAGCATATCTACAGCGCTCCCAAAAATCTGGCTATGATTTCATCTGCGAATTTGAAATAGACACATCTCCAGCCATGTTTGAACACCAAGACTCCAATGGAACCCCAAAATCCTGTGGCAAATCCAGTTATTATCACTCCATAAAACCATATTTTCTCAGCTTCGTCTTCTTCACCTTCTGCATTGTGATTTTTGGCATCTGGTGTGTCTGCTGATTCGCCCTCCTGGCATTTCTTTGTCAGTGGTTCTCCACAGAGTCCAGGGTTGCCCTCATATATTGAAGTGTCTCCTAGAGTTTGCAACTGATATCCTGTCGGTATCTCTCCTGTCAAATTGTTGCTCGATAAGTTCAAACGACTTAAAAAAGTCAGATATGCAAAGCTCCTAGGAATGTTGCCAGAAAGATAGTTATTTGAAAGATCAAGAGATTCCAAGGATGTCATGTCCCCGATTTGTTGTGGAATGCCACCTTGCAGATGATTATATGACAAGTTCAGGAAATGCAAGGCAGCAAGTCTGGTTAGCTCCGCAGGTATTTCGCCGACCAGACTATTGTTTGAAAGATCCATATAAACTACGTACTTTAGCGTAGCAAAGTACACTAGTGCCTCTCCTTTAATCATCAGTCGCAAACCGTTCTTTGCAGATGACTTGATGGTGGAATTGTACAATGCCATGTATGTGAAATTATCAAAGCAATGTGGAATGCTTCCAGTCAACCTGTTATTTGCAAGGTCCAATATTTGCAATCCTGATAATTGACAAAGCTCAGAAGGAATTGTACCGTAGAACTCATTACATCTTAGTCGAAGCACTTTCAAATTCAACAGGTGATTCCCAATCCATTCTGGCACTTCCCCTGAGATTAAGTTCTCTCCAACATCTAGAACTTGTAGCTTTGTGCAGTTCCTCAGAGTAGGAGGAAGTTCTCCTGTAAACCTGTTGGCGCTCAATTGTAGCCATTCCAACAAGTAAGCACCCCCGATAGAGTTTGGGATGACACCAGAGAGATAGTTCCATGATGATGACAAAAAACGCAAATGGTTTAGATGCTCCCAACATTCCGGTAGACTACCTGATAACCTGTTTTTAGACAGATCTAGAAATCTCAGAGGTTTGGCTTCACATAATAAATCAGGTATTGCTCCTTCGATACAATTATCGGATAGATCTAAGTGAGTCATATTTATGTACCAAAGCCAATTAGGAAGAGGTCCAGAAAGACCATTGGAACTGAGATCAAGCACCCTCAATGACGAAAGATTGCCTAGATGATGAGGAACAACACCACTGAAGTTTGAATAAGAGAGGTTAAGATGTTGCGTTTGGTTCATCAACCCGAGAAATGAAGGGATGGAGATCTGGTGAAAATCGTTCCCACTCAGGTCTAGGAAAGACAAATGCTTCAAGTCCGATATGGATGAATCAAGTGTTCCACTATGCAACATGTTGGGAGAAGAAGAAGGATAAGAGTCACCATACCTCGGATTGTGGAGATCAAGACGAATAACATGCCCTGATGTTCGATCACACTTGATGCCTTGCCATTCACAACAATCTATGCTAGCGTTCCACGATGACAATCTATCAGAAGGATCCGAAAGGCTTGCCTTGAACTTCAGAAGAGCGTTCCTTTCCCTTGAAATACAACCAAGAGTTGTGTTAAATTCTTCTCCAGAGCAACAAATCACCAACTCTGCAACTAAAAACATAGTAAAAATGAGAAATGTGGAACACATGTTCACTGTGGTAAATTATCTGCGGCTTTATTTGAATATAATGGAAGTATCTAAAAAAGTTTCAGAATAATTTTCAGCTTGTCTCTGTAACCATAGAACTTTTCAAGGAGACAAGGACATCCTACTTTTATATATAGGACGGGTAATACATCATATAGTACTCATCCATCCGCATAACTTCTTACATTTACCATTTATTTAACTGTCCGTAGAACTTCATATAATATTACAAAAATAACCTACCCAACAAATAATAGAAGCTTACACATAAATTACACGTTTTATAAAAATACACTTTTTGTCTTATTTTTATGTTATACTTCACTTCACTATTATTTATTAAAAAAAAATTACCTAAAATTACGCGCCAAAGAGTAATGTATGAAGTTTTCGTAGACGGGTAGAGTATTATAGATGACTTATATTGTATTATGACTGTGTTATTGACTAAAATTTCACAAAGTAGCCTTGAATTGTGACTTATATTAATGTATGAAGTCTTAGGTTTTTTTTTTCTTTGGTTAAGACTTTGATCAAGTCTGAGCACACCAAACTACTTGGACTTGTAGAAAACGACATTTTGCAAGATCTGAAGTTATTTTCTAAGGAATGTTGTTTTTGCGGCTCAGAATTCAGATCTTTTTATCCTGGACCATATGTATATATCACTCCTGTAAAACTATTGTAAAAATTAGATTGAAGTTTTTAGTTAGTTTTAGTGGTAACATATGGGGTGAGGATCCCCTCCTACACTAGTGGTACAACACTTCCTCCAACATCAACAATAATTAATATGTGTCTATTTGACTCAATTACAATTAAAGCAATTTGATACATCTTGCCTAAATTAGGTCCTGACTAGTGAATACGATTCTAATTCCATATTGTAATATACATGAATTTATATTTATTTATTTATTTGTAATTACAATTGTCTACATGAATTTATTTCTCTAGTTGTTTATAATTAAAACTTAGGGATTATTTCACTTAATAATATGAGTACCGTTCTCAATCAATTTTAAACTATCTGAAATATTGGGGCGTTACAAAAGACATATTTAAATTTTTGTATGGATGCATATATTATTATTTTATTTGTTATGGTAAAATAGATATTCTTCCAAGTGCTTATTGATAAGAAAAATCAAGACTGCAACTAAAACTAAAACACAAATGTTACTTTAAAAAATTAAAATTTAAAGGAAAAATAAGCTACTTTTACATATACATATTATAAACAAAAATAACAATTTGAAATATAATATATATTGTTTGGAAAACAATATTTATCATCAACTTATTTTGATGCCATTTAAGAATTTCCTTACAAAATAGGAATATTTATCATCAAACACCTTTAGATCAAGTCTAGCTTTAATTATAATTTATTTAATTTGATTTAATTGCTTAATATAACAAGTGTTGGAGGAAGTGTTATGCCAATAGTGTAGAAGAGGATTCCCACCCTAAGATATGTATCCTATATACAAAGTATCGTCGTCATAAATAATTTCCCTTGGCAAAGATAAATTTACGGGTTTGTCTTATTCCATTTGGATCATATACTGAAAATGGAAATGTAACAGATTGAAATAATTCTAGATCTTAGAAAATTAGGAAAATAATTATTGAATGTCTGGTTGTCATTATTCTATACTTGAATAAGACCATGAGACTGTCAAAGCGTTATTTTGTAGTCTGGTTGATTTTTTTACTAATTAAACATCGAGTAAGTATATATCCGGACCGTTCTTATAGAGATACTAAAAGGTACCGGTGGACATTATAATCATAGTCGCCGGAAACATTAAGCGTTTTTATGAAATACATACACGTAAAAATGTACATAAAGTATCCACATATAAAATATTATTAGTATTGGTTTTATACTCATAATTAAAAATATCAGTAGGTCCATTTAATACCTTTTTACTGTACTGTTTATATTGTTTGATTTGTTTCTTCAGTTTTTCTAAAATGGTCATCAATGGTATTGTTCTTAATGTTTATACATCAAGTTCTGATATTAATGTCATGTTTTAATTCTCTGTATTTGCAAAGATTTTGAACAATTACAATTTGATTCAATGAATCTGTTACATTTAATTCTTGATATATAAATCTCTCCAATTCCCACAATATTCTCATCACAATTTTCACAATTCAAGATCAAGCCATAAAGTTCTGTCTCAAGTTCCTCTTTCTTGATTGATTTTTCATTTTTACAGGCAATGGGGAAGTTCCTGTTTCTTGTCAGTTTGATGCTGGGAATAGTATGTCTCAGTTTAGCACAATATCCAGTGCAATACTCCGCGATAAACTGCCGAAAACACACTGCATTGCTGTCAGATTTCGGAGCAGTAGGAGATGGAACAACCTTAAACACTGCAGCGTTTAACGCAGCCATCCTTAACCTCAGCCAAGTTGCATCGGACGGTGGTGCGCAGCTCGTTGTTCCTCCTGGAAGATGGCTAACAGGGTCATTTAGTCTCATTAGTGATCATTTCACACTTTATATCGACAAGGAAGCTGTTCTTCTTGCATCCCAGGTTTTGTACCTTGTCGATTCCTAAATCTTATGTTGTTTGAAAAGAGTTTGCAGGCTAATGCTGTTTGTGGATGCCAGGAAGAGGCTGATTACCCGATCCTGGAACCATTGCCTTCTTATGGAGAAGGAAGAGATGGTGGGAAAAGATTCGCCAGTCTTATCTTTGGAACAAACCTTACAGATGTAGTCATTACAGGTAAACTTTTGACTTCTTTAAGATACATGTAAGAGTACGGCCCTGGAACTCTCGCTGTGAACAGCCATTCTTGAGAGGCACTGAGAGTGAAAACCATGATGGTTGTCAATTAATGATTTTTGTTGTTTGATCTTGTCAGGTGGGAATGGAACGATTGACGGACAAGGTGGAGTATGGTGGGAGAAATTCAAGCAGAAGCAGCTCAATAACACTAGGCCATACTTGATTGAGCTTATGTTCTCAAATCAGGTCCAGATTTCTAATCTAACATTGACAAATTCGCCTTCATGGCATGTCCATCCTGTTTACTCCAGGTATATTTACGGTCTTCCTTACGCTTCTATCAAGATCAAGGTTAGCATCAGGATCCTGATAGAGCGCTTTTGATTAGCATTCATCGATCAAGGATCCTGATAGAGCGCTTTTGATTAGCATTCATCGATCAAGGTTTCAGTTATAAAACTCGAATCCTTTAAAATGTTTATTTATGTGTTTTTCTTTTGTATGAAAAATTTATAGGGATGTTATTGTTGAAAGCCTGACAATCATTGCTCCAGTTACAGTTCCAAACACAGATGGGATCAATCCAGGTTTGTTTCTGTTTCCAACTTGTTCCGTTTTCCAGTACAAGTTTGGTGTTTGGAATTGACCTTTTACATGTTGCTTCCTCAGATTCTTGTACGAACACACGCATACACGACAACTACATAGTCTCAGGTGATGACTGTGTAGCTGTGAAGAGCGGTTGGGATGACTACGGTATAAAATTCGGGATGCCTACGCAACAATTAAGCATCAAGAGACTCACTTGCATTTCACCCAAAAGTGCTGTCGTTGCCCTTGGCAGTGAAATGTCCGGAGGAATCCAAGACGTTCGCATAGAGGATATCACTGCCATCAACTCAGAATCGGGCGTGCGCATCAAGACCGCCATTGGACGTGGGGCCTATGTCAAGGATATATTTGTCAGGAACATGAACTTTGATACAATGAAGTATGTTTTCTGGATGACAGGGGATTATGGTTCCCACCCTGCTACAGGATTTGACCCAACAGCACTTCCCGTGATACAAAACATAAATTATAAACATGTGTACGCGAAAAATGCTACTATTGTTGGTCAGCTCTCTGGGATCGCAGGTGATCCTTTTACTGGGATCTGCATTTCCAATTCAACAATTGAGCTGTTCCAGAACAATGTTCCTGAGATGGAAGAGAAGAAGGAGAAGTTGCCGTGGAATTGTACGGATATTGGAGGGGTTTCTAGCCACGTGATGCCACAGCCTTGTGATCTTCTGCCTGAGGAACAGGTGGACTGTGCTTTCCCAGAGGATCAGCTTCCTATTGAAACTGTTGTCTTAAACACTTGTACTCTTGCTTAGTTTTGTTGTTATCATGTGGTAGGTAGAAGCGCGTTTTATATCCACACGAACCGCTTTCATCACTCTTTCTTGAAGCAGAAGATACTGTTTCCTGAGTTTCAGATATACAGAAAGAAGACTGACTAAAAATTTAGTGGAAACTCAGCTTTCGTGCATATGCTTGAAAGTCTGTTTAAAGAGCTTTGAGTATGATCTTACAAATATACAACTGAATGCAAGGTCCTATAGAACGTAGTTACAACTTACACACGGTCTTATATCAGTGAAAAACCTTCAAGCTTATGCCGATTTCTTGCAGTTTTCACCAAAGGTTCAAGTGTCAGTGGTTTATGAAACATGATCTTGAACTTTAGGAGAAACCAGAGTAGACTCTCATGCAGTGGCTCTCTTCCTGGTTTAGCACAGGGTATCAAACAGTAATGTTCCCAAGCTGAACCTTTTTCCATGTTCTGAATTAAGTTTCATTAAGCGTTAGGTTGTTCAGGAATCAATTTGTTCGAATTAGAATGCAGGACGACATGAGAAAAGATCTTGAAAGTCGAAACCAGTTGCCAGAATTTTGCTAACTGGGCAGTTTTGCACAGAAGTGGACAAAAAGAGCAGTCCTGTAAAACACCATTGCTCACCAAGGAACGAACAAAAATCCCGGTAGGGAGAGAACAAACAATAAATGGCACTATGTAAAGCTTAGCCTGAAAAAGTTACATATACATCACAAGTGAACCAGTAAATGAGATTCCTTTGAATATATACTCGGTACTTTACATGAATATTAAGAATAATCTTGACGACACTGTTCTAGTTCAAAAAAGAAACAGAGAAAATTGTGGTTGCATGTATGCCAGCTGCATCTGTTCTATCGATTTTCAGAAACGTACTGGCTTCCGCAGGCAGAAGCTCTCAATATTCCCATTGAAGTTTGGTACCGGCTGCAGCTTAATCTCATATAGCTTTGGCCATAGTTTCCCAGTCACTGAAAATAAGGTGCAAGAAGTTCAAACCTGAATCTTATACTACATGTAGTACTCCGAATGACAAAGTAGTCGAATGGAAAACTTTGAACACAGAATCTGAGCGTTGATTATGCGAAGAATCCCTCATAACTTCAGAAACTCTATGCAAGAATGCTTAATTCAATATTTTAAGAGTTCTATGTAATGGTAAAGAAACTATACGTCTATATGGTGCCAGTTGCATAACATGGGGATACTATTGTATATCTATCCAATGGTCAAGATATATTCATTGGAAAACAAATAGAATAGATAGACCATACCAAAAATGCGGTCCGTTTCATGGTCCCATGCTATGCCATTCAAAACATCAATATCCTGACAAATTGGTGGCAAATTAAAATCTATGAAGTTAAAGAAGACTTGGCTAGGCTTAGGCAGATACAAAATTAACGAAGTTTGTATAAAGCATTTACCCTATTTCCTGCTGCTAACAGACCCTCCCTGTAAGACCATATATAATAGATGAGTGGTATCCTACTAAGAGAGTTGATAATGCAAAAAAAAAAAAAGAGGAGGAAAATAAAGGGTTGTCTGATTAACAACATTATATAAAGCGAGTGAAAGTAATACCTCAGTTTGGGAAGGTATATCCATCCCAACACATTACCATCTTTACCCGATATTCTTGCAATGCAGTCAGTCTACAAAACAGTGGATGTATATAAATTGGTTCAGATCAAATATAGTGAGTGAATTGACCCCAATGGGCAGGATTGAACAGGGAACTGTGCATTCTTTCATACCATCCAAACATTTGCCCATACTTCACCATTCACATACTCCAGTTCATTTAGGTTGTGTACTTCGAGTCCTTTGTACCTTACAGTGTGCTTCTCAGCAACTGCAAACCAAAAAAGAAAAGAGAAAAACAGATCTGAATATCAAGTAGGGAGCTAAGACAATATAGGAGATGAAACTCAACAGTTCACACAATAATGAACTCGGATTGGAGATAGCACAATAACTTCCAGTTTCAAATGATGCTAACCTTTCATAGTTTGAGATTCAATTTTGTATAATGTTGAAGACCCATCAGTCCCGAATATAACTTTTCCATCAGTTGCCAACCCCCAACCATCGGGCATCGGATTAGTGAACATTTCAACCTGCAGATGATAAGGATATAAGCAGATAAAAAATAATCACCAACCAAAAATGTGCCATACTACACAGGATTTGTGGTAAACTGGCAATGCTTGATATCTTAACTAGGGTGTCTATACTTCGAAGTCAAAATACTCCCTTAGAAACAAAATTCATATTTTGGTAGAACTAACCGATATTTAGCCAATGTAAGGTTATTTCAACAACAAATAAGCTGGGAGAGACTAAATTGGATTTTCAATATGAGTGAAAGACGACAGTCAGACAGCCTATGAATCATATAATGTGTTCCAGTCAAAGACATTTCTGTAAAATAAGTTAACTATCTGTTGGAGAACTTGGGCACATGCAATCCTTGCAGCTGAAATGAAAAAAAAAGTTAGGCCAATTATAACGTTTCATACCTCATTTTCTACTTGTAAAATGCTAATATCCCACTGTTGGCTATTACATGTATGAAAGAACGCATGTGAATTAATTCAGATTATGAAAATCATAGGGAGCGAAGCACAAACTTTGCTTAGGTTATTTCTGTCATATATGAAAGCAGTTTTCTTCAACCAAGTAACTTGAAACAACCTACAAAAATACATAGCATTACTACATCAGAACCAGGACCTCTGTAATAACAAGATAATAGGGAATTAATTAAAACGTAAAAACAATGCACAGGAAGAGAGAATTTGCAACAAATTTTTTATTTTATTTCCTTCGTTCATTTTGGGTACAAAACAAATGGACTGAACATCCAAGAAGTATGATATCATAACAGTAATCGACTCAGGTGCAAAAGAACTTTAAACCAATTTAAATGAACATGGTCATAAAAATCATTGAACTAGATAAATAGAGATAAAGGTAGATAAGTGTAGGAAGTAGGAACAAACAATTGTTAGCAT
Organism: Plantago major; assembly: GCA_026545765.1. Classification (NCBI taxonomy): domain Eukaryota; kingdom Viridiplantae; phylum Streptophyta; class Magnoliopsida; order Lamiales; family Plantaginaceae; genus Plantago; species Plantago major. The sequence goes on along the minus strand of CM048844.1, from coordinate 3,251,859 downwards.
GTGTACAAGATAAGCTTCTACAAGAATGTACTTCTCAAATCTACTCTGTGTAGGCATTTGTTATGCTCAAGATTTTCTCTACATCATAAAGAAAGACATTGGTAAAAGTAAAGAGGTATAGATTTAAAGACCAACCTGTCATTGAGAAGAGTTAAACCTTCCCCAAAGTGGGCATACTGCATGTTTTGAATAGCCTCAACCTATAAGCAAGAACGAAAAAGCTTTAAATATCTAAAGCTAAGCCTTTGATGCTCCTTATGCCTTAATGAATATGTAGAACTCAAAAACAGTTTTATATGGAAATATAGAAAAAATTCAGTATGCAAGAAATTGCAGTCACAACTGAACTTCTGGATCAACATTTTAAATATGCTTTATACCTGTCCAGTCCGAAGAGCAACTTTCCTGACAGATGACTGCAATTTGAAAGAATAAAAAGAAAGGCAGAACATCAGAATAAACTCTGGATATAAAAGTCAAAAACTAAGAAGCAAATCCAAACAACAATGGCTAATACAACCAGCATAACATTGCACAGGAATCATAAAACTAAGCGTTATTTGCAAGACAAATTTTAGAGCTTGGTTCAGTACTTCTGTAGTTGCTTTATCTGGAACTTGGATTTTACCTTCAGTTTGATGAACAAATTATGTTATTATAGTTGCTATGCTAGCTCAAGTTACTTCACAATAGAGTAAAATAGCAGTCACTATGGTCTGCCATTGACAATCATGTCAATGAGAATAGTATACCGTATATAGACTAAAGTGATGCACAATAGTTGGGTGCTAGAATGATCACATCCATCCCCATTCTCAAGTTAACATCTAAAATATGTACATAGAGCAACATGCCGAACACGCATGCGGACATTCATCTCAAATGCAACAGAAAAGGAAAAAAAAAAAGTTACTGGTACCGCAAACTCACACGCCCATTAAGCCCAGTCGACTCGAAGAGTGTATCATTTCCTCCATATAGAAGCCCCTGAAATGCCAATCCAAGATTGATAAGTAACCTCTATGATTGCACAAGCCTTGTTTACACTTATCACAGTTGAAAAAAAAAGTAAGTAAAATAAAAGTGAAATCCAGTTCAACCAAAAAAGAACAAACACTTCATAAGAGCAACATTCAATCAATTATACACATCATTAAGCAAAATCCCAGCTATTCACAAAATTGAATCATCATTAGCTAAATTACAGAAAACAAACCTGAGTAAAGGCATCAGGATCATGAGGAAACTCGTTGACCACTACACCGCTGTAAATTTGATTCAACGGAGATGAATTGGAACGGAATATGTGCCTCACTTTTAGCGAAACGCTTAGCGAAACCACCACAATTACAATCAAAAGAGCTGAAATGATCAACGAGGCTCGTTTGGAGGTCAAATGAAACTTCGGTATAGAAGGGGCCATGGAAATGCTTGGAGACTTTCTATTGATGTTTTGGTTGGATGAGCGCTTTTTCTTCAGCGATTTGACCGCCATGACAGTGACAGAGCGTACATTGAAGGTTGAGGAGGATCACGGCGGCGATCGGCGGAGGAAATTGGCGGCGATTGGTGGCGGATTTTATTGGTCAACCCCCAATTTTGACTGCTGGCTTGTGAAAAGGAGAAATGGTCGAGATTTTGCCCAAATGTGTTAATTTGCAGCAGTAATTGAGACAAAAAAAATTGACTACAGTTGTTCAACGACTAAGAATTACATCAACATCCCTAGACCCGTCTGCGTCTACATGTTCGGGTAGAATGAATAAGAGATATTGTTAACGACTACATTATATCTATATATTGTCTCCTAATCTCCTTAATGTTATTATCCTATTTGAATCGGAACTCTTTTGCTTTTCGAATCTCCTAAGAAAGACACTCATATGATGTAAGAGCGTGTTCTTGAAATCAGCTAAACATAATTTATTTTTATCTCACTAGGTCTTCAGAGATGTAGAATGCAATGTATCTGAATCATCTCCTGAATGCTCGACTCATCCTGCCTTGATGAGTGGGGATAGTTATATCTCGGGACTAGGATGGCCTCGCCCTACAATCATCTATTAGGATCTGACTACTAATTAACGGAATTTCGACCCCCTTGACATACACGGTTACCTATGCAAAAAGCATCAAGTGAGAAAGGAATTGCACCTTAAAAAAAAAAAAAAAAGGCAGTCAACTAAGCTGGCTTAAAATATGAAAATGGAGAGAATGGAACAAGTAGTGATTGTGCACGCGATTCGTTTGTACGATATTGTACCTGGGTGTTAATCTATATATAGCCAACCTTTCGGGTGGATAATGATGTAAAGCTGACTAAGATGACATGCATCCCATGGATATAATATTGGTCAATGTCGTCAAATGCCTTACAAATTTACTCTTGATGTATTACAATTTATCCCACTTTCTTATAATCGACGTGTAATCTAGAGTATCCCATCTATTAAAAATTTAGTGCTTCAAAATATTTAAAAACACGTATTCTAACTTAATTTTTTAAAATTTTAATCGATTGTCAAACAATATATTAACAATTTTTTATTTTTTTTAGCACTAAAATTTAGCAATTGGTGCTTCAAATTCTGTGGTTAAAATAACAAACAAATACAACCATGTAGACGAATTAGAAAAGATCGATTGTTGAAGAGGCAAAATGCAAATATCCATGAAATTCTCTCCCAAAAATATAAGAAAGAAGAAGAGAAATCGAGAAACAGTAGAAGCCTCCAGAAACAACTCCTTCAATGGCGAATCAATCGAACCTCCTAGAACCCACCCTCCTCTTCATCTTCCTACTATATAAACCCTTCTCTCACCATCTCACAATCAACTCAGAAATTCACTCAGCAGCATTCTCAACGATCCAAACCAGCTCACAAACAATCTCAATTTCCAGTATCTCGTTAATTTCTGCGCTCGAAATCAATGGCGGAAGCTGAAACATTCGCATTCCAGGCCGAGATCAACCAGCTACTGAGCTTGATCATCAATACCTTTTACAGCAACAAGGAGATTTTCCTGAGGGAGTTGATCAGCAACTCGTCTGATGCGTTGGATAAGATCCGGTTCGAGAGCTTGACGGATAAGAGCAAGCTCGATGCTCAGCCGGAGCTGTTTATTCGGTTGGTGCCGGATAAGGTGAATAAGACGCTCTCTATTATTGACAGTGGTGTTGGGATGACTAAAGCAGGTAATGTACTTGTTTTGGTTCGTTTTTGTTTCGTGTTGCTGGATATTTTATGCTGCCTTTTGTGTTTGTGAATGAAAATTCTCGAATTATGCATCTGAAATTGAATCGTTTGAATTTGGATATGATGATAGTGATCTATAGAATTTAGATGTCATAATCTAAATCTGTTATCTGTTGAACAAACTGCTAGTAAAATTTAATTGTTCGATTGTTTTAATCGAAATGCTTGCTATTCATGATATAATGGAGTCTCTAATATGAGAAATAAGATGAACAACTGAGTAATGCCTAGGCTGAGCTGCATTTAGTGTGAGCTTTGTTATGAGTCTGTCGAAATCTGAAATGATTTGATATGATGCTAGTGAATTACAGAATTTAGATGTTATCATCTGTCGTATGTTGAATGGAACGCTAGTTAACTCTAATTGTTCGGTCATTTTAATCGAAATGCTTGCGTTATGAGTTTGTTGCAAACTGAAATGATAAGGAACTCTGGAACTCAGAATGTTATGGAACGGCGAAGCTAAGCTCAATCCGATTGAAAGTGAGTTATATTGTGATGAATTGTATGAATAGCTGTGCTGATGGATAATCTGCTGTTGAATTTCACAGACCTGGTGAACAACTTGGGAACAATTGCGAGGTCTGGCACCAAGGAATTCATGGAGGCCTTGCAGGCTGGTGCTGATGTAAGCATGATTGGGCAATTCGGTGTTGGGTTCTACTCTGCTTACCTTGTTGCAGAGAAGGTTATTGTCACCACTAAGCACAACGATGACGAACAGTATATCTGGGAGTCACAGGCTGGCGGTTCCTTCACTGTTACAAGGGATACTGAGGGTGAGCAGCTTGGTAGGGGAACCAAGATTACTCTCTTCCTCAAGGAGGACCAGTTGGAGTATCTTGAAGAGAGGAGAATTAAGGATCTCGTGAAGAAGCATTCTGAATTCATCAGCTATCCAATTTACCTCTGGACTGAGAAAACAACGGAGAAGGAGATCAGTGACGATGAGGATGACGAGCCTAAGAAGGAAGAGGAAGGTGATATTGAGGAGGTTGATGAGGAGAAAGAGAAAGATAAGGGTAAGAAAAAGAAGATCAAGGAAGTTTCTCATGAATGGCAGCTTATTAACAAGCAGAAACCAATTTGGCTTCGAAAGCCTGAGGAGATTACCAAGGATGAGTATGCCTCTTTCTACAAGAGCTTGACTAATGATTGGGAGGATCACCTTGCTGTCAAGCACTTCGCTGTTGAGGGTCAGCTCGAGTTCAAGGCAATCCTCTTTGTTCCTAAGAGGGCTCCGTTTGATCTGTTTGACACTCGTAAGAAGATGAACAACATCAAGCTCTATGTCAGGAGGGTGTTCATTATGGATAACTGCGAGGAACTCATCCCTGAGTACCTTGGGTTTGTTAAAGGTGTTGTGGATTCTGATGATTTGCCGTTGAACATCTCCCGTGAGATGTTGCAGCAGAACAAGATCTTGAAGGTTATCAGGAAGAACCTTGTGAAGAAGTGTATTGAGATGTTCAATGAGATTGCAGAAAACAAGGAGGATTACAACAAGTTCTACGAGGCCTTCTCGAAGAACTTGAAGCTTGGTATCCATGAAGACAGCCAGAACAGGACCAAGTTGGCTGATTTGCTCAGGTACTACTCTACCAAGAGCGGTGATGAGTTGACAAGCTTGAAGGATTATGTTACCAGAATGAAGGAGGGTCAGAAGGATATCTACTACATCACTGGTGAAAGCAAGAAGGCTGTGGAGAACTCACCCTTCCTGGAGAGGCTCAAGAAGAAGGGCTATGAAGTTATTTACATGGTTGATGCCATCGACGAATATGCAGTTGGGCAGTTGAAGGAGTACGATGGCAAGAAGCTAGTCTCAGCAACCAAAGAAGGGTTGAAGCTCGACGACGAAACAGAAGAAGAGAAAAAGAAAAAGGAGGAGAAAAAGCAGTCCTTTGAGAGCTTGTGCAAAGTGATCAAAGACATTCTTGGTGACAAGGTTGAGAAGGTGGTCGTCTCTGACAGAATTGTGGACTCTCCATGTTGCTTGGTAACTGGTGAGTATGGTTGGACAGCGAATATGGAAAGGATCATGAAGGCTCAGGCTTTGAGGGATAGCAGCATGAGTTCATACATGTCAAGCAAGAAGACTATGGAGATTAACCCTGACAATGGAATCATGGAGGAGCTCAGGAAGAGAGCCGAGGCTGACAAGAACGACAAGTCGGTGAAGGATCTTGTGTGGCTTCTGTTTGAGACTGCTCTGCTCACTTCTGGTTTCAGCTTGGATGATCCGAACACGTTTGCTTCGAGAATTCACAGGATGCTGAAGCTGGGTTTGAGCATTGATGAGGAGGAAGGTGAAGAGGATGTTGAAATGCCTGCACTGGAGGAAGAGGGCAATGAGGAGAGCAAAATGGAAGAAGTCGATTAAGCAGAGTAAGCAAGCAGTCAGAATAACCTGGTCAGGAAAAACAGTTCTAGTTTTCCCCATGTAGTTTTAGCATTTGAGTCTGTGTCCTTTTCTGTCAAATATAAGTGTCTTCAGTTTTAGTTTGGTCGTCTGTTGAGTTTGTAATGCTTTCTGTGGAATGAGGATTGTTTTGTGAACTAAATCTGATTATCAAGTGAAAGAGTGTTCTTCAATTCACTTCAATTGTAGTCTATCATACTATTCATCAAATTTAAACCGACAACCAGATACGCTCTTTAAAGGGCCAGAAGGAAAGAAAAAGAAAAGGAAGGGACTAAAGTTTCGAAATGAAACAAAGATTTGTTCATCTACATGGACATGAGAAAAGGAGTCTGGATTCGAAACTACTTGGAAAATGACAAGTTCTGGTAGAATTTTTTTATTCCGTATTGAATTCGTTTGAGATTTTCACAAGAAAAGTAAATAATTAACTTCAGGTTTGGGTAAATTAACATAGCAAGCATCTGGCAGATTTGGAAGTTGAAAAACGAAAGTGTTTGTGGGAAACGAAGTGCTTGTGACAACTACCCTCGCTAATATCGAGCAATGCAGTATCAATGGATAGTCAAAAAATACCCGGAAATGGAAAAACGGAGATAGAAGGGATATTACGAGATTAAACACCTACACTGGATGGGCGGTTCAATGCCATGTCTGCGTGTGGAAGAAGCAGAGATCAAAGCTCTGCTCCATAACCTCCAGCTTGCTTGGGATCGCTGGTCTTATTCTCATCGTTTGCGAAAATTGATTTTAGAGATTCTTCACTAGCCCTGATCGCCAATTTCAAGTGGATTCCCATAAATGGAAATATTGCAGCTGAATCTTTAGCTACTTCTGCCTGTTCGATCTTCAATGGTGACCAAATTTACAAGATGCGTTCTTGAAACATCCGCAACAAAATTTACACTTTTGGGCTCATGTAGACCAAGGGCACTTGGTTGCTTGCTCCACCAGGGAAAAAGTTTCCCTGGAGGATTAATATTAATCGTTAAAACGTTCTTAAGCTGATGGATTGGAATAATAATCTAGATAGTTTTGAAAAAGATTACGGAGAAGCAAGATTCTTTAGAAATGTAGGTGTAAATTCCAGAGGGAAAAAAAAATTGTCACACTGCACGGACTGAACCAGGCAAAGGTCGTCTATAGTGAGAATTGGATGTAAATAATCAATGCTCAGATTCAAGTTATGAAATACCCCACTTGGTTAAATTTGCTACTTCAAAATTTTATAACTTCAAGCAGAAATTAAAAAATTGCCAGGCTCATAACAAAAATTTCAGTATCAAAGGCTGAGTTCAATTCATCAAAAACGCCAACTAAACATTGATTAATGGAAATTAACTGGGGGGTGCACCAAAGCCACCTGAGCCTCTTCCAAAACCAGGGCGGCCGCCAGTACCCTGCGTGCGTGTTACAATGAAATATGTGAGAATCAATTTTATAGGAAGACAGCTCAAAACATCAAATCTTTTAACAACATGATAGAGAACACAAGTATTATACATAAGATGACAGAAACAATTGTATCAGTACATGAGAAATCGAGCATTACCCTGAAGGCAGGTTGGTACTCAGCAGGTGCTCCACCTTTCTCACCACCGAACTCACCTGGTGGCCCTCTTGGTCCACCACGGTACCCATCACGGTCACTAAATCTGGGCCTATCACCATCTCTGGGAGGTCCACTGTGATAACAGAACAAAGAGCACATAAACACTAGAAGTATGATAAAGCTTCATGAACAAAAATATTTCAGGTAAAAGTAAAAGATAATAACTAGACTAAGCAAACCACAAACAATTATGTATAGCATCTCTACAGTATGCAAGAACACAAGAACCAAAACTTCTTAGGATTATTTGACAAAACACTGTCTACGGTCTAGAGAATTGAATGTGCATGTGCATTTATTTTCAAAAGTGAATTGACACCAAAAACACTATTCATCGTACTAGTCTAAACCAGAAAGATATTTCCAAACTTGAACAGCATGTAACAGCAATAATCCATTAAACTTTATTAGCAGAACAATGTCAAATCAATGCATAACAGATATGCCACAAGATGCTGCAATATAGTTTAACAAAACAGACCGCTAACATCAGTAACATGCAAGCATTCTATTAAATTTGGAAACTAAACAAATGCTCTTGACAAGAGATACTACAACACAAAGCCCTTGGCATAAAATCAACACCTAAATCAAGACAGCTATCTCATTGATGACAACATAACAAATAATCAAAGCAACTAAACATATTCCTAATGTCTTCAAGTCAAGAAGAAAACACTGCATCTAACTGAAACAAACCAAAGAACAGACCTATAATCAATTAGGCTCACAGGAAAGTTAAAATAAATCATTAATTGAACAACTAAACCTACTTAAGACAATATTACAAATAATCTAAACAGGCCTAATGTTTCTTCAAACCATACAGAACTAACTACAACTGATAACAAACTAAACAGACATCACGAAAGACACTCAAAAAAAATTACAGCAGAAACAGTAACGAGCAAAGCAATGCAGCTCAATTTACCGTGGGCGGTCGCCAGGTGGTCCACCAGTGGGACGTCCAAGAGGCTTGGCAGATTTCTTCAAGGTTGCAGGAACAATCTCAGAGGGGAGATTGAGGTAAGTACGGAGGAACTCTATCCCATCATTAGTGAGATACCAATAGTAATGCATCCAAGCAAATGTCTCCCGGACATACTCCTTCGATTTAAAGCTCTGCATGAGTTTGATGACCTCCAAATTGGGGACATCGATCTCTGGGTGCTTTGCCAAGTTGTAGTCCTTCTTCGCAAAGCAAACACCCTCTGCATACCAAATCAGTAAACCGAATCAATTGACAATGCCAGTAGAAAGTATTATATCTAATAAAACTACTACTATTCCACTAATCTGTCATCTAAATGACTAAATTATCGAGAACGTTTGAAAACAGAATGCTCAATCTATGCGATTATGTAACATAAGAATTCGGAATTAATCAGCAATGGTCTTAAATACTACAAATTCAATAAATCCACAAACGATTAATCTAATCCAATACTAAATGCATCGAGAACCAGAAAATGCTTATAGGTGGCTATTAAACGGCGAAATAAATCGAAAATGATCGTAAGAGCTAAAAATCCGACGAAATTACTAAACGATTACTGTAAAATCGTCACAAATTGAAAAAACGAACACATAAAAGTGATATAGACAAGCTGAAACTGACCTTGGAAGAGGTACTTGCTGATTTCTCTGCGATTTTTCTCGGAGATGATCTGACATGAAAAACACAAAAAATTAGTTCATCATTTAGCTAGATTGATGCAAAAACAGGATTAATCGTAGAGGATTTACCATGGTTGGTGAGCTAACGATAGAGGAATCAGAGGGAGAAACGAGATGACGCAGCTGAACTGTAAGAAGAAGAAACCCTAGATGATGATACAGACGCTTTTATGCTAGGGATTCGTGGGCTTGGGTTGGGTTTGCCGTTTGTGGGTTACCGGATGGTCCAATACATTTGCCCTTAATGGGCAGGATAGAGCTCATTACCACGTCCACTAGTACTCCGACTAGGTTTAAAGCGAGTCGATAAGGTAACTGATTATACACGAGTACTCGACTACTAGGTGTTAATTCATACTATATTTTTTGAAATCTAAGTGTATGTTCTGGTAAGGTGGTGATTCATAATTGATAGCTGACCGATAAAATTATAGGGGGACAATAATTTTTTAAAGAAAAACTACATATAGTTAATTTTCAAATAAGTCTTATTGACATTCACAAAAAAAAATTGAGTCGAATTAACTTATTTTGATCAGGTAAGGTAGAATAGCTTGACAGGGTGACAGATATGGCTTGTTGGGTTTGACAAAGATGATGTATCGAATATACGCTTGAAATGTTGGCTATTTCTTCCAATTTGCAAATGCATTTTAGTATGCAAGTGTTCGGGCTGTTCTCTTAATCATCACTCGAGTCAACACACACTACACATTGGAAATAATTACGAATTATGATATCACCAACTTTTAAGTGTTGACAGTTTCCTCTAATTTTGCATCATTTTATATACTAGTAGTACTCGTATTAAAGAAGTCTTTCATATAACTCGGGATTGATTTTTAACGAAAGGCCCTTTTAATTCATCAGCCGTCCAAATCTCCAAATAACAAAATGACTACAATCAAAGGTAAACTACTGTATTTATTGTACCACTTTGCGATCGTCAAGTTTAAGACTCATCATCAATCAGGATACGAAGTACATTACAGAAACAAAATGGTGCAGAAAAATGCCTTTGGCAATCCAAAATTCACCAACTAATTTCCAGGCATCCCAAACCGAACCAGTTACAGTACCACTTCAAGAATTGCTTCCTAACCAGTTCCACCGAATTTCAGCTCTGCTTTCGCCCTTCATCCATTACTGCAGATGCATCTGAAGTCGATTTCTTGCAGCTCCACCAATGCCAGCCCTAACTAAACGTGAATATGACATGTTTCTTTTTTTGTTTTCGAAAGAAGGAACTTAAAAGCTTCCCTGTTTTCCATGTTACTCCACTACTAATACAAAGACCAATAAAAGGAAAAAAGAAGAAGAAAGAATTCTACTGCCTATTTACTTGATCAAGATTGTCTTCCTGTACAGACATAACACAATCATTAGCCATCTCATGATACCGGACCTCACCACCATTTGACATTGTTCTATCTGACTCATCGTCGCTGCTATATTTTCTTTTCATAAGCTTGGGAACCAAACGGGTTACCCCGTTTGCTTCTACTGACTCATCACCACTGTTTATTCGTTCAAATCGAACAGCACTGACCTTTCTTGCATTTCCTGCTAAAATCTGCAAAAATTGGTCACACGAATATTGGTTAGTAACCAAAAAGATTGCACATGCTGGCACAAGTACTAAAGATTGTCGTCTACATGAAGTGAAAATACTCAAGAGTGCTTGTCATTAATTACCATGTTTTCACAAGCTCACACCCATAATGAATATTTCAAATTATGCAACTAAAAACCTATCACGTATTGCTGACAGGAATCAGGACTAAAAATGCAAATCTGTCATACCTCAAGCTTAAAAATTTGTGTCTTTTCATTTTCCTCTTGTCGATCAGAATCTTTCACATTATAATCCCCATGATCTTCGCGGATTTCTTTTTCAAGGACTACTTTAATGGTCTCCCCAGTCCTTGGGATATATCCAAATGCCTCACAGACGAAACCTGACACTGTCTCATACTGGTGACCCTGCATAATTTACAAGTCTTTAACAGAACTCCTCCGAGAATGTATTTGTAGAAGTCGGATCATGTTAAGGTTTGTCTTTTTTAAAGAATTTGCATACTAAGAAAACATGGCACATATAATTTCAAATTGCTGCAGCCTGAAGAGATTATTTCAAGGCCTTCCGGAACAGTAACCCGTATAAACTTTGTAAGTTGCACTCATTCTCTTTCTGAAAGGCAGTAAGTTCTCCAAGGTTCAGCTAAGACTAAGAATAAACATGAAGGAGCACAGAAACCCTTAAGAGTACCAATGCACAACTTCAACATCGATTTTTGTATCACGGGCCAAATGCCATACTCAGGTAGAGCATGAATCAGTCCAGAATTTAATTCATGAATAGGAACCATGAGGATGCATAGAAAAGTAACAGTAATAAGCCAAGTAAAATGGAAGTACCTCGGGCATTATTATGTTAAGATCTTCAGAGAGTTGATCTATTGACGTGTTAGCATCCACATCATATATGCCTTCAGCACGCATGACAATGTAGCCAGTCTTTTTATCAATCTCCTCCTGTCACATGGTAAAAAATATATGAGATACACAAACAAGGATACAAGCGAAGACTGTGGCTATCTATTAAAGCTACTCAGTATAACAAGCAGGTTTATTCTTTTAGCTATAAATAGTCCGAGCTAGAGGCTAAAAAAGCAGCATGAACCATTGCATCTCCGGAAAGGTCCCCCAGTGGTCTTATACAACGGAGAATGTAGAGCCCCGAAAACATTAAATGGACTTGCTATAGATTTACACTTTTGGTAAGAATAAAAGATAACCGGACATGCCAAAATGAATGGAGCACAGAGAAATTAAGAAATAATTTCCAATAAACTTACTTTAGAATCATTTTCATCAAATATTTCACCAACAATTTCTTCAACCACGTCTTCTAGGGTCACTATCTGTGAGATCATTAGAAACTTGATCAGTCCAGACAGATTGACATGTAAGTGAAAAATAAACCGAGCAACTTTCTTTAATGTAATATATCTAGAAGAAAAGCTTACTCCAACAGTTCCTCCATATTCATTCAGAACAACTGCCATGTGCACCTTTCTAATGCGGAATTCTCTAAGAAGATTCCACACAGACATTGAATCTGCAGTTTGCACCAATTCAACGTCACAATGGATTGTGAACTTAATCTAAGTTTACAGAGCACGTATATACGCTACACAGTTCATCTAAGAACAACTTATGAATTCCTCGATTAAAACTGAACTTTTTAGGACTGACTTGCAGATCAAAAGAAATAAAATGTGACTCACCAGGAACAAAGTATGCAGGTTTGTGTGCCATATCTCCCACTATAGAACTTTCTAGATGTTCGCCCTTCAAAATCAAACAGAACATGATTCTGCAGGCTATGAGATTTTTGTTTACGATTAAAGAAGATGAATACAAGGTGGGAAAAGTAATGATGCATCAGAAATTAGTTCACCTTTTGTACGTAATCCAGTAGATCCATTGCATATGCAATACCAACAATATTATCAATGCGCTCCTCAAAGACAGGCACCCTATAAAAAAGTCAACACATTCCTTAGGCTGGTCATAAAATGATTAAGCTATGGTGAAACAAAAAGTACCTAGAATATTGATGACCCTTCCATGAATTGTGGAAATCGACAAGTGTTGCACCGGCATCAATTGCAACCACGTCAACAAGAGGCGTCATCACCTCTCTAACGTGCGTATCTTTAATCTCCAACACATTTTCAATCATATCCTGTCAAAGGAGGGCCAGTTAAGGTATTTCGAAATGCAAATGGTGAATACAATACAAAGCAACGCCACAAGTATCAAATACACCACTTCCAATTCACAGAAAAAGCATAATCAGCATCCTCATAAAGCCAGCTTAGTTACCTGCTCTTCCTCCTCGATAGCTCCACTCATCTCTGCTCCACGTAACATCAACTTTAGTTCATCTTCAGTTACATATGGTTCACTGATACATCAAAACAACATGGTTGAGCAACATGCTGATTTGAACTTTGACACCAGCGCCAGATAAGAGCAGCCACATAGTGACAAGAATTGAAGGAAATAGCTACATTAAAGCATATAACTAACTCTTTAACATGGATAATATTTCACATATATAGGAGAGAACCCAACAACAATTTATGTAGTCGCTAATCAAGAAACTAGAACATGAAACGACGATAGCTAATACATCACACCACATTCTAGTTTAAAGATATTAAGATGGCAAGAAAAGAAAGGTGGAAGAAAGTACAAATGCTAGAACATGAAACAATGATAACATATCAATAAATCGCACCTTCTCCCTTTCAAACCTAGCATTTTCAGCATTCCCATTGAGAGATATGTAACAACTCTTCCCACAGGATATAGTACCAGAGAAAGCCACGCAACGGGCCTGACCTAGACGCATCAGAAATTGCAATTCACCAAAGAAAGGTGAAAAAGTCATGGTCTGTAATACAACTGCCTATTGCTTTAAATTCATTTCAGGGGAGGGGGATCAAATTAGAAATGCACAAACTATTGTAGCTTGATAAGAGTTCTAATATATAATTCTCAACCAGTACTGCCTAATACTTACCACAAATCTAGCAACCTCAGTAGCATTGTGAACGGCTATACTTTTTGGAGTAATTTCAGTGAGGAGTAAAATAGCAACCTGGTAACATCAACAGGTTAGTTAGCACTTTTTTTTTTTTTTTTTTTTTGGGGGTACCAATTATGCTGTAGATGTTAAGCAAAACACGGACTCATTTAAGATAGCAAGGGGAAACAGAAACATAGTGTGATAGTACATCCATGTTGAATGATAGTAATAGGCTAATAGCTACAGAAGGAGCTAAGTCTTCTTTTCATTAATGAGAACAAAGTAGGATATGCTGTTGATTGTTGATTGTACCTCAAGGGGGACGTATGAGTGCTAAGAGAGACATGAACAGAGATGCACATTGCACTACATTATGGGACTGAAGGAGTATAACATAGTAGAAATCTCTAAATATTGACTATTGTAAATGCTAGGGACATCAGACATACAGTCATAACTCCGGTAGCAGCACTGACACCGGCTTCACCAAAAATAGCAGTTGCAGCTTCAGTGACTAATGCTGTAGCACCAATATTCACCACTCTGAGCATAAAATGTTGTGTACAATAAGCAAATGTGCATTCAAAGGATAAATAGAAAAAGTAAATAAGGGAACACAAGAGCAATACGTGGTCCCTATGAGGATAGTCGTCAAGAATCTTGTAACATCATTTCGTAGCATTTTAAAAACACCATTATCAGATTCTTTTTCAGCCAATTCCCGCACCTGACACAAGCATATTAAGAATTTTACATACTATCCCATGGGGGGCGGAAAAACATTGTTTTACAGTAGAAGAGACAAAACATACTAAATAGAAGCAGAATAACACTCAACGCCTGTAGACATTTTCTACATAACTCTCAAGACTGGGTGGTAAATTATATACATAACTCTCAAGACTGAGTGCCCTTCAGACTAGCAACAGAAGCATATCACAGACTCATTTTAATCCTACCAAAGCCTAACTTGACCTTCAATAACACCACACTGAAAATTCCAATTAAACTCAAAACGCAACCTGAGCAAATCAACACTGTCAAACTAAATGCGACGGTCTACCCAAGTATCTTGTCTAAGCATTCGCCTACTTTTGCACAAAAACTACGCCAAATCCTTGAGTGAGAGAACAAATATACGTTTAACTAAGGACACTATAAAAAACGTACAAATGAAATCAAATTCCACAAAATAACCTCATAAACAGGTAATTTAACAACTTCCAATACTAATTGTAACTCTTAAGAGACACAAGTTATCCTTGAACACCGAAAACCAACATTAAATCCTCAATACCTTCCACGGCCAAAGTGTAGTTATCGACGTCTCAGCCATTGAGAAGAAAGCCGAAAGGCTCAACAGTACAGCCAGAATCAACCCCTGCTCCTTAAAAAGAGTCAAAACCTGCAAAACCTTAGGCCACGAGCTCTTCAACGACACCAAATTCCTCTCCCAAAGCGCATACCCCGCATTCGCAACCCCTTCCACCGCCAACGCCCTCCGGCAGCTCAACACCACAACCACACCAACCGCTGCCGCAGCAGCAATAGTCACCCCTCTCCTCAAAACCTCCCCAACTCTTCCATCACCAACGTCACTAGCACCACCACTACCACTACCACTCGCATTCTCACAACAATTCGATTTCACAATTACCGAACAATACGGCACAACTCTCCTCCTACTAAGCGAGCTGAAATGGAACACCGGCAACCGAGTACGACAACCGATTAGCCGGAGACTTTCCGGCGGGAATTTCAAATTGGAAATGCGAGTTACCGGAAATGAAGGAGTCCTTCTGGTGAGCACCGCGGCGGAGGATCCACTCTCGGCGGCGGCGGCGATTGCCGCTGATGCAACCATGAAACTGTGTTGTGATTGGAGAGATTAATGGAGATTTTGATGCGGTTAATCTGAATTTGGGGCTCAAATTAGGGTTTGTGAGGTGTAATTTGGAAGCAGATTGGATTTGGAGCTCATCGTCTTCAAGCTGTCAGTTGAGACTTATTGTGGAGCTCTTCGGCCAAACTAAAGTCTAATTTTTCTGCAAGTTGCATGGGTTTGATTTACGGATTTACCCCTCAGAAGATGCTAAGATACTACAGCAAGCTTGCAATTGCGCTCGATTTTATTTTCTTTCTCGCGACGAGGTAGATGCCTTCTGGCTTTTTCTCTTTTCATTTCATAATTCGATATTATATTACATATTTACATGCTGATATACGCGATCAATATCACATATTTAAATACAAACATCACGTAATTAGTTATCCATGCGATCTGCAGGTCCCTTTTAGAGGACAACTCTCTCAACGGTGTTTTTACATCCACACGTCCCCAACTCCGTAATAAGTAAGAACCTTCCTTTTCCTTCGTGCATGCACAGTAGTTTTATTAAGTCATGAGTTGTCAACAGAGGCAAAGTTATTACAAACTAGATTACTAGACAAGAAGGCGGAAAGAGAACCAAAATTCGCATTTACATATCAACATTTGTACTGTAAATTCAAGCCTAACAATACAATTTCCTCTCATTTATTTCATCTGGTCGATATGAACAGGATCCATAAACTGCACAGACAGCAGAGCTTGCACAAGAAGTATAAGTTATGCTTTGTGAAACCTCTCCACACCCGAAACAACCATATTCCTATCCAGACCAACAAGCATCCTTGATACCAAACCACCGCACTATAAATTATTTGGATTGGCAGGCATACACACCAAATTAAGCTGTGTCATCAGATTGACTAGCAAGGATGCAATCTGTTACGTCGTAAGTACTGTCCTCTGCCTCGATTTCATAAGAAGAAAGAAGTCTCCTCTGCAGAAGTGTATCATAAAGCTCAGGATAAATGAGTAAAAAAACATGAACCATTTAGCATTTGATGGGAGAATAAACCATTTTTAAGCCCTAGCAATTAAGCATTTTAACTAGAGGAAGCATGAGATGATACAGTTATGGGTCTGGTGAAACATCTGGAAATTGATCAATAAACCTGCGTATGTGCATGGACCTTGTGGCTAAAATTCAACCATGTGCACTTGTTACGTTCATAAATGCAATTATTACAATTTACAATGTTTCAAGTGATGTGAAGTTCAGCACAAGGACTATTCGACAGGATTCGTTTGGAAATTATCATTCCAATTGTGTGTGTGTGTGTGTGTGTGCGCGCGCGCGTGTGCGGGCACGCATTTATATGTGTGGTTTGCTAATAACTGGAAACAAAGTAGCAGCTGATTGACAAGAATAAATTAGAACTTACATGCTCCTCGAAAGTAGGACTGGCCAAATTGACAGAGAGGTTTCTCATCAACAATAACACCTATATCAGAAGTCATATGAAGGAACATCAGATAAATTACAAAACTGTGTATAAATGCATACTTGACATTTTCCAGGAAAGAAATGAAGAAAGTGAAATATTTTTTCTGGGATCATACTGTTTCAATGTCAATCGGATCCATCTTCTTCAATTGCTGCAAGTGACCGGTGACATTAGGATCAAAGACACTGCCTATGAAGCCGTATACTTGAGCGAAATCAGGAAGCACTGCAACAAATAATCACAGAAACGGTTCTTAACATACTGTAAATTAATGAAACCTAGGCATATTGCACGATACGAAATGGTCTATGGAAACAAGCCAATTGACAGAATGAGAGAGCAACCGATACGTAATAGGTAGAGCAAAGTCAAAGGAAGAGTAGAGGTGGTCATAATTCAATAATAGACATCGATAATATACTGATTGGGCATCACAAGAATGCAAGGTACTGTAACAAGTTTCTGTTATCGAATTAATGCATTGAGTAACCAAGTTTTAAAGGCCGTAATGATATATTTCAGAAACATCTGGGCTGAGTGGTCTCATACAGTTACATATAACGACGTGGGCGATTGACAGCACTCATGTTAATACCGTCTGCAAAACTATTTTTTGAAGGGGTAGAAGTTGAACCATAGCGCAAAACAGTTATCTAACCAGCAAAAAGGTAGGGATGTTAGTAAAATGCAGCTAATCATCAGGGGAAGGGAGTAGGAAGACATATATGTTCATAAGCTACTTCGGGTCAATCAATTCCATAACACTGAATTTGAATGTATCCAATTTACCACATGCAAAAGGGATGAATTGTGTATAGCAAGCATAGTGTTATATATATGAGTCGCCATATGTGCATTGCAAGCTTAATGTTTCACCCATAACCTTTTCCTCAATAATCACTAGTTTAGTCATCTCACCTGCTACCCTTGTCCTTGGAGTACTCTCATTACTGTTGCTCGAGTAAAAGTTGGGCACCGACTGTCCAGTAGATCTGGCGTCACCTGTTGCAAAAGAGATTTTATTCAGCCTCCAGAGATCCACACCACGATAGTTCAAGTCACATATAAACATAATTGTGATTAACAAGGAAAAGTAAGTGAACCTCTAGTGTCATGTGAAAAACCACCAGTGTGGACGGAATTGTCTGCCCATCCAGGCACGGAAACAGCAGTATCAGGTTGTCTAAGTAGTGCTGGAGAATCTGGTTGCCGCCTCACATATCCAGGATCAGGAACAGCAGGCAATGTTTGGGATGACGGCATCGGTTGTGGTACCACTGAAGCTTCAAAAAATGTGACCAAACTTAAGCTAGGATATTCTTCAAGTTACTATGTCATGAATGAGAGATAACGAAAATACAGGCACTCTTACAAATTTTTGGAGCTTTCTGTGGGTAGGGGTGAGCAGCTTTCCTTTTTGGCCGGGGAGGGGGTAGATGCTCATTTGTTCCACTCTTTTGTACTTTAAGAAAATACTTTTGTGCATGGCTACGTATCTACAAGAGAAGTCAGTGAGCGTTACAATCACGAAACATTAATTCCTAAATACCAATGCTAACCAAGTGCCCCGAAATCTTAAGGCGCTTTTTATATTGTTCACAGAAATTATCACATGGAAAAAGAATTTACACGACAAACTTTCCACGGTTGATCAGTATAGCAGATTTCCCAAATCAATTCAATCTGTTTTCAACACTCTATATTAGCCATTATCTCTATGTAGAACCCTCATTTGACAGAAGAAGTCAAGGCTTTCAGAGAATAATTACCTAATAGCATGATAGCTTCACAATCATACTTCCAAAACTTATGCAGACAAATTTACTAGCATAGAGTGCATGTTCGGGCATTAAAGTACGATGAAAACAAAAGTTCCTAATAAAAGGTGAACCATAGGAGTCATATTACCTGAATTACAGTTTTAGAACCGACAAATGCTTCAATTTTTTTCCAATCACGATCGAAACTGCAGCAAAATCATAAAACTCAGTTAGACAGCAACCATATGAGAGGAATTACCACAACCTAGCCATGGCAAAGACATCATTTCAGAAACATTAAGATGGAAAACACATTTTCTCAAAACCACTGGAAATGATAATATCCCCAATGAGCCAACTCAAAAGCTTGAATATAACACAAAAACCACGTTAATTTCTTCGTCAACCCAGTCGTAAGCCTCCAAACGAGTAAGAACATGGAGAGAGAAAAAAATGGAAATTGATACAAGTTTCTGCAGAGTTAATAAAAAAGACAATAACTTTGGGAGAAATAACAACCCCGAATATCAACCGTGTAAGAGGAACTACCAATACCTAACTATGACACATAATACACTTCAGAAACAACTAGAGTAAAATGGAGAACATATATTTCAACACCACTTGAAATACAAACTTCCCAACGTACCAACTAGAAAACTTGAATGTGACATAATAACTATATTATTTCTTCATTAACCAACTATTAGACTCTCAAAGTGACTAATAACTCGGAAATGCAATAAAAGACCGAATTATAGCAAACACATAACATTATGTTGGATTGCAACCATGTAAGAGGTACTATCAATACCTTCCCTGGGCAAACGAAACATTCCAGAAACTACTATAGTTAAAATTGATGAATCTACGTTTTCAACGCCACCGGAAATGAATACCCAATGAACCAGCTGAATGTAACATAATAAGTTAATAAGCATGTTAATTTCTCCAATAAGCTAGTATTCAACCATCAAGTGAGTATTAGCTTGGGAAATCCAATAAACATCCCCAAATTTCAAATAATTTCAATTCAATGAAAACTCAAAAAAGACACAACTTTGAGAAAAATAACAATCCAATAAGCTAGTATTCCAACCTTCAAGCTAGTAGTACCTTGGAAACCAATTAAAAATCCCCAAAATCCAAATAACCCCTAATCCCAATTCAATCAAAACTCCCCCAAATCCCACATTTCGTCACCAAAACCCTAACTTCAACCCCAAACAATGAAAATAACGAAATTCTCCACACTTACAGCTGAAGAGCCTCTAGAAACTTGTCGTGCTCAGGCTCAGTCCAGCTCTCGCGTGACTTGGTAATCGTGTAAGGTTTCCGGACCTTCTTGCTCGCGTCATCGCAAGACGACGTCGTTGCGGCAGCTGGAGATGGAAATGAGCCGAGATTCGGCAGGGCCATGATGGTTGGGTCGAAGCAGAAGGCTTCAGCTGGAGAATTTGCGTTTGTAGGGGTGGTATTGAGTGACACCATCAACTGTGTGTGATGTGCGTGTTTTTTGCTTTAACCTTTACTCTGAGATTAAACGTTTCTGGTTGGGTTTTAACTGGTGAAGAAGAGGAAGAAGAAGATAGAAAGATCAAAGATGAAAGAAGTCGATCGTCAATTTGTTTTGATGAATTGCAAATTTACCCCCTTCCGTTGAATTCCTCTGATTTTAAGTATTCCCTCCGTCTCATAGGTCCATCTCACACTCAACCTCATATTGAGCTGAATTCGAATTTAAAATTAGATTATGGAACTAATTAAAATAGCGTGTATAATGTAAGATTGAATGAATAAAATTATGAGAGAGTGGATAAAGTAGAAGATGTATTTCAGATTTTTTTTTTTATTTAAGGTGCAAAAGGTTGAGGTTGAGACGGCAAAAAAGAGAAAAGTGAGAAGTTGAAACTGAGACAAAAGGAGTATATCACTCTGTATGAAATTTATGTGATTATATATCCCTCCGTCCCGGAGAACTTCATACATTAGGGTTAGCGCGCAGTTTTATGCGAAAAGTTAAAGTAATAATAGAATATAGAAAATGTGGGAAAAAGTGTACTTTTAGTGGCAAAATGTGTAATTTGAGTGTAAAGTTGAAATTGTTTATTATTTGTTGGGTGTGGAGTAGCTTACTTTTTTGGTAATGTATGAAGTTCTGTGGGACGGCTAAAAATGGCAAATGTATGAAGTTCTGCGGGACGGAGGGAGAGTTCGATATTAATGTACAATTGCAATATTTTGAGAGAAGTGTTGATTAAAGCGTTGAAATATGATTGTAAAAGTATATGTAGAAATGTGTCATGTGATAAGATTGAAATATGATTAAGTAAACGATGTATTTTTTACTACAACTTAGAGACTTATTTTTAAAAAATGATATTATCACTATTACAGTCATATTACATCAATTTTTAACTAATATTATCAATAATATCAAATTATTAATTAGTATTACATAATTATCACTCAATCTATCACAACTAGCATATGCTCTATATCATAAATCAGCTCTCGACTCCGCCTAACCAATATCCTACTTAAATAGTTAAATTGCAGTAGAATTATAAGTTCATGTTTATTCAACATATCAAGTGAAGTTAAACCATCTATTGTGAACAACTTGTTTTCCAAAATTATTGAACACTTTTTTAGACAAAATTATAGGACACTATCAGAAAAACAATACTATGGGAGGGAGTTTTTTGCAATTTACCTTCGTATCGGTCCTTATTGTGGGCTTTCCTACGAGTGGGCCGGTAGCTTTAGTTACAAAGCTGGTTAACCCAATTATCACATGGGTTCAGAAGGAAGTGGCTCTCACATATTGGGCTGGGCTGAGTCTAGCTAACATATATCTTTGAAAACTGAAAAGTTCATGAAGTTGGAACTGCAAGTTTATGGAGTACGAATCGAGTACCCGTGGACCGTGACGGGTTTTTCCGAATGAAATATTGTATTAGTGGAGTGTTTACTTAGTTTGGGTGAATTTCATCCAGTACCCCTCTTAGATGTTCTAATTACACTTGGGTACCAATTAGATCAACAATAACACATAAGTCCAGTTAGATAAAAATCAATTACATATAAGTCCTCGAATTTGACTTTTGGCGATTTAAAACCTGGAAAAGGCATTTATACCCCTGTCCAAATATCAGATTTTATTTCTGGCCAAACAGCCTTAGCTTATCATATGGCGCGTCACGAGGCACGTGTGGACCTATATGTAATTGATAATTTAGTATCAGGTACTAGAATGTAATTGATATATGGCCGTTATTTTCAAAAAAACTAGCCGTTGGGGTAGTTATTTTGAGCCAATTTAAGCCCCAAAACAGTCCATATTCATCCATTTTTACTGATCCTTCTTCACTCAAACTAACAATGGAGAAGACCAATGAAATTAAATCGATTTGCGATATTTGAAGTGTCATGGCGAACTATTCTCTCCGTTAAAATGTGTGAACCATGAAGGAAGATTCTATTGGAGATGTCCAACACATGGGTGGTCTGAATGGTGTCTTGTTGAAGAAAACGTTCAAAATGGACGAGGAGATATCATGCAAGCCAAATTGCTATCTGAATTTGTTCCACCACATCAACATACTTCAAGGCGCCAAAATATGGAACACCAAGCTACAAGTGTGCAAACTACAAGTGAAGATGATGCAATGGTAAAACAAAAACAAAAGAAGAGATGTACAACTGCCATGGATACTCAAGAAGACAAATACATGAGAGTTAGGCAACTCATTTGCCTAAACCTATTCTTGTTTGCTGTGTACCTGCTTGTGCAAATAAGTAATGCATTCAAGTAGATTAAGTAGGCAAAGTAGTAGAAGTTGCATGTAGTAGAAGAAGTAACATGTATTGAACATTTTTCCAATGTATGTTTCAATACAAGTTGCAAATTGAGTAGCATCAAAAGTGCCATCATCAAAATAGCCTAACCAAAATCATAAGGTTATAATCAAAATAAACCACCAAATCATAAGGTTATAATCAAAATATATCACCAAAACATCCACCCAAATACTTGATCAACTCTATGGCCCAAACCAATGTCCTAATCCCCTTCCCCTCTTGGTGCCATTGCGCTTACTGCCGGTGCGGTGCAGTCCAGTGCCATTGCCCCTTCGCCAAGATGTCGGTCCAGTGCCATTGCTTCGCCTACCAAGGTGCCATTGCCAGTCCCTTCCTCCACAGGTTGTTCCCTAGCTCTTTTTCTTCCTCTGTTTGCATTTGCAGCCTATTTCAATCCAAACTCAACAAATTTCAATCACAAGCCTATTTCAATCATTAACTACAACTAACAAGTTCCCAATTATGACAAAGAATGAGTTAAGCCATTTCACTTACATCAGCTTGTTCATTTTGTTGAGGTTGAGTAGAAGATGCTTATTCTTTGAGGTAAGAAGAAGATGTTTATTCTTGGTGAGTAGAAGAATGAGGTTGATTTTGAGTTGCAGCTGGATTGGGCTCTTCATCATCTTCCTTATTCTGCAATTAATTCAAACAAAACATGCATATAAGGAACCATGTAATTTGTATCTTAAAACAAACAAACAAACACTCAAATATACTTACCAAAGTTGGACATTTCTGCAGCTTATGCCCTCTCACTCCACATGATCGCACTTAGGTGGCCTCCTTGTTTTCGCATTGGAACCTTAGCCTTTTACTAGGACCTTCACTAGGATGTTTGATCCTAGACATGAGCCTTCGGTGGTCTGAGAACATCAGGTGGTGAACATTCATCTTGAGTTAAATCTTGTGGCCAAAACCTATATTGGGGAACAGGCTGAATCATCATGTCATATGCCCTCAAATAAGCTGCCTTAGTATGGTTGTTACTCAAGTAGTTCTCTCCATCATCCCTATTGTGATTGATAGCATCAAGCATGCACGCATGGGATGCCACTCATATCCCATCTCTTACAATCACAAGTTCTAGCCTCAAGATTAACAATGAACTTTGTATGTAGTCCCCAATCTCATACATGTTGCCTGCCTCAGAAAGCAATCTACATCTTCTTGATTCATCATGTGCATCATTCAGCTTTTTCAGAATCCTTGGCATGACCACTGATGTACATGCATTACCTTTCTTTCTCCTCACAACAATTCTCTGCATGACTTGAGTTCTCAAACCTACATGACATCAAAGAATACAAATTGTTACTAGAGATCTTGTTGTGAAGAACAAAACTTAAAACTTGTTAACAAATTAGATATGTATTACGATTACCTCCATAATATTAAGAATGGAAAATCCTCTAATGGCTCCACCCAAGCATTGAAGCTCTCACCCATTATTGGTGCGATGATCTATCTTGGGTGTTGGATCAAAGGCATGTCTTGCCCAAAATCCAAGTGGAATCCTCATCAAGTAGTCATAGCTTGTTCACTTGCAGTTCTGATCTTCACCATTGCCTTGTTGAATCCATAGTGAGTGTAGGCAGTTGCAGCTTGCCAGAAAAACTTCCTCAAATCAACACTCCTCCATTTTTGCTTGAAATTTTCATAAATATGCTTTACACATTTTCTATTCACAGTTGGTGCAAGTTCTTCAATGGCACCAAACCCTACATTCAAATCAAGTAATGCATCAATGACAATCAACATTGAGTTATGAAATAAGAAATCAAGTAATCAAAGAGATTGTTAACATTACCTTTGTCTATCCGCCATGAAGTGCCAATGTGTCTCAAAGATCCCATGGTCCTAAGAATCTTTCAAGACATTGGAGAAAGAATCCCGGAGATTCTTTGCATTCGACTCAACTATTGCCCAAGCTACGGAAAGATACCAAAGTTGGCATCGATTGCACTCAATAACATCCCACCATATCTCCCTAAGATGACACCCATCAAAGAATAGGAAAGGCTGCATCCATTGAGGAATCCTCTTCTAAGTCCCTCCAACCCACGAAAAACCTCTCAAACAAAGGTGGCCTATCAATGGTGGTTTCACACTCATCTCTACAACCGAGCAGATTAGATCTTATTATCATCTCCATATCTGAGGGCTAATCCTAAAAGCTTCCTCGTGGTTCCTCCAATTATTTCTAAGGCTTTACGCCTTGCAAAACCCTCATATAAGGGACTACCCTAGCTTCTCGTAAACCCATGCTTCTAGTTTCTTGGCACACATACTTGGGTTGTCCCTCAATTGGTCATGTATCTTGGTAGCTAACCAATTTGAGTGCCTTGTTTTGGATCTACCTTTCTCACACATCTATGTCCTCCATGATAGGTCCTAATCATGAATGACATTTCATCATCCATCACTCCTACAATTCATAAAATGTAAGAATAATGAAATGACAGTTTGAAAACCAAATACACAAAAAGAGAACAAAAAAGACAGTTTCATAACCTAACCATACCTGCATGTAATCTCCATTGACAGCCTTTCCCACCACAATGTACTGTGTATCTGTGGGTGTTATTCTTCTTCCTTACCAAATGGAACCCTACCTTCAGTACATACTCCTTCACCCTTCTCCTCAGTTCATGAATACTACCAAATACATCACTCAGTTCACTCAGTTCATCATCTCCACTTGGATAGTAATCTTCAGATGAATCTTCTGGTTGGGCATTCTCTTTCTTCTCATTGTGTTCATTTGGCTCAGCAGACATAGTGGCATTTGCAGTAGCATTTGCATCAGCCTCATCATTCACTACAACATCACCTTGATTTTCATGCAAATCACCCCCAGTTTCCTCATTCTCATCATCTGCAGGTATCACCCTATGAAAACCTATCTCCTCATCCTCACTATCATGCAAATACTGACTTTTTGGAGCCTCATACTCCCAGTCAAACACTTCCCTGTCACCATCACTTTGTTCACCTTCCTCAGCTCCCTCATTTTGAACTTCTTCATTACCAAGTCGCTCGCACTCTTTCTCATAGGAATTTGCATTCCGACTTTCATGTGATTCAGTCTCCACACCTTGGTCATGATAATCCTCATCATCACTATCATCACTACCAGTCTTGTTCTCCTCATCCTCACTCTCATACATTTTTCCCTTCCCTTTTCCCAATTTATCATCATCAACCCAATCCTCAACTACCACATCATCCACCACAGACTTATCTTTGCTGTGTTCCCCTGTTTTTGATTGTTCAGTACCCCCCCCCCCAATATGTTGAGAAAAGATATCTGACAAAAGAGTCTCAAACTCTTCATCTGCAGCCTGAAATTCACTCCCTACAGACTTAACAGGAGTAGGCTCAACATGTCTTGGAATGTAAGGACTAGGGGTTTCTTTGTTGGCTTTTTCAGATGGTTGTGGAGTTTGTGCAGGTGTAGCAGTTTTGGCAGGTGGAGTTTTAGCAGGTGTAGCAGTTTGGGCAGGTGGAGTTTGAGCACAAGGTGGAGATTGTGGAGGAGTAGACTGTGTTGGTTGAGTGACAGGGGGTGGGGGTGTTTCATCATCACTAGGGACATCAGTCAAATCAACATATTCAGGGGAATGTGTGGGATGTGGTCTTGGCTTACAAGTTCTAAACAGATTTCTTCTAGCGATTGTTTCGAGATGGACCTTGGTGGAGGGTACATACTCTACATCAACATCACTATTAACAAAGCTTTTGAATTTTTTGGAGCAAGACATGTCAATAGCCAAAGGTTCAACATCAAAAGTAGTTAAATGCAACTCTACTTCTAGTCCTTGCATATTTCTCTCAAACATCAACCTCACAAATTGAATGATCTATAACATCTATTGTTTCAAAAGAATTCTCAACATAAGCCACCTTTGTAAAAAGCAGAGAACCCTACTTTCCACGTTCTAATATAGCATCAACATCCTTCATAAGTTTAGCATGTGTACCTTGAAGAATCAACGTCGACCAACATGAATTCCTCCCTACCGGTGAAGTCGATGTTAAATTTTGCCCCATTGAAACTGTAATAAGCATCAAAACAAACATATAAGCAGATTAATATTACAAGACAACCCTAGCTATAACCTGCGTATTGAACTACGATACAAACCACTCAAATCAAACACGAAATTGTGGATACTTAGATGAATCCGTACATGAATTACACAAAAACTAACAACAAAATTGAACCTTTACATGTATGAACAAAAATCCCTACCTCACAATGCCGAAATATCGCTGCGAACAGGTGAGAATAGCCGGAATTCGATGTTATACGTGCTATAATGGCCGATTACAGTTTGATTTTCGATGATTAAGAGTACACTGTGTTAGTTGAGTGAAGAAGACGAAGGGAAGACAGATCGGTTTTGGCGGGTGGAGTTTTGGCAAATGAATTTTAACCTAGAAAGGTAAAAAGGTAAAGACTCCAACTAAGGCCATGCTTGTTTGTCCCATAATTGATTTCAGCTTATAAGCTGGTCAACAGATTATTAGCTTTTTGGACTTGGATGTTATTGTTGAACTAAGTGACCCTTAGATACAATGCCCCTATCTAACAGAGGGGGGTATATGTAATTAACCCTAGTTTGAATTATCATGGATAGCAGTATATTTTATCCATCCCAAAACAATGAATTTTTTTTTTTTTTTTTGGTACTGAAGAAACATTAGTCTTTAGACTAAATCAAAGTTAAAGAACGGTACAACGATAGACGGTGGATTGTCCCAAAAGACAGTTCCTTCTAACTCAAAACAAGAAAACTATTTTTAACGGTGGATTAGGAAGTTGTTAGGATTATTGTGTTAGTACTGTTGTACCGTCTAAAATAGTTTTTAAAAATTGAAATTATCAATTACGACTAAGGTTATTTTATGATGCTTTATAATCAATCTATAAAACCTTTAAGGTCAAACATGTTTTATATAAATCTATTTTAGTAACACCGATTCGTATGGAAGTTATATGGCGTTCATAAAAAAAAAAGTATTGGATACCGAATCAACTTGTTGGATTGTTCGTGATCAATCGGGTTGGTTATCGCGGCCGTAACTATAGCAATCATGGGGTAGCAAAATTCATAGTCGGGTGAGTTCCAACCCGCACGAAAGACGTAACGATATGGACACGGTTTCGGAGAGAGGCTCGGTGAAATATTATTTTACGTTTTTACCCTTGTTAATAGTTTTAATTCTAAGTGTGAACGCGCCATCATAAATGCATCAAAAGGATCTTGATCTAGGACCGTTAGATAACATACTATACCTGATTACTAATTTACTAGTACTATCACCTAATCAACATCACCCTGGCCTACCGGATGTGGCACGTTCAGATTCCTTTTTGACTAGTTAATTTTCTTTCTTGCCATGACACAAATTTTAAACTACCACTACCACTATCTAATCTTAATTTTCTTTTTTCCCAGTACGCAGTAGCTACTTAAATCACTAAGCATATATATTTATATTGCATTTATGATTTAACAACGTTTAGATGTTAAACTAAATGTGATTGCTTATGCTACACTATTTAATCACGTGGTGATCAGATCCTCTTAATTAAACGATGTTTCATAGTAGCTTCCAATATGTATCCCGTTTGCTTGACTTGTCAATTGTTATGAACAAGTTTCCAAACCACACGACTTAGATCAACCTTCCACGAACAATGATTTCTAAAGGTGGCTCGTTCTAGGCCCCTTCTAATAGGATTTAATTACAAATCACTCCACAATTTCGAAAAGATCACCCTTTTTGTACTAGTAAAAAACTCTATTCATCTCCTTATATGGTCAACCATGCGGATAAAATGACCCGCAACATATTAGCATGCATACCAGTACAACATTTATTACTACTTAATACTGACTAGCAAGTCGGACAATAATCTCATATTCAAAAACTAGTATTAGTAGCTAAACACTAAACGAGACTATTTGTGGGAACATAACAAGCTGAAACTGCTCCACTACTTCCTTTTCCAGACAAAATATCAACAATTTTTTTGAATCCCAACACACAAAACATATTTCTATAGACTAAAATCGCCACGTAAACACCTGGACCTCCGCAACTAGGTCACGAGGCATCCGTAGTCCAATTTTATTGTGTAAATGATTACAATACTAACCAATAGCATAAACTCGGTTTTACCTTTGAAAAAAATACATTGAAAATTCAGTATTGTCCAAGGGCTTTAGGTACAAATATTCTTATTAGATCGGGCCCAAAAAAATGATAGCGTAGTGAGCACTTCACTGTCACAGCCAGATGGGAATAATTCAACAAGGAGACTTTTCAAATGAGAAATTTATTTGCACAGCAAGGCAATTGACTTGATTTGACTCTATGTACAATTGTTGTTGAATGTAGAGCTACTATATATACCACCACCAACCAGCTCTTGTATTTCAACAAATCCAACACTTTCATAGTTTTCATCTTCTTCATAAATCTCTTAGCCAATATTAAAAGCTTCCATCCCCATATATCCTGCAACTTTGTTCAAGAAAGAAAGTTCTCAAGAATACAACATGAAGGTCAGTGAATGTTTCTAGTCATGGAAATGAGATTCTTAACTTTTCATTCATGCAATTTTTAATTCGTGTCGATTCGTACGTGTCTATACAAAATTAACCCGTCGACTACATATTTCTAAGTGATCAAAGATGTGTAAGAAGTTAATGGTTTTTTGTTTTGCTTGTACAGAAAGTTGTGTTGAAGCTGGAATTTGCTGATGACAAAATCAAGCAAAAGGCCATGAAGAAAGTTTCGGGCATTTCAGGTACTAATCCTTAGACTACTCACTGTGGTCACTAGGTGACCGCGGTTACTAAGGCTCGGGCAGTAAATTTCAATCATAAACAATCACTCATTAATAATTGATCAATATGGTATTTTTTTCCCTTCTTATAGGACTTGAGTCAATTGCAATGGATCAAAAGGACAAGAAGTTGACCCTGACCGGAGACATAGACCCGGTGGCTGTGGTGGCGAAATTGAGAAAAATATGTTACGCGGAAATTGTATCGGTTGGGCCAGCTAAAGAACCCGAGAAGAAAAAGGAAGAGCCCAAAAAAGAGGACGCAAAGAAAGAGGATGAGAAGAAGAAGGAAGATCCTAAAAAGGACGGGGCAAAGGTCGACCCGGCTCACTTTCTAAAGGGTTATCCTGCCTACTATCAACCCTATCAGGCACAACCACAACCGTACTATTATCAACATCAATACCAGCAGCATCCGGCCGCGCTACATGCACCACTGCCGTATTTCAACCGGGGCGTGGAGGAGGATCCAAATGGTTGTGTCATTTGCTAAAGATGGAGAAACGGGAAATAAAATTTCACTCTACACCAACTTCTTGTTGGATAAACAAGTTTTTCGCTTCGTTAATTTTTCATAGTAGATAGTTTGCTTTTGAGATAAAAAAGTCTTTATGAGTAATGTACATATTGGTATGCATTCTGCACTATTATTTTTTTAATTTCTTAGTCCGATATTTCTCTAATATCAACAATTCCTTTTCGATTTTGATCATGATTCAAGCTCTTACTAATTATTGAATGTTTGTCATCGGCAATTCAATTACAACTCTATACTTTATAGTGTCGGTATAACTTATAAGTTCGCACTAAACACCAGATGAAAATGAAGCTCAAAGTTTCGAAAGTACATAATATGATAATACCACTTTAGTTACGAACTTACCGACTAAGATACGGTGTTTCGAGATTAATATTTCAAATTTGAGTACATCATGGAACTTATCCAAATGGCAATATTTCCAGCTAAGGTGAGCAATCTTATGTTCCAACTTCCAACTCATTTGAACAATAATATTTTCTTACATGTCACACTAAGAAACATGTCTACATTCAAAGATGTCTTATTCAAGTTGAAACCATAATAATCTTGTTAAAGTTTGGCCACATCATGAGCCACTTATTTTAGTTGGATAGTGATTATATTATGAATTGTCCAAATGTCATTATTATTAACGGAAAGATTATTTTAATGCACTTACGTCATCATAATTGTGACGTTTATTTTCATTGTTGTCTATGTTTTGGAGTTTTGTTCTCGTGGATATCACTAAGTACGAACTAATCGACCGTCTTACTAATGCTCACGCAGCCAGCCAATTTGGGATTTGCCGCAACAATTGATCGTTACTTGTTTAACTTTTAAAAGTGACATAATTATTAAAGTGACATTAATGATAATTTTTATACTGCCGTTTTCGATGCCGATGGTTTCATCACGGTCAATATTAAAATTGTGGTTTTAGTGTTAAGGATCGCTAGATTCGGCACTTCTTAATCTACATGTTGATTATTCTAGAATATTGGGTCATTACCAACAGTAGATTCGGGTCGATTTTGGACCTTTTGAGACTCATACAATGACAATATAATAGCATATATATGTACCCAATCGTTTAGCCGATATAAAATTGATGGATCGATATTTGATCGAGTAGCCCTATTAAAAGATGGCGTTTAATGAACTAAGGTAACTTAAATTCAAGTTTCGTGATAAAATTGATGGATTGATATTTGATCGAGTAGCCCTATTAAAAAGATGGCATTTAATGAACTAAGGTGACTTAAATTCAAGCTTTGTTAATGGAAACAATACAATTTACAGACCACCACACGGAAAAGAGTCCACTAATGCTCGATTAGTTTAGTCGTATGCACGTACTTCATAAGGATGGGAAAGAATTATACAATCTTTCGTTTTATCTTTATTAGAAGTAGTGGAGAATATGAGATTATATAAATTTTTAGAGAAATGACAAAAATGAGTGAACAATTCCAACATAACGTGAAAAATAGCGAAGTGGACATCTTCCAATCAGACATAATCAGTATGATGTTTAATGTTTTGGATATGAACAAGGTGGTGAAATGGAAGGCAAATCATCATGCACATGTATAGTTATAATTTATCATACATAATTAGTACTACTATAATTTATCATGGTCGTTATCTTAGCATAAATAAAAACGAGGCTGTGTTGTCGCATTTGACCTAACAATAATAACGACACATGATTAAACAATTGTCATTCGACAGATGTGTCGCAAAATGTACATTATGCACTAACGATTACCAACTCTCTTCATATAAAACAACAGATGAAACAGAAATCTTTGTACGCATCTGCATCACTGCATACGAATGAATAATAGCTCTAATGTTATTTCTCAGATCTGGAAACCACGAAGTTCCAAACCACTGGGTAGCATGAACCGTATCTTAACACGAATTGTTCTGTATAAACTTGAACTGAAGTATCGATAACTTGTCATGTAGCTTGGAAGAATTAGTCCTGAGATCTAGCCGAAAACGAAGCAAACTGCAAGAATAAGGTACATGAATGATGAATTAACAACATAAATAGCTCTACAGGTAAGAAAATTACCAAGCTTAAACTCAGAACATAGACTATTCGTACCTGTTTGCAAGAATTTCGGACTATTGTGAAGTGATTAAATGAAGCAGGAGTGGATTTTAAGTGAATTTTAATTGATTTTAAAATATGCTCAAAATAAAATAGGAGAATGTGAAAGTGATCTTGTGATAAACACCCAAGCAGATGCTTCTAAATCAGTAAATAGCTGCTTCGAAACATCAGCGTTTTTCAGATCAAGCTGAAGATTGTCACAATAGGTCTGGTAATTCTGCTACAAATTAGCTACAATCCGTTTTTGAAAGCCTTTTGCAAGAAGACACTAAGTGATTTATGGTTGTTAATGAATTGTAATTTTATGAATATGGATATTCCATGCTTTTACTTTGGTTTCTTCACCTATAGATGGCTTCATATTAGGATTTTCTAACTCTTATGTTGAAATGCAGGCCTGTTGAGGTTGAAAATACAAGCAGTATATTTGTATTGTACCCTTTTCAAGTTAACATACCTGTCGAAATAATAGTGAATTTCGAAAAGAGCTTCCTGAACTTGACATGCTTAGATTTTGGTCCCGACGAGAACTAGATAGTACACGCTGCATAGATGGTGATGAACTATATGTTGGTACCGGAGAGTTTGACACTGGAGTACGATAGCATGAGGATGTTGGTGATGTCGATGATGATCTCATTGAGAGAAAATTGACTTTGATTCTGAAAAGAAAGTTAAACTTGCAGAATGTCAGCATCAATTTATCAGCAGTCGAAATATGACAAAGTCGCCACTCACTTGTCATGGATTTCAACATGCTGGTCGGTCTCATCGTGTATTTCCTCCTGGAGGACGGGGGAAAAATTACTTGGCAAGGATTCAAAAATATCAGAAACGTGCATCGATAGAAATTTATTTACTACATAACACATAAAGAATCACCTGCAGAAGCTCCTCCAATACATCTTCCATTGTTATTATACCAACGACCTCCTCATCTGCAAATCTACTCTTAAGATTTTCCAATTCCTCCCCTGAAATGTTTTCATTATCCCATCTACTCAGCCGTCGAGATATCTGAGATTGTTTCATAGCGGTATCCATTGAATGAGACTTAATTTCATCATTTCTATGAGAATGGTCTAGAACACCACTTTCCCCAAAAGGAAGATCGATTCCTGAAAAGATCAGGTTACCACAAGATTTCAGCTGTTATACTGAGGCAAGAAGGTCAAAAGAATGAGAAACTTAAAGTTACCCTTGGCATGTGTCTGTATAGGCTGAGGATCTGAGCCGATGGTAATATATTGTAGATCAGATTTGTCAATAGCTTCGTGAGATGTTTCCTTCGAATTGCTCTCGGACTTTACAACCACTGCCATGTGGCAATGGCCTTGCTGGAAAAGCTTTAGCACGCCATACAACGGACAATTGTCAGAGACCCTGACATGTGTTTATGCATATGACATAGTTAGTATACCAGAACATGAACATTGGTGCCCCATGGTTTGAAGCTTCTTATACGAACTTCATAGCAAACAACTACTGATTGTTTTTTAAGGCAGCATTGTTTGTGGTACCTGAGAATTCTCCGAATAGTTAAAGTTTTTAGGGGACTTTCATTCTCAGGATGGTAAAACATCAAGTTTTTCACCTGCATAGAATAAAAATCAGTTGCTATGTAACACAGATACG
Source organism: Plantago major (assembly GCA_026545765.1). Taxonomy (NCBI): domain Eukaryota; kingdom Viridiplantae; phylum Streptophyta; class Magnoliopsida; order Lamiales; family Plantaginaceae; genus Plantago; species Plantago major. The sequence continues at coordinate 3,218,192 of CM048844.1, read as the reverse complement.
ATAAGTTGTAAGTCGGAAAGTAAATTAAAGGAAATGCTGCATTTCTTACTAAGATGAGTCCAATTATATTTGCTGGATCATCCGAGTAAATTGGTATTCGACTATGACCTTGGCTCGCAATTGTCTGCATTGTGATCCTGCAGAAACGAAAATCATTATTCCATCTCAAGCATCTTAATTAATAAATATATTGCCCAGGTCTCAGTATACATACATATCAAGTTTACAGTTTATGTCGAGGCAAAAAGCTCTAGAAAGCGGAGTCATAGCCTCCTTCGCAACCTTCTCCATCATGCCTAATGCCCCGCTTACAATATTTGTTTCATCATCTGTCAGATCTCCACCCTTTCCTGCCTGAGAAATTAGAAAATACACAAGTAAAAGACATTACAAAGATTTACTCAAAATGATCTCAATCTATCACCAAAAGAAGAACACAAGAAGACATGTAAATCTCCAAACCTTAACTCCATGCAGATCCACCAATGTCCTTAGCTCTGTTCTTCTAAGGATTGACGAACGATCTTTTCCAAGAAACCAATCCAACACCTGTGGAGCAGAATTCTCAAAGCCATTCATAAGCGTGTAACCATGAACGAGGATTGCAGAATTAAGGGCAGGCGTTATGAGTGTCGCATAGGAGCTGATATTTAGCCACAGAATTGATAGTTTGGTGCTGAGTATTACCTTACTAACCGGATATGAAACGGGGTATAATATGATAAAGAGAATCTGAACGAATATAGTAAATTTTGCTCCAAAGCTGAGACCATGTCTTGAACATATTGCTTGAGGGATAACCTGAACCATGCAAAAATGACAGCAATTAAACAAAGTACACGGAGCACACATCTTGTGGAGCAGACGGAATTATATTACAACTAAACCAATTACATACCTCAACAAAAATCACCACACAGATGACTGAGACCAGAATGGAAATCCAAGAGGCCATAAATCTATCCAGGAATATGGGAAGAGCCTAATGCACAAAAGCCGCATGTTTAAAGTGAAAATTAACAATCCGGGATTGTTAACTGCTAATACAACATAAGCTTACCTCTGTTGCCAGAGATTTTGCAATGAGCAATGTGCATAAGAGGAAGCATTCGTTCTTAATGATCGGAAGGACTTTTGCTGCCAGCAGAAGTGCAAACTATAATTATAATCACATTCTTGAAAATAAACATCAGACAATAATGAAGGTATGACATAAAATCGCATATCAACCAGCATTCTTCTGGTCTTTTGGCAGACCAGCCTTTATGAGGACTTCAAGATCAACTTTGCTGTGCGACAAGAGCCCTAAACTAAGACCGGATGTGATAGCGGCAAACACCACAAGGACAAAAGACATTACAAGATCACCCCAGTATTGCCATCCACAACATGAAATGTGATCTTCTTCCATTAGGCTGTCCAATTGATAGTACTATTTATCAGAATGTAAATTCTCCAATCTCAAAACCTTGAATGAGAGAAGCTAACAAGGATATATCAGCACTACAACGATACTAGAGAACCATGTATACCTCAGAAGCAATTGATCACCTCAGAAGAAGATCAAAAAAATATATAGTATGATTCGTGGGACCAAAAGATGTGATCGAATCCAAGTATAGTACACATTGTCTATCGGTTACAAGTTGTAATTTAAGTTTCTAGTTAGGAAAAGATATGCATCATTATAAAAGTTTAGTAACATTGTAATTGCAGGAGTTCCATTCCATCTACATACAGACAAGAGGTACAAACCGAACCTAGATTCTACAGAGACGAAATGATTTGCTTTTATTCTGGAAGCTTTTCTCAGTAAGCCATAATATGAGATTGTTATCACTTATTAATGAAATAGAAAAACTCGGGAATCAGACTGTACATGACGCATAATCTGCTACTCCCTGACTCAAGACAACATGAAAATCAAGCAGGCAATGAAGCCGGCAACCTTTCAACAAAGATCTTCTCGAGTTTTCAGAGGAGACGGTCAAAATAGAAGGTAAAAGCCAAAAAATCCACTGGGATATCTATAAAAATGTATGAAATTAAATCCTGGCCAAACAGGATATTATTGGACACAATGTTAATCAACAAGGAGATGGGACAAAGAGCACATATCAAACCTTCACAGCAGGAACATCATCTGCGAACGGACTGCACTGTTCTCTAGTGTTCTCACTCTATCTACTATTTTATCAGCCCTTAGTCTCTCACAATAGTTTCTTACTCATAGTCATGGATTACTGTTTAGAATTAACTAAAATTTAAGCTCATAAGATCTATTGCTGTTAGTTTTCTCAAAAATAAACAATATACTAGCAAAAATGGAGACACAACTCCTGGAACATATAATATGCTAGGTTCGCCACAGTTTATAAATTAGAGATGAGCTGAGACATGCAACCTTCAATTCTACATCCGTTCTCAAATCCTAATTAAAAGGCAATCAAATGTAGCAAACAATACAAAAACTAGCCAACTCGAAAACTTGTCAATTTGCAAAGGGCAATTCGTTCGTTCTCGAAAAGTTGTAGCTAATGTTGATAATTGGAGTTGGCTATTATAGAGATTGGATTTTTTTTTTTTTTTGAAACGGCAAAAATATTCTATTTTATTAACGACTACCCGAGCATAAAGTTGTAGCTAACTTTGATAATTGGAGTTGGCTGTTATATATATTGGATTAATTAGTTAGTAAAATCTTATTGGTATTATTGTTGTTTGTTGATGATTAGAGTTGGCTGACATTGTTTTATACATAAGAATTTATCAAAGTCGGTTCATATGCCTCGTAAATCTAGTGTTTGCTCTGTTGTATGTTTGATGAAGTTGCAGTAGCTGAGCACTCAGTTTTTCTGTTTATATTTCAACTGTTGCCAGTTTTAATAATCAGGCAGTGCTTAATAACTCTTTGTTTTAGAGGTCATGTGTTCAATTCCTGATATTCTCATACTTTCTCTCTTTTAATTTTGTTTTCTCATTTTTAGAGGTCATGTATTCGATTCCTGACCAAATGTCAGCTATAAAGTTTGACCAAATGTACTCATATTATCTCTCTTTTAGTTTTGTTTTCTCATTTTGGCAATGTATGTCGGCTATAAAAAGTTGATGACTAGTTTGTCTGTATTGTTTGTATGCTTCAATGTTATTTGTACGTTTAGTGAGTTTTGGTCTAGAGAGTCGTGGGATTAAAAGGGTATTTCATATAGTATTAAATTGGTTTCATATTAGTCGGTATCTTGTTTTGGTTTAGTTTTAACTTAACTGACTGAGAAATGTTAGTCCATTTAATTAAAGTTGGTTTATAAATCTGTGTTAGTAAATTGTTGTGTTTTATGGATGCTTTTAGTTTTGTTTTCTCATTTTGGTCAGTGTATGTCGGTTAGAAAGTTAATGACTAGTTTGTTCATATGATTTGTATGCTCCAATGTCATTTATACGTTTAGTGAGTTTGAGTCTAGAGAGTTGTGGGATTAAAAGGGTAGTTCATATAATATTAGATTGGTTTCTTATTAGTCGTTACTTTGTTTTCAGGAACATCGTATTTTGATATTGCCGAGAAGCCTTTCATGTCATGAATTTTATATTGATATGTTAATGCCATAATCAAACATGAACATCACTGAGATTTTTGTCTCACACTCTTTTGTTTTCTTTCTTATATAGATTCTGAGAAACTTGGAGTACCGAGTCGGGTAGACGTTCAACAACTTAAGTGAGAGTGGGAAAACTTACTTGGGGTTTTCTAAGACTTTCATGCAAGATTTTTCCTAGTTACCGTTGCTTTTGGAAAGTAGTGTTTTTCGCAATTTCCTATTAGTATTTTAGCTCGTTTTGAGTTGTTAGACTACTTTTCGTTTTCGATTTAACGCCTTTGTTCTTTTAAAATTAGTGTAATTTTCACGGCATTGCATATGTAAATAGTGAACTTCTAGAAAAGTTTATAGTGCAATTTTCCTATTAGTATTTGAGCTCCTTTTTAGTTTTTAGACTACTTTTCATTTTCGATTTAACGCCTTAATTTGTTTACAAATGTAAATAGTGAACTTCTAGAACAACATGTGTCAAATTAGAAACTAACATGTTTATTTTGATTAAATACAAAAATTTAAAATATTTTATTTTATTTTTGGAAAACTTTAGAGAATAAATTGGGTATTTTGATTAACATTTGTATTTTTGTAATTTAAATATTCATACGGCGAAAGGGCGATCACATGTGATAGGGCACGACGATCGCCTAGTCGCCTTGGGCAATTCTGCCAGTTGAAAGTCGCAAGTGCAGATACTATAAATTATTCACGTTAATTGGAGCAGAACCTAAATTCTTTAACTTGGGACTTGGAAATGATATTATAAAAAGTTCAACTTCTAGAAGAGAGTCAAAACCAAGGGTGTTTGTGTAAATATCCTGATATTTTAGTTAAGTTATTCTTTCAGCTGAATTTCCAGCAATATATCATTATCATCATGCTAATTGCATGTGAACGACAATTATATTCAATGAATAACGACGTAATATTTACTCCTTTCTTTTCTTACTTAATCACAAAATAAAATCCAGTGACCGAGATGGAGTTTAAAGGACTCGTTCCTCCACGAAGACGTATGATAGTCGTCTCAAAAAAATCTATTCGGAGTTTTCTTCAACAGCCTCTTCCACGTTTTCCCCTCTCACATAAACCCCATCAATCTGCCCATCTCCCTCAATTCCCTCTCGTAGTGCACAGACATCATTCCTACCCACCGTCAAAGTTATTGGCATTTCTAACTCTTTCGATTCATCATCTAAAAAGATGATAATATCAGTCCCATGTTTGGCATGCAATATATTGCATCGAGGGGTTCCTTATCCTTCCAAGAGGACCATAGGATATGTATCATCCTAAGAAACTGAACTGAGGTAACGTCCGTCTTTGGAAGGTGAACCACGTGTACCTCATCCCTCCTTTTCAAACGTATCTTCACAGTATTAGTATCAAGTGTTGTTGTACTGATCCTCTGGACTTCAATTAACTTGAGATCGTTCTTGAAGGAAGTCCAGTCCATCATCATAATGAAATCTATCTCGTGGTTAGGTTCTTCCTCTCCTCCTCCTCCTCCTTATGTGAAGTAACTAATCTTATATTCTGGCCACGGAAACATTACAGTTGGACAGGCCATCCTTTCCTTATCTCCAAGATAGAGCATGAACATGTTAAATGCAAATGATATAAACCCATGGCACAGACGGATATTTATCTATGTCCTCAATTTTCTTACACCAGCCTCGTCAAGTTCATATATCGGAATGTTTTTCACATCCTCTTCAACGCCGTCAAGATTCTCCTCCTCAAGAGTATCGTCCTCCACCAACTCATTTGGATCTCCTTCTACAGAAGTATTTTCTCGAATACGGAAGAAGTATGAATCTGAATCAGAGATTTCTGCACCCCACAATTGTGAAACTGAATACAAACAATCAAACTTTCATTAGAGATGGACTCTCCAATTAACGCCTAATAGACTCTCCTAATTTTTTTATAATAATTAGTTAACGTAACGGGTGCCTAGCTACTATTAAGGAAGAATGAGTAAAAATGTTTACATGCATTCATTCTTGTAATTCTTCTTGATTCTTCAATGGAAATGATTCAATTCTTGTTCAATTGATTGAACATTCACATACACAGAAACAGAGATTCAAAAACACATACACAGAAACAAGGAAGAGAAAAACCAAAAACACATACACAGAAACAAGGAAGAGAAAAACCTAGCTAGTATGACAACCAATTCAATCAAAGGCAAGTGACAAATTAGCAAAATCGAACTAAAATTACTTTAGGACATAAACATAAACTCAGTCTATAAAGTATTCAAGCATGAAACAAAATCACAATACTACGAATTGTTACCAGTGATATGTAACTAATTTGCAGTGGCACGGTGAGACGCTATGGCTAGAGCCTAGAGGAATAATGATGTCGCACTATATTTTTCATTCTCACTTTATTTTTGTATAGGTTGGATGAGTTTACAAGTATTTTTAACAGTTTCCGAACATATCATCATTTATATAATCAACGAGTTTAACCGAATTAAATTGTTTCCGAACATATCATTTATATAAGGAACGAGCTTAGACCACATATATTACTCTATTGTTTAGTAGATCAATAACGTGTTCACAAGCAATGACATGTATTATACATTTACTAGAAATAGAACACAAAAGTCGGAGCATGTTTAAGGCTTTGGATAATTGGCAAAATTTGCATCGTCCTTGGATTATACGTATTGTAGACTTGTAAGTTGTAACTTCAGTGGTTTCTTCCGGAAAATTATTATCTACACACGACCAGCAGTTGTTTTCATAAATCTTGTGATTAGAAATCATTAACGAGATACTATATTGATTTAGTGTCATACACTTATTTGTTGCATTTCCAACCAAATAATCTACAAGAATAATTGTAGAACTGAACATCATCTACTTTTAAGTCTTAATATGTATTTTATGTTTATTGTGGGAAAACCTAATGGTAAAGACTTAAGAAAAAATGATCGATAGCCTATTGCGCTAGTACTTCATTGGAAACAAATAATCACTTCTCCTACTTTCTTTTGTGTGATTCTAATTCTCTTGAAACTATTCAACATATGATGTTTCAGTGCAAGGCTTTTATTTCTGTGCCACAAGTGTTTTTACCTTCTAGTTGGTCTGATGGGCAAGGTAGTCTTTTCTCATTGTTATTCAATCTACCTTTGAATCATCCAGGCCATATTAGATTCTATGTGGCTATGTCGAGAATTTGGTTTTCACGAAATCAATTTTTGTTTCACAATCAAGATATCCGTCCTACCTTGATTGTGAAACAAAATTTGGAAACTCTTAACTATATTGATTTTGTTTCTCCTAATGTTGAAAAGCATCAAGAGTTGGTGTTATGTAAATGGAATCCACCCCGTTGAACTTTATTGCTATTTCTATTGATGGTTCCCGTTCAAGGGAGTGGCGTGTTGAAGGTTATGGATGTATTAACCGTGATAGTCGGGGTAGTTTTCTTCATGCCAAAGCAGGTTTCTTGGGAAATGTCACAATTAACATGGTGGAGTTAGTGGTTGATCGCGAAGGATTGCATCTGGCTATTATGTATGGATATAAACGCATTGTTATTCAAATGGACGCATGGTGGAGTTAGTGGTTGATGTATTATCTATTTACATATTAGGTGGAAAGGATAAACAAACTATAACTAAAAAAAATTATATTCATTAACATCAATTGAATATTTTATCTTTTACGTAATTAATATAAAAACATGTTTTGTAATTAGCGGTTATTAACACTGTACAATAACATTCTCCTCTCTCTAATTGTATTTGAAAGACATTTTTTCGTTTGGAAATTATTTATCAAATATCCTATGAGAATCAAATTTAATAAATTTAGATTGAATTTATTACATGATAATTTATAAAATACATATATAAAATATGAAATAATAGTTGTTTAAGAAAATAGGTAACGTTAAAATGTAAAATTAAGAGTAAAAATAATTTATAACGTGAAAATTTATAAAACACAATTACTCTCAATATAATAAATATTGATCTCGATTTAATATCATCCTTATAAAAAAGTAGCAAAGCCAAATCACCAAAAATGGTAAAGAAGCGACCATGAGGAAAAATACAGGACAAATATATTTACCGAATCTAGCAAAGTCAAATGAGATAGAAAAAGAAGAAAACATCCATGCACGAGGTGAGATGATGAAATAAAAAATTTAAATTCATGTCAATTCGGGACTGTTTGGTAATCGCGTAAATTTGATTGAAAACACCTATCATAACCTGATTTTCTTGATTTTAATCGAAAAATAATTATATTATTAATAGGAATTAAACATATAAAAGTTTGCCGGAGAGGTTGTGGGTGCATATACGGTCTATTACTTAGTGGAATTGTACAATGACTTCTCTGATGTACAGCTTTAAGACTAACACATAACTAACAGTCTAACATGCTAGGGATCAGTCGGAATTGTCTGGTCTGATCTGTGGACTTAGGCTCTGTTCTCTTCAACTGAAAACTCATTCAGTTCAGTTCAGTTCCATTCAGTTCAGTTCTGCTTAGTTATATTTTATACTACAATTCAATTCAGAAAATTGCAGTTGAAGAGAACATAGCCTTAATAATAATTACCAGGAATAGTCATTTTTTGAAGATGATTAGTCTTGAATTTTTCACTCGAAACAAAGATGAGTCTGGAATGACCAAACCCTGACTCCAGAAGTCTTAGTTGCTAATGGTATACACATCAACTATTATCTTGATTTTATAGTCAGACTATTCAGCTTGTTGCAATTGTAATCCTCACCTGGTTTTTAGACACTTTAACTCGGAATGTTTTTGATTGCATGAGGTTTGACCTTTCCTTGTATTTCCAAACATAAACAAGCAGACGCTCGAAACCGAAAGGAACTTTTTGAACGTTTAACGAACCGAACCAAACCAAACACAAGCCAAGATAGAGTTGGTACTCGGGATGTTTGACAAACACAAAAAGAAAATACCATGATTCGAACGAACCGTTAAGGTTACGGTTCGGATGAAAGGGGTAACATGGAGTGACTATGACTACCCTGATGCCTCGAAATAAATTATGCCTCAAAATCAATTATGAGAAATAAGCATCCCGGTGATACTTCTTTAATATGCTAATGATGTGTTTTCTATATAAAATTTGATGCAATTTGACCAAAATGAAATTCTTATATAATTTAACCACAAACCAGATATTATAACAAAATTAGGAAGCGCGTTCCGGTCTTATTATATCTATTATAATAGGATTATTACCAAAAAAATAGAAATTTTAACCAAACAAACGTACGAGAAATCCAAAATAAATTATTAATGTAGCACTAATATTAACCCATCCATCCCCATTTCCATGAAATATTGTATGATAATCAAGAAGACATTGGTTCCGCCTGTATGGTTTGTTCGGCCTGAAAGCATGTCAACTCACTTACCCTTTCCGTGATTTCTTCTGTTGGGGAATTGGTTGCAAGAGGCAACTAAGTGTGGTTGCAAGAGGCAACCAAGAGAAAGCCAAAAATTGTTATGTGTTATAATGTGTTAAGTGGGTAACTTTGAGCAATTAATTATCTAAGTTCCACCACTCGGTTTTGCGTGTTCTTTAGTTCGTTGCGAAGTGGGATGCGCAAGCTTCGAAACGGTATAAGATACGGGAGATAACCAATTATAGGTGTGAATGATAAATTGGCTTAAAGTAAGCTAGTTGAGACTTGCTTTTTGCAATTGTCCCACATTGGAAACATATGGAAGGAAAGAGTAGTATAAAGTTATGCTTGTGTTTACTCATGGTCACAAGTGTATGTTGTGGTTATGTCAAACCTCCTACGCGCGCAGGGGGGAGAAACATTTGAACTGAAAAATTCCAAGCAAATATGGTCGAATATTAATCTTTTTACTACAATTTTCCATGGGACGCAACTTTTGGCCTTCCAAAGATTTTCCAGATTGTTCCACTTAAATGTACATCCCCACTAACATGCTGCATTACTCTGAGCTTAAATGTTGCAGCATCAATTTGGCTACTAATGGTGATCAGAGCTGTTACGTTTCTACAGCTATATATACCACTCCCTCACTTGACAAACAAGCATCAGAAATCCTTCTTCCCTTCTCTTCTGCTTTTCTCGCACTTTAGATATTCGAGTGTTCTTCACCACGAAGTTCGACTTCCTTCATTGAGCTTCCAGTGGTTGCTGAGATTGGACGTTGTACCTTGGGAGCTAATTGTCCGAGGAAGGCCTGGAGCTTACTAAAGGCGGACAAATTTAGCTTAAGGGGAAGTGGTCTCACTACTGACTCGTCCAGAATTAAATCTGAACCTGTGTTTTTGTTTTTGTTTTTGTTTGTGTAATCAAGTTTCAGTGAGTGTTGATAGTTTTTTATTCCTGTACTGTTGTCATATATTTTTCATACTGACCTTTCGATTATAAGTTTAGCTGCAACATCTTCGACATTAAGGATTCTGCTCACTTCCACCGGAGTGGAAGTCGAAGATAAACAAAATGAAGCAGCAACAGCCTGTAGAAGACAGTCTTCAGTTAAACGTACAGGTAGAAAATAAGTATGAAAACGTACCTCCCTAGTAACAAACCAATACTTCCATTCATGACAGGATTTCATCAACTAAGTAAGGCTCTGTTCTCTTCAACTGAAATTTACAAACCAACTTGCTTTTATATTACTACAACACAACTGATTCACGGTGCCCGGAAATTTTGAGAATCAGTGACATAAGAGTAGATCAGTTAGTTACCAAATCCGACTGCACATTTTCAAGCTTCATCAAAGGTGCTTTCATAGCCTACAGGTCCCAATTAAACACAGTTTCAGGATAATGAAAAGATTAATAGAAAAACAAAAGGACGGTAATATTAAATGTGGAAGCACTTGAGATCAGTGACATGAAGCTTTTACAGAGGTTATGCAAGGTTTAACTCCTTAAATTAGAGTACCCTATCCAATTCTCACAGTGAACAATGACAAGTACACTTCTCGAGAAGTTAGAGTTAAACCACTTATTCGAAGCAAGAACTAATGAATCAACCTAAACACAGAATCATGACTTAGGTCTCAGGATACACATGGATAGGGTAAAACAATAAACTTTACAACAGCAAAGAGTACGGCTAAAATAGTACACCTAAAATTCATCAGTTTGGTGCTTAGAGAAATAATGAAATAAGGAATGGAAAAAGTTGACGTGTGGTTTCTATACATTTTGCTATACTTTTTGTAAGTAAACATTTTGCTATACTTTACTAACTTGAAACCATGAAAATTCAGACATTAAGATAATTGCAAAACTGCAACTCTTCCGGGGTCAAGAAAAGCAGGACATCCCTTCTTTTAGTACTTCCACTAAGCGGCAATCGACCAACTCTATACATATATTCCTGCGTTTTAAATTGTTAAGTATCCAATCTCAAACACACAATCGATCAACTACCAATCAAACTCCAATAAGCAATCACACAAAGAACACAAAGAATTTACGTGGTTCGATTGAATCGCTTCAATCTACATCCACGGAGAATCGACGATTTTATTGCTCTTTGAGTATCTCAAACTACAAGCTTGTTACAGAGAATTGAAATGAACTACAGCCTGAATTCAATATACAAAACTCACAACAACAGCTCAAATAACCGCTCTCAATCACAGAGAAAACGAAAACTAAAATCTGAAAGCAGGAATTGATCTTCTTGTTCAGCAAGTTCTTCTGCTCTGTTTTTATACTGATGAAGATGATGAATAACGGCCCAAGAAGCAGGAACCGTCCGATCAAAAACATCCATCTTCCATCCAACGGATGAAACAAAGTCGCATAACCACTTAACTTGTAAAAACACGTTTCTTCTGTTTCTTCTGCCGCCTTTAACATAAAACAACTTTAGCAAATAACAAAACAATCCCTGAACTTCTGAAACTATTCGAAACAACCCCAAAACATAACATAAATTGTGACATCAAAACAGCCAAAAATAAGTGAGACTGGTATATGTTACAAGAATCAAAGAACTATTCGTGTGCATGCAATTTATGCAAAGACTTGATTCAGAAAGTTCGTGTTAAAACCTCTGGATGAATAGGTGGATCATACTGCACAATCCAGTCCTGGAACATGGAAGAGAACAATCCATCAGAATATATGCAATACAAGTGCAAAGATCACAATGTAATATTAGTTTGTCTAATATTAAATTAACAACCGTACTGGACTTTAACAAACATACCACATCAAGGGGAAGATCAAGCCCACGGACCACAACATCCGTGCATAATAAGATACCATTGTCTGCTTTCCAGAAATTATAAAGGATATCCATCCGTTGCTTTAGCTTTTGGATTCCATGCGCTTCATGGAAGTAATAACCATCATCGACCTTAATCATGAGTCGAAGAAGTGCTGAGTGGAATTTGACAGAATAGCATGTTGAGAAGAAAACCATCACTTTCTTCTTATACGAATTGCTCTTTAAAAAGGAATGGAGAGCAGCAAGTCTCTCGGAGCTTGCGACAACAAGATACTCTTGCCTCAGTAGCCCTTCATTGGCGACCTACATGTATAGTAGTTAGCTCGTTCACCGCCGAAGTTAACTTTTAATAACAAATACCGAAATGCAAAACAAAAACTAGAGTTTTTTTACTTGTGCACTTGGGTTGCGGGTGTATTCCATCAGCTCGGGAGCTTTTGAGCTGCTGAGAAAAGTTAATAAGACATTATTATCAAGGAAAATACGAAATTTATTTGAAAGAAAATCCTTATTTACATAATCAACAGGTGAACAGACCAAAGCACAGGTTGTTTGTTGGAGTTGTTTGTTGCGGTTCTGTTCTGTTGTTGATGGGGCGATGGACATCTCTTATCAAGCGAGGAGTGGGCTTTTAAATAGGTTATGATGTACGCAGTAATGGACTAGTTATTTTGTTTGGGCTATCAATCTTAATCCTATTTGTTCATTTTCACAAAATTGGGCTTCATCTTAGAACAGTAGGCTCCTTATTATTTCGGAAAAACACGGCCAAGTTAAATTTTGCAAAAATGCTAATGAAAATCTACGACAAACTCCCGCCCGTAAGTGTATGTTTCAAAATACCTTATAAGTCAATTTCAACTTATTTTTTTCCATAATAAGGGAATTTGACTAAAGTAAGGTTGTTTGGTAAACACCCACCTTAATTTTTCTGCCACCTTACAAGATAGCTTAAAAAATAAGGCACTTCATCTAGCTTTTAAGTGAATTTTAAAACTTTATAATATATATAAACTTAGAGTTCGCCTTTATTGATTTTGTCACATTTGGAGTCGAAATATATATTCATCCCCAGTTGGTTAGCTTAAGAGTTAAAACAAACGAATATCCCCCAATACAAGTAATGTGAATGGATCAACAAGTCGTTTCTCGTTCATGGAGTTTTCAATGTTCACACTCGAATGGTAGCAATTGCATATCCCAACGTCATAAAGAAAAGCATAAGTAATTTAGAGAACATTTTAGTCTTTCTGTATGATAAATAATTTTGGTGCACAATGTACAAATATCCATAACGTAGTGTCCCGCGATTGTAGAACTATTAAGCTATTTAAATGCCAAAAGCAAACAACCTACACATACCGACCATGCTAAGATATGTTGGTACAGTGGAGCCAACATATCACCCGGAGAGTTGCCCACAAGTAACCGCATCGGCCCAAGGGTTGGAGCTCGGCCATTAGTGGTCCGGGTCGTTACATATGTAACGCCCCAAAGTTTCAAGTCAAGTTCAAAGAGATTAAAGGGATTGAGAACGCTACTCATACCAACAAGGTGCACCTTTCTTTTCGGGAATCCATCTATAAGAATTTTAGAGTTAAGCGTGCTTGCTCTAGAGCAATCTTAGGATGGGTGACCAACTGGGAGGTCTCCCGGTTCGCGCACGAGTGAGGACAAAAGTGCGCGGGAAAGGATATGTGTTGGTACACTGGGGCCAACATATCACCCAGAGAGCTGTTCATGAGTAACCGCACTGGCCCAAAGGATCGGGGCTCGATCGATTAGTGGTCGGGTCGTTACAAATGGTATCAAAGATGTGCCAACCCAAAACCCAAAAGGGGTAGCCGGACCATGGTGCGGCGGGGACGTCGCACAATTCAAGAGGGGTGAATGTAACGCCCCAAAGTTTCAAGTCAAGTTCAAAGAGCTTAAAAGGATTGAGAATGCTACTCTTACCAACAAGGTGCACATTTCTTTTAGGGAATCCATCTATAAGAACTTCAGAGTTAATGCTTTTGAGCAATTTTAGGATGGGTGACCAACTGGAAGTCTCTCGGTTCGCGCATGAGTGAGGACAAAAGTGCACGGGAAAAGACATCTGTTGGTATAGTGGGGCCAACATAACATCCGGGGAGCCGCGTCGGCCCAAAGGGGCGAGGCTCGGTCCATTAGTAATCTCTGGTCGTTACAAATGTAGCGCCTTGATTTTTAAAAAGACGAACTATGAAAAATAGAATCGCGCTAGTTCATGAGCTTGTGAATTCGACGAACTTGAATTATAAAAATTTAAAAATGTTGCTAGACGCCTTGCGCGTCAAAAAACTTGAAATGGAATTCATGATACTAATTCGTGAACTAGTGACATAATAATGCAACGGAACTTTAAATCGTAAAAGCTTTAATACAAAGTTCTAAATACATGAAACTAAAAATGGTAAAGACGATTCTGGTAAAGATCACTGCTCCGGCAACATTCGCCACTCCGATCAGCTCGGTTTTAAATACCTAAAATTGATAATTTAGAAAGGGGTCAGCCGTGACCACTGGCTAAGCAAATTTCATGCACGTGCCATGACCTAAATTTCTATCTTCATGTCTTTTAAATCTTTTAGTCTTGACTTAAGGCAATGCAACCTTATGCAATGCAACCCTATGACCTGGCTTAACATGACGCGTAACACTTGAACTTGTTCTTCTTGAAAACTCTTAACTTGACCTTGAACTTAAAACTTTTCTTGAAAACTTAACATGATCGTGAGCTTATTTGGCATCGTAGGTTCCTATCCTGGCCATAGTGGCTACCTGCCGGCCTCAGATCACTTCCGTGGCCCTATTTATTGAATAACTAAGATCTGACGGTCTCAGGACCTTGGTCCCTATCCGCCGAACATGAACTAATAACTGCGCCATAAATACCAAGATATTTTCCTACGAGCCCTTTACTTATCTTTAACTTGAAAGCCTTTATTTACTTCAAACCTCTAACATCTTGTTAAAATGAATGCATGTTTTTAAAATCTAACTCATAAATATATAATTCTAGTGTGTGTAAATATCATATATAACAGAAGTTGATCATTCAAGTCTGCCAAATTATGTATCATTTTGAGATCCATACAAATCAGAAACATCGACAACAATGTAAATTATAGAGGAGAAGGAAACAAGGTTGACACTTAATTAGTCCATGTATGGTGACTCGCGAAACTAGTACATACTACCTCCGGTATTTTAAAAGCTTCTTAAGGAGACTTTTTTTTCGAACTTTGATAGTAAACTACATGCAAATTACACGCAAAAAGTATGAAATAAAATTATTATTGATTGTTAGTGACTAGAATATTTTTTATTTCCAAATTACACGCAAGATAACCAAGGTAACTAGAATATTTTTTATTTCCAAATGACTTTTTTATAAATGGTTTAAGATATAGTATTATTGATTGTTAGTGACTATTAAATCTTTTTTCATCCTAGGTTCTGCCAGGGACTTTTGTTTCCTCATGTAAATGAAATGTAAATGCGACACAATGTCTAAGTTTTTTCCTAGATTTGAAAATGATTAGAGTAGAGTATTTTCTAGGATACCCTTTGTTTTAAGTTAAGAATAGAATATCAAGTATGCTATGTATAGAAGAGTCTCGCAATGTCGGCTAAGAAACGAATATAAGTCCCTTTTGGCACAAAAAAAAAAAAAAAAGAAATAATGACTTTTGTCGATTTTCTTCACGAAACGTATATAGCAAACGTGGATTATAGGAATACTTTTCCAGTGTGTAAATTAATGCCACTAAACCCTTTTTATTTTTAGAAATTAAGAAGAGTTTCTATCTTAGTGGAATAATCAAGAATTGACCTTGTTTGTCTCGGTTTATAACTTGACTTTTTTATTAGATATGTATGAAATGTTGTATGACTTCCCTCAATCAACAAGATCCATATAAGATTATAGAATAGAGTTAGCGTTAAATTGAGGTATAGAGTTTTCGATCTAATCATCATGGTTTACAAATATACAACATATTATATATACAGCATGCATCAAGACTATGTATATTATGAAGTTTCTTTTCAAAAATTTCTATTTATTTAGTTTAGTGGTATAACCAGCAATTGGCGTTGTTTATCTAGGGTTATAAATTATAAATAGTAAGTGTAAGTAGAAATCAACTTTTTATCAAACAGATCCATTATTGGCTTATATTATCTAAGGAAATTCTAAGGAAATAAATTCATACATAAATTAAAATATAATATTAAGTATTAAGTAAAGTATATAATAAGGGCTATGCTAGAATAAAAGATACTCCCTCCGTTCCATAGATTTCTTTCCATTTTTTCATTTTGGGCGTTCCATTAAAAACTTTCCATTTCCTTTTATGAAAACCCACTATTTCCATTATTAATATTTTAATCTCTCTCTTTCATATTTTTTCAATTCCCTTTCTTACTTTTTACTATACACTTACTACTTTATCTATATAAACCTATTTTTTACTCAAATTTCTTAAAATTTGTGCAAAAATAAAATGGAAAGAAATTGGTGGAATGGAGGGAGTAACATTTAGAAATCACGGTGTAGTAACTCTGCATTTAACTATACGTAAACGGATATTTTCTAGGAATCCTCTGATATGCTTTTTTTTTGTTCCGCTTTCCTTCTACTTACCGCCATTTTCTCTCTATCGTATGACAAGTATAATACTCCCTCCATTTCAGAGAAATTGTTACATTGATTTTTTGATCATTAATCGTTTTGAGCCAATTAATTATTCATAAACGATAATAGTAAATAATTTAATAAAATCATATAATAAAAATTTAATTACTAAATTTTCATTATATAATTTTAATAATTTATTTATTAATATCGTTTAAGAGTAAATTGTAGTCAAACGTGAAACGATTAATATAAGAAATGTAACACTTTTTCCTAAATATGAGATAAAGATTAGAATAGAACATCTATTCTAAAAAATTAACCAAAAAGAAAAGAGTACAATGCCATAAATGCATGCTACCAGGTTAACGACACCAATAACCGTTCGCAAATGTTTTATAGATACATATCTCCGATATTTTGTAAAAAGGTATAACAGTACTTTCACATAAAAATCGAGGGTCGCGCCAACGTGCTCTCGCCCCTGCCTACTGCAACATATATATTGATTGACAGAAATCTGCACAAGAACTTCTACTTGATCGGCTCAACCAAACTAGTAGGAAATTAAACCACCACAATCCACATTTAAATCAAATCATCATCATCCGAATTAACAAGCATGACAGATCGGAACATGCTCTCCAATCATTACCCCCAAAATCACGTAGCAAGGAAATTCAGCTAATATGCATCATGTTAGAATCAAATATCATAAATTATTCTTGATCATCAACAACCAAGGAATTTGTAACAGCCCAAAAAAATATCAGAGCCAAGGTTTTAAAACCGATTCTTAGGTATCAATCACTGGCCAGGCACCTCTCCACTTCGGTAAGACTTATGATGTTTATAGTTGAGTATTTGATATTTTAATCTATGAATGTGTTTTGAGTTGTACTTATGTGAACCTTATTGCATATGTTTATGTCCTCTCTACCTTTTTATGTGAACTTATGTACCTTTGTATTTCGGGTTTTGCTTAATGGGGTTTGAGCAAGATTCGAGGTCGAATCTTTTTAGAAGTTGGGTAGATTGTAAAAAATTCTATTTCGAATTTAGCCGTTTTAGAGCGAATCGAGCTTTAGAGCGTAGTTCGTAAATCGTCATTCCTTGGCCCAATCATTTTCCTTTTCAATTGTAGCTCAATTTTTCCCTTGCCACCCTTTTTTCTAATTTTCCAAAGTCCATCCTTAATGGTGTCATTAAACTCAGTTAATTCTATCTTTAATTCTCCCAGCAGTTACATATATCAAAAACGTTTTTCTTCTTCTCCAGTCGCCCCCTTTTCTTCTAGCTCTTTGTGTGAGACGTTCTTCTTAATCATAAAACTTTCAGAAGTCTCTCTTTCAGGCAAGTTCCCCTAGGACTTGCACCAATGTACATATGATGTAAATTGTGCGTGATTGATTGTTATAGTGTTACGAGTTTGTTTCAGAGTTCCGAAAGATTTTTCAGTCATGTGATATTTAGAGGATTAAAGATATATGCTTCCTGTTCCTCATGCCGGTTGTTCAGTCACATGGATGTGTGAGTATATATATATGTATTTCTTGTTTAACTGGACCGGCCATTCCATGAACAATATGCACTTTGCTAATTTGATGGTCATATAACCTGCCTGCTTATGCCTGAATCTTTCTGCGGGTTTTCAGTTGAATTACAAGCTTAATTGTTAACTAATAGGGCCAATTGATTAACGTTTTACTAGTTCTAGTTTTGAAGAAACCTAGTCCTTGAAAATCTCAAATTGTGGTATTGGGTTGTTAAACTTATTCCTTGATGGGTTAATTGTTAGTGAGCTAACATTGTACTCTTGTCATGATTAATACTCAAGTTGAAAAATGTTGACTGTAAAAAGTTCAAATGTAACATTTGTTCTGGGACGGAGTGAGTATGATTTATTTTGAGCACTATTACTACACTTCTAATTGTTTTGCAATTGTTATAATTTGAAGATTGAAAATGGCCACCATATCACCCGAATAGTTGCTCATGAGTAACTGTGCCGGCCCAAAGGGTCGGGTCTCTGAAAGAATATAAGGATCCGGACTTGTACTGAACTGCAATCACACAACAGTATATACCAATATTGATATAACTGTTAATGTATAATGTATCAGTGACTCGAACAGAAAAACAAATACACAGCGGAAATAAAAAAATAAAGAACACAGGGTTGTTTTTCTTATCTGGTATAGTATACCAGCCGAGCAAATATTCACTATATTGATAAGTGAATTTATGAAAATAATGTTCAAGGTTTCACAAGTCGAAACCTCGAACTTCAAACACTAAACAGATTAGAATAGTGCTACATATTCTATGGTTGGAAGATAATAATGGTCTTGTTTTTATAATTTAAAATTAATTTGTAAATTATTAAAAATTAGTAAAATTTAAAAATACGTAAAGCTTTAGAAGTTGTTAAACAACGTAGCAAGGTAACAACTAAAGAGAACTAAAATGGAATTGTGGTATTTTTTCCTCAAAATGGAAAAGAATATATTTTAATACAGTAAGGAAAAAGAATAAGATCACTTAGGATCTTCTAGTACTACATTATTATTATTATTTTTCCTAACAAATCATTTTCATTTCATCCGGACGTACGTGGTTATATATATCATCACCTTCTAGCTATTCTTCGATCTGTTCTCCATACGATGAACCGGTTAATTCTTTAGTCTTAATTAATTAATTGTTTCTCCATCACCGCAACATCGATCACATATATCCACAGTCGAAAATTTCTTGAACCAATTAATTAAGATGGTGTTTTGGCATGTAGCATCAAAGGTTGCTCAACTTGCAGCAGGCACAATTCGATTACTTTGCACAAACCCGAAGAACTTGTTCATGATCGGCTCATATCTGCTAATTCCAGCTCTTCGATTCCAGCTCATTCCTTACTCGAACAGAATCAACTTTGATATCCCTATTGAGTTCTGGGACAATGTTCCAGCGTGGTACGAATACTGGGAAAGACCATCATCATATTAATACAACACATTGTGAACTCGTCCACCCCGGATCGGTTGTCGGTTTGCATTAATGATAATCCGGTCCAAAACCGAAACGAATCGGGACAAACGGTTCGATTTGGCCTGGATCGGATACTCACCGGATCGATTATTGAACCGTGGAATTGCATGATTCCGGTTTCTGTCCATTACGGTTAGGATCCGATTCCAGTTTGATTTTGAACCGGCTAACACCCCTGATACTTGTTACCAATTTTCTTTTTATCTTTAGCATAGATGGTCACCTAAGCGACTTACTTATATTACAACTAAATACAAGTAATTAATAGTATGATTGATATACTCTTGCAAAATTATTTTTATCATTTATATTAACTTAGGCTCTGTTCTATTCAACTGAAAACTCATTCAGTTCAGTTCCATTCAATTCAATATAGTTCAGTTCTGCTTAGTTATATTTTATACTACAATTCAGTTCAGTTCAGTTCAGTAAATTTCAGTTTAAAAGAACAGAGCCTTAGTATGCAAATTACATCTATATAACCGTTTATATAAAATCATACGTATTTAAGTTATAATAATGGTGTAATTCAAAGTATCATGCGTTAATATAATATTCTAACTATATTGTTTTTTTTTTTTAATATGTTCTTGATTATGAGACTCAGTTTTAACAATATCAGAATGTTGCAATGGATAAAGGTCCCTTTTCACTCACCTTAATTACTCAATATGCGTAAGTATTACAACTGTATGCATAATGATTTTATACTCAACGATACAAGTCAAGCCGACACCTCCATAGGGGTCGACTCATGTAACATCTCGACTTTTAGTGCATTTCTAACAATCTATAATCTTGTTTAAGATTTATGAGGAATTGAAAATTAATGTTATTTTAATCATTAAATGAATCTTTATTTTAACTTAACCAAAGAAGGTAAAATCTATTTATGATATTTCAGTATGAGACAATTTCGATTTTGGTACTCTACAGTTGTTGCGTCCAATTGTTATACTAATTATCAATAATTATTTACAAGTAAAGTGGTAATTGTAAATTAAAAGGTTAAGCGTCTTAATTAAATCCAAAATACAATTAACCTAACCTCAATTTCAAGTAATTTTGATAAATTGAAGGTTGATTGTGACAAGGTGAAACGGCATCAAACGTATGCAAACTCACTCACAAAGTAAAGGGGACAAACTCACTCACAAACTAAAAGTGGGGCTTTTCTACGGTCGGGCAGGTTTTCGCCCTGTCTGACAACAGGCGTCAAATTAGGAATTGACATGTTTATATTGATTAAATATAAAAATATTGGTAATTATAAAAAAATATAATTATTTTTTTGGAAAAGTTTAGAGGATAAATTGGGTATTTTGATTTAATTTTTGTAATTTTTTAATTTAAATATTCATAAAGCGAAAGGGTGATCACAAATGATAGGGCGATCGTCTAGTCGCCTTTGGCGATTTAATATGGACCGTTAGATTAAAAATCTAATGGTGCATAATTAATTGACTATTGTCAGGCAGGGCGAAACCTGCCTAGCCGTAGAAGAGCCCAACTAAGCGACATAGGTATTCACTGCAGTGCAAACTCACAAACTAAGGGGACAGATCAGAGAGCTACTAGCTATTAAGGGTATCTCTGTCATAACTTCTACAAGCTTAGCTTCATGATTTCTTTTATATACTACTCTTTCCTTTTTCAAAAAAAATAGCAAGTACTCTGCTCCTCAATTCATCAAAATGAAAAACAATGTTAAGCTAGTTAAGTTAGAAATGAAAGATGGGAAGGTGAAAGTGAAGAAGGTGGAGTGAAGAATTTAGCTGCAGAATGAAGAGAAGGAAGAACATTTATTAATATTTTATTTATAGTTTATTTTATCAATGTAATGTAATGGATGATTTGGAATTAATGTAATGGACGATTAAAAAAAATACTTAGTCAACCAAAAACCACTTTGTCAACGATAGATGTAAATTAGTCGAGATAGTTAATCGTACACTTTACGAAGTAAGCTTGGATATTCATGGTTCAGGATATCCACAATTTCACTATGTGATTTCCATGGAATCTTGACCACTTTTGTTTCGTTGAGTCTTGAGCCAGTCTAATAATAGTGTTTTAGTATATTAACTGCAAACCTGAAAAGGGAGCTCATAGCATCCGATGGATATTCAGGTGGATAGTCAGCTTCTCTGTCTCTTCTAGTGTTTTTAGTGTCTCTGTAGTTCAACAATGAGCTCAACACTTGGAAGTGGTCGGGTGTATCTGCTCTCAAATACCTTATGTTTGTCTCTATTTCTATATTTAATCAAAATAAACATGTCAATTTTTTAATTTGACGCATATTATTCTAGAAGTTCACTATTTACATATGTAATGCCCCGAAAATTACACTAATTTTAAAAGAACAAAGGCGTTAAATCGAAAATGAAAAGTAGTCTAACAACTCAAAACGAGCTCAAATACTAACTGAAAAATTGCACTATTAACTTTTCTAGAAGTTCAATATTTTCATATGTAATGTTCTAAAACTTACACTAATTTTAAAAGAACAAAGGCGTTAAATCGAAAATGAAAAGTAGTCTAACAACTCAAAACGAGTTCAAATACTAACATGAAAATTGTGAAAAACACTATTTTCCAAAAGCAACGGTAACTAGGAAAAATCTTGCATGAAAGGATTAGAAAACCTCAAGTAAGTTTTCCATCATTCTTCTGAATTCTTCACTCAATCCTTCTTCACTATCATCTTTCCATCTATCATTTCTGACTCAACCATCTTTATGTTGTTTTTCATCTTCAGGAATGGAGGAGCAGAGTACTTCTTCTGTTTATGAGGAACAGGGCGCAGACAAGGGGAAGGGATCCAATTAGGAAAATTTAATGCAAATGTCATTTTGGTTGTGAGTGAGTTAGTTTGCATACTCTTGATGATGTATATAAAGGACATCATGCTAAGCTGGTTGTTGTTATAAGATACCCCTAAGCTACTAGCTGCTCTGTCCGTGTGAGTTTGTGAGTTTGCAGTGAGTTTGGAGTTTTTCTGTCCCCTTAGTTTTAGTTTGTGAGTGGGTTAGTTTGCATAGATCTCTTGATGATGCCGTTCCATATTTCATACGATCCCGTTTCCGACACTTAAAACTTCGTATGCGAATTACTTATAAATAATATTGATAAAAAATAAAAAAAAAATTATATTATTAAGTACTTATATTTTAAATTTTTTATTATATATTTTTAAACACAAAGTCTCATAAAAAAAAAGGTCTTTAAATATTGAGGTTTTGAGAGTTTTGTTTGTTTGTATTCGTAAGTGTAAGATCTTAATCTATTTGAGTCCTTTTTATGCGTCCAATTGTGGTACTAATTATCAATAATCATTTACAAGTAAGGTTTATAACCTCGGAGAAATTTAGTAACATTGATGAGGAACAAAACTGCGGTGGAATTTGAATGTGAACGTTAAAAATTGGACGAGCAACTTCGCTATGACCGCCGCCGGCTACCATTGTCGTCGAAACGTCTCCGCCTTCGTAACGTTTTAGCACCTTTTAACATGCCACTTCAACATACGAGTAATTTAGTGCAATCTAATTGATGAGTCAGTTTTACATCGTCTCATCGTATCTTTTTTACCGTCTTTTTGTTATCCTTAAGTATAGTTTTAGTAGTTTTCTTAGAGTCTTTTTACTTGTTTTGTTCTTTGTGTGTTTTGTAGGTATTTGGCTAAACCGCGCTAATTGAAGGCAAAATGGTGTATTTTATATGCATCTACAAGATATGGAGTTCCAATGCCTCGTATGGATGCTAGAAGTGGAGCGGGAAGGCCAAAATACCAAGAAGTGGAGTCAAAAGGGCAAAATAATCATTTCCGAAGAACTGGCGACGCCAGTCGTACGCCAGTAACTCTCTGTTTGTTGGTGGACCAAACTGGCGACGCCAGTTTTGATTACTGGAGACGCCAGTTTCTTCTTTTGTCGTTTTTTTAGCGATTTCGTTTTCTAATTCGCCCATACTTAGTTTTTCAGATGTTTTATATTAGATATTCATTCTATTGTCAAAAACACACTTTGCCCTAGATCTAAACCTAGTTGAGAGAAAAAAGCTCCACACATTCATACTTTGACATTGAGACAATTTGGAGCTTGGTTTTGCTTAATTATCGAAGGATTGATATCGAATCCCAGATTACTGTGGTAAATCTCTATTATTTTATCTTATTCAATTCGTTCTTACTCTGTTTCTCGAATTGTTTAAGCTTGCATGCAATTATCATTCTGTTTTTGTTAATCATGAGAAATATCTTGTATTCTTTCATCCTTGCTTCGATTATGAGTAGCTAAACCACTCCGGACATGGTAGTTGCATGATAGCTTTGCGTATTCGCTTCTAGGGTTTGAAATCGTCCATAGGTTAGGCTCGTTCAAAGATCTTCGTAAAAACCCTTCAATTCAATACTCTCGTTCAAAGATTCTCTAAAACATTTTGGTTAAGGATCGTAGATTGACGACCCACGATTACTCTAGTTCAAATATCTTCAAACTCGTTTGGTAAAGGTTGAATTGATAATTTTCTGTACACCGACCGTGTGACAGTATGAACGTATCCCTAGAGCGAATTGGCATAGCTTGATCGTAACTACCGTGTTCTTCCTACCTCATTCATTCAAATCAATTACATTGCATTTTCTGTTTTCTAGTTATTAGAAGTACTCAATCCAAACACATCAACATCGTTTCACAAATAATTGTTTGCCTTCAATCGTTGTTGATGTGGGGTAAAAATGGATAAGTCGCTAGTTAGTTCGTCGACGCCCTAGACGGATGTAGTTCTTGCTCGAACGATGATATTAGTTAGCGGAAGTCGAATAGTCCTTGGTTCAAGTCGCCATTACTTTGATTAAATTCGTGACTTCGCGAAGGTCGAAAAGTGTGCGGACGAAAAAGTGGACCGAGGTCGAGTCCGTCGGTCCTCTGTTGCGTCTGTCGATCCTCGGTGGTGTCCGTCGTTGATCTGTGACAAGAAAATAAGGGGTTAGACCCTTTTGGGCCGGTTTGCCTAGGACAACCCGGTACTTAGATTCAACTAGTTAATAAGTCGGTCGACTTTTCAATCTAGGACTTAAAAACTTCGATAGTAGATTTTCTAAGTAGTTACCGTTTATGAGGAGTAGAGGCCTTGTATTTATAGGCAAGATTTGTTATCATCCTCTCTTGGATGAGTACCAAGTGTACGGTCCGGATTCGTCCATGCTAGAAGTTGGGCTCATGGGCCTTTAATGGGCTTGGCCCATTTAAGTTGATGAGGCTTGGATTGTAGTCCGAAGGTTGAAGTATTAGAGGGTCGGCCTCTTGATTTTGGTGTAGTCGGACCTTTAACTTTGGTGAGGTCGAATTCCCTTGATAGCATTGTCCCGATATGATTAAGTCTTCTTAGTTCGGGAATAGGACTTAAAGGTACATATCAGTTGTGATTGCCTAATTGATTCATTAGCGATCGACCTCGTGGTTAGCATTGTCTGTTTTACAACGACTGCTTCATACTTGTTTTCCTAAGTAGTAATTTGAGCATATCACTAATTCGGACTTTGGAGTGATGTTCATTAAAATTGTCGATGTTTTTACACAAAATGTGTTTACATTGTTACAAAATTCATTTCATGTAAAATAATAATGTTGCTAAACTTCATTTTTTGTTCTTTTTTATATTAATATAGGTGTCCTTCTTGTAGAATAATTACCTGTTGTGATTAAGGAAATCATACTGCTTTTTACAAATATTAGGAAAAATAAGCTTACGTGCAACGCCTCAATATATTTACTGTGAGCAGACGAGACTAGAGCAAGATAGATCTAGTCAGCAGGTGTATATTGTACTAGTTCGTTTTTTGGGTGAAGTCCCAGACCCAAAGGATTTATTTTGTAATCATCAGCTTGATAAATGTTTGAGTACCCAAAGTTAATTAAATCGAACAGAAGGTGACCCATATTATTTGTAAATCAGTTTAATTTATACTACAACATGATTCTGAATATTATAGTGATTTATGTGTTATACGATAAAACACTTAAAGCTACTACAAACAACATTAATATTTTACATGCAATTAAAATTACGAAAATCTGATTAAAAATAGTTGATTTTTTCCTCAAGTCAAGTTATTTACTCCAAAAATCATGTTGCAATGCAACATAGCCACAATAGATTTTGACAATCTAGAATAACAAATGAAATGAAACATATGAAGTAGTATCTAAATTGTGGTCCTATCCTAACTCTTATATTATAACAAACGATTACAATTGCGAAAGTGGTGGAAATGAAAACGAGCTGAATTGTCAATCACAATGTAGCTTCCAGCAAGTTTAACTTAATTTTCCTACCCCTTTCAAAGTCAACTAGTCAAGGTCACTTTTAGAAGAGTATTTATATTCCAAATCAAACAACTTTACTAACAACTCTTCTCCAAAACAACCACCGTGATGGCGGCGAAATTAACTCCCACCACCGCACCACCACCACCCATTTTCATTTCCACCACCAAACTCCACTCTCTCCTGACCCACAAACGCCTCATCGACCACCTCAAATCCACCCTCCCAACACTCTCCACCACCGTCCACTCCCCTCTCCGCCACTCTCACCAAACAGCCCCTTCTTCATCTCTCCTCCTCATGCCCTCCTGGTCCACCTCACCCACCTTCCCTTACCTGGGTACCAAGCTAGTCACTCACCATCCCAACAACTCATCACTCGGCTTACCTGGTGTGCAGGCAATTTACATCCTGTTTAATTCACTGACCGGCCAGCCACTGGCTTCCATTGACGCCACTGATCTCACCCTCTACAGGACTGCCTGCGTCTCGGCTCTCGCGTCGTCGTACTTGTCGCGAGAGGACGCCGAGACGCTTGTGATGGTTGGAGCTGGTTCTCTGGCTCCGCATTTGATCAGGGCGCATTTGTGTGTTAGGCCTGGTTTGAAGAGGGTTGTGGTGTGGAATAGGAGTGTTGGTAAGGCGAGAAAGCTCGTGGATGAGCTGAGGGAGGAGGGTGGGTTTGATGGGGTGAGTTTTGAGAGTGGGGAGTCTCTGGAGGTGGTGGGGTTGGGGGATGTTGTCAGCTGTGCTACGAATTCGGAAATTCCGTTGGTGAAGGGGGCTGAGTTGAAGGAAGGGGTGCATTTGGATTTGGTGGGGTCGTTTACGCATACTATGAGAGAGTGTGATGATGAGGCGGTGCGGAGGGGGAGGGTGTTTGTTGACAATGAGGCGGCGATTATGGAAGCAGGGGAATTGGTGGGAGCGTTTGAGAGGGGGGTGATTGGGAAAGATGAGGTTGTGGGAGATTTGGTGGAGTTGATCAAGGGGGAGAAAGGTGGGAGAAGGGATGGGAAGGAGGTTACCTTGTTTAAGTCGGTCGGTTCTGCAGTGGTTGATCTGTTGAGTGCTCAGATGGTTTATGAGAGTTACATGAAGAATCAGCAGTGAGAATTTGTTAAGCCCCTGCAGACTGCAGTATCTGTAGGCTGCTATGAGATGGCCATTTCAATAATAATGATGCAGGAATTTGAATGTACATTCGGTTTTTATACAAGTAAGAATAATTGAATAAATGACTTGATTATGCAAATGCTCCTGATGTTTTTTAGTGCATTTGAACACATCTATTCTGTTGTAGAACATCTCTGTTTCATTTTCTCAGCAGCTAACATAATCAGCAGCATATTTCTGAAATTCTGGGGAAACAAGAAGCAGGTGGAAACCGAAATTTCATTATTATGAACCTAATGTTAGAAGGAAAACAAAAGATTTCCCCACTGAGAAACAAATTAGCAGGAAAATAGAATACTTCCCTACTTCCTATTTACAATTTTCGACTGCATGCACAACAATTGAGATGCATAAATGAATGAGAACTGGTTGACCTAAGACTCGGTCTGTTGAGCTTCTTTCTTCTGTTGATACTTCTTGGCTCTAGGAAATAACAGGTCATTTAGTTGTCTTTCTGCGCTGTACTCTGATGAGGCCTGCAAAAATGTACCAGCAGAGGAAGATTTACCAAGAGGAACATAGAGACGATGTGTACTATAGCATTTTTCACAAGCATAACGCACTGTGAGGTAGCATGTTTCACAATCATCGAAAGAAGCAAATACATACCCGTTTCTTAAATGAGAAACGTAATGTCTGGACTTGCGTCCCTGAGCAAATCCTTAGGTCAAAACCAAGACTGTCTACTCCGATCAAAGCACATTCCTATCAACATTTCATCTTGAACAGTTAGCACTAGTACTGAATGCAGGCAGAATCAAAGCACTCCAATCAAAGTTGAGTGGTGTTTTCTTCTCTACTCACACTCACAGCAACATGTTATTGGACATGAGATTTCCATGCTTAAATGTCGATGGTTTAGACAAATTAAAATAAATCAATCAAGAGGATAATAGCTGAATAACTGAGAGCCTTCTTGGGGGCAGGAAAAGTTAACTGCGTTTCAACTTTCAAGGACATGTTGAGGATTAAGGACATTGGTTAATAATAATCTGATTTATTTGACTCTCTTCATGCTATCACCTCAAAATATCAAGTGAAATACCTTACAACTGCATTTTGTGTATTTTATGACATGTGCATTCTCAAGTACATTTTAGCCCCAGATGCAATTAGTGAGATGTGTTACCTCAACTTGAATCCCCTTGCATCTCCAACATAATGATTTGAGTGATTGTGTGGTCTTTTCTCCCCCAGCTTTGAGATGGGCTATAATTTTTGCAGCTGAATGAGCTATCGCATCAGGTCGAGCCCTCCTAAAATCTTCTATGTCAACCTCGGTCTGCGGCAGCACTAACCAAAATCAGAAAAGCACACTTACCCCACAGTGAATATGTTAAACCAACTCAAAGAGACTAATAGAACAAGATTCATTCATCATGAAAGAAGATTCAGCACACCAGGATTAACAAAATCACATGATACATGTCTAGTGACACTGCAACTTTATTTGAAAAAAGAAAAAAAAGAGCATCTACCAGGGTGCACTTCTTCACTCCCCACATACTCCGAACAACAAGAACAAGAGATTGACATATATTTGATGTTACATACTGAAAAGTGAGAACTGTAAATCTAATTGATGATGATGTGTGTGACCTGTGTGGGGCGCAAGAGAGTATTGATCGTATTTGACTTGTAATTACTCAAGGGAGGTGCTTAGCCGGTTTCAATAGAGCCTCTTGCCTAGGGGAATTCTTAGAATCTCTGAAGAGATTGGAGCTTTTGAAAAGTCAGTAAAAAGGAGGTGGTCTATCTTTTCAGAGTCGCTATTATAAAAGCTCGATCTATGGCATTTGGCATGTTTGGAAAACAGATTTTTTTCTACAATAACCAAGTTTCTGTAGATCAATGTTGTGGATATATCCTGTACTTAAAAATCACTCAGAAGTATCCTTAAACTAACAGGAGCTGGACAAGTTTTGCAATTATCGGGGGCAGTCATTAAGAATTGAGATTTAGACCTGCGAAGAGATTTAGGCATCTAGCAGGTGAATGTGACATAAGAACTGAGGTTGCATCCGCATTGATGTCAAAGGTATGTATTCAGGTGTGGTGCTGACAGATGGAAAAGAATGTTTGTGGCAGAACGGTGCAGGTGTCGAGCTAATAGATGAATTAGACAGAAAGTCCCTTAGTTTTGTTGCTCTTTGTCTTGTGGTTACTTGTGGAGAGGGTGATATATAGTGAAATGAAAGCCTTGAAGTCATTGGAGGCATTTCCTCATATTCTTCTAAATGAGCTCATTAAATATTTAACTTTCTGCATAAGAAGTAGAGGGAAAAGAAAAGAGGAGAGACTAAGGGGTCTACCTGTCTTCCCTGTGCTGAAAATAAATTTATCCTGATCGTCTCAAGCTTATAATATGCAAATCCGTTTCCCACCGTGTCATCCTTCCCCGATTCTTTTGCCAACCGGTCTTCTTGTTCTTGTTCAGTTTCATGTCCATGCCCATTAATTTTTACATCTTCTTGCATTTGTTCTTCAGTTACAGTATTTTTGTCAGCATCAACAGAGTCAGGGCCAGATACATGTTTCTGAATTACAGAGTGCTCTTCGATAAATGCAGGTTTTAGAAGCCCATGTAAAGCAAGCCCTGAAGCAGGTTGTTCCATGCAATCTACAGGATCATCTGACACGACCTATAGGACAAAAGGAAGCAGAGAAGGATCCATAAGATATTTGGGCCGTAAATGGTAAGAGCAAGAACAGGCTCAGTAAAATTCGAGATGTTAACAGAATCAGTAATTTACTGATTTATTTTGCATCAATGTGGAAATAAGTTGGACACCTCTGCAAGCTTTTTGGCAAAATACATTGGATGAGAAGATTGCATGGTCTCTAGTTTGGCCCAGTCCCCCACCGATCCATCAGAATCCTCATCCTGATCCTCTTCATCAACAATAGAAACCCACTCCTGCAGACAAACATGATAAGAAGTTTACAATCTGATGTGGAGGTTTACTAAAAAGAGGTGTATGACTTATTTGAAGGAAAAAAACGCCAAAAAAAAAAAAAAAAAAAGAATTGAAGAAAACCTACACTTTCATCATCATCTTCATCTTCTCCGTCATCATCTTCATCCTCATCATCATCATCATCGAAATCGCTATCATCATCGTCCAACTCATCCACGTCAAGATCATACTCAGAATTTCCTAGTTCCTCCATTTCACTGATCAGTTCAGCAGTATCCAGTCCAATAATGACTTGCTGTATTACATTGTAATCAAGAAATATACAATGATTCTAGTGAGATAATACAGTCACAGTGCTTACAGCATTAAATAGATGTGTGCATTGTTGATAGATGAGTAATTGTTAATTTCTTGGCACAATTGGTTTGTTATCTTTGCCCTCTGTTGCTCTGAAGCACAGGCAACGAACTTATAGTGCTCAATAAAACATGCAGGCAGATAATATTGTCATTTTTCCCCCAAAAAAAAGAGAGCATAACAGATTAAGATTACCACGATAGTTTCTTCAGTCGTTAGAGTGTGTAGAATGTCCTCATCATTCTTCACTTGGAAGTATATATCTGACCTCAATTAAAACGAAACCAAACTTAATAATAAAAACACATCCGAGCAACACTTTATAGAGAACTAATAATTATAAGTAAACAACATATAGAGCCTAACATAGAATGAAACTTACTCCCATGCTCATCGGTAAGATATGGTAAGTCCGGCCAGAAAATGTTCTCGTGAATATCTT
The DNA here is from genome assembly GCA_026545765.1 of Plantago major. NCBI lineage: Eukaryota > Viridiplantae > Streptophyta > Magnoliopsida > Lamiales > Plantaginaceae > Plantago > Plantago major. The sequence goes on along the minus strand of CM048844.1, from coordinate 3,187,421 downwards.
TGCTTACCATACCAGAAAACATCAATGTCGCCTTGCTATTCACCTAAAACAAAGAATCTTCACACAAAATCAAAATTCACGAAGAAAAACCACCAATCACTTCAACAGTTCTAAGTGTCTGTTTGCAAAAAAGAATTTATATAACTGGATTCTAAGTGAATCATTTGGATGCTTGCAGAAGATACTGAAACGTAGAGATTCGAATTGATTTTCTGATAATCAACTACATACATGCTTCAAAGAATCAGATTATTTGAGCTGGAAAATAATCATAAGCTGGTTCTGCAAACACTTTTTCCACTAATCATGCTTCAACTAAGCTACAATCAGTTTACAAAAGTCACTCACAAACATCTCATAAACCAGTTCAACATCTCTAAGCTTAACCTCCTCAAACAAACCACATTCACAACAACAACCATACCTCAATTATCGTCCGAGTAGTCTCCGCAGGCGTAAGCGTAGCTTCCTCATCCAGCAACAGCTCCGAGTCAGCAATATCCTCAAACGGATGATACCTCTGCGGCTTCGCATTCGGCTTCAACGGACCGGACTGATCCTTCGCACTTGCCCTAATCCCCTTCACACTCTTCACCCTGCTTCCACATTTCCTGTACTTAATCCTACAAACGAAACTAGCTCAATCAATCAAATTAACAATAGCAACAATCATTACCTAGAGAAAATAGCAATCAATCATTAACAATAACTCGAAATGAATCAACTAACTAAATAACCAAAAAATGGTATAAATTCATCGAAATAGTAATCAACAGTAATAGAAGTAGTACCGAGGAAATGAGAAGGCGGCGGAGCTAGAGAGGAGGCGAGCGGAGGAGTCGCCGCAGAATCGAGCGGCGGCCGGAGCAGCTGAGTGGAGCTCCGTCATCAGCATTTTCGATTCACTATTCGATCAATTTGAATTGGAGGAAGAAAAATGAAGCTCACGAATCACGATTAAGCTTATCGGAAGAAGAAGAAGTAGAAGAAGAAGAAGAAGAGAAGAGAATCAAAGCATCTTCTTCCTTGCTTATTCTGTTCACTGCGATTGGATGGTGTGGCTGAGTTTTATCCGTTGCTTTTGTATATTCTGCTTCTTTGCGCCTTTTCTAATTTTATTCTGGATAACACGCTTATAAGATTTTTAGCTTGAAATCGCGTTTTGTCATCTGCACGTTTTACTTGCATTTATACTGCCAAGCCCAAGATGTTTGTAAATTATAAGGTAGACTAAACTCGTAAAGGTTTATTTTATCGTCCTTAAGTCACTGACTCACTGTTCCACATACTTCTTGACTGACGATTTTGTTACGTTTGGATTAGTTGGATACTTGGATTGGATATGTACTACTTTTACTAGGACATCTGAACCATTAACTAGAACGTGAGGAGTTGGGAGAAAAGTGGGATGCGTCACGTCATAACATTCCAATCTCCTTATCCCTAACAATTAATCACCAATGTTTAAAGCGACTTTCTGACTTTTTTTTTCCTTCAGATTTTGCTCCATCTCACATGTTTCGCTATAAATTCTTATTTGACCACTGCATAACTCTAGACATGGTAACTCTCTTGTTTGTTCGTTTCATGTACAGTGCTCAACTTCAAAATTCAGACAAACTGCAACACATGCTGGTAATAGTTCCCCTGATACTAACAAACCATCTGTACTGTAACAAAATGTGTATTTAGCCTGAAAAACACAATGATCATTTAGCCACATGTGAATGTTTTATTTGACATTCAACCTCCTGGCATGTACAATTTCAGCAATCGCACTCAAATTTTATCAACCACGTATACGGTAAACAATACGTGTACTCATTAATAACATGAAATCTAAGCCTTCGTTAATGCATATATCTAAAATATTTTTGCGTAAAATAGGTGTAATGTAATATTCCGAGTTAAAATATGAGGGCAAAATCATTCAATTTTCCAATCCATGAATAGTTTACCTATATGTCTACTAAATTATGAGAGGCAAAGGAATCAAATCCAGCCCGCTCCCTACATCCACTTCCCAATCCTTTATATACCCACACATGACACAACATAGCAAAATAAAGTCAGCTTTTCCCTTGACCATCCTCTGTTTTTCAATCATTTCAAAACAGGGGAAAAAACAGAGTATTATACTTCTTTCATACCATAATTTTGTGACCATGAATGATGATTGGGATCTTCATGCCTTTGTCAAAGCGGCAAGCTCTCCGCCGACACCAATCAACAACGTCCCCCCTGTCACTTCTGCAACTGACTATCCATTCGGAATCCCAGTCAATGAAGACTCATTCGATGCCAATGCTCTATTTCATGATCATGATGACTCATGTTCCAGTTTGCATGAAATATACCAGCAGTTTTACGGCAACACTATTCCACCACCACCACAACCACCATCGATGAACAATGTCTTGGCCACCATTCCGGTGGTGAGTCAGACTTTCCACCCACCTCAGTTTGAGCCAATTGTTCCTCAGCAACCATTGCCACAAATGATGATTGTGCATCAAGTGCAGGGTGGTGCAGTGTTGGACAAAACTGTCCAGGTGCAAGGTGGTCCTTCTATTCAACCATCTGTGGCTTCGAGTTCTCGTGTCCAACCACTTCGCCAGAAGAAGAGGTTTTTTCTCTGAGAAAACGATAAAAACATAGCAAGTTTTGTTAACATATCAATAGTTTGTTCATTTCTTGTTTTTCTTTCCGACAATTTGATTACATTTTTCTAGTATGTGGCTATATCGATTCTTATTTATTTCTGTTTACATTGTTAATTCATACAATGATCGGATATTTTATGATTATGCGATTTTGTTGACAGGAAGAATCATATCAAGAAAATGTTTCGTGAGATGACACATGAGGAGTTCGCTGCTGATTTAGGCACTTGGCGGAAGTATGGCCAAAAACCTATCAAAGGATCTCCACATCCTAGGTTTTCTACTCTGTCTTCACTCAAATACATTTTTATTTGATTGAAATGTTATTCTCCTGAACAATTACTTTTTCTAAAAACATTATAATTATGCTTAAAAACATCAGTTAGTCCATCTGATTCCTCACTAATACATGTACCTTGCAAGTCTTTGTATTATACTTGTACTTAAAGATATCAAGCGATCTCTAAAATTCCATACTAATACATGTACCTTTAAAGATGTTCTTATCTATTGGGTGTGGATGTCCGTGTAATAAATACTCATAATAATTGCAAACAAGTTCTTTGTGCAAAAGTTGTAGATAATAATATGAAATATTTACCTCATTTGATTTTTTTAAACTAAAGGAAAGCAATGATTTTTGTACACATATCAAGCAACTTGTAGTCATGTACTAATGAACTTAAATACTTAGTTTTTTTATGAGGTTTGAGATGAAGTTAAGGTGATAAATGCATAGTATAAACTTCATATATATATATATATACTTAAAATTGGTAAACATAAAAATTTGTTTATGACTCTGTTTAGCAAAACTAGCTGGAAAGCTAGCTGGTAGCTGGTGTTTAACAAATTAGCTGAAAAACTAGCTGGTATTTTGTAAAATGACATAAAAGGGCATTACTCTTATTTTTCTTGTCTTTAACCTTTTTTATCGTATTATTAGTCTATAGTTTTTTAAATAATAATATATCATATTTTGTCCAATAATTATAATATATATTTAATGTATTTTACATCGCCACTTTAATAACATCATCAAAATTATCAGAAGTTGAAAGAAATAATCGTTGAGCATTTTAACTTAGTAATGAAAAAAATCAGTATTTGATGTGTACTACATGTATGCATTTTAAAGAGGTGCGGATACATTAATCCTTATGCTAGTTGCAAAAAAGTACACAAAATGTATAACAAAGATCCAACAATATAAAATATAAGTTGAGAATTCTAATGACCTTCCGGTTTACAAAAAGATGGTTTCTTATTTTCTTTATTCTAATTTAGGTTAATATAGGTTAGGGATATTTTCGGAATGAAAAAGATAAGAAGCTCCTTCTTTAAAAAAAAAAAAAAAGCTACACTGACTAGCTTCTTTTTCCAGCTAGCTTTTCAGCTAGTTGGTTAAAGAAGTGGCGCATTCACGTAACGAGCTTTTTATTAGTCAATGGTAAAAAAAAGTTCCATGTAACGAATTTTTTATTAGTCAATGGTAAAAAAAAACTCATGGGGCTGTAAAACTAGTGGTAAACAACCTATATTGGATCTTAATACCCAACATAAACATAATGCGATGTAGTATTGATGTCAAAATTCTTAATTATAAAGGCGTACTATTTGTTTCAAGCAGGAACTACTACCGGTGCAGCATAGCGAAAGGGTGTGGTGCAAGGAAACAAGTTGAGCGCAGCATCACTAACTCGGAGACCCTAGTGGTCTATTACCATGGTGAGCACAGTCACCCACGTCTAACACACAGGGGCTCACTTGTTGGGAATACCCGTAACAAGCTCACTTTGGGTGGTGGTCAACATACAAATAACAATAACATGACCAATACCAACAGTGTGGAAGAACTTAAAATGGATTCGCTATCACCACCTGGCTCGGGCTCGAATTCTTCTCCAAGTCCACCAAAAATGCTAGGCGGAGCAAACGTGCATAATAACGGTGTTGAGATGGCAAAGCCGAGAGATGATGAGTACGAGAATCTAATGATGATAAACGATTTGATGAGTAATGATACTAACATATTCACAGAGCTACAAGATTCTGACCAGTCAAGTGGTGGTGATATTGGCTCGGATAGTGCGTTCATGTCTCCACCGTGGACCCCTAATGAAAATGGTGATTGGGGTGTCGGTAAGTAAGACCGGAAGTTGTCCATGCCACAACATATGGGGTGCTACATAATATTGTAGCATAGATTAAACCACCTTATAGCTAGCTTCATCAAAATATTATGTATCACCAATATGAACATATGATGGTGGATATGCTTAAACAAATAATTTTCAGGGTGGAACATGAAGTATAAGAACATCAGAGCTTAATTATGTTACTGATATTTTTAGTTCTTGCATTGCATTATTGGGAAAAATGATGTAAGTGTCCAATCTTAAAAATAAAAAAGTGTTGATGGTCCTCTATCAAGGCCATTTTGTCGTTTGAGAAGTTCGTGGTGGTAGAATCTATGAGATTCTATCAGTGAAGTCCTAAGTATTTGTAACACCATGCATCAAGAAATACTACATCACTATGTAATGATTTATACATAATGAATGATTTATATTTAGTACTATTTGTCTAGTTTATTTTCTTCTGGATATTTAATATTTGCATATTGTAGTTGGAAACTCGACAACTTTGTCATTTTTAACAATAAGAAAGAAAGATCATGCAGATACATCTTACATGGGATGTCATAAGCTTTAAATTCCATTAACTGAAATCAATTAAAATAGACTCACATATGGAGAATGCTGAGATTTGAGTGTCCAAACATTAAGCCAAGATCCACATTGGTTGGAGAAACATACAATAGGCGTACATGTAGAAGAGTATATATACCAAATTCTACAAGATAATTTAGAAACTTACAAAATAAAATTATTTAGGCGAGTCGTCACTAATATTATGAAAAAATAATGAAGATAGTGTCACCCATCTTATCTAGTGGTCTAAGAGTCCGGGCGAAGACCCATGCACACATATCGTTGAGAAAGTTTGACATTAAGGCGATAAGTTTCTATTAATTCAACATGTCTAGTAACAACTTAAGTTTTTGTTAGAGTAATATTAGGCCTAATATCCACTGTTTTGACAGTGGACGTTCCTTGTTACCGTTCATGAGAAGTTTTCCCTTTGCAAATGCATTTTTACTTTTTTTTCGGATTTCAATGTACTTATAACCTTTTCTTAATTAGTGCAAAAGCCTGTCTTGATAAGAGGAGCTCCATCAGAGTTGCAACTGAGAGTTGCAACTCTGATGCAACTCACTCTCACACTCTAATCTCATTTTCCCTTTTTTTTATTTTTTTCTTTTCTCCTTTTGTTTTAATTGTTTGTTGCTTTTTTGCTGAACCGATTTTGTTCTTCTCTTCTGTTTTCATTCGTTTTTAACTAAATTCTTCCTTTTATTTTAGTTTTCGCTTGTATTTCAATTTTTTTTAATTATTCAAACTTAAATTACAAGTAATATATATTTTTTCAAATTTCAAGTATATTTTCAAATATATTTTCAAGTAATATATTTAAAAAACATTAGTGTGAGTTTTTTTATAATTAACTAAAAATATTTAAAATCAATTCAAGAACAAAGTTTAAAAGGAAATGAAAAAAGAAAAAGAAATGAAAAATTAAGTTTGAAAGAAAATGTTAAAATAAAATAGGTTTGGGCCTCACTGTTGGAGTAGAGAATTGCAGTGAGTTGCAAAGTGAGTTGCAGTGAGTGGAATGCTGACGTGGCGGAGAGAGTGAGTTGCAGAGAGTTGCAACTGCTGGAGATGGCCTAAGAAAGGAAATGTTATAGCGGCTCTAAATTGCTCGCTATGTACTGAACACATATTCTATTTATATTTATTAAATACAAATGTCACTTTTTCATGTTCATTTATTCGTTATTAAAATAATCGTAAATTGTACAACATTCTATTCTAATACGGAGAGAGTAATTTGGGTGGAGCAATTGGGCCAGGTCAATTTGGAGTGGAAAGCCCAATCCAAATTAAATCCAAATGTTAGATCCAAAACTAAGCCCACTCTGTAACAACCGAACGGAGAGAAAATTTTCGCAACACGATCAAAATACCAATCAACTCACCACTAGAATTGCTTCTCAACGAGTGAGTTAACCAACCGAGTTGCAACCGAGTCAAAGGGCCAAAATGTTTCTACGGCGGGTGGCGCGGCCGTTGATGATGATGGCGAAAGTGAAGGAGACGACGGGGATCGTTGGTCTGGACGTGGTTCCGAATGCGAGAGAGGTTCTGATCGGACTCTACTCGAAAACCCTAGACGAGATCAAGGCGGTTCCGGAGGACGAAGGCTACCGCAAGGCCGTGGAGAGCTTCACGCGCCACCGGCTGCAGGTGTGCCAGGAGGAGAAGGATTGGGAGACGATTGAGAGGAAGCTGGGTTGTGGACAGGTTGAGGAGCTGATTGAGGAAGCTCAGGATGAGCTCAAGCTCATCGGTCATATGATCGGTACGTTTGTTCGATTGACCTTCATTTGATTGAGTAATTGCTTTTTTTAAGCTGATAAGAGTTTGTAGGATCGTTTAATTAGCGTAGCTTTCGAATGGTGAATCTGGGAAATGTGAAATGTTGTTAGTGTTGTTAGAAGTGTGGATTTGAGTCTTATAGGTTTGTCGATTGATTCAAGTTTTAGCTTTACTTCCCATTATGAATTTTTAAGATGGCGAGGATTAGAAGTTTCAGAATGGTGAATTTGAGTAATGCATTTGATGTTGTTAGAAGCTTAATTTTAAGGTGTATAGGGTAAGTGTGTTCGATAAGTTTTAGTAGATTCGAGTGATTACTTTTGTTGCTGATATGAATCTACAGGGCTGTGTAGCATTAGTTTAGAATTGTGAGAAATGTACTTGGTGTTGTTAGCAGTTTAACAAAATGAAACGCATAGAATCACTACGAACTCCTGGTACATCTTGCTAAATTTCTAGTGACTATGCATTACTGAATATTGAGTATCAATGAATCAATCAGCTTCCTCAATTCAATGAAAAAGTAAGATTTCAGTTAAGATGCACCTAATAGAACATAGGAAACATGAGGATTGATACTTGTGTTTTTTATATAATAAGTTTAGACTACAAGTAATTGCAGTACGGCCCTTTGTTCTGCCAGTCTCCAGAATTATCGACCAGAACTCTTTCCTTTTTCTTTATTTTTCCATTTATTATTTATTTATTTGTTAGCGTAGTTATCTAGTCAGCATGTTTTGACTATGGCCACATCCCAAATTTAGCATGCAAGATCGCCGAGGCACTGTTAACTGTTAAGTGTGGACCTTGTTGCCTGGACTAGCCCAGTAAATTAGATTGCTCAATGATGCACATCTACTGAGTAATGCCGTTTGAACATTGAGCTCAGAGGATTATTTACTCGATCACTTTGCATCCTCATTCTTTTTTCTTATCTAATTGGTGTTTGTAACATTGCGATAATCAAGTTTCTCAATATTAGTTTTTGCCTGTCCAAAACTACCACAATATGACAAGTTAGCTGTATGATCTTCCAGGAATAAACCTTTAATTATGTAACCACTAACGTATTTCAGTTTTCTGGCCCGTCTTTAGGAATAAACCTTTTATCTAATTTACGTAGTTCAGTTCTCTCTGGTGATCATGCATTCTTTAAGTCAACATTGTTTTCTTTTTTTCTTTCCAACAGTAGCTAATTTGAACTGATTTATGTGGCATTTCCTGTCTAAGTGGATATGCATATCATTAACGTGTGTGTCCCGTATCTAAAATCTTCAATTATTTGCTTAGAGGTCATATTTGTTTCAACGTTGTTTCATGGAAAGAGAAAAAGTTACTAGGGTAGTGTTTATCGGAGCTTCTTTCAGCGCCTTATGAGCTTTTATCACAAAGTTTGCAGGCAGGGCTTATACTGTGTCTGTGGCTTAATTTAAGAATAGAGGAAGCATAAGCTGAAAATAAAAGCACCTCAGAATATAAAACTGTTACACCTGATATTCGTGCATACGATACTTGCTGAGAATGTCTAGCCCACCCCGTCCATTTTATAATGATCTGATAATGTTCCATTTCGAATTGGATAGCATGAACAATTCCTTGAAATTGGTTGCAGAGTGGGACCCATGGGGCGTTCCTGATGACTATGAATGCGAAATTATAGAGAATGATGCTCCAGTACCCCAACATGTCCCCTTGCACCGACCAGGTCCTCTCCCTGAGGAGTTCTACAAGACTTTTGAAGCTGTTGGAACTGGGACACTGGAGCAGGTTAGTGTGAAGAAGGAAGCCCCTGAAATTTCAACTGAGGAATCAGGAGCGAAGTAGTCAGTTTTCTGAACTGTAGTCTTTGCACACATTTCTGATCTGTTGTTTCTTGTTTATGGTCATGTAACGGTCTGCCCCTTTATGGATAACGCAATGATCATTCAGTTAATAATCTCCATTTGAGCCTTTTCTGGATTCAAAACTCAGTCCTTGATCCATTTTTTCCTTGTGTTTACAAAAGGAGATTGTTGAAAATAATCAGAGTTTATGTAATCATGTCTATTGAATGGGGACGAATATTTATTCTCCTAATATGTATTTAGCGCATGGAATTAAGTTATAGTACTATGATTTAGATGATTTACGGGCATGTGCATTGGGATTTTGCACGTGCCAAAAAATACGATTGTGTAGTTTGTGACCTTATAAAGTATTACTACTACTATTGAGTTTATGTCTTAGTTTTCGACCTGGCACTCTGTTGTACCACAGTTTAATAAAGTTCTGAATGAACGTTAGACTTGGAAATAATGCAATTAATCATCAATCTATACTACTACCAATTCCATATTAACTTGAAAATAAATCCATATTGCTAGAAAAAATGGCTTTACACCCACAAAATCTTGTCTTTGTTGGTCTCATTTGCTCTCATTTTCCTAGCATCATCAACCCTTCTCTAAAGTCTCACATGAACGATAGAGACACTTACCTAGACTACCTTTGCAGCCAAACCAGCGGCAAATTATGTGTTGGGATGAAGTCATCGAATCCCATTTCGTTAAATTCAATGGTTCGACCGGGGTCAACTTGACCAGCATATCGTCTGCAGCCATCGACGTGATAAACGAAGATGCCAACGATATCTATATGAAGATTTTGACTTACCTCGAAGTCCCCGTCTGGGATGACTACGTGAAAAAAATACCATATATCTGCAGGTAATTATGACATCATAGTGCATGGAGACATTCCTAAACTCGTGAGTTTTATTTCTTCACCTCGGACATGGCACTCAGTTGTAGGGGTGTACATAAATAAAAACTGCCCGCCAAACCACCCGTGGTATAATCGCACTCGCAAGTTAAAATTTTAGACAAAAACCGCTATGGTTAGAATTCTTTTTCACCCGCTACGAGCGTATGGGTGGCGGTTTGGACGGGTATCACCCGCCACCCGCCCGCCTATTCATATATATTTATATTCAAAAAATTAATTAATATATATGTAGAGAGTATATACTATATTGTGTTGTGTTCTTATTCTATATGTACTGCTGTGTAGGATTATTTTGTTATTATTAATAAATGGTTAGTAATTTTGTTGATATGTACTATCTTCTTATTATTTCCTACTAGTTCACTCTTTTAGAGTTGAAGTACACTTTTTTCCCTATTATTTCTTTAATTCTCCACACATCTTCTATTATGTTTCATACATTACATTACTTATGTTTTATTCTATATTGGGTATAATTTTACTTGGTAGTAATTTTAAAGAAACGTTTATTTTTGTATGTTACAAACCCGCCAATTCGCCCGCCATCCGCTCGTGATAAGTGTCAACCGATCCGTCGCGGTTTGCGAAAAAATACACCCGCCATGGTTATCGATTAGGTCAAACCGACGGAATGAGGTTTTCAGAGTTGAGTTAGTTTGATGTTGTTATAGTAGAATAATGAATTTATAAGTGTATGTATTGAGCAAGTTTTTTGTTAATTGTTTAATTTTTAAAAGTTGTGGGTAATTTTTAATGTTTATCAAAATAAGTGTATATATGCAAATTGTCAAAAAACTATCCTGCATTTAGTAAAATTAGTCCTGCGTTTAACAATATCCAAATAAAAGGGTGGGAGTTTAATTATACACTCTCTTCTATCTTTCATTATTTTCGTCGAAAATCACTCTCAATTTTAACTAATAAAAGTAAAAGATCAGATTAGACAAAATTATACTAGCATAAAATTTTACTCCCTTTATTTTCAGTACGAACTATCGTCAAACATTTTATTATAAGAGCAGCAAAAAGCTGAATGTGTAAAAAGTTTACGGACATTTTTTTAAAAGCTTTCAACGTATACCCAATTTAAAAATAGAAATCACTTAATTCAAGGCTATTTCCATAATTGTCATTTACTACCCTTTTCCTTTTACTTTCCTAAATCTAATGATTAGAAAGTTCGAGAACGGTTCCTACTTCCTATCCCTACACAATTACTACTCCTGGCTAAAAGAAATACTACACCAAGAGGCTATTAAAATATTAATTAATTTATTATTACAAATATTATAAATAGGCCCTTTGTATTCTTCTTCTCTTTAACATAACACCACTAATCAATTACTATTATTCAACTCCAAGTCGTCTCTACTCACACACAGCACAGAGAGAGAAAGAGAGATCCAATTAGACTCCATACATATACTCCTAGCAGATAAAATCTCCCAAAACCACAATCTCCAAGCTTCCTCATCCGTCAATGGCGTCTTCCGATCTTGAAACTAGGGCGAAGGAGGCTTTCATCGACGACCACTTCGAGCTCGCCGTTGACCTCTACTCTCAGGCCATTGCCTTAAACCCTACCAAAGCTGACCTCTATGTTGACCGTGCTCAGGCCAATATCAAGCTCGAAAGCTTCACTGGTAAACAAACACCTTCACGGTTTCTGATTTTTTAAGATTTTTTTTAATTAGTGTTGTTGCTTATTTTGATGCTGGATCAGTTTTAGATACGTGTGTTGTGGATTGGATTGGAATGGTTTTGGTTTTATGTTTTTTGAATTGAGATTTATCATCTAGGTTTTGTAGTGGTAGCTTGTGATTACAGAGATTTTGAGTATGGATTACATGTGACGATAATTGGATTTGATTAGTTCCTGAGTTTTTTGAATTTAGGTTTTTTTATCTAGGTTTTTAGTGGTAGCTTTATGATTGCAGAGCTTCTGAGTATCGATTAATTGGATTTAGTTGATTAGTTCCTTAGTTTTTTGAATTGAGGTTTATTATACAGTTTTTGTAGTGGTAGCTTGTGATTGCAGAGATTCAGAGTATCGGTTACATGTGACCATAATTGGATTTGGTTGATTAGTTCCTGAGTTTTTTTTGAATTGAGGTTTATTATCTAGGTCTTCTAGTGGTAGCTTGTGGTTACAGAGCTTCTGAGTATTGATTACATGTGATGGAAATTGGATTTAGTTGATTATTGATTAGTTTGTTTGCTTAGGTTTAGATTTAGCTTGGTTTGGCAGGAGTGGTTTATTTTGAATCGGACAAAGGATGCTTTCGATTTGAACTTGGAGACGTTAATTCATTGGCTTTACATGATATGGTGATGCTTATATGTGTGAACTATGCTAATTGAATTTACATGGTGTGAGGCTTATATCAGGCCATTAGGCATTATGTCACTTGTTGAGTCGGTTGACAGTTTATGCTCTTAGAAATTTGAGGTAGCGCTTACATGTGATGGTAATTGGCTTTGTTTATTTGTTTTGGGCATGAGCTTGCTTGGTAGGTTAAGCGATGAATAGTTTATTGTAAAAGTTGGATGATGTATACTGCTGGTCTGATTTGAGGATGAGTATGTCAAGTCATTGACTTGGCATGATGTGAGGCTTATATGAGGCAGTTAGGTATTATTTCTCATGCAGTGGCAATTGTGTGGTGGTTTTCGCTCTTAATGTTTTTATTTATTGTGTTTCTGAACAGATGCTGTTGCTGATGCGAATAAAGCAATTGAGTTGGATCCTTCAATGGGGAAGGCATACTTCCGCAAAGGGTGAGTGAAAGTTTCATTAATTCTTTCCCTTTCCAGACTACTTTGGGCTGCACAAATCTTTCTTGAACTTGAGAAAGAATTGTGTCTGTTGATTACAGTAGGTTCCTCTAGTTTCGACATGATGGATTTGTAAAGATTGTAGATAATTGTGATTGGATTTTGATGTCGAGTCTAATTCACTGTTGCCATGCTTTTGTTGTTAGTAATTAACATTATACTACTTTTTTCCAGCATTGCATGCATGAAACTTGAAGAATACGAGACTGCTAAGACAGCTCTGGAGACTGGTTCGTCTCTAGCACCTGGAGATTCCCGGTTTACAAAATTGATCAAAGAATGTGATCAGAAAATTGCAGGTCAGTTGATTGTCTAGCTAATGATATAATCATATATATGATCAATGTGTAAATCTTTCGTACCATCTTAATTTTGACCCTCAATGGTTCATTCTTGATCCGATTTTGTTTCTCAGTTTGTCAATGTGATGGTGTATTGTAGTAATATACAAGTTACTGAGTGCTTTTTTTTTTTTTTTTTTTTTTAATAACAATGCGCTATCTTGGGGCAATGGTGTATATCAATACTGTTAATAACATGTGGAACAACTGTATTTGCTAATTTCAGAAGAAGTTGAGGAGATGCCTTCGCAAATAGCTGCTAAATCTGTAGCACAAGTGCCTGCTCCAAGTAACTTGCCGTCAGCTACTCCCGTTCCAGACACAACTGCTCCACCTGCCAAGCCAAAATACAGGTATGTACATGTAATGCCTGGTGTGATCTATGAGTTTGAAACCTGCAAAAGAATTATCATCAGTAGAGTGTTGGAAAGTATACCGCTTTTTAATCAAGAGCAAAGTTGTACCTAAACCAATTACATCATCCTTTGGGTTTGTCTCGCTTATGATAATTCACTCTGATAACTTTGTGAACTCTTCACACAAGATGCGTACTATAGTGACTTAATATATGGATGCACACCAACTTGTACAGTACTTAATGTTTATCATCATCTTTGAATTATGAAGTATGGGGTTAATAAGAAAGGCTCTAGGTTAAAAGCAAGCTCACCAACATCACTTGGAATTTGAGTGTTGATATTATTTGCAAACTAAAGTCTCTATACATGCTTCGCCTCCTAATACTGAGTTACAATATCAATTGGGAATTAACTATTTTGTTATCTTTCTAAAACATGAGATTTCCTTGAGGCTCGTAAGATTTAAGAACTAGGTCATACTCCCTCCGTCCCGGTTTCATCTTCCCGCGGGCCCGGTCACAAAGAGAAAATTGAATAAAGTAGGAGAGATGATGATAAAGTAAGAAAGAGAGTAAACGGAGTATGAGAAATAGTGAATAAAGTAGGGGAGATAGTGAATAAAGTAGGAGAGAGATTTTCCATTTAAGGGATGGGAAGATGAAGTTGGGACAGCCCAAAACGGAATGTGGGAAGATGAAACTGGGACGGAGGGAGTATTACTTTTCTTTATTTATCTTGAAGAAGGGAGGTGGGGTCACTTTCTGTGTTGATGATCCTGAGCCAGCCCTTCATGTCCTTGATTCATTTCTGTTCCTTAAATTCATTGCAGGCATGAATTTTATCAGAAACCAGAGGAAGTAGTAGTGACAATATTCGCAAAGGGGATTCCTTCAAATTGTGTTGTGGTTGATTTTGGTGAACAAATTGTAAGTAGTTCACTGATCGTTGTTGTGTATCTTCAAATTTCCTTTTATTTTGATCAACTTGCTGAATCTTTCATCCTTCGTTGAAATCCAGCTTAGTGTTACCATTGAGGTTGCTGGTGATGAAGAAGCATATCATTTCCAACCCCGGTTATTTGGAAAGGTAATTTATAAATGTACAGTAAAAGTTTTTCATGAGGATTGAATTTGCTGATGCTTATGTCATATTTGACCTTTCGTATACCTTGCTTATGTTCTTTGGCTGCACTTTGATGTTAAACAGATCGTCCCTGAAAAATGCCGATATGATGTCATGTCTACAAAAATTGAGATTCGACTTGCCAAAGCAGATGCAGTTCACTGGACATCGCTTGAATTTAGCAGGACAGCTGCAGTTGTACAAAAAGCTGTTGTGCCATCAGGTAATTCTTGAAATATCCCAGCAGTATCATTTTATCGTATTCCCTCACTTGGCATTCAACTGACATTGCATACTGTGTTGCGTTAAACAGGCAGCCAAAAACCCACTTATCCTTCCTCCAAACCGAAAAGGGTAGATTGGGATAAACTGGAAGCTCAAGTGAAGAAAGAGGTAAACTCTTTTTCTTTTCTCTAATTTGATCTTTTAACACCTATCATACAGTGGACATTGATTAATCTCTTGCCTGCTGGTCCATTGTATATATCAGGAGAAGGAAGAGAAACTGGATGGTGATGCAGCTTTGAACAAATTTTTCCAAGACATATATGGAAATGCTGACGAGGACATGAGACGAGCCATGAGCAAATCATTTGTAAGAACTACTTCTCTTCTGAAGAAACATCATCACCTATTGTTTGTCTTTAACTCTTAATTAATATGTTAGAAACGTGCCGTAGAGTTTCTTCTCCATTACTTTTAGCACCCATTTCCGAACTGTGCTTGTGCATTTGAATTTTAGTCTGCCCCTTGAAGAAGTAACATCCAGTCACATGCAAGTTTCTAATGCTTGGGTGACTTCTGAGAATGTTTGACACTATTGCAACATAGTAGGTGGTTCGGACTTTGTAATGTAATATTGCGACTACATAGGGGGGTATTGACATAATTATTGTGTTGTTTCAACAGTTGCTCTGATAAAACTGACTTGTACTCTGCATATATCACCACCAACTGCACTTGGCATGTGACACTAACGACTAAATGCATTTACAGGTTGAATCAAATGGAACAGTGCTGTCAACTAACTGGAAAGAAGTGGGTGGGAAGAAGGTTGAGGGTAGTCCACCTGACGGCATGGAGATGAAGAAGTGGGAGTACTGAAGTGGCTCAGATCAAATATCGCATTTTGCTTTAAACTCCAGAAATTAGCTGTCTAGTTTTGGTTTACTTTTTTGTCTGCGCTTTTGTCTTGTTTTTGCCCTAATTATAACTATTTATAAAAATTTGGAAATTCAGTTTTTGGAAGTGTACTTACTTCTGTGTAAGATAGTTTAAAACACTGCTACAAAAGCGTTTTTGTCCGAAGCTTTCTTTCTGGTATGCTTTATATTTACCTGCTTCATACATCTTTCATTGAGTCTTAACATTAATCTAAGAGGTTTAAGTATAAACAAACTTGCAATGCAATCTCAAGTAGATAATGGTTTGCGATTTGTAATGTGTTATGCATAAAACTATACTTTTTGCCTGTAGATCTTCATCACTGTAATGCGCACATTGTGATATAGTATTACTAGTTCTAATCTTTCGTTATTTCTGTCCGGACAAGCTTTAGTAACTGTATTCTAATATTTGACACCGATGAAGAATTAAATTTGTGATGAATTTTGTGCGGGTATGCAGACAAATTGTAATCATCATATGACTAATTGAGTAACTTGTACACATACATAAATGAAATATGAAGTAATACATAACGACGGAGTAACATAAAACTATAAAAAGTCCGAACAGGGCACAGTGTTCATTCACTCGAAGATTGAAGATTTATAATTGGCTTGCTTTCTCCTTCACGAAACGCATTGGACAACAAATCATTCAATTGACGAAATCAACAGTAGCAGAATAGAACGATTATGTAACATTAATGGCTCTCCAGAGCTCTTATCTTCACCCCAGAGCAATGCAAAAATCATCACCAAATATGGAAAATACAGTAATATATGGAAAAATGAAGACAAAAACTGTATAAACACTTCGAGTCAACAAGTCTATTGCATAAAACAGCAATCGGGAACAAAAAGTCGCAACTCACAAGGGCTTGGAAATGACACTAAATGACCATACATGAATTTCTAAGCAAAATATGAAGTTATATCTCCCAGCAAAGGGTTGGAGCACCAATTTTATATTTGGCTGAATCACATTCAGTTTACTCGAGTAGATGCAGGGCGTGTTGAAACTTGAACGGATTCTGAATTGAGCCAGTGCCATGACAGATTAGCCAAGACCTCTGACATACTGATCAACTGTTGTGTTGAATAGATCGTAACTGCACATGCAAGGAAATTAAACACTTGCGGTATAAAAAGGTGATAATTATAGTCAAGAAAACAAATTCTTAATAAGCTCTGGGATTTCAATTGGTCTCTTACTTGTGCAACCATATATAACTTTAAGAAACCCCTACAATCAACACTAACGTGTGAACGTCAGATGACTCTCGTGGATGAGATGAAACACATAAAATAGTTTTTGCACTGGAATTGATTTCTTAGATCAAGTTCGATAAATTAGTTGCTATATTCTCTATTCGTTTTATCAACATAAGAACATATGAAAGGTCGTGGGAGACACAGCCCAAAATCTTCAACATCATCTTTTTTCCCTCTATACTAAGGACCTTTACGAGATGCAGAAGATCATAATATTTATATTTGAGATAGGATGCAGAAAATGATATTCTGAACTTCCATTTAGAGTCAGTATGGATAATGTATGATAATCACCAGATCAGTTTAAAGAATGTTTGGGGAAGTTTTTCTACTTGTGTACTAATATAGAATTTTTTAAAAAAATGTGATATTCTTTATGCAAGAGAAAAATGAAAAAAGTCACACTATAAGGTCAGTAACAAATTATAATTACCAGATGTATATTTTTTTAAACTTGGGGAATCATAAAACCTAATAGGATAAGGATTCCGATTTATAGTTTGACTGACTCTATCACATTTACTTGCTCTGGAATAATTACTCCATGACCATCATCCCTCCCCATATATGGTATATTAAGTTGTTTTACTTGACACGCCAAAATTCTCCGGCGAAAATTGCATTAGGATTCTTCACCAGGGGAAGCTTTAGGCCATACCTAATGTTTACAAGCACGACTTTTGCTAATTTTGCAAAACTCTTGCAAGTTGAAAATAACGGAATACTATCACAAGAGGTTCGTAATATGAGTCTATAGGGTCTGGGTTCCATCACATGTAACTAACTTCTGTGGTAACATTGGTGTCTTACATTGAAAGAAAAAGGAGATCTCTTACCTAATAGGATTCCCTGGGGAATATAGCGGATTCTTGACAACATACTCGACATACAAGTTATATATGTATTTGAGAGAATCTCTCAGATCACCAGTCCTGGGGTGGGTGATAAGGATGATCTGCGAAACAACATTTTGTTAGGAAAAACTTAAACCAACATATTGACTAATTAGAAGTAAAAAAGAGAAACATGGTGCAATCATGACTCAAGACTCATGCAATAAGTTGCGAAACAAAGGACATCCATCTATATCTATTGTTTTGTTAGATAAGAATCTTCGATGCTTCATAGATGGAGCGTTGCAGATAAAGATATAAAGAACAAAAATTCTTAAATTGGAAATGACTAGCTTTGCAATCAGATTCGAAATACCAGACAATTATTATGATTGATTATATATTTGTCGACAGACACTCCGCTCTAACATTGTGTTTGGTTTCTTAAATTTTAACACTGATTTGTTGGAAAAGAAATTCTGAGCATATACAGGTTCACCTTACAGCTAATTTACAAAAGAACAGTTCTGATTAGTTTGTTAGGAAAACGGAAATGAAGTGCATCATGCAATTCAACATCAAGGTATGCCCGTCTTGATCTGACAAACCAGCCAAAGAAGCAGACTATATTATACTCGTGCTTCCGGACTATCACCTCATCCATGCTTGAGTTCAACAGAGTAAAATTTCTTCAGTCTAAATTGTGGATAGAAAGGGTATGTATTACTAATTGGGTCCTCAGACCAAGTTCAAGACTCAGAAGACTTCGTTCCAGGGAAAAATGCTGCGACTTCTGGTGTTTATACAGTGGTAATCGAGACGAGTTACACAAAACCGTAATTTCATTCATTAACGAACCTTATTTCAGCTTCAGTCGCAGTTAACAGGTCGGTAAAGGACATTGATGTTGGTTAGCATAAAACAAACAAGATAAGCCGATAGCATACACGGGTATTTTCAGTAAGCATTACACAAAATTTCCTGTCAGCATGAAACAGATGACTACATTTGTTTCCTTTCGATTTTAAGCTATGCGTAAGACAGACGTTACCGTTAACTAGAGGAAACCAACTATTGCTTACATAGTTGCATTTCATTCCAGAAACCAATACAATGCTCCAAAAATGCAGTAATTTGCTATTGTGTAAATCAAAGAATACACAATAACTCAACAGAAATGAACATGACATAATTGAAGACCAAGAAAATGCCAATTCTATTGAGGAAAACACCAAACAATCAGATCAACAAACCTTGATCCCAGATGGACTCTCCATGAAACTAAGCTTATACGTATTGGTTCGAAAGCTATGAAATGAACAACCTTGCCCTGGTAACAATGGCACCCCAAGATTCCCCTTTTCAGCACTAAACGAGAGAAAACACACATTCTCAGCAAAACAGTAACATAAACAAGTAACAGAAAAAGAAAAAAGATTGAAACTTTCAGTGGGGAATTAGATCGAACACCTGGTGGGATCCATTTTGGTGGTCAAGGACTTGAGAGAAAAGAGCAATCCAAACATGAGCTTTTGATCTTGCTGTGAGCTTAGGGTTTTGAGAGGTCGATTCCATTCACGGTAAAGCAGACAGACTCCATTTCGATTGAAGATGTAGAGCATATGAGCGTTGTTCCCAAATGCTGTGGGTACTGGAGGAGAAGGACTCACTTCTGACCCTCCGAAAAATTGCATCCTTTTGTGATTTGGGTTTTGATCGGAGTTTTTCTCAGTGTTTTCCAATCAAAACATCAATGAGAAGTGAATTGGAAGGTTCAATTTCAGATTTTGAGGTGATTTCTGTGAATTGATCTCAGGTGAAATCGCCAGTTTGTTGGTGTGGGAACTGATGTAGTTAAAACGATGTCGTTCTGGTCATCGTAAAGAAAGATGAAAACGGGCCGGGTCGATGTCAATACAAAAATCCTTTCGGTCCATGTTTTCTTGATTTTAGTTGCACGTGTAGATAGAGCCTGATTTGGTCCGGATCCACCCGAAAATTCTTGAAAAGTTACACGTCCAAACGAGCGCGGTGTGGATAGAGCCTGGATCCAAGGAGGATCGAGGTAAGGTGTGGCTCCCGAAATTACAATAATACTAGTACTAACCCGTGGCGATGCCACGGTATAATTTACTTTTATTAATAAATACAAAGGGGACGATAAAATAAATTAATCGAGAAAATAAGGTAGTCAAATTTATGTGAACAACGTTGATCGTGGTGTCGGTCGGTAGTCCTTCATCCAATATTATATCAGTGAGTGTTTATTTATATTAACTATAGAAAATGTAAAAATAGGGTCCTACTGCATCTTAATTAATTAATGTGAATACATGTATTTTTTAAAAAAAATCTATCCCTCAAACGAAACCAAAATAAAATACAAAAGTATACAACACAATCAACATGGTTGTTCCCAACAACCCCATGGTGGTATATGTGGTCACCCCACCAGACACACAAAAAAATATTATACAAACTTAATTTCACATGTTACAGTTGTTTTTTCCAACTCACCGGTTCCCAACAACCCGCGGTGGACCCCCCCCACCCGTTCATGGACATCAAGAAAGTACAGAGAAGATAGAAGAGAGTTTCCTTTAGAGAGTAAGTTGATTTCCAGAGGCTCATTATGAAGATTAAGAAAGTAGAGAGAATATCAAATTTAGTCTCCCCACCTAGAGAGTATCAGATCCCCATACCCGTTCATGGACATCAAGAAAGTAGAGTGAAGATCGAAGAGAGTTTCCTGCCTGTAGAGTATACGCAGACTCCCAAACCATCCCACACCCCCGCCGAAGAAAAATGTAAGTTTTGCTAACTTAATCATAAAATGTTGCGCTCGGGTCTTGTAACAAAGGTATGGAACGGGTTCGAGTATATGCCATACCAGACCTAAACATCATTATTTCAAATGGGGTTGAATTCGGGTTGGATAGAACCAGTCGTTCCAGCCAGAGACTGTAGAGAAGAGAACCCTTAAACCTCATTGTACCGATCGAATCTTAGACATAAAAAAAAGGAAATTGAAAGTCTTCACGTGTAAAATGTTATTGATAGACATGTAAAGATCAAACACACCACCAATTAGCTCATTTATATCTCTTCTATCTCCTGAAACTGAAAAAGCAGGTTTAGTACACGATTCATAGAACATTTTTAGAAGATTAGTTGAAGGGGCTATGTCAAGCATAAATCCAAAGGTCCTCCTAACTGGATTTATGCCCATTAAAAAAATGCATATTCAACAGTAAATCATACACATGTGAGGTATAAAATATAATTAAGCTTCATTATCAAACTTCACAATAGAATACAAATTAACTTTAAACGTTCACTCATGTTAAACTATATAAGAATGTATGAGTTTCATTCATGTAAGCTTGGGTTAACTTAGTATTGTCCTTAGAGTATATAATCCACTTCATCAACATCAATATCGAAATGTTTTAATTTTGTAGGAGTTGTACACTCAACTTATTCTCATGATAACTATGACTTAAATAAGTATATTATTTAGTATTTTTCTACTTCTTTTATGCTTAGACCATCCTCCATGTTTGGAGAAACACCAATTGAAACGTAAAAGAAAAATCAGAAAAAAATACAGCAAACTGAATTTTCTTTATTATTACAAATAGATAATCAATACCGGGCATGAAGATGGAGATAAATGAGTAAATGATTTGCATATAGGTAGGTTTAATATTGCAAATGGATAGTTGTTGTTATGTTTATTACTATCCAAATTTATATTTTAGGTCGTAAACATTTGACTGTAAAAAACATTTTAGTAGACTTGTGCCAATCAAGCTTTATAAATTCGTTTGGCCAGTGGTTGGATCGGAGTTCCTAGCTAATTGTCGATTGATTAATCAAGTATGAATTTTTAGTTTTCCTTCCTTTTTAGTTTATAAAAAAAATCATTATGGAATAGTGCTGCCATATTTTCTTTTTAATAGTGAGAGATGATAAAGATTTAAATTATAAGTAAAGCTCATATACATCATTAACTTACTCACTTGTATTTTATTTACTACTAATTCACAAAGTACTTTAGCCACATTTCGTCAATGATAACAATAACTCAGCTAATTTATGTGATTGTAAAGAACGAACACGTGCAAGGTTATTAAACCTTATCCCAGTCGTGCAGTGTAAAGTGCAAACTTTGACTCCGCATATTTTTCCGCATTTACCTCTGCCAATTAAGAATTACAAATAAAAGACTATTCCTCCCATATCCAAGTCAATTATGTCCATAATAATATTTTGCAATCACTCCAACCTCATCTGGTAGAGCATATTGTAAAAAATAGAAGCATCAAATTTATCTTGATCCATATCAAATTATAAAAAAAAAAACAACTTGAGAAGAATATGTGTAGAGTTGTATTTAAGTGCACCATTATAGTAGATAATATTGTTGTTAGCAGACTTTATGAAAACATGCGAGTGATAAAGTCGAAAAGATTTAGATGAATTCGTCTTGGCACGGTGAATTTAAATATATGTTCAAATTATTTTTCGGAGTTTTGTATATAAATTTATATGAGATTTTATAAAACTATATATGCAGCCAATATACAAAAATAATAAGAAAAAACGGTGAAAGATATATTGGCTGAAAATGCAACTAATCTCACAAAATTCCCGTGGCGATGTCACGATATAGTTTATGTTTAATAATATATAGAAATGAGAGGACAAAATAAATTGATCGAGACAACCCCTGGAGGGTATGTGCTCCTCCCACATAACGATCATGGTGTGGATAATATAAATATACAAAACCAACATCATCATAAAAACACCCAACTGATAATCTATGTGCTAAAGCATTACGCTCACGTTTAACTTGGCAAAGCTTATTCTCCATCAAATACCTAAATTTCTTTGAAAAGTGAAACAAAGGGGCAAAGATAAAATTTATCGATTTAAGAGATTTAATCACCAAAAAACAATCCTTTTAAATTATTATATGTTGCCACTCAAAATCTCGAACAAATTTTGTTTTTAATTTGGTTGTCCAACCTTCCGCATTTTCAGCAACCATAAGATATAAAAAAATTCATCAAGCAATAACATTCATGCCCTCTTGATCCCTAGCAACAACACTAATACGTCCCCTTATTCGGACTCTGCTCAACCGTATGAAAATTTCACATAGGATGGCTGGAATTTGAATGAATCTGGCGGATTTAGCCCATCAACTTCATATATTATATTATATAAGAACACCCAACTGATAATCTGAGCGCTAAAACATTAGCCTCACGTTAAACATTAGTTAAATACTCTATTTTTAAATTTTCATTAATTCATTTTATCTTATTTAATAAATTTATATTTTATTTTAATGAATAAAATGATTTATTTAAATAATACTATTCAAGATTGGTGTCTATGGATTCGTCTTGTCACGGCGAATTCAAATATATGTTCAAAACATTTTTTGGATTTTTGTAGATAAAGTTATATGAGATTTAATAAAACCTATATATATAGTCAATATACCAAAATTAACAATGAAATATATACTGGATAAAATACAACTAATTTCACAAAATTCCACGTAGAACTGAATGAATCTGGTGAGGTTTATACCATTGTGCTTTACATAATATATGGATGGATTTTATAGGATCGACCATGAACCCATATGGAATTTTTCACCTGCATAGGACCCTCGAATTAAACTGTATGAAAATATAATTAAGAGATAATGAAAAGGAAATTTACCATAAGTAATTATATACAAAAACAGCAGAAAGATTTATAATGAATTGATTCTACTGTTCCTTTGCAGGTGAAATTAAGTTTTTGGGCCCCTTTATACCATGAATTAAACTACTTACTTTGCTGTGTTTTGATAATCATAAATTGTTCTTCTTTTTATGAGCAGTGCTCGTTAGACAAGGATTGGATAAACTACCTGATGATGTTCTCATTCGGATACTTTCGACGTTAACACTGAAAGAAGCTGGAAAGACGACTGTGATTTCAAAGAGATGGACACACTTGTGGGCCTATTGCCCTGCTCTCAACTTTGATGCTTCTGATAAGATGCGTCGTAAGCGATTCTTGTTTAGGGAGTCGTTGAATGTAGAAGAACCTAAGTATGTCTGTTGGGTGGACCAAGTAGTAAGTTCGCACAGGGCTCCTATTATTGATGAATTTAATGTACGGTTTGATCTGAATGAGAGCCGTAAGGACAATATTGATAGGTGGATCGTGTTTGCAATGGAAAAGAGAGTAAAGAGGCTGCTACTCGATATTGCTCCAATGAACATGGTGACCAAACCATTGTCCTATACTTTCCATAGTCTATCCTTGTGGAAGTCATTGACCTCTCTTGAACTGTCCTTCGTAGATGTGACTGGTCCAGTTCTTGAGAACATCTTATTTGAGTGCCATAGTCTTGAGTATGTATCGGTCGTAGGATCTGCATCACTTGTACACTTGAAAGTTTCTGGAAAATCTCTTAATTTGAAATCGTTAAGTCTACTCTGCACCACTGAGATGATATATTTGGAGATTTCTGCACCAAATCTGATAACATTCAATTACTTTGGCCCAAAATTATATCGGCCTTTCAAAAGCATACCTAAGCTAGCTGAAGTTTATATCGGTGGTGACTACGCCGATCATTTGATGTTTGAATTTTCAGAGCTTGCGAGCTTTATCTCTCAGATCAAAGTGCTCAATATCCAACCTGATTTGCAGACTCAGCAGGTTAGTGCCATGAACTTTTCTCCTTGACGTACGTACTATTTTGCTTTATCATCGATTATGACTAGTGAATCTTCGTCGTCTTGGTTGTTCAGACTTATATGAAAGTGTTTCCAAAATGCACAAGATGTCAATTGTTGTTTTCGATCCACCGAGGAACTTTTTGATCTTCGTTACCTGATAAAGGCTTGTCCTTTACTTCACAAATTTGTGCTCAAGGTAAAACTTGCACCACATTTGGCATTGCTCTTATTCATTGTGTAATAAACATTATGTTCGGCTTGTTTAATACTTCCTCCGTCCCGGCACAAACTTCCCAATTTGACTTTTTGCAGTCAAACTTTTCCAACTTTGATTACATATTAATCTTAAACCGCAAATGTAAAATGTTCAATTTTCATTATATAAAAAATAAGGGGAAGTGCCGGAGAGAAAGGACGATTTCGAAATCATAATTATTAAAAAATGAAATAATATAAATGATGTAAAAGTGAACTAAACTGATTTATAATACTCCATATAAATGAAAACCAACTTCTTAATCTATAATCATATAGTATCTCATAGAAGCGCTTGAAGTAGTACATACCAATTTTCATATTAATTACATATAATTTCTCCCAATTTTCAATTTTATATTTTAAAAAATAGAAGAGTATTCATTAATATAGCTTTAATAATTCATCATATGATCGAATTAACACTGTAAATAGTTATTTAATAATATAACTAATAAAACATCATATATAAGCACATTAACTCAGCATCAAAGCGTGAAAGGATTTTAGCATAAAAATTGTTAAGGTATGTCAAAGATCTAGGATTTTACCTGGCCATTTGTTGGGGTACTCAAGTGATTTGGAATTGTTCTTAAATTCTACAACTTTCTTGATGTCATCCTCTGATTCAACAAGGACGCATTTGACTTGCATGTTAATTGTCTTCACTATCTCGTTCTCGTCTAGTTCACCCTTAATTTTTTTCTCCGATTCATAGTCCTAGTGATGTTAAGACCCTCCATATACGCTAAGATCCTTCATCCGAGCCACGCAGTTAGTTTATTTTTCTATATCTTCTACGTGGTGAACAACGTTAACCATGGTGTATGTTTGAAAGTGATTTAATTTTATAATGTAATGTGTATATGTCTAACTAATTGAATACTAGCTAGCATTACACAATTACAACTAATTGAGATGGCAGTTGTTCATGAAGGATTTACAAGTGGCTTTTCCTGTGTCTCAGGATTTGAGTAAAGAAATAAGAATGCTAATTCTCCTGAAACTCAAAGTAAGCTTTTCCGATCCTTCTAATAGATTGTCATCTTGGGACACCAACACTGATTGCTGCAAATGGCAAGGTGTTGAGTGTGACAAACTAACTAGACATGTTATTTATCTAGATCTCCACAATAACAATGATTACTACGATTATGATTCTTTTTCCACTAATATGCTATCTAGTGAAAAGTTGGATTCCTCAATTTTGGAGATGAAGCATTTGTGTTACGTGGATTTGAGTGGGAATGACTTTCACGAGAGCCCATCCTTCATTTCTCGGGTTGCTGAACGAGCTTCACCATCTTAATCTCTCAAATGCTAACTTCTCCGGTGTTGTTCCTCACCATCTAGGCAATCTTTCACATTTAAATGTGCTCGATCTTAATGGTTATTATTTTCATAATTACCCATTTGTTGTCGGCGATTATGGTTATCATTATAGTAATCAACTGGTTGTCGACGATTTCTTTTGGGCTTCGCCTTTTACGTTTCGCATCTTGATATGAGCGGCATTAATCTCAATGCAACCAAAGATTTGCTCGAGGTACTCAATATGCTCCCTTGTATTAAAGTTATACGCCTCTCGGAGAGTAGACTTGAAAATAGGAATTTAAGAAGTTCTTTTGTAAATGCATCACTTTCTAATATCAAACAACTCGATCTAAGTGGAAATCTATTAGATGGACAACTACCTCGCTTTCTAGGAAATCTAACTTCTCTAAGAGACTTAGACCTTTCACGTAACAACTATAACTCTTGCAACCAAGCTAATCTTGATAGACTAACAAACCTTGTCCGACTAGACCTTAGTGGCAACTCCCTCGATTGTAATGTTGAATTAATATCTCGTGTCCTTGGAAATAATTGTCATATGGAATCATTGAATCTATATTTTAGTTCTTTCTCTGGGGACATATCAAATTTATTCCTTCTTAACTTATCTAGATGCCTAGATCACAAATTAGCCACACTAAATTTGGGGAGTAACCGTTTTTACGGTCAGTTGCATGAGCAAATTGATTCATTCAGGATGTTAGAAGTGCTTGATCTTTTTTTCAACAACATAAGTGGTCCTATTCCGTCATCCATTGGGAACTTATCAGCCTTGACGACATTAAATCTATCTGCCAATAGATTAAATGGTTCCATCCCATCATCAATTGGAAATCTAAGTGCCTTGACAGCATTGGACCTTAGTGTTAACCAATCAAATGTGGACATTCCCGTTTCGTTATGGAAACTGTCAAAATTGGTGGACCTTGATATCTCTTATAATCACTTGGAGGGTACGATTACCGAAACTCACTTATCCATGCTCTCAGAGTTACGATGTCTTTATTTGGGCGGCACCAACTACATAAAATTCATAGTTGGAAGTGATTGGGTGCCTCCATTTCAACTAACCGAATTTGACATGCGATCCATTCATATTTCTAGCGGTGAGTTTCCACAGTGGCTTCAAACGCAAAAGGAGCTCGTACTTCTGGACATGTCCAACTGCAGCATTTCAGGAAGGATTCCATTTTGGTTTCGTTACATAAATATGACTAATTTATATTTATCTGACAACCATATAGAGGGATCGCTCCCTGACTCGCTGTGTGAAATGAAATCTCTTTACATTCTAGATCTCTCCAACAACCAAATAGAGGGATCGCTCCCTGATTCACTCTGTCACATGAAATCTCTTTCGTACCTATATCTCCCTAGAAACCGATTATCGGGTAATTTACCAGATTGTTGGCCGAGTTCATTGAGAGATCTACTACTGAGCCACAACAACTTTACAGGAGAAGTTCCTTCTGCTATAAGAAATTGTACTCGATTGTACAATCTCGATCTCTCCAACAACGGTTTATCGGGGCATCTTCCAGATTTTTTTGCAGACTTAAAACGTCTGAGTGCATTGATATTATCATCGAATCAGCTTTCTGGTCTTATTCCCAACTATATTGGTGGAGCATACTCATTGCAATGGCTTCAACTGGACAACAACAACTTTACAGGAGAAGTTCCTTTTAGTTTGAGAAATTGCACGGCACTGCTTTTTCTGGATGTTGGAGATAACTCAATTTCAGGAAAACTGCCAAAATGGATCGGAAATGATCTGTTGAATTCGAGAGTGCTTAGGATAACGAGTAATGTGTTGTACGGCAAGATCCCTCGTGAGCTTTGTCAACTTTCTCATCTGCAAATGTTGGATCTCGCGAGTAATAAGTTGGTGGGAAATATCCCGCGCTATTTTTGGAATTTCTCAGGCATGGCTATCTATAACTTTACTCAAGAGTTACGTGCATGGGTGGTAGAGGTGATTAAAGGATTTTCACTGGAGTACTTTCAGAATCTATGGTATGTTATAAACATGGATCTTTCCAACAATAACTTGGTCGGTGAAATTCCTTTGGAGCTGACCGGGCTTGTTGCCTTGCATTTTCTCAACTTGTCATATAACCATTTGCATGGTAAGATTCCAGGGCAATCAGATACATGAGGTCGTTGGAAGCTCTTGATCTGTCAAACAACGTTCTGTCCGGCAGCATCCCAACGAGCTTATCAGATTTGACTTCTTTAAGTCGTCTGAACTTGTCACACAACAATTTGATAGGAGCTATCCCAACAGGCTATCAACTGCAAACTCTTGAAGACCCTTCGATTTACGAGGGTAACTCTGGTCTTTGCGGATCTCCATTGGTGAATAAATGTCCCGGCGACAAAGCATCAAATGGTCCGAATGCAGAAACTCGTGTTGCACACGGTGATGAAGACAAAGTCGAGAAGATATGGCTTTACGAAATAATAACAAGTGGCTTCGCAACAGGATTTTGGGGAGTGATTGGAGTTCTTGTGTTCAAACAAAGCTGGAGGGATGTCTATTTCAGATTCACATATGGGGTTATAGCCAGAATTTTGGGAAGATGGATCAATATGCATTGATAATCATGTCAAGTTCACTTTTGGAACTTTATTTCCTCAGAGTTTTTCATTTGCTTGCATAATAATATGCACTTACATAAATTTTGTGTGTTTATATATATTCGTTGTTCACATTGAATTTGGGACGACGGATAGATTCTATCCGACGCTATATGGGACGACGGATAGATTCTATCCGTCGTTATATTTGGCGACGGATAATTTCTATCCGTCCCAATAATCGATTTAAAAAAAAAGTCAAATATATTAATCCGTCGTTCAATCCGTCGCGAATTGGACGACGGATTATCTATCCGTCGTGAAAGGCCCAGTGGGGCGACGGAATTACTATCCGTCGCTAAACAGTGTATTTTTTGTAGTGTAAGCTGGAATGCCTCTGGCTCCTTTGATACTACTATCAATATAGATGGTGTTCTGCTATAGGCTATCCTGGACATGCTGGAGTAGGAATTATTTTCAGAAAGAAAAATGGAGATTTCATAAGAGCTGTTGTTGCTTATATTGGAATTATTGATAATAATTTAGCAGCATTAAGAGCTTGCTATATAAGCCTTACTCTAGCTTTACAACTTAATTTAGACTCCGTTGAAATTCAAACTGATTCTAATTATGTTTACAACTGTGTTAATTGGTATCAAGCTCCGACTTGGCATCATCGTCGACTAGTGGAGAAACTTAGAAGTTTGGCACAAGCTATAAGGAAGTTCAAGCTAACTTTTGTCTATCGGGAACAGAACAATGTTGCTGATCTTTTGTCAAAATTAGGAAGCGGAAGTGATGCTATTCCTCAAGATCTTTCTAATGTAATAGCTTTTAGAACTAGCCTTGTAGTTTTGGATCTTTGTCCTCAGTGGCTTTGTCTGTACTTAACTCAAGACTCGTACTCTGTTTCGCCTCGTTTAATTTCTAAACGAAGCTAGCTGTTTTACTTTAATAAAGTTTACTTTCCAAAAAAAACTAAACTCACGCCCATATATATAACAGTTTTTTACTAATTTGAATGGGTTTTGATGGCCATGATCATCAGTACCATTTCAAATGCATGTTATAGAACTTTATATTAATTACAGAATCTTTGTCTAAATAATTTGAATGGGTTGATGACTTGATGGCCATGATCAATACATTTTTTTCTTTAAAAGTTATTGTAACTTTGAGTTCTAGAATTCTTTAATTTCTGTCTTTTATTTCATTTTTCCAAATAATTTGAATGGTTTTGACCCAATTTTGTTTCTGGTGGGTCGAACTGGGTCAATCACTTAAATATGGGTTGTAAAATCCCAAAAATCATGGACCGTTGATTTATATATTGAGTTAAAAGAATTATTCGGATATACCATTAGAAAGTTAAGAGCCTGGACCCATGTAAAGTGTGGATCCATGTTTTTATTATTGTTCTGTTTGGGTATGAATTCAGGTTCGAATAGTACCCTATCAATAACAGCATCCGTATTTTTCGTATATATATTGAGTAAATGTTCTGAGAGATGGTATCTAAATAATTTATCCAGAAATTAACGTACCTAAGTTATCGATAAAATTATCGATGTTATTAATCAAAACGTTTAAATAAAAACTAATTTAATTTACGTACATTTACTCTTAGTCAATCAACTTCCAAACAGACCACAAAATACAAGAAAAACCGGCTTAAAAAAACAGTTCACATGCAAGTCTAAATGAAAAGAACCCGTGAACCACAAAATACACTGATTCTGATTCAATTTGCTGAGAAAAAGACACTGCAAAAAATTCTTGGTGGGGTTTAAATCAACTATGTGATGGGACCTCTTTTTAATTATCTACTTGAATTAATCGTTTTGTCACACTTTGTTATTGTCGGAACAAGACCCGTGACATGTTTACGTTCTAGTGGAACAATCTGTGGTTCACCTTGTCTTGATATATGCAGGTTAATTTTTAGATCTCACATGCATGCTTCTTCAATATACTGCACTTTTGTTCTTAAAATTGTATGCATTGATCAATATAATGTATTATGTACATGAAAAATCGTCCACATTGGTCCCAATTAGCGAAATCAGTCTTTAAATCGCATCGAGATAACAACTCGTGTTTAATATAATCATCTCCACATAAGTATTTGGATTGCATAACATAGAAAGACGGAATGTTTAGATCTACACCGATCGGAGGTGGGAATGGACCTTAGTGAGTGAGAAGTTAAGGGTGCCCGTAGGCACTACACCCCTATATTCAAGTCTGGTTTTTTCAGTGGGTACGTAGGGTCGGAATTCAAGATTGGATATTAGAGTTCTTGTACGATATAAATTTGGCTAGGGTCTGAACCCCATCCGTTGAAAACACTATTCAAGTACTTGCATCGCGTTGGCATTTTAGACCATCTCCATCAGAGTTCCAAAATCATTTTGGGACTCTAATGGGATTCACTTTGCTTTTTTTTTTTTTTTAGATACAATATTACAATTATAATACTATTGCCAATAAATATCTAATCATTCTCTATACAGATAAATAAATAACCCATTTCGGGGATCGAACTCGTGACCTCTTGGGTACGGGGTGTCTCAGTTTGCTACTCGGCTACAAACGCTTTGATTGATGGGACTCACTTTGAGACTCCACGTTGGAAATTTGGGACTATGGGGCGCGCCCCCATAGTCCATTAACCCTTTTTTTTATTTTTTATTTTATATTTTCTTTCTCTCCATCCTTGCTTTGTTTGTTTTTATTTTGGACTTTGTTTGCTTTTATGTTTTTTTTCAAGCTTTAAACTAAAATTTCAAGTAATATATTTGTTTTCAAATTTCATTATTATTGAATATTTTCATATGATAATAATATCTGTAGCAATATAAATATACTTATACATTACTTCTAAAATTTAAAATACACATTATTTGAATTTAAAATCACACTTGTAGAAAAAAAAAATACAGATACTAAAAAACATAAAAACGCACTTGAAAAGTGTAAATTAGATTAATGACCTATCCTTACGATTTTGCCATGCGTGCTCGATCAGGTCTTCTGCAATAAATTCGCTCTAGCATGATTTTGTTATAATTAATTAACGACATTTAAAATAAATTCAAGAATAAAGTTTAAAAGGAAATGAGAAAAGAAAATGAAATGAAAAATTAAGTTTGAAATAAATGTGAAAATAAAATAAATTTGGACCTCAACTGTTGGAGTAGAAAATTGTAGAGAGTTGCAAAGTAAGTTGTAGTAAGTGGAATACTGACGTGGCAGAGATTTTGGGACCCAGGGAGTTGCAACTGCTGAAGATAGTCTTAGTTCGATTCTATTATTACAGCTGAAATTAAGAGATTGGACAAATTACCATAGTCATATAGAAAATGGAAGGAACATAAGAAAAAAGATAATACTAATAATCATCACAAATTCACAATCAATTTTGTTTTCCAGGGATATTAAAACAGAACAATTACAAAAAAAGTAAAGAAAATCAAAATACCAGATCATCACAATATAGTAGGGTTCATGTTCTTCATTTCTTCTTCCTGGAAACTCTTCTGATCAACACAAGCAACCAAAGAAGACGATAAACAACAAAGAAGCCAACCAAAACATACACATTTACCCATCTCTGCTCCTCATGTAACCCTCTTTTCTCCATCACATCTTTTCCACTCACCATACACGCATTACTCTTCTCATCCAGCCAAATCAAACACTTGTTACTCAAACACGCGTACTCGTTGATTAAATACGCGTCCAATGCGTACTTATACATCGAAAGATAGTGCATAAACAGCCAGAATCTCGGCAGGCTCTCCTTCTGTATGAAGTACCCCGAAAACAGGAAGAATCCGGCTAGTAGAACGGTCACCAGGGACGTTCCAGCAATGTAATTGGGCGCGATTGACGAAAGTAAAAGGACTAGTGAGTTTGCGGTTAGGATAACGATCCATGTGACGAGAATGAAGTATGTGAACGCTTGCCATGTTGAACATAGGCCTACTATGAAGTAGATTGAGACAGAGTAGAGGATTGAGATTGTTAGGAGGTAAGGAAGAAAGACGAGTGTGTTTGCTAGTAGGTAAGATGATAGTCGGTAGACTCCGCTTGAGGTTTCGCGGAGGAGGATTGGTCGTTCGTTGATGAAGATCGGGAGGGTTTCGGTTGTGGAGGATAAGAGAAATGTGAGTGTGAAGGCGAATAGGCCGAACCGTTTCTCGATCCCTGATCGATCGAGACTGATGTTGATGTAGATTGTGCTGAGAACTAGGCCGACGATTAGTGCTTGCAAGGTGTTTGTTAGGAGTAGTTGTTTGGTTCGGAAGATGATTTTCCAGAATCGGGTGTACAATGTGGTTATTTCGTGGAGGCGTGAGCTTCGGTATCGGGTTGCTTCTTTTGGGGTCGTGCTGGCAGGGGTGGAGTCAGGATTTAGTGTTTGATCGGGTGATGGAGGGAGGGAGTTTTCGGGTTTTCGTAGTCGGGTTAGGACTTCCATTGCGTATTCAAGAGGATTGAGCTGTTGTGGAACGGTGAGGCCATTTGAGAGTAGGAATTCTTCTAGGGAGAGTAGCGTTCCGTGGTGGACTACTTCGCCTTTAGCTAGGAGGAGAATTTTGTTGATGGTGGAGAGAATCTTGAAGCTTGGTTGATGGATGGATAGGATCAACGTTCGGTTTCCGGACTCGGTTATCGATCGCAGCGTTTGCATTACGTTCAATGCTGACCCGCTATCAAGACCGGAAGTTGGTTCATCGAGGAGGAGAACCGCGGGGTTGTGTAAAAGGCTTAGACCGATCGAGACACGTCGCCTTTCGCCACCCGATAAGCCGTGAGCGAGCCTAGTCTCTGATAAATGTGCGAGACGTAGCTCGTCGAGAAGCGACGCGACGATGGCGGAAATGTCGGCATTTCTCGGGTTTAGCAATCGAGCGGAGAACGCGAAGGTTTCTGATACGGTGAGTAGAGGAAGGCATGTGTCATGTTGAGGGACGTAAGCGGAGAGTTTACGAAAAACGGAGGGGTTAAGAGGAGAGGAGTTGAGGAGGAGGTTGCCGGATGTGGGGGCGGTTCGGGCGGCTAGAATGTCAAGGAGGGTGGATTTCCCGGCTCCGCTAGGGCCGACTATGGCGAGGATTTCGGAGGGGTATGCAGTTAGGGAGATGGATTTTAGAATGTGTGTTGGTGGTGAGGTACTGCATGGTTTGAAGAGGAAGGAGGATGAAGTGGTGGATTTTGTGTAGGAGATTGATGTGGCAGTGAGAGTGTAGGTCTTTTGTGGTGATGCTATGGGTGGTGATTGTGGTGGTTCTTGTTGTTCCATGGAGGAGTGAAAGTTAGTAGAAGAGTAGAGTGATGATAGTAGTGACTAGTAAGGATTATGGGTGATGTTATAGAAGAGGATGTGTTGATAGTTTTCATGGTTTGGCATGCGTCCAAGGAATACATTTGGTAGGCGATCATTGTAGGGGTACCCCTACAATCTTAGTACTTGCACACATTGTATGGCAATATGCATACTTTATTATTCATCTACACCCACCAAAATAATGTGTAGGCTGAATTTTTGAGTCGAATAAATCACTCCTAAAGAATATAATATGAGTAATTTATAGTCAAAATAGATCTAAAAATGTCAAACAACACATTCTTTCTAAGGTGAGGGGCATATATTTTACATAAAACACAAATAGAGCATGTATATTTTAATCGATTACACTTGTAAACTCACAAAGTATCGAATGGAGGAGAAGTTGACGTCCCGAGATTTGGATTTTGTACGTGTAGATTGTATTTTTGAAGTTTTATTTAAGGGACATGGTACATTTTAATATTAACAAAATAATTATTAAATATTAAATAGGACTTTGAATACTGTGGTATATGGTTCACGAGAGCAAATAAACATATAAAACTACCATATTTTAAGTCTAGCAAAACGCCAAAGGTAGGCAGGTTTATTTCGCAAACTATGATGCACAAATGGTCCTGGCCAATCTTAATTATTTATCCAAATTTAATAACTAAAATTTTCACTTGTAAAATGAATATATGAATAATACAAAAATGTTCCAATTTCGCTCGAGTAACAGCAGAAGATAAACCAAGGGTCAGTCCGTGATCATGTCCACTTGTCTGTCTATACATTTTTATAAATTATTTTCAACTTCTTCTGATATTCTAAATGAGCTAATTTTTCGAGATACATAATATGTAATCAACATAAAAACATTACATATTTAGATGCACACACTATATATTATTCGACATATTCGTAATTCATGTATATTAAACAGACAACATTTAAAGCTAAACATGTAATGTAATATTGTAGAAATCGAAAAAGTGTATAATATTAAATAAAGAAGGAAATTAAGTTTATAATTTGTGAAAGACTTTTATTTCTTCCATCTTGGCATGGTCTGTTTGTGTAGGTTGTTTGCTTTTGCCATCTATAGCTTAATATCTGTACAATCACGGGGCACTACGTTGTGCATTGTACACCAAAATTTATTTATCATATAGAAGGACTAAAATGTTCCCTAAATTACTTATAATCTTTTTATGACTTTGGAAACCTGCATCAGCTGCGTACTATTCGTTTGTGTAAACTCCAGGGCTCATGAAATAGCTAGCTTGTTCATCCATTCACATCACTTGTGGATATTTGTAACTTTTAAGCTAAGTAATTGGTGAGTGGGGATCAACATATATTTCGACTCCAAATGTGACAAAATGGATAAGGGCGAACACTAAGTTTATACGTATATTACAAAGTTTTAAAATTCAGTTATGCGAAGCGCGTGTTTGCAGAATGTAACTTGGCCGAAATAATAAGGAGCTTGCCTTTCTAAGATGAAGCCCAATCTTGTGAAAAGTAAAAAAAATATTAGATTAAGATTGATAGCCTAAAGGCCCTAAACAACTCACACGAATACAATAAGTCAATAACTAGTCCATTAAGAGCCCACTCCTAGTTTGACAAGAGATTTCCATCTCCTCCATAAAATTGAAGTTAATTAGTTTATCAGCGGCAAACAACGTGCTCTGGTCTGTTCACACTTTCACACCTCTTGATTGATCTTCTAATTTATCAAGGTATAAACCCTAAATTTTAGTAATTAATTTTTCTAATTTAATTCGTGCTTGAGTTTTTAGGTATTTCTAACAAGATTGCTCAAGTTATCAAAACTTGTGTTAAATAAGTTTTGATACTCAACTGCAAATATTGGAGAGTTGATTGCAATTATCAAGGAAAGGTGATGGACTCAATTGAAGAATATCAAGACCATAAGGATTGCCGCGCAAACAATTTACCTAAATTGTTAATTTGTGTAGCAGTTGTACTTCAGCTTTTATTTCGACGGTCGAATTAAACTTTTTATCCAATGATCCAAACTACACTAATAAGTAAATCTCAACTATTACGTTGAGTTTGGGTTTTTAATTAGTTTAGTTTGGGTATTGTATCAAAATCACCAGTAACTAGTGTTTGTAATTGTAAGTGTATAGGTATATTCAAAGTATTATAATACGTTACTAGTGGGCGAGTGGAGAAACATCTAATTCTTCTCGATTTTCGCTCAATTCAATATTTTGTTTGTTAAAAGTTATATTTTACTATACAAACCCACTCTCGGGCATATCCTGCGTGAGATACACACACATTAAACAAAACATCTCCTCCTCCATTCCAACTTTTCATCTCTTTCTCCTCTCAATAGCACTATAGCAGCAAATCTGCAAGCTCTTCTCTCCTCCAAATTTACATGGCATTCTTCTCCTTTTCTTCTCAATAGAGCAAATCTACGCGTGTGAAGCGTATTCCGGATTTTCACGGTATGTTTTGCTAAAATCTATACGCGAGGTAATCAAAGTCTCCCATTGTGAGTTCCTGGTTGGCATTAGAAAACCAGTCCCACAAATCTTTTAGACCTACAGTCAAATACATCTTTTCATATTAGAAACAGCTCAATAAACTCACGCAAAAGTCTAATAACTTGTAATTAGACCTTATTTATTCACAAATCACAACTACCATACACCTGTTTTATATTATATACAATGTCAGAATGAATCTTTATTTCATGCTCTTCAATCCTACTTCTGCTATAGAAAAATAATGTATTGTAGAAATAACCACTATGCAATCCATCTTTGAGATTTTCTGCAAGCAATCAAGCTATTAGTTATAGATTTTGTGCCTATATCCTTTATGGTGGAATTAACATAGTAGTTGTATATTCCAGGTCATTGACATGAAGATGGAAAATGGAGTATGGGCAAGTAATGCTAATGCTAATGCCATGCATAGACCTCAAGCATTGGGCACTATATGACTTGATTAAATTAGATTACCAGGCTCATATCATATGGCCTTGTATACAAAATCCAAGAACCCTTCCACTCGCCCAGCACAGTCAACTTGTACTTTCTTACAAATTAAACTATATGAATTATAAATATAGAATTATATAGTCCAAATTACATACGTTGAAATATAAAATCCAAAGACATTTCACACTCACACGTGCAGTAACATAGGAGACCGGAAGAGCGAACAAATTACTATAACTTTTGAGAACACATTGAATTCAATTGTTTATCTTTCTTTAATTAGATAAATTTGACATGTTTATCTATTTGATTAATAGATATGCTTGATGTTAGTAAACATATGATATGATTGATGTGAGTAAACATATAGTAGTATATGCTAATTATTTGCTCATCATGTGTTTTGGTCACTTACTTGTAATTTTGTTAATGAAATTGTCTTTAGTGTATACCAATCAGATGGTTTGAGGACCGATCGACTATTGATGTATGTTATATTTTCTTTTATAATGTATTTCCTTGCATATTTTCATTATTAGTTGTTATTTTCTTAAAACAAATTCTTTAATTTAGATTGCTTCCATCAATTTTTTTATGTTTAGTTTTTACATGGTTTTTAGAAATGTATATATAGTATTTATATTTGAATGATGAAATCTATAATAGTCATAAAAAGAGGGTAAAACCGGAATATGTGAGTATAATGGTCGAAAGAAAAAAGAGAAAAGCAAAAGAGTCGGAAAATGAGTAACGCGTCAGCCCACCCAAAAAAAAATTCCTGGATCCGCCCTTAGCTAGGCAAACAAGTATCTCGAATAGACAAGCTAATACCTGTAGCTGCTAAACCTCATCTAAATCACCTCATTTCTAATAACATCTAAAACACTAAGTACAGCGATGACTGGAGAGAAAATGTGCTAAATGACTCTTAACATAAATGATCGGAGTATATACGTACTCTATGCCAGAGTATAACGGATAATGTATGAACAAAAATTGATAATGCGAAAACAATTTTCGTTTTATATAATTAATATGTGTAAAAAAAGTGTCATAAATGTCACAAATAATTATAATTACTTTGACATTAGAATGTCAGCTATGGCATTATCATCATCCATATATACACGCATGTTTAGCATACATAAATATTAGCTATAAATAGAATATATTTTAAGACGTAAAATATACTCCCTTCGTTCCAGTTTCATCTTCTCATTTGACTTTTTCTGGTCAACGCTTACAAACTTCGTCTGCGAATTACTCATAAATAATGTTAGTAAAAAAATTAAAAAATCATTATTATAAAATATTTACATTTTAATTTTTTATTATATATTTTTTAAAAATTCATCAAAATTATTATATGTAATTAAATTAAACTTAAAGTTGAACGGTGTTGACCAAAAAAGGTTAAATGTCAGCACCCGTACACATGTTGGTTCGGTCCATATGTAAGGTGTACAAATAAGATGAGTTATCTATGTCGTACAATGGACGCTTGTTCATTAACTTCCGCACATAAAAACTTAGGAGTCCATTTTTGTAGGACAATATCCGTTCCATGCCATTGGTTCAACGTTCGTGGTTTGGTTCGCCATATCGGTCTTAGTGGTAGTATTCTATTTTATGGTCCGGTTGGTTAAAGCATGCAATTTAATATGTACTCACCCCGTCCCGGAGAACTTCATACATTAAGGTTATTGTGCAGTTTTATGCGAAAAGTTAAATTAATGATAGAATATAGAAAAGATGGGAAAAAGCGTACTTTTAGTGGTAAAAAGTATAATTTGAGTGTAAAGTTAAGATTGTTTATTATTTGTTGGGTGTGAGGTAGCTTTCTTTTTTGATAATGTATGAAGTTTTGGCATTTAAAAATATAAACGTCGTGAAGTTTTTATGGAGGAGTAATATTTTGTTAGTCCAATAGTGGTGAGAGGTACACAAATAGGTCCAGTTAATCTGTACAGAGGTATCGATGGCCTTTGTTAATCCAATAGTGAGGTTCAAAAATAGGTTCAATTAATTGGTATAGAGATATCGATGTCCTTCTTTTACAATTTAATATGTACACTTTATTAGTCCAATAGCGAGGTTCACAAATAGGTTCAGTTAATTGGTACAGAGGTATCGTTATTCGTTGACCGTCTAGTCATGTGTTAAGATAAACTCATTTATAATTACAATTATGTTCCCACCATTTAATTTAGCTTAAAGTTAAAGTATTGTTTAATTTCATATTTGAAATACAAAAAAAAAAAAAAATCCAAATTAATATCAAATATAACTTGAGTGTCTTATTCAAATTGCTATTTAGTAGAATGTGAGAACACGCTACGCGTGTTATTATAACATTTAGTTACAAATAATAGAAAATGTATATGAGAGTAAGTATATATCATCGTTGTTTCCGATAATGAATTGCTTTTGTTCGAGTTGAATTAGGGTTTGGGTTAGTGCGAATTGATCTGTTTCAATTTAATTAAAGAAGATGGAGAGAAGAACTATTGGTTATCGTTGTTGTTTTTTATGATGAATTAATTTTGTTGCATTGAATTAAGGCTTTGAATTTAATTGGAGAATACATATTGAGTTTTTTTAATGATGAATTGATTCTGTTAGGTTAATTTAAGGCTTGGAATATAATTGGAAAAGACAAATTGATTTTTTTTTTTTCCATGTACACAAATTTAGAGATTTTGCAGAGTCGGGATGCAATGAATTATTGGGCCAAACGGGAAGTCGCAGCCAACTTCGACAAATTCTCACCCATCTCTTCAAAAGTTCTCCTTCTCCAATTAAGATTCCGTGAAAAATTAACTACAACTGGACTATTTGAATTAACACAAACTTTCAACGAGGCTCGAACACCTTATCGAACAAGTCTCGAGCATCCATCAACACTAACTATATTAATTCAATCAAGTTGGAAATGCGCCGAACTACTAAACTAATGTTAAGGATTAAAGTCCACAGAAAGTGACTTGTCTTCTAGACAATGGAATTAGTCAAACTTAACCAAGTCGCGTTCATCCTAGTGAGATCTTAATTTGTTGTGGTTTGTGTCAAACTTCCCTGGAATTAAATGTGAAACTGGAAATTTATGAACACATCCTTGTCCTTCATTATCATCTAGAAGTACCTTAACTAATTTCTAAACATACATGGTTGACTTGGTAGTTAAAGTCGCCATAGACTACAAATTAGTGCTACATATTCGGGCTTTGCACACACAAGAGAAAATTATGTTACGATATGGGAGTTTTTAACTCGTATCACCAACGTAACATACTCGTATCTTGAAGCATAATATTCGATGACTCGTAAAATAATTAAGTGATCATCAAGAAATTCCAACACACATAGGAGCGTAATTTTACTTTGTTTAAAAGTAAAAAAAGAAAGGAGTAAATATCACGTCGTTATTCATTGAATATAATTGTCATTGTCGTTCACATGCAATTAGCATGATGATGATATTGCTGGAAATTCATCTAGAAGAATAACTTAACTAAAATATCAGGATATTTACACAAACACCATTGGCTTGATCTCTCTTCTAGAAGTTGAACTTCTCATAGTATCATTTCCAAGTCCCAAGTTAAAGAATTTGAGGTTCTGCTCCAATTAATGTGAATAATTTATAGTATCTGCACTTGCGACCTTGCAAAGTCACAGATTTCAACTGGCAGAATCAATAGATTAAAATATAGGACAATTATCCTCATCCCAATCGATTCCTATTCAAAACTACGTGAGATTAATTACACGCAGAATAAATTCTACTGGAAATAAACACCAACTAAATTTGAAATAAAGCATAATATATCCACAAGAAAAAGTTTACAGGCAAATAGGTCAAATATAAATACTTATA
This sequence comes from Plantago major, assembly GCA_026545765.1. NCBI lineage: Eukaryota > Viridiplantae > Streptophyta > Magnoliopsida > Lamiales > Plantaginaceae > Plantago > Plantago major. The sequence goes on along the minus strand of CM048844.1, from coordinate 3,146,441 downwards.
ATGAAAATAAGCTCGAATGGAGACCGGAGACACACTGACTCAGGTAAATCAATGTATTACATATGCTTGGTTACGTGTTCAAATTTTATTGACAGTTTTACAATCTAAGCTTATTGAGTTTGAGGATGTTGCAACAAATACAATTTATTTTTTACCCGAATGGTTTGTACTTTGTATTTAATTTGCATATTGGAATTTGAGGTTCTGCACCAATACTATTCCAGTTAGTCAACTTAAACAACCTCTCACGCGTTCAACCATACCAAAACAATGAAAAAAATATGGAGCAATCATAAAAAATGTGTTATTATTATATGTAATAGTAAATTAGCAATCATATCTCCTATATATATGGACTCTTACTCAGACTTGCACTTCCATCTTCAACGTCCACAACTCAACATTACTTCTCTTTTCAAAGTTTTCAACATACCATACGATGGCTGAGAAGGAAGAACAACAATCACCTCACCCAATGTCACCACCACAAGGTAACGGACACGGACACAGCGACACGGAAGCAAGAGCTGCCCACGACACTCGTGAGCAGCGCAAGAAGAAGCGCAACAAGTGCATACTCTACATAGTCCTCTTCGCCATTTTCCAATGCGCGGTTATTGCAGTTTTTGCGGTTACCATAGCGAAGGTTAGAACTCCTAGGTTCCGCGTAAGTACTCCTGGCACAATCGAAAACATAAACACGGGTTCGCCGTCGAATCTTACGTTTCAGGGTAGTTTGCATACTCAACTTAGCATAAGGAATGCAAATTTCGGTAGGTACAGGTATAGTGACACAATCGTGCAATTCTATTATCGGGGAACGCCCATTGGCGAGGTGGTTGTGTCACACTCGCATGTAGGTTGGCGTACAACGAGGAGAGTTAATGTGATAGTGAATTTGGATTTGGGCAACGAACAAGTTAATGCTCAGCTGGCAAGTGAATTGAGTAGCGGTGTCATACCGATTACGAGCCGGGCTAGGATGACCGGAAGAGTGGACTTGATTTTTTTCATGAGGAGGAATAGAGCAACCAATATGAATTGCTCTATGGAAATTGTTACCGCAACTCGACTGCTCAGGAACATTGTGTGCAACTAATTATCAATTTTTTCACATTTTCTTTTATTATTAATTATTATTGCATTTGTATGTCGTTTTATATTTAGATTATTTAAGTTTATTGTACTCATTTGGATGTAAGATATTATTAGACTGTATTATAAGGTGACTGAATATTTTTTATTTTTTATTCATCCGTCATGAATATTTTTTATTTTGATCATATAATTGCAATTATGACACACATAGGTAACCACATAAATAGATTCGAATAAAAACATATCTTACACTTTAACATGTGTAAAATTGGTGTAGTGATCTAGATCTATGTTTTAAAAGTCGGTCCGGACAGTTAGGCCGGACACCCGGAAAAAAAAAGGTCGGATAGGGGTCGGATCGGTTGGACCGTTTGAGCCGGTATTTCATTATAATAATTATTATATGTATTTACTAATACAATTATTGATTTGGTCTAAGTCTTCATTCTGGAGTAAGCTAGGTGTCATGGCCCAATTCTTTTACGGTCCAAGCTCGATATTTTCAAGACCCAAGTTCATGGAGGATTCTCTAGAATATTTCCAAGTCCATGGAGTAGAGAATGTTCATGTACATAGTAGAAGCTAGAAGCTTGTAGATAAGAGAAGCTTGTAGAAGGATTTAGGTCATAGTTTAACCTAGAAGGTTCTCCACCATTCCTAAGGGAGCTAGGTGGTTGTGCATATATAGGCCTTTGGCCATTCCCTTTGGAACCATCAAGCAAATACAAGCAATCAAGCATGCTTGCAAACTTTCTAGCTCTCTATACTACTCTTCTTACACACTTAGCACTTTGGTTGGAAGGCTTACTAGCTAGTCTCGAGGCGAACTAGTCTAGTGCCGCACGGGTCAATGAGTTCTTACACTACAAAAAATCTGGCCTGTAGCGACGGATAGATCCGTCGCTACAGGCCAGCTATCCGTCGCCCCAGCTCTGGCGACGGATAGAAAATCCGTCGCCCCCCTGGAGCTGTGGCGACGGATAACAATCCGTCGTCCAATTCGCGACGGATTGGACGATGAATTGACCAATTATTATTTCTATCCGTCGCTAAATATTTTAATTGGACTAGTGACGGAATTTGAAATTTCGTCACTAATTCCGTCACTGTGAATTCCGTCACTAATTCCGTCACTATTTATTTCATATTAATCCCTATTTTTCGTAGTTCACCTATTTAATCAATATAATGTTCGATAATAAATCAATAATACGGAAAATGTTTCAATGAATAAAAAAGTAATATTGAATTGGAGAAATTATCCAAACAAGTGTAAATATGAAAAAAATCCGAACATACAGATACATAACTAGCTATCGACGGGTGGGTGTGGGTGATGGCGAATCGACATGAATCTTCCATTCAGAATCAAGGCGCTCGTTCTCCTCCTTCGTCATGGCGCTCCATCTCGTCCCTTTGTTGCTCCATCTCTTGAGTTAGCCGATCAACCTGTTCGGACCTCCATCGCACCATTTCCGAGACACAGTCACGTGTGTAAACCGGACGTCTGGATCTTGGATGATGATGAGGAGCACCGGACTAGCCGGATGCAAACCGAGGCTCGAGTCCATATATTCGCCCTTTCTTGTCCGGTTTGTTGACCTCTAGGAAGATGTTGTCAACTTGTTGACAACACATCACCCGTCTCGTCCCCTGCCTCGCTACACGAGCATCAACCTCGGCTGAAATCGTAAATAGCAGATATAATGATCGCCATCGCTTTTAAAAAGTAACTTGTAATAGTGTACAAATATGAACTTTAAGCAACATAAACATATCAATGATAGACGAGGCCGGCAATGGTCCATACCCGCCTTCCGCTTGGCCTTCTTGAAGATGGCATACTTAGATGTCACCTCCCCGTGACACCGAATCAAACCAGATCTAGTCAACAATTTATCATCTACAAGTAATAGAGCAAAGAGACTTCATACATACACGTAATGCTAGATTGCAAAACACATATATACGCACGATTGATAATAATCGATGAGATCGCCTCCCAAGATGGTGAACGGCCCTTCTGCCAGACGATCGGGATGCCCGGTTACACTTTGGTCAAAGCAACGCCCCGACATCGATTCGCGCCAAGAGCATCCCAAAGGGCCCACTCCGTTGCATCAACCTGTGGAGGGATTAGGCCACCCCGATCCCGAATGGCCTTCCACGTACAGACCATATCCTCAGATAGTTTGGATCCCACAGTCGTAAACGCCAGATCTGTGGATCAACTCTTTGGAATGAAGTACTCCTTCTACATTCCCAATTTCATACAACATCCAAAGTCAATACATGTCCTAACAACATAACAGATATGGTGACTAACATATCACCCAAATAAAGTGGCTAACATACCACTCACATATAGTGGCTAACATACCACTCACATTGTCCTAAAATTTACTAACACAATGGTGACTAACATATCACCCAAATAAAGTGGCTAACATACCACTCACATACAGTGGCTAACATACCACTCACATTGTCCTAAAATTTACTAACACAATGTTGACTAACATATCACCCAAATAAAGTGGCTAACATACCACTCACATACAGTGGCTAACATACCACTCATATTAAAACGATTATAATTACAAACAAATGAATGTCATATTTTAACTTACCTCACCATCAAGTACTCGGCCCTCATGCGCTCGAGATGTGGCTCCAACACTCACCACCCCGCCTTGGTTTCTCCCTGCTCCTAAGATGTCACCTAGTTTGTTGTGCACCTCCCGAGGCCATAAGCTGTTGTCAATGTATAAGATACAAGAAACGAATATGCATTACTTTAGTACAACAATTTATACTTGTCAACTATCATTATCAGTTATGTTTTACATATTTAAGAAGAATGTATAATACTTACTTGGCAGGACCAATAGGGAAAATCACAGTGCCGTCCCACGTGACGTTGGGATTGTTTGGATCGAACACGAGGTAGGGACAATCGTCGGTCGCCCTCCAAAGGTGTCCGGCCGACGGTAGAGCCACGGCTCTCTCTGCCTGTGGGTCTCAGAATCCGAGACCTTTCGTCTGATCTTGAGCCCTCGACATGCGGTGTCCCCGACCACCACTATCATGCGGCCGTTGCGTGGGGGGACGATAGTGGACGGCCTCTGTCGCGGCATCTGCAAAAAAATGTAATAAATACAATAAAAATGTGTTAGTACGAGTTATAATACATAACAGATTATAATAACACATATAATTACTCATAATACACATAATATACCGTTATCGCCGTCCTCTAAGACTACATATTGGTCCTCGTGCAGATCAAACAACCCATCATCTACTTCTATGGGATCTTCTGCTTGTTTATCGACATCCTCTTGTTGGTACGAGTTGGTAATTGAGTCGTCTTTCTCAATGTACTCCACTTTCGAGCGAGCACGAATAGGTACCACAACTAACCATTCCCCTTTATCGCGTTTTCTGCTTGGATATTCAAGAAACACCACTTGTCGTGCTTGAGTCGCCAGAATAAATGGTTCATACTTGGTTCGGTACCTCTTCTTTTGGTTCACATCAACCATTTCATACCGCTCGTTCTTCCTCGTACCTCCTGGATTAGGATCATACCACTCAACGTCAAACAAGAAGGTTCGTTTAAATGGCAATCCAGAATATTCAATCCTCACAATTCGTTTTAGCTTGCCGTGGAAATCAAACAAAGTAGCGTCTCCATACTCTTCTGCACCATTAACACACACCCCGGAGTTGCTTGTCGCCATGGCCGTGTTACATTCAGTCGTGTGGAACCTAAGGCCATTGACTATATAACACGGGAATGTAGACCTTTTTGAATGGACCCTCTGCGAGAGCCTTTAAGTATATGCATGTGACATTGTTAATAGGATTCCGGACATACTCTAGGAACCAATCTGGAAATTCTGTAGGAATTTTTGAGTCAAGTAGTTTCTCTAGTGTATCCTCTGTCATCTGAGGATTTTCTTCCAAACAACGCTTTTTGAAAAAGCGCAAACATTGATTCGATGATAAGTCTATAATTGAAGTAGACTTGCGTAGCTATATTAAAATTTAAATAAATGGTTGACCTCACAAATAGTACCATATCTTGGTCAACCTCAAAGACAATTCGTGAGGACATAATATTGAGTCGCTTTCAACTCTTTATCCGTAAGATATTCTTTCTTAGTCGCACCAAGAGGTCTCCGATACCAAGACAGATAGGGAAAACTCATCATCCGCTTGAACTACGAATGTGTCTGCATTTCGAGCCGGCCTTGCTGTCTTCGTAGGGACGTGTTCATCAAAGTAATAAGAGCAGAAGGTTGCAGTTTCCTCTCGAATGTAGGCATTGGCAATCGAACCTTCAGGTTTACCTTTGTTGTTGACATACTTCTTCAATTTCCCCAAGTACCTCTCGAATGGATACATCCATCGATCATCGAACGGACCAACAAGTCTCGCTTCATGAGGAAGGTGAACCGACAAGTGCTCCATAGAATCAAACCAGCTCGGTGGAAAGATACGCTCGAGCTTGCATAGAATCAATGGTATGTTCCTTTCAAGATTTTCCAACACTTTATCATGAACCACCCTTGTGCCTAAATTTTTGAAAAATAAGCTCAACTCGGTGATAGCATTCCATACGTGTTTTGGCAGAAGCTCTCGAAATGCTACCGGGATAAGCCTCTCCATGAACACATGACAGTCGTGGCTCTTCATCCCATAAACCTTTGTCTTCTTCAAATCCACACACCTCTCTAAATTTGAGGCGTAATTATCTGGGAAACTCAATGCCCTCACCCAATCAAACAAAATTGACCTAGAAGCGTTGTCAATTGTGTAGCACGATTTCGGCCACTTACCATTCTCATCCTTCTTTGTCAACTCAGGCCTTTTACACCACGTCGACAACTCGGATCTAGACTTCGCATGGTCCTTTGTTTTTCCCTCAATGTTGCAAAGTGTATTGAATAAGTTCTCGAACACGTTCTTCTCAATGTGCATGAAATCTAAGTTGTGACGGATAAGAAGACTGCTCCAGTAAGGCAAGTCCCAGAAAATGCTTCTCTTCCTCCAACCACATTTTTTACCAATTTTCTCGTTATGCTTCATCCACCCAAGCTCAGTCACCTTCATAAGACCCAAGAATTTGTGCACCAGTAAGTCTTGTCGAGGCTTTTTTGTTGACGACTTTATTTTTCAAGAATTGATCCTTGTTCTTCCTGAACGGATGGTCACTTTCTAGCAACCTACGATGACAATCAAACCAACAAAATTTTCCACTACCCTTCAGTCTAAATGCATCTGTATCCTCCAAGCAATGTGGACATGCATATTTCCTCATTGCTTTCCTTCCAGATAGCATGGAGTACGCAGGAAGTCACTCACGGTCCAAAGAAGAGCGCTCTCAAGGTGAAGTTCTTTTTCGACACATCATATGCAGGATACCATCCGTCCACAACTCGATCGGCTCCTTGATTAGGGGTTGCAAGAAAACATCCAACGCCGCCAGGATCTTTCGGCCGAGCACCAATGCGATCGAAACATGAATGGCTCCTTCATGCACTCACCGGGGGGCAGATTGTACAGTGTGAGCATAACTGGCCAACAAGAGTATTTACGTTCACTACCGAACGGGTTAAAACCATCCGCATAAAGTTCCAAACGTACATTTCTAGATTCGGCCGCAAACTCGGATATGTCTTGTCAAACGATTTCCATGCGGGTGAGTCTGCTGGATGGTCCATTCTACCACCTTCAAAGATTATCCGAGATTACTGCCTCCTTGTGCCACGCATTTTATCCATGAAGCACTTGAAGCATACAATCTTTTCAAACGAGGTGCTAGAGGGAAGTACCACATTTTCTTATGTGAGATTTTTCTTTGTCGTTTCTTTGCAGCCCTCCTTGTAACGCTTGTACTGCCTTACCAGAACTTGCATTCTATTAGATCCGCATCCTCCTCCCAATATATCATGCACATTTTCTGACAATACCTATGGTTACCACAAAATTTCTAATCCCGCATCTTTTCTTCGCTTGGTAAAAGTTGGTGGGAACTAAGTTTTTCAGACAAAGGTCCGACATTACGTCAACCCATTCATTGAAGCTCGTTTGATTGTTGGCCATTAGCCTTACAACTCATTAGCCGAGATAACAAAGACAACTCGGTGAGCTTACACCGGTAAACCGCTTCCTTGATGATTCTAACAAGTCAAAGAACAACCGATCCTCGGATTCGGTGGTTCCTCCACCTCCACCTCGGTTTGATGTTGGTTGTGTCCCCGAACTCCGCCTGATCGCATTACACTATTTGTTCGACTCGAGCTCGAATAGCATCGCCTTGGATGTACTTTGTTCCCCGACTTGTTAATTTTTTCTCTTCCTTCCACGTTGTCTGTATTGGTCATATGTATTGGACGGTGCTGCTTCCTCACCATGATGATTCCATACCTGATACGCAGGCAGGAATCCATTTTTCCTCAAGTCTTTGGACTACCACTTTAGGAGTCACGTATTGCTTGTTTTCGCACCGTTTCATTGCAAGGACACTTTATCAACCCATCCTTTACACAAGCCGGATTTGACATTGCAAATTCAATGAAACCTTCAACCCTTTCGAAAACTCCATTGAACTCGCCATTGAGAGTACGACAATACATCCATCCACGATCGGTATTCATTGAATAATTAGATAATAACCTGACGCGTTTGAATTCATTAGATCGAGTTCTTTCATTTACGATAATAAATCAATTTCACAATAATTCAATCAATTGCTACGTAATATAAGTTATATTAGCTCCAGTCAATTGTTACGGCATTACATAATATAAGTTACATCAGCTTCAATTTTACCATAATGTTTGGTTTCATATATATATCAACTAATGATTACTAGTTATACAAGCTAGAGACAAAAGCGGATGAAACTCCTCATTCTCATGCACCCCCTCCTCATCACTTGTGGACGCCCCTACCACGTAACTTGCATTCCAACAGATCTACATCCTCCTCCCAATACACCATGCACATGTTCCGGCGGCCCCAAACCCCGCCTCTCCCTCCATTGGAGGTATGCCATGGACGGTGCTTCCTCACCGTGATGAATCCATACATGATACTCAGGCATGAATCCATAACGTCACAAGTGCTCGAATACTGCTGTAGGCGTCATAAATTGCTTGTTTACGGGTTTCAATGTGCAAGTACACTTTATCAACCCCAATTGCACAAACCGGACGTCCCATGGCAAACGAGATGAAACCTTTAACCCTTCTACAAAACTCCTAGAAACTCGCCATTTACCGCATTTATCGTACATCCATGAACGGTGAATTCATCAGATATATACTTTATTTTTAACCTGAGACGTTCCAATTGATTAGATCGTATTTAATTTATTAGATTGATTCCAATTCGGATAAGAAGATTGTAGAGGTTAATTGTTAATTATTATATGTTGCTTATAAATTAATTATTAATTAAGTGTTCGATATTTACAAAATTGGGCATATAATTTAACCATTTCAACCTATTAGTACATATATTATATACTTAACATACATATCAAATTAACTAATTACTCTATACATATCGAATTACTACATATATTCATATCAAATTACATACTTAACATACAAATTTATCAAATCAAAACTACATACTTCTATACTTAACAAACATATCAAATTAACTAAACTAACTATATATACTTAACACACAAATCAAACTAACTACATACATTCGTACATACCAAACTTAACATACTACATACATTCATATCATTAATTAAACTAACTATCAAATTGAACAAATTACATATAATTGATCAAATTAACTAAACTAACTACTACATACTTATCATATATACATATAATTGCTCAAATTAATCAAAATAAACAAAATCCCCAAATTTTAAAAAACTAGGGTTTTAGCCAAAATACCTTGATTAATCGGTAGAAATCTGAAATTGATCGAAGAAACAAACTCCTTGTCCCACTAGCTTCGATTAGGCACCAAGATTGGCCGGAATAACGAACAATTCACCGGAAACCGAAGAGAGGAGAAGAAGAGAATGAGGAAGAAGAAGGGAGAAGATGAAGAAAATGAGGCACTCTGCCTCTCTGTCCGGTCAAATTAGGAAATTCTGGGCCGACGGACACGTGTCCGTCGGCCCAGAATCGATCCGTCGCCATTTTTGGCGACGGATAGGTATCCGTCGCTATAAGGCGACGGATAATCTATCCGTCGCCCAGTTTTCAAAAAAAAAAATTTCTTTTTTTTTTTAATAAAAGTCAAACTTGGGCGACGGATAAATATTTATCCGTCGCCCAAGTTAGCGACGGATAAGTTATCCGTCGCTAATAAGCGACGGATAACTATTATCCATTCCGTCGCCCAGTTTGCCGATCTGTCGTTATGGGGCGACGGATTTTTTTTTTCCTGGTTTTCTTGTAGTGTTACGAATCAAAGTTTCATCCCGTGACATAGGGCAATCCTTCTACTGTAAGATGTACCTTCCAAGCATAAGGTAGAATCTTAATTTCCCATCCAACAGGTTGGCTCTTTCAATGAACAACCCTTGTTCTAAAATGAAACTTCCTGAACTCCAGTCCCAGCATAAAGCTTGCTGCCAATCCTATTTCGTTTGAAATTGCATTTTCAGATCTCCCCTCTATAGTGGTCAGATCCAAACCGGAGAATAGAAGAGCTTTAGTAGCATCATGGAATCACTTCAGTTTCGACTTTGAAGAGCTATATATTTTGGAGATCGCACCAATGGAGAATAGAAGTAAAGAAGAAGAAGAAATTTCAATTCGATCAGCATACCTGTGAGGCATTGATGAAGCCAAGAAGCACAACAACAATGGAGATTGATCGATCAGTAGAAGCCAGAAGAAGAAGGAAGGAGCATCAGATCAGCAGAAGAAGGAAGGAGCATCAGATCAGCAGAAGAAGAAAGGCGCATCAGATCTCCAGAAGAAGAAAGGCAAAAGCGGCTGTTGTGTTGTTTGACCAGGGTTCTTTTTTCCTTTTTAGCTTTTTTTTTGCAAAATAGTCCCAAGAATTTTAATTTTTTCTTTTTTGTCCAAAAACCGTCCAAGCCGGCGGTTCGCCGGCTCACACCGATTTTTAGCCGGCTTGGACGGTTTATTGGGAACGGCTTTTAGGCGATTTTGGAGTGCTATTTGGGCCGTTCATCACCGGTTTCCTGGCCCAACCGGTCCAGCCACCTGGCCTGATCCGGCTTTTAAAACATAGATCTAGATTACATAACCACTAACTGGGTGATCACTTGGCAGTTAGTGTTAATAAATTCAAAACTAATTTTACAAAGACAATTAACTACTTATATACGATTTTCCAAGTTTACTTCGTACAAGTCAAAGTTGGTATAATTTGTGTTGTGATCCAGATCACATAATCACTAACTGGGTGATCACTTGGGAGTTAGCACTAATATGCTCAAATTAATACTTATGAAACAAGTAGAAAGCAGTTGTTGTAAATAGACAATGCTAACTACGAGGTCGTTCGCTAAGGAATCAATTAGACTATCACAACGATTGAAAACAAACAGTTACTTGCGAAACAATGTTGATTTATTTGAATTCGAGTACTTCTTAAAACTAGAAAACGAAAATTAACAATGTAGTTGTTTGTAAGAATGAGGTAGGAGGAACACAGTAGTTATGATCAAGCAATGTTAATTCGCTCTAGGGATACGTTCATATTGTCACACGGTCGGTGTACAGAAAACTATCAATTCAACCTTTACCAAACGAGTTTGAAGATATTTGAACTAGAGTAATCGTGGGTCGTCAATCCACGATCCTTAACCAAATGTTTTAGAGAATCTTTGAACGAGAGTATTGAATTGAAGGGTTTTTACGAAGATCTTTGAACGAGCCTAACCTGTATGAACGATTTCGAACCCTAGACGCGAATACGCAAAGCTATCACGCAACTACCATGTTCGGAGTGATTTAGCTACTTATAATCGAAGCAAAGATGAAAGAATACAAGATATTGCCCATGTTTAACATAAACAGAATGATAATCGCATGCAAGCTCAAACAATTCGAGAAACAGAGTAAGAACGAATTGAATAAGATAAAACAATAGAGATTTACCACATTAACCAGGGATTCGATATCTTCGATGAATAATCAAAATCAAGCTCCAAATTGTTATCAATGTCAAAGTATGGATGTGTGGAGCTTTTTTTCTATCCACTAGGTTTAGATCTAGGGCAAAGTGTGTTTTTTTCACAATAGAATGAATATCCAAAAATAAAACGTCTGAAAAACTAAGTCTGGGCGAATTAGGAAACAAAATGCAGAAAAAAACGGCAAAAGAAGAAACTGGCGTCGCCAGTAATCAAAACTGGTGTCGCCAGTTTGGTCCTACGCTAACAGAAAGTTGTTGGCGTACGCCAGTTTGATAACTGGCGTCGCCAGCTCTTCTGGAGTGACTGTTTTGCCCCTTTGATGCCTTTTGACTCCAATTCTTGATATTTTGGCCTTCCCACTCCACTTCTAGCATCCATACGAGGCATTGGAACTCCATATCTTGTAGATGCATATAAAATACACCATTTTGCCTTCAATTAGCGCGGTTTTAGCCAAATACCAACAAAACACACAAAGAACAAAACAAGTAAAAATACTCTAGAAAAACTAATAAAACTATACTCAAGGATGACAAAAAGACAGTAAAAAATACCAAATGAGACGGTATAAAACCGACTCATCAAGGACCAGTAAATCTGAAACTTATTTTACAATATAGTGATTAACTTATTATATACAATTTTTCGACTTTTCTTCGTACAAGTCAAAGTTGGTATAATTGGTGTCGTGATCTAGATCACATAATCACTATCTGGCCGATCACTTGGCAGTTATCACCAGTAAATCCAAAACTGATTTTACAAGATAATTAACTGCTTATATATATGATTTTTCGAGTCTTCTCTGTACAAGTCAAAGTTGGTGTAATTTATGCCATGATCTAGATCACATAATCACTAACTAGGTACTTGGCAGTTAGCACCTGTAAATCTGAAAATGCTTTTACAAGATAAGTAACTGTTTATATACGATTTTTCGATTTTCTCCGTACAAGTCAAAATCGGTATAATTGGTGTCGTTGGATCACATAATTACTAACTAGTTGATCACTTGGCAGTAAACACCAGTAAATCTGAAACTAATTTTACAATATATGATTAACAACTTATACACGATTTTTCGAGTTTTTCTCCGTACAAGCCAAAGTTGGTATAAGATTGGTGTGGTGATCTAGATCACATAATCACTAACTAGGTGATCACTTGGCAGTTAGCACCAGCAAATCCGAAACTGATTTTACAAGATAATTAACTGCTTATATATACGATTTTTCGAGTTTTCTCCGTACAAGTCACAGTTGGTATAATTTGTGTCGTGATCTAGATCACATAATCAGTAACTGGGTGATCCCTTGGCAGTTAGCACCAGTAAATCCGAAACTAATGTTACAATATACTAATTAACTTGCTTATATACGATTTTTCGAGTTTTCTCAGGCTATCTAGATCACATAATCACTAACTGGGTGATTCCTTGGTAGTTAGCACCAATAAATCCGAAACTAATTTTACTAGATATTAATTAACTGCTTATATACGATTTTTCGACATTTCTCCGTACAAGTTATAGTTGATATATATGGGAACCCACCCATTATTTCCACAATAAGTTAGTTATGCACTATTTTTTAATTGTCATTGTTATAATGTTTCTACCAAATTATAGTGTACGGCTGATCATGACAACTATATTGACAGAAACAATGTTGTTATAAATTTATATGCCCCATTAGGTACACACATGATCTGGAACATTTGGTGCAAAAGGTAACTAAATTAAAGTTAACTTACTAATTTTGTTCACTTTTGAAAATTTGTCAATTTCATTTAAAAATATAGTATTTGCTTATAATCTTAGTGACACAATCCAGCCTTTTCAAGAAAATCATTTAGTTTGCAAAGAAAAAAAATTAAGCAAGTATAATTTCCATGAACCAGTTTATTTCCTAAAGATCCAGATATTTTTGTTCCAATTTTCTATCCAACATCATAATGAGTACTATAAATATTGAACAGATCCACCATTTTAACACACCAACAACAATCTTTTAGTCAAGAGTGTAGAAACAAAACAATTCAAAAAAAAGAAAAAGAAAAAAGAAAATGGCATCAAACAACGACGCCAATGATCAACAAGTCACCGGAATGGAGAGTGAAGAGTTATATGAAATCGAAGTGTTCCAAGGAAATGATTTTCAAAGACATGTCCCAGGTACTTAATTAGTTATTTGTGACCTAGAAAATTAAATACGTGATCAAAATGTTTCATTATTCGAAGCATAAATATAATTCGACCATTAAATTATTTCTTAAAACCTACTATATTAGATCATGAATATTGTTTGAAGGGGTTACTATGTTTTAAGAATAACATTTCGACTTGCAGAATCAGCCAGATATCGGAAGTAGTAGTCGTCGCCTGAGAGCATCAACAATTATAGCCACAAGTGAGGTGGTGTTTCGGCTTTACAAGTTTCCTGGGACCGGCAAGAAATATCTTTTGGAGGCGGATCAGGTACGTCAAAACAAATATATAAAATCATACCCACATTGTATCTAATTGTCTAAACTACTTAAAGTCTTGAGAAATCTGCTTTTACAGGCTCGGGAAGGTAAAGTGGACAGGTATCACTTGGAATTATGCAACTTGAAGGGTACTGACATATATTTCATGGAGATTGTCAATCTATCCATGGGAGTTCATTATTGTATTCCTATGAATGATGATGACTCGTCTGAACCTATGTTCAAGAGGAGGTATGATTTGTCTCTTGGACAACGTCTACGTGGATGGAATATTGTCAAGAGAGCACGCAATTCTGATGACAGGGAGGAATTGGTAAATACACTATATCAATTTGTTTTATTCATTCAATATTTGAATTATGTTTAGACTGTTTGGGATACAACTTAAGGTTGATTAAAGTTGAGTTGTACATATAAATTGAATTTGTCATGTAACTAAAAACCTATGTTAAATCACTATACCACTCAAATAAAATCGAGTTAATATTCGTCTGTTAAATATATATTAAAATTCGATATGCTAAAGTCGTACGCCAAATAGTTCGGTTGTTATTTTTAAATTTTACTAATTTTTAAAGTAATTATGGATTGGTTTTGCTTAGTTTTTCAACCACTGGAGCAGACAATTCCGGTCTTTTAAAGGGGTGGTGGTTTTTATTCTATTCGCGTGTGACCCTGAAGACTTAATTGCGAACTAAAAATGCGGTAAGTTACATGTAAAATAATTGTTATACGACGCATAATATTCGTTTTGCCTTCTTCTTTATGAGAAGCGGTTGAAGCTAATGGACTTGTGCTTTGTAATTTTCTTGTTTAGATTCATACAAACATACAAGGAAGGAAATCGCTTTATTGAAGAGAGAGAGTTTATGAAATATCTTTTGGAAGATCTCCAATTTCATTCAAGTCAGGATTTCAAGGAACAATAAAGGAACTTACTGTTTACTGAGCTTTGTCTAGTCTTCTACTCGATAGGTTCTTGTCAGAATACTAGATTAGAATTGGTAGTTCCATCCATATGCTAATTAGTTGTTTTAGATTCGTAAAATAATCACTTTGATTAAGTTTTGAATTGATTTTGTAATCCGTTATTACATTATAGTGGATTTTTCGCTTTGAGACTCATTAAGTATAATATAACCATAAAAAATATTTTTTACAGGCACACCTAACTCAAGTATATGTCTATTTCCGTGTATTTAAAATGAAAATTTAAGGTGGACTATAAAATATAACAGGTTGTTTGGCAAGCGATTAAAATGATGAAAATCAGGTTAAAATAAATGTTTATAAGTGTTTTTAATCAGGTTTTGATGATTTTGATTTGGTGCCAAACAAAACACTAAGTATTTTTTATGAAAATTTAACGTGGACCAGAAACTCGAGACACAATTACTCAGGTATATGTCTATTTCCATGTACTTGGTAACATGTTCATTGTTTTACAAACTATTGGTGTTGAGTTTGAGCATGATGCAATAAATACGATTTAATCCCTCCGTTCCAAAACTCAATTTTACATTTTTCATTTTAATCCGTATAGCAAACTCGACTTCTCCTTTCTAATTTGGAATGTTTTATACCCCACTATCATTATTATAATACTATCTTTAATACTTTATTCACAACCTTTTTTACTTTACTTACATGGACTTTTATATTCTCAGGCCGTCTTCGTACCGACCTGAATATCGGTTTCCATTAGATGTTAATTTCCATTAAATGTTTGTCACGTGTCATTGAATTAAATCTGATCCATTTGTTTTGGTTCGAAGTCATTTTTCCAATAATTTTGGGTACGATTGATTATAATTTATTTTTTTAATAATTAAAATTCCCATAAAATACAAATTTACTATAATACCCTTATTTCATAATTACTTTTCTTAATTTTTTTTTTTTGGTAATGAAATACGTTCAGTCCTTTAGACTATATCAAAGTTTAAAAACGACACAACGGAGGGCGGAGGAATCTCCCAAAGAATTTTTACAACAGTACCCGAACTAGCTAATTTAGCGAGCTTTTCTTAAATATAAAATATAATAAATAATTTTGTAAAATTAAATGTATGGACTTTAATAAAAACAAACAAATAGACAATTACGTGCATATCCTATGATATTTGAAATTTTGGTAACAATTTTCTGGATCAATTACGTGACGGCCTCCACAGGTGAAGAACACGCCCAAAAATCTGAAAGTACCGCAGACCAATTCTCAGGTTAATTCTTCACATAAACTATAATCCCGAAGTTCGTCATTACAGTGTCATAATTGATGTTCTAATACTCTGTACGTATAATTTTCCAAATCAACACACGTACACATGGAGGAATTACAATCAGACTAATGGAATTACTTTCAAGTCTACGAAGAGATTTCCTGGGTCATGAAGGCCATGGATTTGGTGATGAAGGAGAGACAATGGGAGAGGACGATGAAGGCTATATTTCAACTTCTTTGAAACTTTTTCGACTAATGAAAAGTTTCGTGAACGCCAAGAACTCTTAAATCAACTAGCTGATTGAGAAATTCTTAAATCAACTAGCTGATTGAGAATCTATACCAAGTTAGTTTTTTTTTTTTTAAAAGCTCCTTTTTATCTTTTTCATTCCAAAAATATCTCTAACATAAATTAGAAAAAAGGAAAAATCACCCATTTTATTATTATCTTGCTTAGTTACTTTTTCTTTTTGTAGACCACATGAAAGATCATTAGAATTCTCGACTTATATTTAATATTGTTATAACCTTTCTTATACATTTTGTGTACTTGTTTGCAACTAGCATAAGGATTAATGAATCCACATCTATTTAAAATGCATACATGTAGTACACAAAAATTACTGATTTTTTTCCTTACTAAGTTAGAATGCTCAACGAATATTTTTTTCAACTTCTGATAATTTTTAATGATGTTATTAAAGTGGCGGTGAAAAGTACATTGAATATATATTATAATAATTAGACAAAATGTGATGTACTATTATTTAAAAAAATATAGACTAATAATACGATGAGAAAGGTTAAAGAAATAAAAATAAGAGCAATGCCCTTTTATGTCATTTTACAAAATAACAGCTAGCTTATCAGTTAATTTGCTAAACACTTACATTAAAATCAACTAGCTTTTCAGCTAGTTAATCAGCTACCTAATCAACTAGCTTATCAGCTACCTATTCAACTACCTATTCAACTACCAGTTAACTTACCAGCTAACTTTTCAGCTAGTTTTACTAAATAGAGCCGAAGTCCATGTATTTGGTGATGACGTGATCGGTCTGGGAAATTTTGGGGATTGATTAGTTTTAATGAAGGGTATAACTGTAAAGTTAATTTTGTGTAATTAAATTTTAGTAGGGGTATATTTGTACATCCATATAATAGTATTAAATTATAATTAAATATAACATAAATTAAAAAGATCATACTAATGTCACGTGGCAAACATCTAACGGTGACCTACGTTCAGGTCGGTACGAAACCGACTTAAAAATAGAAAAGCTCTACATACATTATATTCTCTCGTACTTTATTATCTTTTCTCATACTTTATTTATTTCTCTCTTAAAACCTGTAACTGGATCAATGGGAGTTAATTTCGAAATGGTGGGAGTATTTTTTACTCGAGTGGTTTGTATATGAGAGATAAAGGGTGAGAGTTGGGGAAATCTCCACCCAAATTTTAAATTTAATTTGCATATTGGAACATAAAAACGTTGACAGGGTACTATTCCAATTAGCCAACTTAATCAACCTTTCACGCGTTCAACCATACCAAGATAATGACAAAATATATGTAACAATCATTAAAAATGTGTTATTACATGGAGTAGTACATTAGTAATCATTTCTCCTATATATATGGATTCTTATTCAGACTTGCACTTCCATCTTGAACGTCAACATTACTTCTCTTTTCAAAGTTTTCAACATATATATACCATACTATAGCTTCGGATCTACTGTGCAAAATACTGTTTGATCCTATAGAAACTTGACACGTGGCACAAGCTTAATTCAACAGCTAAACTCCAAAAGTCTAAACGGTGATTTCAGCTTAACCCATTCAATTAATTTCATAAATTATTATATACCAATAAAAATAAAAAAGTAATCCCGCCATTTCAGAGAAAGTGTTACATTTGATTGACTCATTATTATTGCTGATTAATTACTCATAAACGATAAAAGTAAATAATTTAATAACATCATATAATAAAAATTTAATTACTAAATTTTCATTATATAATTTTAATAATTTATTTATTAATATCGTTTAAGAGTAAATTGTGGTCAAACGCGGAGACAGTTGACTGCAGAATAGTAAATGTAACAATTTTTGTGAAATGAAGGGAGTAGTAAAAATAGAAAAAAACATAACAACTCCAGTACTCCACGGCTCTCTTCTCCAACACCGGCAAGTTCGAGCCCGGCCGCCGCACCATCCTCCGCTTTCCGGAATTCTTTCCCCTCGCCTCTTCCGATCATACACATCTCAATCGGATCACAACGGGATGTTGGCCCAAGCTCTCGTCTATTCAATATCCACTGGAGCTATATTCTCATCATCTTCAATGTTCATTCATGGAAAAGTAAGATAATATGGTTAAATCTATTGTACTGACTAGTAAAACAGTCAAAGTTACAGGCAATTCCACACATAATCATGACCATGTGTTAAATAAGTAGCGTGCAGAACCATGGATTGTAATGAAGTGAGGAAAAATCATACAAGACCACTAATTAGTTTTGTTAATTAAAAGCAACCTTTGTTTAACCAGCCTGCAAATTGATTTAGGATATAAATCTCTAGTAGCAGAATAAAACCAAATAAAAAAGAGGTGGGAACTACCAAAATCAATATGAACAAAGTTAATTGATCATCATCATCATCGTTAGTGTATATATAAAAGCAGTTAAGATTGCAAAAGCCTGATTCTAACCAAAACAAAGCTGAAAATATACCGTTCAGTGTTCTAGAACTGTCCGGAGTCTCGAAACTCGGTGCTGAGTCTATCATTGTTTAGGATGACGACGTTGTGCCGGAAAGCGGAGGATGGTGCGACGGCCGGGCTCGAACTTGCCGGTGTTGGAGAAGAGAGCCGTGGAAGACTGCTAGACTGGAGTTAAGTTGTGTTTTTTCTATTTTTACTATTTTTCTATTTTTATTGGTATATAATAATTTATGAAATTAATTTTGAGTGGGTTAAGCTGAAACCACCGTTTAGACTTTTGAAGTTTAGCTGTTGAATTAAGCTTGTGCCACGTGTCAAGTTTCTATAGGATCAAACAGTATTTTGCACAGTAAATCCGAAGTGCCATACTATGGCCGGGAAGGAAGAGCAACAATCACCTTACCCAATGCTACCACCACAAGGTAACGGACACGGACACGGACACGATGACACGGAAGCAAAAGTTGCCCACGACACTCGTGAGTAGCACAAGACGAAGCGCAACAAGTGCCTCTACATATTCATCTTCGCTACTTTCCAATGCGCGGTGATTGTAGCTTTTGCATTTACCATAGCGAAGGTTCGAACTCCTAGGTTCCGCGTAAGTTCGGTCACGGTTCAACAGCATTAATACCAGTTCGCCGTCCACTCTTACATTTTGGAGTAGTCTGCATACTCAACTCAGCATAAGGAATGCGAATTTCGGGCGGTACAGGTATAGTGACACAACCGGGCAATTCTTTTATCGGGGAACGCCCATTGGCGAGGTGGTTGTGTCACACTCGCGTGAAGGTTGGCGTATAACGAGGAGAGTTAATGTGATAGTGGATTTGGATTTGGGCAACGAACAAGTTAATGCTTAGTTGGCAATTGACTTGAGTAGCGCGGTGTCATACCAATTACGAGTCGGGCTAGGATGAAGGGTATATGTTAGATTAAAAGAATATAATAAGTCCCAATGTTGGGCATCTAAATCGTGGTTTAGCGTTCATCTCCTTCAACACGTTTTCAAATTCTGTTTTCCTCCAGTTCGTTGCTGTCTTCTCTATCGTTCCCAATTCCAAAATCCAACCGGTGCAGTTCCGATATGTTGCGCCCTTTAAGCTCCAACTGGTGATTATTATTGTTGTGTTAACCAATCCTTGAAAATGTCAGTATCTCATTCGCCCAAGAAACCTATTCCAAATTCCAATGGTCATGCATCCAAGTCGATCTGATTCAATTTCAGCTCTGAATCCAATCAGGACCACGGAATCGGATGCAATTTTCATGGTCCAACTTCTTTAATTGCTCATAATTGCTAACAGGTGCGGAAGACAATTAATGGATGGGAGCAGTCTGTCTTTCCAATTTTTTTGCGAATCATGCCTGAGGGACAATGTACGTTCGAATGGTAATTTTACTTGTGGGCTGCAATTGGTTTTTTTTTTTTTTTTTTTTTGAAGCGGCAAAGGTGGGTTCGATCTATTGGTTGGAGGGGAAGCGTCTTACCAACTGAGCTGCACTTCTTGAACTGAATTGTGCATTTTGCAATACTTTGGTTTTTGTTGTTATGATCCGTCTCAGTTGGCTCTCTTTCCTTCACTTGTGGCTCCATAGAGGGATTTAGTTATCACAATAATGCTTCCATTGTTTGTTTTGTGCATTTTTATTATTCTTGTCCAAGCTAACTACAGTTCTCCTTTGCTGTTGTTGTTGAGATTTAGTGTTATTTCCATACTGTTAGAATTGAATTGAGAAGTCTGTATTTAGGGTTTTTTTTTTTTTTATCAATTGGCTCTATTTCTTTCACCTGTGGCTGCATAAAGGGATTTGGTTATCACTGTATTAATCCTGTATATCTTGTGACAGTCTGCTTTGTCATTTTTTTTCCATAAATTTTGTTCAATCTGGTTCATACTTATTTTTGACCTTGTCTGCAGACTAAAACTAATTATGATAAGGAGTGCAAG
Source organism: Plantago major (assembly GCA_026545765.1). Lineage (NCBI taxonomy): Eukaryota > Viridiplantae > Streptophyta > Magnoliopsida > Lamiales > Plantaginaceae > Plantago > Plantago major. The sequence continues at coordinate 3,125,789 of CM048844.1, read as the reverse complement.
ATCTGCACTAGGCCCTTCACAATGTTCAGCTGGAGACCAGTTATGCAAGGTATAAGAAGGCCGCTATTTGCCAAACCTGCACTTAACTAAAAGGACGTGTGTCAAGTTTGCCTTCTAGACGGGCTGCCGGTACAGGTTCGAGATATTGTTATAAGTATCAATTTCAATGATGCTATTCGACGTGAACTGAGAATACTTCGTAGGGGGCCATGATCAGAGGTATGTCAGGATTTTGGCTTTCTCACATCACATTCATATTGGGTTTGCTTTCCTTCTGGTTTATTGAGCTTCTTATTCTGAGCTATGTATGAATTAGGTCCTAATTATTTCTTTACGCATGCAAGAGCTGGAATATATTGTGAGTCTTCGCATGGAAAGGTTTGTGCTAATGATGCTATCGTGAAGCTCCAGAGAATTACTCCACACTGCAAGAGGAAAAAAGAGCACAAGTTTGCGGTTTCTTTGCCCGAGGTTAGTGTACAAGAGGCTCTGAATGCCCATATAGGCACGAGCTAGATCACATAATTCTTCGACCAAGGTCATTGAATTGCATCCCGAGCTCGCTCTAACGCTTTGAGAGCTCAAATCTCGCTCTATGGCGTTTTAGTTTTTCTTAATTCACGAACTAGAAGAGACTGATTATTTGATTAAGGATTTTGAAGGTAAATTGGCATTAGTACATGTATAAGGGGAAGGGAAGGTACAAGAATTGTTAATCTACCGGAGTTTTCTACCTTCGAAAAATGATTTATGTCATATTCCGGGGAAGTCTAGCTAGACAATACAAATATTTGTATTTCTGGAATAAACAAAAGAATTATATAGTCAAGTGATATAACTACTAATAATATATACTTATTTATTTATTTTTACACTCGAATTATGGCATATACATAAAAGATAAAATCAACTCATAACTTGTCGAAGACTTCTTTATAAATTACATTTGTAGTTATGTCATATGTATTACCCTCTACGTCGCAAATTACTACATTCGATCCTTTCCCGTTGGTAACTCTAGATAGAGCAACATTTAACCGACCATGGTTGGATACTTATGAGGGGAGGTAGAGGCCGACGTGTGAGAGAATGTCCCTAACTCTTATTTATGGCCATAACAAAGCAGGCGGGTATGGGGAACCGTTTTCAATCAAAATTGATAGGGAACTGCTTCTCGTCAGGTGGCTCGTCATCATCATCCTCGGAATTAAAATATTTTGGCACGCGTTGATTCAAGATATCATTTTTGGCTCGATGATAAGCTTCCAAGATCAGTAACTATGAGCCTTGTTCCATTGCACAACTCGAAAGTTTGATCAATATTCCTCAGAAGCATTATCATACACCAACCTTCAATATGATCCTATGGTTAGACAATCTAGAACAATTAATGTTGTTGAAAAATTCTACAGTGAAACATGTTTGAGATCGTTCTCAAAGTTACCTTCCCTAAATGCTATATGCGCTCAAATATTCAACGCTATCTCTGTACATCTTCGAAATGTCAAATTGATTTGTATCATCAAATATTTCATTTGTATGTGCAAGAACAGCTCGGTGATGAAATATCCAGAGTCAAGTGATGGATCGCCTAAGTGATCCAACAACGAAGGATATGTACTATCTACAATAGTTGAAATCGGATGACCTACTTGTCAAATAAATAAACCTTCGGCTTGATGTCAACCTTATGGTCATTAGGTTCAGCAGCACTGCCATCACCGACATGTGTTATCCGCTCAGCAAATTCTTTCGTCTATTGAATTTCGAAAGATGAGATGAACCAGACTTTATAGGATAAATTGGACGTAAAATATGATAAGTTGAATATAATATAAGTAATTATATGTGGTATATAGATATGACGTGCCATTTACGTGCAATCTCATGTTCTTTGTCAACCTAAGCACCACACAACATTTCATATCCTAGAGGAGCATATAGCGGCATTCACAATATTATAATTAATTTCTCCTAGAACAACAGGCAAAATATGTCAGAAGTTATTGTTGAAGACAATCACCACTCCCACCAAATGGCCCATCTGAATGGCCCATCACATCCTTCAAGTTCTTATAGAGCACTTTAATTAATGTCGGTTTTTCATGGGCGCATTATCCCAAATAATAAAGTTGAGCCTACTTGAGTAGTCTCGTGACCTCTGAATCATGAGATTATTGCATGTTGAATCCTCGTGATTTGCAATGGTATTCTGAACCTCGAATATGACGGACTGTCGTCCTACCATTATAAAGAAGAAGTGATGCAATCCCACTAGAGGTATCATATCTCCTCGTGCCCTCAAACTAGAGAATAGTATTCTCCATATAAAAGTTTTTGTGGTCCCTCCGTAGATGTATAAGAAGAATACTTGGCCATTTTGACCATCGACAATTGATATAATTTTCTCATATATGACACGTTGTTCATCAGTCAATTCTATGTGTGTGGGTGTGTGTTACTGCAACTCGACTGCTCAGGAACATTGTGTGCAACTGATTATCAATTTTTTCACCTTTTCTTTCACTATTAATTATTATTGCATTTGTATTTCGTTTTGTATTTAGATTATCTATTTGTATTGTACTGATTCAGATGTAAGATATTATTAAACGGTTTCATAAGGTGAATGAATATTATATATTTTTTATTCATCTGTCATGAATATTTTTTTTTTTGAACATATATTTGCAATTACGACACACACACGTAACCACATAAATAGATCAGAATAAAAACATATCTTACACTTTAAAATGTGTAAAATTGGTGTAGTGATCTAGATTACATAACCACTAAATGGGTGATCACTTGGCAGTTAGCCCTAGTAAATTCAAAACTAATTTTACCAGATAATTAACTGATTATATACGATTTTTCAAGTGTACTCCGTACAAGTCAAAGTAATTTGTGTCGTGATCTAGATCACATAATCACTAACTCGGTGATCACTTGGGAGTTAGCACTAGTAAATCTGAAACTTATTTTACAATATAGTGATCAACTACTTATGTACGATTTTTCGAGTTTTCTCCGTACAAGTCAAAGTTGGTATAATTGGTGTCGTGATCTAGATCACATAATCACTACCTGGGCGATCACTTGGTAGTTATCACCAGTAAATCCAAAACTGATCTTACAAGATAATTAACTGCTTATATATATATATATATATATATATATGAGTTTTCGAGTTTTCTCCGTACAAGTCAAAGTTGGTGTAATTTGTGCCATGATCTAGATCACATAATCACTAACTAGGTACTTGGCAATTAGCACATGTAAATCTAAAACTGCTTTTACATGATAAGTAACTGCTTATATATATACGATTTTTCGAGTTTTCTCCGTACAAGTCAAAGTCGGTATAATTGGTATCATGATCTGGATCACATAATCACTAATTAGATGATCACTTGACAGTCAACACTAGTAAATCAGAAACTGATTTTACAATATATTGAAAATTATATACGATTTTTCGAGTTTTCTCCGTACAAGCCAAAGTTGGTATAAGATTGGTGTGGTGATCTAGATCACATAATCACTAATTAGGTGATCACTAGGCAGTTAGCAGCTGCAACTCCGAAACTGATTTTACAAGATAATTAACTACTTATATATACGATTTTTCGTGTTTTCTCCATTTTTGGTCAAAGTAAGTATAATTTGTGTCGTGATCTAGATCACATAATAAGTAAATGGGTGATCCCTTTGCAGTAAGCACCAGTAAATCTGAAACTGATGTTACAAGATACTAATTAACTGCTTATATACGATTTTTCGAGTTTTCTCGTTACAAGTTAAAGTTGGTATAATTGGTGTCGTATCTAGATCACATAATCACTAACTGGGTGATTCCTTGGTAGTAAATCCGAAACTAATTTTATAAGGTACCAATTAACTGCTTATATACGATTTTTCGACATTTCTCCGTACAGGTTATAGTTGGTATATATGGGAACCCACCCATTATTTCCACAATAAGTTAGTTATGTACTATTTTGTAAGTGTCATTGTTATAATGTTTCTATCAAAAACTAGTGTACGGCTGATCATGACAACTATATCGACATAAACAAGGTTGTTATAAATTTATATGTCCCATTAGGTACACATATGATCTGGAACATTTGGTGGAAAAGGTAACTAAATAAAGTTAACTTACTAATTTTGTTCACTTTTGAAAATTTGTCAATTTCATTTAAAAATATAGTATGTGCTTATAATCTTAATGACATAGTCCAGCCTTTTCAAGAAAATCATTTAGTTTGCAAAAAAAAAGTAAGTAAGTATAATTTCCATGAACCAGTTTATTTCCTAAAGATCCAGATATTTTTGTTCTAATTTTCTATCCAACATCCTAACGAGCACTATAAATATTGAACAGAGCCACCATTTTAACACACCAACAACAATCCTTTAGTCAAGAGTGTAGAAACAAATTAAACAATTCAAAAAAAAGAAAAAAGAAATGGCATCAAACCACAACGCCAATGATCAACAAGTCACCGGAATGGAGAGTGAAGAGTTATATGAAATTGAAGTGGTCCAAGGAAATGATTTTCAAGACATGTCCCAGGTACTTAGTTATTCGCGACCTAGAAAATTAAATACGTGATCAAAATGTTTCATTATTCGAAGCATAAATATATTTCGGCCATTAAATTATTTCTTAAAACCTACTATATTATATCATGAATATTGTTTGAAGGGGTTACCATGTTTTAAGAATAACATTTCGACTTGCAGAATCAGCCAGATATCGGAAGTAGTAGCCGTCGCCTGAGAGCATCAACAATTATAGCCACAAGTGAGGTGGTATTTCGGCTTTACAAGTTTCCTGGGACCGGCAAGAAATATCTTTTGGAGGCGGATCAGGTACGTCAAAACAAATATATAAAATCATACCCGCATTGTATCTAATTGTCTAAACTACTTAAAGTCTTGAGAAATCTGCTTTTACAGGCTCGGGAAGGTAAAGTGGACAGGTATTACTTGGAATTATGCAACTTGAAGGGTACTGACATATATTTCATGGAGATTGACAATCTATCCATGGGAGTTCATCATTGTATTCCTATGAATGATGATGACTCGTCTGAACCTATTTTCAAGAGGAGGTATGATTTGTCTCTTGGACAACGTCTACGTGGATGGAATATTGTCAAGAGAGCACGCGATTCTAATAAAAAGGAAGAATTGGTAAATACATTACAACAATTTGTTTTACTCATTCAATACTTAAATTATGTTTAGACGGTTTGGCATACAATTTAAGGTTGATTAAAGTCGAGTTGTACATTAAATTATATTTGTCATTAAACTAAAAGTCTCTGTTAAGTCACTATACCACTCTCATATAATCGAGTTACTAATCATTTGTTAAAGGTTGTTAAAATTTGATTTGTTAAAGTCGTATGCCAAACAATCTGGTTGTTATTATTATATTTTACTAATTTTAAAGTAATTATGCATTGGTTTTGCTTAGTTTTTCAACCATTGGAGCAGACAGTTCCGGGCTTTCATCAGGGCGGTGGTTTTTATTGTATTCGCGTGTGACCCTGAAGACTTAATTGCGAATGCTAAAAATGCGGTAAGTTACATGTAAAATAATTATTATACGACACATATTATTCGTTTTTCCTTCTTTTTTATGAGAACCGGTTGAAGATAATGTACTTATGTATCATAATTTTCTTGTTTAGATTCATAAAACTCAAGCACCTAAGTCATGTTTTCTTTTTTATTTTTCTTTTTTAATTTTTGAATTTCAATTAAATTTTTCCTATTTTTTGAATTTTACTTTTCCTTTTTTTAATTTTATTTTCCCTTTTCTTTTTCAAATAAATGAGTTGGCAGGTGAGTTGTCGACTTTGACCAGTTGACTGACTTGCAAACTGAGAATTTTTTTTGTCAAAATAGTAAAAACTTCCTTGAAAAGCCAAACAGTTGACTACTTCGTTAATAGTACTGCGAGTGTTTTTCCCTATTTTGTCTCCGGGTAAACGTAAACTACTCCCTCAAAAAGTCAAAACATGGCATTTGTTGTGGGACGGAGGGAGTAATACTTTGTGGTGAGAAAATGTTAACTAATAAACCTGTTTGCCTTAATATTGACAGTTCCGCTATTTCGAACCCGGAACATGCTGGCTTGGGTTGTATTATTAGAAAATCCAGTGGGTCTTTGTTAGAGCTTGTGCGAGTTATGTGGGCTATACAGATAATAATCTTGTTGAACTTTACGCTCTTTGAGTGGGGCTAATGATGACTTTACAACTTAATATTTCCTCTATTGAAATCCAAACTAACTCGTGTTTTGTTCTCTCTTGTTTACATAGGACGGCGATACCACCATGGGCCCGTCGAACTCTGGTGGAGGGGATTAGGCATATCCTTCAGCGACTTAAAGATTGAAAACTACATTTTATTTATCGCAAAAGTAACAAGTCGGCTGATATATATTTTGTCTAAATTAGGTAGTGGCTATGTTAGCCTAGTTAATGATGTTTTGGGTTCTTCCCCACTATTAGATCAACCACGTAGGTTTGGTTTATTAGCTTGGGATGTTGACCCTAGTTTGCTCTGTTCATATGTGGACAATGACATGTATCGTAAATTACTGCGGGTTGTGAAAACCTCGGTTGATCACCTAGTTGTAACTCCTATGGACAATTAAATAATATATTATCTATTTTGTTAAAAAAAAAAAAAAAACTCAAGTATATGTCTATTTCCATGTACTCGGTAACATGTTCAAATTGTATTGACATAATTTTAAAAACTATTCGTATTGAGTTTGAGCATGCTGCAATAAATGCAATTTATTTTCTACTCAAGTGATTTGTATATGAGAGATAAAGGGTGAGAGTTGGGGAAATTTCTTAAAAAATTATATTGTATTGATAAGAATTGAATGAAGTAGTATAAGAAATAGAAAGCAATCGAGACTTATATAGAAATATAAACTAGCTATGTAATCCAATTAGGAAACAAAAAGTAAGTTATACTAGAATATATCAAATACAAAACGTAATATGATAAAAATACGAATTTGACTAGGAGATGAGTTCTTCTTCAAGTTGAAGTTTAGTCTTGTTATATATCTTGAACACCCCCCCCCCTCCCCCAACATGAATATCACACATGTTCATCTTGAATATCATATGTAGGTAAAAGTAGAATAGCAATAGTAGAGCAAACAAGCAAGCAGAGATAGAGACACCCAAAGTAGGCATAGATAGAGATCCACCCTGAGCATTCATAGAGAGACACCCAGAACAGGCATAAAGGAGATCAACATGTGACCACATAGAGTAGATCCAGAGCAAGTAGAGAGGAGATCAGACCACATAGAGGCAGGCTCAGAGTAGACGAAGACAAATTAACAAGTGACCATATAGAGACAAACCCAAAGCAGGCAGAAAGTGATAATATAGAGACATGCCCATAGCAGGCAGAGAGCGATCAACACGTGATCACATATAGGAAGGCCCGGAGCAGAAAAAGGGACTAGAGAAGTCCAAGACAAAGAAAAAGTAAAGAGATGTAGTAAGCCCATAGCAGGCAGAAAGAGACCGGAGATTCAATATCATCATGTAGAGTAGTATTGATAGAAGATAGTGCATATATAGACAATGGGCGTAGAGCCATTGACGGAAGAGGTTGATGACAAATTCGCAGGACGAATTCATCATCATTAGAGATTGCAGAAAGAAATCATGTGAATAAACTAAAATTTTGCAGAATCTTGGAAGCAATTAAATCTCTCAATATGACTTTGAGGTAAAGTGATGCATGTAGAGGACTGAAAGTCTCACGTGGAGACATGAAAAGTTGTGATGCATTGAGGAATTGATGAGAGCGAAAAGGGAAGAAAGAGCGAAGGGGTTTAAAAAAATTGGAGGCAAGAAATAAGAATTAGGAAGAAGATTTTTGTATAGAATAAAAATCGTAAACATGGAGAAGAAATTAAAAATAATAGCAAGAAGGATTGTATAGAACAAGAATGTTGCATATAACAACTTGGCTCGTGATAACATATTATAATATTAAAATTAAGAGAAAACTATATTGTATTGATTTGAATTGAATGAAGTTCTAACAACCTAAAAATTCGCATTTCAAATATATGCGTTTTAAAGCGGATGGAGCGTTGGAGCGAAGTTGGTAGAGCGAGTAGTGCTAACCATCCTTCTTTTTCAGCCCAATGGTTATCTAAACCCCGCTCATTACTTTACCAGGCCAAGCCCAAGACCCTTCATTTAACCCATTAATCATCATTAAACCAATAAATTGGCCCTTTCAGTTACAAATCTGGAGATTAAAACTCCAAAAACGTTCCCATGCCATCTCTTCTCCGCTTTAAAGATTTCTTCACGCCAAGGTTGATGCATATGGTGTTGGTGTTCGATGCGGTTATGTTACACTCATGTCTCACATAGTTTATTTCCGGGAAAGTTCCCTTGGGATTCATTCATGTTATGTGTTATTTGTTAGAATTTATGTTGCATCGTCATTTACGATTATTTTGGTTGATTGTGATATATGTTATGATATGTGATCTTTGCAAGTTGCTATAGGGTTTATATGTGAGTTATAATTTACAAAGTGTTTTTAAAGTAGTTTATCAATGTGAAGATTTCATGATTGATTTTATATACTAGCTTGTGCAAACTGTATTGATCATGCTTGCACCGTACATGCTTATCTATCACTCATCCCTTTTGGTTGTTAATCTAATTTGATTATATGATGCTGCAGAAACCGATTAGTGCTATGTTTTCCTTTTTTGCCTTGTTTGTTGGCTAATTAGTACTTAGACATGAAGTGTGATGTACTGACCATTCTTTCGTCTCCATGTTTCACTTGGTGCCGTCCAATCCGTTGATTAGATGCTAGTTAGTTACTGCTGATTTGATCAAAATACAAGGTTACTATCTCGTTAGCAATCTTTTCTAATTAGTATCTTGAAGTTCAAATCCAATATAGACTATGTTTAATACTAGTGTTTCTGCAAATAAGATCATGTCTTAGTTATATTCTATTGGCATCATATATGGTTTGAGATGAGTTGTTGGTGTACTGGTTTTGTCATAGGCAGTGCATTAAAATTGTTGCTTAGCTTGCTAGTTGAGAATTGTTTGTGTTGTTATATTAACTATGATATATGATTTTTACAAACAAACAAATGCAGTTATGAGTTGAGTCTAAGAGTATACATTCACGTTAATAAGACTCTAAGCAAAGAAAGATTTCAAGATAAGTAAAGATTGGGCTAGTAAGGTCTCCCTACAAATCGTGGCCAACCAAGTTAAGCGGTCACCATCGCCTAGGCAACTAGCAAATCGTGAATATTCATGTTAAGCGGTCACCATCGGCTAGGCAACTAGCAAATCGTGGCTATCCATGTTAAGCAGTCACCATCAGCTGGGAATGTACTTTACGACGCCAAGTGAGCTCACGTCCAAGTTAATTTAAGTCATGTTCAAGATTAAAGTTTAATTTTCAAGAAGTTCAAGTGTTCAGAGTCAAGTAAGGTCTTAAGTTGCATTGCATTAAGCAAGATTAAAAGCTCTAAAAGACATGAAGATAGAGCTTTAGGTCATGGAACGTGCATGAAATTTGCCCAGTCAGTGGTCACGACTGACCCTTGCTAAATTATCAATTTTAGGTATGAATTCGAGTTGATCGGAGTGGCGTGGGATTACCAGAAACATTCTTACAGTTTCACTTTCATGGTTTTCAAGACTCTGTAATGTTTCAAGATTTATGCCATTTATAATTCCGCTGCATTATTTTATTAGTTCACGAATTAGTATCAAGAATTTCATACCAAGACTTTTGACGCGCAAGGCGTCTAGTAATGTTTTAACGTTTTATAATTCAAGTTCGTCTAATTTTCAAGCTTTCAAACTAGTGCGAGTTATATATTTCATAATTCGTCCTTTCAAATTCGGGGCTCTACATAAATAGTACAGAAATATAAAACAATAGAGGATTATATAGATATATAAACAACCTATGTAATTCAATTCCATGAAACAATATGTAAGTTATGTAGAAGATATCTAATACGTACAAAACGTAATATGATTAAATACGACTTAGATTAGAAGATGAGTTATTTTTCAGGTAAATTAAATTGGACCAATTTGTAATATATATGTAAATTAGACTTTAATTAAAAAAACAAATTTCTTCACCTATTAATTTCAAGACTGAATTCAACCCAACAAAATCAATTATTCGTAAAAAAAAAACTCAATATGTCTTTTGCAATTAAATTCCAAGCCTAATTCAATCCCAACAAAATCAATTTATCATTAAAAAAAAAACAACGGTAACCAATCGTTCTTCTCCATCTTCTTCAATTAAATTAAAATAGATCAATTCGCACAAACTAAAACCTAATCTAACTCGAAAAAACACAATCCATTTAGCAGAAAGAAGATATTACTTACCTTGCTATATATTTCTATTATTTGTAACAAGGTGGCACAATAAATGCGTCACGTTTTAGTTTCCACAATAAGTTAATTAGTACTCAAGTTCTTCCTATTTTTGAATTGACATTGTTATAATGTTTATACCAAATTCTAGTGTATGGCTGACCATGACCACTCTATCTACAAAAATAAGGTTGTTATAAATTTCTATGCCCCATTAGGTAGGTAATCTGAACATTTGGTGCAAAAAGGTAACTAAATAAGTATTAACTTACTAATTTTGTTCACTTTTGAACATTTGCCAATTTCATTTAAAAAAGATACAACAAAATAGTATGTTCTTACAATCTAATTAATTACACAATCCACTTTTCAAGAAAATTATTTAGTCTGCAAAAAAAAATTAAGCAAGTATAATTGCCATAGACCAATTTATTTCCTAAAAATCCAGATATTTTTGTTCCAAATTTCTATCCAACACCTTAATGAGTACTATAAATATTGAACTGAGCCACCGATTCTAACACACCAGCACCAGTCTTTTACTCTGAGAGTGTAAAAACAAAAAAAAAGGATAGAGAGAGAGAGAGAGAGAGAGAGAGAGAGAGAGAAAATGGCATCAAACTCCGACGCCAATGATCAACAAGTCACCGGAATGGAGAGTGAAGAACTATATGAACTAGAAGTGCTCGAAGGAACTGATCTTCAAGACATGCCCCAGGTACTTAATTAGTTATTCGCAACCTAGAAAAATACGTGTTCAAAATATTTCATTATTATATGCATAAATATAATTCGGCCATTAAATTATTTCTTAAACCTTTATATCATAAATAATTTTTTAAGGGGTTACCCTGTTTTAAGAATAACATTTCGACTTGAAGAATCAGCCAGATATCGGAAGTACTAGCCGTCGTCTGAGAACATCAACAATTATAGCCACAAGTGAGGTGGTGTTTCGGCTTTACAAGTTTCATGGGACTAACAATGAATATCTTTTGGAGGCGGATCAGGTACGTCAAAACAAATATATAAAATCATATCCGCATTGTATCTAAATTTCTAAACTACATAAAGTCTTGAGAAAAATAGCTCTTTTACAGGCTCGGGAAGGTGTAGTCGACAGGTATCACTTGGAATTATGCAACTTGAAGGGTACATACATATATTTCTTGGAGGTGCACAATCTATCCAAAGGAGATCATGTTTGTATTCCTATGAATGATGATGACTCGTCTGAACCTATGTTCAAGAGGAGGTATGATTTGTCTCTTGGACAACGTCTACGTGGATGGAATATTGTTAAGAGAGCACGCACTTTTGATGGAAAGGAGGACTTGGTAAATACATTACATCACTAGTTTTTTAGATGATATTCGTGTAACCAAATTGTAGACCCTCTAATAGAATTTGTGGGACACATTTGTGGTAGTTACATGCTCTAAAAGAGGGTTTACTAATGGTTACGCCACTAGCATGTAAAAAAGTGTCAATCAATTTATTTTACTCGTTGAATATTTAAATTGTTATTCTTTTTATATTTTACTAATTTTATTGTAATTACGGATTGTTTTGCTTAGTTTTTCAACCATTGGAGCAAGCAGTTCCGGTCTTTTATCAGAACTGTGACTTTTATTGTATTCGCGTGTGACCCTGAAGACTTAATTGTGAATGCTGATGTAAGTCACTAATTATATTCGTTTTTCTTTCCTCTTTATGAGAACCTGTTGAAGTTAATGGAATTATGATTTTTCTTGTTTAAATTTATAAAACTCAAGCACCTAATTTAATATTTGCATCTTTGTTCTTTTTTTAACATAGGAGGAGATTGCAAGTCACCCAATAACGCAAGTCTCATCAAGTGAACCTGAGGAGTGATGAATTATGTGTGTAACGTCCCGTGTGGGCGTAGTTTCGACTTAATTTGATTTCTATAAGCACATTAGCATACTCAATCCTATTAAACTTGTTTTATTTATATTCAAATGTAACTTTGAATTCTGACTGGGTCTTTTTATAGAACGTGTCTTTTCTTCCTTATATTATTAAAATCATGAATGTGTTATAAGTATATGTAAGTGTAAGATACATGTACTGTTTATATAATAGCGATAGTGGTGTACTGTCAATGTTTGCTCAACATTGATTGTTCTTCTTATGCACTTTGTTTTCTATTATTTAGGATTTTGTCTTTATTCATTAACTTAACCTAGTTCCACGATTTTAGTTGACTGGTTGTGTTATAGGAACATGTTAGGTAAGTATTAATTGAAAGAAGAAGGAATAAGCTTTGACGGAAGAAGGAAAGATCTTGAAGATTTATAGAAGGAAGACAGTATTCTGTAAAGAAGTAATTTTGAGATTTCAAGAGAAGATCTTATACAAAGCAACAAGATGCATGAAACATCTCTTCTGGGCGTTCAAGACATTATAAATACAAGAGATGGTTCATACTTTGAAGATACGCAAGATTAGAGCTAGTCGACTATTTTTGACTATTTTCATTCCTTGTCTTGTGATCTTTGTTTTAGCTAAAATTTAGTTGTACTCTTTACGTCGAGTGTGTGGTCTCGGTATCATAGTGTGAGCTACGTGAGTATAACTAGAATAGGTGAAACTATTCTAATTAATCGTTTAACTTTTGAAGTTTAAGCTTTAAATATGTTAAAGTTTAAACCTGGTTTTTGTAAATCCTCTTTCATTGATAGTGTATATTTCGCGCTAAAAGTTAATTTGGTGGTCTTCTTTACATTCCGACGTGTTCTGATTATCTGCCTAAGTTTTAGTGTTTATATTGTTGGCTCAACATTAATCCTAACAGTGTTATATTACTTGGTAGAATCTTCTGTAATTAACATATTGTTGGTTCGACATTGATCCAAACAGTGTTGTGATACAAAGTCCCGATCCTTTAATTATTTCAGAATATTATCATTTGAGCAGGATTTATGTAGTTTTATGGTCATATAGAAAGTAAGATCACGCCTTGTGAGAGTAGCTCATTAACAAATTATGTGTTGGGCTACAGCCCATCCCATTTGTCTGAGAGATCAAATTTGCACCCAAATTGAAAAAAGGAAGTCCAATAGTAAATTAACAAAATCAAAAGGAGGCCAAGTACATTTATACCCCATACAAAATGACTTTTATGCCCCTCAGTCCCTCACTTTTCAAAAATTTACTTAGCACTTGCACTTTTTAATATCATTTTACCTCTTGAATATTTTTATTCTGATTTTAAATTTTATTTTTTATTCCTTTTTTTCATTTTACAGCATATGGTAAGTTTATAATTAAAAATTTATTTGATTGTATTTCACAACCACTACAAAATTGTTCGTAGCGATTGACAGATCCGTCACATAAAGTTATCTATCCGTCGCCCCAGCTCTGGCGACGGATAGAAAATCCGTCGCCCCCCTGGAGCTGTGGCGACGGATAACAATCCGTCGTCCAATTCGCGACGGATTGGACGACGGATTGACCAATTTTTTTTTTTTTAAATTGATAATGGGGCGACGGATAGATTCTATCCGTCGCCCCACGTGGCGACGGATAGATCTATCCGTCGCCCCATTTCTATTTTTTTAAAAAAAATTAAAATCCGTATTCGAATTTTTATATTCGTATACGGATTAATTCGTATCCAATTTGTATTCGTATACGAGATATTGATTTGTATTCGTATACGGTGCGGTGGTGGTGGGAGGAGAAAGGTGGTGCGGTGGTGGCAGTGGTGGTGGCAGGGTGGTGGTGGTGCGGTGGTGGTGGGAGGAGGAAAGGTGGTGGTGGTGGCAGGGTGGTGGTGCGGTGGTGGTGGGAGGAGAGAGGTGGTGGTGGTGGTGGTGGAGATGGTGGGAGGAGAGAGGTGGTGGTGGTGGAGATGGTGGTGGTGCGGTGGTGGTGGGAGGAGAGAGGTGGTGGTGGTGGAGATGGTGGTGGTGGGAGGAGAGAGGTGGTGGTGGTGGAGATGGTGGTGGAGATGGTGGTGGAGGAGAAAGGTGGTGGAAGGAGAAAGGTGGTGGTGGGAGGAGGAGGAGAGGAGAAGTGGTGGAGGAAAGGAGGTGGTGGAGGAGATATATGGTTTTTTTTTTTTTTAGGCTTTTAGCGACGGATAGATCTAGGATAGATCTAGATCTATCCGTCGCTAACGTTTTTTTTTTTTTTTTTTCCGGCTATAGCGACGGGCTAATTTTTTTTTTTTTTAAGATCTGGGTCAACTCTCTGTAGCGACGGATAAACTTATCCGTCGCTCTGTAGCGACGGATAAGTTTTATCCGTCGCCAAACGGGGCGACGGATAGAATCCGTCGCCCCTTTCCGTCCCGTTACAGCAGAATTCTTGTAGTGAACGACATTAATACAGTCGGACTGTATATGTAGAGTTTATTAATACAATACACTGTATTTGTAGAGTTCATTAATACAGTCCACGGTATATCTATTAATACAATCGACTGCATGTGTAGAGTCCATCAATACAGTCGGACTGTATTAACGAATTCTACATATACAGTGAACTATATTAATGTCATCCAAATACAAAAATCCAATAACAAAACTACAATTGCAAAATAATATGTTACCATAAATGAAAATATCACGGGGAAAAGAAGGAACAAAAATCTATAGAAAAGTAAGAAGATAATGGACGGATCATTGCAATCTACACAGGAAAAGAATGAATGGATCATTACCAGACATTTACGAAAGACAAAATAATTGCAACATGAAGCAAGAAAAAAAAAACAGAATGGACGGATCTTGGTGATTGTGGATGAATCTTGACCGGATCTTGATGGATCTGGGCAATCTTGGATGACTCTTGACCGGATCTTCGATTGATCTTGGAGGGTGCCGCTGGTGAGAGGTAGAGTGCTGGCGGTGGAAGGGTAGTGGTGGGTGGTGTGGTGGACGGTGGAAGGGTAGGTGGTGGGTGGGTGGTGCGGTGGAAGTTGGAAGGCGAGTGGGTGGATCTGGTGGTGGCTGCAGGGCAGGGGGAGAGGCGTTGGTGGTGGAAGGTGGTGTGTTGGAGGCTGGTGGTGGTGGGTGACGGACAGTGGAAGCAGTGGTGGTGGGCGGTGGATAGTGGAGGTGGTTTATTCTAGAGCGAGAAAGATGGGAAAGTGAGTTTTTGAAAATGAGAGAAGCATGGAGGGAGGTGAGGTAAATAGGTAAAGGGCAAAACATACCTTTCACGGGTGCTTTTTTGCTGTAAAATCCATTGGCCGTTAATTGAATAAAAGCGTGGAGAGACATGTCTCTCTCCCTTTTATGTTGTTCTAGGATGTTTTGTAATTTGGCATACTCTTTTGTTTTTCTATTTTCTTCAACGAATTGTATTGTATTTTTGGAGGATGACAATGTTTTGGTAATAACACAATGTACTTTAAGGCCCTGTGTACCATTAGCTTTCCAGCTCCATTAGCTTTTTTTTACCATTGACTAGTAAAAGCATTACGTGAACGCTAGTTTTTTAAATCACTAATGGTTGAAGAAGCTACCCAGGTTAGTTTTTTTTTAAAAAAAACTACTTGTTATCTTTTTATTCCGAAAATATCCCTAACCTAAATTAAATAAAGTAAAACCAATCGTTAGTATTATTCTCGTGTTCTATCTTTTACTGCGGTGCACTTGTATAAAGGAACCTTTGTTATACATTTTGTTTACTTGTTTGCAACTTGCATAAGTTACTAATTTTTTTTCCGTATTAAGTTAGAATGCTCAACGAATATTTATTTTCAACTTCTGATAATTTTCAATGATGTTATTAAAGTGGCGGTGAAAAGTACATTGAATATATATTAAAATAATTAGACAAAAATGTGATGTACTATTATTTAGAAAAATAAGAGTAATGCCCTTTTATGTCATTTTATAAATACCAAATTTTTATCACTAATTTGCTAAACACCTACATTAAAATCATTAGCTTTTCACCACCTATTCATTAACTTTTCACTCACCTATTCAAATTTAGTTAATCATTCTACTACCTTTCCAAATTATCATTCTGACTAACTTTTTCAAATTAGTTTTTAAAAGCAGGCATAAGATTCCACAAGATATCGAAAATATGAATGAATAAAACACAAAAAAAATATTTCTAAATGTTCTGAACATATGCATATTAATTTCGTCACCCTGAACTGAAAGGCTAATAGTAGTAAATTTCAATATAGTTCATATAGCTTTGACATAATTTCACACCTCCAAGTAAAAGATAGGTTAAAAATGAATGTAAAAGCCAAAAGGCACAAAATTTGCACATACATCTCTTTACGGTTTATTGACTTTTTCTTCTTTACAAATACAAAAAAATAAAAATACCTTTTTTTCCTTCTCTTTTTTATCTTTAGCTACCACGTTGTTTGAAACTTTAATTTTCACCTTTGAAAAAAAGAAAAAAAAATAATAAGAGGCACTTTTCTTTATCTTTGTTGGTAAATAATAAAGCACTTTAGTATTATTTTTGGTCTTTTAGAAAAAATAGTTGGAAAAAGTATGGGTAGCCGAGGTTAAAAAGAAGAATAGTTTGGTAGCTTATGTGAAACGTTATGTGTGTCTAAAAAGCACTGAGTTAAGTCAAACCCTCAAATACCGAGTCGGTCTACTGAGTCAGTCATCTGACCCGCTGAAAAGATACATTAGGCGTGCCCCATCTGACTCGGTCAGATTTTCCTTTTCTTTTTTTCTTCTTTTCTGATAACATAAATAAAATACTGCAGAAAAGGAAAAAAAGGTCACCAAAGCTGAGACCTATCGGGAACAAAACTTCATGATAGTTTCTCTTTACTTGATTTTTTTGAATACGTGCGTATCTCCGAAATGGAAGTTAGGGTTGAGCACCGGGTCAGACCCGATTCGATTTGATCTGACTCGAAAATGAAATTGTAGATAAATGGTCACAGTTTATCGATCCGAGACCGGACCGAATTGGAATGGGTCCAGCCCGGACCGACCCGGTAAAATTCGGCTTGGACCCATTTTAACCCTTTTGAGTGTTGATTAAAAAAAAAAATGGACTAATTTAATAATTAGTTATTGTACATTACACAACAAAACTCATAAACAAATAATTAATCTGCATAAAGTTAAACAACACCATTAAATTGATTCCACCCAAGCAACACTACCTAGTACTTAGCCACTAGCACATGCACATCATTTTTCATTTCAAATTTCAGGAACTACTACACTAGCAGTCTAGCACACTCATTTGGATAAATTGGAATTTAAAAAATATTATATTCTTTTCACTTTGGCTAAGTTTAAGTTGGTAAGTAGTAATAACACATGCAAATAGACTTAGTTTCGGTGTGGGAAAGATTAGATGTACCAAGCCTTGTCCGGGCCATTCCGGGTTGGACCGAATTTTTCCGGGTTTTGACCCGACCCGACCAGAAACCCGAATTTTGGTAAAACATAGACCTGAGACCCGGACAAAAAAACGGGTCGGTCTGGGTCAGGGTAAAATTCAGGTCCGGTCCACTGATGCTCAGCCCTACTGGAAGTATCGGACGATAGTTGGACGGACCTGGGGCTCATATCGATAAGGTTCAAGCTCACTTGATAAGTTTTTTGAGTCATATTTGTACTTCATTAGTCATATTTGTACTTCATTAGGAGTTCATTGCAGTTATTGAGTCTGAGTAACGTATTGCTTGATAATACTCAATTAGCCTCAAAGGCTATGTTCATTTTTGTTCGAGTACTTATATGTATTGGTAGGGAACGACCTCGAACTTAGTTATTTTGGCTCGAGCTCAAATAACTAACGCGACTTTTTAATTATTCGAGCTCAAACTCGACTTGAATCGATTACAGTTTAATTCGAATTCGATGAACGATATATATTCATCTTCACTAGTTAAACCTTACCATTCACAAATAGTCTTTGAATGTGAATTGAATAACTCTTCGTGCTCTCACAATTGACTACCTCAGCGATGCAAACCACACCAACCATGAATTATACATATGGGGCAATAGAATCAAACTCATTTATCAAAAATCACGAATTTGATCCCGATAAGATACAAACATGACTTGCGATTATACTTCATCGATCCCAATCTCATTTTTATGATTTCATTTTTTGTTTATCACAAATACTTCTTCAGTTCTTTCCTTATCTCAAAATGGACAATACGTATCTTCATTTTTTTTTTATTATACCTTCTATTTTATAAATGATTTCAATTGTATATACACCTCATGAAGTTAATACGATTTTTTTTTCAACGGCAGGAAATATGAGATTGGTGAAGTAGCTGTAGTAGTAGTAATTAGTTTTTCTTGGTATATTTTAACTGAATTATGTACTATCTTCATTTGAGATAAATTGTTACATTTTGACTTTGACCGATCAACTGTCTTCGAGTTTGACCATAAATTACTCATAAACGATAATAGTAAATAATTTAATAGAATTATATAATAAAAATTTAATTACTAAATTTTCATTATATAATTTTAATAATTTATTTATTAATATCGTTTAAGATTAAATTGTGGTCAAACGCAGAGACAGTTGATCGCAAAATAGTAAAATGTAACATTTTTTCAGAAATTGAGTAAGTATTGATTAGATAATTCTATTTAATTCTCTACTTTTTGGAATTTTCTAGTCACCCATAAAAAAGTAGACTAATAGTGTAGAGTTGTAGAGTGCTCTTTTACCAGACTTGATTTTCCTTTTTGGCATCATTGACTGGTGTTAACTTCTTCACTTCCATCATTTATTCCAATTGAACATACAATATTCCAACATATAGCATTGTTGATAAATAAAGGTTGAGGAAAGAACTGTTGACATTGGAAAGGATAAAAATACAATTTATTGAAAGAAAAGTGTAGGGATAAATAACAGAAAGACAAAAATAAAGTAAAAGGAAAGACTCAGATGGTGATTGAGAGGAATAGGGAACTTCGATGAATTTTTATTCGTACCCATAAATTCTACGTCAAGATAACATAGCCAAATCAATTGAATTATATGTTAAAACTTAAAAGCACTAGTATGAAATTTGATTGCTAATTTGTTAGAAGGCAAGTGGGGTTGAGTTTTATGTATACATAAAATAAGTAACATTTAGAGGTTTTTTACAAGACATTAAATATGTGAATGTTAACTCGATTAATCGATTTTATGCAAGTTATGAGAGTTTTTTGTTATAATGCATGCAGAGAAAATGATAAATAACGATTTAACTGAGTTTTTAGTTGTACCACATTATCCAGAAATGAGTGATTCATTAAAAGTTAAAATTAATAAAACATGGTTAAAAACACTTAAATTTCTATGAATTTCAATGTTTTAACTAAATTAAATCAATAGATGTTTAGTATAAGGCATCAAGTCAACCACGATAATAGTCGTTAAATTTTCCTTCAAATTATGGTGGGAGGAGTATATTGTAGGCATGAAGGTATTCCTAATGTTATTGTAGATCATAGGGGATTTGCAAGTTATACCTTGACCTGACCAAGATATAAAATATTATTCCATATTTCATCTGATCCTTGTCTGAATATTTCTACGGAGCTGTACTAAAACTTGCTAATGAAAATTTAACTGTTAGTAGTTCTTTTCCTCGCTCTTCAACAAAGAATAAATGAGACACCCAAGGAAGTTTGATTAAGAAGAAAACAACATTTTGTGATATATATATCCTAGAGGTTTAGTTTATTTGGTTAGGCTGAGGTGACATAATTCTAGAGGTTATAAGTTCGATTCATGTCGATAGCGAGTTGTGAGTGATCTAGTGTATGCTAGTTATGATAGATTGATGAGTGAATAATCCCAGAGGAATAATACCAGAGGTTATGGGTTCGATTCCCGTCGACAGCGGGTTGTGAGTGATATAGTGTATGCTAGTTATGATAGATTGATGAGTGATAATTATGTAACGATTGATATGAATGATATATTAGTTCCATGTAATATAATTGTAATAGTGATATTCTAAAAAAATATTATATATATATATATATATATATATATATATATATATATATATATAGAGAGAGAGAGAGAGAGAGAGAGAATTTTAATTGGTGAGTGGTGGTATTACGAAATAGAAGTCCTACTTCATCGACCTAAATTATTCATGAACACAAATTGTATGCTTGTTTGGTGTCATAAGTCATAAATAGTAATCAATGAACAAAGCCGTTCAACAAACTGATGCAATGGGAAAAAATTGATCAGACGACAAAATTTTGATGGAACACGCATGGACTCCTTAACAAATCTAACTTTTTTTCCAAACTGAGTCTCGATAAACACACTTGAGCTTGGATGATTTGGTTCAAGCTGAGCTCGAACACGTTAACGAAAAATACATATAAATATAAAAAAAGAAATTTCTCCGAGCCTTGTGGGATATCAACGAATCGGTCATACCGATCAACACTCATCGAGCAATGAAATTTCAATAATCGAACACTATTCTTCCCGATGAGATAAGTTCACCACGCCTCCTTACTCGACTCGTGTAAGAGTTCTAATTAGATCTAATGGGAAAAAGAGGAAAATAGGGGAAGGAACAAGTGGGTCCAAAAACAAAGGGCTCCAATACCAACGAAAAGAAAAGAGCAGTCGTCACAAATTCGAAAGCTGAGCTCTGAGTTTGAACGGTTCTCCATACAATTTCCAGCCTATGATGATGATGTATAATAGTCGCCCTTCTGGTAAAGTTTAATACAGTACTGTTTGGCGTCACCTTATTTTTATTTTTATTCCACTTTCATCTTACCACTCACGTGACCGTCCTTTCCTTCTCACCATACACGACGTTACCTTTTCACTCCTTTCTATTCTTCCCCCATATATAACCGAATAACTGATTAATTAATGTTTTTAAAATATAATCATTTTACGAGATAATATAAATAACGCAAATAATTAGAAAATATATGTATTTTTGAGATATAAATTATGTAAATAGAGTAAGTAACTAAGTATCATTTTCGACAATACAGTCTATGTTAAAAATAAATAAAAAGCCTAACAAAAAACATACTACAAATTAGGGTGTTTAGTTAAGAAATACGATTGTTTTTCCTAAACAAAAATTGAATTTTGTTAACGATAGTATATATATACGTTTTTCTATGCAATTTCTAATAGCACTGGTCGATCTATTTTTGAAGTAAGTAGAATCGGTCTAATACAACATATACTCCCTCCGACCTGTAGAAGTTGATTTCTTTATTTTATGACATGCAAAATGAAGAGAATAATATTGATGATTTATTAACAATATAAGTCCGTTGATAAATTTTAACTTCTTTTTTGCATACGAATTTAACCAATCGGACTTTCAACAATGAATAATAATTGCATTTGACATGAGTGGTACAATTACTTAATAAAATTCTGTAGTTGTATGTGAATTGTGATACACAAATAAATGTAAAATTTAACTTTAGAAAAGGTAAATTGCTTGTAAAACAATACGTTAATTGTTTTCTTTTATTTAAAAAAGAAGGGTTATCACTTATCAACAGTTTGTTTGTTAGTACTTTACCTCCAACGCTTACTCTCACTATAGCAATTAGAAGCTACGATTAACCCACTACTACAGGTGAGAGCACCGTGAATACTACCATTTAATTTTAACTTTATCGACTCAACGGTCAATGTTCATCACCCCATTCAGTACAAGTCTCCTATATAAATAGCCCAATAAATGAACACCTTCCAAAAATTCCACCTCCTACTTTCCCTCTCTTCAATGGAATCCACATCCCTTTCAGAATTCCGGCGAAACTCAACCACCGGTCGTGACGTCAGCTTCGATGATGAAGACTCCTTCATCGACTTCGAGTTCGCCGAGTCTCCGAGAGATGTTTTCATGACCAAAACCGATTTCTCCACCTCGAAATCGATCTCCACTCCAAAACTCAAAGTGTTCGTGTTAGGATTCAAAAAATCGCCCAAATCTGAGCCGAATTCGAGTCCGGTGAGTCAGTTTTCGAAATCTCCGAGAAATGACAACAGTTTGAGAAGCCAAATGCTGAAGGAGAGCTCATCAGCTGGTTTTTCACCTTCGTACGGTGTCGTTTCGCCTAAATCGGTGCCGATTTACCTGAAATTGATGAAGCCGTTTTACATGAAGGCTACGAAGAAGGCGAAGGTAGCTGTTTCTGAAACGTCGTCGTTTTCGTCTTCTCCGGTGAGTTTTTCGCCGAGAAAGGTGAATGAGAGTAGTCGGATTGGGAGCTTCAAGGTTGTTGCGAGGAAATTGGTGAAGAGTAGATCGACGTCGGCGGCGGTGGGGATGCCGCCGCTTGCTCCGCCGCGCCGGAGAGATGATACGTTGCTTGAGCAACAGGATGGAATTCGTAGCGCCATTCTTCACTGCAAAAAATCCTATAATTCTTCTTCCTATGGTACGTTTCAGCCATTGAAATCAACTGTTTAAATCTTCAATTTCCATTGTTGATTTAGCTTGTTCCAGTGTTGATTTAGCTTATTCATCTGTTCAAATGTTGAATTTCCAGTGTTGATTAGCTGATTGGATGTTTGTTTTGATCAATTTTCAGGATTTTCTCGATGTGCAAGTGATTCAACAAACGATATGAGGAGAAATTCGTGTGAAGAGCAAAAGCGGTTCAGTATTTGAAATTTGATCCGTTGCGTAAAAAGAAAACGAAAATATGGATATATGGCGTCATATTTTGCTGCTGCTGATGATGATAGTAGGATTTTTAGGATCTTCTTTTGTGTAGAGTAGGGCAGTAGAAATCTGAAGTATTTTGGTGTGACAGGCAAGCGTGAAAGACTTTTTGTACAGAGCAACTTTGAATGGCGTTTGTTCCTACTGTCGTCTTGCTAATCAATTGCCCGGCCAGAAAACTAAATTGGAATGAGCCAATTTATTCATTTTTCCTACTTTTGTGTTACCTATCCTTGTAGAGTTGTAATTTTTCAATACAATCCTGAGACCTGTCCGGATACTAACTCAACCGGTTAAATGATTGGATCTTGATCGATTATTGATTTTTAAGCTATGTTAGTACTTCTTAAACTTACATACTTTCATGTTGTTAGGAAACACACAAAAAAGAGAGAAAGAGAGGGATAAGTCACTGTTGTTCAATACTAAATATATCAAATTATACATGAATTATATGTACCTACATAAAATCGTTGAGATAGACAAATTTCGGCTTATAATTAGTTAGTACAAAATTGGCAAGTTGTAATAGTTCAAAACGTTGTGATAAAGAATACGAGGGGATGCTTGTTGTAAAAAACATTCGATTTCAAACCATATACATATAACTTACATAAGTAAGGCTCTGTTCTATTCAACTGAAAACTCATTCAGTTTCATTCAGTTCAGTTCTACTTAGTTATATTTTATACTACAATTCAGTTCAGTTCAGTAAATTTCAGTTGAAAAGAAC
Organism: Plantago major; assembly: GCA_026545765.1. Classification (NCBI taxonomy): domain Eukaryota; kingdom Viridiplantae; phylum Streptophyta; class Magnoliopsida; order Lamiales; family Plantaginaceae; genus Plantago; species Plantago major. The sequence goes on along the minus strand of CM048844.1, from coordinate 3,101,923 downwards.
AAAGTCTAACACCCATTATTTCAAATCACATACGTATAATTATAACTAATGACTATAACACGCAAATTTAAATATTGTATCATTTTAGTTAAAGTAAACCTCAGATTAAACTCTCTATAGGAGATCATGATCTGTTTGAATCTGAGGGTCTGCTAGTTGTGAACTTGTGATTGAAACCAAATTTTATCATCATTACGAATTATGGTACTCCATTTCATCGTAAATTGTTACTGGACGTAAAGGAAAAGAAAAGAAAGTTGCTCATTGCAATAATTTCCCTTTCTGGAACGTTTTATCCATCACTTTACTTCTCCATTTGGACTTCGGAGAAACGTGTAGCTCTAATGTGCAGTTCATTTATTGGGCTTGAACTACATGATTTGAACTAGCACGATAATTAGCCATTCGATTGGCCTTAAGTTAAAGCCCATTTGTCGATATTAGTTTTCACCCTGATTGCTTTTTCTCTCTTGCGACGACTTGAATGATTACACTTTGAACAATCACTATATTGTGATATTTTCAAAGTTGTGTATCTGTAAATGCAATCGGACCAAGATGTTGTTGGGGGAATTGGTTGCAAGAGATAACTAAGTGTGGTTGCAAGAGGCAACCAAGAGAAAGTCAAAATTGTTATGTGTTATAATGTGTTAAGTGGGTAACTTTGAGCAATTAATTATCTAAGTTCCACCACTCGGTTTTGCGTGTTCTTTAGTTCGTTGCGAAGTGGGATGCGCAAGCTTCGAAACGGTATAAGATACGGGAAATAACCAATTCTAGGTGTGAATGATAAATTGGCTTAAAGTAAGCTAGTTGAGACTTACTTTTTGCAATTGTCCCACATTGGAAACATATGGAAGGAAAGAGTAGTATAAAGGTATGCTTGTGTTTACTCATGGTCACAAGTGTGTGTTGTGGTTTTGGCAAACCTCCTACACGCGCAGGGGGGAGAAACATTTGAACTGAAAAATTCTAAGCAAATATGGTCGAATATTAATCTTTTTACTACAATTTTCCGTGGAACACAACTTTTGGCCTTCCAGTGTGAAGATGTAACATCCCCACTAACATGCTGCATTACTCTGAGCTTAAATGTTGCAGCATCAATTTGGCTAAGGCACCAGAAATTCTTCTTCCCCCTACTCTCCTCAGTTTCCAGTGGTTGCTGAGATTGGACGTTGTACCTTGGGAGCTAATTGTCCGAGGAAGGCCTGAAGCTTACTAGAGGCGGACAAATTTAGCTTAAGGGGAAGTGGTCTCACCATCGACTCGGCCCGTGATTAAATCGAACACATGTTTTTATTTTTGTTTGTGTAATCAAGTTTCAGTAAGTGTTGACAGTTTTTTATTCCTGTACTGTTGTCATATATATTTCATACTGACCTTTGTTGCAGCTAAACTTATAATCGGAACCAACAGATGTGGTACTAAACAACTATATTCTACAACTTGATGTATCCAGAACACAGGACTCTGACAATGCAGTATTCTGATGTGTTCAACACACTGTATCGCTGACAGCAACAAAAACAAACAGAAACTTATCCTAAATACAAAGATTAACAGCGGAATAAAATACAACGCAATAAGTTTCTAGTAGATTATATTACTATAATCCACCGAGCCTCACAGCGAAAATATTCACTATACGTATGTTGATAATGAATACAAGAACTACTCTAGATCTATTATCTACGAATATCTCTAGATGAAAAACAACAAAGCAATCGTAAAGAGCTACCACTACCAATCTACCTATCAATCGCTGAATCACAGAGAAAACTAGATAAAAAAAGCTTAGAAAACGTTGACAGAAATCACGAATCTAAGAATGTATAAACTCTCGGTATTTCTTGCTTGATTCTCGTATCTATCTTGATGAGCTCTTGATGTATATATAGCATCCAAAAACGTCCAGAACACATCTGATTTGTCATGATCTTCACAGCTTGCAATTTGAGTCTTAATCGACTTCTACTCCTTGTTCTAAGCAATATCTTCTTCCTTGAATATATCCAAGATCTTCCAAGATCTCCTTGTAATATCAAACCTCGTTCAACCGAAATATATCTGCACAACACAAACTAAAATTGTGTAACTAATTATTAGGAAAGGAAATAAAGTGAATAAAGGCAAAACCTAATCAGAAATCTGCTATACAACAGGTTTTTCCCGCAAAGCAGAATTCTGCCGAATCCAGTGTTCCTGCGACACCAGATAAAAACACTAAGAACTGTTTTGCATATGAGTGTGTATCTTTGCGTGTTCCTGACACACCAAGCTTAACACTATACAAAATATTCACATTTACAGTATCGAAGTTAAATACCCTCGTGACCGGATAACTACATACATTGGAATTTACGTATACTTTTATTTGAAAAGTTAAAAAATATAATAAAAACATACAGTGAAAAAGTATAGTTTTAGTGAAAAAAAATAATAACTTAATTATACACACACTTCCAGATTCAACCCATATATTACATTCCATTTGAGAGAAGGGAGGATGAAAGATTGTATTGAATGACAAATTGTGTTGAGATTAGAGGTGTTATTTGGGCCGGTCGCAAAACAGTCCGGCACGCTTAAAAATCGGCCCGGACCGGCCCGTTTACTATTTGGCCCGGACCGACACATGTACATTTAAGTTATGTGGGCCATATGGGCCTTTGTTTTGTAGGCCCGGCACGGACCGGCCCGTAACCGTTAAAAACCGCCAGCCCGGCACGGACCGGCCCGGGACCGAATAAGCCCGTGAACCGGCACGGCCCGATCCGTTTAGCCCGGTAAGTTTGGACTTTGAAATTTGGATCAGTAATCAGTTTGGACTTTGGATTTTGAATTTTGGAGTGGGCTGCCCAATAGATCATTCCCAACTCCCAAGCCCAAGATACCAAACCTAATTCCTATTTACTATTTCCTGCCTACACTACAGAGTACAGCCGCCTATTCCCAATTCTTCTCTTCAGTCTCTCGATCAAAGCCCTATCCGGACTCCTCCACGCCGTCTCCACCACCCACGGTCGGACACAGTCCAATTGCGAGCTGAATTCGTCGTTATCGGAGGACGAATCGGAGGAATTCTGCTGGAGGAAGGAGCGGAGGAGGTTGGTGAAGAGGTAAGGGTGGAGATTGCCGAGCCAGATAAAGGGGATTTGGAGCGAATTGCGCCAGGGAGGGTAGAGGACGGAGGAGACGGAGGAATTGGCGGCGGAGTCTAGGGCGGTGTAGTAGGATTGGAGGTGGTGGTGGAGAGTGTCGACGTGGGTGGAGAGGAGGGTGGGAGTGGTGGAGGAGGAGGAGAGAGCGGATTGGAGATGGGGGAGGTGGGTGGTGAGCCACTGGTGGTAGTAGTAGTCTTTGAAGGGCCCGGCCCGGCCCGTAAACCGGCACGGAGCGGGCTGGGGGCCGTGCCGGGCCAATAGTCAACAAAAAAATTCGGCCCGGACCGGCCCGGATAAATACATGAACCGGTCCGGGCCGCCCCTCAAATGAATCGGGCTGGGGCGGCCGGGACCGGCGCGAATAACACCTCTAGTTGAGATTACAATGAAGACTCGGAACTTGCTAGGTACATCAAGAGAAGCTTTAGCCTATATGTATAAGCTAAGAGAAAACGCACTACAACTTAACTATAAAACGTTGAGTATAGGCAAAAAACACGCTTTCTAGTCTAAATACACAAATGAGATCAAATATTAGCCTTGAGATGGTTCTGCAGTTTGATATGTTGTTCTTCTTCGAGCGACACAATTCTGAAGATTGTCATGCCAAGTAACAAATCTGAACTATTCCCTGCTGCTCTTCATGTAATTCCTGCATTTATCAACACCAGACATATACGTACGGAGGTACTATAAATTATGAACGTTTTATTTTCTATTTTTATGAATTCATGCATGACTGCTACATATTGTAATTGCACAAAGCTTAAAAATGCTCTAGTAACGATGAATTATCACAGAAAGACGAAGAATATACCTGAGACTCGTATGGGATACATTTATTGTCACGTAGAGCCAAACTCCGATCTTACTCAAGTAGCCAAAGTAAGCATTTCTCCATGAGATGTTGTAAAATAGAGGACCAATAACAAACCAAAACCCAACAACAAAGCCTACTACTGCTGAAATGATATATCCTCTCTTGTCATCATTTTGATCATCATTTTCAGGATCACTGCTAGACTTTCTGTCTAAGAGACAGTTTGGCAGAGGTTCTCCACACAGTTCCATGTTTCCAGCATACGATGATTCATTGAAGCTCTGCAACTGAGTGCTTTTCGGGATTCCACCCGAGAAGTTGTTGCTTGAAAGGTCTAAAACACTTAGAGAATGTAACTGAGCAAGACCGATTGGAAGTTTACCTGACAACTTGTTTCTTGAGAGGTCAAGACATTCCAACATCTCCATCTGATTAATGTCTGAGTTTATGTTTCCTATTAGACGATTTTGTGACAGATTAAGAGAAACTAATCCTGACAAAAAGTAGATTTCCTTAGGAATCTCTCCATCTAATTTATTACTTGAAAGATCAATCAGTCTGAGAAGTCTTAGTGTGCTCTTGTACTCCGTTTCCTGCCTTTTCCATTGAACTCTTGCATTGTAAATGTAGCCTCTATATTTCCATTGAGCTCTGTCATTGTAATCGTAGCCTCTATATTCATGCTCATCACCCCAATTTAGGCTTTCTTCATAATCACCTTCTACGCTTCTCTGAACCATATTATTGAATTCATTAAAACACCGAGGAATCTTTCCGGATATACTATTCTCTGAGAGGTCCAAGACTTGCATGCCTGTGAGGAGACAAATTTCTTGAGGGATGCTTCCGCTGATATTGTTCTGGGGAAGGCTGAGAACTGAAAGACTCACGAGTGTCGAAATCCATGTTGGAATTTTTCCAGCTAGTTGATTACCTCCACCATCTAGTAGACGGAGCAAGCTCATATTTGCCAGAGCAGAGGGCAACTCCCCTGTCACATTATTTTCGCGGATGTGCAAACTTTCAAGTTGAGTGAGAGAGCCAATACTGGGTGGAAGATGACCAGAAAAACTGTTGTCATCCAAATTTATGACGCGTAATCCGGTAATGTTCTCCCAACAGTTGGGAAGCTCTCCTGAAAACTGATTTTGCGATATATCAAGTATTGTTAAATAATCATTCTTTATTCTGCATATTGATTGAATTGATCCGGTAAACATATTACGAGAGAGCCATAACTCATTAGGATTGGGAGGAAATGATGGTAGAGGACCTGAGAAATTATTGATGCTAATATCTATTATAGGATAGGAATCATTGTATGAAGCGAAGTTGGATGAGAAATCAAGATTCGAGCCGCTAATTTGATTGTGGGATAGGTTTAAGTACACTAGTTGATCAGACAAATCACAGAACCAATTAGGGAGGTCATCTGATATACCAGCAAAAGAGAGATCAAGGTGACTAACGTAAGGCAGCTGAGTTTGAAGCCATGTCGGGAAAGGATGACCCATGTTGCAACCTGCTAGTCCTATATACCGCAATTGAAAGGGAGGAATCCAATGGGGGGAGAAGTTCAAAGCTAGTGAATTGAAAGATAAATCAAGACTTGTCAAGTTATGGAGTTTCACGAGATGAACCTCAGAGATTGTGCCGTTTAGGGAGTTGTGAGAAACATCTAACCATGTAAGTTCGGAAAATTGGCCAATGCTTACAGGAAGTTGACCTGTTAGTCTATTGTTGTTAATAAATAAGTGTCTCAACAAAGTGAGATTAGACAGCCAAGTGAGATCTTTGGATGTTAGTTGGTTATGTGAAAGATCAAGTTCTCTCAAGTTGGTTAGTTTTCCCAGCTGATAGGGTACATCACCAGAAAAATTACTCGAGGAGAATCTTAGGTGTTCTAGTTTCTCCAGGGAACCGATGAATTCAGGGATTTTATGCCCTCCGAAAACGTTGAAACTAAGGTCCAATGAAGTTAAATTACGCAACTCGAGCAAGGCCGGGCTAATCTCACCTCTAAACCCGGAGGAAGATAGATCGAGGCCAGTTACATGACCGGTCGTGTTGCTGCAAGACACACCACCCCATTTGCAGCATTCCATGTTCTCCTTTGTGATTTTCCATGTTCTTCCTTGTGATTTGTGTAGAGCAAGAAGAGCTTTCCTCTCATTGTCTTTGCACTTGACCGCCGGTACTTGTTCATCTGCCGTTGCACCTGAAGTAAAAAGAAAAATGTTTTCACAGCACAGAGAAACAAACATGATCATCATCAGTTTTGTGATCAGCCTCATATTCCCTCTGGAATTTTTTTGCTCAAGTGTGTTAGTAATAGAAGAATTGAAGGCAAAAAGAGAGATATTTGAAGGTACTTCTGTTCCTCGAAGGTCTTTATAATAGATAGTTGGGTTGTAACTTGTTATTTAAGCAGCTATAACCACATGAGTTTTTACTTTGAGGTCCACCAGATTTTGGCTTACTTAAGAGAAAGACTCATTCAGCAGGCAAAACTAAATTAACTAAACTTGATAAATGAGGAGACAAGCCTCTCTATTCATGGTCAATAGACTTGAAAGTGCAACAAAATTTGTTGTAGGCTACTTGGTTTCAACTTTCAAATGCATGGTCAACAATTGTGGTCACAAGACTTGGAACAATTGTTGAAATTTGTTTGTAGTCTACTTGGTTTCAACTTTCAAATGCATGGTCAACAATTGTGGTCACAAGACTTGGAACAATTGTTGAAATTTGTTTGTAGTCTACTTGGTTTCAACTTTCAAATGCATGGTCAACAATTGTGGTCACAAGACTTGGAACAATTGTTACTTTAGTGATCACACTTGCATACGTTAAATTGGGTGTGCATGGATTTCTGTATAAATAGAGGCTCGCTATGTCATTATTGATTATGCTGATAATAAAAAATGTAAGTGAACTTAAAAAAACACCAACTACTGGCCCGATCGAGCTCGCACGTATCGGGCTGGCCCAGTCCCGCCAATTGCCATCCCAAGTTTGAGCTACCACAAGGCATTGCAATAGTGCAAATTGCTTTAACAGTTGTACTTCCTTTATGTGTGATACTCCCTCCGCTCTTTTACAAGCTTTACTATTTGTCATTTCAGGTGTTTTTTTTACAAGTTTAACGTTTTTATTTTCGGAAATCCACTATCTCCACTTATTAATATTTAAACACTATCTTTCATACTTTATATATTCTCTATCTTACTTTTCTTATTATCTTTACACTATCTTTCATACTTTATATATTTAAACACTATCTTTACACTATCTTTTCAAGTAATGACAATATATAAAAAATGTGGAAAAATGTATACTTTCTTGTGGCAAAATGTGTAATATTTATGTAACGTTGAGATTGTTTATTATTTGTTGAGTGTGTGGTAACTTCCGTTTTAAGTAATGCATAAAGTTTTATGAGACAGCTAAAAATGACAAATGTATAAAGTTCTACGGGACAGAGGTCGGTGATGGAGCGGATCTGGTGGTGGTGCATGGTGGGTGGAGGGAGGTCGTGATGGAGCAGAATTGGTGGGTGGTGGGTGGTATTTTTTAGCGTAATGTGATTTTGAGAGGAGGAAGGAGAGTATATGTATATAGGTTAAAGGGTATGATAGACTTACCAGGGAAATTTGTATGCAAAGATGAGAGGTCTTTTTTTTTTTTTTTTTTTTTTTTTTTTGCATAAAATTGTCCAGAAAGTCTATGACACAAATTTTCTATTTTATCCATCACGTTACTTCTCCATTTGGACAACACAAATGTACAGTTCATCCATTTGAATGAATTTAAATTTATTATTTTAAGTCATATAGTTCATTCTGACCCAGATGGTATACAACTTACTTAGCACTGGGTCTATGTAAGAATTTTCCTACTTATTGGGCTTGCCCAACATGATTTGAACTCCCACGTTAATTAGCCATTCGATTGGGCTTGAGATAAAGCCCATCTATCATATCACCTTGAACACATTTTATTTCTTGCAACCACCTGGATGATTACTCCACGGACTCCAATTTACATTCAAGACTTGGTAATTATTCCATGAACTTACTCCATAATTTTATTCGAAAATATTATTTATTATTTGTTGAGTGAAGTTTGTGGCGACAAAAAACATGTCATTGTAAGAAATGATGCGGGATAGAGTTTTTACGTCCCACTCAAAGCTTTTTATTTTGTTATCTTTTACGTCCCAATTAGAACTCACTACTTCCATTTTTTGACAATTATTACATTCAACTTTTTACAAAATATATTTTAAAAGTAAAATAAACGTGAAATATTTACTCTACGCCATTATTTTAAAATCCAAACATAATATGTTACCTTATTTTTCTAAAAAGAAAAGAAGCGAGAAGTTTCAAGCGACACCGATGAAATAGTACTTTCTTTTTTCCCAATCATAATCGTGTGAAACTTCTCCCATTAATTACAACCAGTCATTTTATAATTGATGAATCAACGACAATTCAAATTTAAATTTCGTACTCTTCTTGTTCAAACTTCTCCCATTGCAACATAGATTAATTACACACATATACGAGGATACTTGATATATGAACAAATTTTGATTTAGCTAAAATTTTAACACAATTTATGCTACGAGAAAATGTATACTTGGTAAAATTAACAAGCTTGATTGAGAAAATGTATACTCTGATTAGAGACTCGGACTTCCGTTCCACTAAAACTTCGAAACTTAAGTTTTTATTTGGCTAACTAGCTAGTTATTTATGGAGTATTTCTCCAATCTAATTTATTACTTCCTCCGTCCCGGAACAAGTTTCACATTTTAACTTTTTGTAGTCAAACTTTTTCAACTTTGATTACGAATTAATCTTAAACCGCAAATGTAAAATGTTAAATTAAATTATATAATGAAAATTTAGCCCCTAAAGTTTCATTATATAAAAAAATTGAACATTATACATTTGCGCGCGGTTTAAGATTAATTAAGTAATGAAAAGTTAATTTAAAAAGTTTTAAACTTGTTAAAACGGGAAGGAAGTATGGCTAATTAGTTTATTTGTACACTTCTGCATGCATGGCCAAGTGTTAGTCAAAATGCCAATGACGCATCCCTCATTGACGTATCTCTTGACAGCCAATTCAAATTAGATAACTCCAATTAATGCAATCTAAGGTGTCTCTTATCTGCTTACGTTCATCATGCTCACTGTGCAGATGCAAACACCATGGATAATTAAATACTCTCTCAGTTCCATACTCAGCCCGAGACAAAAATTTAATAATGAATAAAATATTAAATATATTGAATAAAGTATCATATAGAACAAATAAAGTAAAGATATATAGATTTCCCATATAAATTAAAGGAAGTTGAATTTGGTATTGAAAATGTAAATAAATAGATTTCACGACTCACAACAAGATTGGACTTTTAGATAGATGAGATTTTATTATGGTATTAAAGCATTTGATTTACGTCCAACCTGCACCATCCGTCCCACATTAAATTTACACTCAAATGACCTTACTAAGGAGGTTGGAACCGTACACGAGTACGGGGAAGTATTAAAGAATTACTATGAATGACAGATTCAACACCCTACTACAAGTACGAACGTTTAGATCAGATATAACTTTATCATTTGAGACAGACGAAAATGAAAAATGAGAAGTTGAGAGTTCGATACGGCGATGTAGTACATACTATATATCCCACTCCAACAATCCTACTTGTAATAAATCTTCACTAAATCCACACTCATCACAACAAAACCAAGCTTCTATCACCTAAAGAGAGTAGACATGGCTGAAATATCAACAACATCAACTGATCAGAAAACTAGCCTGCACATATCAATGTTTCCATGGATAGCAATTGGTCACATAACCCCATTCATCCACCTAGCAAACGAACTGGCAGCACATAACCATCGCATCTCCATCCTGATCCCAGAAAAGCCCTTCAACCAGCTCTCTAACATCTCCAAACACCCACATCTCATCTCCTTCCACATCATCACCATCCCCCAAGTCCCCGGTCTCCCACCCGACGCACAAACCGCCTCCGATACCGACCTCATCGGCACCAGAGGCCCACTCGCCATCGCATTCGACTCAACTAGCACACAAGTTCACTCCATCCTCTCCACTCTCAAACCCGACGTCGTCTTCTTCGATTTCGCAGACTGGATTCCTGCCTTAGCTTCCCAAATCGGGTTCAAGACGCTTTGCTACAACGTCATTTGTGCCTCTGCAATGTCCTTTACCATCGTACCTTCCAGAACCATTCCGAAAGACCGTGTTATGACGGTTCAGGAGCTCATGACAGCACCAGAAGGGTATCCGTCTTCTACAGTTGTAGTACGTGGAGAAGACGAAGCGCTCACTCTCTCGTTCATTTCCATGGAGTACGGAAATTCCAAATTCTATGAACGCATTGTCACTGCTACAAGTGGTTGTGATGCTATCGGTATACGTACTGTACGTGAACTCGAAGGTCCGATGTGCGATTATCTGTCGGACCAGTACAACAAGCCCGTTCTTCTCTCCGGACCGGTTCTGCCTGATTTCGGATCCTGTGGTGTTACATTGGACAAGAATTGGGAGAATTGGTTGAATCGATTCAAGGAGAAGACAGTTGTTTACTGTGCGTTCGGGAGCCAGATGATTCTGAAAAAGGAACAGTTCCAGGAACTCGTGTTAGCATTTGAAATGACTAATTTGCCCTTTCTTATCGCACTGTCGAAGCCTGATGGGGCCGCGACGATTGAGGAGGCATTACCGGAGGGTTTTTTGGAACGGGTTGGGGATAGGGGTGTTGTTCATGGGGGGTGGATGCAGCAGAGGGAGATACTTAACCATCCGTCCGTTGGGTGCTTTGTGAGTCATTGTGGGTTCGGGTCCATGTGGGAGTCGCTGCTCAGCGACTGCCAGATTGTTTTAGTGCCGCGTCTGGCGGATCAGATATTTAATACCCGGATTCTTGCCGAGGATTTGAAGGTCGCGGTGGAGGTGAAGAGAGGGGAGATGGGGAGGTTTTTGAAGGAGGATTTGTGCGAGGCGATTAAGAGTGTCATGGACGAGGGTAGTGAGGTTGGGAAGGTGATTAAGGAGAATCATGCTAAGTGGAAGCAGATATTGGTTAGCCCTGGGTTTATGGATGGTTATATTAAGGGGTTCATAGAGAATTTGTATAAATTATTCGATTAGAAATGTAATTAGTCTGTTCCTCACGGAACTTTTAATAAATATTTACATTTTCATTTTTGTCCATTCTTACCCCAACTATACCATTTATTATATACAACTTTAAAACAATCAAATATAAAAGGTAAAGTCGATACAAAATCTCAACTCCAACATCGACACAGTTGTGAAAAAAATCCAAAAAGGATAAATTAAGTTGTCTCAGCTCTTAAAAAGGGACCTTTAGTTGTTACTAAGCGATTTAGTAGTGGGGGCAACCTATACAATGCCCAAAAACTGCATTCAGGAATTTCCAAACTATCCCCCCATAATGACTTGGCCGAGTTTCGAATACAGAGCTTGTTGCTCTTCAAATGAGAGGTTCACTAGGATCTGCTCTCAACTGATAAGCTCTGGGGTATGACGAACGACTGGTGATATATGTATGCAAAAACGGCCATCACCATCTGGCAATCCATTCTATCAGTGATCCCACCATGTCCAGGTATACTATCACCGAAATCCTTGATATTGAAAACTCTTTTGAAGCCACTGGCAAAAAAGCCCCCAAAAGGTGCAGTAATTGATGCAAAAAGACCAAGACATAATGCATGCCACTGAACATGCAAGATTGTTATTTCTTTCCATGGGAACCATTCAGATATCCATTCCGGAAGAGCAAAACATTCTGGATTAGGGCAATCTGAAGTGCACTGAACTTGGTCAAAGAGCATTTGTAAAGCTCGAATGCATTTGTGTGTTATGAAATGCAGTTTGATCGCAAAATCGGATAATTGATATCATATTTGTAGGTGTATTTCGGATAGCCAAAACACACTTGTAAAAGTGGTTTTGTTGATTGGTTTAAGTGTAGGGTTCATATTTTCATACCAAATACCATAAATATCTTCAAATAGCTTTATCATTATGTGAGTGTTTGGCACACAATTATAGCTCCATTATAATTGAGTAGTAGTGTTTGTTGTGTTTGGTTGGCCATTATAATTTACTTCTACACTTAATTGAGCTAACTCAATTAAAAGTTAAAACCTATCCTCCTCTCCCCACCCATATTATTTTAATATTTTTCTCTCACTTTACCTTTTCATTTATTATAACAACTTCAAATTAATCAAATAACCTTATAACCAATCAAATAAATCTTAAAATTTAGTTACTTCAATCTTCCACACTCTATATAACAAACCTAAAAACCCATAAAAAATTTAACTCTATCCCAAACACAATTTTAACAACTCAATTAAAATTTAGTTACTATTCATCAATTAAAACTCAATTAAAATTCAGTCAATTATAATTTCGTGCCAATCAACCTTACATGTCTTATTCTTTTATTTCGTTTGCAACTTTGAAAATAAAATTAGGCCCCAATGCTTTTATTAATTAAACAATAAAATTACAAATGCTACTTAAGAAGTGAGTACTTATCCATTAGATAAATACTAATTACACTGGAAAACAGTGTATTAGCATTGCGGACTAAAACAATTCATGGATCGTTTGAGTTATGGCACTCTCGGCTGGGTCATGTTGGTTTTGATTTTGTTTCATTATTAAATTAATAAATTGGGCCACGTGTCGGTTTGCTCCTCGTTGCCTAAATCGACTATTTGCTCTTCATGTCAATTTGCTAAAAGCAAACACTTGCCATTTGTTATCAATAATAAGCGCTCGTCGCACGTTTTGGATTTAATTCACTGTGACTTATGGGGTCCTGCACCTGTACGGTCTAATATTGGTTTTGTGTACTATGTTGTCTTTCTTGATGATCATTCTCGGTTTACTTGGTTATATCATCTGCGTTCCAAGTCCGATTTTTATGACACTTTTGTGCTCTTTCAGAAATTTGTCCAGAATCAGTTCTCACGCACTATTAAGACTTTTCAAAGTGATGGTGGTACGGAGTTTACTAATAATCGACTCCAAGAATTGTTTCGCAATTGTGGCATTCATCATGTCATGTCTTGTCCTTACATCCCTGCTCAAAATGGTCGAGCTGAGCGAAAACATCGCCATATTACATAAATGGGACTTGCTCTTTTATTCCATTCATCAGTTCCTATGTCTTATTGGGTGGAGGCATTTAGTACTGCTGTATATATCATCAACAGATTGTCGTCTTCAGTTTTACAAAATAAATCTCCTTTTGAAGTACTATTTAACACTACTCCGACATATGAGAATTTTCATGTTTCCGGATGTCGTGTTTTTCCATGTCTTCGAGATTATGCGACTAACAAGTTTTCTCCTCGCATTGTGCCATGCATTTTTCTTGGATATAGTACTCAGCATAAGGGATTCTGGTGCCTTGATACTGTGACGTCTCGCATATATGTTAGTCGGCATGCGCAATTTGATGAAACATGTTTCCCTTTTTCAGGCACTTCAAGTTCTCGGTCGCATACTGGGTTGGACTACTTGGCATTTATGGAGCTGGTCTCTCATTCCACCAATCATGACATTGGGTCGTCTACTTCACCATCTACTGGCCCTTGTCCTATATGTGTGTCTGATGATTCGCAGGATGTTCCATCTTCCACAATTACACCAATTGATCCCATTCCTCAAGATGAAATGTAGGAGCTTATTATGGAACAACAACCCATTTCACCATCCCAACCAGTTCTGTCATTTGCCGCTATTATTGCTCCTCTTCCAATTTGACGTAGTCGAAAAACCTCCAGGCGCTGAGCTAATTCTGCTGGACCTCCTACTCACATCATGAGAACACGCGGTTGTGATGGTATATTCAAAATTAAACACCCTGCTGATCTTGCTTTTGTTGAGTCTGGTTCACTACTTTATGCTCTTCAGTATCTACTGAACCTCGTGGTTTTAAGTCTGCTATTAAGTCCCCTGCTTGGATTGCTGCTATGGACGAGGTTGCTGCCCTTCGTTCAAATGAAACTTGGGAATTGGTTCCGTGTCCTAAGGGTGCAGATATTGTTGGCTCTAAGTGGGTATTTCGCACTAAATTTCTTGCCGATGGTCCCGTTAAGTGTTATAAGGCTCGACTCGTGGCTCAAGGTCTTTCTCAGCTCCCTGGATTTGACTACACGCATACCTTCAGTCCTGTAGTCAAGGCTTCCACAGTGCGCATTGTTCTTTCTCTCGCTGTTATTAACAATTGGCCCCTTCATCAACTAGACATAAAAAATGCCTTCTTAAATGGTTACTTGAAGGAAACAGTCTATATGGAACAGCCCCCCGGGTATGTCGATTCACGCTTCCCTTCTCATGTTTGCCGCCTGAAAAAGGCACTTTATGGTTTAAAGCAAGCCCCCCGCGCCTGGTTTCAACGCTTCAGTACCTTTCTCACAGGACTTGGCTTCTTTTGTTGCAAAGCTGACACTTCATTATTTGTTTTTTCATCAAGGTTCATCTCTTCTCTATCTTCTTGTATACGTTGCTGACATCATTCTTACTGGCAGTGACTCCCAGTTAATTACCAAATTTATTTCCCGTATTCATAGAGAGTTTGCTATTAAAGATCTTGGTCAGCTAAGCTACTTTCTTGGGCTTGAGGTCACTTATACAGATTCTGGCTTATTTTTAAGACAATCTAAGTATGCCCATGATATTCTAGTTCGGGCAATGCTACTTGAGTTCAGTCCTGTTTCCACTCCTTTAGCGCCAGGTGCAACCTTGAGTAGTGCTGGAACGAGTTTTGCTGATCCATCTTTATACCGCTCATTAGTTGGTGCTCTCCAGTACTCAACTATTACGCGTCCAGATCTCTCATATGTTGTTAACACAGTCATTCAATTTCAACAGGCGCTTACTATTGCTCATTTCCAGGCCGTTAAACGTATTCTTCGCTATGTTAAGGGCACTCTCTCATTTGGTCTCACCTTTAACAGAAGCACGCCTTCTTTGTTAGGATACTCAGATGTTGATTGGGCTCGTTGCATTGACACGAGGCGTTCTACATATGGGTATTCCATATTCTTAGGTGATAATCTTGTATCTTAGAGTGCTAAGAAACAACCAACGGTTGCTCAGTCTAGTTGCGAAGTCTGAATATCGCGCTTTGGCAAATGCCACTGCTGAAGTTATTTGGGTCACCTCTCTTCTTCGTGAGCTTCACGCGCTTCCATCTACGGTGCCCATCTTACTTTGTGATAACAACAGTGCTGTTTTTCTCAGTCAAAATCCCATTGCTCATAAGCGTGCCAAACATATTGATATTGATATTGATTATCACTTTGTTCGTGAGTTGGTTTCTAACGGGACACTATCTACTCGTTTTGTGCCTTCTCACCTTCAAGTAGTAGATATCTTCACAAAAAGTCTACCTCGGCCGTTATTTGAATTTTTTCGATCCAAGCTTCGCGTTGATCCTCATCCTACGCATCGCTTGAGGGGGTGTTAAGCTAAAAGAATTAGCAGATTCTAATTGATGATTAGAATTGATATGTCAATCTTTTTCTATTCTTGTATTCAATACTTGTACCTATAAGTAGTTGACCTTGTAAAAGCTAATACTCAATTGAAGTAATTAATTCTTTATTACATATATAATTAATTAATTAAATCATATACGAGGCATGTCACACCGAACGCAAATATGCGATGCACGCACGACGCACGTTGTTTATTTTCGGACAATAAACTCACGCCGTTAAACCAAATATTCTCCAATCTTTTGGCATGAGATTTTTATTATAAGTTTCTGCACTCCAGTTGATATTGTCAACATAAGATCCATAGTTAATATACTATTAATATTAAACAAGGTTAGTGAGTTTAAAGTGACCCTAAACGCTTCGTCCTCTTGTATCAAATCCGACTCTTTAGGCTGAGTGATTAGTTATGTTTTTCCTCTGTACGTACACTAAGAAATATCATACTACTTCATCGTTGAAGGTTTCATGAATGTATTTATGAAAAGAAAGTCGAATTTTATTGGTATTGTTGACACGTTGTCAATCATTTCAAACTCTCCATAACTTTGGGAGTATGTTCGGCTTCGAATTTTTCCTGATGGGTAATAGTAGACTTATAAATTGAGAATGGTGATTGAGTTTATACTACAACTCAGTTGGAAAAGAAATTGGATTCGGGGTAGAGATAAAGATTTATCGGGTTTATTGGGCTGTTAAATATTTTGGTATATTGTGTAGGAGTCATGATATGTGTAAGAAATAAGTGAAGAATTTTGTTAGTTTAAGGTTATTTGATTGGTTTAAAGTTTTTAATTGAATTAAGAGTGTGTTACAATAGAACAATGTTCAACCTGGATTAAAACTAGAAAGGCTATGTCAAAACGGGATTGAGTGGATTGTCTATGCCAGAACATGAGATCTTACAAGCCCATTATCATTTAACAATTTTAAGAGTTGTAAAGAAAAAAAGTATGGAAGAATAACAACAATGTTTTACATTTGAACATTCGATTTATGTGTATGTATAACAACGGAATGTATTTAAAAACCACCTAATGTTTTAAACTATAACTATAATGTTTATCGGTTCATTTTAATCACTATACAAAATAGTTTCCTCAAGAGAGCTGCTACTGAACTGTTTGGCAAGCAACTAACAACTCTGTCCAATCACAATTCATCAATTTTTCTGCTTGATATACAACTGAAAACTTTCTTAAGTCACTATTTCATTCAAATAAAATTAAACTACTATTTATTTCTTAAAGGCATGCTAAAAGAAACTATGTTATAGTCTTATTAGATCAAAACAACCTTGTACTCCCTTCGTACCGCTAATCTGGTCTTATATTTTTTTTATGAGTGTACCGTACAATAAACAATTTACTTTCTCAATAAAATCGTCGAAAATAAACGGGATTAAAATGTCGGGAGGGGAGGGAGTATTTGATTTCAAATCGGAAATAAAGAGTAGTAATAAAATTTAAATGAAATTGCTTGTAGTTCGCCAAAATCTCCGTCCACTAATTGAAAACCCGGGCCCATAAACAGATTCAGAATTTGATCTCTAGATTCATCAAACCACAGGCCCAGAAACTCCGAACCTAACCAATCCCACACTTTTAAAAACCACTCGACTTTCGTTTCCATTTCTTCTCCATTCATTCAAAAAAAACCAGACACACAAAAGCTCGGAAAAAGCACCAGCCATGGCAGATCACGATGTCGACCACGAGAAGCACGAATCGGCCGCCGAATCGATCATCGACAAGATCACCGAGAAGTTCCACGGCAGCGACTCATCCTCCGATTCTGACAACGATGGCGACCTCAAAGCTGCCGCTGCCGCCGTCAAATCTAAGATCTACCGCCTCTTCGGCCGTGAGAAGCCCGTGCACAAGTGTCTCGGCGGTGGAAAGGGTACGATTTCGTTTCGTGTTGTTGTTTAGTGTTTTTGCTTTTTAGCCTGTTGTTTTACGTGGTTAGATCTGGATTTTGTGTGAAGTGAATGAATGTTTTGGTTTTGGATCAATGTGCGTTGATTGTCGTTGTGATTGGACTGTTTTTGTTGAAGTGGTGATGTGGAGATATTTGTGTTTGAATCTTTTGTGATTGATGGTGATCTATGCATCGGATCTGTAGAAATGATGTGGAGTGTTTGTTTGAGATTGATGCTTTGATAGTTTCATGAATGTGCTTGAATTTAGCCTGTTGAGAAATATGTATGCGTAGTATATTGATTGATTGTTATAATATGAGCTTAGGCTCTGGATATACTTGATGGAACATGATTCTTATTGCTTCATGGAGTTGTTTGAGCTTATGGTCATTGTAGTTCTGGATGGTAGTAGATTTCTTCTCAAACTAAAGCTTTGGTTAATGATGAGTCAGCGTTAGCTCAGGTAAATAGTTTCGTGCTTGAATTTGGCCTGTTGGAAGATATGTATGTATTGTATACTGATTGATTGATATATTATGAACTTGGGCTCTGGATATCCTCCATCGAACATGATTCTTAATGCTCTATAGAGTTGTTTGATTACACTTGTTTTAGGATTGTTATAACATATTGAGCTTAGAGTTATTGTGGTACTGGATGAGAGTAGATTGCTTCTTAAACTAATGTCTTGGTTATTATTGATAAGTCAGCGTTAGCATACATTAATTGTTTGTAATCATGTGTTCGTTTCTTGAATGCACCTAAAATAGCTGCTGATCTTGTCTGTTTTATGAGTCTCCTTCGGTTTTTAGATGGTAACTTGGTGGATTTGGCTATCAATATTTACTGCATTTTCGTTGGCATTTATAATTCTACCGTGTTTTTGCAGCTGCTGATATTTTCCTGTGGAGGGACAAAAAGGTTACTGCTGGTGTGATTGGGGTTGCCACTGCAATCTGGGTGCTTTTCGAATTACTTGAATATCACTTGCTCACACTTGTGTGCCATATCCTGATTCTTGCTCTGGCAGTTCTGTTCTTGTGGTCAAATGCATCCACCTTCATCAACAAGTAAGCCTTATGATTTGTTGTAACTCATCTTTCTTTGATACACTTTGACCTGTTTCTCACATTCTGCTTTTGCATCTCAGGTCTCCACCTAAGATCCCTGAGGTCATTATTCCTGAGGATATTATCGTGGGTGTTGCTTCTGCCTTCAGGGTTGAGATCAACACTGCACTTGCTGTCCTTAGAGAGATTGCATCTGGAAGAGATTTAAAGAAATTCCTCGCTGTATGTCCATCTTCTATCTTTCTAATCTCTATAAGACCTTTGAATGGAGAGTTGAATTTTTAAATGCAAGGTGTCTTGACAATTTTTTCTCTATAATAGTTTGAAACTTCAGGCCATATTTATTCTTGAAAGTTCAGGTCTTTATCTGCATTGGCAAAATTTGACGTACCTTTCTTTGTTTTACGAAAAGAACTTCCTCAGTTTAAATTACTGAATTTTCTGTTGGATTTGGTCCTTTAGGTGATTGCTGGCCTCTGGGTTATTTCCATTACAGGAAGCTGCTGTAACTTCCTGACCTTGTTCTACACATGTAAGTAAAGTCTCTAGGCACCTGGATTATAATATGCAACATCTCTGCCAATTCTGTCTTATTAATGTTTGCCCGGAAAACAGGTTTTGTTCTGTTGCACACTGTACCTCTGCTTTATGAAAAATACGAGGACCAGATTGATGCCTTTGCTGAGAAAGCGGAGAAGGAGTTCAAGAAGCAATATGCTGTGTTCGAAGTGAAGGTTTTGAGTAAAATCCCCAAAGGTGCTCTGAAGCACAAGTTTTCTTAGACATTGTTACTAGGCTTTCACAGTAACATGTCGGGTGGCTTTATTTTTTCCGATTTGTTGTTGTGACTCAGTTTTATTGGTCGAACCCGTGTTTACTGCTTGTTCTGGTCTACCTTTGGGGTTCACAATTTAAACACAATGGTGCTTTACTAGGCGTTTGGTGTTTGTACTACCACTAGGTATAAGTTATTAGTGCTTAATGGATTGTTGAATACTCTTTGGCTTGACAATTGGCCAGATTTTATTCTTGGGTTTTGATTATGTGCATCATTTTGAACAACTTGTGAAATGAAAGATTGTTTAAGTGCAGTTGATGCACATTTTGAGCATCGAAACCAACCTTTTTTTATGGATCCAAGAAAGTCTCAGTTTCTTATGCCTGGCATCATTAGCACATGTTACTTTTCCAACTGTTCCAATATTTATAACTCCATCCACAATAAATTACGAGACAACCTTAAATGTTGTAGTTCTCCGGGGCGGAGTGTTTATTCATGACAATGGCAGGGGCATACAAATTACCTGTATAGTTTTTTGTCGATTCGGGATAAAATCTTTGTCAATTCTATTTCTGCTACATAATTTCAGACAGTATCACGTGAGGTAGGGTGTGATTTTACTACCTAATACCACCCAATAATTAGTCACCTCAAACATCTCAATCACCTTTTAATATTCCCTATCAGGATGCCGTTAATTGGCAGATAGTGGTTTATTCAAGCCGAACCGAGTTGGCTTAACAACACGGATCGATACACGGGCTTAAGCTCGAACAATCAATTAAGCTCGAGTTTGACTCTTTTGGACCGGACAACATTGGCCGAGATCCGCTTGAATTGGGTATGCAAATGAAAATGAAAGTCCACAGTACTTGAACTTGATTTGGGTATACAAACTGAGTTCAGAATAGAGTTTAATTTAATCTCGACCGGATTAACATATACAACGAGCTGAGCTAAAGATTTGACAAGCTGACCAATTACTCGTTGGGCTCAACTTGCATAACCTGCCCTGCAGGAAATAGCGCCTTATTATAACAAGTTCTTATAGTTCATTACTGCCTGAGAAACATTAGATTGTAGAAACTTTAAATCAACCGATAGAAGCCAAGAGGTACAGTATAAGCTACACAGTTCAGGGAGTAATACATTCGTGTTGCTTGCTGGCATGGTTTTATTTACAGATACATGCACGAAAAACGCAAGTATATTTTAGACAAGGAGACTAGATCATTCGCTAATCTGCCTAGGGTATGCCCACAGCTTAAAGATGAGTGCATCTTCATCATCACTGTCACTATCCGAAGGTGTTTCTGATGATAAAGATCCATCGACGATATAATCCACAATCTGACAATGACAAAAGAATGATTGGAACTTCATTTCACCAAGCAGAATATAAATCAGAGCAACCTTTAGGCTTGGATAAACACGAATATATATTACTTGCCTGTTGAGATGAAATAGGCCTCATTTGGTGATGGTGGTCACCTTTTGCATATGGTGAGTCGGAACATGCATTGCTTGTTACCCACACGATTGAATTGCAGTTGGAGCAATATGCCCTGTGAGTTTTGAATGCTCTGGAACAAATCTCTGCAATCAGACAGAACATGAACGGAATGAACTAGAATAATTAACCTAGTTCTGTCGTTGTTTACGTGTACCGATTACTTGTAAGCTCCGGTATTAACTGAGTATATGTATGCTAGAAGCAATAGTACATGCTATACTTGGAACCACAACGGGTTCTGAAAACAGACGGGTCACCAGGCCGGCAAACTATCAAGTTCGCCTGGTTCACCAATGCAGGTTGGGTTTTTATATTGGAGAGGTTATTTGGACCAGATAAGGCACTGGTTATCTATTGAACCAGTTGAACAAGCAGGTGATGTTTTGAAAACTTCCCTCATCCCGAGGAATAATGAAATATCGATTTCTAGTGGACCCATAAACACCTTTCATATATTTAATAAATAGGGATATTCTGGAACTCTTCAAGACGTGTTATCTGAAGTTCTTATCATCATACAAATAATGGGATTTTGTTATGCTCTTCTTCCAATCTGCTGGCTTAAAAATATACGCGTTGCAAACAACTTGTCAGCTTATTTAGTTTTCATTGACATACTGGTCAGCGTACCGTCTGATTTATTAGCTAATTCAAATTATCATCTTATTCGCCCAGTTCGAAGATCATACCTGTGTAGGCTGTTTTGAAAGCAAATCTCCATTCAACTTCAACTTGAGCAACATTTCCCCTTGATGAATAGATAGTTTCACCATCCTTTATCATTATACTTGTGTTAAGTCCACCAAGTTTTAAATCATTGCCAAATTTGCAAAAGAAAGCAGCATATAATTTTTTCCAAAGATGGTTGTCTGTAGCTGCTTCATTCCATAAACTGTACACAACCCCATAAGTAATAAGCAGTACAACAATTTATACATAAAAAGCGCAAAATATGCACAAGAGCATTGCGTCAAACTCATTAATCAGAAACGAAAAGTACCGGGAGATTGCAGAGGCTGAAACCAAAGACTGGAAATCCAAGGAGCTAAATATGTGTACAAGAACATCATAAGGAAGTGAAATCAATCCTGGAACAGAATAGATTTAGCATTTGATCAGAGACAAGATCATATCCAGCACAAATTCAAAATTTATCGTACATCATACAATGGCTAAGAATACAGACTGATTTGCAATGGAGATTTGCATTGGAGCTCATACAACAAAATAAACTGGATATTTACAAATGCATCTTTGAGGTAAGCCAAAGCTCTATTTAGCAAGATTAATGGTCTTCAAACAAACGCGCCTAGAAAGTGAAGATAAACCAACATCAAGATATAGACACCAGAAGCCATGAATTTACGTGGTGAACAACGATTTTTTATACTAATTAACACCGAAAATCAACCGATACAACATCCTTCTAAGCACAAATGGAGCACAAAAGAAAACAATGTCACCCAAAAAAGGAGAAAATCAGAAACCTTCTTCTTCTTCGTCTTGATCAGCTTTCGATTTTCGCTTACTCGCAACAACAGCATGCTTATACTCCTTCACTGCCAACAACTTCTTCTGCTTAGGCAAAACGAATTCTGCGCTCTGCAGAAGCGAATTAGCAGCTGGAATTGCTGATTGCATTTGCATCCTGAAAATAACAATGAAATCAAAAGAAACAAAGAGTCAATTACACGCCATGAACAATGAACATAAACATCAAGAAAACGAGAATTTGTAGAAGCTTACTGAGGAAGGAGGCTGAGAGCGAAAATGGTTTCCTGGAAAAGAATTGATTGAAGATTCTTGGGGAATTTGGAGAAACCATTTCTGAGAATAAAGCTCAATTCTTTGCAGGCTAATGAGAATTTATATGGTTCGGAGAGGGATTCTTTCAGCTTCAAATCTTGGAATCTAGATGAACAATTATGGGTGGTGGATTTTGGATCTAGGGTTGCCATCTGCTTAATTTCAATTTTTTCGAAACGAATTTGGGATATTTTGATTGATACGGCGACGTTTCTCCAAATTTAGGTGTATGGCACTTTTTTCTTCACGGAGAATAAATTGAGGATAAATAATACTACCTCGGTCCATTAAAAACTTTCTAGGTTGATTTTTTTTTCGAATTTTAACCGTAAATTACTTACAAATTACACGATACAAAAATATAATAAAATTATATTATGAAAATAAATCAAGTATATTTTACTAATATAACTTTATTTTATACTTTTTGCGTATATTTTAAGAGTAATTTACGGTCAAAATTTTATTAAAAAAGTCAACCTAGAAATCTTTTATTGGAACAGAGGGAATATATATATATATTTTTTTCCTTAAGAATTCTATACTACTTCTTTCATTCTTTATCATTATATATATCAAGTACAAACACGAGAACCGGCCTACCGAAGTTCTAATCGGCATAGCTCCCAGAATCGAAGCCTTGGAGGTTCAATAGCTCTCGATATTAATCCCAACTTTACATCCATGTATTAGAGTTTTCACGGAATAATATCATCTTATTTAAAATTAAATCTGCATACATAGGTGTTAAATTAATCCTTATAATTTTAATTATCAATACTCTCATCAATCATTGGCTCATTTTATCAATTTTTGAAGAGCTCAAGTTAGCTAATAATTTCAACACATAGCAACTTTGTTGAGATATGTTGAAATTAATCGAAATAATACAATTACATATCACAATCACATTTTACATAAAAAGCATAGAAATAATACCATTACATATATCTCGCCAAGACACAATCACATTTTACATAAAAAGCATATAAATAATACCAGTACATATGCAACATAATTCATAACTTAATTTTACATGTACTTCCAGATTCAACCAATGTGTTCTTCTTCGAGCAACACAATTTTGAAGATTGTTATGCCAAGTAGAGAACAAATTCTGAACTATTCCCTGGTGCTCTTCAAGTAGTTCCTGCATTTATCAACACCACACATACTCAAAAAATTAATCTCATCTCATGTTAAATAAGACCAAATACACATGATTATATCCAATTTTTGGATTATAAATTATGAACGTTTTATTATGAATTCATGCATGCAGGCTACAGATAATAATTGCACAAAGCTTAAACAATGTTCTAGCAACGGCGAATTATCACAGAAAGACGAAGAATATACCTGAGCCTGGTATGGGATACAACAACTGTCACGTATAGCCAATCTCCGATCTTGCTCAAGTAGCCAAAGTATGCATTTCTCCATGTGATGCTGTACAATAGAGGACCAATAACAAACCAGAACCCAACAACAAAGCCAAGTACTGCTGAAATGATGTACCCTCTCTTGTCATCATTTTCAGGATCAGTGCTAGATGGGCGGTTTTCTGGACATTTTGGCAGAGGTTCTCCACACAGTTCCATGTTTCCAGCATATGAAGATCCGTTGAAGCTCTGTAGCTGGGTGCTTTTCGGGATTTCACCCAAGAAACTGTTGCTTGAAAGGTCCAAAACATCAAGAAAACGTAGCTGAGCAAGACCAATTGGAAGTTTACCTGACAACTTGTTTCTTGACAGATCAAGACATTCCAGCACCTCCATCTGATCGATGTCTGACTTTACGTCTCCTGTTAGACGATTTTGAGACAGATTAAGAGAAACTAATCCTGACAAACCGTAGATTTCCTTCGGAATCTCTCCATCTAAAATATTACTTGAAAGATCAATCAGTCTGAGAAGTCTCAGTGTGCTCTTGTACTCAGGAAATTGTTGCCCTTTCCATTGAACTTTTGCATTGTAAGCATAACTGTTGACAACCCAATAATCCATGAATAGGCCTA
The DNA here is from genome assembly GCA_026545765.1 of Plantago major. Lineage (NCBI taxonomy): Eukaryota > Viridiplantae > Streptophyta > Magnoliopsida > Lamiales > Plantaginaceae > Plantago > Plantago major. Next base: position 3,077,222 of record CM048844.1, on the reverse strand, counting down.
TATCAAGATCATCTCCGTGTCTCCCGCGGATCATAAGATTGAATTCATTAAAGCATAGAGGAATATTTCCGGAGATGCTATTCTCTGAAAGGTCCAAGATTTGCATCAATCTGAGTCTACAAATTTCTGGAGGTATGCTTCCACTGAAATTATTCTGGCGTAAGCTGAGAATAGAAAGAAAATCAAGTGTCCCCATCCATAATGGAATTTCTCCAGCTAGTTCATTACCTCCACCATCTATTAGACGGAGCAATGTGATATTCCTCAAAGTAGAAGGCAACTCCCCTGTCATACTATTATTACGGAATTGCAAACTTTCAAGTTGAGTAAGAGAGCCAAGACTGAGTGGAAGATGACCAGAAAATTTGTTGTCATTTAAGTTCAAAAAATTCAATCCTGTCATGTTCTCCCAGCAGTTGGGAAGCTCTCCTGAAAACTGATTTTGTGAGAGGTCAAGTATTCTTAAATTGCTATACTTCACTCCGCATATTGATTGAATTGATCCGCTAAACATATTCCCGGATAGACTTAAAAATATAAGATTCGGGATAAATGATGGTAGAGGACCTGAGAAATTATTGAAACTAAGATCTATCGTATAGGAATTATGACAATATGAGAGATCAAGATTGGAGCCACTAACTTGATTATGGGATAGGTTTAAGTAGCCTAGGTGATTAAACGAATCCCATAACCAATTAGGGAGTTTGTCTGATATACCAGCAGAAGAGAGATCAAGATAAATTAAATTACTCTGACTTCGAAGCCATGTCGGGAAACGATGACCCATGTTGCAACCTGCTAGTCTTATATACTGCAATTGAAAGGGAGGAATCCAATTGGGGGAGAAGTTCAAAGCTAGTGAATTGAAAGATAAATCAAGATAGATTAAGTTATGGAGTTTCGAGAGATGAACCTCAGAGATTGTGCCGTTTAGGGAGTTGTGAAAAACATCTAACAATCTAAGTTCGGAAAATTGGCCAATGCTTACAGGAAGTTGACCTGTTAGTCTATTATGGGAAATATCTAATTCTGTCAACAAAGAAAATCCTTTCAGGTCTGGAAATGGTCCTTCAAATTGATTATGCGACAGACCGAGTTTAGACAACAAAGTGAGATTAGTAAGCCACGTGAGGTCTTTGTACGTTAGATGGTTACCTGAAAGATCAAGTTGCCTCAAATTGGTTACGTTTCCCAGCTGACTTTGAAGCCATGTTGGGAAACCGGGCCCAATGTTGCAACCTGCCAGTCCTATATCCCGCAAGTGAAAGGGAGGAATCCAATTGGAGGAGATGTTCAAAGCTAGTGAACTGAAAGATAAATCAAGAGACCGTAAGTTATGGAATTTTGAGAGATGAACCTCAGAGATTGTGCCGTTTAGGGAGTTGTAAGAAACATCTAAATATTCAAGGTTGGAAAATTGCCCAATGTTCACCGGAAACGGTCCTTCAAATTGATTCCAGGACATATCGAGGCTAGACAACACAGAGAGATTAGACAGCCAGGTGAAGTCATGGGATGTTAGATAATTAGCTGAAAGATCAAGTTCTCTCAATATGGTTAGGTTTCCCAGCTGATAGGGCACATCACCAGAAAATTTGCAAGCGTCGAGACGCAGGTGTTCTAGTTTATGAAGGGAGCCTATGAATTCAGGGATTTTATTCTCTCCGAAATCGATACGACTCAAGTCCAACATATTTAAATGGTGAAACTCAAGCAAGGCTGCCAGTGGACTAATCTCACCTGTTAAGCCGGATAGCTTGAGGCCAATTACATGACCATTCCTGTTGCTGCAGTGAACACCATCCCAATTGCAGCATTCCATGTTGTCTGTGGCACTTCCCCATGTCGATAGATTGGTGGTAAACCTATTGATATCCTCAAGAGTTGCAAGGCCTTTCTTGAGAGTGAGGAGAGCTTTCCTCTCATTGTCTTTGCACCTGATTGTCACTTGTTCATTGACAGCTGCTGCGCCTGAACAAGTAAGAAGAAAATCATGTTGAATGCACAGCAAACAAAAGACTTGTATCAACTGAATAACAGTACTACCAGTTCCTTTACTATCCAACATCTTTTTTCTTTTCTTGTTGCAATGTTGAAAGAGTAAGAAATTATCTGAATTGTGTAAGGACGCTTCAATCACATGTAGTCTATAAATAAGCAATAACAAGCGTTTAACAAAGACCCAATGTATGGGCCTATAGTGAACCAACACAGAAAAATGCATAGAGCCAAAGTGGGTGCGGTTGGGGCTGAGGAAAGATCGTTGCAAATGCATCTTACTCAAGTAACATAAATTGCAGTTGATATCAGATGGGAGCATCCGAGCATAGGTTAAAGTTTATGAGTAATACTCCCTCCGTCCAGGGTTCATTTTCCCGTAGCCCCGGGCACGGATTTTAAGATAAACGTGAATAAAAGTAGGAGTAATGATGAGAAAGTAGGAGAGATAGTGTATAAAGTAGGAGTAATAATGAATAAAGTAGGAGATAAATTTTCCATTTAATTTTCCGTAGCCCCGGACACGGGTTTTAAGATAAAAATGAATAAAAGTAGGAGTAATGGTGATAAAGTAGGAGAGATAGTGTATAGAGTAGGAGTAATAATGAATAAAGAATGAGATAGATTTTTCATTTAAGGATTAGAATATGAAGTTAGGATGGATTAAAATGGAATGTAAGAAGATGAAGTCGGGACGGAGGTAGTATATATTTTTCTCATGCTTTTTGTATTATAGTACCATTGACGGACAAGTCTTCAAGTTTTTGGACCACCATGTGGGCTGACTGGCCCGAATCGAATCGAACTGAGAATCTGGTCAGGCGAATCGAATCAGTTTTCGGTTGAAAAACGAGCACAAGTGGCAAACACTTGTTTCTAGATTATATCTTATATGAAACCCGAGATAGTCAATGTCTTTGAATCATTATTCATTAGTCATCCATGAAGATTATATTGACGTAATATATATCATCAAAGAGCAATTACTAATTATAGTTATTAATTACACACTTAGCAGTTAACAATAACAAGAAAATGAATTAAAAATTACAAAAAGACAAGTGTACAAAGGAGATCCGGTCTATACGGTTCAAAACCGGATCCGAACCATATTAACCGGTTCGGTTCCGGTATGGACCGGATACCTACCGGACCGGTTTACGGTCCATGCATTTTCATGAATCCGGTTCCGGACCGGCGAATAACCCTAGACTCAACTGAAATCACTGGACAAAAATTGTAGTGAAGTCACAAAACTGCACCTTTAAAGGGAATCGTCCCCACAGAGGGGCGAAGACGTATTTGAGCTAACTATGTCTCCAGTCACACTCAATCCCCTCATATTTTCTTATATTTATTGTATTTTTGTCAAATAATCCTACTTGAATTTATATTTTAGCATGCATGATAAGTAAATTTAACTTTTATGATATACTACTGCCCCCCATAGAAATATTCTTTAATTACTCTGTAAAAGCTAGATATATCTTCACAAGAAATTATTTAGATAACCCATAATTAGTGATCAAAAACTTATCTTTGTATGCTGGATTGTATTTTTTATACTAGTAGTATGTTACATGTTCGGTAAGTTAGATTCACATTAATTTTTTAAGACAATAAGTTTCTCTGTTCTTGGATTTTCGAACAACAGTGTTTCTAGTTAACATTTAAAACTGTCTGTTTTGAATATATATGTGTGCCTTTTTTCCAAGTTATCACAATTCAGTCACTTAAAAACATATTACAATCTATAGGATCAGCAAAGCGAACTGCGAAACACTGCTATACGTGACCCAGAGTCAGCTTCTGCGACTAAAGATTATTACCTAAAAGTCATTGAGGATATCGAAAAAGTAAAAAGTTTTCGTGACGTTAGCAAAATCTCATATTCTGCAGTGAAGACTTAATAGCAAAATTACAACATGACTTGTATAAGTCATCAATGAGACACGAACAGATGACGACTGAAATCAGTGAACCGAATGGCAAGTTAATATTGATCTGTACAGAATATCACGGTCACTTTCAAAGTCAAGTAAACCACTAAACCACACACCTTTGATTGCATTGAACTTGGATCGTTCCACTAAAGTCAAAATATCACGGTATATCTCCAGCAGTTGCAACACTCTGCAACACACTCTATCCGCCACGTTAGCATTTCACTCACTGCAACTCACTTTGCAACTTTTCACAATTATCTACTCCAACAGTGAAGCTCAAAATTTATTTTCTTTTAACATTTCTTTCAAACTTAATTATTCATTTCATTTTCTTTTCTCATTTCCTTTTAAACTTTATTCTTGACTTTATTTTAAATGTAGTTAATTAATTATAACAAAATCACATTAATTTTTTTAAAATACATTACTTGAAAATAAAAATTACATTACTTAAAAAACTACAATACTTAAAATTGAAAATTAAAATAATTAAAAATGAAAATTACAACAATTAAAATACTACATTTTACAAGTGTGATTTTAATATGTATTTTAAATTTTAGAAGTAATGTATAAGTATATTTCTATTGCTACATATAATTATTATCACATAGAAATATTCAAGAAAAATAAAAAATAATAAAAAAGATAAAAGTAGAAAAGGAATAGAAATAAAAAAAACAAAAAGATAAAATAAAAACAAATCATAAATAAAGAAACAAGAAAAGAAAAGAAAAAACAAAAAAAAATAAATAAAAAAAGGAGTTGGGGCGTTGGGCTGTGGGGCGCAGCCCAGCGCCCAACTCCTGCAACTCAAGTTTGCAACCCTGCTGTAGACGGCCTTACAACATGACTTAGTATGTTTACGGAGCGCCATTTTTTGAGTCCCAACATAATTAACAATTCGTTCAGACAAGGACCCATAAAATACCTTTTCCAATGGACTTTGCACAGGGCTCAGTAAAAGTAAAAGATAAACATTTGTTCACACAATATCCCCTGTATACATTCAAAAATCTACTAGGCATCGTGCTCGGTGCGGTGCTTAATCACTAGTGTTTGTTTATATAAAGATTGAGGAACACGGGGATGGTTTTTTTTTTTTTTTACGTAAAGAAATTTATTAGGGTTATAAGCCATTATTCGCTCCCAAAATGGGTATTACATAAATTGGGGGATTGAGCCAAAGCTTCCTGCCTCCCTCACATTTAAAACCCAAACTAGCTAGATGATCGACACAACAATTTGTCTTCCTAACTATTCTCTTCACAGCCACTTCCCAAGGGTTCCTCACTAGAACTTTGCAGCACTCTGGTCTGTCAAATCTGTCGGCGGAAAATCATTTTCAGTGACCCAGTTAAAAATTATCTTGGAATCCATCTCAACGTGCAGTTTCTGGATCCGATGTTCCCACGCCAATTGGAGTCCTTTCAGTTAACTGTTGAGCTCTCTTCATTTATTTTATATGTGTGTCAGTGTGTGTGTGAAATAGGCACGGATAGCCCGTGCGAGCCAAGGTTTTGCTACTGGTCCGCTCGAAACCTTCCAGTATTTTTTACTGTTTTGTAATGTTGTAACTACCATGAATTAAAAAAAATCAATTCAGTCATTAGTGGCAGATTTGACTTTTGTAATCAAAAGCAATTATGCTTATGCAATGCAGTTACAAATCTCTTTAACAACCATTTCATTACCTATAGGGTCTCATACTTGAGTAGAAGACACAAATAAACCTTTCTCTTCTTCTTCTCTTGCTGATTTCTTTTCCAAATCCTCTCGTATAGTCCAGGCATAATCTACGTTCGTTGGAACAACTAATTTGTGCAACTATAGTTGTTGGGTTCATCCGTTGCATCCTAGGAAACAAGCGTCTACGATTCCTCCAAGCACAGTAAGTGGGGGATGTAATTGTTTTAATGAAATTGTGCAAGCACATGCCTTGGATTGGGTTTTTATTCGAAGGGCGGTTTGGCTTATTATATCCTTTTGTATTATTTATCTTCGATTCTATATTCTGGAACTAACATTTATAACACCGATATTCTTAATAAAAGCCCCAATATCGTGACTATAACTATAATATTTGTCGGTATCTTTTAGTTTCTATAAGGATGTCCCCATGTGATTCACTCTAACTTAACTTCTTCTCGCCTAGTGTTATCTTGTTACGAATGAAAGAGGTGTGAAACACAAAATTTTGTTCTTTAATTAATAGTCGACTACCACACGCCCTCGAAAAGGAGTCCGGCAGTTTCAGCCGTATTAGTCGCAGATATTGGATAACATTGTAAAAAAACACTAATAGACAATGGATAAACTCGTCCCGTGTATTTCCATTTTCTATTTCTAGATATAAAATTAACACTACTCAACTTATTTCGCAAAAGTTGATTTTATGGAAGTCAATAAATACCTGCCATGTGCACTTTATTTTGCCTAAAATATGCTTTCGAATAAGTTTTGTGTTCATTAATCTATTTAAACTAAGAAAATCTAGACAAATAGGAAATATTCTTTTGTTATGATCTAGGGGACTGCTACCCGATTTGGTATAGTAAACCCGGACCACTACACGATTTGTCATCACAAGGTAACATTAAGATTCACTGCCATAAGTAGTCTCCGAAAGAATTATCTTCGTTTGCTAGATTGTATTATTTATACTTCGTTGCTTTGTAAGTTAATTCATTGAGTTTTACAGACAATAAGTTCCTCTGTTCTTAGATTTTCAAACAACAGTTCTTCTAGTTAACACTGTCTGTTCTGAGTATAATGGTGAGTTTCTGTGTAATTAATAACTAGTGCTCTCGGAATTTATATGATTTACTGTTCTAAGTCATCGCAGTTGATCAGTGACATGAAAAACATATTGCAGGATCAGCAAATTGAGCTGCGAAACAATGTCATACGTGACCCCGGTTCAGCTTCTGCGACTAAACCTTATGACCCGGAAGTCGTTCAGGATATGATAAGAAAAGTGAGGATTATTTTGTCAGGTTCTTATAGCAGGATTTCTTAGGCTTCATGCATTGTTGATATGTTGATTAGTCGATGACATAACTGACCTCAATCTGCTGTAGGTTCCGAAACTCATTGTTCGGTGTTTACAGCTGTATATGAGTAAAGACCAAGCAGTGGAGGGAATAGTTAAGCACCATACGCTTGAACCTGAGCTCGTAACATTTAGTAAGTAATATTCAAATTATGGCAGTAGTTAAACACCTTGTTCTCTTCTGTTGTTCCGAATTATGTGTGTTAGCTTCTCCGAAAGACTTTATTTTTGTGCTTGTTCAATGCAGTATGGAGGAAATTAGAGCAGCAAAATGCTGAGTATTTTCTCGCCTATCATGTAAGGGTTGAATTGAAGAAGCAGACTGCGACATACAGCCAGCTGCGGGAGCAACAGGCGGGTGGTGGCGGACTTAATCCAACGCCTGGTAAATCTTACTCTTATGTACAGTCTGATAATAACGTACAGTCGAACGGTCTAATTTAACTTTTTTTTTTTTTCTGGTGTTTTGTGAAGCTCCAGTCAACAACTTGGCAAACGGATACCCTGCTGTACAGCCTAATACGCACGCTGTCAATGCATTTTCTGCTCCAGGAAATTTCTATACAATGCCGATGCACTCTGGAAACGAGTAATGCATGATTCTCCACAATCTACTATCTGATGATTATCAACCACAGAACTAATCTGATTGCTGATGAATGCTTTTTTCATTGTTCTTTCTATGCAGTGTCGGAATCGATGCTACAACAGGACTGGATAATGCAGCTGATAATTATAGAGATTTCCTTACCTCCACATCTCCGAATCCATGGAATGGACCAACTGCTGATTTGTCAAACTTTCCAGGTACGTAATTCGAATTTAGTCTTATCGGTGCATTTAATTTCAGAGAAGTTCTTGTATATTTCGAGCATAGGCATGATTGTGTCAACATGGACCACCCAAAAAAGCTTAATATCTTAATATGAAGCTTAGTGTTTCCATGCTTGTATGTGAAGGTGTAATCGACAACTTACCGATGGGATACTCATACCCTGTCATACAGCCTCATGGTAATCAGATGGACTATGCGACAGGACAAGCTCATGACAACCCGGTGGCCTTTGATACAGGGCAGCTCCATATTGATCCAATGGCCTATGCAACATCTAATTGTCATATGGTCAATGGAGCTAACCCTGCTCCAGCAAACTTCCATCCGATGTAAGTGAATTCTGGAAACAAGTAATAATTCTTCATAAATTTCAAGTGTTACATAACATTTACGATTGCTGCTGAGTGCTAAATTTCAACTTTCTTTCTCTGCAGTATGTCGATTTACACTCCTGCAGCTGGAGTCTCACCTGTGATGTCAATGCCACCGGATAACGGGGTGCCATCCATGACGGATATGAATTGCTCCAATCGTGAAATACCGAATATGGGAGTTAATATTTCAGCAGTACTTGATACAGTGTTCACCCCAGGTGTGGCAAGTTCTGTAGGACTAGAGCTCCCACCAGATAGTGGAGCTGCTACTTCAACAGATCCTTTCCGAGCCAACTCTTTGAGTCCATCGAACGACCTTACTGCAGCAGATTTGTCAAACTTGCGAGGTAATTTGAATTTGGATCATGAGCATGTGTGTGTGAAGAAGGAAGACAGAACATAATCAGACTGGTCCTCATTATTTGTTTGAATTTCAATTTTGACTGGCAGATTTTGGAGATTATTTTGGTTCGCCATCCTTTCCTTTGGACATTGATATCCAGCTTGATGAACATGAGGATCTTAGTTCATTGACTAATTTTACATTGCACAGAAAATGACTTATATGATATTTGATGATTTCACTTTCAGTAATGAAGCTTTTCGCCAACACAGATTCCGCTCTTGGGCAATACAATCCACCCGATTATCGGGAGATGCCTTAGCCTGAGGCCAGATGCTTTTATCAAGACTGCGGAGCTCAGCCTCAACCAATGTGGATAACGCGCTGTCAGAAGCAGATAATAATAGTTCCCTTTTGCTGTAAATAATCCAAGTTATGAGTATTTTACGAGTAGGTACTTTGTGTGACCTTATAGTGACAAGAACAAGATGTTTTGAGCAAGTGCTAATAGAAATTATTCCCTGCTGAAAATCTGAAATGCTGAACGTGGATTATGAAAATGAGGCAAAGAAAATGAACGTACATACTAAAATCAATATACACATGATGAATTTACAATATCCTTAACAATGAAGCTACTATAATACAATGAAGCTTACTTCCTTGACAAATGCATAATATTGCTAATAATTTCTTCAAAAGTTTGATGGCAATGCCTATAGGCACACAATCCAATCTCCTCTCTTCTAGAATGCAATCCACCGTCAAGTAATTACATGTTGAATTCGACCTTCGAAGTGCGGACAGTAATCAGCTGAAGCGAGGATGAAAAACCAACGGTTTGAGTTGCATTTAGCACTTGCTTGGTCTAGAGTGCCAGTTTCTCAAGTATTTGCCATTTTTCCTTATGACATAAGTTATGGCCGTGTCAAATGATTAATGCCGTTGCTCTAAAGGAAATAAGACAACTGCTGTTTCTTTCTTGAACCTCCTTCCCCGTAAAGATCATTCCATTGTTTCAGCTCGGCCATTATGTTTCCTTCAGAAGCAAAACTGGCTGCAACCTGCAGGATAATCAAAAGGATTACATTATCTATTAAACCATTCGTAAAATGAGTCAAAACAAATATATATTCCACCAAATTTACTTGATAGCAGATTTCACGAACTAGTGAATCGTGAATCAATTTTGTGACTGCTTTACAGAGGATTTTGCAATATCAGTTAAGATCATCTTGTAAATTGAGTTTTTAAAACCGAAAAAAAAAAGAGGAGAGCATTTAATACCTGATTCTTTGCTTTCTTCATGTCTTCCATATTCAATGGCCTTAGAGAAATTACTTTCTCTGCTTTGGTTTCTTCTTTAGGTGCGGCATCTTCTGAGATTTGCCCCTCATCTTGCTTTTTCTTTTCCTGAAATGGAGTGGGGTTAATACAGGTCCTAGACATTGACAAAATTGTTCAGTTTTTGTACTGTAATAAGTAAGACAGTACCTTATCCTTAAGTCTCTCTTGCTGTATAAGTTCTCTTACAGGGCGGTAAGCTGCTGTGACACACAGATTCTGCTTCCAACAGTTATTGCCATAGGTTAGTGCCAGATATTTTGGAACTTGTACACGAGAACATTAAAAGAAGAGAGTACAGACCTTGAGATCACTTCCACTGTATCCTTCTGTCATGACTGCAAGCTCTTTGAAATCTAGATCTTCCACTTTCTCTTTAGACAGCAAGGTTTTCAAGATCATTTCTCTGCTCTCCACTGATGGTAAATCGACCATAATTCTGTGAACATGTAACCAAAGCTCAGAAATTATTTCTAATGCATATTTGTATTCTGTACTTTTTAAAGTGATGCTGGAGAAATGTGAGAGCAAGGTTTCTAATAAAAAAAATCAGTACATCAAAGTTAAGTGGTTGAAGTAAAAATATTGGCATGCTTAAAAGGCACTAATTTCATAAGAGTCGAAGAAATAAACTAGCAGTAGTTCATAGGATGATGAATGTACCTGCGCTCAAAACGCCTAATAATTGCTTCATCAAGATCAAAAGGTCTGTTTGTCGCTGCAAGAACCAAGATGCGCTCTCCAGGTTTGGTCAATAGACCATCCCAGTGTGTCATAAATTCATTTTTAATTTTCCTCATCGCCTCATGCTCTCCTACTCTTGTCCTCTGTCCAAGCATGCTATCAACCTCATCAACGAAAATGATAGTAGGGGAAACCTTTGCTGCAAGGGTGAAGAGAGCTCGCACATTCTTCTCATCTTCGCCAAACCATTTTGAAGTAATTGTGGACATCGACACATTAATGAAACTAGCACCGGCCTCATTTGCAATTGCCTTGGCGAGCATTGTCTTCCCAGTACCAGGAGGCCCGAAGAGCAGGATGCCTCTGCAGGGCTTGAGAAGCCCACCGTTGAAAAGGTCTGGCCTTCGAAGTGGAAGCATTACCAGTTCCTGAAGTGATTCTTTAGTATCATCCATAGCACCGATATCGGAAAATGTTACTCCAATCTCATTTGCAGGTATAACTTCTGGCCTTATGCGCTTTTCGAATTCATTGTCAGGGACAACTTCCTGGAAGATGAGAGTCGGTATAAATAAATACAGTAACATTGTAATTTGATATGAATGACACAGGCAGGTACCACGTAGTTTAAATTATAAGTTTATAGATTGTTAAAAAAGCACAATTATAGGAAGGATACATGTTTAGATGTGCATCTCCCTCTTTCTCACATGTACAGAGCCTCAGGTCTTATAATCCAGTGATAGATTGTTTTGGTAAATCTTTTTGTCAATTCCAAATTTGACGTGACTCAACATAATGAGGCACATGTTCAACAAGGTTTGTTCTCTTTGAGCATAAGTAATTTGTTGGATTTGGAATTTATTTATTTGCACAAGATTTCTAACTCGATCTAACTAATGGAAAGACTTACCGGAGGTTTTGAGACTGGTGCGATCTCAGTATCTGTCTTCGCTGAGGATATTGATTTTTCAGCCTCATTCTTGTTATCAGACACAGGATTCTCAGACTTAGATTCAGGTTTTGCTAGAGAATTCTCGTTTCCTCCAACACCCTGATATTGACAACAAAATTAGCCAAAGATAGTTTTTAGACACCTAAATATCACAAAAGCATCACATAAGAAGACTTGGACTTCGGTGTCAAAGTCCGAGGTGTTTGTGACAAACCTTGAAAGATTCAGAATTTGTCTCCATTTTTTGGGTATTCTTGCCACCGGTTCTCCCCTCCTGGAAAATGCTTAATCCATGGGACAAGCTGCAACAAATCCCTCATTGTGATTATGATCATTGATTATGTAAATAAGCATCATTGTTATTTTATTTTGCAAGGGAAAAATGAAAAGAAAAATGAATTCAAAAGAAGAAAAAATATCCATGTGTACCTCGTAGATGATATAACAAGTTTGCCATTACGATACTCAGGATCCTTGTTATTCATCAAATGATATGATATAGCAGATACCACAATTTCCTCAATATAATTACCGAGAACCACTGTGTCAGCTTGACAGATGGATCCTAAGTCATCACATTCAAGATCATTTGCCGCAAGTACCTCGGCAATATGATTCTTGTTATCCTGAATCTGGATCTTTTTCATATCCTCTTCTAGTTGAGCTTTCCAGCTGACAAGATGTGTTTCATCTTCTGGTGGCCTAATCTCAATATTGTAAGGAAATAGAAGACTCAGGTTTTCATCTACTTCGCCAGAATCATCGTCCTGATCCAGCATCCGGGAACCGAGAACCAAAATAGATCCTGACAATTTCTTCACCATTCTATCAAACAATCTACTCAGCCGTGATGACTGAAGGAACATTCTGTCAACATCCCGGATGTAAAGAATTATACAACTGTTTTGGGAAACTGAAACCAACACCTGCAAGGAACATATTTCTTTGTATCAAGAAATGAAAGAACCTTGAGATTATTACTCTTCAGCAAGCCAACTGTTTACATGAATAATACATCCTTTTCGAATTATGTTATTTCACCAAAAGACAGCAATAGTTACATGATAGTTAATTTCCAACCTATTCTTGAACTTTCGGTTAATATCATTGACATTTCTCCACCATGTGCCCAAGGTAAAGATCTTGGACTTACCCCGATCAGAACTGTTGGCCGTATCCAGAAAACAAATAACTAAAGGAATTCACAGGTGGATAGAAAACAGCTTTTTTACATGATCTCATCGATAGATTATGGAATTACCTTATACAGCGACTGCAATAAGATTTTCTCATCAAATGACCAGCTGCAGGCGCGCTTCGGAGGAGCTGAAAAGTTGAAAACAAAGCTTGATAAGATATCATATCTTCTCTCAAGATTTAGGTTGATGCTCATTGTGATATGTAAAGCACACGTCTTAACATTATTTATCAAAGTAAGTTGCATGTAAGGAAATAACTCCATAGTAAATAAAATTCTGCATCTTAATGTGAATTTAGGTACAAAAAATTTATGGATCATGAAGCTAAACTAATAATAATAATGTATCGGGCTTAATAGTAACATATACGTCTCAGTGGTTCTAAATATATATTAAAAGCAGGACCTATAAGAAACAAAATTCAGTCGGATTACTTTGACATGTGCTTCAAGCTTGTAATTGAAAGATGCATATAGTTAAGGAGAACCATATGCAAACCTGTAATTGTCAAAGATGAATGGAAACTGGCGCTACTCATGTCTGAAGAAACAGAGGCCGTTCTTCGAGGCTTTATAGAATTGTTCACCTCTTCAGTAATCCTTAAGAGCAGAATTGAAGGTCAGCAATTTAGGATGACTGCAATTAATGTTCTGAATAGAGTTTAGCTAAGCATACCTCATTGTCTCATCAGATCCACCTCGTTGCCTTCGTATAGTCCCTTCATTAGAATATAGAACATATGAGTTAAATCAAGTAATTGCCAACAGGCATGATAAAAAGAAAATGAAATAAGATATATTGGCAAACTACCTGGGAATATGTAAGAAAACAAAATTTCAATACGCACATGTCATACTTTTGACAATCATTCAGTGTTCGTTGGTAAAATATAGCTTGAAAACTATAACAGAATTTGCAGACTACAGAATCTTGTCACTGTGTGTTAATGTATCAGAATTTTGCCAGAAGTCCTCTAAATACAGTGTGGTACTTACATTGCTACTTGTTGAAAATGTCTCCCTAAATAATTTGCTGAGAATTATGAATAAGTTACAAATGCCATTTGCCAAGTATGACTTCAACTTGCAAATGCTGAACTATTGCCACGGCTGAACTGGCTAGTTTTCAATTTACCACTACTTAAAAATGCAGAATGGCATTGCCATCACAATAAATAGCATGAAGAAATGAACACAGGTATGGACTTAGAAACAGAACACCAGCCGATGGTGACTTGTGAAACATGCAAGGTTTTCGCTTTTCAGGAATATACAAGCACAAATTGAAGATCTATGTCAAGAAAACAAAAGAGATATATATCACGTATTCTATCTATACCTCTGTTATCCTCTCGTGGCGGAAGCATAGAGAAGGAACCCATGAAACTGGACATTCGTTCCAAGGTTGCTTCAGAAAAGGACCTTTTAAAAGGCTGCAACACATAACATTAGAATCAGTATCATAATCACTCTTACTAAATTAGCTTGGTCTTATAAACACTTGGAAGGATAACCCGTGTACTAAGATAGTTGAAAAGCAGTAATCGCATTACCGAGTCCTTGGGACTGCCATACTTGCTCTGCATCTGCACGTGATTGACCGAACAAAGTATACATCAGTATAAAGATGTGTAAGAACTAAGAAGAGCATCTGGAGACTATGACATGATACGCAAATTACCTTGAGTGAAAAATCATTCAGATCCAGCAATAGCAACTTTGCTTCAAAATGATGTGCTAGAGCCCTGGCAAGTGCTTGCTGGTAGAATTCTACAGACCATACAACATCAACGTTAGTCAAAGACTCACTAGAGATCACTACCTGAAACTTCTCAGGGAAAGAAAAGGAAGTACAGTGAGTTTTAGATCACCAATTCACCATACCAGCAGGCCCTGAGAGCAATATAGCCCGACTCGCAGGCGACAGATTTCTGGTGTGCTTCGAGACATCAAAGTGCTTAAGATGAACATAAGCAGCATTTGTTAACAAAGCATGTGTCCGCTCACTGTGACAAGGTCCAAATTTTGAATCAATGCACAACAGCATGCAACGATACAGATAAACATTAAAACAGTGTTGACAAAATCGAAAATTTGCTACTTATGCAATATCACTATTATTACTAAGCTCTAGTCAACATCACTAGTGCATGCCATCAAAAACTGCATATTACTGTGAGATTATTAAATCAAGAAAAACCAGGTAGTAAAGGTGAATTCTAACTGAATGTTCACATAGTCGACGAATAGCAGTAATTCTTGGCAAATCTAGATGAAGTAACCTACAGATTACAGGCAGCAGTTTTCTCAAACACCTTTTCTGGTGATTCTCTAGATAATCTATAACCAAAGATTCACCAAGTTCCTAATACCAATCTAATTACTATACTTTAGTCATAACTCGCAGAGAACCATGAAATGTAGGTAAATCTGCATTCATTTCCAGCTAAACTCAAGATAATAGAGCATCTAAGCATCGGATCTAATGTAGTCAAACTCCGATTCTATCTCAATCAAAATCACAAAAGTTCAATAAACAGCAACTAGATATATAAAACAGGAGAATATTCCGAATCTCTACATTCCATTCCCATTCATAAAAATCACAAAAAGCAAGCAACTACCACATCTCAAGTAAACCAAATCACCTGAGGAAATACGGAAATTCCTTAAAGCAAACACCAGTTTCGTTGCCATCAACAAGCAGCTTGAGAAGCTCGAGCTGAATCTGCTCGGCGGAGACACCTTCCGCCGCCGCAGAAACGCCGGTCCACCTCCCGACGGACGAACCGGACACCAAGCCGAGCCCAACGCCGACTCCTACACCTACGCTCAATGCCGAGAGAAATACGTGCTTCTGCTCCATCACCTCATCATCAATAGCATCTCAATTGAAGAGTAATTGGGCCTGTTGAAGAGTAATTGAGCCTGTTGAAGAAGGAGAAAGGAAATGGAAATCAAGGTGATTTGGGAGAATGAGAGGATATGGAGGGTTGGAAATCGTATCTCCGAGCAATACGGTGGTTCGATTTTTCTGTGAATAATTGGGAGCAGAGTTTCAAGTGGTGGTTTGGGAGCAACTGCTATATATAGGCGAGACAGGGCTGGCGCCAGGAAAAAAAAGAGAGAGAAAGTGAATACGGGAAGAAGGAGATGGAGAAAGAGGATGTTACTTTTTGACTTGCATTTTACCCAAAGGTAGGATTTTTACATTGACAAGTCATTATTCTCATGAGCCAATAGTTACCACCTTTCACATGTGGAAAAAGAAAGATTAGTTTTGTAATAACTTTATAAAGGGAGAGTCAACATAAACCCCTATGTTTTATATAAAATTGCCTAGATTTATGGTCCGCCCAACTTAAAAGACTAAATAAGCAGATTTTTGCGGATCCTTATATTTTACCCGAATTTGGTTTCTTGCGGGTCGAATCGGCCTAACCCTAATTGGGTTTAGTATATAACTT